>JAWHQI010000096.1:7402114-8703171 GCA_033032865.1 Dactylorhiza incarnata
ATTTGTGGCTCCAAAGTAGCCAACTTCCCGAATTGTCTGATGGAAATGTCCTTGGTATCCCATTCTTTCGTCAGGGATCTCAAGATTTGTCATTCAGTTCACCCACAGTGAATTCCCGGTCATAGTTCCTAAGACAGTTGATGATCTTGAAGAACTTCTCATACGTGTCAGAAATAGAGTCCATTGAATCTTACTTGAATGCTTCATATTCTTGATTAAGCAGATATCTTCGATAATCCCTTACTTCTTTCGTACATTCCATTAAGATTACCAGAGAATCCCACATCTCTTTAGCAGATTTGCAATGGAAGAGATTCTGTAGCATAGAATCATCAACAACACTGGCAATTATATTATTTGCCTTCTTGTCCAAGGCGATAAGAGCAATCTCGTTTTTTGTCAAATCAAGCATCTTCTTTGGAACTTGAACAGCAGGGTTGATGGTAAATGTCGTCATTGGAACATGAGGACCTTCTTTAACTATCTGAATGATTCTTGGGTCGGCGACTTCCATGTAGAACTTGACTCTTTCCTTCCACATGGGGAAGTTGTAAGACCCCATTTTTTTGCTATAAAACTAGGTCTTATGCCCAGAACCGCAGCTTTGCGGTGACACCAACACTCGGGAAGGTCGCCGCTACAAAATGTCTATCCTGACGGCCATATTGATCACATAAGAAGAAAAGTACAATTGAAGCAAAAGTAAGCTCAAGTCCACATCACATAAAATATAGATCTTAATGAAAGATGTCCATAGATAATAACTGAAATAAAGAGGTAGCAATAAAAGGGGATCATGTCCAGTACATCATGTCCTCACTACAAATCATCCATGGAAGCAAATCAACTGATAGACACTCACATATCCTGAAACTGGTGCTCCCATGCTAGACTAGCCCACCTCCATCTGCGCCGTCCTCTAGCGGTGCGGTGTCTCCTCGGTCCCCTAAAATGATATGGTCCACCGATCGTTAGTCAAAAAGACTAAGCCTCGTTTCCCGCCTCCCCCCCCCCATCCATCCCCTAGTGTCCCTAGGCACTGAGCGGGAGGATGAAGCGGAGGATAACAAGGTGTATAAAAAGAAGCAGGCGACATGTCTAAGCTACAATATTATTTATCACTACACAGGTGTTTATATATGTGAAGTAGTAAATAAAGCAAGGTAAAGAACAAGTAAAGTAAGCAAGTAGAGACAAGTATATAATAGAAAAGTAACCATTGATTTATAGGAATGCTTATACAAACTATAGACCAAGGGGTCGTTTAGCAAGACCTATCATATAAAAAGTCCCATAACAAATTTATACGATAGGGTAGGGGTTGAAATGCAATGCTTATGCTATGACATGCAGAGTTATGCTGGGTAATGTTATGATCATACAAGTGCAACTCACACACTTGGAATCTATGCGCACAGACCTTTAGTTTCCCATTGTTATAACTAGCAAAACTCCCAGGATACCCCCGTAGTGGCAAACGGAAGCGGTAGGTTGGGCCTCGCCCACCTCAAGGTTGGTATTCACACTACCTAACCTATACCTATCGTACGCCTCAACTCAAAACCGTGGAGCGCCTGTGTACTCTTACTGGCTGGACCACCAAACTTTCTTGGCTAAGTGCAAATCCACACTTCTCGAGTCTGTGTATCGACGTCGGTGTAAACGATCGTCAATGCTGAAGACCCACCAGCTTTATGCACATGCAAATATGATTACTATAAATCTCCAATCCATAGGATCCCCGGATAATCCTCCCATCTCAACAACCTTATGAGCCACCTGCTCGCCGGACAAACCCGTCCACAACTACAACCACCAAGCCTACTGCTTGTCTGACCAAACAAGGTAACACCCGCAGTAGCGGGATGTGTGTGAGTGTATTATTAAGTTAATCTTGCGTACAAATTTTCCTACAGCTTTGGGTTAACCTTGGACTTCCCAAGGTCTGCAATGTGAGGGGCTCGCAGTGGTACTAGGAGGTATGATGGGATGATAGCCCAAACTGTCCTTTCCAAGGCGCTTATTATTATTGGTGTCTACCCTTCGACCTGACCACTATTAATGTTACACTTAATATCCCTAAGTGTATTTAACTTCACTCCAAGGGAATGATGATCTTTCGACAATCTCAAGCACATTCTTGCCTCCTAGCAAACCAGACGTCTTACTCCCCATGTAAAACCTACATTTTTATCCTTATTCAACCTTTTCACTATACGCAGACCACTTGAACTATATAATGTATAAAAAGAGAAAGACTCCCAATACACATCCTAGTGACCCAAGATTATTATTGAGGGTGTGTTATGACATTTTAATACTATCTATAGAAATACATAATTTTCCCAGTTTATTTGGCATTTATTATAATTTTCCCAAAATAAGGGGAAACTATGGCTTTGAACACTAAGTATGGTTTCCTGATAAGCTATGGCCTTAATAAAATTTGTACAACTATATGTCATCAAAATAACAGCCATATATGAATTTCATAAATTTCCAGAAAGGTTTTGACCTCCAAATAAAATGTTGATTGATTTATCAAAATCAAGGATTAACCAAGATAGTACCAAAAATACCTGTTCAAACATTACAAGAAAATTAACTTATGTCCAAGGTGATCAGAAAAGTTCACTGGTTGCGTTTCATAACTTTCCAGATTCATTTTACCATGTAAATCCTTTATGTAATTAAACTAATCATAGGGCACTTTGTGAAGATAACCATATAAAACTCTCCAAAAATTATGCTAAAATTTACATATCATATTCTTGCCCTAAGAAGTCCTCTGATTAAGTTTCATGATTTTCCAGTGAGTATTAAATCCATAATTAATTTTCCTACAACTAGGGTAAATATTGGGGTTATGAATAAAATACTAAATATATCAATCCAAAATTCATAACAAAATTATCAGAGAATGATATCATCCACATAAACTTACTGACAAGATTTCACGAGCATTCAAGGTAATATGATTATGTAAATTCATAACATAAGAAAGTGACCTAATTGATTCTTAATTAATTCAAAGGGGATAAATGTTTCTAAAAAATGCAGATAAATTACCTAAGGCTTATTTCCACACCATGAAACTCTCTACCAAGTTCCAAGTCAATCTGACGAAATATAACCATATGTCCTTTAATAGGTTCAATATACAACCATATGGTTTGAACCGGGGGTTCTAGGGCACATCCACCCCAAACCACCCAAAACTACTTGTAGGGGTATTTTATCTGACATCAAGTCAGTGGTCAAAGTTTCACAACATTTGGATGAGGGCTGATCTCCCAAATCCATCAAGTGCACCTTTGTTCTAATATCCCAGAGTTTGAACAATTTTGGGTTACTCAATTACTCAAACAAATCAATCCCAAATGTGATGAAATTTTTACCAGAGTTGTGTCATGACCCTAAGGACCACCCACCAAAATTTGGTCGGGTTTGGAATCCATTAGACCCTATAATTAATTCATACATGAATTATTAAATTTTGATAATAACTATAAAAAAAGGTTCTCCAAAATTCCCATTTTTGGATATGTTGAGGATAAGGGAAAATCTAGCCTATGCTCCAAATTTCAAAGCATATGGATGTTTGTACTAGTGGGGGCACTCAAATCAATCTCTGGTCAACCCAATGCACAGGTTGCACCATTTTGAGTGTCGCGGTTAAACCAGTGAGCTAAATTAGCTCAAATCAATTTTAAAATAATCTAGACATAAATATCTACAAGTTTTGTCGGTGGCTATTTTTCCTAAAACGGCTTCTACAGGGTTCAAATTTCAGTTTCAAAAACGTGCATTTCTAGGGGAAAATGTAACGTTAATTAATCATAGAATTAATAATCTGTCTAAATGGAAGGCATCGGTTCAACTTCTCCAATCAGTCAATGGACACGAATGGCCCATCCTGTACCAACTTGGGAGGTGATTTCCCATCCACCTAAATGCTCTCCGGGTCGGCCAATGCCACCACCACCTTCGTTGAGGTGGCGGCCGGCGATGTACGGTGGTTAGCTGGCCGGAGGCGACCAGAATCGGGGATTTGAATAAGCAAAGAAAATCTTGAACACAAGATTTTTTTCCATGCCGATCCAAGACCAATTGGCCCCAAATCTAGCGGCCAAAATGATGAGATCTACCCACTAAAAATAGATGAGAGGAGAGGACCCTGAGTGGTGGCTTGTAGCCGTGCCGATTGCCGGTCTGCCATGGATGCTTGAGAAGCTTTGGGGGCCATGACAATCTCCTGCTAGGGAGCACGAAATCCTCTTGGAAAGATGGTGGTTTCACTTCTCTCAAACCACTTAAGGTGATAAAGGGCTCAATTGAGGGAGAGGGGGGTTACAAAGTTGAATGTCATTAATGGTCATTAGTTGTAAATTATGGCTGATAAGTAGTATTTATATAAGTTTTTAATAGAAATTTTTGTAATTATTTAAAATGAATTTTTACTTTTCATGTCAACTTTAGGTTATAAGTAGTTCTTTTTGTAATTTTGATTCTAACTTAGCTTAATTCCAATATTTGCAGAATTTTGGGAGAAATTGATGAAATTTACAAGACACGCCACAAGGTCACGCCCGTGACCAAGGGGCGTGTAACCTGAACATCGAACCAGAGTCGATGCCGCGCTGATTGAGCTAGCCCACAGCGAGTCACGCCCTCCGTCATGCTTGTGACCCAAAGTCACGCCCGTGACCAAGGGGAGTGTAATCTTAGAATCTTCCCAGCAAGCTGCCGTCGAGACGTGGAGCTGTCGTCGAGAAGTCAACACGAGTCACGCCTGTGACCCATATGTCACGACCGTGACTTTCCCGCATGATCCCTGCACATCACCGTGTCGCAAGCAAGATCCACGTCGCATTGAATGAAGCCGTCCAAGTACACGCTCGTGACTCAAGTTACACGGCCGTGTAATGTTCGAATTTCTCCCGCCGTCACGCAAACCCCACGCCACTGTCCCCGCCGTGCAGATCAATGTGTACATGCCCCTAGGACACGCCGGTGACCAAGGGGCGTGTAACCTGAATTTTTTCCTATAAATTCCAGGGCTCTCCTTGAGTCCAGGGTTCAGAAATTTTGAGAGGGGGAGGTGATGCTATGCCTGATAGTGAGTTTTTCATGTTCATGTTCATGTCTTTAAATACTTTCAAGTTCTCTTTTTCATCTCATGCAATGTACTAGTTTTTCTTCCAATGCAATAGTTTAGTGATCTTGTAGTTTTTCCTTGCTAATGTTGTAATTTTCCTTCAAGCTTGTACTCATTTTTGGTATCAATAAAATTTAGTTTTGCTCTCTTTATTTGTCTCCTTCTACCTTATTCAAATTTTCTTATTATGCAATTTTATTTTCTTCCTCTTCCCCCTCCACCATGAGTAACTAATTCTCAATAGTGCTCGATTGAAATGATCCGAGGATGATTTAATCAAGTTATGATTTTCTAAAGTTCTCTTTTTCTATTTTTATAAACACTTGAATTACCCTTGATTTTTAACTAGTGAGGCCATATTATCGATGTATGGCTTTTGCTTATGTTTTCATCCTTAGTTAGCCGAGAGGCTCAAAGTATGAATCGATCACTCGAGGGTAAAGAGAGTTGCACGCTCCCCTCAAGAGAGGATGACGCAAATCTCCCGGATTGGAGTCAAATCCAATAGCGGGGTTCACTTCGTAAAGCAAGTTTTAGGTAATCAATTATGGGATGAGAGTCCGGTTGATTCTTCCTAAACTTAGTTGGTCATCAACCTCGAGAGAGGCATGTTCGAGCTTCGGGAACCTCCACGGTCAAGTAGTTTAATTAAATGAAATTAGATTTATTTTCCTTTCACTTGATTATTCTTATTCCAAGGTGACTTTTGATTGACCACTAATCTCTTTTACCATCGTTTAATCCCTTCTTTTAGCTTGCAATTTATCTCTTTTTAGCTAGTAAAGCAAAACTCAAAAATCGTTTAGATAAGATAATAGTGTTTTTCCTTGAAGTAGAAGTAATCAACGCGCCCCGTGGAATACGACCTTGGTATTTCTAAATATCCTATATTATAGACGATAACGTACACTTGCCTTTATCGGATATAGTTTTTTAGAAAATCATTAACCATTTCACTTTGCAAAACCGTAAATTTTTATATCAAGTGGCGTCGTTGCCGAGGAAACATTGCGTAGATATTTTGAAAAAGAGGATAGCTATAAATTTTATCATGCTTCTTTTTATTTTATTTTGCTTTTTCTAAATTTCAAAAAGAAAAAAATATAATAGTCTAGTTTTCCTCTTTCTTTCTTTTCTTTTCATTATCCACTCTTTTTCTTCAGTTTTTTTCTTTAGTGTATGACCCGAGGTAGCGCTTCGAATATTCCTTTTGATTCAGAGATCGAGTGAACCCTTTGGCGGCGTCGCCGTTCTCGGGATAAGGATAATCAATTAGAATTTGAAGCGTCGATCGGGGACACTAACGCAGTGAATATGGATCTTAATCCTCCTAATCCTAACATGCCAGATCCTAATGAGGCCGCGCATCGGACCATGTCCAATTATGTGCGGCCGAATTTGTAAGGAACATAGTCAAGTATTGTTCGCCCCGCGGTGGCGAACAATAACTTTGAGATCATGTCTAGCATCATACAAATGGTGCGGCAATCAGTGACCTTCGATGGTCAGCCGAACGAAGATCCAAACTGTCATATTTCTAATTTTCTCGAAATCTGCGACACATTTAAAATCAATGGCGTCACTGATGACGCCATTCGATTGCGTCTTTTTCCTTTTTCTTTGCGGTCTATGGCCAAGCAGTGGTTGGGCTCACTTCCTAGGGAGTCCATCACTACATGGGCCGATATGGCAGAAAAATTTCTCATAAATATTTTCCGCCTGTAAAGACCGCTAAAATGCGAACAGATATTGCGTCATTTATGCAAATTGACTCGGAGACTCTCTATGATACATGGGAGTGCTTCAAGGAGCTTTTGCGTAGATGCCCTCACCACGCACTTCCCACATGGCAACAAGTGCAAATTTTTTATAATGGCTTGAATTTCCAAACTATGCAAATGATTGATGCGGTCGCCGGGGGAACATTAAATAAGAAGACCCCAGAGGCCACTCAAGAGCATTTTGAGGAAGTGTCCATGAATGCGTACCAATGGAATATGCCCCGAGCGCGGCCTAACAAGCCCGCCAGAATTTTTGAAATAGACGCAAACGCAAATTTGGCTTTATAAGTTGAGCGCTTAACAAAGCAAGTGGCGGAGATGTCTGCTTCCTCCGCCACTCCTCCTTGGGCTAATAATATTTTAATTGAAGAGCAGGTTGACTACATGGGAAATTCGCCTCGGCCTTCCTAAAACGCCAACACCGCTCCGTACAACAACACTTACAATGCGGGTTATAGGAACCATCCGAATTTCTCGTGGAGCAACCAATGAAATGCTCAGCGTCCTCAAAATATTAATCAACCTCCTAATCCCCCTCTAAATTTGAATTCTCAAAATTTTAATCAACCCGGTTATCCACCGCAACAGCAAGAACTCTCTCTACTTGCAGAGGTTTTTGCAAAATATGTTGCTACAAATGAAATGAACATCCAGAATCTTACCGTATCGATCAAAAATTTAGAGAATCAAGTGGGCCAGCTCGCAATGATGATTTCTGAGCGGCAACAAGGAGCACTACCAGGGAATACGGAGCACAATCCAAGGGAAAGCGCGAACGTGATTACACTCCGAAGCGGGAAGGAGGTGGTTTCAAAATAGGACGAACCCAAGGTAACTTCTCCTCCTCCGTTTATTTTATCATCGAATTTGCCCGCTACGCTATCTCCGCACGCTTCTAGTTCAAATATTCCGTATCCGTCTAAGTTTAAGAGCGAGTGCGCCGAGAAAGATTATAAAAAGTTTTTAAATTTTAAAACAAATTCATATTAATGTACCCTTCTGCGAGGCTATCTCTCAAATGCCTAAGTATGCGAAATATCATAAGGAGTTGCTCTCCAATAAGAAAAAATTAGAAGATATTTCGCATATTTCTTTAAACGCAGAATGCTCCGCGGTTGTACTCAACAAATTGCCTCAAAATGCAAATGACCCGGGACGGTTCTCCATCCCGTGTCTATTTGGCAATTCGTTAGTAAAACACGCCTTAGCGGATCTTAGAGCAAGCATCAACCTCATGCCTTTTTCGTTATTCAAAAAGTTAGGTCTAGGAAATCCGAGCCCCACTCGAATGAGTATTCAACTTGTTGATCGTTCATTAAAATATCTGATAGGGATAATGGAGGATGTGCTCGTTAAGGTTGACAAGTTCATCTTCCCGGTGGACTTTGTCATTCTTGACATCGAAGAGGATGCCGAAGTACCCCTCATACTCAGCCGCCCCTTCCTTGCCATCTCCCGCGCAATTATTAACGTAAGTAACGGAAAGCTTCTTCTACGGGTTGGAGATGATGAAGTTACTTATAGTATAAATCCCTCGATGCGAAACACCTTAGAGAATGACGATTCGTGCTTTTATTTAGAAGAATGTTTTGATAACGAATTTTATCCACCTCCCGAGTTAGTCTTCACATCGAGTCACGAATCCGAGCTCGTCGAGCTCTTTTGTTTAGAAGAAGAAGTCTCTCGCTCCACACCACCCGAACCATTATTTTTACAAAAATTAAAAATCAAAACTTCTTATAAAGAGCCACCCATTTTAGAATTGAAATAACTCCCTCCTCACCTAAAATATCTATTCTTAGAAAAAGAGTCTAAGCTACCCGTTATCGTTTCATCCGAACTTAGCGATTCCAAAATTTCTGAATTGACTATAGTCTTAAGCAAGCACCGACACGCAATTGCGTGGCAAATATCGGATATCAAGGGTATTAACCCATCCTTCTGCACTCACAAAATCTTCCTCGAAGATAATTCCCGCAACACGGTCCAGCCTCAACGACGACTAAACCCAAATATGAAAGAAGTCGTTAAGGCCGAAGTTATTAAACTTTTTGACACGGGAATCATCTACCCGATATCGTATAGTGCTTAGGTTAGCCCGGTACAAGTCGTACCGAAGAAAGGTGGCGTTATGGTAGTTGCGAACGAAAATAACGAATTAATCCCAACTCGTACTGTTACGGGTTGGCGGATGTGCATCGATTATCAAAAACTAAATGATGCCACCCATAAGGATCACTTCCTGCTACCTTTTATCGATCAAATCTTAGAGTGCCTTTCAGGTCACTCCTACTACTGTTTTCTCGATGGTTTGTCGGGATATTTCCAAATCCCGATTTCACCCGACGACCAAGAGAAAACAACTTTCACGTATCCCTTTGGCACCTTCGCTTATCGAAGGATGCCATTTGGTCTTTGTAACGCGCCAGCTACATTCCAAAGATGTATGTTGGCAATATTTGACGAGTTAGTAGAGGAGGTGATGGAAGTGTTTATGGATGACTTTTCCATTTTCGAAAACTCTTTCAAAAATTGTTTAAAAAATCTCGAGCGCGTGTTACAACGTTGTGAGGAAACTAATCTCGCTCTCAATTGGGAGAAGTGACATTTTATGGTCAAAGAAGGCTTTGTCTTTTGCCATAAAATATCAGGCAAAGGGAACGAGGTCGATAGGGCCAAGATCGAAGTAATTAAAAAACTCCCCCCTCCAACGAATGTAAAAGCTGTTTACCCAGAAGACCGCCTCCGGGTGGCCTTTCTCATAGACCGGGCGGTCTGAAGATGCAAGTCGCCCGGTCAGGTCCAACAGGGTCCATCAGCACCAACCAACACAAGCCAGGCGGTCTTGTAGGATTCAGATCGCATCCAAGGATTGAAGATCTCTAAGGCATAAGTCCAAGCCGCGGTCTCAAGATGGAGACCGTCCGGGTTGCACCATGAAGACTACCAAGGCTCGTCCAGAAAGCAAGCCGCGATCTCAAGATGGAGACTGCCCGGGTTGCATCATCGCCTTGATCGCAGCATCTTCAGTCACCGGCCAGGACATATTGGAAGCGCAAGCCGCCAAGACCGCGCGGCTTATTACTTTTCTCCTTTCTGTATCCCGTCACCGCCTGCCCGATTCTCCTGAACCCGGGCAGGCGGTTATTTTATCCCTGCCCGTTCGGGCAGGACCCCAAGCCTATAAATAGGGGGCTATGACATTCCCAAGACACGCACACTCGAATCCAGGAGCTCACTTGTTTGAGCTGCGGTCTCGAGTTTCCCGTCTTGCGACCTGTCTGACCGGTCGGCTTCTTCATTTCTGCTCTTGCAGCCCGCTGTAATCTCTTTATTTCAATCAAAGGAAAAGCCCATCATAGGAGTGGCATTCGTCGTGGCTGGCGAAGTCTGGCCTTGACCACTACCAGCGGTCTCACTCTCTTTAACCAAAAAGTAACCAACAGCCCGCAGCCTCTGATTTCCTTCGGAGGTGCGATTTCGGACTCAACAGAAACATGCGACCTTCAGATCGCGGATTGTCGGTGAAATCCTTGTCACAATGTCAGACCGTCAGTTCCCCCTTGGAGACCGCTCAGACCATAGTGAAGATTCCCTGTGGGAGGCTTTGGAACAATCAAAATGATGAGCCGAGCGGGCTCAGAAAGCGACTGACCAGTGTCTTGACGCAATCAGTCAGGCTTTAGCACTACTAACCGAGCGGTTAGCCCGACAGCAAACCGCGGTTAACCAGGCGGTTACTCTGGTCCCTCCTCCACCTCCTTCTTACCCGTTACCTCAAAGTCGCCAACTTCCAACCACTGCAAGAGGGTTTTGCGGCCAGGCAAAACTTCTACCAAGAGGCCGCGCACAGCATGCCGGCTCGAGTTCTTGACTTCCAGGGGGCAACTTCTCATGCAGCCCGCTTGTCCTATCCACCAGAGGGGGCAGCCCGCCTGTCCTATCTGCCAGAGGGGGCATCTCTCCTTTCCTACCCTCCTGAGGTCGCTGCTCATCATTCCTACCCGCCAGTAGTTGCTGCCCGTTCCTCTTACCAGGCGGCTTGTTCGCGAGTAGCCGCAGCTCAGGCGGCTTATTATTCTGCCCCTCTGCTGTATGAGGATACAAAAGATAATTCTCCCTTCGTGGAGGAAGTCCGAGGGGAGCCAGCCCCAAACAATTTCCGAGAGCCGCGTATGCCGACATATAATGGGGAAACTGATCCAACTGTCCACCTTCAGGCCTTCGAGTCGGCCATTGCTCTGAGGACCCTCTCGGATGCAACTAAGTGTAAGCTCCTTGTAACATCCTTTGAGGGACAAGCAAGGGAGTGGATTTATGGGTTGCACCCCATGTCGATCAGTTGTTTTGCTGAGCTGCGCAGGGAATTTCTGCTGAGATTCTCTACTTCGAGAAAAAGGAAAAGTGGCCCGGCGACCCTTTTTGATATAAGGCATCGAGAAGACGAAATGTGGGCCCGTTTCGTGGACCGCTTCTAAAAGGAAATCATGGAAGTCCAGAATGTGGATCTGGAGTAGTACAGGGTAGCCCTCATTCATGGCTTGAGGGAGGGCCCCCTGAAATTTGAAGCAAACATAAGAGAGCCAAGAACTTATCAGGAAATGATAAGTTTGGCAAACATGTTCATCAGAGGAGAAAAGAGTAACCCCGGCTACGTAGCGAAGCTAGTAAGCGACAAGGAGCAGTCTAATCCATCCTTCCATCATCCACCATCAAACCAACCCCACTTTGAGCCCTGTTCCCAGAGGGGAAGAAATTACAAAAATAAGCAACCCTTCATTGCCCATCAATGGTTTCAGGATCAGAAACCGCCGTTGGCCATCGCACCGGCTCCATCTATTCCCCTTGCGCAAATCATGCCAGTATACCTGCCACAGTATGCTGCGCAACCATCTTCAGTCATTCCATCCACCCAGTACGATGACTCACAAGAGTCATTTACTCCTCTAAATATTACTATGGACGAAGTCGTCCAAATCCTCCAGAAAAGACCGGATTTCAGAAGACCCGCTCATATGAGATCGGATGTCCAAAACCGAAATCCAAACCTTTTTTGCGAATATCACAAATAGGGAGGGCATCTGACTGAAAACTGTCGGGCCCTCCGCTTGTTGATAGAAAGGCTCTTGGGAGAAGGAAAGCTCCGAGACCTAGTTCGGAAAGAAGCAACTGCTGAACCGGCCACTGAGAAGAAAAAAGAAACAGTGGAGGTAACTTGGGAATGCGCCGACGTTGAAGACGCCGGCTGTTTTGGAGACATTCACCCTTCGACTTAATGCATTGAGGTTAATGATGTGGGACCCCTGGGCGACATTTATTGCATTCATGCAGGAGCTGGTGCTGAATCGTCTCGTAAATCCAGCATTGCGAGAATTCTGAAACAAGAAGTGGCAGCAACCACGAATTCCCCTCCTGAAAGCGCCATTGTCACTTTCGGTCAGGACGACCTTCCTCCAAATGCCAATCCCTTTGATGATGCCATGGTTATCAAAGCCGTCGTCGAAAATTACACTGTTCACAAGATCCTGATCGACACAGGCAGCTCTGTTAACCTCCTTTTCCACCCAACCTTTGAAGCCCTGAAGACTGGAAAGCCTCTGCTTTCCACCAATGGGCCCCTCTACAGTTTTTCTGGAGAGAAGAAAGAACTGGAGGGTTCAGTAAAGCTCCTAGTCTCTCTTGGGGGAGTAATAGAGGTGTTCAACTTCGTGGTGGTGGATGCCCCGAGCAACTACTGCGCCATCTTCGGGAGGCCAATTATTAATGCATACAGAGCGATAGTATCCACTTTCCACCTTGCTCTTAAATTTGCTACCGAGGGAAGGCAGTATCGAATCAGAAGCAACCCAAAAGTGGCTCGGGAGTGTTACGTGCGAACCGTCAATATGATCACCGACGTTCCACTTCCCGAGGCCACGACTAAAGTGCTGGAAATTGCTGAATCTTTGAAAGCTTCTGAGGAGAGGAAAGATCGAGAAGGGGCTCACTTGGAACCTGTCCAAGTGACCCAAGAAGTCCTCGTTTCTGAGGGGGAATGCAAGAAGCTGATCATCAATGCAGAGCTGCTGGAGGAGGAGAAAATGGAGCTGATCTCCTGTCTTCTGGAGAACCTGGATATCTTCGCCTGGTCAGCGGAGGATATGCCGGGAGTAGACCCGTACGTGGCTTGCCATCATCTGAACATATCTCCTGAGTTCAAGCCAGTCCAACAAAAGAAGAGTGAATTGGCAACCAAGCTGGCGGTGCCCATCAGAGAGGAGGTTGCCAAACTCCTGAAAGCGGGCTTTATTTCTGAAATTCAATATCCCACGTGGGTGTCGAATGTTGTAATGGTTAAAATATCCGGTGGAAAATGGCGTATGTGTGTGGATTTTACTAAACTCAATAAAGCGTGCCCCAAAGATTGCTACCCTTTGCCTAGGATAGATGTTTTAGTAGATTCCGCGGTAGGGTATAATTTTATGAGCTTTCTTGACGCATTTTCGGGGTACCACCAAATCAAAATGCACAAACCCGATATCCCGCATACTTCCTTCTTCACGAATGATGGGTGTTACTATTATCTTGTAATGCCCTTCGGGCTTAAAAATGCGGGTGCAACATATCAGAGAATGATGGATACAGTTTTTAAACACTAAAAAGGCAGGAATCTTGAAGTTTATGTTGACGATCTCCTCCTGAAAAGTAAAACATTCTCAATACATTTGAAAGACCTCATAGAGACGTTCTCTACTCTACGGAGGTTCAAGCTAAAATTGAACCCATTGAAATGTGTGTTCGGAGCAAACAAGGGGAAGTTTCTTGGGCATCTCCTCACTCCCGATGGCCTTGCACCGAACCCAGATAAGGTGAAGGCCATCCTCGATATGATTCCACCTTGTAATACCAAGGAGGTCCAGCAACTTGGAGGAAGGTTGGTGGGCCTGAGCAGGTTATCTCAAAATCAGGAGATAAAAGTGCTCCATTCTTTAAAATACTCCCGGGAGGATCAAAATTTGAATGGAATGAAGAATGCAGCAAAGCTTTTGAACAGTTAAAAGTAAAGTTAACTTCAACTCCACTACTTCAAAGTCCTCGTGAGGGGGAGATATTATTCTTATACTTGGGGGTCGGCCCAGATGCAGTGAGTTCTGTCCTCGTCCGGGAGGAAAAGAAGAAGTAGTTCCCAATATATTATGTCAGTCATATCCTCAAGGATGCGGAAACGAGATATTCAATCCTGGAAAAGCTAGCTTTGGCTTTGGTCATGTCATCGCAAATGCTCCGCCCTTATTTTCAAGCTCATCTGATCCAAGTAATTACAGATCATCCTTTGAGAAGCATTCTTGAAAAACCAGATCATTCAGGGAGATTGGCCAAGTGGGCTATTGAATTGAGCGAGTTTGAAATATCTTACACTCCCAGAACGACAATTAAAGCGCAGGTATTGGCGGATTTCTTGGTTGATACAATAGAATCCAGCCCGGAACAAGTAGAGAAATCACCTTTGGCATGGGTTGTATATGTGGATGGGGCTTCTGGCAGGAACTCCGTGGAAGCCGGAGTAGTTTTAATTCGCCCAAATGGCATTAAACTGGAGCAGGCTATCAAGTTCTTCTTTCTAGTGACAAATAACCAGGCAGAATATGAGGGGCTCCTGGCTGGATTAAGACTTGCAAAAGAGCTGGGCATCGAACATGTGCATGTTAAAACCGATTCATTGGTAATGGCTTCTCAAGTTTTGGGAAATTACGAAATGAGAGAACCAATACTGAGGAAGTATCTACTGCTAGCAAAAGAGGAGATTGGGAGATTCAAATCATTTATCATCGAGCATATTCCCAGGACACGTAATGAGGAAGCAGATGAGTTGTCAAAGTTTGGTCTTCCATCAGGGGGAGTGACCTCTGAACTTTTTCATCCGGCAACAGAGGAGGGTGAACTCATGCAAATCGATCAGCATCCTTCTTGGAAGGATCCCTATGAACTATATTTATCAAAAGGAGAGTTCCATCAATCTATCAAAGACAAAAGAAAGTTCAAAAGAAAGGCGGCACATTATTACCTGATAGTGGGAATCTTATATCAGAAAATGTTGATTTCTCCCTCGACGCGGTGTGTCTCGGAGGAAGAAGTTCCGACCATACTTCAGGAAGTTCATTTCGGGGAATGTGACAGCCATTCAGGGGCGAAGACTTTAGAGAAAAGAATCTTGAGGCAGGGTTATTTCTGGCCAACCATGAGGAAAGATGCCGATGCATTTGCCAAGCGATGTGTTCAGTGTCAAAAAATTGCTCCTCTTCAACATTTGCCCGCTCAGTCGCTTAGATCAATAACCGCACCTAGGCCCTTCGCAGTTTGGGGAATGGATATTATTGGACCCTTCCCAATGGCTAGTGGCCAGCGCCGTTTTATCATTGTGATGATTGACTATTTCAGCAAGTGGATTGAAGCGAAGGCATTGGCAAAAACTACAACCTAAGTCATCAGGAACTTTATCTGGGGAGAGATAGTTTGTCGGCACGGAATCTCGCTAGCAATTATCACAGACAATGGCCCGCAATTCAACAATTCAGAAATGATAAACTTCTGTGACCAGATTGGAATTGATCTTCGGTTTTCCTCGGTACATCATCCCAGAAGCAATGGTCAAGTGGAAGCTGCCAACAAGCAAATTCAATATCTTCTGATGAAGAGGGTGCGGAATCAAAAGGGAAATTGGGCATAACAAATTCCTTCTATCCTTTGGACTCTTCGTACTACTCCATACTTAGCTACAGGAGAAACACCTTTCAAGTTAACGCATGGCTCAGAGGCGGTTATTCCTATAGAATTTTAAGTGTTTACCCCCAGGGTGGTGTATGCAAAAGATGGAGAAGAAGCATGGATAGAGCATAATGACGAAGCCATCAAATACAGTTTGGATCTGATCGAAGAGCTTCAGGATGAGGCAACAATCAGACAGGAGGAAGTGAAAAAGAGAATGGCTAAGTACTTTGACAAGAATGTCAGGGTAAAATATTTTGCAGTCGGAGACACTGTGCTAAAGAAAGCTGATGCAGCGGCCAGAACAGGCAACTTTGGAAAGCTAAATCCCAACTTGGCTAGACCTTTCATCGTCAAGGAGGTACTAAAAAGCGGGGCTTATCGCCTCCAGACAAGCGAAGGAGAGGACATCTCACGCACCTGGAGCGGTGACGACCTTAAACGGTTCTATCATTAAAATGTCTTCATTATTTCTTGCATTTTTAGATATTCAATGAAAAGCCCCATACTGACACTTCTCCCTGTCTGGTGATTATTTTTACTTTTTTATATATCTCCCTCACTGAACCGCGGAGACATCGCCAAGTTCTGCTCGAACCCCCTCGGATTGAAGTCATTAGCATAAAACCATGAAGATCATGTGTAGCGGGGAGTTTTTGCACACGTGTAGTGGTAGCTTGCCAATTCCTGTGCGGTGGTCTTCGGAACCTTTGTCACAACCCGCATTTTCCCCGAATTTAAGAATATTAGAGTAAGAGAAAATGCACGTCGTGATGCCACGTCATGCAGGAGACAACTGCAGACGCTCAGGCGGGAACCTATTACTTATTAAAAACAAAATATGTTTTCATGGTAATTCGCATTTGGAATCATTTATAGGGTTTAGAGGAAGAACCGTGTCTCTCAGTTCGTGGATCAACTAGTCCACCATGGAAAATATTTTTATATTTGTAGCGGAAGATACTTGATTTGGTTCATTAGAGCTCCTATATGCACATGATGACAGGACAAGGTAAATGATATGCTCATCTCTAGGCGTAGTATAAGTATGGAAAAATACCTTTAGGTAACTTTAAAGATAAGGGTTTTAGTTAAAAGAATGCAATGAGGATGGAGAAAAAAAACCATTTTATAACTATAGTGCACCTAACATAAATCATTCCCAGAGGGTAAGATACGCAAGATCTAAAAGTAGTGGCATAATCTGGCAAATAAACTATAAAGTATAAAAAGGGGCACAATGGGCGTCAACAACATGACACTAACCCATTGGCACCAACTAGTATGTCTGAGCACAAGAAGTAACTAAAAACAACTACCTCACAGCAGCGGGGTGAACAACTACTAAAACTCTGAACTTCAGGCTACACCACTAGCCACTACGGCTCTGAACCTGAGGCATTCAATAAAACAAAGAACGCCTCAGCAAGGAATTACAAGTGGCCAAAAAGTAAGCAGAAAGTAAATAAGGCAAAAGGGGTACCAACCCAGGCCAGATTCACCGAAAGAAAAGCTCCAAAACAAGGAACTAAGCAAAACACCAAGTGCACCAAAAAGAAAGTGCCATAAAGAGGAACAAGCAAGTTTCATTTATCTTGTTACATTAATTAAAGAGACTGATCAGCTCAACTTAAACGGGAGCGGTTACCTACCTCCGCTACCCAAAGCTCAAAACCAGGTTGGGGTGCCACTAGACCCAACCACCCAAACATGACTACCGTGCAAGGCTATAACATTCCCCCACTATCCCCCAAACACGACTACCGTGCAAGGCTAAAGACAGTGGTTCTTAATAGATTTAATCAATAATGAAAACACGGGGCGTAGCCCGAGAAATAATCACCAAGATATCCTAAGGACATGGTCACACCAAGTAAACATTACCCAATACTAATCAAGAGAATTCATAAGTTAATTAACAACAACGGGTACGAGATTTCAAACATGAAAAAAAAACTCAACGAAATCACATGCGTTCCAGGCGGGTTCCACGGGGCCATTAGAACGGGGAAATATAAAAGGGGTTTCTAAAGAAGTAGGAGGTAGACACAATGAATCTCACGAGAAATAGGAGGTCGACACAAAAGATCTCTCGATAAATAGGAGGTCGACACAAAGGATCTCTCGAGAAATAGGAGGGTTTAAGGGGGTTTCTCGAGAAGTAGGGGAGGATGATCCTAATTTCTCGAGAACAAAAAAAAAGGAAAAGTCAAGCTTCTCGAGAAATCCAAGGGAAAAACAACATGTTTCTCGAGAACTCCAAGGGAAAAACAACATGTTTCTCGAGAACTACAAGGGAAAAACAACATGTTTCTCGAGAACTCCAAGGGATTTCTCGAGAAACCCAAAATGGAGGAAACATGATTCTCGAGAAATCCAAAGGATCTCTCGAGAAACCCAAAAGGTGGAACTCTGTCTCCTTTCGAGAAATAGGCACCAGCAGAATGAATTTTCCAAGCCACCCTTGCTTCTCCGGGGAAACGAATTTTCAGTACTTAGGGGGGGGGGGGACAAATCGAGTATGATTACAGCCATAACCACATTCAAAGACACAAGCTAAACAGTACAACAAGAAATCGACACGAGCGAAACGATGCTTCAAGAACGAAAGAGAAGAGGGAAAAAGCCACTTTCCTTAACCTTGGGGAAACTCAACCAACACCGCTCCGAATGCCAAGGGAACTCTTGAGCACGAAAACCTGGAGCTTTACGGACCAAAAGAAGGGGTTAGGTCACTACCAAAACTCCCAAAACTCCATGAAACGAGAAAAGCTTATCGCTAGAACGAAGATCTCGCCGAGAGCTTTCCAAAACTTCAAACCAAACACGATTCCGACCACTACAGCCCTAGGAATCGCCGGTGAAATGATCCACGAAACCTCGCTCTCGCTCTATCGCACGGCGGCTGCTTTTGATCGAGGAAGGGGAAGATGAATAGGAGGAGGAGATTTTAGTCTTATATATAACCCTAAATTATTATTTAATTAATAAATAAATCCCCCAATTCACTTAAACTGCGAGGGCTACCAAAACACCTCGGATTTCTATGAAATTCGCACCTTAACTATAACACGGCGCTACGAATCCAACGGCGAAGTCAGAATTCAATTCTGAAGGGCCATACTCGGGCTAAAGCATCCCGAAGCTAAAATCTTGATATCCACTGAAAATCTTTACTTTAACTCGAAACGATGCGAAATCTCGCACGCTCGATCTATAAGACATACTTTAACTAAGTTAAGGCTCAACACAATACTAGATGAGCTGACGTAACGCCCTTACGCCAAAATTACGTCATGGCGGGTACGTAATATAATTAACGAAAATCAGGGGCGTTACAACCTTGGATCCCGGCTGATATCCGACACACCCCTGCATCAAGGGAGGTCTAGGTGAATGTTGGCTCTATCATGCCCCGAGAAGGATATAGTTACAGCTTTGATGATCTTTTTGTGGAAAGCAATATCGATATAGCCTTCGAGGCATAACCACACCTGCCCAACTGATCATCTTAGTCTATGACCATCGAATACTCCTAGGTACTCTCATGCGATGCCTAAGCGGGACCCACAACTAAGTTGATCTCTCTGAGGAAAGCAATGTCGGTAAAGCCCTCGCGGCATAACCACACCTGCCCAATTGATCAACTCGGCTTGAACCCTAGGTAGGAGAGCAGTTGAGTCTCTTACAGCCCTTATGACCACTTGAGGAAAGCAATGGTCGCCGCCTAGGCCCACCTGCCCACTTGGTCATCTGGGTCCATACTTATCTTTTTCTCTTTATTTCTACAACTCTTATGACCATCTGAGGAAAGCAATGGTCGCCGCCTAAGCCCACCTGCCCACTTGGTCATCTGAGTCTGTAGCTACTTTTTACCGCATTACAGGGAATTATCTCGTCTCATATGGTCCTTCTGGACCATTTGAGGAGAAAATAGGATTTCTACAGGCATACCGCAGACCGGGCGGTTTATTTTTTAAAACCTTGCGGTTTGAAATGAGCAGGTACAATAGTTATCAGGCAGTCTGGTTGTGAAACCGATCGGTTTTAAATAAGCAGGATATCATAAAATGCCATAAGGAAGGTACCAGGGGATCAAGCATAACAATGATCGGTCGGTCCCATCATTCGATTTGAAGATCTATCATCCTTGTGTGTATTAATTCGATCCGTTCGGTTAATAATGGGCTCTTCACAGCTAAGCAATTATGGTTCTTATAGAATGGAGATCATTACGAATATCAAGCCACTAACCGTCCGAAGTATATATAGACCACGCGGGTTTATCAGCTAATGTTACATAAACCGGAGTTACATAAATCCGTTTGGGCTTGTTCAGAAGATAGATCTCCAGAAATCTGAGTTATATAAATCGCTCAACCGCGCGACCTATCGATGGTTTTCTTATGACGACATTCTCTATCTCATGAAGCGATTATGAAAAGCCAGGTAATAATCGCGCGGCGTGGCTATGTTTGGTTTTCTGGTTATTACGAGGCATTCATAATAAGATAAGGCAGGGCTTGAATTTCTATCCGCTCAATTATATATTTAAACCGCATCGACTACGCATCAAAATATCATAATTGATACTTTTTCGGGATATATCAAATTTGCTTAATCTGGATCGAAGAAATGAGTCGGGCGAACAGATTTTCAAATGTTCAAGTGGCTGCTTAATTGGAATTCTATGAAGTTCAACGCTCTGACCGACCAGGTTACTATTAAACTGCACGACGTGGTTAAAATAAAGAAGACCGCAACAAACGCAAGTAATTCGCAGAAATAGAACAATTAGACAGGTAAAAACTTTCCATTTCATCATCAAAATGTCTTTACATTATTTTGTGACCGACCGGCTAACAAAACCAAGACGTCGGCTATGCAAAATAAAAACAAAATAACAATTTCAACTACTCGTCCGGTTTGAGCTTTTTGGCCGCAGGAGAACTCAAACCTTCATTGCCATCTATGTCTACGTCTGGCGAGTATCCTTTGCTGGAAGATGAAGAACCTGAGAAAAGGCTACCCGAGCTACTTGAGCTACCCGAGCCGCCCGACTTTCGGGACTTAGACCGCCCGGTTTTGATAGAATCGCTGGACTTTTCATCCGAGCCATCTTCTTCTTCTTCGGCAACCGCTGCGGGTTCTTTTACGACCTCTTCGTCATCTCTCTCTTCCTCTGAACTACTGGACTCGGCTTTGTCCTTCCCCTTGGCTCGGCGGGTTACTTCATCTAGTTTGTCCTTCGGGCCAGGATAAAGGACCGAGAAGGTGGTGTCTTCAAAGCCCTCAGTCAGGCCATCCCGACCTCTCAGGCGATCTAGGGCACCGTCAATCCCTTTGGCAACATGAGGGAAGACCTCGTCCTGGAAGTCCGGGTTGTCCATATCGTATTTATGCTATGAAAAGAAATAAGAGTCAGATCTCTCGGCCTAAAAATGATAAGCCTGAAATATTCGTCAAACGACTTACTGCTATGTTCTCTTTCAATCTGGCGATTTCGTCAGCCTGGTCGGCGGACTTCTTCTCCAAGAAAGTGTGAGCTGAGACTAGCTGCTTATATGAGAGATCCATGAAGTGGTTAGCCGCAAAGCCCCATGTACCGGCCTGTGCGGCTACTCGAGAGAGTTCTTGTTCAGGAATCTTCTTCAACCTCTTCAAAGTTTTCCAACCATACATAGCAGCTCCAGTGGCTAGTGCATGTCGGCTAGTCTTGTCGCTCCCCCAGAATGGGAGAGCGGTAGATACTTGCACACACTCTCCATCCTTGTGCCAAAGGATTGTCGACTTGCCCCGCAGGTCGCGCGGATTGCTACAAGAGCGAAGGAGCTCGAACTCGCCTAAGGAGGCCGGGCCTTCCCCATCAGATGAATGTGGGTCGCACTTCCTCTGTCGCTTCTCCCTTTGGGTTAGAACCGGGTCGGCCGGACTGACCGGTTTATTCAGAGGAACGACGGTGGCGGCTACAAAAACTGAAAACTTAGAAAAATAGTCCGCACGATCATAGAGTAACGAGTTGAAAAAAGCTTAGTATCCTCAGGGCGGACGTCTGCCAGTTCCGCGAATAGCGAGATGTAGTGATTCACGTTAAGCCGCTCGTTCTCAAGAGATTCGAAGATATCTTTCTCGGCCTCTCTAAGCTTGACCGATTGAAAATCCGCCGCACTCCTCGTTTGCGGATTGACTTGCACTAACCCAAGGGGGCCTTCAAACATTACGTATCATTCAGAAAAACCCGCCACCTTGTTCGCGAGATTGACGACTTTCATCCCCCGGCATCCGAAATAAATATGATGTAAGACCCTCTTTTTATTGCATTCTTATCTGGGTCTTACCACCCAGAACCGTCATCTTGCAGCGAAACCATTACACCCAATGGTCGCCGCCACAAGACGCCGATCCTGCCGGCTATTCATCATCATCCATGCCAACCATAATCACAGTAATTGAAGTATTAAATGAAACAAGTCCACAAAATCACATTATATATTTATCATAATACAAGATTATAATGTCCACGATGAGAAAGAACTTAAAAGAATAAGAGCTTACGCCCATTACATGTTCAAATATAGTGCAACAGTCACACTCACTCTACATCTATGCGGAAGCTATCAACTCTGTCTTCATGCATCTGTAGTTGCGGCTACGATGACGTGTAGTGTCTGCTTTGCTTCATTCCGTCCTCCTGTACGGGGTCACACTGTTCCGACGCATCATCCCAATGATGAGGTCCACCAACCGTCAGTCTATAAGACTCAGCATATTCCTCATCGCCTCCACCCGCGACTCCTAGGCACCGTGCGGGAGGAGGAATCGGAGGACATCAAAGGGTAATTCAAAAGCAGGTGACAGTGGCGAGACTAGCAAGTATATAGATACTAAACAAGTAATGAAAATATCTCTACCCTAGCAGGAGTATGTATAAAGGCAATAAGTAAAGAGCGGTATAAGTAAAAGAGCGGGTATAAGAAAAACAGAGCAGCTATGAAAGTAACCTTAACTAATATGCACACACAAAAGCACATAAGCTAAGGGATCTGGCAAGTAGTAAACTCATCGTATAAAAGAATCCATACTGATTTATACGATGAGGTCTCTGTTTGTGCAGAAATGCTATGTTATGATGTGCAATGCAATGATGCAATGATTGTATTATTATTTCATACACATGCAACTCACACACGCGACTCTGTATGTACAGACCTTTAGTTCCCACTTTTCAGAGGTAGCTAACCTCTCGGGCACCTCCCGTCGTGGTCAAACGGTGCCAGAGCAGCGGGCGACTCCTCACCTAGGTGGGTAAGTCACACTACCAGACCTAGGCCCTAACGTACGTTGTGATACCGGTACCCGGTACTCACGAGCACCTGCGTACTAAACTGAATTGGCCAGGCAGGGTTTAGGGAATCCGTCCCGTCGGACGCGCAGTAAGACAACCTGGCCCCAATAAAACAACTAGCACTGCCGAGGCAACAAACTATTGTGGGTGTGACGACTAAGACAGAACCGAAGACCCACCACATCTTATACACAAGCAACATGTATTAACCCTTACTACTGATCCTCCAGCTCGCAATTCTAAATCAACATTTATAAAGTAGAGCCTACCGCTCGCCAGACTACATCAGTCTTATATTTTAAACTATGAGCCTACCGCTCGCTAGACTACACCAGTCATATATTTAAACTACGAGCCTACCGCTCGCTAGACTACACCAGTCTTATATTTAAACTACGAGCCTACCGCTCGCTAGACTACACCAGTCCTATATTTAAACTACGAGCCTACCGCTCGCTAGACTACACAGTCTTATATTTAAACTACGAGTCTACCGCTCGCTAGACTACACCAGACTTATATTTAAACTACGAGCCTACCGCTCGCTAGACTACACCAGTCTTCTATTTAAACTACGAGCCTACCGCTTGCTAGACTATCCCAGTCCTTCCTTATATCTCGAGCCTACTGCTCGCGGGACTATCCCAGTCCTTCTCATATAACCAGAGCCTACCGCTCGCAGGACTATCCCAGTCCTTCCTTATATATCCCGAGCTTACCATTCGCAGGACTATCCCAGTCCTTCCTTATATCTTGAGCCTACCGTTCGCAGGACTATCCCAGTCCTTCTCATATAACCCGAGCCTAGCGCTAGCAGGACTATTCCAGTCCTTCTTATAACCCGGTCCGGTTTGGGATGAAAGATAACTTGTCAAGTTCTCCTACTTAACTAGTCTTGTTTATAATTTAGTTGATCTTAGAAGCTTTAGGGTTAGCCTTGGACTTCCGGAGGGTTACCCGGTTAGGGGCTCGCAGCGGTACTAGGAAGTGTGGCGGGCTGACACACTGAACTTCCTCTTCCCAAGGCACTTAATCTTGTTGGTATCTACCCCTTTTTGCTTGATCCCCATTATCCTCTCCAATTACATTAAATCTCTAAGATGAGTTAAACTTGGCTCTTAGGAGTGGGGGAGTTCTTTTGAACTCCAACACCACCAATTGTGACTCGGTGCTGACTCTCCCATCGTCACATTCTAAGCTCGAGTTCCCTTGTTCACGTAGGAACTGCACATATTCAATTAGCATTCTCAACCTTACATGAACCCACACTCCTATTCTTCGTCATCCTTAATCCAGGGTTTGCCTTAGATACTTCTCGACTTCGCCCTTGAGTATTTACCTTAAGATGGCTCACCCAGCCGAGGGTAGTTTTTCTTACATATAATCATTTAACACTGATGAGTTGTTTGTGTGGCCCTTGACGAGGTCTAACTTCCTTTTCTTATCATTGTAAATTCCTACACTTATAGCTTTGCTAAACGCACCCCAACCCTAATTTCCCACGATGCCCTTAGAGATATTCTTCCAAATAATCTGAGCCTTCATAATAATCAAAGAGTTAACAGTTCTATGTGTGAAGGTCAGTGGTGGTCTCAATCATATAAATCAGTTTTACTATTCGCAGACGAAAATAAGATTGAGCTAGATTTGACTCCTAAGGTGCAATCTTGATCACATCATATCCAAATGAGTTCCAATTTCTACCATGGGTTCGCAATGAGTAGTGATCTAACAACCTCAAATCCTAATTTCATAAATTCTCTAGGGAATCTTAAATCTTAGTCTCTATTTAAAATAGAAGATGTGCAAATAGTGATTTAAACATCGATTGCCAACTAATGATCTCCATAAATTCTGATAAATTCACTGTAACATAATAATGGTCTGAAAACCTCAAAACTTAAGTTTCACATTTTTCCAAGGAGTATTTAATCATAATTTCTAATTAAAACAAATAGGGTGCAAATAGTGATTTACACTGCAAGTACCATCTACAGGTCACAATAAATTCTGACATATTTACAGTAGTTCAATATTGTCCTAAAAACATCAGTGCCCGAGTTTCATAATTTTACAAAGGATATTTATCCTCATTTACCAATTAATACTATTGGTGTGCCAATAAGGGTTTACACTACAAGTGTTATGTTAAGGCTTCAATAAATCCTGCGAAAATTACTATAGCTCAATATTGGTCTAAAAGCACCAGGTCCTAAGTCTCATATTAATCCAAGGTGTATTTATCCTTAATTATCATTTATTAGATTCTTACTAAATGCACCCCAATTTTTCCTACACCCTTAAGTCCAAAACTTCAACTTGAAGTTCAGAGAAATCCACTCATGTACATGAGTTGAATTCTTAACTAGAGGTGGTTGATATCATATATGAGGCATGGACAAATCTTCAAAGCATTTGCATGAGCCAAAATCACTAAACACACCAGATAGACTTTTATACATGTCTCACTAAAAGTGGCCTAAGAGGAGCTACACTTGACCAAATGACATGAAGTAAGTGGCATTTTGAAGGTAACCCCAAGATCTACAATATTCATGTTGGTCACTGCTTCCAAAAATGAGCCTAACCTAGGCAGAATCCACATGCCTGTTCTGTACAAATTATTTATCCTAACAAAATACACTTATATACATGTCTCACCAACAATGGTGCTGAGGGAGATACAGGGATCCAAATGACATGAAATCAGTGGCATTTTAAAGGTAACTTCAAGATCTACAATTGTTATGTTGATCACTAGCTCCAGAAATGAGCCTAACCTAGGTAAAATCAACATGCAAGTTCTGTACAAATTATTTAACTTAACAAAATACACTTATATACATGTCTCACCAAAATGGTGTTGATGGAGCTATAGGGATCCAAATGACATGAAATCAGTGGCATTGTAAAGGTAACTTCAAGATCTACAATTACTATGTTGGTCACTTCCTCCAGAAATGATCCTAACCTAAGTAAAATCAACATGCAAGTTCTGTTACAAATTATTTATCTTAATCAAAATGCCCTTTATATATGTCACACCAAAAATGGTGATGAGGGAGCTACAGGGATCCAAATGACATGACATTAGTGGCATTGTAAAGGTAACTTCAAGATCTACAATTTTCATGTTGATCACTACCTCCAGAAATGAGCCTAACCTAGGTAAAATCAACAGGCAAGTTCTGTACAAATTATTTAACTTAACAAAATACACTTATATACATGTCTCACCAAAAATGGTGCTGAGGGAGCTACAGGGATCCAAATGACATGAAATTAGTGGCATTGTAAAGGTAACTTCAAGATATACAATTGTTATGTTGGTCACGTCCTCCAGAAATGATCCCAACCTAAGTAAAATCAACATGCAAGTTCTGTTACCAATTGTTTATCTTAATCAAAATGCCCTTTATATATGTCACACCAAAAATGGTGCTGAGGGAGCTACAGGGATCCAAATGACATGAAATTAGTGGCATTGTAAATTTAACATCAAGATCTACAATTTCCATGTTGATCACGACCTCCAGAAATGAGCCTAACCTAGATAAAATCTACATGCAAGTTCTGTACAAATTATTTAACTTAGCAAAATACACTTATATACATGTCTCACCAAAAATGGTGCTAAGGGAGATACAGGGATCCAAATGATATGCAATTAGTGGCATTTTAAAGGTAACATCAAGATCTACAATTGTTATGTTGATCACTACCTCCAGAACTGAGCCTAACCTAGGTAAAATCAACATGCATGTTCTGTACAAATTATTTAACTTAACAAAATACAAATGTGACAATTTAAATTAAATAGAAAATATAATAATTCTAGCTCTAATGACCTTCGAACTCTTGGATTTGGATGGTTAGGTCACCATACATGCATGGTCAAAGTTTTAGTGACGTGCAAAGTGATTCTCATCTTCAATCACATCTAAAACCTCAACAAGCCCCAAATGGCTATTAGCAACCCAATCTCCTCCTAAGTCACAAACTTTATTTTTGAAGTTCAGAGAAATATCCTCGTGCATTTGTGGTGAAAATTTAACTAGTGTCCTTACATGACCTAAAGAAGCCCTCACCAAAATTTGGGATCATTAGGAGTTATATAACTCCAAATATTCCATTTATTTGATTTTCCATGTTCTGAATAAAACTTTAGAAAAATAATTCCCTAAAAATCTGATTTTTGAACCTAAGCTGGGTATGGCACATGCATGCATGGCCAAAATCTCAAGTCCATCAGACTTATATTTTAGAGTGAGCACACTAATTAACTTCTGGTTTATGTTATGACCAGTCTCTCTAAAATATGTACTGTAGGACCTACAGTTAACCAAATGACATGATTTCACTTTCAAATGAAAGTAGACGTCCCAAGACACGCACACTCGAATCCAAGAGCTCGCTTGTTTGAGCTACGGTCTCGATTTTCCCGTCTTGCGACCTGTCTGACCGGCCGGCTTCTTCTTTTCTGCTCTTGTAGCCCGCTGTAATCTCTTTATTTCAATCAAAGAAAAGTCTGTCACAGGAGTGGCATTCGCCGTGACGGGCGAAGTCTGGCCTTGACCGCTGCCAACGGTCTCACTCTCTTTAACCAAAAAGTAACCGACAGTCCGCAACCTCCGATTTCCTTCGGAGGTGCGATTTCGGACTCAACAAAAGCCATTAGATGTTTCCTAGGTCACGCAGGGTTTTATCGGCGCTTTATCCAAAAAATTTCCAAAATCACGAAGCCGTTAACCCATCTCCTCGAGAAAGAGTCTTCCTTCCTTTTTAATGAGGAATGTCATTTGGCCTTTAAACTTATCAAAGAAAAGCTTATAAATTCTCTGATTCTAGTCGCGCCGGATTGGTCACTACCCTTCAAAATTATGTGCAACGCGAGTGATATTGCGGTAGGCGCCATGTTAGGCCAACGGGCGAGTAAGTATTTCCACCCAATTTATTTTGCGAGCAATACACTCACGTCAGCACAAGCGAACTACACCACTATTGAGAAGGAACTTATAGCAATCGTTTTCGCTTTTGATAAGTTTAGGTCATATATCACGCTTTCCAAAGTTATCGTCTTCACAGATCACTCCGCGCTTAGGTATCTTAAGTAAATCGGACGCCAAGCCTCATCTTTTGCGATGGATCCTCCACTTGCATGAGTTTGACTTAGAGATCCGGGACAAAAGGTGAGCTGAAAACTTGGCGGGCGATCATCTTTCTCGATTAGAAAATCCCGCCTCGGAAACATTAATAGAAGCCAACATTAATGACAAATTTCCCGAAGAGCGCCTCCTCGCTCTCGAAAATATAAATTCATCTTCCACCCCCTGGTTTGCGGATTTGGCTAACTATTTAGTAGCCCGGGTCCTACCGAAAGAATTCTCGAATCAGCAAAAGAAGAAATTCTTTTCTAATTTAAAGAATTATTTTTGGGAGGACCCCTTTTTATTCTGTGTTTGCACGGACCAGGTGGTGAGAAGATGCGTCTCAAGTGAGGAAGGCCTTAAAATTTTACGTCATTGTCACGAGGGACCAACCGGTGGTCATTATCAAGCGAACCGAACCACGAGGAAGGCGCTGGAGGCGGGCTTTTATTGTCCCACGCTCTTCAAAGATGCTCACACCCTTGTGTGTACTTGTGACAGCTGCCAGCGGTCGGGGAACATCTCTCGCTGGGATGAGATGCCCCAAAATATTTTCTTGGAATGCAAAATTTTCGATCTTTGGGGTATTGCTTTTGTTGGTCCTCTCCCTTCCTCTTTTTCAAACAAGTATATTCTAGTTGCGGTCGACTACGTGTCTAGGTGGGCGGAAGCGCAAGCTCTCCCCACCAACAATGCGTGAGTCATCGTTAACTTCTTAAAAAAATTATTTTCTCGATTTGGCACGCCACGCGCTATAGTGAGTGATCGGGGCACCCATTTTTGCAATAGCCAATTTACAAAAATTCTAGCAAAATATGGTATCACGCACAAACTATCCACTGCATATCACCCACAAACGAGCGGCCAAGTCGAAGTCGTAAATCATGAATTAGAGCGGATTTTAGAAAAAACTATTTCTATTAATCGAAAGGATTGGGCAATAAAGCTCATTGACGCATTATGGGCCTATCGAACAACGTACAAGACCGCTATCGGTTGTACACCGTATCGAATGGTTTATGGCAAGGCTTGCCACCTTCCGGTCAAACTAGAATACCGCGCATTTTTGGTGCTTAAGTTCTTAAATCTCGATTCTACATTAGCGGCCGAACAAAGAAAAATTAAAATGAACAAATTAGACGAGTGGCGAGCGAATGCGTACGAGAGTAACAAATTATATAAGGAGCGAACAAAGTTTTATCACGATAAACACATAAAATTTCCGAAAACTTTTTCGCCGGGCGATCTCGTCCTCCTTTATAATTCTCGACTTCGCCTTTTTTCGTGAAAATTAAAATCCCGATGGTCCGGACCCTTTATTTTTAAAGAGGTTTGGTCCTATGGGAAATCCTAATTTCCCACCCAGAAAAAAGTTCCTTCAAAGTTAAGGGCACTGCCTTAAGTTATATCTTCCGGGAGAGTTAGCTAATGAAAAGAGTGATTCTATATTACTTCCTCCTATAACATGATCGACAATTGGGTCAAGCTACATGACCTTAAACAAAGCACTTTTGGGAGGCACCCCAAAGTTATCTTTTTCATTTTCTCTTGTTTTTCTTCTTTAACATATTTTGCAGGTAACCGTCGTTTCTCCGCGCATCTTCAAAAATCAGGGAAGCCCTTTATCCTTCTTACTTCTCTTTTAATTTGCATTTCTTTTTGTTTTGTCTTGCACTTTATTTGCTTCAATTTCTTTTCTTTTACTTCTTACTTAGTTTTAAACATTGGGGATAATGTTTAACTTTAGGTATGGGGTGTAAATAGTTCTTTGTAAATAGGTTTTAAATTAGAAAAACCCAAAAACTCAAAAAAAATTAGAAAACCAAAAATTTAAATCTTGGAAAGGGAGGTTTGGGATATCATCCCATCACACCTCCTAGTACCGTGAGAACCCTTCACGGGGTATACCTCGGGAAGTCCGGGAATTAACAAAAAGTGTTAGGTTTAAAACTACTTTCCTTTCTTATATTATCAAAAATTCAAAAAAATATAATATTTAAAAATTCAAAAAAAAAGATAATATCAAAAATTCCCCCCAAAAAAAAATATGAAAAATTTTAAAACAAAAAAAATTTATGGATGTCTTTAAAAAACAAAAAAAAAAAATCTTATACCCATCCTACTAGTTGTTTTGTGATTTCTTAGAAATCTAGTTAAGAATGTTTATAAGCATTTTTAGGTTTTTAATTGGCTAAAATTTTGTTTATCATAGTTTGTAATTTTAAATTTTAGGTAATCTTGTTTTAAGAACCATCTTATGATTTGAGTTTGATTAGAGAATTTTTGTTAGCATGACTTCTCTTTTTATTTTTAAATGGCTTCATTTTATAGTGAATTTTCTAAACCTCTTTAGATTTCAATTATATTTTCTTCTAGCTTTTTAGATCTTAAGAAATTTAAATTTGCTAGAATTTGCTCTCAATATAATTTAATTTATAAACTAGAAATTTTTCCTACCCTACCCTTTTGATGGCATAAAAAAGAATTTTAAAAGATCATATGCATGGGAATAAGAGGATAAATTTCATTATTCCCTAAACATATGCCCCCAAAATCATTTAAATGATTATATGGCATGGAGTAACAGGATAAAATTCTTTACTCCTAAACATATACATTGTGGGTTTATTTGAAGAGAATTTAAAAGATTATATGCATGGGAATAAGAGGATAAAATTCATTATTCCCTAAACATATACAAAAAAGGAAAAGAAAAAAATAGAGGTGAGAGGATAAAATTCATCACCTCAAATAAAAATCTCTTCTTATGCCAAGCTTTGTAAACACCCCTTAGCCAATATCTTTGATTTAGGTTTAACTTAAGTTATGGAGAGAGCAATATTTAGTAACTTACTTTTCCTTAAGTTTCTTTTAAGATAGAGTTCTTATAATTTTAATTTAATCTAGTTTTATAATTTCTACAATTTTGGTAAGCTAATTAATTATCTTGAGAAGTCCTTGCCTAAACAATTTTCTCTCTTTTCAAATCATCATCATAATTTAGGACTTAACTCCTCCTAGAGTTTATTCTTAACTTAACTTTTGGTTTAATAAAATTTTAGTTTAAAATTAAAAATTTTATGGATGTCTTATATATTATGTCCCACACTTTTGCTCTAGAATAGCAAAACCTCAAGTATGGGGGTATTTGATAAGTAGTATTTATATAAGTTTTTAATAGAAATTTTTGTAATTATTTAAAATGAATTTTTCCTTTTCATGTCAACTTTAGGTTATAAGTAGTTCTTTTTGTAATTTTGATTCTAACATAGCTAAATTCCAATATTTGCAGAATTTTGGGAGAAATTGATGAAATTTACAAGACACGCCCCAAGGTCACGCCCGTGACCAAGAGGCGTGTAACCTGAAGATCAAACCAGAGTCAATGTCGCGCTGATTAAGCTAGCCCACAGCGAGTCACACCCTCGGTCACGCCCGTGACCCAAAGTCACGCCTTTGACCAAGGGGCGTGTAATCATTGAATATTCCCAGCAAGTTGCCGTCAAGACGTGGAGCTGCCGTTGAGAAGTCAACATGAGTCACGCCCGTGACCTATATGTCACGGCCGTGACTTTCCCACGTGATCCCTGCACACCGCCGCGCCGCAAGCAAGATCCACGCCGCATTGAATGAAGTCGTCCAAGTACACGCACGTGACCCAAGTTACACGGGCGTGTAATGTCTGAATTTCTCTCATCGTCACGCAAACCCCACGCCACTGTCCCAGCCGTGCAGATCAATGTTTACACACCCCTAGGACAAGCCTGTGACCAAGGGGCGTGTAACTTGAAATTTTTTCCTATAAATTCTAGAGCTCTCCTCGAGTCCATGGTTCAGAAATTTTGAGAGGGGGAGGTTCTGCTAGAGCTGATAGTGAGTTTTTCATGTTCATGTTCATGTTCATGTCTTTTTATACTTTCAAGTTCTCTTTTTCATCTCATGCAATGTACTAGTTTTTCTTCCAATGCAATAGTTTAGTGATCTTGGAGTTTTTTCCTTGCTAATGTTGTAATTTTCCTTCAAGCTTGTACTCGTTTTTGGTATCAATAAAAATTAGTTTTGCTCTCTTTATTTGTCTCCTTCTACCTTAGTCAATTTTCCTTATTATGCAATTTTATTTTTCTTCCTCTTCCCCCTCCACCATGAGTAACTAATTCTCAATAGTGCTCGATCAAAATGATCCGATGATGAGTTAATCAAGTTATGATTTTCTAAAGTTCTCTTTTTAAGTTTTTATAAACACTTGAATTACCCTTGATTTTTAACTAGTGAGGCCATATTATCGATGTATGGTTTTTGCTTAAGTTTTCATACTTAGTTAGCCGAGAGGCTCAAATTATGAATCGATCACTCGAGGGTAAAGAGAGTTGCACGCACCCCTCGAGAGAGGATAGCGTAAATCTCCTGGATTGGAGTCAAATCAAATAGCGGGGTTGACTTCGTAAAACAAGTTTTAGGTAATCAATTAAAGGATGAGAGTACAGTTGATTCTTCCTAAACTTAGTTGGGCATTAACATCGAGAGAGGCATGTTCGAGCTTTGGGAACCTCCATGGTCAAATAGTTTAATGAAATGGAATTAGATTCATTTTCCTTTGGTTTGGTTATTCTTAATCCAATGTGACTTTTGATTGAGCACTAATCTCTTTTACCATCATTTAATCCCTTCTTTTAGCTTGCAATTTATCTCTTTTTAGCTAGTAAAGCAAAAGTCAAAAATCGTTTAAATAAGATAATAATGTTTTTCCTCAAATTAGAAGTAATTAACGCTCCCCGTGGAATACGACCTTGGTATGTCTAAATATCCTATACTATAGACGATAAGGTACACTTGCCTTTATCGGATATAGTTTTGGAGAAAATCATTAACCATTTCACTTTGCAAAACCGTAAATTTTTATATCAATGACCCTGTGAAACTCCCATGAAATTCACCTCCCCTTGGCATGAAAGCATCAAAATACTCCTCATAAATGATAGAGGGAATGAATTCTCATCAATTGGGAGATAATGGAGGGTCAATTTGCTTGAATGCCATGAATTCACCTTGAATGGCCACTTTCTCTCTCTTCAAATTGGGGAAACTCTCAATTTATCTCTCCTAGTTACCCCTCCAGAAATTGGATGGCATTTCATATAATTTCAATGGTGACTAATCACTTGGGCCATTGAAATTGGGCTTAGCCCAAAGGGATTGAGCTTTGGGCTTAATTAACCCAATTTGGGCAATATTTACCAAGTGTTGACTTTGGTCAAATTGGTGAAATTAATTAGGCCCAATGGGTCAATGTTGACCCATTGGCCTCCCTTAGTGATTAGGGGAACTTGGGGAAGTTCAATTGGTCCAAATGAACCCTAATTGACCCTAAATAGGGTGGTTTGACTTATTTGAGTCTAGTGTTGACTTTGGTCAAATTGACCAATTAGGTTGACCCCAATGGGTCCTTTTTGACCCAAGGGGCTCCCTAAAGGGGTAGGGGTGTCATGGTATGGTTAGGTGATCAACTTGATACCTAGAACTCCAACCCTAGGTTAGATAACTGGAAAGTACTATCTGTAGGCCATTGTGGCCCTCGTCATTTTGCATAAAGTCTTATGATCTCTCCGCGCATCCAAGGGTTTTGTCATGACCTAGTCATGCCAAAAACAAACCTAGGGGTCTAGTCATTTGGGGGATATTACAGAAGTTCTCCTTTGTGCAGACAAACAGCTTCATGGAAGAATCCTTGTTTCTAGTCATTCCAGACATGGTGTCTTTGAACAACTAGATGGAGTAGTTTGTTCAAGGTGTTAACCTCTTAACAAACAACCTACCTCTGATACCAATTGAAAGTATCTAGTTTCTACCTAAATCACCTAGAGGGGGTGAATAGGTGAGTTCTATGGCTTTTTATGCAGAATTAAAATCTATAAAGAAAATTGAACAGAAAACAAAGCACACACAAACATAAGGATTTTATAGTGGTTCCCCGATGTGGGCACGTCCACTTTCCCACCTCGCCTATCTAGCATGCCCGGCTAGACTAGGATACTTCACTAATCTCAGATTAAGAATAATCTTACAATTCGAAGAACACCTTCTCCTACAAACTCGGATAACAAAACTTTCCTACAAACTCGATCCTCTAAAGTTGGATCTACAAAGACTCGGAAGATAAAACTTCCTACAATAATATGTAAAAGATATTAAAAGAACTTTGGATTGAAAATCCAAACCCTAAGAATCTCAAGGAGATTCTACTTCTTCAGATCTGAAATAATCGGTATTCTTCTTCCTTGAATAGATGAAATCCTGAACTTGAAAGAAGGAGAAGAAATCCTTTGTCTTGAAAAGTTTGATCTGAATACTTATCGACGCAACAAGATTTAGATAAAACTTGAATCAATCTGAGCACTGAAATCTTGTTGAATCGAGACGCAGAACAACCGAGCACAGAACTTGTCGGCAGCAAGAGATCGTCTTTTGCGAGAACGAGAGAGATGGCCGACGAAAATCTCGATGCCTTGATTTCAAATTGCACGATTAGGGTTAGACAAAAACATCTCTTAAGTATATATAGATATCCTTCAAACTACTATAAGCTTAACTTAAGGAGATGGGTCCACGTATACTGTACATGACCGAAAAACCCTAAAAGGAAAATGCGTCAAAATAGAAGAAAACACGCTCTGTATGGGTTCGTTGAGTGGACTTGTCGAATATGCGATTACTCGATGAATTATTGTTATTTCTCAATGAATTAGACTTAGAAATTAAGGGCTGAGACGGGAAGGAAAGAAGCTAAGTCCACTCAAGGATTTCACGAGAACACTCGATGAATTCGTCGAGTGTTCACGAGACCACTCGACGAATTCGTCGAGTGTTCTCGTGTGAACTATCTTTTACTCAACGAAAAGTACTAAATGTATCTTCTGATACTTCTCGAGTAGATTCGACGAATATCAAGTCTTTCATGAGTTGTCTCAACGAATTAACTTGAATTCTTCGAGACAACTGGACAAAAATGACTTAGGCTATTTTCTTCCACTTCTGAATTCAACACCTGCTTCACCTTGACTTCTCCAAAGTGTTTGAATATGAAGTACATCCCAATAGTGAGATTTCATATGAGTCAACACCTTGGTCTACACAATGAGGGGTTGCATTGCATAGGCCAGTGTTTATGACTCATTGAAACCTGACATTGGTTTGTACTTGGCAATTAGAGTCCTGCAAACACACAACTAAGAAACTACATCAAATACAAAATCAATTCATCTTAGTTCAAGGGACATTTCTTCAAATCAAGGTTATTGTGGATACAATACCCAACATAGATAAATCAGAAATTGATTCAATATTAACTTTTTATTTTTAATTATTTATTTTCTAAGCGCAATTTCGAATTAGCATTTTTCAATTTCTTAATTTTACGTTTAGTAATTTATAGCAATTGTAAAGTAGAAATAGAATTGCAAACAATAAGGGAATTTGATTTCCTTACAGGGCTTTTGTATGTGGTGAGATTTGAGTATAGAGTTTCTTTGTTATCTTCATCTTTTTGGCACTCCTCTTCCAAAGATAAAATTTCTTCTTCTCTTCCACTTGATGTGCACTCCATTGATCCATCGTAAGAGGAGCTTTCTTGAACATCTGTGCAAGCTTGTATGTTCTCCAATTCTTGCATTTGTTCCATACCTATAGATGGAGAATCATAAGTTATTTCAAGAAAATTCCACATCTCATATGCAGTAGGAAAAGTATAAATGAGTTTGGAAATATTTTGATTAAGTGCACAAAATAGGCAATTCATAGATTTAGCATTTAAGACACACTCTTCTCTACTCAAGTTATTTGGTGGCTTCCTAATGGTAATATTACATATTTTAATATCTAATGACTTAATAAATTTTTCCATTAATATTTTCCACCCTTAAAAATTTTTCCTTGAAATAAAGGTGGTGCCACCGTGCCAAAGACTTTCCCTCTATATAATTATTTCTCTCACTAGTAGAAGCGAGATCATGACTACAAAGCGACATTATTCCCGGTTATTAAACTGATTTTGAATAACCTACCTCTGATACCACTTGTTGGATCTGTAGGAGCCCTTAGAGGGAGGTGAATAAGGTTTGTAAATACTTATGTTATATTTTGAAATACTTGAAATAATAAGAGATCGAAATAGTGCAAAACCAAAACAAATCAAGTGAAATAAAATAGAGACATGATTTTATTAATATGAAATATAAAATTACAAAACTTGACTTATTATAACGCTAGAAATCGAAGGCGAATAGTAAAAATACTTTTTCATTTTCTAACCCGACTCGTATCCCCACGAACTGGTGGCTTTAGCCTATCCTTCCCTGGATATGGCCTCAAGCCGCTCTAGCCAATCCTTCCACCAGAAATGGCCTCGAGCACCACCTAGATCTACATCCTATACCTAGTTTCCAACACGAGGCAAATTTCTGCCCTAAGTCCTACCCAGACCTAGTCACCAACACAAGGCGAATTTCTGCCCTAAGTCCTACCTGACATAGTCGCCAACACGAGGCAAATTTTCTACACGAGTTTGAAAGATTAAAGAAATGAAACAACAAAAATATAAAAACTCCCTGTGTAGATCTCTTGAAGAAGTAGACGAAGTCCCATAGAGTATGATCGTAGTCGATGTGGTCTTTCATCACGATGATGAAGCGTGTTGAAATCTTCTCCACAGATCTCCTTGAGCCTTCATGGATTTGTGGGAGCATCTCTCTTAAACTTCCCTTATATGATGTGGCATGAAGCTCTGGAATTTAGGGTTGGGAGAGGATGAAGAATACGAAGCCAAGGGGGCCTTTTTATAGCCTTGGAGCTAGCACCTTCCCTATCGCTACCGTCGGTGCTATCCCAGTTTAGGAAATATCTTGCGTGTGTGTATCTTCATTCCAAGGATATCCTGCTGACATTCCTAATGTGCATCAAGATAGCGCCTGCGCTAGCGCCTTCTATACTTGCCTCCCGAAATTGCCTAATCAGGGTTAGGGCCTACGCTAGTGGCTACCGTCGGCTCTAGGGCTAGCACCTGTGCTAGTGGCTACCGCCGGTGCTAGTGGGCATGCTGGAATTTTGGCTTCAAACTTGGGCGCAACCTTCTTATGTTATCCTTGAGTCATATGGAATTATTTCCTGCACACTTAAACACACAAGATCAAATACACATAGGATTTGTTATTCTTAAACCTAGGAGATGCGGAAGACCATGTTCCAACAGTAGTGAAGTCTTCTTCTGGTTGATTCTATTCTTTCTCTTCAGGAAGTATGTATGAGAATTAACTTGAGAGAGAATGCTTAGCAAAAAGGTATACTGTAGATGAAAAATTTCTCCTTTTATGTTGCTCTGCCATTTTGCATAAAACCCCTTGTTGATTATTCCATAATCAATTTTCTCGTTTGAAAAGTCATGCAGAATTGGCAAACTTTCATCATTAATTACTGGCCGTTCTTGGAACTTGCAGAATATAGAAATAATAAATTTCTTCATTAAATACTGTGCAACGGCTATATTCTGTAGAGAATATAGCATTTATTACTCCTTGATTTGTGTGCAAGATAGGTGGCATGCACATTCCCTGAATATCAATTTATGTATGCACAATAAATGTTGCTCTGCAACTGTTCAAGACGATAATATTCCTTCAAGATGATACCGTCTTGATAAGTGTAAACAACAGATATTCTTCACGATGATATCGTCGACATACTTCCTTCTTCACAACTCTACTTGATATCTGTACGATATTACTTCTTCAAGATGACATCGTTGAGATGTTTCCTTAGATATAATATATCTTCAATCTTCAAGGTTATATGTCTTCTTCAAGGCGGTATCGTCGACATGCATCCTTCTTCAAGACTTTATATAATATCTCAACGATTGTACTTCTTCTTGACAATATCGTCGAGATATTCCTTATTTATTCAAGCTGATAGCCTTTCTTCAAAACGATATTGTCTTGATCTTCTAGACTACATAAGATCCTCAAACCGATGTTTGTCCACATGAACCTTTCTTCATGACTTAAAGAGTTATGTCTTTTAATCTTCAAGATTAGGCCTCTTCTTCAAGACGATATCGTCGAGACATCTTAGCTCTATCCACAATAAGCATTCTACAACCTTCAAGACTATACATCTTCTTCAATGCGATCGAGTCATCTGATCTTAGTCTTTCTCACTATAAGCTTTCTTCAATCTTCAAGACTATATGCTTTCTTCAAGACGATATCGTCGAGATATTCGAAGTTATCCTTATCAATGATAAGCTTCCTTCAAGACGATGTCATCGAGATATCTGAACTTAGCCTTATCAATGATAAGCTTTCTTCAAGATGATATCGTCGAAACTGATTCGACGATATGATATATTTCTCAACGATTCATCTGTTGAGTCTTGTGATGATATTTTACTTAATGATTTTTATTACTGTTATCGTCTATATGCTAGTGATGTAGCTTTGATGTATCTATCACAACATGAACTTAAACATGACATCAAAAACAACTTAGCTTATCTATACTTGTGTTCCTTCTTCAAATCTAGAGACATTGAAGGCATAACACCCAACAATCTCCACCTATTTGAAGAAGCCAGGACTTGCAAGTATAGATAGGCCTTACTAATGAATTTAATCATTAACAATTAATTAAGCACTTAATAACTATATATATTGATTAACAATAGTCCAATACATTAACAATATATTACATGCAAAAATATAATGCATAGAAGTGTGCATGTGATTGTTAGAATCCTTCTTTAATCCTTCTGAACATCTTTGCCTTTCCCAGATGGTCCAGCCTTCTTGGATTTCTCAGCTTCAGCCTGTTTCTGCATTTGCCTTTCAAAGTAGATATAAGGCTTAGGGTGATATCTGAGAGGTGCATGTGTAGGCACTAAAGTATCACCCATCTTGATTTTGTTCCAGTAGTCCATTCTGCCAGCTTCATACATTTCATACTTCTGTCATTCTTCTGAGCTGTAGAATGTACCCCTGTCATGTTTTCCCTGCTAGAATAAAGTCCAAGTGTTTAGGATGATATCCCTTGAGCAAGGGCTCCGTTCTTCAAAATTTTGGTTTTTCTTTAACTCTTCTATTCTCCTCCTTTTGCTTCTTGTTCTTCTGGATCAGCAGAATGTATTTTACTTTTCCTGGCTTGCCTACTCCCACTGGCAGGCTCATCCACAAAATACCCTTGGTAGCTATCAGGCTCTTGATATTATTCTGGGGGGATTTCAGGTATTGCACTGTGAGAGGGTTCTTCAGGGAGATTGCCTTCAGGAATTGGATATTGGTATGCAATCCCATAGTCAATTGGTGCAAGATCCATAGAGAACCTTGCTTCATTGGTTAGCCACGTGACATGATGGCTTGATATTTTCTCCCCCTTTCTGGCTTCTGAAAATATATCCTTAGAGAGGGATGCCAGAAAGGCCTGAAGTTGTCTACCAGGAAGATTATTCAGATTTCATATAGCATCCATAAGAGTTCCCTGAGATGTTCTGACAGCTTGATTGAAAGAATTGGAAAGATGATCCTGGGTGACTTGAAATTGGTGCAGTAAAGTTTCACTCACATTGTATACTAGCTCTTGAGAGACCTGAGCAGAAGATAACATTCTCTAAAGTACAGTGTCGATGGCATCTTCAAAATAATTAAAGGTCACATATTGATTATGGATAATGGACTGCTGATTATCTCTTAGAGTAGTCAATCTATCAAGTACAATGTTCAGTTGTTGTCCAATCAGATAACTGCCTTGATTGATGTTGGCTACCTCAGTTCCTGTATTATCCACAACATTGGAAGCAGTCTGATACACATTTGTGTTTTGATTATTGATATGTTGGATGTCTTCTTGTTGTATATCTATTCTGGCAGACAGGTCATTTCTGCAACTTGTAACAGCCTGATTGACATAGGCCTGAAATTGTTCTTTTTGTCTATTTAATAGACCTTCCATTTGAGACATGAATTCAGTGGATGGCTCTGTGGGGACTAGTGTGGTGAGAGGATGTTGCTCATCTTCTATTCTTTGAGGTGAAGGCAGCATGGTCGATTGACCAGTATGCTCCCCCTCCATTGGTGCAGGAGTTTCAGAGTGGTGCTCATAGTCTTCTCCTTCTGGGTGTGTATGCATTTCATCATTGAGAAAATCATTCAAAGACCTGTCAGACTTATTTTGTTCTTCAACAGTTGCATGATCACTTCTTAGTTCTCTTTCAGATTCTTTTGATTCTATATCCAAGACAGTTGTTGAATCAGGTAGCTGCTCATGTGGTGGATTCACCTCCTCTTGAGGTGCTGGAGCACTGTCCATCATAGGGGTGTCTTTTCTCATAGGCTCCCCCTCAATAGGAGTCAGGGGTTCCTGAGCAACTATAGGAACTGGGGCAGGGGTCTTTGAGCCTTGAGCAGAAGATTCACCTGCTTCCTTCTGGGTGAACTTTTTCTCCCACCTACTCACTATTTTTACATCTATTTTTTTTAGATAGTGGAGAGGGGTGGATTCTGAAACTTTGTGAAGATGAGGAATGCAGTTCTTGAGGTGCAGAGATAAGATTCTTCCAAAGTTTGGAGATCATATGTGTTCAGTAATCTTGTCAAACACAAGCTTTCCCAAGTTAGTCCTTTTGTTCAAGATCACTTTGACCATTATTTCAAACATCCCTTTGGAGACACTATCATGTGAACCTATCTTACATATCAGCACTTTCCCAATGATATTTGTAAGTAATTTGCCTTGCCTATTCATATGCATCCTCTGTAAGCTGCCATAAGGTTTAGTTTCAAAACCGCACCATTTCAGCCCTTCATAGATGTCTGCCTCTATGATTTATTCTTTTGTCTCATCCTTTTCAAAGACAGTGAGTTGCAAGACTCTAGATAAACTTTCTGCATTTACTTGAATTTGTTGGGCAGCCACAGCAGTGCAAATTTCACTTTCAGATTTATTGAAGACAGCGTTTTCATAAAATGCCAAGACGGCAGAGTTGTAAAGACGAGTTGGCTCAGTGAGGATGTATTATAATTCAGATGCGTACAGCAGAGTGATTACCATAACCAGATCCTCTTCAGTGTTTTCAAAACCACCCTTCAGAAGTTCTCCACCATAAGGGATTTTCTCGTCATTCGTTTTCGGCACCATTGCGGTAGTAGAGAGTCATCGGAAGGAAGAGGATGAAGGCGGGTTTCTAGGGTTTCGTGTGTGCGTGATTTCTATGATTACACAATGTCTAATATATAGAATAATGCATTGGGAAGATAAAGAGGCGCGTACCTATTCAAATCCTCCTGTATCATTTTGAGAATCCTGTAATTGCGGCGCAATAATGATGGAGTAGTGTCCTATGATGTCATTTTGTCAGTCTTGATTGAGCTTTGTTGTCGAGAGTGTCATCGAGATGTCTTTATTCTTATCGTTGAAATCGCTTCATCGTTATCGTTGAGAGGCCGATAATGTCATCAAGACTTGGATGTTGTCATCCAGACTTCATCAATGTCGTCGATATCAATTATGACGATATTCTTTGTGAAGCTACTGTCCTCTAGAAGATTTTAAGTTGTGATTTAGTCAAGATGTATGGTATTCCTACCTTCAAAAACTAAGGTTGTCAGATCACTTTAGGGTGGACCTTGTGTGAGATCCAGCCCATTACTAAAAAAACACCTACTAAAGGAATATATAATGGATTCAACATGCCCAATTCAAGAACTTAACATTCCTAATTCAATTTTGAATTGATTGAACTTAGACTCATCAAGGGGATTAGTGAAAATGTCAGTTATTTGCCCCTCTGTATTGACATACTCAAGGCAGATGTCCTCCTTTTCTACATGCTCCTAAATGAAATGATATCTAATTTCAATATGTTTTGTTCTACTATGTGCCACAGGATTTTTAGCAATGGAAATGGCACTTGAGGAATCACAAAAGAGAGGTGTTCTCTTAATATGCAAATTGTAATCCTTTAATTGGTGTTGAACCCATAGGAGTTGTGCACAACAATTGCCAACTTAAATGTATTCAGATTCAGCTGTGGAGATAGCAATGTTGTTTTGCTTCTTAATACTCAGGGACACAAGCCTTCTCCCTAAGAACTGACAAGTTCCTGAAGTGCTTTTTTTGTCCTCATTACACCCAGCAAAGTCTGCATCAGAATAGCCAAACAACTCAAAATCATCTGATTTGGATACCAGAGCCCCAGATTTTGAGTACCCTTCAGATATCTTAAAATTCTTTTCACAGCTAAGTAATGAGATTCTTTGGGGTTCACTTGATATCTTGCATAGACACATGTAGCAAACAAGATGTCTGGCTTACTAGCAGTAAGGTAGAGCAATGAGCCAATTATGCTTCTATACATGGACTCATTATAGGGTTTCCCCTTTTCATCTCTGTCTAGAGACACAGTTGAACTCATAGGAGTTCTCATAGGGGTAGAGTTCTCCTTACCAAATTTCTTTATGATATCCAAGGTAAATTTGGTCTGAAAAATGAAGTTTCCTTCCTCAGATTGCTTTACTTGGAGACCTAAGAAATACTTAAGCTCTCCCATACTGCTCATTTCAAATTTAATCTACATAAGTTTAGCAAACTTTTTGCAATGACTCTCATCTGTTGATACAAATATGATGTCATCAACATATATTTGGATCAAAAAGATTTGACCCTTCAACTCTCTCAAGAAAAGAGTCTTATCTAGTTTCCCTCTTGAGAACTTGTTTTCAAGGATAAAGGAAGGCAGTGTCTTATACCAAGCCCTTGGTGATTGTTTCAGCCCATATAAGGCTTTCTTGAGGATATAAACATGATCAGGAAAGGTTGGAGAGATAAAATCTAGTGGTTGAGCTACATAGACTTCTTCTTGTTCTAACTCCATGAGTGAGCTCACCAATTATCTGATTTGCTGGATGACTTCTAAGATGTCTCATAACTGTAGGCATCACTCTTGTTGGTTCTCTTGTTTCAGTAGCTTTTTCAGCTCCTGCTTCATGATTCTCATTTTGGAGATTTGGCTCTTCAGTTAACTCTTCTACTATTTTTGGAATAGATTTCAGTGTGGAAGGCTCATTCTTCTCAACTGTTTCTTCTTCTCTGATTTTGATGGTCTCTAATCTTTCATCAATTCCTACACTAGATGAAGTAGAAGAAGGATTATGCAGCATGCTGCTCTCATCAAAAATAATATATATAGATTCCTCAATTGTAAGAACATTCTTATTGAAGACTTTGTAGGCTTTGATATGCTTGTTATATCCTACAAAGACACATTCATAGCTCTTTTTCAAAAATTTGGTAACGTAGTGCTTATTAGTTTTCAGTATATAACATTTACTTCCAATGATTTTGAAGTGAGCTAGTGTTGGCTTCTTACCCTTAATTAGCTCATAAGGAGTCCTATTAAGGTTCTTATTGATGAGTGTTCTATTTTGCACATTGCATGCAGTGTTGACTGCCTTAGCCCATGGGTATTCTGGGAGTGAGGAGTCACTAAGCTTGGTCCTACAAGATTCAACAAGTATTCTATTTCTCCTCTCAGCCACCCTATTCTGTTGGGGAGTTCTTGGAGAAGATAACTCTTGTAGTATACCTTCTTCTTCACAAAATTTGATCATTGAACCAGACTAAAACTTAGTTCCATGATCACATCTGATTTTGACCACAGATCTGTTTACTTCATTCTGAATTGGTTTGATAAAATTCTTGAATGTACTTAGGGTATCAGACTTGTGTTTGAAAAAGAACACCCAGACAAATCTAGAGTGATCATCAACAATAACTAATGTATAAGCCATTCCTCCTAAGTTGTGCACTGTCATAGGACCAAATAAGTCCATATGCACTAGGTATAAGCACCTAGTGGATTCTTTGTCCTGTATGCTTTTAAATGAAGTTCTTATTTGCTTTCCCATTTGACATGCATAACAAGGACTCATCTCTAAGCAATCCAGCTTATGAGCATCTCTTACCAAGTTCTCTGTCATTAATTTCTTGAGAGACTTGTAGTTAATATGGGCAAGTCTCTTATGCTACTTTACCCAAGCAGACACTCCATCATTTGCTACAAGACATACAGGCTCATTTTTTCTAATGCAAATGAAATTTAAACAATAAATATTGCCACTCCTAGTACCTGTTAGGATGGATTCATTTTTAGAATCTTTGATCAGACACTTATCCTTGTGGAAAAAAATAGCATATCCCAGGTCACATAGCTGACTTATGCTTATAAGGTTATGTTGTAAACCTTCCACATAAGCTACTCTTGTGATAGTCATACTGCAATTTGTGATCTTACCATATCCCTTGACTACACCTCTGTCAGATCCTCCAAATTTAACTTTGGGTCCATCTTCTACAGGTGTAAACTCCTTCAATTGGCTTCTTGTTCCAGTCATGTGTCTGGAACATCCACTGTCCAAGTACCACACAAGAGTCTTAATGGTTTTTGGACATACTTGCAAGATAACTACACTTCCACAGAAACCCAGTCTCTCTTGGGTCCTAGGTGCTTGTTAGAAAATGATTTAGTTGTCTGCATTCTAGTTGTCATGTTGGATTGATTCTGGACAGTTCGGTTGAACCGACAGTCTAAGGCAAAATGCCCTACTTTTCCACAACACCAACATTCAAATCTATTATATCTAGATTTTCTTGTGGTATTTGGTCAGACTAGGTTAGGATGTTGCTTGACAGCTAACCTTCCCTTCTTGGAAGCTGAAGGGTCCCCAACATGGCAATTTCTAAAGGCCTTTACTAGAGGATTCTTTTGGGGTACAGATAGTGCACTCTTCCCAAGGAAAGTTTGTCTCTTGCTTATCCAGGTAGAAGGAAACTTAAGACCACTGTCTATCTTCTGGATTTCTTTACATCCATAGATGTTCTTGTGATCATATGAATTTGTGGGTATGATCACTTTTCTAAAGATAGTCTTTCCTTGGGTAGATTTCCCATTGCTTTCACCTTGAGTGTAGCCCAAACCTTGCTTATTTGTTTGTGAAAAGCTATCAATCACGAGAAGAACTATTTGTGGCTTGGAATAGCTAACCACATTTTTCTTTTCCTTTAAGAACATATCCTCCAACTCTTTGATTCTAAAATTCTTGCGCTTAATGACTTCAGTCAAAGTGCTAGTGTTCAGTGGAGGGATTGATGATTTGGTTTTCTCTAAAGCTTGCTCGGTTACTTTCTCAAGTAGTTCATCTCTCTTGTCATTCAAGGAGATGATCTCTGCATTATGTTCCTTACATAGAGCTTTGTTGTCTTAAAAGCATCAAACAATGCACCAAATTTCTCAATATAATAAGTGTCAACTTCTCTTACTGTTGAAGAGGAGCTGGCATCTGAATCTTTGTCAGAGATGGTAGGATAGGCTTTAGGAACAACCTATTTGTGATGAATTTCATCACAATATTCTTCATCTGAGACAGTCATGGATGCTATGTGGCTATCTTATTCTGATGAGGAGCAATCAGTGTCACTGTCACTGAGTGTCTTCACTTCCTTTGCCATAAAGCTTTTCTCTGACTTCATGTTCTTTGAGTGCTTTCTTTCTTCACTCTTCTCTTGTCTTTTGAATGGACATTCAACAATAACTTGTCTAGACTTTTTGTAGTTGTAACAAAAATGTTAGAAGAATTATGTTTGCTATATTTTAAGTCATACCTGTCTGATCTGGCATCCTCCCCGACTTGTCTTCTCTCCTGGAGCTAGAAGGTGAACATCCATATTTTGTGTTCCCTCTTCTTCTGTTTCTCAGCAATTTTTTGAAATGCTTGGTGAACAGTGAGAGGTCTTCATCAGAGAGTTCTGAGCTGGAGTTGCTTGAGGTCTCTTCCTCTGATACATTGACAGGCTCCACTATCTTGTGCTTTTTGGAAGCTTCGGCTTTAAAGGCCACTGCCATTTCTCTATTGTAAGCCTTGGAGTTTTCCTCCTCAGCCTTTCTGGTATTTAGTTGCAGCTCATATGATAGGAGCTTCCCATATAGCTGGCCCCATTGCTCCCAGATTGCCAACTTCCATAATTGCACACAGCTTCATGTCCCATTCTTTGTTCAGGGATCTCAGGAATTTGGCATTTACTTCATAGTTGGTGAACTCTCTTTAATAAGTTCTGAGCCCATTGACAATACTGAAGAACTTCTCATAGCAGGCAGCTATGTCATCCTTCTTGTCTTGCCTGAAGGATTCATACTCCTGATTCAAGAGGGATTTTCTATCATCCCTGACTTCTTCAGTTCCTTCCATGTAAACAATCAATGAGTCCCACATTTCCATAGTTGTTTTGCAATGAATCGGATTTTTAATTTTTGAGTCATCAATTGCATTTACAATGATGTTCTTTGCCCTTTTGTCCATAGTGACCAAGGCAACTTCATCCTTGGTGAACTGTGATAGGGTATTAGGTGTGGGAGTTGCTATTGGATCCATAGGAATGCTCATGGGAACATAGGGTCCCTCTTCCACTGCCAGATAGACTCTAGGGTCTGAGGCTTCCATGTACAACTTAATTCTTTTCTTCCAGATGGCGAAGTTCTCCTTGGTGCAGATGGACAGCTTCATTGAGCTCATTTCCTTATGATGCTCACCAGCCATTGATTTAGCACAACCGACAAAATTTGTATATCTTGTTCTAAGATGTTAAGCCTTTGACTTCAACTTCCCTCTAATACCAATTGAAAGATATGGGTTGTCTAAAAACTACACCTAGAGGAGGGGTGATTAGGTGTTTTTAGGATTATTTGCTACTTTAAATTTAACTGTCACAGCACAAAAGCAATCACAGAAAACACACAAGATTTATAGTGGTTTCCTACAAGACAATGTGTATAGAGGTATTCCATTGTCCCTCTCACCTATCTAGCAGTGTGCTAGAGTAGGCAATTTCTCCAACTCAGCTTTTTTCACTATAAATAGATCTTACAAGTCAAGTTCACACAGAACCCTACCAAGCTCAGACTTTACAAGTCTTACAATAACTCAGATCTTCAACAAGATCCTACAAAACTCAGGCTCAGCAAGAACCCTACCAACTCAGATCTATCACATAGATCCTACCAGCTCAGGTTCACAAAGAACCATAGAAAGTAATACAGAATGATTGTTGTAGAAGAAAATACTTCTGGATGAAAGCTTTGAATATCAGGTCTTCTTCTTCCTCTTGTAACAATAAGCATAAAGATCTTGTGGATCAGTGAACCTTTCTTTGGAATCTTCTCTAGATCTTCACAACACAGCAGTAGTGAAGTCTTCTTATTCTTTTCTTTCTCTTTAGGAAGTATGTATGAGAATTAACTTAAGAGAGAATGCTTAGTAAGAAGGTATAGTACTGTAGATGAAAAATATCTCCTTTTATATTGCTCTGTCATTTTGCATAAAACCCCTTGTTGATTATTCCATAATCAATTTTCCCATTTGAAACGTCTTGCAGAATTGGCAAAATTTCATCATTAATTACTGGCCATTCTTGGAACTTGCAGAATATAGAAATAATAAATTTCTTCATTAAATACTGTGCAATAGCTATATTCTATAGAGAATATATCATTTATTACTCCTTGATTTGTGTGCAAGATAGGCGGCGTGCACATTCACTGAATATCAATTTCCAAGAATGTTTGCGCATTAAATATTGCTCTGCAACTGTTCAAGACGATAATATCCCATCAAGACGATATCGTCTTGATCAGTTTAAACAACATATATTATTTACGACGATATCAACGACATACTTCATCTTCACGACTCTACTTGATTTCTCAACGATATTACTTCTTCAAGACGATATCGTCGAGATGTTTCCTTAGATGCAATATATCTTCAATCTTCAAGGCGATATGCTTCTTCAAGACGGTATCATCGACATGCATCCTTATTCAAGACTTTATATAATATCTCTCAACGATATTACTTCTTCTTGACGATATCATCGAGATATTCCTTTTCATATGACTTAGACTTTTCTTCAAGCTGATAGTCTTTCTTCAAGACGATATCGTCTTGATCTTCTAGATGATATAAGATCTTCAAATCGATGTTTGTCCACATGAACCTTTCTTCATGACTGAAAGAGTTATGTATTCTAATCTTCAAGATTAGGCCTCTTCTTTAAGACGATGTTGACAAGACATCTTAGCACAATCCACGATAAGTTTTCATCAACCTTCAAGACTATACATCTTCTTCAAGGCGATGTCGTCGAGTCATGTGAACTTAGTCTTTCTCACTATAAGCTTTCTTCAATCTTCAAGACTATATGCATTCTTTAAGACGATATCGTCGAGATATCCGAACATAGCCTTATCAACGATAAGCATCCTTTAAGTCTAGATACATTAGAGGCATAATACCCAACAACTAGCTTCTTTCTCTTCTTCAGAGCTTCCAATAGGACATCATACTTGTCAATCAATTAATTGACATCATTCTCAGAGTCTAAACCATTATCTATTGGAGTTTTTGAGGTGATCTCAAAGCAATCAACAGTTAGTCTTACTGCCAACGCAATATGAGCCTATAGGGTTGCACATAAAAGTGTTTGGAGAATTTGGAGGAAGAATTGTGTTGGCTTGGGTTTTTCTCGAGAAGTCAATTTTAAGGTTTGGTATTTCTCGAGAAGTTTTATTCCTGCATTGGGATTTCTCGAGAAATTAAATCCTTGGGATTTCTCGAGATATTAATTTCCAGGGATTTCTCGAGAAATTAAACTTTGAGATTTCTCGTGAAATCAGACCAATCCTACGCGACTTAGTTGAACTGAAGGCATTCGTCGACCACTGAGATGGCAAAAGGTGTGTAGCCAGTTCGTTGAACGCAGATCTCTTGAGTTTGTCGAACGCAGATCACTTGAGTTCGTCGAACGCAGATCTCTTGAGTTCGTCGAATGCAGATCTCTTGAGTTCGTCAAACACAGATCTCTTGAGTTCGTCGAATGCAGATCTATTGAGTTCGTCGAACGCAGATCTCCTTGAGTTTGTCGAACGCAGATCTCTTGAGTTTGTCGAACACAGATCACTTGAGTTTGTCGAACGCAGATCTCTTGAGTTCTTCGAACGCAGATCTCTTGAGTTCGTCGAATGCAGATCTCTTGAGTTCGTCGAACGCAGATCTCTTGAGTTCGTTGAACGAAGATCCCTTGAGTTCGTCAAACGCAGATCTCCTTGATTTCGTCAAACGCATATCTCTTGAGTTAGTCAAACGCAGCCTTTGGTATATAACAGTTCACGATCTTAGGCTTCAGTGTGCGAGACAGATATTGTAACCGACCCTTTTCGTGATTTGAGAGAACAGCGCCGGAAGTGTTCAGCTAGGGCCTCTCTCCAATTCTGACAGTCTCCGCCTCCCTTTTCTCGGATCTAGCAGTCCGTGGGGATGTTGAGAGATTTCTTCTCCGACTCATTCCTTGTTCGACAAGGCATTAAGGTTCTCCTCCGCTTGTGTGGATCTCTGTAGAGGAGCCAATCCATTTCGGTTCTTGGAACTCAAGATTCGTTCAACTAGAAATCAGTGAGGAGCATCTTGGTTGAGTATCGACTCAAACCCCCTTCAGGTACAATCTCTGCAAATGTCATGGTTATTATTTTATTTCTTGAATAAGTAAAATCACAAGTTCCTTAACTCTTTGGGTTGTTCTAGTTATTTATTCTGATGCGCATATGTGATATGTTGTATTATCATTTATGAAATGGTATTTAGAAAACCCAACAGTTGTATCAGAGGGAGGTTGAGCAATCCATTGCGTGCAAATCTAGAAATTTAGAAGCGTTCTAAATGTATAGATTTCTTCCCGGAATATTATTTTGATGTAATATAAGTGGTCAGGGCTCTGCCCCTTGGAACCATGCTAGGAACGCATGTGATTGCGTTGCGATTTCATTGTTTCAGAAATTATGTCTCCTTAGTAGTAACCGTCCCTCTAATTGGTTTGTGAAACCAAGCGTCTTAGATTTTGAATGTGACGATGAGAGACGAGCTTGTCTACTACATAAGTGGAGTTGTTTTGCCTGTGTCAAATGCATGTAAATCTGGAGATTTAAAAGTGTTCTAAATGCTCAGATTTAGCCCTTTCTATCAAGCGTTGATAATTTTATTTTGTGCACATTGGGGATGCTATTTGGTTTGAAATGTTGTATATCTATTTTGTGAATGTGCACGGTGATTAAATGTTAATCACGATGAAATGTTCATCAATTGATAAATAAAATCCCTTATCCAATATTAAGTACACAGATGCCTTCCGATGGATGACACTCTTCCTGCCTCGATCGATGAAGTGTGGGCTTGTCAAAGCAAGGTGCATTAATCTATCTTGGTAATGGTGCGAGCGGATAATTATGATATCCCACTGTTGACATCGGGTCTATCTTAACTAGGTGACCTCAAAGTTTGAGTGCCTAGAGGTATTAGGTTGGCATGCACCATATGATGGATGCGAATAAAGAGTAATTCACCAACCATACAAGAGTTGCATAGTGATGCAATTGATAAGTGTTGCCTACCTAAATAACCACATTGCGAGAGAAACGCCAAAGCGGACTCGATGTGTTGGTGAAATATGGATCTTGTCCACTAAGAGTGTAGCTCGCATAAACTCTCTGAATCGAAATTAAGGGTTATCGATTTGATTAAAATAGTGGGGGTATTTAATTAAAGTCCTTATTAAAGTAAAATGTATTTTGAAATATAGTACTGAAAATCTTTTGCAAATTTATTATAGAATTTCCATGGCAAATACATCACACTCCACGTTGTCCCTGAGAGCCATCCTTGAGAAGGACAAGCTCAATGGGACGAACTTCCTCGACTAGTACAGGAGCGCAAGCTCTATGTCTTGGAAGGGGAAGCCCCTGCAGAGCCGACCGGGAATGCTCCGAGAGCAGAAAAAGATGCTTACAAGAAGTATCAGGATAATACCTTGGAAGTGGAATGCCTCATGCTTGCTACCATGTCCTCTGAGCTTCAGTAGCAACACGATAGCATGTGTGGTTATGAGATAATCGGGCACTTGAAGAAAATGTTCGAGGGGCAAGCTCGGCAAGAGAGATTTGGCATATCCAAGCCATTATTCCAGTGCAAAATGGGAGCTCGAGACTCAGTAGGGACTCACGTACTCAAGATGATTAGGTATATAGAGATCCTTGAAAGACTGGGTTTTCCCTTGGGTCAAGAGTTTGCCATAGATCTGATCCTGCAATCATTGCCGGATAGTTATGAGCAGTTCGTCTTGAACTATAACATAAATGAAATAGAAAAGACACTGCCCGAGCTCCTTGGAATGTTGAGAACTGCCGAGAACAACATGAAGAAGGCCAAGCCTGCCATCCCATACTGATGGTGCATAAGGGCAAGGGCAAGGCCAAGGGATCCAAGAAGATGAAGATTGGATCTAAGTCTCCTCTTGATCCCAAGTCTTCTTCACTGAAATGTAAAGGTCTGGCGAAAGAAGGAAAGTAACACCACTGCGGTAAGGCAGGGCATTGGAGGCGGAACTGCCCCATCTACATTGAGGATCTGTAAAAGAAGAAGTGAATTGTGACTTCCACCTCAGGTATTTATGTTATAGAGATAAACCTTTCTGCTCCTTCATCTTGGGTATTGGATACCAGATGCGGTTCTCACATTTGTACAATTGTGGAGGAACTGAGAAGGAGAAGAATGCTGGGTAAAGAGGAGGTAGACCTTCGCGTCGGGAATGGAGCAAGAATTGCTGCCATCGCCATTGGTGTCTATTGTCTTTCTTTGCCCACTGGGCTTGTAATAGAACTAGATAACTGTTATTTTGTTCCAGCCATAACTAAAAACATAATATCCATTTCATGTCTTGACATGAAGGGTTTTTCGTTAATAATTAAGAACAATTGTTGTTCGATTTTTATGAATGATGTTTATTATGGTGTAGCCCAATTGTTTAATGGTTTATATGTTTTGAACTTAGACCATCCGATCTATAATGTTGAAAATACTAAAAGACTAAGAACAAATGACTCGAATCCTACATACCTTTGGCATTGTCGTTTGGGCCATATAAACGAGAAATGCATATCCAAGCTCCATAGAGATGGACTATTGGACTCATTTGATTATGAATCATTTGAGAGATGCGAGTCTTGCTTATTAGGCAAAATGACTAAAGCCCCTTTCACTGGTCATACTAAGAGGGCAGACGATCTCTTGGGTGTCATACATAGTGATTTGTGCGGACCCATGAGTTATATGGCTAGAGGTGGGTTCCACTACTTCGTTACATTTACTGATGACTTCAGTAGATACGGATATGTGTTTCTTATGAAGAACAAATCTGAGACCTTTGAAAGGTTCAAAGAGTTTAAGAATGAAGTAGAGAACCAACTGGGAAAAAGGATAAAAGCGCTCCGATCTGATCGAGTTGGCAAATATTTGAGTCAGTAGTTCCTTGATCATCTGAAAGAGTGTCGTATTGTATCACATCTCACCCTACCCAGAACACCGCAATATAATGGTGTTTCTAAGAGGAGGAATCATACCCTGTTAGATATGGTGCGATCGATGATGTGTCATGCAGATTTGCCCATTTCCTTTTGGGGTTTTTCTCTAGAGACTGCTGCTTTTACACTAAATCACGTTCTTACGAAGACGGTTTAAAAGACACCATATGAGATATGGACTGGGAAGCGTCCTAGTATGTCGTTCATTAAGATTTAGGGCTGTGAGACATACGTACGACGTCAAATGTCTGACAAGCTGGAACCCAAATCAGATAAGTGTTATCTTGTGGGATATCCTAAGGGAACTAAAGGGTATTACTTCTACCTGCCGTCCAAGGGAAAATTGTTTGTCGCAAGGACTGACGTCTTTTTGGAGAAAGAGTTCTTATCCAGAAAGACTGCAAAGGTGGAACTTGAAGAGGTTCAAGAACCACAAACAATGAATGAACGTGAATTGGAATATGAACAAGGACTACAATATGTTGTAGCTGGTGAACTTGCTCAAGAAACATAAGTCCTACGTAGATCTGATAGACCTAGATTTGAGACTCAGAGATATGGATTTCTCGTGTCTCAAATAGGTAATGTGTTGCTTATGGATCATGATGATGAGCCTGCAACCTATCAAAAGGCTATTTGTGGACCTAACTCCGAGAAGTGGCTTGAGGCCATGAAATCTGAAATGGACTCCATGTATACAAACCAAGTTTGGACCTTGGTGGAACCACCTGAAGGGGTACGACCCATAGGGTGCAAGTGGGTCTTCAATAAGAAGACCGACATGGATAGGAATGTACAGACATTCAAAGGCCGGCTGGTGGCTAAAGGTTTCAAGAAAATTCATGATGTTGACTATGATGAGACCTTTTCCCCTGTATCCATGGTCAAGTCCATCAGAATTCTACTTTCTATTGCTGCGTATTATGACTACGAGATCTGGCAAATGGATTTCAAAATGGCTTTCCTTAATGGAAACCTCCTTGAGGAAGTGTATATGACACAATCCGAGGGTTTTGTATCTCCAAATGAAGCCACTAAAATATGCAAGTTGAATCGATCCATTTATGGATTGAAACAAGCTTCTCGAAGTTGGAATCTACGTTTTGATGAGAAAATCAAAGAGTTTGGTTTCATCAAGAATGAAGATGAGCCCTGTGTTTACAAGAAGATTAGTGGGAGCATTGTTTTCTTCCTGATATTGTATGTAGATGACATACTGTTGATCGAGAATGACATTTCGACCCTGCAAGCTGTTAAGAACAGGCTAGGGGACTGCTTTTCTATGAAGGACTTGGGTGAAGCGACTTATATACTTGGTATTAAGATCTATAGAGATAGATCGAAGAAGTTGCTGGGTTTGACCCAGATTACATACATTGAGAAGGTGTTGAAACGGTTCAACATGCTTGAGTCCAAGAAAGGATTCTTACCCATGTCTCATGGTGTGAGTCTCTCTAAGGACAAGTGTCCTAAATCTTTGGAAGATAAGGACCGCATGAAGTTGATTTCATATGCCTCGGCAATTGGATCAATCATGTATGCAATGTTATGTACTCGACCCGATGTCTCATATGCTTTGAGCATGACGAGCAGGTATCAGTCTGATCCTGGTGATGGTCACTCGATAGTCGTCAAGAATATCCTAAAGTACTTGAGAAGAACTAAGGATACCTTCTTGGTATATGGTGGAGAGGAAGAGCTCGTTGTAAGTGTTACACAAATTCTAGCTTCCAGACTGATAGGGATGATTCAAAGTCCCAATCAAGTTTTGTATTTTGCCTTAATGGAGGAGATGTAAGTTGGAAGAGTTCCAAGCAAGAGACAGTTGCCGATTCTACGACAAAAGCCGAGTATATTGTTGTCGCAAATGCGGCAAAGGAGGTTGTGTGGATTAGGAAATTCATCGGCGAGCTAGATGTAGTTCCTAGCATTGTTGATCCCATAGTTCTTACTGTGACAACAACGGTACAATTCCCCAAGCTAAGGAACATAGATCTCATCAGCGCTCCAAGCACATACTTCGGCGGTTCCATCTTATTCGAGAGATTGTCGATTGAGGAGATGTGAGCATTTGCAGAGTGCCGACTGAAGAAAACATAGCGGATCCACTGACAAAGCCTGTGGATTATATGTTTGTTGGTTGTTTGTTCATTTGATGAATTATGATATGTACTATGGTTTTTCATTTTACATTTATGGAAGTTCTTTTATTATGTCAACTATTTCTATATGATAGACTAATTAACATAGTGAATGCCTTAGAATGTTTGCTTCCATAGGAATTCAAGTACGGGACTTGAATGTGAGGGCATATGTTTAAATGAAGCTTCATTCTTAAATGGTCCCTGGTCGAGGTATCATCCTAGATATTAGGGCGAGGATGAGACCATAAGACTAGCATGTGCGTTGATTGATGACCGGTTCTCACAGGTCATGATATTGTGATATCAAGTCATCATATGGGTACTTGTTAGGAACAAGTTGTACTGGACAGACCCACCGTGAGACTACTTTGTGGATTATTATATGAACGTGTCACAAGTAGGTCACAAGTGACGATGGTGTTTGTGGTCCTTTGACCTGAAGTCACAGCATTCATCAGGTGATGAAGAGCGTACTTTGATGCCATCTAAAGTCTTCTCTTGAGAAAAGTTGACGATAAGGGTGGTTGTTGGGTATGTTATGAATCATTTGGATGTTTGTGTGTGAGCAGAAATGGGATTTGTCCTCCTTTATGATAGGAGTTATATCCATGGGCCCCTTGATGGAATGAGACCGAGAAATGCATGGCCATGCTGGGTTGAGCCAATATATGATATTGAGCTTACCACTCTCTTAAGGTCTATTCTAGATCAGGAAACTAGGATTGAACAATTATGAGGGTGACACGGTCCATGCCTCTAGTTCTATCCGGTTGTAAGGGACAAAGGGACATGGCAACACTGAAACATTGGTCAAGACAGGCTTGTTGAGTTATGAACTCTTATTGCTTGTGTAGCAATGATGTATTGCTAGATGCTGCTCATTGTTTATGAGACTTTTGTTGACATTTTGTGATCAAGTGGGAGACTGTTGGAGTTTCTGAGGTGATCTCAAAGCAATCAACAGTTAATCTTACTGCCAACGCAATATGAGCTTATAGGGTCGCACAAAAAAGTGCTTGGAGAAATTGGAGGAAAAATTGTGTTGGCTTGGGTTTTTCTCGAGAAGTCAATTTTAAGGTTTGGTATTTCTTGAGAAGTTCTATTCCTGCATTGGGATTTCTCGAGAAATTAAATCCTTGGGATTTCTCGAGAAATTAAATCCTTGGGATTTCTCGAGAAATTAATTTCCAGGGATTTCTCGAGAAATTAAACCTTGAAATTTCTCATGAAATCAGGCCAATCCTGCGCGACTTAGTTGAACTGAAGGCATTCGTCGACCGCTGAGACGGCAAAAGGCTAGTGTAGCCCGTTCGTCGAACGCAGAACTCTTGAGTTCATCGAACACAGAACTCTTGAGTTCGTTGAACGCAGATCTCTTGAGTTCGTCGAACGTAGATCTCTTGAGTTCGTCGAACGTGGATCTCTTGATTTCGTCGAACGCAGATCTCTTGAGTTCGTCGAACGCAGATCTCCTTGAGTTCGTCGAACGCAGATCTCTTGAGTTCGTCGAACGCAGATCTCTTGAGTTCGTCGAACGCAGATCTCTTGAGTTCGTCGAACGCAGATCTCTTGAGTTCGTCGAACGCAGATCTCTTGAGTTCGTCGAACGCAGATCTCTTGAGTTCGTCGAACGCAGATCTCTTGAGTTTGTCAAACGCAGATCTCTTGAGTTTATCAAATGCAGATCTATTGAGTTCGTCGAACGCAGATCTCTTGAGTTCGTCGAACGCATATCTCTTGAGTTAGTCAAACGCAGCCTTTTGTATATAACAGTTCACGATCTTAGGGTTCAGTGTGCGAGAAAGATTTTGTAACCGTCCCTTTTCGTGATTTGAGAGAGCATCGTCGGAAGTGTTCTGCTAGGGCTTCTCTCCTATTCCGACAGTCGCCGCCTCCCTTGTCTCGGATCTAGCAGTCCGTGGGGATGCTGAGAGATTTCTTCTCCGACTCATTCCTTGTTCAACAAGGCCTTGAGGTTCTCCTCCGCTTGTGTGGATCTCTGTAGAGGGGCCAATCCATTTCATTTCTTGGAACTCAAGATTGGTTATACCAAAAATCAATAAGGTGCATCTTGGTTGAGTATCAACTCAAACCCCCTTCAGGTAAAATCTCTACAAATGTTGTGGTTATTATTTTATTTCTTGAATCAGTAAAATTGCAAGTTCCTTAACTCTTTGGGTTGTTCTAGTTATTTATTCCGCTGCGCATATGTGATATGTTGTATATCATTTATGAAATGGTATTTAGAAAACCCAACATTATCATCACCAGATGAAGATGTTTCAGATTCTGGTCTGGTCTCATAATCAGTAGAAGAAATAGTGTGAAATAATACCTTCTCAGGATCAGAGTCATCCTGACTTTCTTCTCCTTCAGATATGGCCATCAAGCCACAAAACCAATTGACATCCTCATCATCCTTATTGTCACTATTTGAATGTGATTGAGGGGTCATGATGCTTACTCTTGCAACTGGGTAACCTTCATCCTCAGCAGCAACAACCTGCCCTATGTAGGCTTCTTTATCTTCATCAGAATCTGAAGATGACGAGTCTGATTTACTCCAACTCTTCCCACTCTAGACAGGAAGGACTTCTTACCTTTCTTGATCTTGTGGTGAGGATGCTTCTTCTCACCTTTCTCTTGACTGGACAGTCATTTATAACATGTCTAGGCTTGCTGGAGCAAAAACAAATAACATTATTTGAAATATGTTTACTGGGTTTAAATTCATACCTTTACCCCTTGGAGTGCATTTTCCCAGTCTTGTTATACTCCTTCTTGGGATGTGAAGAGGAGGAAGGTCTTTTCTTCCACTACTTCCTCTTCATCAACTTCTTGAAGTGCCTGGGGAAGGCAGCAAACTCCCCCTCTGACAGGGTACTGTCAGATGTGCTGGACTCAGAAATTTCTGAGTCATCTTGCCTTCTTGGAGGAGAGGGAACTCTCTCCTTGCTCTTCTTGGATCTCTCAACTTTGAGATCCATGGATCTCTCCTTGCATTGAGTCCTGTTTGTGGTCTCCTCCTCCTTCCATGCAGATAGTTGCAACCCATATAAGAGCAGCTTTCCAAATAGAGTATGGGGAGGAGTGTCAGTAAGCTTGGCCCCTTCCCTGAATGCACAGATCTTTGTGTCCCAATCTCTGGTTAGAGACCTTAGGAACTTGTCATTCCGCTCATAATTGTCGAAGACCCTCCCATAGGTCTTCAGCTCATTATCCATCCTAAAGAATCCTTCATATCCGGCAGTTATGCTTTCCAGGTTGTGTTTCCTTAAGGCTTCATATTCCTAGTTGAGGAGGGATTTCCTATCATCCCTCACCTCTGTATTACCTTCCATATACACAGTGAGTGTATCCCACATTTCCTTGGTAGTTTCACAGTGCACCAAGTTTTGAAAGGTGGAATCATCAATTGCACTTACTATGATATTTTGATCTATTTTATCCATAGTAGCAAGGGAAATTTCATCCTTAGTCATTTCAGCATATGTCTTGGGCACTTGCCTAGCTGGATCTATGGTGGAGGACTTTAGGAAGACAAAAGGACTATTTTTCACAGTGATGTAAATCCTAGGGTCTGAGGCTTCCATAAATAGACTAACTCTTTGCTACCATATGCCAACGGACTCCTTCCTGCATATGGGGAGCCTCATGGATTTTGTTGGGGAAATGATTTATCTTAACCCCTAGAATTGAGTAGAATATAAATTCTAAGAATGAAAAATTAGGCTAAGTAAATATACGTCGAATAGAATTCGACGCAACGTCGAAATGTAGTCGACGTTTCTCTCAGAATGAGTCGAAGTAACTCTAAGAAGAATTCGACGTAATCTTTGTCGACTTACCTCTGACTTTTAGTCGATGCATTTAATAAAGTCGACGCACTTTAGTCGACGCACCTTTCTTATTCTCCTCTCGATGTCCAGCCAGGATGAAATCGACGTTCACGTCGAATAGTAATCGACGCACGTCGATTTCTATAAGAAATTCAAAAAACACGCCAGATCTCTTTCCTTCTTTCTGTAGATCTGATTTTTATGGAATGATATTATTCTTTTATAGCCGTTCTGAATCAGTCTTTCCTTCTATTTGATTCTTGGCTAATTTGATTAAGATTATTATGGATATTATTTGAAATCAGAATGAATTCTTTCCTTCTACAGATTTAATTATTATGGAAACTTTTTCTCTCTAATTGCTGATTGATTATTCCCCTTTAGCAACATCTTTTGAAACAGAGCTATAAATAAAGAGGAGGTCGGCAGAGAATAAGGACAAGTGATCCACCATATACATTTGAAAAAGAGGAAGAGCTCCCAAGTGAAGAGTGAGAAAGTTGAGAAAAGAGATAGTGTGCTGCAGCAAAGAAAAAGCCTTCATCTTCTCCTCCTTCTGAACCCATTCTGCTGCAAATTCTGAAAGCTCTCACAAAAGAGAGAAAAGCTTACAATCTCCTTCTCACTGTAGAAGAGAGATTACATTCACTATTCTTGTGCTTCTAATTTTCTTGCTAGGAAGAAGATTCTTTCTTGTTTAAATTACTTCTTCTACTTCTTCTCCTTATCTTCATTTTTTTTAAACTGTGTAAAAGAGTTTTTAGAATCTCTCTTCAAAAAAATTCAGTTGTTCTGGTTCTAAGAGTCTCCTTATCAAAAGACTCAAACTGGTTCTAAGAGTCTCCTTATCAAAAGACTCAGGCTGGTTCTAAGAGTCTCCTTATCAAAAGACTCAGTACAAGATAGTGAATTCCTACCAAGGGGGTAAAAGAGTGGACTACCCAAAGTTTGGGGAACCACTATATTTCTTTGTGTTGTGCTGTGATTTTCTTCTTGCTATTTTCCTTCTTTACTTGCTTAATTCTTGTTGGTGTGTGGAAAGCTTAAATCTGTGATTATTACACATATATATATAATTGCACAAGTATTTTTAAATCTCTATTCACCCCCCCCCCCCTAGAGAATTCTAGTGAGGTTAACTGTGCACTTTCAATTGGTATCAAAGGGAGGTTGATCTAAAAAGGTTAACTCCTTGATCAAAAAGATCCTACCTCTTATATATATATATATATATATATATATATATATATATTTCTAAAAATTATTTTTCACATGGCACAAATCAAAGATTATGCTTCCACCAGACCACCAATGTGCAATCTTGAAAAGTTTGCAGTTTGGAAAACAAGAATTAGGATCTATATGAATTCTATTGATGAAGAATTATTTAATGTTATTTTGATAGGTCCTCCCAAGCCTTATAGAAGAGACTCAAGTGGTGAAGTGACTCAAACACTTGTCCCAAGGGCTGAGTGGACAGTTGAAGAGAAGAAGGCAGGAACATGTGATGCAAAAGCTGTGAACATTCTTGTCTCAACCCTCTCAGATAAAATCTTTGAAAAGGTTATTGACTGTGATTCAGCCAAAGAAATCTGGGAGGCTCTTACCAAGATGGTAGAAGGAAGTGCTGATGAAAGGAAAGATAGAAAGGCTCTATTGATCTCCCAATATGAGAACTTTCAAAAGAAGCATGAAGAAAGCATATCTGAGATGTATGACAGATTCAGTCTGATCATCAATCAATTAAGGAGCCTGGATAGAGAGATCTCTCTCACAGAGATCAATGACAAACTGTTAATGAGTCTCCCAAGTTCATGGGACTCAAGAATATGGGCAATAAGAGATACAAGAGGACAAAAGGAAATCTCAACAGATGCCTTCTTAGCAAAACTCAAATCCTATGAGAAACTACTGAAAACCAGAGAAGAGAAGGAAAGAAGAGGAAGCACTTCAACCTCCTCAAAAGATAGAAACATTGCTTTGAAAGCAACAGAAGAAGAGACCCCTGTCACTGAAGAAGAATTATTCAGCCTCCTGGCCAGAAGATTCAAGAAATGGGTCAGGACAGATGGGTCTAGAAGGAGAGAATCAAAACTAAGGTATGATAAAACTCCTACTAAAGAAATCATTTGTTATTCCTGCAGGAAAACTGGAAACATTGCACCAGAATGTCCAAAAAATACTGAGAAAAAGAAAGATCTGAAAAAGAAAGATCTCAAGAAAAGGGGGAAGAAGAAAGAAAGAGGCTTCATTGCAGAAGCTTGGAGTGAAACAGATTCTGAGGGCAGCACCTCATCCAAAAGTGACAATGAAGAGTCTAAGCAAGAAGACCTATGCTTAATGGCTCTTGAAAGCTCAAAGGAAGAACATGGTGCTAAATCATGGAGTGAGACAGAATCAGAAGGAAGCATCTCTTCTGAAGATGATAGACTTATTCTCATAGAGGAATCTGAGGATAAGGATGAGGTAAGCATTTTTGATGACATAGATTTTCTGTGTGATGATTTCAAAAATGATTTTAAAGGATTATGTTTAGATCAACTAAAAGCTAAACAAGAAATTAAGAATCTAAAAGAATAAATTAATGTCATTAAAAATCAAAGAAATATAGAGGATACTTGTTCTAAAAATTATGAGTTAAGGGCAAACATCAGAGAAAAAGAAATAGAGAGAGCTAAAATAGAAAACCAGCTCCTTAAGAATAAGGTATCCCAAGCAAAAGCTTTTGAAGAATCAATAAAAATGAGAAGTCAAACACTTAAAGAAATCACAGAAAAACAAACAAGAAGACATAAAAATCTTGGGCTAGGAGCTGATCCCTCAGCTAGTCTAATTCCATCCAACAAACCTGCTTGGATGAGCCCTATTAAATTCACTAAACCCACTCAATCAATAAACCAAGAAGAGGACTCACAAAATAAGGAAGAAGACTCCCTCAATGAGATAAACCATTTTGATGAAACATCATACTATACAGATGAAGACTCTCAAACTACTTCTAAGAAGGCAACTAAGCCAAAAGAAACAACTTATAAAGAAATAAAATCAGAAAAAGGGAAAAATAAAATTTGTGAAAACACAATTGCGTCGACTTCATATCGACGCATGAATTATCGTGCATCGAATTCTACTCGATGCAATCTCTCAGATGCTTCGACCTCAACTCGACGCTTGAATAAAAGTACGTCGACTTCCAATCGACGCAACTTCTTACATGCGACGATTTTAGATCAACACAATCTGGAGAAAGCACCGAATATAAATCGACGCAACTATCAGCATACGTCGAATAGATATCGACGCATAATAACTCAGAGCAACATAATTACAGGACATGTCTATTCTCCAAAAACTTTCCATCTTAACCCCCATTCAGGACCCATTCATCCTGATCATAATTTCTATCCTAATCAAAACATCTATCCTAACCAAAATTTCTATCCTAATCAAAATTTCTATCCTAATCAACACCATTATCCCTCTCTAAACTCAAATTCCCATAATCTAAAGATAGTCAGATGTTATATCTGCAATAAAACTGGCCACATTGCCAAACAATGTTGGCACAATCAATCTAATTGTTTATAAAAATTAGTCCAAGACTGACTTAGAAAACATTAGGATCAGGAAGAAATAATCTCTCAAGAGAAACCAAGAAGTTTCAGGCAAAATGAAAGTCACGTAGACTTATTAATCGACGCACCGTCGATAACCAATAATTATAAATAAAATTGACGCATGCGTCGACTTTGATCGATGCATACGTTGATAGGAAACCCTAACATCTTAACTCAGACTGTATCAACGCTTACGTCGAATTCCACTCGACGTAACGTCTACTTCATGAAAAAGAACGGCAATATTAAAATATTTTTCGATCACATCTACTGTAGTACCGAATAAGCCTCGAATTGTGTCTCGTTTCGACGTTTCACCTGACTTAAATAAACTCTTCAGTTAGAAATCCTCTCGCACTCTCCATCTTTCATCCTTCTTACCTCTCAGTCCAGCCATCTCTTCCTCTCTCTCACTGACCTAAAATGGCTCCCAAGATAAACTCTGGTTTTGACATTGACCTCGAATCCTTCCAGGCCGCCGCCAAAAATTATAAGAGCATCATAGCTCTCTTCACTGAAGCTGGCCTAGATAAGCTCATCTCCACAAGATGCAAGCTCCTGGAGATAGAACTCACAGAGCTAATGGCTCATGTTCAGATATCTGAACAAGGAGAAATCACTGGAACAATATATGAGACACCTGTCTCAATCTCTGCTGAACACATTAGGAACACCTTTGATCTTTCATCAAGTACATTCCAATATTATCCTTGTTCAAATCAAATAGGGAAAGTAAGTTATTTTCTAAAAGAGTAACTAAATAAATCTCCTTTACCATTCCCTTATTAGGTGGTGAACCTGTGGAACTCACCCCTGATGAAATCAAGAATTTACTAATCACAATGAAGTTCTCAAAAGATAGACCAATCCATCTGAAGAAAATAGATTTTTCTGATGAGTATAGGCTACTGGCAGACATAGTAGGAAAAGTACTACTATGTAAGATCTCTGCCCATGATGCAGTGCCCAGGCAGCAACTGAATCTCATGGGGGCCCTTGTGCTGAAGAAGAAAGTAGACTGGGGCAGCTGCTTACTCAAAATGATAGGCTACAAATATTCTCACAAAGAGAATGCCTACATGAGGATTATGAGTCAAGTCCTCTTCCACTCCTTCCCTGACCTATGCAGGTCAAAAGGAATTCCCATCCCTCCTGGCAAAAGGATGTCCATTGCTCTCTTCTCAAAATGGACCAGGCAAATCCCCAAGCTCGGTGCCATTCCTGAAAGGACTCCATCTCCTCGTAACTCTCCTGCTCATCCATATTCACCTCCTCCTCCTCCTCATACAGACATCTCTTCTATACCACCATCAAATACACCTCATCAAAATGATACAGTCCCCTCTCCACCTTCATCACATACACCTCCTCCTCCATTGTCTCCTCCTCCTCCAACACAACATGAACCATCTCCATCCACTGAAAACCTCATCACCCAGTGTATCCAGTCAGCAGCCCAAAAATTTCAGGACATGTTGGATGGACACTGCTCTCAAATTCACTCCTCCATCATGCACATGCAAACCCAAATAGATGGGGTCAATGCCTCTGTGCAAAGCTTGAAGACCTCTGTCTCTTCCTCTAAAGTGACCAAGTCTTTCTTAACCTCCTTGGCTAAGAAGGTCAATAAGGGGGAAAAATTAGATGAAGAGCAGTCCTCAAGTCATAAATCTCTCTTTCAAAAGTCCCTTCCTACTTCAAAAACTGATCTACTCAAGACCATTGGGAATGAAGTTCTACCTGAGCTACATACTGAAGAACAGATAACAAGTATACTCTCTATAGCAAGAGAAGCTGCCCAACAAGTAGTTCTCCTTCAAGGGGAGGCTAGCAGAGCTGAGAAAGAAACTGAAAAGGTAAATGTAGAAGAAAAGGAAGTTCCATTTCAGGGGGAGCAAACTGCTGTGACTCAGGGGGAGCTGAGTGAACCACCTGTTACTGAGAAGGAGCAACCCACCTCTCCAAAAACAGTAGTATTCACTAGGAAAAGAAAAACTCCTCCTACCCCTCCTGAATGATGTGTTGAACAATATTGATACAATCTATATTTTTTTCTTTCCATGCTAAAATACTTATTATGAAGTCTGTTTATATGATTTCTCCCTTCTTCTGATTACTTAGCATATTTCTTCTCTATAAAATGCTTTGCTGTGTTGATTAAAAGCTGATACAATTTCTCTAAATAGGGTTAAGACAAATAGGGGGAGATTGTTGGGGAAATGATTTATCTTAACCCCTAGAATTGAGTAGAATATAAATTCTAAGAATGAAAAATTAGGCTAAGTAAATATGCGTCGAATAGTATTCGACACAACGTCGAAATGTAGTCGACGTTTCTCTCAGAATGAGTCGAAGTAACTCTAAGAAGAATTCGACGTAATCTTTGTCGACGTACCTCTGACTTTTAGTCGACGCATTTAATAAAGTCGACGCACCTTAGTCGACGCACCTTCCTTATTCTCTTCTCGACGTCCAGCCAGGATGAAATCGACGTTCACGTCGAATAGTAATCGACGCACGTCGATTTCTATAAGAAATTCAAAAAACATGCCAGATCTCTTTCCTTTTTTTGTAGATCTGATTTTTATGGAATGATATTATTCTTTTATAGCCGTTCTGAATCAGTCTTTCCTTCTATTTGATTCTTGGCTAATTTGATTAATATTATTATGGATATTATTTGAAATCAGAATGAATTCTTTCCTTATACAGATTTAATTATTATGGAAACTTTTTCTCTCTAATTGCTGATTGATTATTCCCCTTTAGCAACATCTTTTGAAACAGAGCTATAAATAAAGAGGAGGTCGGCAGAGAATAAGGACAAGTGATCCACCATATACATTTGAAAAAGAGAAAGAGCTCCCAAGTGAAGAGTGAGAAAGCTTAGAAAAGAGATAGTGTGCTGCAGCAAAGAAAAAGCCTTCATCTTCTCCTCCTTTTGAAGCCATTCTGCTGCAAATTCTGAAAGCTCTCACAAAAGAGAGAAAAGCTTACAATCTCCTTCTCACTATAGAAGAGAGATTACATTCACTATTCTTGTGCTTCTAATCTTCTTGCTAGGAAGAAGAGTCTTTCTTGTTTAAATTACTTCTTCTCCTTATCTTCATTTCTTTTTTTAAACTGTGTAAAAGAGTTTTTAGAATCTCTCTTCAAAAAAATTCAGGTGTACTGGTTCTAAGAGTCTCCTTATCAAAAGACTCAGACTGGTTCTAAGAGTCTCCTTATCAAAAGACTAAGGATGGTTCTAAGAGTCTCCTTATCAAAAGACTTAGTACAAGATAGTGAATTCCTACCAAGGGGGTAGAAGAGTGGACTACCCAAAGTTTGGGGAACCACTATATTTCTTTGTGTTGTGCTGTGATTTTGTTCTTGCTATTTTCCTTCTTTACTTGCTTAATTCTTGTTGGTGCGTGGGAAGCTTAAATCTGTGATTATTACACATATATATATATATAATTGCATAAAGTATTTTTAAATCTCTATTGACCCCCCCCCCCCCCCCCTCTAGAGAATTCTAGTGTGGTTAACTGTGCACTTTCAGATCTCATTTCCTTATGAACTCCAGAGGCAGCCATTAGATGCAGTAGTAGACAAATAAGTAGTTTTTATATAACTTTTTAATAGAAATATTAGAAATTATTTAATTTGAATTTTTCTTTTTCATGTTATTTTTAGGTTATAAATAGTTCTTTTATAAAATTGGATTCTAATTTATTTTTGCAGAATTTTGGGACAAATTTGGGAAAATCTCATTACACGCCCCACATTCACGCCCGTGACCAGGGGCGTGTAACCTAAACACTAGTCCAAAATTGGTGTCGCGCATTTTAGCCCGTCCATAGTAAGTCATGCCCCCAGTCACGCCTGTGACCCAAGGGTAACGCCCGTGACCTGGGGCATGTAAACATAGGATCTTGCCAGCAGTGTTGCCGCGAGAAGTGGAGATGCCATTGAGAAGTCAACCCAAGTCACGCCCGTGACCCAGATGTCACGCCTGTGACATTCACGCATGATCTCTGCTCACCATCGCGCCACAAGCAAGGACCACGCCGCATTTAATGAAACTGCCATATTACACGCCCGTGACCAACATTACACGGGCGTGTAATGCCCTTTTCCACCGCTTCGTCATGCAAGACCCACGCCGCTATCGGAGCTGATTTGAACAGTGCTTACACACCCCCTAGTCATGCCCGTGACCGGGGGCGTGTAACTTGGAATTTTTTCCTACAAATTCCAGTGGTCTCCTTGAGTTTGGGGTTCATAATTTTGGAGAGGGGGAAGTGCTTCTAGAGCTGTTAGTGATCTTCTTCATGCTTTTGTTCATGTATTTCCATTTCATGTTCTCTCTCTTTCCCTTTCATGCAATGTTCTAGTTTTCTTTTAATGCAATAGTTTCTTAAGTTTGTAATCTTTACATTTCTAGCATTGTAATCTTGTTTAAGGCTTGTAATAGTTTTTTTTAATTTCAATAAAAATTAGTTTAGTTTTTCTTCGTTCTATCTTTCTACTTAGTAATTTTTCCTTCATGCAGTTTTACTTTTCTTTCTCTCTCCCTTCCACCATGATTAACTAATTCTCATTATTGCTCGATCGAAATGATATGAGGATGAGATAATCATGCTATGATTTTCTAAGCTCTCTTTTTTCGTTTTTGTAAACACTTGAATTACCCTTGATTTTTAATTAGTGAGACCATATTTTCGATGTATGGTTTTCACTTAGATTTTCATACTTAGTTAGCTGAGAGGCTCAATGTATGAATCGATCACTCAAGGGTAAAGAGAGTTGCATGCACCCCTCAAGAGAGGATGACGTAAATCACCCGGATTGGAGTCCAATCTTATAGTGGGGTTCACAGCGTAAAGCAAGTTTTAGGTAATCAATTATAGGATGAGAGTTCGGTTGATTTTTCCAAAACTTAGTTGGGCATTAACCTCGAGAGGGGCATGTTCAAGCTTCGGGAACCTCCACGGTCAAGTAGTTTAATTAAATGGAATTTGATATATTTTTCCTTCGCTTGATTATTCTCACTCCAAGATGACTTTTGATTCAGCACTAATCTTTTTACCATCGTTTAAATCCTACTTTTAGTTTGCAAATTTTCTCTTTTAGCTAAGTAAATCAAAACCACAAAAATTTAATAGATAAGATAACAGTGATTTTCCTCGAAGTAGAAGTAATCAACGTGCCCCGTGCAATATGACCTTGGTATTTCTAAATATCCTATACTATAGACGATAACGTACACTTGCCTTCATCGAATATAGTTTTGGAAAACATCATTAACCCTTTCGCTTTGCAAACCTTAAGTTTTCTGTATCATGTTTTTGGCGCCGTTGCCGGGGACTTTGCGTAGATATTTTGAAAAGAGGATAAATATTAATTTTATCATGATATTTTAGTTTACTTTTTCTAAATTTTGAAAATCTTAAGGGTGTAATTTAAATCTTGGAAATGAACGTTTGGGTTATCATCCCATCGCACCTTTTAGAACCGGTGAGAACCCCTCACATGGTATACCTCGGGAAATCCAAGACTAACTTAATCCACCTAAAAGAAAAAAAAATATTTATAATAATCAAGTTTTCCTCTTTCTTGATTTTTTGTTTTATTATTCTCTTTTTTCTCTTTTTCCCTTTCTTCTTTCCATTTTTTCCATTTTAGTGTATGACCTGAGGTAGTGCTTCGAAAATTCCTTTTGATCTAGAGATCGAGTGAACCCTTTCGCAGTGCCGCCATTCTCATGATCAGGAAATACAATTATTATTTGATGAGTCGATCGGGGACACTAACACAGTAAATATGGATCGTAATCTTAATCTTCCTAATCCTAACGCGCCCAATCCTAATGAGGCCTCGCAACGGACCATGTCCTATTATGTGCGGCCAAATCTGGAAGACACACAGTCAAATATTATTTGCCCCACGGTGGCGAACAATAACTTTGAGATCAAGTCCAACATCATACAAATGGTGCAGCAATCAGTGACCTTCGATGGTCAGTCGGACGAAGATCCAAACTATCATATCTCTAATTTTCTCAAAATCTGCAACACGTTTAAAATCAATGGTGTCACCGATGATGCCATTCGATTACGTATTTTTCCTTTTTCTTTCCGGTCTAAGGCCAAGTAGTGGTTGGACTCACTTCCTAGGGAGTCCATCACTACATGGGTCGATATGGCGGAAAATTTTCTCACTTAATATTTCCCGCCTGCAAAGACCGCCAAATTGCGAACAGATATTGCGTCATTTATGCAAATCGACTCGGAGACTCTCTATGATACATGGGAGCGCTTCAAGGAGCTTTTGCGTAGATGCCTTCACCACGCACTTCCCACTTGGCAACAAGTGCAAATCATTTATAATGGATTGAATTTCCAAACTAGGCAAATGATTGATGCGGCCGTCGGGGGTACACTAAATAAAAGGTCCCCGGAGGCCGCTCAAGAGATTTTTGAGGAAATGGCCATGAATGCTTATCAATGGAACTTTCCCCGAGCGCGGCCTAATAAGCCAGCCAGAATTTTTGAAATAGACGCTACTTCTAATTTGGCTTTACTAGTTGAGCACTTAACAAAGCAAGTGGCGGATATGTCTGCTTCCTCTTCCAATCCTCCTTGGGCTAATAATATTTTTATTGAAGAGCAGGTTGACTACATGGGAAATCCATCTCAGCCTTCCTATAACCCGAACTCTGCTCCGTACAACAACACCTACAAAGCGGGTTATAGGAACCATCTGAATTTCTCATGGAGGAACCAAGGAAATGCTCAGCGTCCTTTAAATATGAATCAACCTCTTAATCAAATTTTCAACTTAACGCCCCCTCCAAACTTTAATCCACTCGGTTTTCTACCGCAACAGCAAAAGCCCTCTCCATTTGAAGAGGTATTATCAAAATAGGTTGCTACAAATTAAACGAACATCCGAAACCTCACCGGATCGATCAAAAATTTAGAGAATCAAGTGGGCCAGCTAGTGAAAATTGTTGGGGAAATGATTTCTCTTAACCCCTAGAAATAAGTTGAATAAGAATTCTAAGAATGAAAAATAAGGCTAAGTAAATATGCGTCGAATGGTATTCGACGCAACGTCGAAATATAGTCGACGTTTCCTTCAGAATAAGTCGAAGTAACTTTAGGAAGATTTCGACGTTTGTGTTGTCGACGCTACTCTGATTTCTAGTCGACGCACCTTAGTCGACGCGCTTTCCTTATTCTCCTCTCGACGTCCAGACAGGATGTATTCGACGCTTGTGTCAAATATTAATCGACGCACGTCGATTTCTATGACAGAATTCAAAATCGCCAGATCTCTTTCCTTATCTTATAGATCTGATTTATATGGAATCAATTTATGTCTTATAGCCGTTCTGAATCTTTCTTTTCCTCTATTAGATTCTTGGCTAATTTGATAAAATTCATTATGGACATTATTTGAAATTGGAATGAATTCTTTCCTTCTATTGATATGCTAATTATGGAAATATTTCTATCCTTCTAATTCTCTGTCTGATAATTAATTTTCCTCCTATGAGTATTATTTGAATGAACAGAGCTATATATATGAAGGAGGTCGGCAGAGATAGAACAAGAAGCGATCCACCATTTTACTCATTTGAAAAAGAGGAAAAGCTCCCAAGTGAAAAAGAGAAAATTGAGAAATAGTCCTACAGTAATATTCAAGCATTCTTCTTCTCCTGCTTGTGAAGTCACTCTGCTGCAAATTCTGATAGCTCTCACATAAGAGAGAAAAGCTACAAATCTTCTTCTCTCTATAGAAGAAAGATTTAATTCACTTCGTGTGCTTCCAATCTTATTGCTAGGAAGAAGATTCATTCTTGTTCTTATTTCTTTCTTCTTTCTTATTCTTCTTTATAACATTGTAAAAGAGTTTTTAGAATATCTCTTCAAAAAATTCAGTTGTACTGGTTCTAAGAGTCTCCTTGTCAAAAGACTCAGTTGGTTCTAAGAGTCTCCTTATCAAAAGACTCAGGGTGGTTCTAAGAGTCTCCTTATCAAAAGACTCAGTGCAAGTTAGTGAATTCCTACCAAGGGGGTAGAAGAGTGGACTACCCAAAGTTTGGGGAACCACTATATTTTCTTGTGTTGTGCTGTGATTTCTTTTCTTGCATTTACTCTCTTTATTTGTTTAATTCTTGTTGGTGTGTGGGAAGCTCTAATCTGTGATCATACACATATATATATTAACTTTGCACAAAATATTTTTTAATCTCTATTCACCCCCCCCCCCCCCTCTAGAGAATTCTAGTGAGGTTAACTGTGCACTTTCAAAAATGTTCTCCGAGTGTCAGCAAGGAGCACTACCTAGAAATAAGGAAGCCAAATCCAAGGGAGAGCGCGAACATGATTTCACTCCAAAGCAGGAAGGAGGTGGTTTCAAAATAGGATGAACCTAAGGTAACATCCTCTCCTCCTCCTACTACTCCTATTTTATCGTCAAATTTGCCCGCTATGCTAGCTCCGCACGCTTCTAGTTCAAATATTTCATATCCATCTAAGCTTAGGAGCGAGTGTGCCGAGAAAAATTATAGCGGATTTTAGAAAAAACTGTTTCTATCAATCGGAAGGATTGGGCACTTAAGCTCGATGATGCATTTTGGGCATATCGAATGACATACAAGACCGCTATCGGTTGTACATTATATCGAATGGTTTATGGCAAGGCTTTCCACTTTCCGGTCGAATTACAGCACCGCGCATTTTGGGCGCTTAAATTTTTAAACCTCGATTCTACGTTAGCGGTCGAACAAAGAAAATTTCAAATGAACGAATTAGATGAGTGGCAAGCGAATGACTATGAAAGTAACAAATTATATAAGGAGCGAACAAAGTTTTATCACGATAAACATATAAAATTTCCAAAAAAAAATCGTCGGGCGATCTCGTCCTCCTTTATAATTCTCGTCTTCACCTTTTTCGGGAAAGCTAAAATCTCGATCGTTCGGAACCTTTATTGTTAATGAGGTTTGGTCCTATGGGACAATTCTAATTTCCCACCCAGAAAAATGTTCCTTCAAAGTAAATGGGCACTGCCTTAAGTTATATCTTCCTAGATCTTTCGAATGAAAAGAGTGATTCAATCATTCTTCCACCAATATCGTGAGCGCCAATTGGGTCAAGCTATGCGACCTTAAACAAAGCGCTTTTGGGAGGCACCCCAAATTTATCTTTTTATTGTTTTCTTTTGTTTTGTTTCTTCTTTAACATGTTTTATGGGTAACCACCTCTTCTCCCCGCATCCTCAAAATTAGGGAAGCCCTTTTTCCTTCGTCTTCCTTCTCTTTTATCTTCCATTTCTTTTTGTTTTGTCTTGCACATTATTTACTTTTTCTTTTCTTTTTTACTTCATACTTAGTTTTAAACATTGGGGACAATGTTTAACTTTAAGTATGTGGTGTAAATAGCTCTTTAAAATGTAGTTTTTAATTTAGAAAACTTTTCAATATATATATTGTATTATATTTTCTTTTATTTAAGCACTTGAAAAACCCAAAAATTCAAAAAAAAAATATATATAATCGAAAATGTAAATCTGGGAAAGGGACGTTTGGGCTATCATTCCATCTCACCTCCTAGTACCGTTGAGAATCCTTCATGGGGTATACCTCGGGAAGTCCAAGAGTTAACAAAAATTGTTAGGTTTAAAACTAGTTTCCTTTCTTTCACTATCAAAAATCCAAAAAAAAAAGATAATTTCAAAAATTAAATAAAAAATATTCCAAAAAATATATATGAAAAAAAAACTTAATACAAAAAAATCAAAAATTGTATAAAACCTCGTACTTGTTGATTTTGTGAGTTATTAGAAATTTAGTTGATAATGTTTATAAGCATTTTTAGGTTTTTAATTGGCTAAAATTTTGTTTATCATTGTTTGTTAAATTTAAATTTTAGTTAATCTTGTTTTAAGAATCTTTTTATGATTTGAGCGTGATTAGAGAATTTTTTTAGCATGACTTCTCTTTTTATTTTAAAGGGCTTCGTTTTGTAGTAAATTTGTTAAACCTCTTTAGATTTCTATTATATTTTCTTCTAGCTTTTTAGATCTTAGGAAATTTAAATTTACTAGAATTTGCTCTCAACATAATTTAATTTATAAGCTAGAAATTGTTCCTACCCACCCCTTTTGATGGCATAAAAAAGTGTTTTAAAAGATCATATGTCATGGGAATAAGAGGATAAAATTCATTATTCCCTAAACATATGCACCCAAAATCATTTAAAAGATTATATGGCATGGAGTAAGAGGATAAAATTCATTACTCCTAAACATATACATTTTGGGTTTTTATTAGAAGAGAATTATAAAAGATTATATGGCATGGAGTAAGAGGATTAAATTCATTACTCCTAAACATATACAAATTAGAAAATAAATTTTGAGTTTCAAAGATCTCTTCTTATGCCAAAATTTGTGAAACCCCCTTCCCTTAGCCAATATCTTTTATCTAGATTTAATTTAAGTTATGGAGAGAGCAATTTTTAGTAGGTTACTTTTCCTCAAAGTTTCATTTAAGATAGAGTTCTTATAATTTCATAATTTCTACATTTTTGTTTACTAATTAATTATCTTGAGAAGTCCTTGCCAAAACACTTTTCCCTCTTTTCAAATCATCATCATAATTTAGGACTTAACTCCTCCTGGAATTTATTCTTAACTGAACTTTTGGTTTAAATGAAATTTTAGTTTATAATTAAAAAAAAATTGGATGTCTTATAAATTATGTCTCACACTTTTGCTCTGGAATATCAAAACCTCAAGTATGGGGGTATTTGATAAGTAGTTTTTATATAACTTTTTAATATAAATTTTTGTAATTATTTAATTTGAAATTTTCTTTTTCATGTCATTTTTAGGTTATAAATAGTTCTTTTATAAAATTGGATTCTAATTTAGCTTATGTTTACTTTTGCAGAATTTTGGGACAAATTTGGGAAAAATGCATTACATGCCCCCCAGTCACGCTCATTACCAGGGGCGTGTAACCTAAACACTATTCCAGAATAGGCGCCACGCATTTGAGCTCATCCACAGCAACTCACGCCCCTTAATCACGCTCGTGACCCATGGGTCACGCCCGTGACTTGGGGCGTCTAAACATAGGATCCAGCTAATAGTGTTGTTGTCGAGAAGTGGAGTTGTCGTCGTGAAGTCAACCCAAGTCACGGTAGTGACCTAGATGTCACGCCCATGACATTCGCACATGATCTCTCCTCACCGCCGCGCCACAAGCAAGGCCCACGTAGCATTTAATGAAGCCACCAGATTACACGCCCGTGACCAACATTACACGGGCGTGTAATGCCCTTTTCCGCCGCGCCGTCATGCAAGAACCACACCGTTGTTGGAACTGAGATGAACAGTGCTTACACGCCCCCCAATCATGCCCGTGACCGGGGGAGTGTAACTTGGAATTTTTTTCCTATAAATTCCAGTGGTCTCCTTGAGTTCAGGGTTCAGAATTTTGGAGAGGGGGAGGTGCTGCTAGAGCTGTTAGTGATTTTTTCATGCTTTTGTTCATGTATTTCCATTTCATGTTCTCTCTCTTTCCCTTTCATGCAATGTTCTAGTTTTCTTTTAATGCAATAGTTTCTCAAGCTTGTAATCTTTACATTTCTAGCATTGTAATCTTATTTAAGGCTTGTAATAGTTTTTTTAATTTCAATAAAAATTAGTTTAGTTTTTCTTCATTCTCTCTTTCTACTTCGTAATTTTTCCTTCATGCAGTTTTACTTTTCTTTCTCTCTCCCCTCCACCATGATTAACTAATTCTCATTAGTGCTCGATCTAAATGATCCGAGGATGAGATAATCAAGTTATTACTTTCTAAGCTCTTTTTTTATCATTTTTGTAAACACTTGAATTACCCTTGATTTTTAATTAGTGAGACCATATTTTCGATGTATGGTTTTCGCTTAAGTTTTCATACTTAGTTAGCCGAGAGGCTTAAATTATGAATCGATCACTCAAGGGTAAAGAGAGTTGCATGCACCCCTCGAGAGAGGATGACGTAAATCTCTCAGATTGGAGTCAAATCCAATAGTGGGGTTCACAGCGTAAAGCAAGTTTTAGGTAATCAATTATATGACGAGAGTTCGGTTGATTTTTCCTAAACTTAGTTGGGCATTAACCTTGAGAGGGGCATGTTCAAGCTTTGGGAACCTCCAAAGTCAAGTAGTTTAATTAAACAGAATTAAATTTATTTTTCCTTCGCTTGATTATTCTCACTCCAAGGTGACTTTTGATTGAGCACTAATCTTTTTACCATCGTTTAAACCCTCCTTTTAGTTTGCAAATATTCTCTTTTAGCTAAGTAAAACAAAATCTCAAAAATTTAATAGATAAGATAATAGTGATTTTCCTCAAAGTAGAAGTAATCAACGTGCCCCGTTGAATACGACCTTGGCATTTCTAAATATCTTATAATATGGATGATAAGGTACACTTGCCTTCATCGAATATACTTTTGGAAAACATCTTTAACCCTTCGCTTTGCAAATCTTAAGTTTTCTATATCATAGACTACTCCTTATAGGATCTGGTAAGACTGTTAAGTCCTTTTTGACAAACCTACCAATGATACCACTTGATAGTAAACCTGGTAGTAGTCTAACTGACCTAGAAGTGGGGGGGGGGGGATAAGTCTCTTTGCTTTTTCTGGTTTATTGTTAGTTGTTTTAGTTGTTTAAGCAAACACAGAAAAACACACAATTATTTATAGTGGTTCCCCAAGGTCTGTGTACATCCACTTTCCCTCTTCACATTTCTAACAGTGTGTTAGAAAATGCAATCTCCTGCAATCACTCAGCTCAAGGAGCTTACAACACAAATCCCTCTCGATTTCTCAGGTTTACTCCAAAACCTTACCTCAGGCCAACAACCCTAACTCGAAGTTCTCCAACTCCTACAGCTCAGTGACTCTCCTAGTCACCTACCTCAGGCCTATCAAGAAGACCTACCTCGGCTAGGAGTACAACCCTACACTCAGGAACTCAGCCTTACACTGAGGCACACATCCTTACACTCAGGCACACCACCTTATGTAAGACCACTTTTTTTCTTTCCAAACACCGGGTCTTAGCCCAGAACTGCCGCTTTGCGGTGACACCTTCACTCGGAAAGGTAACCACTACAAAACGTCGATCCTGCCGGCCAAATCGATCACAAAGAAAAGTGCATTAAAGAAGACAAGTCCACAGAATCAACATGAAAAATATAAAAATGTCCACATGATATAACTGAATAAAAAGATAACAAGGGTTACAATAATAATGGGCTCGTGCCCTGTACATCATATTCTAACTATAAGATCACTCGTGGAAGCTAACTCCTAATCACTCACTGATCCTGAATCTTGTGCTCCTGCACTGCACTGGCCTGCCTCTGTCTGCACCGGCCTCTGGTGCTGCTCCATCGCCGCGGTCTCCTAAAATGATAAGGTCCACCGACCGTTAGTCAAAAAGACTAAGCCAATCCCCCACCCCTCCCCCGGTGAATCCTAGGCACCGAGCGGGAAGGATGAAGCGGAGGACAACAAGGGGTATATTCAAAAAGCAGATGACAAGGCATGATCTACAGGAAGAGTTCTACCACTACTCAAGTATATATGTACATAATCGAAGCAGTAAAGGAGCATAGTAAGAGCAGGTAGAGAGTAAGTAAAGTGTAGAAGTAAAGACAGGTATATAAAATGAAATTAACCATTGATTTTTAGGAATGCCCATACAAACCTATAGACCAAGGGGTCGTTTAGCAAGGCCTATCATATAAGAAATCCCATAACCGACTTATATGATAGGGGTAGGGGTTGAAATGCAATGTTTATGCCATGACATGCAAGGTATGCGGTTTATGCTATGTTCATACAAGTGCAACTCACCCACTTCGACTCTATGCGCATAGACCTTTAATTCCCCCTTTTTGGAGCTAGCAAGACTCCCAGGATACTCCCGCAGTGGCAAACAAAAGCAGTGGGTTGGGCCTCGCCCACCTCTAGGTTGGTATTCACACTACCCTACCTAGACCTATCGTACGCCTCAACGCAAAACCACGGAGCATCTGCGTACTCTTACTGGCTGGACCACCAGACTTTCAAGGCTAAGTGCAAATTCCACACTTGCCGAGTCAACGTATTGACGTCGGTGTGAACGACCGTCCAATACCGGAGACCCACCACCTTCATGCACATGCAACATGTTCTACTATATCCCAGGCCATAAATTCCCCGGGCTAACCTGCCCGTCAACAATAACCTTCCGAGCCACCGGCTCGCCGGACCAACCCGTCCGTACCAACAAACACTACTGAGTCACAAGCTCACCGGTCTAACTAATCCGCTGCTTCAACCACCGAGCCTACAGCTCGTAAAAACCAAACCAACTAACTTCTCGTAACCACGGGGTGTGGGTGTGTGTATTATTAAGTTAATCTTGTATAACAACTTCTTACTCCTATGACTTATGGTTAATCTTGGACTTCCCGATGATTACCCTGTAAGAGGCTCGCAACGGTACTAGGAAATGTAATGGGATGACACCCCAAAGTTCCCTTTATCAAGACACTTAGTGTTGTTGGTATCTACCCGTAAGGATACCCTCCTCGTCATTACTCTTTGATTAACCCTAAGTGGCTTATCACTTTCCAAGACGATCTTTCGTCGACCCCGAGTGCAACTTACCTCTAACTCACCAAGCACACCTTTATCATTTATAATCCTTCTTGTTGACCATCATGCCTTCTCAACTAAACTAGGTAAACCACTTACCTCCCATTCCCTCCTAAGGATCCACTTGATTCTCAAATTTCACAGTTTTACTATACGCAGACCAAATGAGTTATATTACGCTCACAACTTGAGGTACTCCAAATACTCATCCAACTGACCCAAGCTATTTACTGGAGGTCTATCATGATGTTATAAGACTAATTGCAGAGAATCATACTTTTCCCTAATTAATTATTATTTATTTTAATTTCTCCAAACATCTGCCAAGCATGAAAATGAACATGAAGTGTAAGTAAATCTTTTGATATGGCTCTCCAAAAATTATGATAAATCTATGGTGACTAAATAACATCAGAAATAGCATATCATATTTTTACAGTAAGAAATTCTCCTCTAATTTAATTATTTATCATCTATCCAAAATCATAGTGTTATGAAGGAACCACCAAAAAGACCAACACTAAAATTATGAGAAAATTACCAAACTCTTGTATTCACGAGAAAAGGATACTGATTAAGTTTCAGGATTTAAGGGAATCATTTTCTTACTTAAATAAATACTTTCAAAAAAAAACTCAAATTAAATAAATTGTGTTGTAGCCTACTTATTTATGTCTTCAAAAATTCTATAAAAATTCACAAAGCTTCCTAATGCTCTGAAAGATCCTATCACCAATTTTCACAAATTAACAAAGCGTTTTGGACCCTCAAATATTTCTCTTAAGTTTAAATCAAAACAAGTGCCTTGTGAAAGAAGCACTGATTAAATCATTTTATAAAATTCACAAAAATTACCAGAGGTCTAAAACATGATTTTAAGGGCACCACCAAAGTTTCATCATCATCCAAGACTTTTTAAGCATGTAAATGTTTCTTATAAGAAGTTTCCCTAAAGGGGTTATGTCCTAATTCAAAGGGAATATTAGCTCCTAAAATTCTTATAAAATTATCCAGTGCCTATTTACACCTTATGAACCTATTCACCAAGTTTCATAACCATCGAGGGACTTTTGACCACATGTCCTTCACAAGGTCCTAAATGCACACCTAGGAATAGAACTAGTGTTCTAGGGCTTAACCACCTCCACACCACCCCATATCACTCATGGAGGTGTCTTAGGTGATCCTAAACCAGTTACCAAGGTTTCACTTCATGGTGATGAGTTTTGACCACCATACCCCAAGGTAAACACCACACCCTAACTTTGACCCTATTTGTCCTAACTTGGGTTTACAAAATACTGAAACAAAAAAGTCCCAATTGGGCTGATAATTTTACCAAGGTCATACAATAACCCTAAGGAGCACCCACGATAATTTGGAGGGCATTGGAGGTCATTTAACCCACTAATTAATTATTAGATGATTTATGAAATTATTTCAAAAACCTTAGAAAAAGGTTCTCCTAAAAATCCCAACTTTTGATATGATGTGTGTGTAGGTATAAGTAGACTGTGTTCCAAATCTTAAGTCCATATCATTTGCCAATCAAAAGCTATTCAAGAAATGGCGGCTGTCCTACACTAGGGACAAGCCCCACCAAAATGGTCCTACAGGGAGCTACATAACTCCTTTTTGGGGTGAAATCAATTTTAAAATAAAGTAAACTTCAAGGGCTACAACTTTGATGTTGACTACTTTTTCATCAGAGGGTCCTAAGTATTTTTAATAATTAAATCTAAGTACAACAAAATATATGACAGAAATCTTATAAACATTTAATTATATAATTGTTTCTGTGTTCGACGAAATTCAAACTCTGCGTTCGATGAAAGCAGATCAAATCTGCGTTCGACGAAAGCAGATCAAATCCGCATTCGACAAAAGCCGAACGCAGATGCGCTCGACTAATTTCTCTAATAACAGCGCTCGACTAATATTTCTAATAACATCGCTCGATTAAAGTTGAACACCTCCCGTTCGACGAATTTCTTACAGCGCTCGACGAAGTAAATGATATAACCGTAAACAATAATAAACAGATCTTATGGTTCTCCGTCATCGTCCCCAATCGTTGGACGTCTCGCGGCAGCCCGTCCTGGGCCTCTTTGCGGGGTGATTTCCCGGCCACCTACGCCTCTTTCCGGCCGTCCAATGCCACCACCACCTCTGTTGAGGTGGTGGTCGGCGATAGGGGTGGTTGGCCGGCCGGAGGTGCTCGGATCTAGTTTTTATAGGAGTGAAAAAGAGTACGTAATGTACTCTTTCGGAAACACAAATTCGAGCCCTATTGTGCACGGATCAAGCTCTGAAATATGAAAAGATCTAGCACTAAGGGAGGAGAAGAGGATCGGACCTGTTTGGGTGCTTGGCTCCATGCCGCTTTCTTGTTGGCCATGGCCGTCCTGGAGCTTTTGATGCCATGCCGATTTAGGCCTCCTCTGCACGATTCTCTCTGGAGGGTTGGGGAAACTCTTCCTCTCTGAGTACTGAAGGAAATGGGGGGAGTTTCAATCGAGATGGGATGTCTTTATTCCTGATAGCCATTAATGGACATTAACCCAGACTTGGGTTTCTTCCAATTTTCTCTTAATACAGCCCCCCTGGCCATAGAAACCCCAAATTTCGTTTGTAACTGATGGGGGAAGGTGAATACTCATCAATTGGGAGGGAAATGACGGATCAATTGCAATAAATCTCCATGAAAGCTCTCTTTCTCTCTCTCCGATTTGGGGGAAACTTCTCTTTTCTCTCTCCTAGTCACCAAACACAGATTCCAAGAGGTAAATTTAGAAATTAGCAGGCCCGTTAAGATGATGGATCTCCTTAATTGGGCCTAGCCCAAATAGATTGGGCTAGATTAGGTTAAATTGGGGTATTTTGACCTAAATTAAGCTTGAGTTTGACTTTGGTCAAATTGACCAATTGGGTTGACCCCAAAGGGTGGCTTGGGCTCCATTGACTCCCCTTAAATGTTAGGAAGGTCTAGGTAGGGTCAATTTGACAAGGTGAGGGTGAATTGCCCCTTATTAGGGCACTTTGACCAATTTAGGGTTTAGGGCAATTTGGTCAAATTGGAGGCCCCATGATGGGGCTTTTTGGTCCATTTGGATCCTAGTACCCATACAAGGGTAGGGGCATGGTCAATTTGGCATGGTGGGGCCCAATTGACCTTAATTGAGCTAGTTTGACCAATTTAGGGTTAAGGTTGACTTTAGTCCAATTGGCCTCTTAGGTTGACCCCAATGGGTCACTGGTGCTTCAAGGAGACCTCTAATGGGTTAGGGATGATATTGTGGGGTCAAGGTTCAAGGTGGGGTCCTAAAGTCCAACCCAAGGCTTGGTATCTGAAAATTGCTATTTGCAGACCACTTGGGTTTTCTCCTTCTCACCTATGTTCACAAGGTCTTGAGCTCTTCCTATGGTTTTGTCATGACCTAGTCATGACAAAACCAACTTAGGGGTCTAGCTATTTGGGGGATGTTACAAATCCCAATAAACAAAAAGAATAATTTCGTCCTCGAAATTCAGGTTAGGCTTGCGGGGTTTTCACCGAGAGTGACTGAACGTAACATCCCTTGAGAATTGAAACTATTCCTGGCTCGAAGAGCATCGACTATCTCTGCCACACCAGCTCTAGTGGCTCCCAGGTGTGCTCCTCCTGTCCATAATTTTACAACATGATTTTTACCTATGGAATCTTCTTGCGTCGCAAGACTCGCACCGTCGTATCGTCTATACGGACCGGGGTGACCTAGCTACCTTGGTCAATCTATCCTCGATCTTCCACTCTAACCTGGGCAGATTCTTATGCCTCTAAAGATTTCTTCACACGTTCAATTTCTTACTCCTTCAGGTGCGTCCGAGTAATCACTCATCTCTACTCTACAACTTTTCCAGTTCTTACTACTGATGGAACTAACCAAATCGTCTAGCGTCCCAATCATCCTTAAATTTTAATGGGGGCACTTGTGAACCTTGTTGGAACATGGTCTTCCGCATCTCCTAGGTTTGAGAATAACAAATCCTATGTGTATTTGATCTTGTGTGTTTAAGTGTGCAGGAAATCAAAGTCCACATGACTCAAGGATGGTTGTGCCCAAAATTGAGGCCAGAATTCAAAGATGACCACTAGCGCCGGCGGTAGCGATAGCCCCCGGCGCTAGCGATGATTAGCGCATTTCCGGCAGTATTTTTAGAAAGAGCTAGCGCCCAGCGGTAGCTACTAGCGCTGGCGGTAGCATGGCGCACAGAAGGCATAGAGCAAAACGTTGCCGCAGATGGGAGATACTACCGCGCAAAATCTTTCCTAATTCGGGCTAGCGCCGGCGGTAGCGCTAGCGCCGGCGGTAGCGCTTGGGCTATAAAAGGACCCCCTCTCCTCTTGTTTTTGTATACCCATTGCATACACCTCAGAGAGAGAGTACTAGAATTCCATAGGCTTGTCTTAGCTGAAATTTGAGGTCCCAGCGAAGCTCTGCCAATTTCTGAAGGATAATTCCATCACGCCGAATCCAGACGAAGTCCGCTTCAACAAATGCTGATTCTATAGCGGATCTTCGTCTCCAACTTCAGAAGTTCATCTTAAGGGAGGTAATGTTATTTTATTTCTCTTTCTTCATTGTAAACGGTAGTGAAATCGCCTCGTGTTGGCGACTAGGTCTGGGGTAGACTTAGGGCTGAAATTCGCCTCGTGTTGGCGACTAGATCTAGGCTAGTTCTAGGGGGTGCTCGAGGACACATCTGGGGAAGGATTGGCTAGAGCGGCTTGAGGTCGAATCCGGGGTGTATAAGGCTAGGGCCACCGGTTTGTGGGGAAGCGAGTCGGGATAGAAAACAAAAAGAGCTTTTTTATTATTCGCCTCCGATCTCTAGCGTCATCGAGATCAAGTTTTGTAAAACTTTTTTATCATTAATAAAGCTTGTCTCTCTTTTTGCTTTACTTAACTTATTTTATGTCTTTAATCTTGCAATAATTCAAAGTATTTAAATATAATCTAAAGTTTTTGAAAACATTTATTCACCCCCCCCCCCCCCCCCCTCTTAGGGCGCCGACTGATCCAACAAGTGGTATCAGAGCAGTTTTGTTCCAATCGGCTTAACAACCGGGAATAATGGCGTCTCATGATCTCGCTTCTACTAGTGGGGCAAATTTCTGTGAAGATGAAATATCACATAAACCACCCTTGTTTGAAGGAACAAATTATAAAGGATGGAAAATCTTAATTGAAAAATTTATTAAAACTTTAGACATCAAAGTATGGAACTTAGCAATTATAAGACCTGCGGATGAATCAAATAAAAAGGAACGTCAGCTAAATGTCAAAGCCAAACACTATCTATTTTGTGCACTATCTAATGAAATTTTCAAATTCATATATTGCTTTTCTAGTGCATACAAAATATGGCACTTTCTTGAAGAAATGTATGAACTTCCTCTCGCAGGTATGGAACAAACACAGGAGGAAAAGAACGTACAAGCATCCATTATCATTCAAGAAGATCTCTCTCGGAGCAAAGCCATGGAGAATATTGAAATAGAGAAAGAGAACAATACATCAAAAGAAGATGAAAACTCATCTGTGATCAAGGAAGGACTAAAAGATGACAAAGGAACTTCATGCTCATATTTTGCCTCCTCCAAAAGCGCTGTAAGAAAGACTAAATCTTCGTCTTGTGTAATAACCTCTATCTCTAGTTTCAACATATTAAAAATAGCTAAACGAAAGATCAAAAATTTGAAAATTGCTAATAAAAATTTACGTTTAGAAAATAAGAGGCTAAAGGCTAATGAATCAAATTGTGATGTGTCTTCATCATCTTGTTTTTTACTTGAAAATATAAAATCTTGTTTTGATTGTAATACTATTAAAGAAAAAGTCAAAGAACTTGAAAAAGAAATAATTTGTGTGAAAGAACGTAATGAAAAATTATGTTCATCATCAAAGAATGATTGTGCTAAATGTAAAGACTACGAGATTGAAATTAAAGAGATGGACGAAACATTTGATGAATATGGGGATGAATATGAAAATCATATCGAATCAATTGTTACCACTCTTAAAAATAGCACAATCGCTTACAATAAAGCCAGACACAATTTACAAACTAAGAATGATGAATTAAATAGTAAAATCAACTTGCTCAAGGAAATCATAAAGAAAAACACTCACTCACAATACCATGATACATCTAAAAGCAAGCTAAATATAAATTCTCAAAATATTAATAAATCAAACAATGGAAATAAAAGACATCAACAAATTAAAAATGAAATTCCAAAGTACAATTATTATCATCAAACTTCTCCCAGCATAAAACTTCACAAATTTCCTATGAAAAATGCTTTCTATAATCACTACAATTATAATCCTAAAAATAAAGATTATCACAATAGAAATTTGACTCAAAATAATAATATTAAACCACAGTTTGAATGGAGGCCCAAAACCAAAGATGAAACAAAAACACCACAAAAAAGGGCCCATTCATTTCCATCTCCCCAAAAGCAAATACGTTGTATTTGGGTACCCAAAGGAACCATCACACCCGGTCCTCTTTGGATACCTAAATCTCTCTTTCATTAGTTACCACCAAATGCATGAAGTAGAATATTTTCAAAAGGGAAATATACAACTTTTTCTACTTCATGATGTGCTTTAATGTCTTTCAATTTTCTTTGTTTTCTTATTTCTTTGAAATTATCATGTTATGGTCATCTTGTATAGGAAACATGATCAAAAATCAAAACTCAAAATCTTATTAAGATGATCTACTTATTATTCATATATTCATTATACATATATTTATGAACAATTAACTTCAAAATCTTCTATGTGGTGATAAAATATTTAATCATAAGATTTCAAAAAGGTATACCACATAAAAAATGTTCCTAAATATCACCACTTCATAACATCAATTTATAAATGAAACATTCTAGTCAAACATCCAAAAGATAACAAAATAAACATAATTCAAAGAACAACAAAGACATAGGTTCAAACTCCTGAATTTTTACATAAAAATTGTTCCTCTCATAACTACTCCTCCTCATCTATGTCCTCCATACTAGGACTCGGGGAGCGTCTTCTGCGAACCCTCCAGATCGAGTGGCGGGGAGGATCTGAAACTGGAATCTCCCACTCCCTCCGCTCTGGTGTAGATGGGTTTAACTTTAAAGCTTTCATCATAAACTTCATCATTTTCTTGATCCCTGAGACATCCTTCCTTATCACAGAAACATCCTACTCCACCCGTTTCATCCGCTCACCCATCTCCTCTCGAAAGGACCCATATGGAGCATCTCGAGCCCCTCGAGAAGATGCTCCTCGCTGGAGTGGTGGTTGAGTTGATGATGATGGGTCATCCGAGGCAAAGGATGTTCGCAAATGTGAGGTACTATAAATCGGAGGATAACAATCTATCAAGTAGAAACCCATTTCAATAGAAGGATACATCATCTGAATCACCCGCTGTATGATGCTGCCCAGGGGCAAGTTGTTGTATCTATGATGGGAAGGTTGCCGCAACTTGTAGGAATAGCGAATCAGAGAAAGTAATAAGTCAGCCACGTCGAACTTCTCCTCCTCCAAAATAAAATAAGTGACATAACTGAGTTGGGCTGTGACCTTTGCTGTGTCACCCAACTTCAGCATAATTGTGTGGCGTAATACATCCTGAAAAACTAGGGCATCCACGGTGAGTGTCAACATTGACGAGATCAGACTTCTGCATTCCTTATTATGTAGCACCATGTTCACCTGAGTCCAATCTCTGTCCACCCTGAACCTCTCCACAATCTCCAACCGATTAGAATGCTGGGACAATCCAAACACGAGCCTCAGTAGTTCATGGGTAATGGTCACCACTTGTCCTTGCACCTGTGACTGCACTCCTCCATCCAGCCTGGTCTGTGATGGGTATTCCAAGTGTGTATAAAAATCCCGCACTAACTCCGAAGAAAATCCATCAGAACTAAATAAATTCGAAACCTCGGAAGTAGCAAATAACTGCATGATATGATGGTGGCGTGGCAAGTCGAACTCCACGACATATGGAACACCTACTACAGCTGCTTCCACGGCCATCTCTGATGTTCTCTTACCCTTAGATCCCGAAGCCATCTGCAACATTACAAAAAAAAATATTATTAAAACAAGAATGACAAAATTTGCATCTAAAAACAAAAATTTTATATCTCCTTAAAATTAAAATACATTCATATCCTAACTTAAAACCAAGAAATCCACATATTCAAAACCAAAAACCTCATCAACACCACAAACCTTAGAGAAAACCTAACGGTGTAGATCTAGTTCCTAAATCTACCTAAAAAATTCAAATATCTCCATCTCTAACATCACAATCAATCTTTAAAACAAAAACCATAAGAAAGGATGAAGAATTACCTCAGATCTACGTGTAGAACGAGTCGTCTTCTAGGGTTTTTCGGGAGGAAATGGAAGATAATGACGGATCTGAAAAAAGAACTCGGTTTTAACAAAAGCCTCGATAGCGCCAACGCTAGCACTAGCGCAGGCGGTATCGGACCCTTTTGAGTTTTTAAAATAACAAAATTCTATTAAATACATAAATTTATTATCTATTATATGTACTAGTTGGTGATGCAAGATTTCATTTATTTTAACTTGTGTTAGATGTCCTAGATCTTTCAAGTTAAAACATGCTCACAAATACAATTTTATTCATTTTTAACCATCCAAAACATCTCCTAAAAATCTGCAAATTCAGCATGGAACTCCTAATGGGACACCTAATCAAGACCACCAATCAAAATTTCCAAGATCCTAAAAAATCGTTCACTGTCTCCCGCGCTAACGCTACCGCAGGCGCTAGCGTCCATGTTCATTTTTCTGTATTTTTTAATTTTCTAAAAATCCCTTAAAATATATAAATCTATATTTTCTGCTTAGTTTTGCACTTCTGTGTTTCTTTAGTTTTTGAAAAATCAAATACAAAACTACAAAAACCAAATTACAAAAAATATGCTTTTCTTTTTCGCTTGTGTTGTTTCCTTTGTTTAAAGTTCATCTTTATGCAAAAATCAAATATAAAAATTACAAAAGCAAAAATTACAAAAATATGCTTTTATTTGCTCAAATCAAATACAAAAATATAAAACTTTAAAACTATACAAAAAAATCTATGATTTTTTTTTAAAATCAAGCATGATTTAATCTACTATTTAGAAATTCTACAATTTTGCAATTTATCTCTTCAAACTACTTTGGACATTGTCTTTCCTCATGATTTAATATATCTATTCCAATGTGCATCAATTATAGTTTAAAAGTTGTGTAGGATCAAGCTTAGCATGCCTCTAAGTATGAGAAATGTTTTATGTTTGATAATGATATTTATTCACTCACTTTTTTTGGCATTGTCTACATATGTATTTAATCTAAAGAATGCTTGTGTATGTTTTGTATTAGTACAATGGATTAAAATTGCACAAGTATCTTACCTACACTCCTTATTTTGCACTCTTAAAAATTAAGAAAAGTGGTTATGTTTTTTTATAAAATCTATTGATTTGCAAAACAAGTGTATTCGGAGAACTTTGTACAAAACAAGATTATAAAATAAATGACAAAGATAACTCCACCAAGCACTACTTGAACCTCCTGATAAGTCTTAATAAGCATTGTGAGGTTGAGCACCTTGGAAAGAATAGTAAAGTGTCTTGTGCAAATCAAATCCTTCTTTCAAAAATAAGAAAACCCACTTACTCTTAAGTACACCGGATCACAATAAAAATCAATCTAGAAGAATAAAATTATGTGATCCCCCAAGCACTACTTTGCACCCTGATAAGTCTTGATGAGCATTGTGTGTGCAGAGCACCTTGGTAGTTGTACTTTTTATTGTGCATTAAAGTGTGTGGAAGTAATCTTATTTGTGTTTTATTGTGCTCATACTTTACTTTGTATTTTTTGATTAAAACACTTGTTTACATTACTCAAAAATACACTTATGTGCACATCATTATCTTCCATAACACTTCTTCTCATGAGTATTGGATCCTAACGCTAATTCTCTATTACTTTTTATTTATGAAATGCACTAGATAACCTAGCATGTGTTCTACAATGTTTGATATGTTTTTTGAAATTATGAATTAAAGTAACATTGTAGTAATTTCTTTTTGATAAACAATATTTCATTTCTTGGTTATTATCAACTTTAAAGATCTAACTACAAAATAATTTACCAAAACATCATCTTTTGTGAACTTTAACTCATATTTTTTTTGGATTGTCATTACTATTTGATGTTTTTGTATTACTATAAGTCTTCCGCATCTTAACCATATAAGTGTTTTACCTTGCGCTTTCCATGCTTACTTAATATCTTGTACTCTTTGCATCATCACTTATTCTTCAAAATTCCTATCCTTCATTACATGATAGATTTACTTGGAACACTTTTTGGTTACTTCAAACATAAAAATCTTTTATGCTACAAACTCTGAAAATTTTGTAATGCTCATAACTCTGATCTATTTCAATGAAAAACAATTCTATAACTCCTTATCATTTACTTAAAAAGCTCGATCATGCCTTCTCTTCTATTTACAAATTCTTTGGTGCTATGTTTCCCTACCCTCTTTTGCTAATAACAAAGGGGGAGAACTAACATGATAAATATAACCCGCTATCAAAAACCCAACATGACAAATTAGGGGAGCATTCACTTAGGGGGAGCATGTATTTAGGGGGAGCAATTCTAAATGCTAAAATCAATAATTATCCTAAGTCATCACTCTCACACACACACAAGTAGAGTTTTTATCATGCTTATTTATTAATGCTTTGATTTATCATTAATGGATTTGTTATTATCAAAAGGGGGAGTTTGTTGGAACATGGTCTTCCGCATCTCCTAGGTTTGAGAATAACAAATCCTATGTGTATTTGATCTTGCGTGTTTAAGTGTGCAGGAAATCAAAGTCCACATGACTCAAGGATGGTTGTGCCCAAAATTGAGGCCAGAATTCAAAGATGACCACTAGCGCCGGCGGTAGCGATAGCGCCCGGCGCTAGCGATGATTAGCGCGTTTCCGGTATTATTTTTAGAAAGAGCTAGCGCCCGTCGGTAGCTACTAGCGCTGGCGGTAGCATGGCGCACAAGAGGCATAGAGCAAATTGTTGCCACGGATTGAAGATCCTACCGCGCGAAATGTTACTTAATCAGGGATAGCGCCCGGCGGTAGCTACTAGCGCTGGCGGTAGCATGGCGCACAGAAGGCATAGAGCAAAATGTTGCCACGGATGGGAGATCCTTCCGCGCAAAATCTTTCCTAATCCTGGCTAGCGCCGGCGGTAGCGCTAGCGCCGGAGGTAGCGCTTGGGCTATAAAAGGACCCCCTCTCCTCTTGTTTTTGTACACCCATTGCATACACCTCAGAGAGAGAGTACTAGAATTCCAGAGGCTTATCTTAGCCGAAATTTGAGGTCCCAGCGAAGCTCTGCCAATTTCTGAAGGAGAATTCCATCACGCCGAATCCAGACGAAGTCCGCTTCAACAAACGCTGATTCTACAGCGGATCTTCATCTCCAACTTCAGAAGTTCATCTTAAGGGAGGTTTTGTTATTTTATTTCTCTTTCTTCATTGTAAACGTTAGTGAAATTGCCTCGTGTTGGCGACTAGGTCTGGGGTAGACTTAGGGCTGAAATTCGCCTCGTGTTGGCGACTAGATCTAGGCTAGTTCTAGGGGGTGCTCGAGGCCACATCTGGGGAAGGATTGGCTAGAGCGGCTTGAGGCCGAATCCGGGGTGGATAAGGCTAGGGCCACTGGTTCGTGGGGAAGCGAGTCGGGATAGAAAACAAAAAGAGCTTTTTTATTATTCGCCTCCGATCTCTAGCGTCATCGAGATCAAGTTTTGTAAAACTTATTTATCATTAATAAAGCTTGTCTCTCTTTTTTCTTTACTTAACTTATTTCATGTCTTTAATCTTGCAATAATTCAAAGTATTTAAATATAATCTTAAGTTTTTGAGAACCCTTATTCACCCCCCCCCCCTCTAAGGGCGCCGACCGATCCAACAAACCTTTATGAGTACATGTTAACCAACCACAATTAGTATCCATGATGGTAAGACGACTCCCAATCATTTTCTACGTGGAGTTTGATTCATAAGGTATACGGGTAAAAATTTTTGAAACCCTAAGATTTTTCACAAGTCAATTTCATCAAGAAAATAACTTCACGTTTTTTTCACCAAATTCCTATCACTTCCACATATGCTAGTCTCGATCACTTTCGAATGGTCCAAGATAAAATAAACTTAGGCCGTTCTTATCATACTAAACTCAGATACTATATTCTAATTCCAATAATTCATCATCTATGATCTCGGGTTATTCCTCCCAACTTCCAGAAGGGCATATACATCCCTAAGTGATTAATCTTGGCGACTTACATTTCCAACGATTCAACCAAGGTCAAGTTGTTGTTTTATCAACTATGTTTATCCATTGTCCTGGTAACACCTCAGATCATCATTCCAGACCTACTTTTACACCATCTCATATTTGTCCAAGTGACATCGAATATGATCAACCTCAAAATCATTATTGTTCACGACACAAAATTTTTCTAAATTAAGTCTAAGGGAAATCCAAGTCCGTCATTAATTTGCCCAATAAACAAAAGGTAAGCCCCAATAATCAAAAGATTAGCCTCTATCTATTTTTGGGCGAAGTATCTTCAATATCACCATGTTATATTCGTCCCAAGTATGCAAACAATTCGTAGGGCACACAACCTTAGTCTTGGGGTTCTATCTTGAGACTCATTGGTATACTCCACACCTTAGACTCCTCTAGGTACCTTCTACGACAACCTTATCAGGGTCAATATGTCACCCAATCCCAAACGGGTCCCTTCTGAAATTCTTATCCGACCCTCAGTGTTTGTCATGGTGGTTGTCTTAATGTAATCATGTCACGGATACGAGGATTGAGTCTATGAGTCTCATACCATTCTTCTTCTGAGTCAATCTCTCTTTCTATAGTCTCTTTGGGGTATCCTCGTACCTCCATCAAAAGTTATACCTACGGTCTATTTCGGACTAGGTCACGGTATAAATTGTTAAGGTAAGTCACGTGTCCTAGTAGGGTTGAGTCTAACTCATTAACTAAGGGACAATCTAACGAGATCTTTGCAGCCGGAGGTATTCCCTGCTGGGGGCAGGGTTTGTCGCTGGCTACAAAAGAAAACTTGACATACGCAGGGGGAAAATGACCAAGAAGATTCAGTTAAAAGTGGACCTTTTTCAATGTGATTCCCATATGGGCACACCACTGCTTCCGCTGCTAGTTTGTCCTCAAACTAAGCTCGTGCGGGGTGGCCCAGTATTTGTGGACTTCTTTTCTTCGGATCGAGGTTAGCTCTGATACCACTTGTAAGACCCCATTTTTTTTCTTTCCAAACACCGGGTCTTAGGCCCAGAACCGCCGCTTTACGGTGACACCTTCACTCGGAAAGGTCGCCACTACAAAATGCCGATCCTGCCGGCCAAATCAATCACAAAGAAAAGTGCATTAAAGAAGACAAGTCCACAGAATCAACATGAAAAAATATAAAAATGTCCACATGATATAACTGAATAAAAAAATAACAAGGGTTACAATAATAAAGGGCTCATGCCCTGTACATCATATCCTCACTACAAGATCACTCGCCCAAGCTAACTCCTAATCACTCACTGATCCTGAATCCTGTTCTCCTGCACTGCACTGGCCTGCCTCAGTCTGCACCAGCCTCTGGTGCTGCTCCGTCGCCGCGGTCTCCTAAAATGATAAGGTCCACCAACCGTTAGTCAAAAAGACTAAGCCAATCCCCCACCCCTCCCCCGGTGACTCCTCGGCACCGGGCGGGAAGGATGAAGCGGAGGACAGCAAGGGGTATATTCAAAAAGCAGATGACGGGGCATGATCTACAGGAAGAGTTCAACCACTACTCAAGTATATATGTACATAATCGAAGAAGTAAAGGAGCATAGTAAGAGAAGGTAAAGAGTAAGTACAGTGCAGAAGTAAAGACAGGTATATAAAATGAAAGTAACCATTAATTTATAGGAATGCCCATACAAACCTATAGACCAAAGGGTCGTTTAGCAAGGCATATCGTATAAGAAGTACCATAACCGACTTATACGATATGGCTACGGGTTGAAATGCAATGTTTAGGCCATGACATGCAAGGTATGCGGTTTATGCTATGTTCATACAAGTGCAACTCACCCACTTCGACTCTATGCACATAGACCTTTAGTTCCCCCTTTTTGGAGCTAGCAAGACTCCCAGGATACTCCCGTAGTGGCAAACGGAAGCGGTGGGTTGGGCCTCGCCCACCTCTAGGTTGGTATTCACACTACCTTACCTAGACCTATCATACGCCTCAATGCAAAACCGCGGAGCATCTGCGTACTCTTACTGGCTGGACCACCAGACATTCAAGGATAAGTGCAAATTCCACACTTGCCGAGTCAACATATTGACGTCGGTGTGAACAACTGTCCAATACCGGAGACCCACCACCTTCATGCATATGCAACATGTTTTACTATATCCCGAGCCATAAATTCCCCGGGCTAACCTGCCCGTCATCAATAACCTTCTGAGCCACCGGCTCGCCGGACCAACCCGTCCGTACTAACAAACACTACTGAGTCACAAGCTCACCGGTCTAACTAATCCTCTGCTTCAACCACCGAGCCTACAGCTCGTAATACCAAACCAACTAACTTCTCGTAACCACTTACCTCCCAATCCCTCCTAAGGATTCACTTGATTCTCAAATTTCAAAGTTTTACTATACGCAGACCTAATGAGTTATATGACGCTCACAACTAGAGGTACTCCAAATACTCATCCAACTGACCCAAGCTATTTACTGGAGGTCTATCATGATGTTATAAGACTAATTCCAGAGAATCATACTTTTCCAGAATTAATTATTATTTATTTTAATTTCTCCAAACATCTGCCAAGTATGAAAATGAACATGAAGTGTAAGTAAATCTTATGATATGGCTCTCCAAAAATTATGATAAATCTATGGTGACAAATAACATCAGAAACAGCATATCATATTTTTACAGCAAGAAATTCTCCTCAAATTTAATTATTTATCATCGATCCAAAATCATAGTGTTATGAAGGAACCACTAAAAAGACCAACACTAAAATTATGGGAAAATTACCAAACTCTTGTATTCACCAGAAAAGGCTACTGACTGAGTTTCAGGATTTAAGGGAATCATTTTCTTACTTAAATAAATACTTTCAAAAAACCCCAAATTAAATAAATTGTGTTGTAGCCTACTGATTTATGTCTTCAAAAATTCTATAAAAATTCACAGAGCTTCCTGATGCTCTGAAAGGTCCTATCACCAATTTTCACAAATTAACAAAGAGTTTTGGACCCTCAAATATTTTTCTTAAGTTTAAATCAAAACTAGTGCCTTGTGAAAGAAGTACTGATTAACTCATTTTATAAAATTCACAAAAATTACCAGAGGTCTAAAACATGATTTTAAGGGCACCACCAAAGTTTCATCATCATCCAAGACATTTTAAGCAGGTAAATGTTTCTTATAAGAAGTTTCCCTAAAGGGGTTATATCCTAATTCAAAGGGAATATTAGCTCCTAAAATTCTTATAAAATTATCCAGTGCCTATTTACACCCTATGAACCAATCCACCAAGTTTCATAACCATCGAGGGACTTTTGACCACATGGCCTTCACAAGGTCCTAAATGCACACCTAGGAATAGAACTAGTGTTCTATGGCTTAACCACCTCCACACCACCCCATATCACTCATGGAGGTGTCTTATGTGATCCTAAACCAGTTACCAAGGTTTCACTTAATGGTGATGAGTTTTGACCACCATACCCCAAGGTAAACACCACACCCTAACTTTGACCCTATTTGTCCTAACTTGGGTTTACAAAATACTGAAACAAAATAGTCCCAATTGGGCTGATAATTTTACCAAGGTCATACAGTAACTCTAAGGAGCACCCACCAAAATTTGGAGGGCATTGGAGGTCATTTAACCCACTAATTAATTATTATATGATTTATGAAATTATTTCAAAAACCTTAGAAAAAGGTTCTACTAAAAATCCCAACTTTTGATATGATGTGTGTGTAGGTATAAGTAGACTGTGTTCCAAATCTCAAGTTCATATCATTTCCCAATCAAAAGCTATTCAAGAAATGGCGGCTGTCCTACACTAGGGACCAGCCCGACCAAAATGATCCTAAAGGGAGCTACAGAACTCCTTTTGGGGTGAAATCAATTTTAAAATAAAGTAGACTTCAAGGGGTACAACTTTGATGTTGACTACTTCTTCATCAGAGGGCCCTAAGTATTTTTAATAATTAAATCTAAGTACAACAAAATATATGACAAAAATCTTATAAACATTTAATTATATAACTGTTTCTGTGTTCGACGAAATTCAAACTCTGCATTCGATGAAAGCAGATCAAATCTGCGTTCGACGAAAGCAGATCAAATCTGCATTCGAGGAAAGCCAAACGCATCTGCGCTCGACTAATTTCTCTAATAACAGCGCTCGACTAATATTTCTAATAACAGCGCTCGACTAAAGTTGAACACCTCCCGTTCGACGAATTTCTTACAGCGCTCGACGAAGTAAATGATATAACCGTAAACAATAATAAACAGATCTGATGGTTCTCCGTCATCATACCCAATCGTTGGACGGCTCGCGACAGCCCGTCCTGGGCCTCTTTGCGGGGTGATTTCCGGGCCACCTACGCCTCTTTCCGGCCGGCCAATGCCACCACCACCTCCGTTGAGGTGGTGGCCGGCGATAGGGGTGGTTGGCCGGCCGGAGGTGGTCGGATCTAGTTTTTAGAGGAGGGAAAAAGAGTACGTAATGTACTCTTTCGGAAACACAAATCTGAGCCCTATTGTGCACGGATCAAGCTCTGAAATATGAAAAGATCTAGCACTAAAGGAGGAGAAGAGGATCAGACCTGTTTGGGTGCTTGGATCCTTGCCGCTTTCTTGTTGGCCATGGCCGTCCTGGAGCTTTTGATGCCATGCTGATTTAGGCCTCCTCTGCACGATTCTCTCTAGAGGGTTGGAGAAACTCTTCCTCTTTGAGTACTGAAGGAAATAGGGGGAGTTTCAATCGGGATGGGATGTCTTTATTCCTGATAGCCATTAATGACCATTAACCCAGACTTCGGTTTCTTCCAATTTTCTCTTAATACAGCCCCCTGGCCATAGAAACCCCAGATTTCGTTTGTAACTGGTGGGGGAAGGTGAATGCTCATCAATTGGGAGGGAAATGAAGGATCAATTGCAATAAATCTCCATGAAAGCTCTCTTTCTCTCTCTCTGATTTGGGGGAAACTTCTCTTTTCTCTCTCCTAGTCACCAAACACATATTCCAAGAGGTAAATTCAGATATCAGTAGGCCCACTAGATGATGGATCTCCTTAATTGGGCCTAGCCCAAATAGATCGGGCTAGATTAGGTTAAATTGGGGTATTTTGACCTAAATTAAGCTTGAGTTTGACTTTGGTCAAATTGACCAATTAGGTTGACCCCAAAGGGTGGCTTGGGCTCCATTGACTCCCCTTAAAGGTTAGGAAGGTCTAGGTAGGGTCAATTTGACAAGGTGAGGGTGAATTGCCCCTTATTAGGGCACTTTGACCAATTTAGGGTTTAGGGCAAATTGGTCAAATTGGAGGCCCCATGTGGGGCTTTTTGGTCCATTAGGATCCTAGTACCCATACAAGGGTAGGGGCATGGTCAATTTGGCATGGTGGGGCCCAATTGACCTTAATTGAGCTAGTTTGACCTATTTAGGGTTAAGGTTGACTTTAGTCAAATTGGCCTCTTAGGTTGACCCCAATGGGTCACTGGTGCTTCAAGGAGACCTCTAATGGGTTAGGGATGATATTGTGGGGTCAAGGTTCAAGGTGGGGTCCTAAAGTCCAACCCTAGGCTTGGTATCTAAAAATTGTTATTTGCAGACCACTTCGGTTTTCTCCTTCTCACCTATATTCACAAGGTCTTGAGCTCTTCCTATGGTTTTGTCATGACCTAGTCATGACAAAACCAACTTAGGGGTCTAGCTGTTTGGGGGATTTTAAACCTTACACCCAGGAACGCAACCTAAGACTCAGAACAATAATTTTCTTACAGAAAGGATGATTTTATTACTACAATAGAAGATTAAATATAATAAACCTTCAGCTTGATTCTCCTGTTGTGTACAACAACAAATGTTGTATTGAAGCAGGTATGAATAATAGCAGCACCAGTCCTTGCTTCACCTAATCTTCTTCGTTAGTGAAAGGAGGATGATCAACTTGCTCTTCTGAATGTACTCAGCAAAAACTAGCTATCTCTCTTGGAATGATCTTCTTGCAGGTGAAGAGAGATTTCTTGACAGGAAGAAGAAGATGATCTTCAGCAGGTTCAACAATGGTTCTTGTCGTCAATCAGTGTTGTCTTGTATGTGTTATTCTTCTTCTTCTATTTGCCCTAGCTATTCCTTTTATACCTCCATCAATCTTCAACGGCTCTAAGGATTGTCATGTCGTAGCATGAACAAGAATAGAAAAGCTTATCTTACTTTTTTTCCCTCCTGTTTGACATGATCCCGTTTGGGCAACATTTACTTTTGAATCTGTCTTAGCGGATCCGCTGAGATGGGTAGTCTTCTCAACGGTTTACACCAAATCTGCATAGCTGAGACAGACTCTTTCTCAGCGGCTATTCAGTTGAGTCTCAGCGGTTCAGCTGAGACCAGACTGATACCTCAGCGGTTTTTGACTGTGAATAGCAAAGTGATATTCCAAGGTTTGGAATGGCGTAAGCCTGCATTTAGCATGTGTTGTTAATGGAACGTTCACCTAGAGAGGGGGGTGTTAGGTGATCTGGGTTCATTTCAGATTTTTAGCGTGATTTACGAATATTCAAACGGAGCACAAAAGTATCGCACAAGAAATCACAGCAGACGACACAAGATCTATAGAGGTTCCTCAAGACCAGGTGCCTTGAGTAGTCCTCTGTCACTCTGCTCCTATCTAGCAGTGAGCTAGACTCGGCAAACTCCGCCAAAATCTTCAGGCCCTCAAGCCTTACAACACGGACCCGCAAGTCCTACAGCCTAAGCCCGCAAGCCCCTACTGCACCCGAGCCCTCAAGTTCGACACTCGGGCCCTCAAGCCCTACCTAGCTCAGACCCGCAAGTCTAGCCTCTGCCCTAGCCCGCAAGCCTTTACAGGTCTCAAGCTCTCATGCTTGACAATATCAGACCCGCAAGTCCACTGCCCTGGCCCTCAAGCCTCACAGCTCTCCAGCCCTCAAGCTAGACACTCAGATCTGAAAACAGATCTTACAGGTTTGGCCCTCAAGCCTTAGAACAATAAAAGTTGAAATAAAAACTCTGCCTGATGAAGATCAGCAACTTGACGTTGAAGAAGATGCTCCTGATTCAGATCTTGAAAGCACAGTTCTTCTTCAAACTCTTCTCTTAGCCTGATGAGGAATGACTTCTTATCAGTCGATCAAATGACTGATTCTTGCGAGAACACTTTTTGAGAGTTCTTGTTTTTCTCTTTCTTTCTTTACGTCGTTGTTACTGTTCTATTCGCTGTATGCATAAGTTCTTTTTGATTCTTTGATGGATCATTTTTTTAGGGCAACCACTTGTCTCTTTTATAAGACTGCGAGGCCTCCCAACGGTCTTCCGAAAAAGTCTCTTAATTGTCAGAGCTCCCTTTCCGTAGAAGCACGCTCAAATATGACTGCCAGGCGGCGGCATTAAATGCAGACATCGCGTGATCAAATATTTGAATTTGCCTTGACGATATTTCCAGCTTTATGCCGATACTGACAGCATCACGATGACAGACTTCGTCGTTGTCTTAGACCTTGGTAGATCTTCAAGTCTTCTTGCTTCTGCCTCTAACATTGATATCTCGACAATACGAGATATCCGAGCTTTTTTGCATATACAACGATATGTCATCTCTGACTGTGTCGTCGTGATCTTCTTTCTTGCAGATTATCGTTGTAATCACTTGATTCTCTCGTCGACATGTTCATTACGTCGATAGTCACTTCGTCAGGGAATGATGTCTTCATAGCAGCTTCCCTAGCCTCTTTGACATCAACTCTCCTGTACGCCGATATCGACGATACTTCTGGATATTCCCTTCTCAACGATAAGGCTACTTTGATGATGTCGACGATACTGCATCTTCTCGACGACATTCCTTCCTTTGATATCTTCGATTTTTCTTTTTCATCAGCTCATGTCTTCTCTCCGATATTCTGTCAGCATTGTGATGTCACAACGATATGTGCATCACGACGATAACTTCCATTGTCCTTCAGTTTTGCTTTGCTCATCATCATGACGACAAGCATACTTTGTTGACGTATCTCCTATTCTTCTCGACAATATTGTACTTTAACTTCCTGGGATTATGAGCTAGAGAAGTGATCAAATACACAGTGAAGTTTTCTTGACTTGGTGACTTCTTCAAATAAGGAATCATGTGGGCATGATTTCTAATAATCTCCCCCTATTTGAAGAAGTTAGAATCTCAATTCAAGACTACATTCACTTGACAATAAATATTATAATCTTAAATAGAAGGCATAAGTATTTAAGATTTTACTTATCTTTTGCTGAACTTTTGAGTACATCAAGCTTGTAGCTCCCCCTTGATTTGATGTCTCTTCTTTTGTGGCTCCCCCTACTCTTATGCTCCCCCTATCTTTGAGGTCTTCTTGAGCATCTTGTTTTGAACATATTGATACCATTTCTCCCCCTTTTTGACTTCTTTCCTGCAGATCATGCTGACTTTGGCAATTGGTTGTCCTTTTTGTTCTACTTCTTCAGCAATTGTCCTGAGAGATTTTCTAACCAATCATATGGAAAGGGATTAGTGAAGAATAAGTTAAGGATTACTCTAAGTTTAACATACCCAATTGGAATTTGAAGAAGTTAAACTTATCTCCATCTAGGGGCTTTGTAAATATATCAGCCACTTGTTTGTCTGTTGGGACAAACTCAAGGGTGATATCTTTATTTTCCACATGCTCCCTGATGAAGTGATACCTGATCTCAATATGCTTTGTCCTGCTGTGAGAGATAGGGTTCTTAGCAATTGAGATTGCACCTGAAGAGTCACAAAACAGGTGTTTTTTGGTCATCTTTAGATTGTAGTCTTCGAGTTGATGTTGAATCCATAGCAGTTGAGCACATCAGCTCACAGCAGAGATATACTCTAATTCTGCTGTTGAAATTGCTACACTTGTCTGCTTCTTACTGCTCCAAGAGATCAGTCTTCCTCCAAGGAATTGACATGTCCCTGAGGTACTCTTCCTATCTTCCTTGCACCCTGCATAATCTGCATCAGAGTAGCCAGTCAGTTCACATTCATTGTTCCTAGGGTACCATAGGCCAAGATTTGATGTACCCTTTAGGTATCTTAATATTCTCTTGACAGAGACATGATGAAATTCCTTTGGATTCACATGATATCTAGCACAGACACATGTAGCAAACATTATGACAAGCCTACTTGCAGTTAGATAACGCAAAGATCCAATCATGCATCTATACTTGGTTTCATCAATGGGTATGCCCTTCTCATCCTTGTCAAGAGACACATTGGTTCCCATTGGAGTCTTCATTGAAGAAGCACTCTCCAATCCAAATTTCTTGACTAGCTCCCTAGTGAATTTGGTCTGGGAGATGAAAATACCATCTTCAGATTGTTTCACTTGGAGACCTAGGAAGTATTTGAGCTCACCCATACTGCTCATCTCAAACTTTCCCTGCATCAAATTGGCAAACTATTTGCAGAGATTATTATCTGTAGAGCCAAAGATGATGTCATCCACATAGATCTTCACTAGCAAGATCTTGCCCTTCACTTCCCTTAGGAACAATATCCTATCAATCTTTCCCCTTGAGAACTTGTTCTCAATTAGAAAGCTTGACATAGTCTCACACCAGGCCCTAGGTGCCTGTTTTAAGCCATAAAGTGCTTTTCTAAGAAAGTAAACATAATCAGGGTAAGTTGGATCTACAAAACTTGAGGGATGCTCTACATATACTTCCTCTTTGAGGTCACCATTTAGGAAGGCTGACTTCACATCCATCTGGTAGACTATGAAACCTTGGTAGGCTGCATAGGCCAGAAACAGTCTTATTGCTTCAAGTCTGGCTACTAGAGCAAACGTCTGACCAAAATTTATCCCCTCTTCCTGTCTGTTACCCTTTGCCACTAGCCTTGCCTTATTTTTTATGATTATTCCATTCTCATCCAGTTTGTTCCTGTAAACCCATTTGGTTCCTATGATGTTCTGTCCTTGGGGTCTAGGAAGTAGCTTCCACACTTTACACCTTTTGAACTGGTTCAGCTCTTCCTGCATTGCCCCAAACCAGAATGGGTCTTGATTTGCTTCCTCAAATTTCTTGGGTTCAATTTGAGAGAGGAACCTCAGGTACAAAGCTTCATTTAGTGCTCTACTCCTTGTCAGTACACCTTGGTTGACAGCTCCTATAATTTGTTCCTGTGGATGATCTCTTACTTGTTTCAAGGTAGCTGGTAGTATTCTGGGGATTTCTTCAGTTGCAGGTCTTTCAGGTTGCACTTCTTCTGCTGTTTCTGAGTCTTCTGCATCATCTGTTTCAAGCTCAACTTCTACTTATTGATCTTTACTTTTAGCTGAGGTTCCAGCTTGGTCATCAATGCACAATTTTTCCATCTTCTCATCAGTACCTGCATTCACTAGAGAACTAGACAAGCCTTTATGAATGAGGCTGGTCTCATCAAATACAACATGTATAGATTCTTCCACTGTTTGGGTATTGAGGTTGTATACTCTGTATGCCTTGCGATAGGAGTTGTAGCCAATGAAAATACCCTCACTGCTTTTCTCAGCAAACTTGGTTAGTTTGGATTTCCCATTATTAAGGACATAGCATTTACTACCAAAGATCCTAAAGTAGGATAGGGTTGGTTTTCTACCCTTCATTAACTTATAGGGAGTTTTCTTGTGGTCTTTGATGATTAAAGCCCTGTTTATCTCATGACAAGCAGTGTTGACAGCCTCTGCCCAAAAGTATTCTGGTAGAGAGGAGTCACTTAACATTGTCCTACTTGCCTCTATCAAGGTTCTGTTCTTCCTTTCTGCAAATCCATTTTGTTGAGGAGTTTTAGGTGAGGAAAATTCTTGGGAGATACCTAGTTATTGGCAGAATTCTGTCATGGCCCTTGACTACAATTCTGTCCCATGGTCACTTCTGAGTTTGACCACAGTACAGTCCATCTCATTCTGGATCTGCCTGACAAAATTTCTCAAGATATCTAGGGTATTAGATTTCTTTTTGTGGAAGAATACCCAAGTGAACCTTGAGTAATCATCAACAACTACAAGGGTGTAGACCTTCCCTCCTAAGCTAAGAACTGACATAGGACCAAATAAATCCAAATGTAGTAAAAATAAGCATCTAGAGGACTCTTTGTTAGATATGCTTTTAAAGCTGGTCCTAGTTTGCTTTCAAAGTTGGTAAGCTTGAAAAGGACCATCTTTGATGTACTTAATATTAGGTCCATTCATATCTAAGTCTTGTGAGAAAAGCTTGCGTATTGTCTTATAGTTGATGTGTGCAAGTCTCTTGTGCCATTGTACACATAGAGCATCTTTATCATCAGCCACGAGACATATAGGCTTGGAAGAATTTGTATTAAGAAAGTTCAAGCAATAAATATTGCCACTCCAAGTGCCAGTTAAGGTAGCCTCAGAATCTAAGGACTTCTTAATTAGGCACTTATCCTTGTGGAAAATAATAACAAAGCCTAAATCACAAAGTTGACTTATGCTTATGAGATTGTGTTTCAACCCCTCCACATAAGCAACCATTGTGATGGTAACTAACCCATTAGAGATGTCGTCATAGCCTCTGGGCACTCCCTTCTCTGAACCTCCAAAGATTATGGTTGGTCCATTCTCCACAGGGATGAACCCTCTTAAGTACTTTCTGACTCCAGTCATGTGCCTGGAGCAGCCACTGTCCAAATACCAAATTGGAGATTTGTTGGCATTTGGACATACCTGCAAAACAAATCACTTCCCCTTAGGTACCCAATTTGGATTGGGTCCTTGGTTTCTATTAGGGTGATATAATGGAGCAACAAACCTCTGAGGGTTCAACACTCTCTTTGCATTGAGCCTTGTTGGGTTGAACCAACAGTCCAAAGCAAAGTGGCCTACTTTCCCACAACCCCAACATTCATATATGTTGTATCTTCTCTTCTGCTTCATCATCTGAATGGGATGGCAGTGTTGATGAACAGGAGAGAAGGCTTCTTGCCTAACAGATCTTGGGTGAACCTCATATGTGTAAGACCCCCCTCCCGCACCAGGAGGATTCCTGGATCTTATGCCCAGAACCGCCGCCTTACGGTGATGCTAGCACACAAGTTAGCCATCTCCGCAAGACGCCGATCCTGCCGGCAAGGACGATCAACTAGGCCAACAAGAGATAAGTAGAAAATCTAGCACATAAGTCCACAATCACATGCATCTGTATATGTATATATATAACCAAATGAAAATGTCCATCAATGAGTACAAGAAAAGGAGGAGTAAAAAGGGCTTATGCCCGGTATGTACAACCCTCATATTTTCCGAGTCAGTGTGACCCGACGCGGGTAAGGTCGTGACGTGAAAGATGACCGTGACGCAGCAAACCGAACAAACCGAAGGCCGTTAAGGGTCGAGGTCGAGAAGGCCTGGGGGGTAAGTACTCTTGGGCGAGCGGACCTCGGGTCCACTCGCCCAAGGCCCCGGGCGAGTGGACCTCGGGTCCACTCGCCCAAGTGGGGGGCGAGTGGACCTCGAGTCCACTCGCACAAGGTGGTGGGCGAGTGGACCTAAGGTCCACTCGCCCCCAAGCATATAGGCGAGTGGACCTGTGGTCCACTCGCCCGGGGCGGGTGGACCAAGGTCCACTCGCCCAGGCAGCTGGGCGAGTGGTCCTGATGTCCACTCGCCCAGTTCAGGTGGTGGACCTTGGTCCACCCATCCTTCCCTCCCCCCATTTCGGTCGTCCGGATCAGTTTTTGGACTGCGAATAGTAGATTTGGACTGCGAATAGCAGATTTTTGGCTATTCGCAATCCAGTTTTGGGAAGTCTATAAATAGACCCCCATGGGCACCTTGGGAAGGGTTGTTGAGACCCCCTGATAAGTAATAAAATATATGTATTTTTGGTATAAGTATTAGTATAGTTTTAATTAATATTGTGAATTTTCTATGTAAATTAATGAATAAATTGCTTCTTTATTATTTCTGGTTTCTAACTTAGTTTTATTTTTGTTTTTGCAATTTTTTGCAAAATTTTCACAGGTCACGCCCTCAGACACGCCCGTGACCAAGGGCGTGTAATTTTAAAGATCAAATATCAACGGGACGGCTCAATTCAGATCAAATCCCGACAAATCGCTAAAGTCACGCCCGAGGTCACGCCCGTGACCAAGGGCGTGTAATTTTAAAAGCCAAATTTCCAGCTGGCAGCCGTTTTCAGGTGAAATCTCGAAGAGTTGATCAAGTCACGCCCGTGACTCTACAAGTCACGCCCGTGTTCCAGCAGAGTCACGCCCGTGAGCCGCCAGCGTGTCACGTCTCGAAGCCGCACCCATGCTGCCGACATCAGCCACCCATAGTCACGCCCGTGACTCACCAAGTCACGCCCGTGACATACCAAGTCACGCCCGTGTGCAGCCATGTTTGACGGCCAGACCTTCCAGAAGGCGGCGAATACAGCCGAGCAAATGTCACGCCCTAAGTCACGGCCGTGACATTCAAGTCACGCCCGTGACCTAGGGCGTGTAAAACTCAAATTTTCCCTATAAATAGAGGGGCTCGGCTGAAGTTATTTTCATCCAAATTTTGAGTGGTTTTTGTTGTATTGTGAGTTCTTTTGAGTGATTGTGAGCTTCTCTTCTGCATTTCAGTTTAAGTTCGTTTGTAGTTTTTTTTTTCGTCTTCCTAGTCTAGTTGTAATGCTGATTTCAGAAATAAAATGATGTTTTTCTCATTTGGATCATCTTCTTTTTATTAATGTTAGTGTGTGTGCGTGTATGAGTTTAGCTTTATTGCTTTCATAATTTAGTTTTATTGCTTTTATAGTTAGTTTTATTGCTTTCATATTCTAGGTTTACTGTTTTCATAGCTTAGATTTACAAGCTTTCATAAAATAGTTTTATCGTTTTCTTTTTCGCCTTATTTTATCACTTTCATTTTAAACGCTTTCTTTTTCAGTTTCTTTTAGAGTGTGTGCGTGTATGAGATAGTATTTTCCTTTTTTGTAGCTTAGTTTTTATTTCAGTCTTTATATAACTGCTATATACCACCCCCTTCTCAAATAAGAGGCTAATTTACTTTAGCACTTATTTAAGTCGGTTGGGACGGATATTATTTCTGCACCTTTATAAGTCTTTTCATTTCTATATACCACCCCCTTCTCAAATAAGAGGCTAATTTACCTTAGCACTTATTTAAGTCGGTTGGGATGGATATTATTTCTGCACCTTTATAAGTCTTTTCATTTCTATACCACCCCCTTCTTAAATAAGAGGCTAAGAACTTTTTAGCACTTGTTTAAGGTGGTTGGGACGGATATTATTACTGTTTTTATATAAGTCTTTTTATTTCCTTTTTATCCGCTTATATCCGCTTTAATTATCAAACATGTATTTTTCAATCGATAATGCCGTCTCCATTCCGATGAGTGGCTAATTTCCTTTAGCGCACGACGTCGAAGAGCATTGGGACACAAAAATAGTTTTTCTATAAAAATTAAAACATCTCTTTCTAAAATAATTAACGCTTAAGGTTTACCCGAGAATCACGTTGAGTGGAGCCACATAATCGATGTGTGGTTTTCATTTCCGTTTTCGTACCTAGTTAGCCGAGAGGCTCGTGTGTGCGGACTGATCACTCACGGGTAAAGAGAAGTGCGCTCTACCCTCGAGAGAGGACGAGGTAACTCTCCCAAATTGGAAATAAAAACCCAATAGCGGGGTTCGCAACATAAAGCGAGTATTAAGAACATTCGATTGTAGAACGAGAGTTCGGTCGAATATTCATAATCTCAGGTGGGCGTACCCTCGAGAGAGGAGCGTTCATAATTATGGAACCTCCACGGCCAAGTCAGCTTAATATTTTGAAAAGTCATCACTTTTAATTCTACAAAAAAATCTATTTTCGTCTCAAGGTAATTCGACGTCGCGCGCTATATTTCTCATCACTTAGAACTCTAGTAAATCGCTTAAATCATCTTTCGCATTTTATCATTTAGAACTCTAGTTAAATCAACTAAAAATATTATTCCGATAAAATAATAGTTCGTCCCTCGAAGTAGCATAATCAACACGACCCGCGGAAATATACGATCCCGATATTTTCTAAAAATATCCTGTATTACTTGCGATAAGGTATACTTGCCTTTATCAAATGATTAATTTGGACTAAAAATTCAAACACAGCTTTTCAAACTCATTTAGTGCAAAACTCTCCTTTTCTACTATTCAATTCAATAGAATTCGGCATTGTAGCCGAAGCGTAATTGTCAATATTCCGAAAGAAGAAAAAGATCGCTACTTCTATCCTTCGATAGGATAACGGTTAATTTCTCAAAGTAGGAGTACTTGCGAGACTCTTCGAAAATATCCGCCAATTCTAAACTCTTAATATAAAGGTTATCTTTTATTTATAAAACAAAAAGAAGAAGCCCAAGTAATCATCACCCCCCTCCCTCGCGTGTGAGCAAGCACTACCCCTCCCCTCCCCTTGTCAACGAAGGTGGACAGTGAGGTGATCCTTAGTGCCCTCCAAGGTGCCCAGGCTCAGCATTGGCTTGGGAGGGGAAGCTCTCGTTGAACTTCCGGGTATGTGGTGGGACCTCCACGCTGCATCTTAAGGGGTCCGTTCGTGAACTTAGGTGTTCTTCATGGGTAGGGTTCTTCAGCTCTCAGTAACTGGTCAAGGATCTCGCTCAGGTCAAGTAAGGGTTAGCTGCATCCCCCTTGCGAACGTCGAGACCAGTTCTCTGGTTTCAACATTATGGTGCGGTGAGCATGGAAGCAGCTAGTTCAAAAAGCTCTGGGCAAGTCTCATGGCTGGAAGCGATGAGCTGGGGGGCTCACCCCTGCCGACGAGTGCATGAAGAAAGGTGACTTCGAGGAGTTCAGGAAGTCAATCCGGGAAGTTTTGCGGTTTGCACTCCCCCCTCAGGGCGAGTGCATGACATCGCCAACACCTGTGCTCGCCTCGCCATCTTTTATGGGGATAGAGCAAGCAGGTCGGCAAGGGAAGGGGTCAGCCTCGGAGGAAGGCCCAAACCTCCAAGCGCAAGCGCTCTTCAACCACTCCCTTGGGGCCAGCTGCCCCGGGTGAGGGGGTAGGGAGGATGCCTCCATCTCACCAGGAAGGAGGCGGAGTCCCTGTTCCTGATTCAACAAAAGCACGGGGGGGGGGGGGGGGGGGCGCAAGGAAGCTACGTGGATCGGTTCCAGAGGCAAGTCTCCCACCTCCAGGTTGACTAGGGAAGCAGGAAGGACTAGGAGAAAGGAAAGGAATGAGAAGGCAGAGAAAGTGGAGGAGGTGATAAAAGAGATGGTCGAGATGCATGTGGCCGAGTAGGCGCAAGGAGGCGCGTTGTAATAGATATATAACCTCCCCATGTTGGATAAAAAGTAGGTAGAGATAGAACCTTAGGTAAAGCCTCTGGGAAGGTGTTGGATTCCTCTGCCTCCAGGTGAAGATAAGCACCTAGGATGTGGATGGATACTCCGCCCCCCTGATTGATAAATTCCCCGAGTAGAGACCATTCACCGGCTCAGTTATGCCGGCAGATGGTAGACTCATCGGGTTGACTGGTTGATAAATTCCCCGAGTAGAGACCATTCTCCGGGCTCAGTTATGCCGGCAGATGGGAGACTCATCGGGTCGACTGATTGATAAATTCCCCGAGTAGAGACCATTCACCGGGCTCAGTTATGCCGGCAGATGGGAGACTCATCGGGTCGACTGGTTGATAAATTCCCCGAGTAGAGACCATTCTCCGGGCTCAGTTATGCCGGCAGATGGGAGACTCATCGGGTCGCCGGTTGATAAATTCCCTGAGTAGAGACCATTCTCCGGGCTCAGTTATGCCGGCAGATGGGAGACTCATCGGGTCGACTGGTTGATAAATTCCCCGAGTAGAGACCATTCTCCGGGCTCAGTTATGCCGGCAGATGGGAGACTCATCGGGTCGACCGGTTGATAAATTCCCCGAGTAGAGACCATTCTCCGGGCTCAGTTATGCCGGCAGATGGGAGACTCATCGGGTCGACTGGTTGATAAATTCCCCGAGTAGAGACCATTCTCTGGGCTCAGTTATGCCGGCAGATGGGAGACTCATCGGGTCGACTGGTTGATAAATTCCCCGACTAGAGACCATTCTCCGGGCTCGGTCATGCCGGCAGATGGGAGACTCATCGGGTCGACTCGCTGCTTGAGTAAGTGACTCGGAGAGATGATGAGCACCTCCAGCTCTGGGTAAGCAAGGCCCCTAGGATGTGGATGGACCTCCCACCCCCAGTTGGTTTGAAAGAGTGATGAGTTCCTCCGCCCGCAGGTAAGCTAGGCCCCTAGGACGTGGACGGGTACTCCGTCCCCAACTGGATTGGGAAGGTATGGGGTTCCTCCGCCTCCAGGCAAGCTAGACTCCTAGGGCATAGACGGGTACTCCACCTCCAAGTGGTTGGGAATGGTGTTGAATTCATCTGCTCCCAGGTAAGATAGGCCCCTAGGACGTGGATGGGTGTTCCACCATCAGTTGGCATAAGATGGTGGAGTTCCTCTGCTTCTAGGTGAAGGTAAGCACCTAAGGCGTGGATTGGATCTCCGCCTCAGTTGTTTTGATAAGACGGTCGAGTTCCTCCACCTCTATGTGAAGGTAAGAACATAAGACGTGGATTGGATCTCTGCCTCAGTTGCCTCAATAAGATGGCTGAATCCCTCCGTCCATCGGTGAGGGTAAGCACCTGGGACATGGACTGGCTCTCCACCCCCGGAAAGTTCGGGAAGCTGTTAGTTCCCTCCCCCTCCAGGTGAGCTCGGCTCCCTGGAGGTGTGGAGTTCCCTCCCCCTACAGGTGAGCTCGACTCCCTGTTAGGTGTGGAGTTCTTCCACCTCCAGGTGAGCTCGGCTCCATGTTAGGTGTGGAGTTTCCTCCACCTCCGGGTGAGCTCGGCTCCCTGTTAGGTGTTGAGTTCCTACACCTCCAGGTGAGCTCGGCTCCCTATTAGGTGTGGAGTTTCCTCCGCCTCCAGGTGAGCTCGGCTCTCGGTTAGGTGTTGAGTCCCTCCCCCTCCAGGCGAGCTTGGCTCCCTGGTAGGTGTGGAGTTCCCTCCCTCTCCAGGTGAGCTCGGCTCCTTGGTAGGTGTGGAGTTCCCTCCCCTCCAGGTGAGCTCGGCTCCCGGGTAGGTGTGGAGTTCCCTCCCCCTCCAGGTGAGCTCGGCTCCCTGGTAGATGTGGAGTTCCCTCCCCCTCCAGGTGAGCTCGGCTCCCTGGCAGGTTTGGAGTTCCCTCCCCCTACAGGTGAGCTCGACTCCCTGTTAGGTGTGGAGTTCCTCCACCTCCAGGTGAGCTCGGCTCCCTGTTAGGTGTGGAGTTTGCTCCACCTCCAGGTGAGCTCGGCTCCCTGTTAGGTGTTGAGTTCCTCCACCTCCAGGTGAGGTCGGCTCCCTGTTAGGTGTTGAGTTCCTCCGCCTCCAGGTGAGCTCGGCTCCCTGGTAGGTGTGGAGTTCCCTCCCCCTCTAGGTGAGCTCGGCTCCCTGGCAGGTGTGGAGTTCCCTCCCCTTATAGGTGAGCTCGACTCCCTGTTAGGTGTGGAGTTCCTCCACCTCCAGGTGAGCTCGGCTCCCTGTTAGGTGTGGAGTTTCCTCCACCTCCAGGTGAGCTCGGCTCCCTGTTAGGTGTTGTGTTCCTCCACCTCCAGGTGAGCTCGGCTCCCTATTAGGTGTTGAGTTCCTCCGCCTCCAGGTGAGCTCGGCTCCCAGTTAGGTGTTGAGTTCCTCCCCCTCCAGGTGAGCTCGGCTCCCTGTTAGCTGTTGAGCTCCTCCACCTTGATGCGATAAATTCGGCAAGTGCACCGGTCGCGCAAGTAATAATAATGGGGAAAATCCTCGAGTGTCGGTCTCTCAAGGAACACCGTAAGGTGGAGTTAACGTTCGAGGAAGGACTTGAGATCGAAGTCCTTGAGTTGGATGGAATGCGGGAGATTGGATTTGGCTTTTGGAAAAAACAAGAACACAACTACAACTTCAACTATGCAATGCCGCTATGCAATGCTTCGCTTGGCGGAATGGAGGCTAGGCAGGCCTTGAGCGCGCTGCGTCGCAAGGGCGGAGGGACGAGTAGGCTAACGGAATGAGGGTCGCAAGCACCTCTTCGACAAACACGCCAATAGCAATTGCTAGTGCGGCACCGAACACGATGGTGGAATGGAAATTAGATGGGGGCGCACCTCATAGACACATATGAAGAATATAATCTCAAATAAATGAAATAGACATTACATAAAAAGATTCATTGTGCACATCATCAAAATATAGAGATTACAAACAAATACATCCACACAAGTAGAAGAAAGAGGCAAGAGATACAATCGAATCCGAAGTCTCGTTGTAGATTCACGGTAGGAAGCACCGGGTTGTCAATCCGCGTCCTAGCTCGGTCCCAACTGCGTCTGGGGTAGAGGAGGGCTGTCACACCTCCCAATGGACCCGTCTTCTCCAGCGTTTTACAATCCGGCCACGTCCGATGCGAAGAAATCCTTGCTTGGTGATGAGGATGAGTGGAATCTCCTCTTCGAAGCTCTTGGATGATGGAGGAGGTCTAGGGGGAGAAGAACCTGTAGAAAGGGCAAAAACGGCGGACTAAACAGAGTTCCCCTTTCTTCCCCCGCCCTAATTCGCGAGCAGGTCAATATATAGGCGCTGGAATAAACAGTGCACATGGTCAGCGGCACACGACCAGTGGTCGTGCGCACTAGCATCCTGTGATCGTGCGCCTGCCTGGGCGGAGCCTGCAAGGTAAGAAAATTATAAAATACAATGTTCGCATGACCAATGGCGCACGACTAGTGGTCGTGCGCACTATCGTAAGTGGTCGTGCGATAAGGAAGAAAGAACTCAGATTTCAGGGGGTAAGTGCGCACGATCAGCGGCGCACGACCAGTGGTCGTGCGCAATAGAACCAGTGATCGTGTGCTGTGTTCCTATACAGAATTGTACCGGAAACACCTGCACGACACCTGTTCCAGCACAACCACGAATCTAGCCACTGAAAGTGGCACTTAACAATGCATAGCAACTACTAAAGGAGAATAATGCGAAATAACACCCAAAAACGGGCCTAAAGGTGCACTTAGCATGGAGAATCAAATATAAGTGAAAACATGTCTAAAGTGAAGTGCATAGACTAGAAAATTGGCCCAGATGAGTCCATAATTGTGTATATATTTGGGACTCATCACACCTCCAGGTGAGCTCGGCTCCCTGTTAGGTGTTGAGTTCCTCCGCCTCCAGGTGAGCTCGGCTCCCATTTAGGTGTTGAGCTCCTCCACCTCCAGGTGAGCTCGGCTCCCTGTTAGGTGTTGAGTTCCTCAACCTCCAGGTGAGCTCGGCTCCCTGTTAGGTGTTGAGTTCCTCCGCCTCCAGGTGAGCTCTGCTCCCTGTTAGGTGTTGAGTTCCTCCACCTCCAGGTGATCTCGGATCCCTGTTAAGTGTTGAGCTCCTCCGCCTCCACGTGAGCTCTGCTCCCGGTTAGGTGTTGAGTCCCTCCCCCTCCAGGCGAGCTTGGCTCCCTGGTAGGTGTGGAGTTCCCTCCCCCTTCAGGTGAGCTCGGCTCCTTGGTAGGTGTGGAGTTCCCTCCCCCTCCAGGTGAGCTCGGCTCCCGGGTAGGTGTGGAGTTCCCTCCCCCTCCAGGTGAGCTCGGCTTCCTGGTAGGTGTGGAGTTCCCTCCCCCTCCAGGTGAGCTCGGCTCCCTGGCAGGTGTGGAGTTCCCTCCCCCTACAGGTGAGCTCGACTCCCTGTTAGGTGTGGAGTTCCTCCACCTCCAAGTGAGCTCGGCTCCCTGTTAGGTGTGGAGTTTCCTCCACCTCCAGGTGAGCTCGGCTCCCTGTTAGGTGTTGAGTTCCTCCACCTCCAGGTGAGCTCGGCTCCCTGTTAGGTGTTGAGTTCCTCCGCCTCCAGGTGAGCTCGGCTCCCTGTTAGGTGTTGAGTTCCTCCCCCTCCAGGTGAGCTCGGCTCCCTGTTAGGTGTTGAGCTCCTCCACCTCCAGGTGAGCTCGGCTCCCTGTTAGGTATTGAGTTCCTCCGCCTCCAGGTGAGCTCGGCTCCTAGTTAGGTGTTGAGCTCCTCCACCTCCAGGTGAGCTCGGCTCCCTGTTAGGTGTGGAGTTTCCTCCGCCTCCAGGTGAGCTCGGCTCCCTGGCAGGTGTGGAGTTTCCTCCCCCTACAGGTGAGCTCCACTCCCTGTTAGGTGTGGAGTTCCTCCACCTCCAGGTGAGCTCGGCTCCCTGTTAGGTGTGGAGTTTCCTCCACCTCCTGGTGAGCTCAGCTCCCTGTTAGGTGTTGAGTTCCTCCACCTCCAGGTGAGCTCGGCTCCCTGTTAAGTGTTGAGTTCCTCCGCCTCCAGGTGAGCTCGGCTCCCTGTTAGGTGTTGAGTTCCTCCACCTCCAGGTGAGCTCGGCTCTCTGTTAGGTGTTGAGCTCCTCCACCTCTAGGTGAGCTCGGCTCCCTGTTAGGTGTTGAGTTCTTCCGCCTCCAGGTGAGCTCGGCTCCCAGTTAGGTGTTGAGTTCCTCCACCTCCAGGTGAGCTCGGCTCCCTGTTAGGTGTGGAGTTTCCTCCGCCTCCAGGTGAGCTCGACTCCATGTTAGGTGTTGAGTTCCTCCACCTCCAGGTGAGCTCGGCTCCCTGTTAGGTGTGGAGTTTCCTCCACCTCCGGTCAAGTTCAATTCGACCTAAGGTGTTGAGCTTTCTCCACCTCCAGTTGAGCTCGGCTCATAGGAGGGTTGTTAAGTGGAGAAAGGTTCGCGTTTCTCCCCAACGTTAGGTTCAGTTGAAAAACTTGGCAGGAGCATCTCGTGGGCAGGGCCCTTCGTGGATCACTCTAGGGTCCCACCTACTCGTCAAATAGGTGGGTTGGACTTTCTTTCCGAGCTTAAGGAAAGCTCGAAAAGAGCGGGGATTGTGTACAACCCTCATATTTTCCGAGTCAGTGTGACCCGACGCGGGTAAGGTTGTGACGTGAAAGATGACCGTGACGCAGCAAACCGGACAAACTGAAGGCCGTTAAGGGTCGAGGTCGAGAAGGCCTGGGGGGTAAGTACTCTTGGGCTAGCGGACCTCGGGTCCACTCGCCCAAGGCCCCGGGCGAGTGGACCTCGGGTCCACTCGCCCAAGAGGGGGGGGCGAGTGGACCTCGGGTCCACTCGCCCAAGGTGGTGGGTGAGTGGACCTAAGGTCCACTCGCCCCCAAGCATATAGGCGAGTGGACCTGTGGTCCAATCGCCCGGGGCGGGTGGACCAAGGTCCACTTGCCCGGGCAGCTGGGCGAGTGGTCCCGACGTCCACTCGCCCAGTTCAGGTGGTGGACCTTGGTCCACCCATCCTACCCTCCGCCCATTTCGGTCGTCCGGATCAATTTTTGGACTGCGAATAGTAGATTTGGACTGCGAATAGCAGATTTTTGGCTATTCGCAATCCAATTTTTGGGAAGTCTATAAATAGACCCCCATGGGCACCTTGGGAAGGGTTGTTGATACCCCCCTCCCTCGCGTGTGAACAAGCACTACCCCTCCCCTTGTCATCGAAGGTGGACCGTGAGGTGATCCTTAGTGCCCTCCAAGGTGCCCAGGCTCAGCATTGGCTTGGGAGGGGAAGCTCTCGTTGAACTTCCGGGTATGTGGTGGGACCTCCACGCTGCAGCTTAAGGGGTCCGTTCGTGAACTTAGGTGTTCTTCATGGGTAGGGTTCTTCAGCTCTCAGTAACTGGTCAAGGGTCTCGCTCAGGTCAAGTAAGGGTTAGCTGCATCCCCCTTGCGAACGTCGAGACCAGTTCTCTGGTTTCAACACGGTACATGTCCGAAGTAGAACAAAATCTCACTCTCTCACTCTACATCTATGCAGAAGCTAACAACTCTCAAATCTTCAAACACCTGTCTTGTAGTAGAAGTTCTGCATTGCTTCTGCTCCTCAGATCCTGCCATCATGTCTTGACTGGTCATGCTGGTGCTTCAGCTCCCCGAACACCTACGGTCACAACCGACCGTTAGTCATAAAGACTAAGCCAATTTTGTCCCCGCCTCCCCCCGCGACTCCTAGGCACCGAGCATGAGGAAGAAGAGGAGGACAACAAGGTGGAGTAAACAAAAGCAGGTGACAAATATTCTATGCAAACAAGAGTATATCCATATAATTTCTATGCTAGCAGTATAAGCAAGGAAACAGTAATAAGTGCAGTAAAGTAATATCGCTGCATTAAAAGAAATAAGCATAGAGAAGCAGTGCGTCGCAAGTAAAGTAATTTAAAAGTAACCATTGATTTATAGGGATGCCCGTACAAACCTATAGACCAAGGGGTCGTTTAGCAGGGCCTATCGTATAAAAAGTCCCATACCAATTTATACGATAGGGGTAGGGGTTGAAATTCAATGTTCATGCTATGACATGCAAGGTATGTTGTTATGCTATGTTCATACAAGTGCAACTCACTGACTATGACTCTATGCGCATAGACCTTTAGTTCCCCCTTTTTGGAGCTAGCAAGACTCCCAGGATACTCCCGTAGTGGCAAACGGAAGCGGTGGTTTGGGCCTCGCCCACCTCTAGGTTGGTATTCACACTACCTAACCTAGACCTATCGTACGCCTCAACACAAAACCGCGGAGCGTCTGCGTACTCTTGCTGACTGGACCGCCAGACTTTTTAGGCTATGTGTATATACCACACTTGCCGAGTCAACGTATTGACGTCGGTGTGAACGTCCGTCCAATACAGAAGACCCACCACCTTCGTGCACATGCAACATGTTCTACAATCTATCTCCGAGCTATAAGCTCCCCGGGCTAACCTACCCGTCATTAATAACCTTCCGAGCCACCGGCTTCCCGGACCAACCCGTCCGTACCAACAAACACTACTGAGTCACAAGCTCACCAGACTTATCAATCCGCTCTTACAACCACCGAGCCTACTGCTCATAGCACAAAAGCAACTAAACTCTCGTAACCACGGGGTGTGCGTGAGTGTATTACTAAATTATTCTTATACAACATCTTATCCCTACGGCTTACGTTTAATCTTGGATTCCCGAGGGTTACCCTGTAAAGGGCTCGCTACGGTATTAGGAACTACAATGGGATGACACCCCAAAGTTCCTTTTCCTAAGACACTTAGTATCATTGATATCTACCCATAAAATTACCCTCTTATCATTCCACTTAGATTAAACCTCCTATTTAGACTACCCTTGTTTAGTTACTAAAATACTTGGAAGTTTAGGGTGGATCCTGGACTTCCCGAGGGCTACCCGGTGAAGGGTTCGCAAGGTACTAGGGTATGTGATGGGATGATGCCCAACCCCTTTTCAGGACAATCAATATTCTTGGTGACTACCCAGTCCTAACCTTCCGCCTTCTCATTATTCTTTATAACTTAAGTGTTTTTCACGCCTTATGTTTCATCCCGCTCCTAAGCAATCGTTCTTTTGGATTCAACTCTAGTAACTTCTAGTCCTCTAAGTGGTCCATACTCATCTCTTGTTATAATCAAATCCTCACCGATTTCCTTGTGATTAAATAGACCTATTCATCAATAACGAGTTTTCACTATCCGCAGACCACGATATATAAGTGACTTAGATCCCTATGATGAAACCTTAGTCAAATTACTTCCAAATGACTTCTAATTTTTATCATAGGTTCATGGTGGATAAAATAAGGGATGATCAAAATCCAAGCATGGTTCATATAATTTTGACCTCTATATAAACTCATTAATTACTAATCTGAATCTGAAATGTGAAGGAGGTATCATGCTAGTGAATTCAAACTTGTTAAATACCCTTCCAGAGATGAAATATGACATGATAACAAGATTTCCAATATTTCATATTTTTTCAACAATTAAATAACCATGATCCCTAATTTTCAATGAATGAATGGAAAAATAATTTTACACATCAAGTACAATATTTTGACTTCCTAAAATTCTGGAAAAATTACAGTAGCTTCATTTGGACATAAAAACACTATTTCCAGAAGATCACAATTTTCCAATCATTTTAAACTCACAATTTCTATTTATCTTAAAAGGAGAGACAAATGGCTTTACACTACAAGTACTGAAATTTTACTTCCTAAAATTCTGGAAAAATTACAGTAGCTTCATATGGACATAAAAACACTATTTCCAGAAGATAACAATTTTCCAATCATTTTAAACTCACAATTGCTATTTATCTTAAAAGGAGAGACAAAATGGCTTTACACTACAAGTACTAAAATTTGAGTACCTAAAATTCTGGAAATATTACAGTAGCTTCATATTGACATAAAAACACTATTTCCAGAAGATCACAATTTTCAAATCAATTTAAACTCACAATTTCTATTTATCTTAAAAGGAGAGACAAAATGGCTTTACACTACAAGTACTGAAATTTGACTTCCTAAAATTCTGGAAAAATTATAGTAGCTTCATATTGACATAAAAACATTATTTCTAGAAGATTATATTTTTCCAAATAATTTAAACCCACAATTTCTATTTATCTTTAAAGGGGTGCAAATAGGGATTTACACAACATCTACCATTAATATGTCTCTAAAAATTCTGAGAAGATTATTCTAGTATAATAATCCTTTGAAAATACTAAATCCAGAGATTTAGAATTTTACAAACTATTTTACCCCATTAAATTATTTAATTACAAAAGGGGGGTTTTCCTCAATAAATTGATAATTACCACAAAAATACATCTAAAAATTATGATAAAATTTACAGAGCTATAGAATCACCAAGGGAACCTACTAGAATAATTTCATAATTCTCCAAATGCATATGAGGCCTAAATGTCATATTTGAATAAATTGACCTAACCAAATAAATCAATTTCAAAGAATTAAATGAGGTCCAAAAATTCCAACAAAATTCCTAAATGTGCCTTTCCAGTCAAAGATCCATTTCCCAGAGTTTTGGATTTATCCCTAAGTTTATGATTCAAATTATTTCATTAATTTAAAAGTGTGACAATTTTCATTTAATTAAAAACTTTAGGAAAATAACTTCCAATAATCATGAAACTTATGCCAATGATGTATATCCTCATGACATACACTAACCCCAAGGTTTCAGAGACATGCAAGGTGATTCCCACCTTCAATTCCATCTAAAAGCTCAAAAGCCCAAATTGACTATTAGCACCCCAATTTTTCCTCTTAAGACCCAATCTTCATTTTGAAGTTCAGAGAAATATACTCATGCACATGTGATGAAATTTTAACCAGTGATCAAGATATATATAAATAGCTTACCACCCAAATTTGGGGGTATTTGGAGTTACACAACTGCATAAATACCAATTATTTACTATTGCTAATAGCTGAAATATCTCAATGAATATACCTCCATAAATTCTCAAATTTTAAACCTTGGTGTATCATCATACCATGCATGCATGGTAGAAATTTCAAGGGATTTGGTTAAGCCATTTAAAAGTTATAGCATTTTTAATTTCTGCCCTACACAAGGAACAGTCCTAGGAAAATGAGTGCCCTGGTGTCCACAGTGCACCAAATCAGTTGATTCAAGTGGAAAACGAAAGTAGACTCATAGTTCTACAAAAGTTATCTCTGCCTATTTTTGCAATAATGGCCTCTAAGGCCTTCAAATATTGCATGCAAACCACTGAATAATTCTAGGCAGAATTATTATGGTCTGCCATTAGAGATCAAGGAGACGAAATCAACGGCTGTGATTTCGTCTCCTTCCTCTAGCCGACGGCCCAGAAGGAAAGGGGCATGATCCCAGCCAACCACTACCCTCCCCGGCCATCTGCCGCCGCCACCACCTCCGTTGAGGGGTTGGCCATCGATTGGCGGTGGAATGGTGGCCGGAGGTGGGGTTTTCTGGCGATCCCTGGAGGAAGCCCAATCGGAGCTCGGGAGGGAAAAATCCCATGGCTGTCGGCTCAATTGAGCCCGACTACCCTTGCTAAGACCCTAGATGACTAGCACAGAGGGAGAGGGGGAGAAATCGTGCCTGAAGTAGGGCCTGGCGGCGGGTAAGGTGGTGGTGCGGCATGGCGGTGGCGAGCTCCGGCGACCCTGATCGAATCCTTGTTTCTGCACTGTTCTCCTTGCTCCAATACACTGGCTCGACTGCTCTCAACCTTCTGAAGGTGATGGTTGGCTCAATTGGGGTCGGGGGTGGCTGTTTTGTTAGCAGCCATTAGTGGTGGCGAGCTCCGGCGATCCTCCTCGATTCCTTGATTCTCCACGGTTTGCCTCACTGTAAAGCTCTAGCTCAACTCCTCTTGACGCTCTGAAGCTGATGGGAGGGTTCGTTTGGGCTGATATGAGCTGTAGAGGTGGTTTTGAGTTGGTGATTTTCGGCCTCCTCCTTGGATGCTCCTCCCAGCCACCAAGTGACACCACTTCAGCTAGAATTCGGCTGGTGAGTTGATGGGGAGTTCAGCTATGGTCTTGGGCAGGGGAGAGGAGGGCCACATGGCAAGCTCTCTTCAAAATCCTCTTTGTCCTTAATGGAGGAGGGGAAAAATTTTCACTTTTGCCCCCATGCATGTCTTTGCATGTTGGAATTAAGGGGCAATGTTGGTCATTGACTCTTGGGCCTCAGAATGGGCTTTGGGTGAGGGCCTTAATCCATTGGAATTTGGATTAATTCCAATTTAGCCCAATTTAGGCAAAGTTGACCATATGTTGACTTTTGGGTTGACTTGGTCAATTGGGTGTGTTGGCTGGTCCCATGTGTTGACATTGAGTCCAGTGACACCACCCAAGGTTGGTTGGGTCATGGTGAGGACCTAGGTTGGCTAATTTGACCAATAAGTGTGATTTTGACCAAAATTGGGGGAATGTTGACTTTGGTCAATTTGGTCAAATTGAAGACTCCATGATGGGGCTTTTGAGTCAATTGGGTCCCCCATGATGTTCTAAGGCTAGGGGTGAAGTCAATTTCAAGCTTTGGGGTTCAATTGAACTTATTGGGGGGATTTGACCTATGTTGACCCAAGTTTGACTTTGGTTAAATTGGGTCAATTGGTGGCCCCATGATGGGGCTTTTGGGTCTATAACATTCCTTGGAGTGTTTATCATCTATTGGAGGAGTCAATTTGCAAGTGTGACCTCATGTTGAGCTAGTTTTGTAACACCCCAAATCTGGTAGTTCCGCGAAGTAGGCGGAGTGGTAGTGTGGCACGTGAAGCAGGCTAGATTTTTCCCTGTCTGCTCTTAGCGCACGATCAGTGGCCTCATCGCGCACGATCAGTGATCGTGCGCCAGCGATCGTGCATTAATTCCGAAGAGAATCGAGTTCTGTCTTGGACAGTGCGCACGACCATTTCCCTCTTCGCGCACGACCAGTGATCGTGCGCCAGCGATCGTGCGCTTATTCGCAAGAATTCAGAGTTCTGTCCCGGATAGTGCGCACGACCATTGCCCTCGTCGCGCACGACCACTGACCGTGCGCCTGTGATCGTGCGCCCTGTTTATTCTGTTCCGCGATTTTGAGCGGAGAAGAGGATCCGACCGATCAAATTTCTTGGAATTTGATCCAACGGCTGGGATTTATTGCTGGGGGGTCTTAGGGCTTTGGAGAGGGATTAAACCCTCATATTTTCATAGTGTTTCTCTCTCCTAGGCTAGAGGAAGGAGAAGGGGGCAAGGAAGAAGAAGAGGAGATTTCGCCATTGACGGAGCTCCGGAGCTCCGTTTCGCGAGCCGTTTCCAGATCCGGAGAGTGCAGCCCGGTGCGGTTCTTTCCCTCCGCGTAGAATCTCGGATCCATGGCGAAGAAGAACACGTCTAGGGTAACGATTTCTTCTCCCATTGTTTGGACTTGTCTTTTGTCCTCTCCTTCATTTCTCTATGCTTGCATGAGGAGTCCCTTTCACCAAATGGGTGAAGTGTAGGATTTCCTCAAGTCCTTCGGGACTCCGGGTAGATTGTGTCCGTCCCCGGCATATTGCATGTAGAAAATCCGGTAGTTGTGCGGATTTAGGCATTGTGTGTGAAGCCTATTCGTGGCCGTGAGCCCGAATCGGTGATGCTTGATTTGCGACGTTGCATTTAGGTTAGGCCTAGAATGCGTGCCGGAGAATGACTCCGTGAACACACCTATAGTATTGCGGGAGTTAAGTGTAGGCGTCTTGTGAAGATCCTAACGAAAGCCCCATGCTTTGAGGTTTGGATGAAGGCAAACCTTCACCACGAAATTGATGCGGAGCGTATGTACCTCCCTTGTTGAGAATTCGCGAAGCCTAGATCCTTGTGAAGGGGTTAGGTGCGTAGCATATATTTTGTGTAGCACTTGAAAGTGCTAAACCCTTACGGGCCGAGGTGAAGCCGTACCCGCGTCGTGCGATAGATCGCGACGATTAGAGCACGGGCAAAGCTGAACCGAACCCGTTTCCATGCAGATCGGCGAGAGGTCCCTTCCTCATGAAAGCCGTGTGATCATGGGAGAGGTCATGGAAGGTGTCATACCTAGACCGACCAAAAGCTCTTGTTTCCCATCTAAGGTTGTGACCCTTAGGGTGGAGCGTTGTGATTTTGATGTTATGTTTAGCCTCATGCGATTGCTTAGGCGGTTGTGGGAACCCTTCGGGTGAACCCAACCAACATCATGTGCATACCTAGGTTCCCTTCTTTTTGATGCTCAACCTAGAAGATTGATTGTGCTTGAAACCTCACCTTGTGTAGTTGCACTTTCTTTAGATTAGTACTTGTGCTAGTATGGCTTACTTGCAGGGTAGAATCTCCGCCACCCCGGGAAAGGGGTGGGGTCGTTATAATTTGGTCAGCTGTGCTGACCGTTGCTTTGTTTGCCACCGCTTGGTGGAATGTTCTTATGCAGGTGCAGGTGAGCCTAGCGGGAAGTAGCGGGCGTTGGCCCTTTTTGCTGTGTTGGCCCTCGAAGGCCAGCCTCTTTTCCTGTTTTCTCATGTATTGCCGGCCTACGTGCCGATGTTTGTTGTATGGAGTTTTGTACATTGGTTTGATGTAAGGCCTTAAGGCCGTAACTCTTATTCTGGTTACATTCCTATGATAGTGGATAGTTCTTTTTGTATGGTTTTAAGTAATGCTTCTGCTTACGTTTTGTGCTCTCGTTTAGTTGTTACTTTTCTGGTTATCACCTTTTAACTCCTAGCTAGTGTGGTTTGTATGGCGTGGGGTCCCGGCCGGACCTGCTGTTATACTCTTCGTACTGGCAGGGTGTTACAATTTGGTATCAGACTTAAGGCGTCGATCCGTAGTTTAGCGAATTCGGGACGAATTCCTTTTAAGGGGTGGTGCGCACGGGCTGTGCATTCACCTAAAACGACAAAAACTAATAAGAATGTCCACTTAGGAATGAAAAAAAAAAACATACATGTTTGCGGAACCTGAGCGTTCCATGATTGATGTTTGATATGTTTAGGGTCACTAAATTGTGCCTTGCATGATTATAGGTGACTAGAAGTGCTGCGGGGCGGTCTCAACCCCGTAACACTGCTGAAAGTAGTGGGTCGGCTGAGGTGCCAGCGACCACTCCTTCGGCTGAGATGATCAGAATGGTCGCAGAAGCAGTCTTCGCGATGATCAATGCTCAACCGCAAAGGCTTGCACAGCCTGCTACGCCTACTACAGATGCAGCCCCGGTAGTTGAACCTGCAGTGGAACCTGCGGTAACACCGAGGGTTGAGGCCCCTGTGCCTGTAGCTGCAGTGGAACCAGCATTAGCGCCGAGGGTGGAGCGTCAAGTGGCGCAAGTAGTTGCGGGGCGAGCGCGTGACCAACAATTAAAGCACTTCTTGAGCTTTAATCCTCCTACCTTCTCGGGATCTGAGTCCCCAACGGTGGCAGAAGACTGGTTGTCAAGAGTTAGAAGAACTCTGAGGGCGACGGCGACGGACGAAGCCATGATGGTCACCTTAGCCACCTTCCTTCTTGACGGAGAGGCTGTGCTGTGGTGGGAAGAGCAGGAACTGCACAAGTTCGGCGATAGAGACATTACTGAAATAACAATGGCTGAGTTTTCAAAGTCGTTCCTCCAGCGGTTTATCCCCTCTGCCCAACGCATTGCGTTACAAAACCAGTTCCTGAGGTTAACTCAAGGTGATCGCTCCGTTGACGATTACTTACATGAGTTTACCAGACTGAGTCGCTATGCGGGGGCATTGGTGGAGGATGAGGAGACGAAGACGAATAAATTCTATGAAGGGCTTCGGGACGAGTTGAGGCTGCTCCTTGCAGGCCCTATGACGTTTGGCTTCCAAGTGATGGTGCAAACCGCCAGATCTTTGGAGTTGGACATGAAGAGGGTACAAGCAAAGAGTGTTGTAAAGAAACCCGAGTTTCATGCGCCGGCCTCTCAGTCCAAGCCGGACTTCAGAAGGAACAAGCGGAAGTTCAAGCAGGCGGAACCAGCTTCTTCGAATGTTTCGGGAGCCACGACCGCGCGGACTCCTATTACGTGTTTCACCTGCGGGAAGGTGGGACACAAAGCTGCGGTGTGTCGAAGTGGTCCCCCAAAGGCGGCAAATCGAGCGGTGGATTATGCTCGGGCTGCGGAAAAGGGCAAAGCGGCAGAGTCTTCGGCCTCCCAACACATTCCGACTCAGCCGAGAGTCTATTCGCTTGGCCAACAAGAAGCTATACGACAAACCGATGTAGTCACAGGTACGAATTAGAAGTTAGCTTTTACAGCTATGTATATGATTCTTACTGTTGTACGACTATATATGTTATTTGTGTACAATTAGGTTTCGTCCTAATTTTCAACTATCCGGCGAGAGCTCTATTCGATACGGGTGCATCGCACTCTTTTCTGTCCGAGGACTTCGTGGTGCGAATCGGAGTGCCGTCTACCTTTGTAGAGGATAGATTGGAAGTAGTGCTACCCAATGGATCTCGAATGAGTGCGGATAGGAAGAGCCGTGTGAAGGTGCGGATCGGAAGTCAAGATTTCGACTTGGAAGCGTCGTTACTACCGTTAGCTGAATTCGATGTGATCTTCGGCATGGACTGGCTCTCGGAGCAGCGAGCATGCATAGATTGTAAGACAAAGGAGATCACTCTGGGAACGAACACCGACGATGAAACCACATTCACCGGTATGCGAGGGGCGAGCAAGACGCTGATGTCTGCTCTCCAAGTGGTTAAGGCGGTGAGAAAAGGCGCCGAGTTGTTCTTCACCTTGTTGGAGGCTTCGGAGCCAAAGCCCAGGTTGTGTGATGTCCCAGTTGTAGCGGAATATGCCGACGTGTTTCCTAACGAACTCCCTGGGGCTCCGCCTCATCGGGAGATTGATTTCTGTATCGAGTTGGTGCCAGGTGCCAAACCTGTGGCCCGCTCACCATACCGAATAGCACCAAAGGAATTGGCAGAGTTGAAGGTCCAATTGCAAGAGCTGCTAGAGGAAGGCTACGAAATATATAGCGACGCCTCAGGAAGTGGATTGGGTTGTGTCCTAGTGCAGTTCGGGAAGGTAATTGCCTACGGCTCCCGGCAACTGAAGGTTCACGAGAGGAATTACCCGGTCCATGATTTGGAGCTAGCGGCCGTGGTTTTTGCCCTCAAACTTTGGAGACACTATCTATATGGCGTGAAGATCGATATCTTTACCGACCATAAGAGCCTCAAGTACTTACTAGATCAAAGGGAGTTGAACATGCGCCAAAGGAGGTGGATGGAGTTCCTTGGGGACTACACCTTCGATATCAAATATACTCCCGGTAAAGGAAACGTAGTTGCAGACGCGTTGAGTCGTCGGGCTCCCGCACAAGCAAATTGGATTTTGATGCACGATGAGCGTCTAATCCGTGAGCTAGAAGAAATGGAGATCTTATGCATTGATAGGAGAACGTCTACCTCAGCATGCTTGAACTGGACGGAAGTTCGCTACGACCTTGCCGACCGAGTTCGACAAGCATTGGAGTTGGACGAGAGCATGAAACGATACAGAGCGGAAACCGTTGAAGGGTTAAACGCTGATTTCTCCTTCGAAGACGACCTTATGTGGAAGCAGGAAAGGTTATGCATCCCAAACGTTGGTACTCTACGGGCGGAGTTGATGTACGAGGCTCATCATACCAAGTACTCGATCCACCCGGGGAGCACTAAAATGTTTATGGATATGAAGAAATTGTTCTGGTGGCCGGGCATGAAGAAAGACATTGCCCTTTACGTGGCCAAGTGTCATACTTGCGCATTGGTGAAAGCGGAATGTCAACGTCCCGGTGGGTTTCTGAAGTCCTTGCCGATTCCGGAGTGGAAGTTTGATGATATTTCGATGGATTTCGTGCACGGATTGCCGAGATCGCAACATGGAAACGACGCCATATGGGTGATCGTGGACCGTTTGACAAAGGTATCACACTTCATTCCGAACCGGAAGGATGATTCCGTAGAGAAGCTAGCAAAGCTCTATGTGGATAGTATCGTGAGACTGCACGGTGTCCCTCGTAGCATCGTCAGCGATCGTGACGGGCGTTTCACATCGAAAGATTGGAGGCTTATCCATGAACTGTTGGGCACAAAATTGAAGTTCAGCACGGCCTTCCACCCGCAAACGGATGGACAGACCGAGAGAACCAACAGGACTATGGAGGATATGCTCCGAATGTGCGCTCTAGACTTTGGAAAGAGGTGGGAGGATCACCTCTTTATGATCGAGTTCGCCTACAATAATAGCTACCAAGCCAGCATAAAGATGGCTCCTTTCGAGGCCCTCTATGGTAAGAAGTGCCGTACGCCGTTGTCTTGGGCGGAAACGGGCGATACTAAGCTATTGAAGCGAAAGGATGTTGAAGAAGCAACTTCGACGATCCGGTCTATACGCGAAAGGCTATTGGTTGCCCAGGATAGGCAAGCAAAGTATTTCAACGCCAAGCGTAGGAACTTAGAGTTTGCCGTCGGTGATCGGGTTTACTTGAAGATCAAACCGTTCAAAGGGGTATCAAGGATTCGACGCTTGAAAAAGCTCAGTCCGAGGTACTTAGGACCGTTCGAGATCGTGGAGCGTGTTGGTGATGCGGCTTACCGGCTTGCACTATCTGCAGAGCTGAGCGGTCTGCACGACGTGTTCCACATTTCAGTGTTGAGGAAGGCAGTGCAAGAGCCTACTCATATCGTTGCGGTCGGCAAAGTTCCGGTTGATAGTGGGTTGTCGACGAAAGTCAAGCCTTTACGCATCGAAGATACCGAAGTAAAGCAGCTGCGGAACAAGTCCATTCGGATGGTAAAAGTCCGGTGGGATAACTGCGGCCGAGAGGAGCTCTCTTGGGAGAGAGAGCAAACGATGCTTGCGGAGTATCCCGAGCTATTTCCCTCAGGTAAAGTATAACTGTAATTTATGCTATTACTGTTTCCTGGATTTCGGGACGAAATTCTTTTAAGGAGGGTGGAGTTGTAACACCCCAAATCTGGTAGTTCCGCGAAGTAGGCGGAGTGGTAGTGTGGCACGTGAAGCAGGCTAGATTTTTCCCTGTCTGCTCTTAGCGCACGATCAGTGGCCTCATCGCGCACGATCAGTGATCGTGCGCCAGCGATCGTGCGTTAATTCCGAAGAGAATCGAGTTCTGTCTCGGACAGTGCGCACGACCATTTCCCTCTTCGCGCACGACCAGTGATCGTGCGCCAGCGATCGTGCGCTTATTCGCAAGAATTCAGAGTTCTGTCCCGGATAGTGCGCACGACCATTGCCCTCGTCGCGCACGACCACTGACCGTGCGCCTGTGATCGTGCGCCCTGTTTATTCTGTTCCGTGATTTTGAGCGGAGAAGAGGATCCGACCGATCAAATTTCTTGGAATTCGATCCAACGGCTGGGATTTATTGCTGGGGGGTCTTAGGGCTTTGGAGAGGGATTAAACCCTCATATTTTCATAGTGTTTCTCTCTCCTAGGCTAGAGGAAGGAGAAGGGGGCAAGGAAGAAGAAGAGGAGATTTCGCCATTGACGGAGCTCCGGAGCTCCGTTTCGCGAGCCGTTTCCAGATCCGGAGAGTGCTGCCCGGTGCGGTTCTCTCCCTCCGCGTAGAATCTCGGATCCATGGCGAAGAAGAACACGTCTAGGGTAACGATTTCTTCTCCCATTGTTTGGACTTGTCTTTTGTCCTCTCCTTCATTTCTCTATGCTTGCATGAGGAGTCCCTTTCACCAAATGGGTGAAGTGTAGGATTTCCTCAAGTCCTTCGGGACTCCGAGTAGATTGTGTCCGTCCCCGGCATATTGCATGTAGAAAATCCGGTAGTTGTGCGGATTTAGGCATTGTGTGTGAAGCCTATTCGTGGCCGTGAGCCCAAATCGGTGATGCTTGATTTGCGACGTTGCATTTAGGTTAGGCCAAGAATGCGTGCCGGAGAATGACTCCGTGAACACACCTATAGAATTGCGGGAGTTAAGTGTAGGCGTCTTGTGAAGATCCTAACGAAAGCCCCATGCTTTGAGGTTTGGATGAAGGCAAACCTTCACCACGAAATTGATGCGGAGCGTATGTACCTCCCTTGTTGAGAATTCGCGAAGCCTAGATCCTTGTGAAGGGGTTAGGTGCGTAGCGTATATTTTGTGTAGCACTTGAAAGTGCTAAACCCTTACGGGCCGAGGTGAAGCCGTACCCGCGTCGTGCGATAGATCGCGACGATTAGAGCACGGGCAAAGCTGAACCGAACCCGTTTCCATGCAGATCGGCGAGAGGTCCCTTCCTCATGAAAGCCGTGTGATCATGGGAGAGGTCGTGGAAGGTGTCATACCTAGACCGACCAAAAGCTCTTGTTTCCCATCTAAGGTTGTGACCCTTAGGGTGGAGCGTTGTGATTTTGATGTTATGTTTAGCCTCATGCGATTGCTTAGGCGGTTGTGGGAACCCTTCGGGTGAACCCAACCAACATCATGTGCATACCTAGGTTCCCTTCTTTTTGATGCTCAACCTAGAAGATTGATTGTGCTTGAAACCTCACCTTGTGTAGTTGCACTTTCTTTAGATTAGTAATTGTGCTAGTATGGCTTACTTGCAGGGTAGAATCTCCGCCACCCCGGGAAAGGGGTGGGGTCGTTATAATTTGGTCAGCTGTGCTGACCATTGCTTTGTTTGCCACCGCTTGGTGGAATGTTCTTATGCAGGTGCAGGTGAGCCTAGCGGGAAGTAGCGGGCGTTGGCCCTTTTTGCTGTGTTGGCCCTCGAAGGCCAGCCTCTTTTCCTGTTTTCTCATGTATTGCCGGCCTACGTGCCGATGTTTGTTGTATGGAGTTTTGTACATTGGTTTGATGTAAGGCCTTAAGGCCGTAACTCTTATTCTGGTTACATTCCTATGATAGTGGACAGTTCTTTTTGCATGGTTTTAAGTAATGTTTCCGCTTACGTTTTGTGCTCTCGTTTAGTTGTTACTTTTCTGGTTATCACCTTTTAACTCCTAGCTAGTGTGGTTTGTATGGCGTGGGGTCCCGGCCGGACCTGCTGTTATACTCTTCGTACTGGCAGGGTGTTACAAGTTTGACCTAGGTTGACCTGAGCTTTATTGTAGACCACATGTGAGTTCACCTAACCCTATGTGTCCTAAGGTTGCAATCTAGCTCAAACTCACCACACTCCCCACTTGCCTCACCCAAAATTGGAGTTAGGGGGTCTAGTAGAAAATGGGATGTTACAATATGTGTGAGTCTGAGGATGAATTGGTCTCACAACTTTTTGGTTCACCTTCTTGGGAATAGGCTTTGTAGGAACAACCTTTCCCCTGCCCTTGACTGATGTTGCTGCAGGTCTGTGGGCTGAAGGACTTGACACCAGCACCTTCTTATAGGAAGGTCTAGCTTCAGAATCTTTGCCCGTAACTATCTCTTGATTGAAACCGATACCATCTCTGAACTGTCCAGAGAAGGTGTCAATGATGGGCAGGATAGTTATGGGCATAGAGAAGCTGGATGCAAGTTTCTTCTCAGCCAACATCATTTCCTCAAGGTCCTTGATGACCTTGTTCTTCTGTCCTAATTCAGCATTCTTAAGCCTTATGGCTTCCTTGAATTTGTCCACTTCTTTGCTCATAGCAGCCCGCTTCTCAGCTGTCTCCTGGAGCTTAGATTGAACGGGCTTCAAGGAATCTAACTCCTTGGTCTGGACTTTGAGGAGTTTCTTACATCCTTTGAAAGCTTTTCACGAGGCTTTATATTGCCTTATCAGTTCAAACTCAGCCTCATATTGGGATCTTGAGGCTGTGTTGTTGGCAGCAGACACACCCTCATCATCATGCAAGGAATCTGTTGTTGATTCAGAATCAGAGTCAGATAGAGAAGTTTTGTTAGTTACCTTCCCAGGAGAGATGTCATCCTGGTTGTCTTCACCGATGGCCATCAAGCCAATGAGTGCATCTTCCTCAGTACCAGAGGAGCTTGAGTCAGAATCACTCAGTGTTCTGATCTTCTTGTCCATGAATCATTTTTCAGATTTCTTCTTGCTCCTTGAGCTTCTTCTATCTTCATGATTCCTCGACTCCTTCTTCTTAGAAGGGCAGTCAGCAGCCATGTGACCTGTCTTGCTGCAGGAATAGCAAACAGTATTATTTAAATCATATTTACCAGGGTTAGATTTGTACCTTTCCTCCCTGGGGGCTCTGGATCTGTCATGATAATCAGATCTTCTGGAGCTTGAGGAGGGGTTTCTGTGATTGTCCCTCCTCCTTCTGTGTATCAGCTTCTTGAATTGTTTTGAGAGAAGGGCCACCTCTCTGTCAGTATCATCAGAATCTGAAGAGCTAGCTTCCGATTCTTCACTGCTCTCAGATCTGTTCTGAGTTGCAGAGGTCTTGCTCTTGGATCTTCTCGTGCTCTCAGCTTTTAGAGTCACAGATCTGCCTCTTGAGCTCCCCTTTGAGCTTTCTTCTTCATCCTTCCTGGCGTTGAGCTGAAGTTCATGGGACAGCAACTTCCCATACAGATTCTTGGGCTCCATAATGCCCAGCTGACCCATCTCTCTGATCGCACAGATTTTGATGTCCCATTCCTTTGTGAGGGATCTAAGAAACTTGTCATTAAGACCAGAGTTGATGAACTCTCTTTCATAGTATCTTAGTCCATTCACTATCTTGAAGATCTCTCATAACAGTTAGAGATTGTTTCATTCTTGCCTTGTTTGAAGGCCTCATATTCCTGGTTGAGAAGGGATTTCCTATCATCCCTTACCTCTTCAGTACCCTCCATATACACGATCAGGGAGTCCCACATCTCCTTGGCCATTTTGTAGTGAATCAGGTTCTGAAGGGTTGAGTCATCTATGGCACTCACAATTCTCTTATCTAGGCCTGCCAAGATTAGCTCGTCATTGTTCATGTCCTCATATTTTTTTATCACCTTCCTTGTTGGATCAATGGTGGAGGGAGTTGTAGGGATAAAGGGACCCTGTTGGACTGTTAAGTAAATTCTTGGATCAGCCGCCTCCATGAAAAGCCATACCCTTTCCTTCCAGATGGGAAAGTTCTCCATTGTGCAGATTGGGAGTTTCATGGCTGTAACACCCCCATTCGTTCGGGAGCATATAGAAGAAGGTCCGGCCGGGGCCCCACGCCATATACTTCAAAACAAACGGGAACGTCACTTAATTGAATAACAACGACACTATACCACGGAGCCTAACTCAGAGCATTCTATGCGGAAGTAAAAGAGAGAGAGAGACAGAATTACAACCCACAAGACCCGAACCCGGGTATGTCCACTTCTAATAACTTGGAATAAAATGTTACAACATACAAAAGAGGCACAACGGCCTTACAGTTTACCAACATCGGCGCGCAGGCCGGCCATACATGAAAACAGAAGAAAGGACACAAGGGCCTCCACGTCTCGTGCACTCAGGCTCGGTCCAGCGCAGGGGCTTCAGCCCGCCAAGTTCCCGCTCGGTCCAGCTCCTGTACAACAAGCCCACCAAAGATGGTGGTAAAATAGGGCAACGGTCAGCTAAAGCTGACCCAATTATAACGCCCCCACCCCTTCGAGGGGGTGGCAGTTCTATACGTCCCTGCAAAACAGTGTCAACAGCATATATATACATATAAGAGTGCGACTAACAAAGCCCACAACATTTCATACATATGGAACAAGACACAGACGTGGGAATGGCCTCCACGTCTCGTGCACTCAGGCACACTTTGGTGTACTCTGCCTTCCACCACCATCCACTCTTGATGGTTTTTCCCTTCGAGGCTAAAGTCGGCGACCCGAATACCAGGGGCCTCCGTGCTTTAATTGTGAACTTACGCAGTCCAAAGACTCTTCCCCTTTGCCTCCCGACATGCTATCCGAGGCTTACTAATCAGGTGCTGCAATGGTTCGGGTGCAGGTTCGCCAAATGCCCGTTGTTCACACACTCGTTGTACAACACAAAATGCGGGTATGACGTCCCCTCAGCCCAGGTATTCTCAATTAGCCGGCTCCACGGGCAGCTAAGTCATCCACCAGGACACCCTTACAGGTCGGGCACGCCGACCTCAGGTCCCCTCAACAGGTGGGCACAACAAACATCACCAGACCCATGTCTGGGAGCTGTCGCCCAGGCGACATTCACTGTCGCCAGAGACAGTGCACAAACCCTAATTTGGCTTCTAGCTGTGGATGCTTCCCGGGGCACACCCCTAGGCATTGCTGCACATGCAGTAGCACTCCCTAGCCTCAGAACACCCAAATTCATCAGAATCCAATTCTGGGGAGTTGTCGCCCAGGAGACAGTCACTGTCGCGCCGGCGACAGCTAGACAGAACTCCATTTCTGCCTTTTAACTTCGGGTTCTCCCCGGGGCACACCCCCGGGCGTTGCTGCGCATGCAGTAGTACTCTCTAGTCCTACGTAGCAGGATAACAACACGGGGTTTTCCCCGAGCACGCACAATACCACAAGGCATCACCAATCTGGACGAACCATCACGGATGGGCTTCACACAGCGCGCCTACGTCCGTATTACGCACGGACTCTATATGTATGCAAACTTGGACGGGGATAACACGAATAGACCCGTCGGAGGCCACGACCTCACCCTTTTGAGTAGGGGCCTCAACGATGCAAGGGAATGGACTAAGGCATATCCAAAAGATGGTAGAAAAGTTCGTTACCCTTAAACGCCGCTTTGAGACCATGGCTTGACGTTCCACACGGATGGAAAGGAGCGCCTTGCCCTCCTCTACGCGTAGCCACCAACTTTGAAGGGATTGGATGAGTGTAGCTCCTCCAAACCCAAGCTCCAAGCTAGGGTTTTCTATTCACCTTCTTCTCCAAGCTCCTCTCTCTCTCTCTCTCTCTCTCTCTCTTAAGAACCCTTAAGAAAAATAATGAAAAGAGAGGGATTTTCGGCCTTGTATGCAGCCACCAAGCCTCCCAAGCCAAAACAAGCCACCAATGTCAAAGTGCAATCAATGCCCTTGATTTCGGCCACAAAGTCCAAATTTGAGCTGTCGCCCGGCGACAGCCACTGTCGCCCTGGCGACAGCGACAATGAACCGACATTGACTAGTCAACGCCGTCCGACAGCTCACGGCAGAACCTTCTCAACAGAACGCTATCGCCCGGGCGACAGCCACTGTCGCCGGCGACAGCTCTGGATTCCAGATTTCTGAATTTTCATATTTGGGGTCTTACAACCCTCCCCTCCTTATAAAAATTTCGTCCCGAAATTTGTAAAGACACGCATATATATACATATCAAAACAGTCTTTACATACAGGGGGAAAAGAAGAGATAAGCGTCACTGAAACAGCTCGGGGAACTCCTCCAACATGGTCTGCTCACGCTCCCATGAGAGCTCCTTGCGACCGCAGTTGTCCCAACGGACCTTTACCATACGGATCGCCCTGTTTCGCAGCTGACGCACCTCAGCATCCTCGATGCTAACGGGCCTGACCGTCTGATGCGCAAATCTCGCACACCGCTATAGGCGGTAGCTCGACTGCGGCACGAAACGGCAGTGTACCGATCGTTCAAGTAATATAAAATGGGAATGAATCCCCAAGTATCGATCTCAAAGGAACACAGTAAGGTGGAGTTTATTATCGAGGAAGGACTTGAGATTGAAGTCCTTTCGAGCGGATGGATGCGGAAATGGGGGATTTGGTTTGCGGACAATAAAGAGAAAATACTATAACTACTCCTATGCAATGCCGCTATGCAATGCTTCGCTTGGCGGAATGGAGACTAGGCAGGCCTTGAGCGCGCTGCGTCGCAAGGGCGGATGGACGAGTAGGCAAACGGAATCGAACTATGCAGGCCTTGAGCGCGCTGCTTCGTTAGGCGGGATGGAATACATGGGCCGCTATGCCACGCTTCGATAGGCGGATGGACGAGTAGGCTAACGGAATGAGGGTCGTAAGCACCTCTTCGACAAGCACGCCACTAGCAATTGATAGTGCGGCACCGAACGTGACGGCGGGATGGAGGATGAAATGGGGCGCACCTCAAGCAACTCAAACAATAAACATTTCACATAGACATGAAATATATAGAAATACAAACTAGTTTAAGTGCAACTTCATCATAATAATGAGATCTAAAACATATACACATCAATAAGAGAAGAATAAGGCAAGAAATCGACCGAATCCGAAGGCTCGTTGTAGATTCACGGTAGGAAGCACCGGGTTGTCAATCCGCGTCCTAGCTCGGTCCGCAACTACGTCCGGGGTAGAGAGAGCTGTCACTACTCTCCAATGAGCCCGTCTTCTTCGTGTCACGATCCGGTAGAGGTTGCAAACTTCCTCTTGCTTGATGGATATGGCGGCTAGATCTCCTCTTTAAGCTTTAGGATGAAGGAGGAGGCCAAGAGGAAGCTCCGGCTCAAGATTGGCGTGAAGAACAAGCCCGTAGCACCTCCATATGGTGGGCGGCGATGGAGGGGGCAAAAAACCTGCGGAAATGGGAGGAACGGCGGAGCTGGGCGGAAAAATGGCGAGGATCCCGCCCTAATTCGCGAACAGGGCATTTTATAGGCGCTGGAATAAACAGTGCGCACGGTCGTTGGCGCACGACCAGTGGTCGTGCGCACTAGAATCCTGTGATCGTGCGCCTGACTAGACGGAGCCTGCAAGGGAAGAAATTTATAAAATACAAAGTTCGCACGACCAGTGGCGCACGACCAGTGGTCGTGCGCACTGTCGTAAGTGGTCGTGCGATAAGCCAGACAGAACTCATGAAATGGGCGTTAAGTGCGCACGAGCAGAGGCGCACGACCAGTGGTCGTGCGCGAAGGAGCCAGTGATCGTGCGCAGTGTTCCTGTACAGAATTTTACCGGGAACACCTGCACGACTCCTGTTCCAACACACGACACCAGTCTGGCCACTGAAGGTGGCACTTAACACAGCATGACAACTAGTAACAAAGATGAACAAGAAATAACACCGAAACGGGCCAAGACGTGCACCTAGCGGAGAGTGATAATTATGAGCTAAAATGGGGCTAAAGTGCAATGGAATGAATGGAAAAATGGCCCGGATGAGTCCATAAATGTGTATATGATCAGGACTCATCACACCCCCAGACTTACCTGTTTGCGCGTCCCGAGCAAACCATCTCTCGCGGACAGTAAAAACATAAGCTGGCGAAGAAATTATCAAGCGGAGTACCATGCGAAGTCGCATGCTCATGTGCGTAGAAATACAGTAGACAAAATTTCTAATTATACATATTGGTTTATAATTTTCTAGGAGCGTATTTATATATTACGTTTACTCAAAAGGCGAATCACGGTGAATCATAAGGTCGTACATAGGAAGAAAGGAAACTGAACGCTGAGGCGAGCATTGCCAAAGATCGGGGCTCGGGACAACTCCATTGAAATCCATCAATGTCGGTGACCATAAGCTTGCCCGTTCGCACTCTCTCCACGGCACTGGTTTGACTCAAATGCGTGAATCAATAGGACTTTAGGTTTTAAATGGGGCATGGGTTTAGGCGAGGTATGCAATGATAAAGACGATGGCTCAAATATTAAACCCAAATGAGCTTATGCAGAAATTATTCTCGTTCACCACACAAACTCGCGGGTACATCACACCCCCAGACTTGGACTTAACAACATGGGTGTGTGCACCGCCTACTCCCAAACATATATTTTTACACAGATTTTTCATTAAAGCTCATATCTTTTTCTTTTCTTTTCACTTCTCTTCTTTTTCTTATTTTCTTTCTCTTTTCAAAATATTTTCAGCAAAATGAGCAATGAAGCGCATCCACATTTTCACAAAAGTATCACAACATCAACACCCCAATCATTCAAATAACAAACAACTAAAGATCAAATTTAGGTGTGCGACTAGGATTGGCTTTTAGGCTTTGGTGAAATAAAAGTGGGGCTGAATCAAAGAAAGGGTAGGCACAACTGGGCTAACGAGGATATAGCGATAGGAATAGGCACAAAGCTCAACCGGGCCAAAATGATGGCCTAAATCACATTCACGCAATTGACTAACCGTATGCCCATGCTTCAAGAATCGCTTGGGGCAAGTTCTAGCCACGGAGAAAGATAATCATTCCTCCCGACTCGGGCAATACGAGACTAACGAACGTCTACACACATTCCTATGCTACCGTTTGATTCACACCGGATTCACCACTTTTTGAGTAAAGTAAACAATATCTACGCTAATAGAAAAATATAATCTAAAAGCATAAAAAGAAATTGAATCTACACGAATTCCTACGAGACATGAGCACTCGACTAGGAGCACTGCAAGAGTCAACATTTTACTCCACCTCATAATCCTAAGCCAGCACAATGATTCTCCAAATCACACAAAAAAGACAAATTCAACTCGCGACGTGCCAACGGCTAAGCGCGCTCAAATGGGTGCTGTGGTGTGCAATGAAAATGAACAAAACATTTTAAATGAAATCTTCTAATATGCAATGCAATAGTGCATGCGAGCGGGTAAACAAAACTACTCTCCCCCAGACTTAAACTAAACAATCCGCATAATATATGACCGGAAAATCAAAATAGGGCTAGGGGAAGAGAGTACCCAATGCTCAGCAAGTGAGCATACCAGAAGATTGGCGTTTAAACCAAGACTAAGCTGCTGCAACCGCCATCCAGAAGAAGTACCTGCAGGGGTCAGCTCCGCAAAACAAAAGAAACAGAAAAAGATAAACTACAATAAACTACAGCTAACTAAACAGGATGGACTAAAATAAAATGCATGAAAAGTAAGATAACTACTGGGGTTATTGTCATCCCAGCACGACTTATTCAAAAACATGAAGGTTCTAGCTAATGGGCCTATGAAAAAGGAAATGGACAGGTAACTGTTCAAATACACGTGTCGGTAGCGGGTACCGATACGGCGACAGAACAGTTACTCCTCTACCCAAATAATAATACCTACATAACGCAGGTAGAGGAAACAGAAAGTAAGAAGAGGAGGAGACCTGGTCCTCATTCATCTCATCAAAACAATCCTTGCCCAGCAAGGTGTCATCTCCAGGAAGGCTGCAGGAGGAAAAGGCAATGAATGAGGCTTCCTCTATGGAGGAGGGATCAACCTCCTCACATGAAAGGATACACTCATCATTGACTTGAGCAGAATGCTCCAAGTCCTCCTGGGGTACCTGTGAAGACTCAATCTGCACAAGCTCAGATGGAGAAAGGGGATCAAGAAATAAAAGAGAAGAAGAACATAAATAAAAATCAATCGGGGGAGTGGTCCCGGTCTCACTCCCATCAGGTTGGGTAAGTAAAATAATGTTTGCATTGTCACCAATGCTACAAGATTCGGCAGGATCAACGGTGGCCAAGCTTAGGATTTGGACTTCCTCCACCGGTGCTGAGGAAAATTCCTCTTCACCTAGAAGGTTGTCCTCCTCCATAGGAGTAGGTACAACACTAAGATCAACGGCCTTCTCTTGTGACATATCATCGACAACGTCGTCAGAGACGAATGTAGTATGCACAACAGGGAGAAGAATAGTGCTCGGATAAAGGTCGAGCACTGATTCCTCACAAAGAATCGAATCCACTGGAAGTGGTGGATGCACATGGAGAATAGGCTCAGCAATGTCGGTGCATAGATCAACCGCACATCCGGTGACCGTATCCATGCCATACCCTTCAAGATGTGAAGGTGACAAAGACACATAACCGGATGTTGAAGGTGTCCCCCCAGAGTTAGGAGTTGGGACGATCCGGATATCCGGCTCGTCATCCTCGTCCAATTGGCGAAAATACTCGGCACAGTCCTTCAAGACATGATCAGTGCTCTGACAAAACCGGCACTGCCTAGCAGGCTTCTTTGGCACAGCGGGTGCTGAAGCCTAAAAGAAGTATGACGGTAAAGGCTCAGCAGAGTAGCCATAAAACTTACGCGCACCATATGGAGTACCAGACGAAGTTGGTGCTCCATATGCTAGGCTATAGGAATTATGCCTACTATTCTCCGTAGGGCATTCATCATTAGAGTGGGAGGTAGAACCACACCAACGGCAACGGAAATTAAGATGTGCCCACATAGTGTGAAGATAATACGATTCAAAAAAAAGCTATTGTGCAAAATACCACACCTAACAAGAATTACTAAAGCAACCTAATTAAAACAGGAAAATGGAACAAAAAGAAATAAAACAAAGAAATGCAATTTACAAATGGAAGGGCTTCTCTCTCAGGTTTTCCCTCTCCAGAAAAACTCACACGACTGTGTTCCCCGGCAACGGCGCCAAAAACTTGATGCGCAAATCTCGCACACCGCTATAGGCGGTAGCTCGACTGCGTCACGAAACGGCAGTGTACCGATCGTTCAAGTAATATAAAATGGGAATGAATCCCCAAGTATCGATCTCAAAGGAACACAGTAAGGTGGTGTTTATTATCGAGGAAGGACTTGAGATTGAAGTCCTTTCGAGCGGATGGATGCGGAAATGGGGGATTTGGTTTGCGGACAATAAAGAGAAAATACTATAACTACTCCTATGCAATGCCGCTATGCAATGCTTCGCTTGGCGGAATGGAGACTATGCAGGCCTTGAGCGCGCTGCGTCGCAAGGGCGGATGGACGAGTAGGCAAACAGAATCGAACTATGCAGGCCTTGAGCGCGCTGCTTCGTTAGGCGGGATGGAATACACGGGCCGCTATGCCACGCTTCGATAGGCGGATGGACGAGTAGGCTAACGGAATGAGGGTCGTAAGCACCTCTTCGACAAGCACGCCACTAGCAATTGCTAGTGCGGCACCGAACGTGACGGCGGGATGGAGGATGAAATGGGGCGCACCTCAAGCAACTCAAACAATAAACATTTCACATAGACATGAAATATATAGAAATACAAACTAGTTTAAGTGCAACTTCATCATAATAATGAGATCTAAAACATATACACATCAATAAGAGAAGAATAAGGCAAGAAATCGACCGAATCCGAAGGCTCGTTGTAGATTCACGGTAGGAAGCACCGGGTTGTCAATCCGCGTCCTAGCTCGGTCAGCAACTACGTCCGGGGTAGAGAGAGCTGTCACAACTCTCCAATGAGCCCGTCTTCTTAGTGTCACGATCTGGTAGAGGTTGCAAACTTCCTCTTGCTTGATGGATATGGCGGCTAGATCTCCTCTTTAAGCTTTAGGATGAAGGAGGAGGCCAAGAGGAAGCTCCGGCTCAAGATTGGCGTGAAGAACAAGCCCGGAGCACCTCCATATGGTGGGCGGCGATGGAGGGGGCGAAAAACCTGCGGAAATGGGCAGAACGGCGGAGCTGGGCGGAAAAACGGCGAGGATCCCGCCCTAATTCGCGAACAGGGCATTTTATAGGCGCTGGAATAAACAGTGCGCATTGTCGTTGGCGCACGACCAGTGGTCGTGCGCACTAGAATCCTGTGATCGTGCGCCTAACTGGACGGAGCCTGCAAGGGAAGAAAATTATAAAATACAAAGTTCGCACGACTAGTGGCGCACGACCAGTGGTCGTGCGCACTGTCGTAAGTGGTCGTGCGATAAGCCAGACAGAACTCATGAAATGGGCGTTAAGTGCGCACGAGCAGAGGCGCAGGACCAGTGGTCGTGCGCGAAGGAGCCAGTGATCGTGCGCAGTGTTCCTGTACAGAATTGTACCGGGAACACCTGCACGACTCCTGTTCCAACACACGACACCAGTCTGGCCACTGATGGTGGCACTTAACACAGCATGACAACTAGTAACAAAGATGAACAAGAAATAACACCGAAACGGGCCAAGACGTGCACCTAGCGGAGAGTGATAATTATGAGCTAAAATGGGGCTAAAGTGCAATGGAATGAATGGAAAAATGGCCCGGATGAGTCCATAAATGTGTATATGATCAGGACTCATCACCGTCATCTTAAGCCCACTATCCACGGGAACCTGATCCGCCGCGACCACCTGCGTAGGCTCTTGCACTGCCTTCCGCAATACGGAGATGTGGAATACATCGTGTAGCCCGCTCAGTTCCGCTGATTGCGCAAGCCTATAAGCCGCGTCGCCAACGCGCTCGATGATCTCAAACGGTCCAAGGTATCTCGGACTCAGCTTTTTCAAGCGTCGAATCCTGGATACACCCTTGAACGGCCTGATCTTCAAGTAAACCCAATCGCCAACGGCGAACTGGACGTCGTGGTGCTTCGTATTATAGTACTTCGCATGCCTATCCTGCGCAACCAAAAGCCTCTCCCGGATCAACCGTACCGTCGAAGTCGCCTCTTCGACGTCTTTCTTCTTGAAGAGCTTCGTCTCGCCCTTTTCCGCCCAAGCTAAGGGAGTGCGGCACTTCCTGCCGTAGAGGGCCTCGAAAGGCGCCATCTGAATACTCGCCTGATAGCTGTTGTTGTACGCGAACTCGACAAGAAAGAGGTGATCTTCCCACCCCTTGCCAAAATCCAGGACGCACATCCGGAGCATGTCTTCCATCGTCCTGTTGGTACGCTCAGTTTGGCCATCCATCTGAGGATGAAAGTTCGTGCTAAACTGCAGCTTCGTACCTAAAAGACGGTTGACTAGCCTCCAGTCGCTTGAAGTAAAACGTCCATCATGGTCACTGACGATGCTACGGGGCACACCGTGCAGTCGCACTATAGTATCAACATACAACTTTGCCAATTTCTCCACCGAGTCATCCCTCCAGTTGGGTATAAAGTGCGCCACCTAAGTCAGCCGGTCTATAACTACCCAGATGGCATCGTTCCCGCATTGCGATCTCGGCAGCCCATGCACGAAATCCATGGAAATGTCATCAAACTTCCACTCCGGAACAGGCAATTACTGCAAAAAGCCACTGGGCTTCTGACATTCCGCCTTCACTAGCGCACAAGTGTGGCACTTGGCCACGTAGTGAGCGATGTCCCTCTTCATACCTGGCCACCAGAAAAGGACCTTCATGTCCTTATACATCTTCGTGCTCCCCGGATGAACTGAATACCTGGTACGATGCGCCTCGTACATCAACTCATCACGCAGCTCACCCGCCCTGGGGACGCACAAACGGTCGCCTCTCCACAGCAATCCGTCTCGAATATGAAACTGGGCATCCGGCCCACCACCAGCATCCTCCGCGTAGCGCTTCAAACTCGGATCGAGTTCAAAAGCCTGGCGGACTCTCTCAGCGAGGTCGTACTACACCTCAAACCAACTCAAACGGGCACCGACACTGCACCTCTTCTCTACGCAAGAAATATCCAAGGCCTCCAGGTCACGTATCAGGTGCTCATCATGCATCTGAATCCAGTTGGCCTGCGCTGGAGCCCTGCGACTGAGTGCATCCGCAACAACATTCCCCTTCCCGGGAGTGTAGTGGATCTCGAAGGTGAAGTCCCCCAGGAACTCCATCCACCTCTGCTGCCGCATATTCACCCCTTTATGCGTCAGAAGGTACTTCAGGCTCTTATGGTCCGTGAAGATATCGATCTTCAAGCCATACACATAATGCCGCCATAGCTTCAGGGCAAATATCACGGCCGCCAAATCCAAGTCGTGGACCGGATAATTCCGCTCGTGCACCTTCAGCTGGCGAGAGCCATACGCTATAACCTTGTCATGCTGCTGCAGAACGCAGCCAAGGCCGCTCCCAGAAGCGTCGGTGTAGATCTCGTAGCCCTCTGTGCCGCAAGGCAAACATAAGATCGGAGCCGTCGTAAGCCGCCGCTTCAACTCCTCGAAAGCCTGCGCACACGCGGGCGTCCATGAACTCCTGCATCTTCCGTGTCAGCGTCGTAAGAGGCAGCGCGATCCGGGAGAAGTTCTCCACGAAGCGCCTGTAATAACCGGCCAACCCGAGAAAGCTACGGACCTCCGCTACAGAAGAAAGGACAGGCCACTCCCTGATGGCCGAAACCTTCACCGGATCTACCGCCACACCTGAACCACTAACCACATGGCCCAAGAACGCCACGGAAGGAAGCCAGAACTCGCACTTTGAGAACTTGGCATACAATTGGTTCCTCCTCAGAACCTCCAAAACTACTCGCAGGTGATCACCGTGCTCCTCCTCGGACTGAGAGTAGACTAGTATATCATCTAGGAAGACGACCACAAACCGGTCGAGGTACTCTCGGAAAGTCCGGTGCATCAAGTCCATAAACACCGAAGGCAGATTAGACAGCCCAAACGGCATCACGGTGAACTCATACTGCCCGTACCTGGTACTGAATGCAGTCTTCAGAATATCGCACTCCCTGATCCGCACCTGATAATACCCGGACTTCAAGTCCAGCTTCGAGTATACTGTCGAACCAACGAGCTGGTCGAACAAATCATCTATCCTCGGAAGAGGATACTTGTTCTTCTCCGTCAGCTTGTTCAGCTCCCGGTAGTCGATGCAAAGCCGCAGGCTACCGTCCTTCTTTTTGAAAAAGAGGACCGGTGCACTCCAAGGTGAGGAACTCAGACGCACGTAGCCCTGCTCAAGCAGCTCCTGCAACTGCAGCTTCAACTCCGCCAACTCTCTCGGAGCCATACGATACGGCGAGCGGGCCACAGGCTTAGCGCCTGGCACCAACTCAATCGTGAAATCTATCTCCCTCTGCGGGGGAGCACCGGGGAGCTCGCTCGGGAACACATCGGGGAACTCTGCTACTACTGGAACATCCGCTAGGCTGGGCTTCGGCGTTGAAGCCTCCACAAGAGCAAAGAATAACTCTGCTCCCTGTCGCACTGCTTTGGACACCTGGAGAGCAGACATCAGCATTTTGCTGGATCCACGCATGCCCGCAAAGACCGTCTCACGATCGGCACCTTGCCCAAACCTCACCTCCTTGGTGGTGCAATCGATGCACGCACGCTGTTCCGACAGCCAGTCCATACCGAAGATAACATCGAACTCAACCAGGGGGAGTAACGATGCCTTCAGGTCATACTCCCGACTACCAACTAGAACCTTTACGCAGCAACTCCTCTCCACACGCATCGAATATCCATTCGGCAGTAGGACCTCCAGTCCATCTGCAGAATCAATCGACGGCGCACCAATACGTTGGACGAAGTCCGACGATAAGAAGGAGTGCGAAGCTCCAGTATCGAAAAGCGCTCTCGCAGGAACGCCTAAGACATTCACATAGCCTATGCCACCAAACATGTTAGCATGAACATTAAAACAGGTATATAAACAATAAAGACTGTATCTTAAATTGTACCTGTCACGACGTCTTTGGCTTTGATAGCCTCCTGCTGATCGAGACTAAAGACTCTGGGCTGCGGGGGAGCCATACGGGAAGCAGTGGACTCAGCTGCCTTCCCCTTCTCAGAATAAGCTGGCCTCGCCTTCTTCTCTGGCCTTGGAAGCCCACTGCAGCAATCTCGAGAGAAATGGCCAGGCTTGCCACAAGTGAAACAAATAAGAGGGCCATGTCCAGATGACGCGCCCGAACAAGAGGGAGCTGGCCCAGATACTCGATCCTTCTTCCAGCGACTCAACCTCCGCAACTTCGACGCACTCGGTGCTTTGCCCTCCGGCACTGCCTCGACCACAACCGCCGTGCCCTTCTCCCTAAGCATGTCCTGCTCAAGGGCTCGGGCTGAACCAACGAGGGTTGTAAAACCCTGCGTCAACGGCCCTTCCAGAAGATGCCGCAACTCAGTACGTAAACCTCCATAAAACCTGTTCACCCTTCTCTCCTCATCATCGAAAGAAGTTCCAGCATAGCGCCCGAGGCGGGTGAACTCATGCAAGTAGTCATCAACCAGTCTACCACCCTGCGTTAGGGCCAAGAACTGGTTCTCCATCGCGATCTGCTGTGACTGAGGCACATACCTTGCGAGGAAGATTCTCGAGAACTCTTCCATCGTCACATCAACCAGTTGCCTTCCCGCAAACTGGCGCCTCTCAACCTCATCCCACTACCGCCTAGCTTCCTTTTCTAGCAAGAAAGAAGCAAAGGTCACCTTCTGCGCTTCCTCCGACTGTGTCGCTGTCAGAATTCGCTTCACATGCGACAACCAGTCTTCGGCCTCAGCTGGGGATTCAACCCCGGTAAACGGAGGGGGTCGAAATCCCAGAAAATGCTTCAGCTGCTGCTCAGGAGCACGCCTCACTGGGACTTGCTCCACTCTTAGTGGCTCAGGGGCCACCTCTTGCACTGGCGGTTGGCCTTGCCTTTCAGGCTGGCCATTCAACGCAGCTAGAACGGCTTCAGTAACTAGCCGAACCAACTCAGCAGACGGAGCTGTAGGGGCCTCAGCAGACCCACTACTCTCATGTACATCACGGGGACGCGATGGTCCCGCTGCACTTCGAGTGCCCTACACAAGTGCAACACACAGTTATGCGACAGCACAGTCGCAACTAACAACAAAAGGAACACTCAGGTTCCAAAATCATGCAATTATTGTTGGTTTGTTGTTACATTTTATTCCTAAGTGGACATTTTTGTGATTATTTTACATCTCAACGGTAGCGCACGCACGTGCTCACCACCCCTTAAAAGAATTCGTCCACAAATTCCTTAGAAGGATACGCAACCCTAGTAGCTGATACCAATTTGTAACACCCCCATTCGTTCGGGAGCATATAGCAGAAGGTCCGGTCGGGGCCCCACGCCATATACTTCAAAACAAACGGGAACGTCACTTAATTGAATAACAACGACACTATACCACGGAGCCTAACTCAGAGCATTCTATGCGGAAGTAAAAGAGAGAGAGAGACAGAATTATAACCCACAAGACCCGAACCCGGGTATGTCCACTTCTAATAACTTGGAATAAAATGTTACAACATACAAAAGAGGCACAACGGCCTTACAGTTTACCAACATCGGCGCGCAGGCCGGCCATACATGAAAACAGAAGAAAGGACACAAGGGCCTTCAGGGGCCGCAGCAGCGCAGGGGCTTCAGCCCGCCAAGTTCCCGCTCGGTCCAGCTCCTGTACAACAAGCCCACCAAAGACGGTGGTAATACAGGGCAACGGTCAGCTAAAGCTGACCCAATTATAACGACCCCACCCCTTCGAGGGGGTGGCAGTTCTATACGTCCCTGCAAAACAGTCTCAACAGCATATATATACATATAAGAGTGCGACTAGCAAAGCCCACAACATTTCATACATATGCAACAAGACACAGACGTGGGAATGGCCTCCACGTCTCGTGCACTCAGGCACTCTTTGGTGTACTCCTCCTTCCACCACCATCCACTCTTGATGGTTTTGCCCTTCGAGGCTAAAGTCGGCGGCCCGAATACCAGGGTCCTCCGTGCTTTAATTGTGAACTTACGCAGTCCGAAGACTCTTCCCCGTTGCCTCCCGACATGCTATCCGAGGCTTACTAATCAGGTGCTGCAATGGTTCGGGTGCAGGTTCGCCAAATGCCCGTTGTTCACACACTCGTTGTACGACACGAAATGCGGGTATGGCGTCCCCTCAGCCCAGGTATTCTCAATTAGCCGGCTCCACGGGCCGCTAAGTCATCCACCAGGACACCCTTATAGGTCGGGCACGCCGACCTCAGGTCCCCTCAACAGGTGGGCACAACAAACATCACCAGACCCATGTCTGGGAGCTGTCGCCCAGGCGACATTCACTGTCGCCAGCGATAGTGCACAAACCCTAATTTGGCTTCTAGCTGTGGATGCTTCCCGGGGCACACCCCCAGGCATTGCTGCACATGCAGTAGCACTCCCTAGCCTCAGAACACCCAAATTCATCAGAATCCAATTCTGGGGAGCTGTCGCCCAGGCGACAGTCACTGTCGCGCCGGTGAAAGCTTGACAGAACTCCATTTCTGCCTTTTAACTTCGGGTGCTCCCCGGGGCACACCCCCGGGCATTGCTACGCATGCAGTAACACTCTCTAGTCCTACGTAGCAGGATAACAACACGGGGTTTTCCCCGAGCATGCACAATACCACAAGGCATCACCAATCCGGACGAATCGTCACGGATGGGCTTCACACAGCGCACCTACGTCCGTATTACGCACGGACTCTATATGTATGCAAACTTGGACGGGAATAACACGAATCGACCTGTCGGAGGCCACGACCTCACCCTTTTGAGTAGGGGCCTCAACGATGCAAGGGAATGGACTAAGGCATGTCCAAAAGATGGTAGAAAAGTTCGTTACCCTTAAACGCCGCTTTGAGACCATGGCTTGAAGTTCCACACGGATGGAAAGGAGCGCCTTGCCCTCCTCTACGCGTAGCCACCAACTTTGAAGGGATTGGATGAGTGTAGCTCCTCCAAACCCAAGCTCCAAGCTAGGGTTTTCTATTCACCTTCTTCTCCATGCTCCTCTCTCTCTCTCTCTTAAGAACCCTTAAGAAAAATAATGAAAAGAGAGGGATTTTTGGCCTTGTATGCTGCCACCAAGCCTCCCAAGCCAAAACAAGCCACCAAAGTCAAAGTGCAATCAATGCCCTTGATTTCGGCCACAAAGTCCAAATTTGAGTTGTCGCCCGGCGACAGCCACTGTCGCCCTGGCGACAGCGACAATGAACCGACATTGACTAGTCAACGCCATCCGACAGCTCACGGCAGAACCTTCTCAACAGAACGCTATCGCCCGGGCGACAGCCACTGTCGCCGGCGACAGCTCTGGATTCCAGATTTCTGAATTTTCAGATTTGGGGTCTTACAATGTCTCTCATTTCTCGATTTTGATCTCCACCAGCCATGGCGAGTCGTTCCACGATCTAGATCAGGCGGTTAAGTCTTCTTTTGATCAACCTCACTCTGATACCACTTGTTATTAATGGAATGTTTACCTAGAGGGAGGGGGGGGTGTTAGGTGATCTGGGTTCGTTTCAGATTCTTAGCGCGATTTACAAATTTTCTGTTGGATCGATTGGCGCCCTTAGAGGGGGGGGGGGGTGAATAAGGGAATACAATTCTGTATAATTTTTAGACAATTTACTAAATTGTTTAGAGTAAATTTGAACAATTTAACTTAAAGGAGGAAACAATTGTAATTTGCAATTTTATAAATTATGCCAAATGATAGAAATCAAGTAATCACAAAAAGAGACATGATTATATTATATAAAAAAGGTGTTTACATAAATTGATTTCAATATTGCTTGAAATCGGAGGCATACAAAGTAATACAATTTTTCCTTTTCTATATCAACTTGTATCCCCACAAACCGGTTGGCTTTAGCCTATCCTTCCCCGGATATCCTTCCCCGGATAAGGACTCAAGCCGCTCTAGCCAATCCTTCCCAGATATGGCCTTAAGTACCCCTAGATCTAATCACCTAGAACTAGTCGCCAACACAAAGCGAATTACTCCCTAAGTCCTACCCAGACTTAGTCGCCAATACAAGGTGAATTCTCTAAACGGTTACAAAAATATATGGAATGAAAGTAAAGACAATAATAATAAAACTCCTTATATGAGATCTTCTGATGTCGGAGATGAAGGATCGCTGTAGTATGAGCGAGGTCGAAGCGATCGTCCTTCGGATGTAGCGTGACGTAGTCCTCCTCCAGAATTCTCCTAAAGCTTTTAGTGGGAGATCCTTCTTTTGCAGCACAACATCAATAGAGTTTTGGCACAAATATTCTCTCTGGAAGCTCTCTCAAATTTCTGGAATAAAGCCTTCAATGATACTCCCAGCAATTCATATTTTGAACAAACGAGATCAGGCCTTGTTAAATAACCACTGGAGCTAACGCGCGGCGTTAAGGTTAACGCCCGGCGTTAGTGAATCGTGTACAGCAGTTGTTGACATCGTTCATAAAGTAGGGAGCATGACAAAACAAAATTTCGTCGAACGGGTCTGATTTCGTCGAACACGCCTTCGTCGAACGCACCTTCGTCGAGCGGAAAGCCGCAACCGTCAGGATCGTGCAAACCGCCGGGATCATGGCAGAAACCAAGTTCGTCGAACGGAATCAATTTCGTCGAACGGAACTCCAAGTTCGTCGAACGCAGCTTGTCGAGCGCAATTTCGTCAAGCGCAGGCAAATCCGTCGAACGAAACTCAAAGTTCGTCGAACGCTCCAATTCGTCGAGCGTGGTTCAGTTCTGATTTTCTCGAACACAGGTTCCTTCGGTTTCGTTGAGCGCCTTCAGAGTTCGTCGAACGCTCCAATTCGTCGAGCGCAGTTCAGTTCAGATTTCGTCGAACGCAGGTTCCTTCTCAGCGGTTGTTAACGCTGGGCGTTAACAACTAACGCGAGAGTTAGCACAATTTCTGGAGAGTCATTTCAAATTTGTTTTCTTCCTGTGGAGTATTGCACCTATAGTTCCAGCACACTCTAAATACACAAAAATCAAATACAATTTGGGATTTGTTATTCTCAAACAAAGGGATGTAACACACATGTCCAACATATTCAAGAGGAGCACAAAAGTATCGCACAAGAAATCACAGCAGACGACACAAGATCTATAGAGGTTCCTCAAGACCAGGTGTCTTGAGTAGTCCTCTGTCCCTCTGCGCCTATCTAGCAGTGAGCTAGACTCGGCAAACTCCTCCAAAATCTTGAGGCCCTCAAGCCTTACAACACGGACCCGCAAGTCCTACAACCTAAGCCCGCAAGCCCCTACTGCACCCGAGCCCTCAAGCTCGACACTCAGGCCCTCAAGCCCTACCTAGCTCAGACCCACAAGTCTAGCCTCTGCCCTAGCCCGCAATCCTTCACAGGTCTCAAGCCCTCAAGCTTGACAATATCGGACCCGCAAGTCCACTGCCCTGTCCCTCAAGCCTCACAACTCTCCATCCCTCAAGCTAGACACTCAGATCTGAAAACAGATCTTACAGGTTTGGCCCTCAAGCCTTACAACAATAAAAGAAATAAAAACTCTGCCTGATGAAGATCAGCAACTCAAGGTTGAAGAAGATGCTCCTGATTCAGATCTTGAAAGCACAGTTCTTCTTCAATCTTTTCTCTTAGCCTGATGAGGAATGACTTCTTATCAGTCGATCAAATGACTGATTCTAGCGAGAACACATTTTGAGAGTTCTTGTTTTTTTTCTTTACGCCGTTGTTACTGTTCTATTCGCTGTATGCGTAAGTTCTTTTTGATTCTTTGATGGATCATTCTTTTAGGGCAACCACTTGTCTCTTTTATAAGACTGCGAGGCCTCCCAACGGTCTTCCGAAAAAGTCTCTTAATTGTCAGAGCTCCCTTTCCGTAGAAGCACGCTCAGATATAACAGCCAGGCGGCGGCATTAAATGCAGACTGCACGTGATCAAATATTTGAATTTGCCTTGAAGATATTTCCATCTTTATGCCGATACTGACAGCATCACGACGACAGACTTCGTCGTTGTCTTAGACCGTGGTAGATCTTCAAGTCTTCTTGCTTCTGCCTCTGACATTGATATCTCGACGATATGAGATATCCTGGCGTTCCTGCATATACAACGATATGCCATCTCTGACTGTGTCATCGTGATCTTCTTTCTTGCAGATTATCGTCGTAATCACTTGATTCTCTCGATGACATGTTCATTACGTCGATAGTCACTTCGTTAGGGAATGATGACTTCATAGCTGCTTCCCTAGCCTCTTTGACATCAGCTCTCCTTTACGTCGATATCGACGATACTTCTGGATATTCCCTTCTCAACGATAAGGCTGCTTTGATGATGTCGACGATACTGCATCTTCTCGGTGAAATTCCTTCCTTTGATATCTTCGATGTTGCTTTTTCATCAGCACATGTCTTCTCTCCGATATTCTGTCAGCATTGTGTTGTCGCAACGATATGTGCATCACGACGATATCTTCCATTGTCCTTCAGTTTTACTTTGCTCATCATCATGATGACAAGCATACTTTGTCGACAATATCTCCTATTCTTCTCGACGATGTTGTACTTTAACTTCCTGAGATTATGAGCTAGAGAAGTGATCAAATACAAAGTGAAGTTTTCTTGACTTGGTGACTTCTTCAAATCAGGAATCATGTGTGCAAGATTCCCAACAGCATGAAATAAAGAGACTTATCAAATACAATATGCACTTAGCATTGTATGTGTTGCATCTTCAAATCTAGGGAACATTGAGGGGCAATATTCCTAACAGACTTTGAACTTCATCTTCTGCGTCGACTTCAAGTCATAGTTTCATCTTCTGCTAATACTGCTTCGACTGGCTCTGTCTTCTGCGTCAAGTACATCTTGACATTGCGTTGACTTCAACTTATACTTCGACTTCAGTCTGAGTTACTTTGACTTGTATTCGAAGTTGCTTCGGCTTCCAATCGAAGTGGCGTCGATTTCTATTCGACGCAAGTTTTAACACAACTGAATTTTGGACTATTCTAGATTGGTCTTTGACACCCTCATTAGAGTGTGACATCCTAAGACATCTAATGACCAAATTACCCTTTCTATACAACATGGTAATAAATCTTAAATGATGAAATCACTTTTATATAATATGTTAAGATAAATCAGAGAGTATTTTTCCCAACTCTCCGCTTAGGGAGTGCAAACAAGGCCGCACCCCGTATAGTAGGAGGGGCGGCCAATGTCGCACCCCACATAGCAAAGTGCGGCCAAGGCTGCACCCCACTACGCATGTCCCCATGGTGGAGTGGCCGGTGTTGGCAAAACCCGCACCCCCACAGGGGGTGTGGTAGGGCCTAGACCCCCTGGGAGTGCGTCCGAGACCGCACCCCCTTGTGGGGTGTGCCCGAAAAAGACCACCACCCCCTTTTTGGGGGTACGGATGGAGCCCCAACACCCTCCTTTTTAGAAGGGCGCGCCTTCTCATCTTGGGGGCGCAATCTCAGAGAGGGGTGCCCTCCCTCTAGCAGCGCGCAACCGTATTCTCGACTTTCCGCACACAAAGCGAGTCAAGCGCTTCCACATTCATTACGCGCTTAGAACGCTTGCGCATTCGCAACACGTGCGACTGTTAACCTTTCTTAATTTCCTAGATTGGAGGTCTAGTTATCTACGCTCAACGTCGTCAACAAAGCTGCCCGAATTGACCGAATTGCCCGGAGGCAAGACGGGAATATACAAAAAATGGCGATCCGCGTGCTCCAAATCGGCAAGAGTGATTCGCCCGTCAGGTTGTTACGGTGGTTACAACGGTGAAATTACCGGGCTACCCCTGCCCAAGGCTATAAAAGGAGCCTATGACCTTCATTTTAAAGGACCTGGTCTTCCGCACCCAAGAGAGCTCCGTTGAAGATTCCTCGGAGTTCTCCTTCGACGCATGAAGATTACCTCCAAGTCTTCAAAGATCTTCTTCAAGTCTTCGAAGATCTCCTTAGAGCCTTGGACGATCTCCTTCGCTTTCGAAGACATTCTTCCTAAGTGACTCAGAGATCCTTCAGGCACCGAAAGGCGACCAGAACATGTCACTTTCATTTCTACGGAAAAGTAGTTAGTTTCCTGAGAGGTAACCTGTCACCCTCGAAGATTTCTATTTGTAATCATTGTAACGAGCGGCGGTCTATCGCTCTCGAATTCTCAATTTTGCTTGTAAGAAACAGACATATAGTGAAATTTGGCTGGCACAACTCCGACCACGTGATTTCTTACCCTTTCCGGATTTTTCACTTAAAAAACGTTCTTGGGTCATCCACTAGTTCTCTCATTTACTGTTTGCGCGCTCGGCTCGCTCTTGAGCGGTGGTTCAATTCGACCGGTCTACCAGATCGTCGAGCGACCCGCAACAGGAAGGACTTACCAACGGCGAGAGGGAACCAGCGGCGCAACCAGTGACTACCATGATTCTTCCAACCAGCGACTAGCAAGAGTCTTGGATGGGAAGGAGCGGCGAGGGGGAACCAATGACGAGAGGGATCCGCCTTCGGGAAGGTTGGATAGGGCTAGGGCATCTCCTGGATGCCGCTCGGGGAAGAGAAAATCGTTAAGCGGGAGTGTTGGTTTACACGTATCTTATTTAAGAGTGTTTTTTATATAAGGTTTATTGTTTTTTATTTAATGTTTTGGCCTGCACATAGCCATATAAGATTTGCATGTAATATTTGCCTAGAATCGCTAGTATAATCTAATGACCCACGAGAAGTAATTATAAAAGCCACATATTTATGACCCACGACTAGTCCTGAATAAAAAAAACCGGGCCTGCCGGGCCGGCCCGAGCCCGGCCCGGTCAAGGCCCGGTCAAGCCCGGCCCGGTTCAGGCCCGAACCGGGCCGAGCTCTTACCCAGGGCCCTAACAGGGCCCCGATTTGGCCGCACTACCCGGCCCGGTCCGGGCCGGGTAGAGCCCGATAATCGGGCTAGCCCGAGACCGGGCAGGGAAAAGCCCGATCCGGGACTCGGGCTAGCCCGATAGAGCCTAACGGCTCTAATAGCTCTTATTAGATCCGTTAGGCTCATTGCCAGCATGGCTGTCATGTGGCAGCCATGCTGGCACTTATGGCAGCCAACGGCTCTCCTTAGAGCCGTTGGCTGCCATAATATATTATATAATTATAATATAATATAATTTTTTTTAATTAAAAAAAAAACAAAAAAAACCTATAAATACCCCCCCTCCCCTCTCTCTTTTCTCACACCTCTCTCTCTCTCTCTCTCTCTCTCTCTCTCTCTCTCTTAGCTCTCTCAATGGCGTCGTCCTCCTCAGCTCCAGCGTCGTCTTCTCAAAGTACGGCTTCGGTGGTGGAGCAGGACGAAAGTTTGCGTCATACGCGTACAGCTACGAACAACAACTATCTTCTTAGTCATTGATGTAGGCCACCGGAATGAGGCGATCTCACGCGACTACGAACAACAACTACCAAACGCTCCGCTCTTCCAACACAACTTAAAACTCAGCCCACGACTAAATTTATTAATTAATTATCATACGCGTACGGCTAGCAACTCCGTGATAAGATCGAATCGTCGGCGATAAGCCGGGATCCGTCAAGCTAAAGGGACGAATGTTTGCGTCCGGGCAAGCGACGGTGTTGTACCAAAGAAAATCCACCAAAACAAATCGATTCGGAAAGGGTGGATGTTTCCCCAACAAGAACAAATGAGGATCGCTACTCCTCGTCGAATAAACGATAAATTCTAGAGCGTCCACTATTCCAAATGAAAATAAACGCGAGCAAATAGCGGCGAGAAAATCCGTCACAACTCTATTCCACCACAATTAACTAGAGAGAAATCTCACACGGAGTAGGAAGCGTTACCCTTCCCGGAATCGTAGATCCGGATGTAGAAATTCCTAGGCCGTTCACGGTGGTGGTCGCCGGAGGAGAATCCTTGACGTAGAGCACCGTCGCCTTCAAATCCGGCCACCACGAGCAAGTCCAAAAAAACCGGGGCTGTCTTGTGGAGGATGATCTTTGAATGGAGGAGTAAGGAAGGGAGCTGTTGGTGGTGGTCGGTTTTGGCGAGCAGAGTTTTGAGGGAGGAGAGGGAGGAAGAGGACCGGCGGCCAAGGTGGAATAAGAAGGAGGAGGAGGAGGGGTGGTCGTCCAAGAGAGAGGAAGGAGAGGGAGGGAGAAGGGGCGGCGGCCAAGGGGGAAGAGGAAGGAGGAGGAGGAGGAGGTGGTCGGCCAAGAGAGAGGAAGGAGAGGGAGGGAGAAAAGTTGGCCTGGCCGAACTTGGAGAGGAGATAGGAGGGAGTTGGGCGGCTGGAAGAGAGAATACGAGAGAGAGAGAGGGAAAGATCTTAGGGTTTTCTTTTTTTTAATCTTCAATAATAATTCTAATACAAAGAGGCCATATATATAGGCCAAACAATGAGAAAATGAGCTACATGCAGCCCACCAAAAAGGTTACTAGCACACCAACATTAAAAAGTTCAAAAATATAAAATACAAGCATAAAATAATACCCAATACTAATTATAATAAAGAGAATAATACTAATATATTATTTCATGTGCCGCGGTAGGAAGATGTTGCGGCGATGGCGCTCGTCATGGTTGGAGTTGCGCCGTCATCCGCCATCGTCATGAACCACGAATGCTCCAACTTGAACCGTGCCGGCTTCAACATAAGCGATCAAGCCGGCTCCAATAATCTCGCAGCATCTTCCATCGTAGTCTTCAAATTTGGCGCCGCGATCAAAGTAATGCGTCGACGTGGAATCACAAACACGATCACAACCATCTGGCGGGTCCTTGCCTCCATCAGTCATTAATCATGTTAGTTCTCCCTATTTGATAGCATTTATTATTTATCATGTTAGTTCTCCCCCTTTTATTATTAGCAAAAGTGGGTTAAGGAAGCAAGAGACATAGAAAGAGCTTTTTGATAAAAAGATAAGGCATGATCGAGTTTTAATTAGAAATATAATGATAAGGAGTTTTTATCATAAAAAAGATTTTCAAAAAAATGAACAGAGTTCTTAGCATAAAAATAATATGCATGTTAGAACAACCAATATAAACTTTACCAAGCAAGTCTACCACTTGTTGAAGAAAATGAATTTTGAGAATCAAGTGATGGTACACACCCAAAAATAAGACATGTAATAAGCTTGAAAGTGCAAGGTAACAATGTATGACAATAGTGCGGATGACTAAAAAAGGATCTTTTTGTGAGAATGAAAATCATAAGAGTAAGTACGAGTTTAAGTCCAAACATAAGAAGATGTTTTGGAGTTCAAAATTTTAAGAGTTATAACATAAATTTTGAAAGATTTCAAATAAGATAAATCAGAAGATAATAACTACTAAGGAAAGCATGATTGCACATATTCTGGAAGATAGTAGCTACAATGTTATTAATTTGCATTTCAAGTTATGAAAACATTGTAGAGATCATGCATTACAATCTAGTTCTTTTACTAAAAATTTCTAGAGAATTTTTGTATGGAAGCATTATAGTCCAATTCTCACGAGTAGAAACTTTATGAGAGATAATGATGTGTATAAAAAGTGTTTTGATAAAAGTATACAAGTGATATAATCCAAAACACATGACTTATATAGTGAAGTAGAAACAATGTTAAGCATGCAATCTTTTTAACTACTTATATACATCAATTCTATATTTGATACAAAGCACAATAAAAAGTACAACAACCAAGGTGCTTCACTCACACAATGCTCATAAAGACTTATCAGGGAGCGAATTAGTGTTTGGGGGATCACATATTTTATTTTCAAAAAGAGCTTTTTGTGATCCGGTGTACAAAATTGAAGTGTATCAAAGTAGTTTGCACAAGATACTTTACAATTCTCTCCAAGGTTCTCAACCTCACAATGCTTATGAAGACTTATCAGGAGGTTCAAGTAGTGCTTGGTGGAGTTATCTTTGTCATTTTATTTTTAATTTTTGAGCAAGACAAAGTTCTCCAAATTTACTTGTTTTGCCAAACACTTATAATTTTGAAATTTCACTTCTATATGTGCAACAAAAATATTTGAATAATGTATAGGTAATAGAGATATACATATTAATATTGTAAGCTACTACACTACACAATCATGCAGAGTTAAGAGATAGACATCTTAATATTGTAAGCTACTACACTACACAATCATGTAAAGTTAAGAACTATAGACACATGTAGTCTACCAAAAAGTGTGAGTGTAAAGAGATCATTATCTAACATAACACATTACTCATACTTAAAGGCGTACTAAAGCAATCATACACAATTCACCATAGACTTTTTCATTGCACATAAAAAGATTAAAATCTAAGCATGACAAGACAAAACAATGTTTAGAAAACTTGAGATTTTAAATTAAACATTTTTAGCCAAATCTAAAAGAACATGCTTTGCCATTTTTGCCAAAGTAATGAAACATAGAAATCTTGTTATTTTAATAAAGCTTTGCAGAAAAAAATAAAAATAAGCAAAATATATTTTGTAGTTTTGTATTTTGATTTTTCATAAAACAAAGAAATACACAAACAAGAATGCAAAAAACACATAAATAAGTAGAAAAATTATAAGATTATATTTTTATAAATTTTTTCAGAAATTTGAAGCAATGAGTCTTGAATCATGGAGCTAGCGCCGACGGTAGGTCATAGTACCTGCGTTATCTCACAGAGAGTGCTTATTTTAATCGTACAACCCGGATTTCTTCGATTTCACTTCCGATTTTGCTCAATTATGTTTGTGTAAAGTAAGACATGTCTAATGAAGTGAAAAGACGAGAAGAAATTGCAAAACGTTGCAGAAGTTAAAATTGTAGACCATGAGCTCCAAAAACTTAATTATAGTTTTTATACAACTTGAGTTTTGCACACTCATTTAAGCTTAATATGATAGGATATGTAAACAAAGAAGACATGATTACACAAATCAAATATGCATGATTTTAGTGATTATATAAAAAAAATGTTCAAGCATACAATAAAAATAGATATGCCCTAGATAAAAATACTCAGACTATATGTCTACACCCTAGCCCTGTACTAAGTGACAGATGGGTATGAGGAGCTGCACACATGTCGTAGGTTGGGGGTTACTCTCATATGCATACACTAGTGAATGCTCAACCTAGCACTCTATCCCCCTAGTGCCTCGCAAGGCCCCACTAGAACCCTCCACGGTTAAGGACAAGACATGACTTATAGGTTAGGTCTTCTAATGCATGCAACCCTACGCACCCGCTATTGTGAGACATATAATATTGGTATATGATCATGGACATACAAAGAGATTAGGTTTAAGAATGATTTATAAACTATGAGTTAATATTATGCCATAAGAATAATGCATGTTTCTTAAATTGATAGAGATACAATTTGTAGACCTAGAGTTAAGTGATGATTTGATTTGATGTTATTGATATCAAAGTGATCCTAAGGTCTAGATATAGTAAGATAAATGCAAAAAATAGTGAACCACATTTTACACATAATACACCTACCATGGTATGAAGTTATATACCAATAACCAACATATAAATCATAATTCCTAAGTATGATAGAAGTAGTTGATTTAAGATAATTCTTGATAGACCATGAATTATGATATATGATTATAGAGAATTTTAGCATAGGATATCACTAGATCATGGTGGCGTGTGCAAATTCAATATTCATTCTTTTGAGTTATGATAATTAATTCTTTCAATATGTCTTTTGTGATTTCTTTTTTTTATTACAAATTTTGAATATATATAATTTTCTTAAAGTACAATATAATGATAGTTTTCTTTTTCGGTCATTGCAAGAGTACGCAAGAGTCTATAATTAATTTGATCTTTGCTAATCTTTAGTTGGACATAGCAATTTAGAGTGGATCTTGGATTTCCTGAGGTCTACCTGGTGAAGGGCTCGCAGCGGTACTAGGAGGTACATGTAAGCCCCCCCCGCTTACTAGGAGGGAAACTCTGGCCTTATGCCTAGAATCACCATCTTACGGATGAAACCAACATTCAGGTTAGTCATCACCGCAAGACGTAGATCCTGCTGGCTAGTACGATCATTTAACCTTTAGGCCAATAGAGAATTGAAGTATGTAAAAGAAATGAACAATTCCACAATCACAAGATCTCATAAATGTATACAAGTAGTCCAGCATGAGCATAAAAGAGAGTAAGGGCTTATGCCCAATACATATCCAAATGAAAATAACAAAAGAGCCACTCTCTCACAACATCTATATGCGGAAGCTAAACACTCTCATCATCAATCACCTGACTCGTAGTAGAACTAGTGCGCGACATCTTCTCCTCAAGTCCTGCAACCTCGTCCGGCTGGTGATCCAGCTCCTCGGACTCCTACGGTCACAACCGACTGTTAGTCATAAGACTAAGCAAATTTTGTCCCCTCCTCCCACCGCGACTCCTAGGTACCGAGCGGGAGGAAGGAAGCGGAGGACAACAAATATAGTAATAACAATATGCAGGTGACAAGGAAATCTATGCTAGCAAGTATATGCATAAACAGGTAAACTGTACTAGCAGATATATACATCACAAGGTACTATACCAGCAGTATAAGCATGTAAGCAGTAATGAACCGTAAAAGAAGTAAGTAAAGTAGTGCGCGCAAGTACAGTAACAAGTAAAGTATACTACCATCACATGAGTATCTTAACTTTTATGAATACCCATACAAATTTATAAGTTAAGATTTCCAGAATTATAACTTATCATATAAAAGAGCCCATACTAATTTTTATGATAAGGGTCTGCAAATTATGTTCAAAGGTTTATGTATGATATGATATGCATGCTATGTTATGATTCATACAAGTGTAACTCACACACACGACTCTGTAATCACAAACCTTTCATTCCTAATTTTTGGAGCTAGTTACACTCTCTGGTACCACCATTATGGCTACAGCAGCAGTGGACCAGGTGCCTCCACTTTCTAGGCGGGTATACACACTACCAGGCCTAGACCCTTCGTACGCCTCTGTACACATCCTAGGTGCACTCTAGAGTCTTGCGTACTCTTTGCTGGAACCCACCAGTCTTTAAGGTCGGGTGTACGTTTTCGGGGATAGTCCACCAGACCCGCCACTAATTGTGCACATGCAAGTTATCACAACCCGAGCCTCCAGCTCGCAGGACCAACCCGTCCTGATATACAACTTCCCGAGCCTCCGGCTCGCAGGACCGACCCGTCCTGATGTACAACATCCCATCCCTTAACTTGGGATGGCATTTACCATATCTGTTATTCATTTAGTTAGACTACTGTTGTCTAATTATTGTTATACTTAGAAATTTAGGGTGAATCCTGGACTTCCCGAGGTCTACCCGGTGAAGGGCGCACAACGGTACTTGGGAATACGATAGGCTGAAGCCCAAATCCCCTCTCCAAGACAATTAATTTTATTGGTGGCTACCCATTTCCAAAGACCCACTCTCCTTATTACTCCTTATAACCTAAATGTTGTATGACTTATTGATGAGTCCTGATCATATACACATTTATGGACTCATCCGGGCCATTATTCAGTAAATTCACCGCACTTTAGCCTTGTTATAGCTTATATTTGATAATCCATGCTAGGTGCACTTTTGGGCCCACTTTGGTGTGATTTCATTTTTTTTTATTTTATTATCATTAGTAGTATTCATGTGCTTGTTAAGTGCCACTTTCAGTGGCTAGATCTGTGGTTGCGCTGGAATAGGAGTCGTGCAAGTGTCCCCGTTGCAATTCTGCACAGGAACACTGCGCATGATCACTTGTTCTACTGCGCACGACCACTGGTCGTGCGCCACTGATCGTGCGCACTTAACCCTTTTTCACGAGTTCTGTCTGGTGCAGTGCGCACGATCATCAATGCCAGTGCGCACGACCATCGGTCGTGCGCCACTGCTCGTGCGCATTGACCATTAAATTCTTGAGTTCTGTCTGCTGTAGTGCGCACGATCATCGTCTCCAGTGCGCACGACCACCGGTCGTGCGTCACTGCTCGTGCGCACTCACCAGTAATTTTATGAGTTCTGTTTCATCTATTGCGCACGACCACCGACGCTAGTGCGCACGACCACCGGTCGTGCGCCACTGGTCGTGCGAACATTTTATTTCATAATTTCTGTCTTTGCAGGTTCCGTCCAGGCAGCGCGCACGATCACCGGACTCTAGTGCGCACGACCACTGGTCGTGCGCCACTGACCGTGCGCACTGTTTAATTCAGTGCCTATATAATGACCTGATCGCGAATTAGGTCGGGGGACGCAATTTGGCTCCGTTCCGTCCGCCGTTTTCGCCGTTTTCAGAGGGATTTCATCCCCTAGGCCTCCTCCATCATCCAAGGGCTTGAAAGAAGGGTTCCTACACTCACTTTGATCGCTAATGAAGAGGTTCTTCGCTTGAGATGTGGCCGGATGGTAAATCGCTGGAGAAGACGGGTTCATTGGGAGGTGTGACAGCCCTCCTCTACCCCGGACGCAGTTGGGACCGAGTTAGGACGCGGATTGACAACCTGGTGCTTCCTACCGTGAATCTACAACGAGACTCCGGATTCGGTCGTATCTCTCGCCCTTTTCCCTCTACTTATGTGGTTATAGTGTTGTATTCTCTTTATATCGATGATGAACGCTATGAATGATGTTTAAGATTGCTTATTTCATGATTATGAAATCATTTTGTTCATTTGTGTTAATGAGGTGCGCCCCGATCGATTTTCCGCTCCATTACCATGTCCCGTGCCGCACTAGCAATTGCTAGTGGCGTGCTTGTTGAAGAGGTGTTTGCGACCCTCAATTCGTTAGCCTTCTCGCCCATCCGCCCTTTCGACGCAGCGCGCGCAAGGCCTGCCTAGTCTCCATCCCGCCAATCGAAGCATTGCATAGCGGCATTGCATAGGAGTAGGCATAGTATTTTATTTAATTACTTGCAAACCAAACCACCCATTCATTGTAGCACCGACTAAGGACTTCGATCTCAAGTCCTTCCTCGAAACTTAACTCCACCTTACTGTGTTCCTCAAGAGACCGACACTCGGGGATTTTCCCCATTATTATTACTTGCGCGACCGGTGCACTTGCCGAAATTATCGCATCAAGTTTTTGGCGCCGTTGCCGGGGAACACAGTCGTGTGAGTTTTCTGGAGAGGGAGAATCTGAGGGAGAATCTTGAGTGGGTTTAGGTTGTACCTGAAGTGAAGAGTCTCGAGTACTGTTGTTGCATGAGATCCATAGGCTCTCATGTGTGTTCCTCTCGTCCATGATTGGACCACAACACCTTAACAAAGGGAACTTTCTTCTTCCGCAAGACTCAGACTGCTGTATCATCAATCCGGACTGGCTCCGGACGTACTGATCTATCGGACTCTACCGGGCCCGGGGGGAAGTGATGTGCTTCTCTGGATTAAGTAGAGCTATCCATAGTGAAGAGGCATGAAAGACGTCGTGCAAGTTCGCCAACTCTAATGGAAGCTCCAGCCTGTAAGACAAGGGACCGATCTGCTCCAGGATCCTGTAAGGCCCCATAAATCGTGGGTTGAGCTTCTTGTGTCCTCGCACCCACGAGACATCATGCACCGGACGTATCTTCAAATAGACTTTGTCTCCCACTTGGGACTCCACCTTCCGATGCCTCGCATCATAATACTTGGCCTGCCTACTCTGAGCCTCTAGCATCCTGTCCTTGATCATCCGAACTGTAGCATCCGTGTCCTCAATGAACTTTGATATGATTGCCTTATGGTCCTCATCCTGGACCCAAGAAAGCGGTGTCCGACACTTCCTACCATATAATTGTAAAGAAAAAGGGTGTGCCGAGACGAGAAATTCGACAGAAGTAATACGAAACAAGAAAGCACAGAAAAAACACAGAAGACACAGATATACAGAGGTTCACCCAAGGTGGGCTACGTCCCCTCTCCCCCTTCCTCTTCTCTTACTCTTTAATCAAGAAGGATTACAGCTTACAAGGTTACACAGATCTAAACCGATCCTACCTCACACAACCTTTCTACAAGAACAGAGGAACAGTCGCCGCCAAGAAAAAAAACCGCACAAAACTATTGCACTCACTTGGACTTAATGATCCCTTTTTAACCCTAAACCAGGGTTATGCACCCTTTAAATAGAGCGCCAAACCGGGCTCAGACCAAACCTCCGCTGAGACGGAACCAGCTGAGACAGCATGTACACTGAGCGTCGAGCGCAGGCGTCGGGCGTCGGACGCAGGCGTCGAGTGCAGGCGTCGAGCGTCGGACACAGGCATTGAGCGCAGGCGTTGAGCATCGAACGTAGGCGTCGAGCGCTGGCCTCTCCCATTTGGCGAGCCGCTGAGACTGGAGCAATCAAGGACCCATTTGTCGAACGTCGTTCGATGAACCCTTCTCCGTTTGTCGAACACCGTTCGACGAACTCTGACCAGAAGTGTTCCCCAACTACAACATTCTCCCACTTGGTGAACACCTTCCTCCGATGAGAGCTGCTCCTCCAACCTTCTTATTCAACCCTACGGCCATTGCACACTACTGAAATTTGGCAACATGAACCGCCTTTGTAAGAAAATCTGAGCTGTTCTCCATCATGTCCACCTTCTCCAGTTGAAGTACTTTCTTCTCAACCCTCTCCCGGATGAAATGGTACTGCATGTCAATGTGCTTGGTACGTGCGTGGAAGGCAGGATTCTTGGCTAGTTGAATAGCTCCTTGACTACCACACCACAGCTTCACTTGCCCCTGCTCAAACCCGAGCTCCAAACATAGCCTCCGCAGCAATATGGCCTCCTTGCTCGCATGAGTAAGAGCCATGTACTCTGCCTCCGTCGACGGAGTGCCACAACGCATTACCTCCGACTCATCCAACTGACATCACCTCCAAATAGTATGAATATGTACCCACTGGTGGATCTCCTGCTATCTAGATCACCTCCCCAATCTGAGTCCACGTGCCCAACCACGTCCAGGACTCCTCCTTCACCAGCCCCTTCAAAACATAGGGAGTAATTTGAAGTGCCTCGGAGATACCTGAACACACGCTTCACCGTTTTCCAGTGTTCCTTTACAGGTGTAGCCATATACCGGCTCAACACTCCCACTGCTTGAGCAATGTCAGGGCGAGTGCACACCATGGCGTACATCAATCTTCCCACAGCACTAGCATAGGGGGCCTTTGCCATGTCCTCAACCTCATCTTGTGTCTTCGGGCTCAACTTTGCAGTTAACTTGCACCCGACTGGCATTGGTGCTCCCACTGACTTGCAGTCCGTCATGTTGAACTTCTTCAACATCTCCTCAATGTACCTCTGCTGCCCCAACCAAAGCTTCTTCTTGCTTTGATCCCTGGAAATCTGCATTCCCAAGATGACACTTGCTGGCCCCAAATCCTTCATCTCGAATTTGGCTGAGAGCAACTTCTTCACATGTTGGATCATCCTGACACTATTGCCCACCAGTAGCATATCATCTACATAGAGTGTCAGGAAGATGAACTGCTCTCCCTTTCTCTAGATGTACACACAGTGGTCCGAATTCGACCTTTCAAAACCTAACTCCAGCATGTAGGTTTCGAATTTCTGGTACCACATCCTCGGAGATTGCTTTAGTCCATACAAGGACTTCTTCAATCTGCAGACCTGATCCTCCTTGCCCTTGGCTTCGAATCCTTCCGGCTACTTCATGTATATCTCCTCCTGCAGATCACCGTGAAGAAAAGTCGTCTTCACATCCATCTGCTCAATCTCTAGATCATGCGCTGCCGTAATAAAGAGAACCAGTCTGATCGACGTCATCTTGGCTACAGGTGAGAAGATCTCATCATAGTCAACACCTTCTACCTGGGAGAATCCCTTTGCAACCAACCTTGCCTTGTATTTCTCCACAGTGCCATCCCCCTTCACCTTCTGCTTGAAGACCCATTTACTTCCAATGGCCTTCCTCCCCTTTGGAAGCTTACACAGACTCCAAGTCTGATTCTTCCTCAGAGACTCCATTTCATCCACCATGGCTAGCTCCCACTGATTTGAATCAGCCCTTGATCTAGCATCTCTGGCAGAGATTGGATCTTCACCAAGAACACTTAGGCAACACTGTGCAGCCACTGCACATTGGGGATATCTCACTGGTGCCTTTCTTTCCCTTGTCGATCTCCTCAGAAGTGGAATTTCTTCAGCCTCATCTTCTGAATCATCATCACTTATCACCATCTACAAATCATCTGATTCAGAATCAGATTCAGCCCCAACAGTAGTAGCTTCTTTCTCAAAGCTTTCTTCCACCACCAATGTCCCTTTCTTTGCTTCTTTGGCCTTCTCAGCTTGTGTGACTGCCTGAGGACTGGTGTAACGCCCCAGGTTTTTCTTATAGTTAATTTAAGTAGAGTTATGGTAATAGTGATGGTTTAAATATTAAAGCTATCGTTGCGAAGTGCTAATGCGAGAGGGCGTTACCTTTTTGGAACCGTCTCCGTCATCGTCCGGCGAGTTAATTCTAAATTGAGTCTTATACGCAGACATATTTATAAATATTCATGTATAAAGGTTCATACGGGTAGGTGTATACAAACATATATATGTGTGTGTGTGCCTATATGAAGTTTTTCTTTTTTTACATGTATGGGCAAACATATAATTATGTATTCATATAGGAGGGTTTGCATGTAGGTAGGTATATATGTATAATCATACGAATGCATATGTAAAAGGGTTTTATATAAAGGTATGCCATTAGTACCTTATATAGTTTCATGTGTAAAGGTTGTATAGAAATTTATACATGCATACATTTATACAATATAAAAGGCATGGTGTAAAATTCTATATATAAGAGTATATATATATAGATATATGCCGAAAGGGGTTTGGAAAAAACTTCAGTTCTTTTCTTTCCACTTCCCGATGCCTCCAATCTGTTTCGAGAGGGAGATCGAGGCGAGCTAGGGTTTGCGCCGGAGTCGCTGGGCATCGGTGGCGTGGGCCGTCGGAGGAGGTTTAGGGGCTGTCGGAGCTTGGTTTTTCGTCGCCGAGCAAGGGTATTGGTCGGCCCTCGTCAAGCTTACCGCGATCCGGCAGGTGTCGGCTTCCGTTTCAGGCAAGGAAACTCTTCTCTTTCCCCCTCATCCTCCTTCATTCCCTTCCATGTGGGTTATGCTCCAGGAAAGGTATTCATGGCATTTCTCCCATGGGCAGCTGCTGGAATTTCAGGAAATTTCTTTTTTTTTCCTTTGCCGTTGTTGGGTATGTTCCAGGGATTTTCTTAGCTAGAAAATATATTCCTAACTTTTCCTATTGAGGCTTGTTGGTATGCTCTGGAACTATACTCAGGTAATTTCTATTTTTTTCTTTGCCGCCGTTGGGTATGCTCCAGGAACTTCTTATCTAGGACTTGAATTCATAACTTTTCCCTAAAGATGTTGTTGGTTATATCCAGGAAATTTATATTCAGGAAATGTATTATTGCATTTCCTATAGAGGTTGTTTGGGCATGCTCCTTATAGTGGTTTATTGGGTATTGTTGCTTAGCCTAATGCGATTTATTGGGCATGGTTGTTTTGCCTGATGCAAATTAATCGGGTATTGTCTGCTATTATAGGCTTAGTCTGATGCAAATTTATTGGGTAGTATATGCTCAGCCTGGTGCAAATATATTGGGTATTGTTTGGCTAGACCTGTTGTAATGTTGTTGGTTAGGGTGTATGCTAGCAATTCATTCCTGTTTATGTCATCACTAATTGGGGACTCATGCTAGCTCTTTTTTTTTACATCTCCTGTTAACATATATGCGGGATTATGCTAGTAGTTTCTCCAATTCCTGTTAACATTTAGGTTGGGATGTGCTAGTAGTTTCTCCAAGTCCCTGTTAATATTTATTTTGGGCTTATCTTGGTTATACGCAGGGCTCATATTGGCTAGTACCGAATCGTGGTTACTTGTTAAATTCTGCATATTTCACATAATTTTTCTAGGCTAAACATAGATGGACTTGTTCGCACTGGAGGGATGGGTAAAGGGAACAATGGGGTCCTCCATCACAGTTTTTGTAATAGTGGTTGGCAGGACAATGAGACCACCACCACGGCGCCTCTTTTTTTTATTTGGGGAGAATGTCCCCTTTATGTGAGTGGATAGTGACATTGTTTGGGTCCGCCGCCACTGGTTTATTTTGAACGCCCCTTTATGTGAGTGGATAGTGACATTGTTTGGGTCCGCCACCACTGGTTCGTTTTGAACGTCCCCTTTATGTGAGTGGATAGTGACATTGTTTGGGTCCGCCACCACTGGTTCATTTTGAACGCCCCCTTTATGTGAGTGGATAGTGACATTGTTTGGGTCCGCCACCACTGGTTTGTTTTTAACGTCCCCTTTATGTGAGTGGATAGTGACATTGTTTGGGTCCGCCACCACTGGTTCATTTTGAACGTCCCCTTTATGTGAGTGGATAGTGACATTGTTTGGGTCCGCCACCACTGGTTCATTTTGCTTTGTGCTAAATTTAGTTATGCTCTTGCTTATCGGGCTGGCTCTATGCGGGATCTTCTTAACCTTTTATTACTGAAATCTTTATATAAGCGTATATATATAGTTATATATATGTGTATATGTATATATATATGTATTTATATACCCCTTTCAGACCAGTTATGCTACTTGTCACTTTACCTGCTCTTACTTATAATTATGTTGTTTTCTTGCACCCTTTGGGCTGAAGCATTCTTTTCTTTTGGATGCCTCAGGTTCAGGTTCGTAGCTGTCGCAGGTTTCAGAGCAGGGTCGTTCAGTTCCCCGGGCGGAGGGCTTTCCTCCCTTTTAGGTAAGGGGGTAGTTTCTTTTGTTGTACCCCTTTTCTTTTGGTCTGTTGACTGTCTTCCTGCGGGTTCGTGTCAGGTGTTGACGCCCGTATGGATCTTGCTTAGCTTACTTGCCCATGCTGCTGTTACTACTTTTTTGTGTACTTGTACACTCTGAGAAAAGCTTATTTTTGCTGTATATAAATGAAGTTCTTTTAGCAAATAAATATTCGCTCTTTTAACTACTTTGTCATTCCTACTATTAAGTAAAACCTATTTGCAAACCTTAAACCAAAATAAAATGATATTTCCTAGTTATATACCAAATTTAGTCCGACGTTCGCCCTGGAGATGTCTCCGGTCTTCAGCGCCGTTGGAAATAAAATGAACCTATTTTCTTCCGTTGCGTACGCATATCTTTTATAAAAGTGCGGCTATGTAAACCGCAGAGCCGAGGGGCACGGCTTCCTAACCTAACGAAAATAATCTTAAAAGATAATGCTTTTATAAATTCATATCTTTTCTCGTAAAAAATGTTCGTTTGAGTGCTCGCCTGAACGTCTGTAGTTGTCCCCTACAGGATGTGGCATCATGACCCGTGTTTTCCCCCTTACTCTGATATTTTAATTTATTTCGGGAAAATACAGGTTGACAACTGGTTTCATGAAACACCACATCCTTGCTGAATGTAGCAGTCCTGGTCACAGAGTTCCAAAGCTTGTAGCCTTTAATGCCATCTTTGTAACCCACAAAGATGCACTTCTCAGACTTGACATCAAGCTTTCCCCTCTTCTCCTTTGGAATGTGAACATATGCTTCACACCCAAACACACGAGCATAGGACAAGTTTGGCTTTCTCTTGAAGATGACTTCAAAGGGAGTACATCCCTTCACAGTAGATGTAGGGGACCTATTCTTCAGGTAATTTGCAGTCGCCACTACTTCAGCCTAGAACTCCTTCCCCAAGCCTGCCCAACTGAGCATGCACCTGGCCTTCTCCATCAAGGTCCTATTCAGCCTCTCCGACACTCCATTCTGCTCTGGAGTATACGGTGTGGTCTTCTGCCGTGCAATCCCCTGCTCAGTACAGTACTGCTCAAAGGCATCAGAGCAGTACTCCCCTCCATTATCAGAACTGAGGACCTTCACCTTTCTCTCCAACTGGTTCTCCACCAGGTTCATAAACTCCTTGAACCTGTCCAGAACTTCTAACTTGGACCTGAGAAAGTAGATCCAGGAATACCGTGAGAGGTCATCAGTAAAGGACACATAATACCTTGAGCCGCCAAGAGATGGAGCTAGAGTTGGCCCAAACACATCACTGTGTATTAGCTCCAGCACTTCAGTTGCCCTCGTGCCCGTCCCATGAAAGCTTACCCTGGTCTGTTTGTCAAGCAGGCAATGTTCATAGAACCCAAGGCTTGTGGAGCACTCCGGCACGCCTTCCACCATCTGAATAGATGCCATGGCCGACATCCCCTTCTCACTGATATGCCCAAGCCGATGATGCCACAGCCTGGACACCTCCTCCTGGTCAACCTCCTGGCTCTCAGAGATAAGAGCCCCACTTGGAACCACTGTATCAACAAGCAGAGTATACAGTGCTCCATGTCTTACTCCACTGGCAATCACCATTGCCCCCCTTGACATCTTGCAAGTTTGCTTGTCGCAGCTGAAATGCACTCCTGCATCCGTCATAGAACCCACCGAGATTAAATTCCTACTCATCCCAGGAATGTGCATCACATTTGGAAGAGACCTTGTGGTCCCATTAGATAGCTTAAGCATCACATTGTCGCGCCCAATGATCTGCACAGCAGAATCATCACCCAGCATGACATCCCCAACGTCAAACCTCTCATACTCACAGAACCAGTGCCTATGAGGGGTCATGTGGTATGATGCTCCTGTGTCTACATACCACAAGTCAGAATCTCTCTGAGCAACGCACGCAGCAGCGATGTACATGTCACCGCCGCCGCCCTCCTTCTTCGTACCAGAAGTTGTCGGTGTCTCCTTGTTCTGAACGACCTTATTTGGACATTGAGACTTCACATGACCAGTCTCATTGCACTTCCAGCACCGAACAGGCTTCTTACTCTTCTCCCTCTCCTGTCTCTTGGATCTCCCTCGAGACTTATCTCGATATCCACCTTGCTTGCTCTCCCTTCACTGAGAGCGGGATCTAGATACACTCAACGCTCCTTTGCTCATCGCCTCAGAACCTCCTCTCTTGGTCTCCTCAGATAAAAGAGCTGCACATACAGTATCGTATGACAGTTCCTTGTCTCCACTCCCTCCAATCACGATAATCAGATTGTCCCATGAATCTGGCAGTGAGCACAACAAGGTGATGGCTCTATCCTCATCCGAGATCTTCTCACCGATAGAGATTAACTGACTCATAATGGTGTTGAATTGAGTCAAGTGCTCTGAAAACGAGTTGCCCTCATGCATCCGAAGTTTATACCACTTCTTCCCCAATAGCAACTTGTTTACCAGGGACTTGCTCTGGTAGAGGGATTCCAACTTACGCCACAGACTCCGTGCCGAAGTCTCCTCCATGACGTTAGTCAAGATAGAATCTGCAAGGAATAACCGGCTCAGGCCCTTAGCCTTCCGATCGGTTTTCGTCAAGGCCGCTGCCTCAGCTGCACCATCTGCAGTCGTGTCTGCAGATTTTCCCTTCGATGTGCTCGCATCCTTTTCTGCAACCTTAGGAACGGGAGGATCATCTTCGATCGCAGACCATAGATCTCGATCAATCAACATATCTTCCATATTCATCTTCCATAGATCGAATCGACTTCCGTCAAACTTTTCGATCTCGATCCGCACGCCGCCAGAGCCCATTTTCAGGATCAAGAACCTCGCTTTGATACCAAATGTAAAGAAACAGGGTGTGCCGAGATGAGAAATTCGACAGAGTAATACGAAACAAGAAAGCACAGAAAAAACACAGAAGACACAAATATAAAGAGGTTCACCCAAGGTGGGCTACGTCCCCTCTCCCCCTTCCTCTTCTCTTACTCTTTAATCAAGAAGGATTACAGCTTACAAGGTTACAAGGATCTAAACCGATCCTACCTCACACAACCTTTCTACAAGAACAGAGGAACAACCGCCGCCAAGAAAAAAACCGCACAAAACTATTGCACTCACTTGGACTTAATGATCCCTTTTTAACCCTAAAATAGGGTTATGCACCCTTTAAATTGAGCGCCAAACTGGGCTCAGACCAAACCTCCGCTGAGACGAAACCAGCTGAGACAGCATGTACGCTGGGCGTCGAGCGCAGGCGTCGGGCGTCGAACGCAGGCTTCGAGTGCAGGCGTCGAGTGTCGGACGCAGGCGTCGAGTGCAGGCGTCAAGCGTTGAACATAGGCATCGAGCGCATGCCTCTCCCGTTCGGCGAGTCGCTGAGACTGGATCAATCAAGGACCTGTTTGTCGAACGCCGTTCGACGAACCCTTCTCCGTTTGTCGAACGCCGTTCGACGAACTCTGACCAGAAGTGTTCCCCAACTCCAACAATAATGCCTCATACGGTGCCATCCTAATTCTTGCCTGGTGGCTATTGTTGTATGAAAACTCGATCATGGGCAACAACCTCTCCCAGGGCTTTCCCGTATCCAAAATGCACATGCATAATAGGTCCTCAATAGTCCGGTTGGGCCACTCTGTCTGCCCGTAGGTCTGTGGATGGAAAGTGGTGCTGAACGTAAGTTGAGACCCCAAGTATGCCTGTACCACTCCCCATTCCCTAGAGGTGAACCGACCGTCGCGATCTGAGACAATCGTCCTGGGTACGTTGTGGTACCTAACGAACTATTCCACAAAAAACCTTACTAGAACTGCAACTGAATTGTCCCTCCTGACCGGTATGAACCTCACTATCTTGGTCAATCTGTATACTATTACCCAAATAAAATCGTGCCCGGAGTGGGAGCGAGGCAATCCATGTATGAAATCCATGGCTATGTCCTCGAACTTCCACTCCGACACTAATAGTGGCTGTAGAAGTCCTGCTGGGCTCTTTCAGTCTGCCTTTACTAGCTGGAAAGTTTCACAGAACGAGACAAAAGATAAGATCTCTTTCTTCATTCTAGGACAATATAAGTCCCTCCGTAGGTCCGCCGTCATCTTGGAGATCCCGGGGTGCACTGAGTAACGTGTGCAGTGTGCCTCCTGAGTATCTCTTCCTGGATCCCACCTCCCGCGGGTATGTAGACACGACCCCGGAAATGAACGAAATCATCATGCAGTGAATAATCCTCTGATTTATCCTCTTCTAAGGCTCTGAATACAGGCTCCAGAGCTTAATCCTGCCTCTGCTGTGCCCTGATGCGGTCTCGTATCTAACAGGTGATGCTCAGGGTTGCCAGGTACTCCTTGTGGACTTCGGGCTCTGCCTTAGAAAATAAGGTAATGTGCATATCCTCTAGCATCCTCACCAGCACCATGGCCATCATCTGGTGCTCCAGTCCAGAGGTGCCTTCCCTCCTGCTCAGGGCCTCTGCTACAATGTTCGCCTTCCCTGGATGACAGTGCATGGTATAGTCATAGTCGCACAAGAACTCTAGACACCTTCGCTGGAGTAGGTTCAAATCCTTCTAGGTGTCGATGTACTTGAGATTCTTGCGGCCAGAGAATATCTCACAATGAATCCCATACAGATAATGCCTCCAAAACTTTAAGGCGAAGACCACCTCTCCAAGCTCTAGATCGTGTACCGGATAATTTTGTTCATGCTTCTTCAGCTGCCTTGAAGCATATGCTATCACATGACCATGCTGCATGAGAACTGAACCCTTCCCCAGATAAGATGCATCAATGTAGATCTGGAAACCTTCCTTCCCAGATGAGAGGGCAAGAATGGGGGATGAGGTGAGTCAGTTGTTCAACTTCTGGAAGGCTGTCTCGCACTATTTCGTCCTTGTGAAAGCATCATCCTTCTTCATCAAGGACGTGAGGGGAAGTGAGATCTTTGAGAATCCCTACATGAACTTACGATAATACCATGCTAATCCCAGGAAGCTGCGGACATCTGAGGCCGACCTCGGCCGTGGACAGTCTCTCACTGCTTGTACCTTGGCCGGGTTCACTGCCAACCCAGCCCTGCTGATGACGTGTCCTAGGAATGCCACCTCCTATAGCAAGAATTAACAATTCAAGAACTTTGCATACATTTGGTGCTGCCTCTGCTTGCCCAAGACATGAGCCAAGTGATGGGTGTGCACCTCCTTTGTCTTGGAGTAGATCAAAATATCGTCAATGAATACTATGACGAATCTATCCAGGTAGGGCTTATTCATCAAGCTCATAAATGCAGAGGGAGCATTCGTGAGCCCGAAGGGCATCACCGTGAACTCATATAACCCTTAGCGGGAACTGAAGGCCGTCTTCGGGATATCCTCCTCCCAAATCCGCAACTGGTAATATCCGGATCTCAGATCGAGCTTGGAGAACCAGAAGGCTCCCTCAACTGGTCAAATAACTCGTCAATCCTAGGTAACGGGTATGTGTTCCGTACTGTCAGCCGGTTCAACTCCCGGTAATCAATGTAGAGTCGCAACGACCCATCCTTCTTCTTCACGAATAATATTGGTGCTCCCCATGGTGATGAACTCGGCCTGACAAATCCTGAGTCCACCAGCTCCTGAAGCTGGGTCTTGAACTCCGCTAGCTCCTTTGGCGCCATCCGTGTCACAACCCGCATTTTCTCCGAAATTAAGAATATCAGAGTAAGAGAAAATACACGTCATAATGCCACATCATACAGGAGACAACTGTAGACGCTCAGGCGGGAACCTATTACTTAACTAAACAAACATGATTATATGATAAGTCATCATTTGAAATCATTTATTAGGGGTTTTGAGATAAGAACTGTGTCTCTCAGTTCGTGGATCAACTAGTCCACCGAGAAAGTATATATAATTGCAGCGGAAAATACTTGATTTGGTTTACTTAAAATCCTACATGTATGCAAACAACGGAGCATGAAGTAAATGATATGCACATAACTAGTCGTACTGTAAGAGTAGAAAATACCTTTAGGCGACTTTAAAGTTAAGGGTTTCAGTTAGAAAGAATGCAATAAGGATGAAGAAAAACTATTTTATAACTATAGTGCACCTAACATAAATCATTCCCAGAGGGTAAGATACACAAGATCTAAAGATAGTGGCATAATCTGGCAAATAAACTATAAGGTATAAAAAGGGGCACAATGGGCGTCAACAACATGACACTAACCCATTGGCACCAACTAGTATGTCTGAGCACAAGAAGTAACTAAAACAACTACCTCGCAGCAGCGGGGTGAACAGCTACTAAAACTCTGAACTTCAGGCTACCCCACTAGCCGCTACGGCTCTGAATCTGAGGCATTCAGTAAAACAAAGAACGCCTCAGCAAGGAATTACAAGTGGCAGAAAAACTAACAGAAAAACAAGCAAGGCATAAGGGGTACCAACCCAAGCCAAATTTACCGAAAGAGAGCTCTGCACAAAGAATCAACAAGCATCAAGTGCACTAAATATCAAAAGAGAAACAACACGTTCATTTATTTAGTTTCATCAATTAAAGAGACTGATCAGCTCAAATTATACGGGAGCGGTTAACTACCTCCGCTACCCACAGCCCAAAACCAGGTGGGGGTACCACTAGACCCAACCACCCAAACACGACTACCGTGCAAGGCTATAACATTTTCCCCCACTGTCCCCCAAACACAACTACTGTGTAAGGCTAAAGACAGTAGTTCTTATTACTTAAATTTTAATTAAACACGGGACGCTGCCCGAAAGGATAATCACTGGAAGGCCCTAAGAAATAGGGTCAAGATGAAGTACACATCGATCAATATGACTCATAAGAGTGACTCAAATGTTAACAGACCACAACGAGTAAAAAGAGTTTCAAACGGGAGGGATTCGAGATCAGAAGAACTGAACGGTCACTGGCAATCATCCAAGTACACCCGAGGGGACACGAGATTCAAACACGAGAACTCAACGAAATCACATGCGTTACGGGCAGGGTTCCAAGGGGCCGCGCCCCCTGGCGGGGTCTTAGGGGCAGAGCCCCTAACGGGGTCCAAGGGCCAGCGCCCCTGGCGGTGGTCTCGCTGAACGATCAGCGAGCAGGGTCAAAGGGCAGAGCCCTTGCGGGGTGCGGGGCAGAGCCCCGTCCAAAATTTTGAAAACCCACCACCAGAAACCACACAAAATCCCATCAAAAATTTAGGACTTCTCGAAAACTACAAGGGACTTCTCGAGAGATAAAAGGGTTTCTCGAGAGATGGAATTTGATTTCTCGAGAGAAAGGCAAATTTCTCGAGAGAAGAGAATGATTTCTCGAGAGGAAGGCAATTTCTCGAGAGAAGCGAATGATTTCTCGAGAGGAAGGCAATTTCTCGAGAGAAGCGAATGATTTCTCGAGAGGGAGGCAATTTCTCGAGAGAAGAGAACGATTTCTCGAGAGGTCAAGGGGTCTTCTCGAAAACATGGCTAAAACAACTTCTCGAAAACGATGAAGACTTCTCGAGAAGGACCAGGGATCTCTCGAAAACTTGGCTACACAACTTCTCGAGACTCTCAAAGACTTCTCGAGAAGGACCAATCAGCGGCTAAAATTCAGGGAACGACGGTGTCTTCCGAGAGAAATGCCCTGACACTACGCGGGGAAGAAAATTTAGGGTTTCTAACTATCACACAAGATGCTCGAAACACGAGCCCACAGTTCATCAAGCATCTATCGGGAGAAAGACAAACCACGACTTAACCAAACAAAGAGGAGGAGGAAGCCACTTGCCTTAAACCTTGCAAACTTGAAGATCTCCGCTCCGAAAGCTATGGATCGGCTAGGGAAACACACGAGCACAGATTCCTGAAACTTTTCGGGTCGAAAGAAGGGGTTAGGTCACTATCCTAACTCCAAAAATTCCATAAAACGGGAAAAGCTTACCGCTAGAACGAAGATCTCGCCGAGAGCTTTCCAAATCTTCTCTCCAAACGCGATTCCGACTACTACAGCCCTAGAAATCGCCGATCGAACGCTCCTCGAAGCTCCGCACTCGCCCTTTCGCTCGGCGGCTGATTTGATCGAGGGAGGAAGAATATGAATAGGGGAAAGGGATTTTAGGCTTTATATAAGACCTGATTTAATTATTTAATTAATTAATTAATTCCCCAATTTACTTAAACTGCGAGGGCGACCAGATTACCTCGGATTTCTACGAAATTCGCACCTTAACTAAAACACGGCGCTGCGAATCCAACGGCGAAGTCAGAATTCACTTCCGACGGGCCAAACTCGGGCTAAAGCCTCCCGAAGCTAAAATCTTGAAATCCACCCAAAATCTTTACTATAACTCGAAACGATGCGAAATCTCGCACGCTCGATCTACAAGACATACTTTAACTAAGCTAAGGCTCAACACACTACTAGACGAGCTCACATAATGCCCTTAAGCCAAAGTTACGTCACAGCGGGCACGTAAAATAATTAACGAAAATCAGGGGCGTTACAGTCACTCCCCCTAAAAGGAAGTTTCTTCCCGAAACTTGGAATCCGAAGATCAAGAAAGATACAAAATCAAATTTAAAAGATTAACTGACAGAAGATTTACCCGAAATCTTAGAGAAGAGGCTAGGGTGAGTCTCTCTCATGGCAGACTCCAGCTCCCACGTCGCGCTTTCGACACCCTGATTCTTCCAAAGAACCTTAACCATCGGGATCGTCTTCTTTCGCAACACACGCTCCTGAGTCTCCAAGATTCGGACAGGTTCTTCGACATACGAAAGGTTGGGCTGCAAAGCTGGCACCGAATCAAGAACAAGACGATCGCTACGCAAACACTTCCTCAGCTGGCTCACGTGAAACACATCGTGAACATTAGGAAAGGAAGTAGTCAAATCCAATCTATACGCTGACACTCCGATGCGCTCAACAATCTGAAAAGGTCCCACATACCGGGGATCCAACTTGTGGTTCCTTCCAAACCTCTTAACACCTGGCATCGGAGAAACTTTCAAGAATACCCTGTCTCCAACGGCAAACTCTAAATCCACTCTTCTTCGATTCGCATACTTCTCATACCGCTCCTGAGCAATGCGGAGCTTCTCGCGGATATGAGTCACAGCAACATTCATCTCTTCCAAAGCCCCTGGGCCTAGCAAAGGACTCTCACCTACCTCGTCCCAAAACAACAGAGTCCGATAACGCCTCCCATACAGAGCCTCAAACGGGGCCATTTGTAGGCTTTCTTGATAACTGTTGTTATACGCGAACTCCATCAATCCAAGCCGCTTATCCCAAGCTCCACCATGATCTAAGATATAGCACCTTATCATATCTTCCAAAATCTGATTAACTCTTTCTGTCTGACCATTGGTCTGAGGATGATAAGCGGTAGAGTACCTAAGGTCAGTACCCAAGGCTCCCTGCAAACTCTGCCAGAAATGGGACGTGTACCTCGAGTCTCCGTCCGTCACAATGCTCACAGGCACACCATGCAATCTGATAACTTCATCTAAATACAACTTTGCTATTTTCTCCATCGAGTATGCAATCTTAAAAGGCACAAAGTGAGCACACTTTGTCAAGCGATCTAATATAACCCACACCGAGTCATGACCACTGGGAGATCTCGGCAAACCAGTAATGAAGTCCATCGAAATACTCTCCCACTTCCAGCTTGGAATATCTAACGGGTTCAACTTACCTCCAGGCCTCTTATGATCTGCTTTCACGTGCTGACAAGTTAAACATTCTGACACATATTTTGCTATATCATTCTTCATACCTGACCACCAAACGATCTGCTTCAGATCTTTATACATTTTCGTGGAACCAGGATGGTAGGACACCTTAGAATCATGTGCCTCGCTACAGATCTTTGTCCGAATTTCTTCCAACGCGGGGACGCAATATCTACCTCGGTACCTCAAAGTATCCTTATCATCGATCGAAAAATCTGGCAATTCTCCTTTTTCAGTTCTACTTCGAAGATGCTGCAAGTCAGGATCTTCCTTCTGATGCATCCTAGTAAGGGCAATCCAAGAAGGCTCTTCAGCCTCTAAGCTTGAGGGTGCGGTACAACTACCGACTGAGATATCCATCAACATAAACTCCTCTACTAAGGACTGCACTGAGAGATTGAAGATATGCGCGGTTTTCCGGCTTAGGGCATCGGCCACCACATTAGCCTTACCCGGATGGTACAAAATATCCACTTCATAATCCGCCACATACTCCAACCACCTCCGCTGGCGCAGATTCAGCTCCTTCTGGGTGAAGACATACTTCAGGCTTTTATGATCTGTGAAAATCTTGCATGACACTCCATATAACAGGTGTCTCCAAAGCTTCAAAGCATAGATTACTGCGGCGAATTCTAAGTCATGCGTAGGGTAATTCCTTTCATGAACTTTCAATTGTCTAGACCCATAAGCAATCACCTTCCCTTCTTGCATCAACACACATCCCAGTCCAATGTGAGATGCGTCTACATAAACTGCATACTCGACTCCTTCGATCGGCAAGGCCAACACCGGAGCACTACACAAACGCCTCTTCAATTCCTGAAAGGCCTCTTCGCACTTATCGCTCCAAACAAAAGCAGTATTCTTCTGGGTAAGCTTAGTCAAGGGTGCGGACAACAATGAAAATCCTTGGACAAATCTCCTGTAGTACCCGGCCAACCCTAAGAAACTCCTTATCTCCTTAGGCGTCGAAGGTGTCTTCCAATCCAATACGGCAGAAATCTTAGCGGGGTCTACAGTAATTCCATCTTTGTTTACCACATGACCCAGGAAAGACACTTGCGAAAGCCAGAATTCGCACTTACTCAACTTTGCATACAACTTGTGCTCTCTAAGAGTAGACAATACTAAGCGCAAATGCGTAGCATGCTCCTCCGCACTTCTAGAATAAACCAGCACATCATCTATGAATACCACCACAAAGTGGTCCAGAAAATCCTTGAACACGCGGTTCATCATGTCCATAAATGCAGAGGGTGCATTTGTCAAACCAAACGACATGACTAGAAATTCAAAATGGCCATAACGAGAACGAAAGGCAGTCCGGGGAACGTCCGACTCACGGATCCTCAACTGATGGTAGCCCGATCGAAGATCAATCTTTGAAAACACCGTGCTACCACGCAACTGATCAAACAGATCATCTATCCTTGGCAACGGATACCTATTCTTGATGGTCACTTTGTTTAATTCTCTATAGTCTATGCACAATCTCATGGAACCGTCCTTCTTTTTCACGAACAAAACCGGAGCACCCCAGGGAGAAGAACTTGGCCTAATGAAACCACACTGCAACAACTCATCTAACTGAATTCGCAACTCTTCTAACTCGCGCGGGGCCATACGCTATGGTGCCTTAGCAATAGGACGAGTACCAGGCTCAGATCAATAACGAACTCCACATCTCTAACGGGCGGGAGACCAGGGAGATTAGCAGGGAAAACATCGGGAAACTCTCGCACCACCAGAATATTCTCGATACACGGCGAACCACCAACAGCTTCTACTACAGAAACAAGGTAAGCCAAACAACCGGAAATTAACAGTTTTCGAGCGCATACCGCAGAAATTATCGAAGAACTCTGGTACGGAGAACCAAAAAACGCTCATGGGTTGACCGTTGTCCATCACGAAGTCCAGACGCTTTTCCTTGCATCGGATGACCGCGTCACAACTGGACAACCAGTCCATACCCAATATTACGTCAAAGTCTTCTAAGTCCAACACTTTGAGATCAGCAACAGCCAAGAAATCTCCTAAGAGAACGGGGCAACTTTGGACGCACTGGTTCGAGGACACCAGATCACCAGAAGGGAACTTAACGAGGAACGAATCGTTGCCCAGCTCAGGGGTCAAACGGTGACGCTCAACGAAGGCCCTTGCTACGAACGAATGGGTAGCACCCGAATCAAACAGAACACGCGCCCAACGATTCTTTACCTTAAATCTTCCTATAAGCGCGAAGAGAAACTAGTCTAATACAGCGAACTAAAAAAGAAACAAGACTAAACAGTTGTCTTAAGGTCTAACCTGCGATCACTTGGGTCGAAGACTGCGCTTGCTCCTGGGTTAATAAGTTCAGCTTTCCTCTCCCTTTATCCTGATGCTGCGGCGGCGGCAAGGTTCGAAGCGTAACAGGCTGCAACGGGGGTTAAATCAGCGGGCATTGGAACTTCATGTGCCCCTTCTGCTTGCACTGGAAGCAGACTTTATCTTTGGTCCAACACTGGGCCACATCATGCCATTTCTGCTTGCACAACTGGCAGAGCACCTCACCTTTCGGAGCACCCTGGATTGCTAGCACTCGCTGCTGCTTCTGAGCTCCCTTCCTCTTGAAACATTTCTCCACTGGATGGCCGGGGCGGCCACAGAAGCTACACACCTCTCCACTCCTTTTCTTTGGAGCCGGGCTAGATACCTTGGGGGTCTCTCCCTCTTCGACTTTCCTCTTGTCCTTTTTCATTAGAGCACCCCGATTCTTGGCATTGTCGATAGCCTCGACTTTCAGTGCTGCTTCTACCACTTCAGCATAACTTTCAAATTTATAAGCACTCGCCAACTGCTGAATATCGCTACAAAGACCTCCAAGAAATCGCTTCATTCTTCCTGCCTCAGAAGCCACTAAATCTGGAGCAAATCTGCTCAACTTACTGAACTCGATCTCATACTCACTAACCGTGAGTTGTCTTTGCTTCAGGTGCAGAAAATTATTCATTAAACGGTCTTGCTCGACCGACGGCAGGAATTTCTTTAACGCCATCGCTTTGAACGACTCCCACGAACATCCACCCACGAGATTTTCCCTCTCCCTAATCCACCAGCTCTTAGCAAGTCCTTTCAGCTGGTAAGCGGCGACCATCACCTTTTCTCCTCAATGGCAACAAACCTGTCATCTAATGCCATGAAATCTGCTCTTCCGTCAAACGTAGGAGGTCCCAACCTTTGAAAATGCGAAATAAAATTCATTTCCGGTGGTATCGCTACTAGGGGTACCAAGGGAGCAGGAGGAGTAGGTACAGCCTGTCCTACTACCGGGGCCTGCACTACGGGTTGCTGCCTAGCACCGGCAGCCAACAACGCCTCAACCTGTGACTGCATCGCAACCATCTGCCTAGCCAGAGTCTCATTGCTCTGGCGCAGACTCTCGATCAAGGCTTCACTCTGCGCACCCGAAGACTCGCCCTCCGACTAAGGAGTCGACCTAGTCGCGACTCGCTTGCGCGCCATTTCTGCTAATACGCATAAACCTCTAATTAAAACTTAACCTTACACTAGAACTACACTGCTTGTTTCAGAACATACATGTACAGTTACTTGCCATTTCCACTACCTTTCTCTGGGATACTTTCATGATGATATGCAAATCTCAGGAACGATACTACATCGTCCCACTAGTCTCATGTGCAAAGGGCATGAATGCATGAAATTTCTATTCGTTTTGAAATCATGTGTGTACGTGTGTCATCATATAAGTCTTTAACTTCGCACGTGTGCTTATGCAATGCTATGCAAGGCATGTTGTGCTATGCATTCTAATAAAGGCCTTAATGCATGTTATGAGCGGCGTACACATGTAATATTATGCATCCCATACTACATAATATTGCATGTAATGAAAGAGAAAATGTGCTAATGGGCATCCATGTGATGATGGTTATGCATCCCATACTACATAACTGTCACTTGTTGCCACCTATGGTGGATCCATATACAACCACATATTATGCATCCCATACTACATAATATGCCCCGTATACTTCTTATCATGCTATGAGTGTAGTGTTCATGCTTCGGCCAAGACGTACTGATGACACATCGGTGTGTGTATGCAATGAAACCAAAAGAAAACTACTAAACTATACCAGAATTTGTTGCCCGACCAACTTGTCGAACAACCTGGCTCTGATACCAACTGTCACAACCCGCATTTTCTCTGAAATTAAGAATATCAGAGTAAGAGAAAATACACATCATGATGCCACGTCATACAGGAGACAACTGTAGACGCTCAGGCGGGAACCTATTACTTAACTAAACAAACATGATTATATGATAAGTCATCATTTGAAATCATTTATTAGGGGTTTTGAGATAAGAACTGTGTCTCTCAGTTCGTGGATCAACTAATCCACCGAGAAAGTATATATAATTGCAGCGGAAAATACTTGATTTGGTTTACTTAAAGTCCTACATGTATGCAAACAACGGAGCATGAAGTAAATGATATGCACATAACTAGTCATACTGTAAGAGTAGAAAATACCTTTAGGCGACTTTAAAGTTAAGGGTTTCAGTTAGAAAGAATGCAATGAGGATGAAGAAAAACCATTTTATAACTATAGTGCACCTAACATAAATCATTCCCAGAGGGTAAGATACACAAGATCTAAAGATAGTGGCATAATCTGGCAAATAAACTATAAGGTATAAAAAGGGGCACAATGGGCGTCAACAATATGACACTAACCCATTGGCACCAACTAGTATGTCTGAGCACAAGAAGTAACTAAAACAACTACCTCGCAGCAGCGGGGTGAACAGCTACTAAAACTCTGAACTTCAGGCTACACCACTAGCCGCTACGGCTCTGAACCTGAGGCATTCAGTAAAACAAAGAACGCCTCAGCAAGGAATTACAAGTGGCAGAAAAACTAACAAAAAAACAAGCAAGGCATAAGGGGTACCAACCCAAGCCAAATTTACCGAAAGAGAGCTCTGCACAAAGAATCAACAAGCATCAAGTGCACTAAATATCAAAAGAGGAACAACACGTTCATTTATTTAGTTTCATCAATTAAAGAGACTGATCAGCTCAAATTATATGGGAGCGGTTAACTACCTCCGCTACCCACAGCCCAAAACCAGGTGGGGGTACCACTAGACCCAACCACCCAAACACGACTACCGTGCAAGGCTATAACATTTTCCCCCACTGTCCCCCAAACACAACTACTGTGTAAGGCTAAAGATAGTAGTTCTTATTACTTAAATTTTAATTAAACACGGGACGCTGCCCGAAAGGATAATCACTGGAAGGCCCTAAGAAATAGGGTCAAGATGAAGTACACATCGATCAATATGACTCATAAGAGTGACTCAAATGTTAACAGACCACAACGAGTAAAAAGAGGTTCAAACGAGAGGGATTCGAGATCAGAAGAACTGAAGGGTCACTAGCAATCATCCAAGTACACCCGAGGGGACACGAGATTCAAACACGAGAACTCAACGAAATCACATGCGTTACGGGCGGGGTTCCAAGGGGCCGCGCCGCCTGGCGGGGTCTTAGGGGCAGAGCCCCTAACGGGGTCCAAGGGGCAGCGCCCCTGGCGGTGGTCTCGCTGACCGATCAGCGAGCGGGGTCAAAGGGCAGAGCCCTTGCGGGGTGCGGGGCAGAGCCCCGTCCAAAATTTTGAAAACCCACCACCAGAAACCACACAAAATCCCATCAAAAATTTAGGACTTCTCGAAAACTACAAGGGACTTCTCGAGAGATAAAAGGGTTTCTCGAGAGATGGAATTTGATTTCTCGAGAGAAAGGCAAATTTCTCGAGAGAAGAGAATGATTTCTCGAGAGGAAGGCAATTTCTTGAGATAAGCGAATGATTTCTCGAGAGGAAGGCAATTTCTCGAGAGAAGCGAATGATTTCTCGAGAGGGAGGCAATTTATCGAGAGAAGAGAACGATTTCTCGAGAGGTCAAGGGGTCTTCTCGAAAACTTGGCTAAAACAACTTCTCGAAAACGATGAAGACTTCTCGAGAAGGACCAGGGATCTCTCGAAAACTTGGCTACACAACTTCTCGAGACTCTCAAAGACTTCTCGAGAAGGACCAATCAGCGGCTAAAATTCAGGGAACGACGGTGTCTTCCGGGAGAAATGCCCTGACACTAGACGGGGAAGAAAATTTAGGGTTTCTAACTATCACACAAGACGCTCGAAACACGAGCCCACAGTTCATCAAGCATCTATCGGGAGAAAGACAAACCACGACTTAACCAAACAAAGAGGAGGAGGAAGCCACTTGCCTTAAACCTTGCAAACTCGAAGATCTCCGCTCCGAAAGCTATGGATCGGCTAGGGAAACACACGAGCACAGATTCCTGAAACTTTTCGGGTCGAAAGAAGGGGTTAGGTCACTATCCTAACTCCAAAAATTCCATAAAACGGGAAAAGCTTACCGCTAGAACGAAGATCTCGCCGAGAGCTTTCCAAATCTTCTCTCCAAACGCGATTCCGACTACTACAGCCCTAGAAATCGCCGATCGAATGCTCCTCGAAGCTCCGCACTCGCCCTTTCGCTCGGCGGCTGATTTGATCAAGGGAGGAAGAAGATGAATAGGGGAAAGGGATTTTAGGCTTTATATAAGACCTGATTTAATTATTTAAAACTGCGAGGGCGACCAGATTACCTCGGATTTCTACGAAATTCGCACCTTAACTAAAACACGGCGCTGCGAATCCAACGGCGAAGTCAGAATTCAATTCCGATGGGCCAAACTCGGGCTAAAGCCTCCCGAAGCTAAAATCTTGAAATCCACCCAAAATCTTTACTTTAACTCGAAACGATGCGAAATCTCGCACGCTCGATCTACAAGACATACTTTAACTAAGCTAAGGCTCAACACACTACTAGACTAGCTCACGTAACGCCCATAAGCCAAAGTTACATCACAGCGGGCACGTAAAATAATTAACGAAAATCAGGGGCGTTACAATCCGGTATGGTGCTCGAGATACCGGCATTGCTCTTAGCACCAACTGGATCCGGAAATCCGTATCCCTAGACGGGGGTAGTCCAGGTAATTTCTCTAGAAATACATCATAGAAGTCCCCAACCACTAGAATATCGACTATGGATACCTTCGTCTTCGCCATCTTGAAACAGATTAGGTACACCTCATCTCCCTGCTCATGAGCCTTGCGAACCTGTGTAGATGATAATTATAGATAGGAGGTGGGTTTACTACCTTCAATCACTACTTCAGAATCTCCATGCCTCAGCACAATTTCCTTGGTCGGGCAGTCGATCCTAGCATGATTCCAGTGCAGCCAGTTCATGCCCAGAATAAGGTCAAAATCTGGCATCTTCAAAAGCATTGCCGGCGCTTCAAATATCTTTCCTCCAATCTCCATGTTCATGTTGCACTTGGCACATATTGCTATCTCCGACCCATCCGGAGGTCGCACCCTCCTCTAGATGCACTCAAAGTGTTGTATTTAGTCTAGGTCGTCTATGAATTTCTCTGAGATGAACGAATGTGAGGCACCCGTATCGAATAAAGTGTATGCGGGTTTGCCATATACAAGCACTATACCTGGGTGGTTTTGTTGTTTGGGTCATAAATTAAAATACAACTACGGTTTTTGAAAGGTACTAAGTAATCGTAAAGGAAAAAACAAAGTACTTGTAATGACTTCTTCAGGGTTCCAGGGTTCTGCGAGATCCATAGCATACATATGCTCTGGCCGCCGGCCTCTGCCATGAGGTCCTCGGCCCTGACCTCATCCTTGGCCTCGACCCTACTATGCTGGAGGGGCTGCTGGAGGAGGAGGAGGAAGAAACTGTTGAGGGTTGTTGCTCTGATGTTCCCCGGCTGGTGGCACCCATAACATATCACTGGCTGGCGGCCCCGATCATCCTGCCTCCCCGGATCCTGGATCCGTAGTGGCGGAGGAGCCATCACTGCAGGAGGCTGCTGCTCTAGTCTGAAGTTGGGACAAGGATGTCCCCCACCTCTTCTGTGACTCATCACTCTGCCCCATTGCGGGCCCGTGCTGCTCTCTCCAAAGTATGATCCGTCAGCCGATCTCTTTCTCCTGCTCTGCACCATCAAATGGTCTGCCTCCATCTTTTTGGCCATTTCGATGATCTGGGTAGACGTATCATGCGATATGAAAAGTAGAGCCTGTCTCAATGAATCCCCGAGACCCTGATAGAACCTCTTAGCGTACTTCCTATCTTCCAAGTCATGTACCCTCGCAAATCTGGCCAGGTGGGAGAACTCCCACTCGTATTCAATCACTGACCGGGGCCCCTTCCAGAGGTTCAAGAACCTCTCTTCTAGCTCATCACAATCCATGGCAGATACAAAGCGCCTAAGAAGACATCACTGAAATCATCCCATGAGATATCTGATATCTCCCGGTCTGCAAAAGTGGAGTCCAACACTGACTTTCACCATCTTTTGGCATGTGCATCCAAAGTAGACGTTGCCAAGGGGACAACTCTGTTGACTGGGAAGCTGATGCCTACTAGCATCTCCTGACTAGAATCAAGCCACTCCTCCATCTTCATTGCGTTTTATGTTCCATGGTACATTGGGGGAGCCAAACTCTTGAAGGCATTTAGTTAGTTTTATCCGGGGTTCGACTATTTGGTCGGAGCCTGTTGAGCTCTGAAGGCATCCAGAATAGCCGTCAGAGTTTTCCCCAGCTCCGTCTGCTGAAAAGAGGTGGCAGTCGGAGGAGGAGGGACAACACGCCGTGGATCAGCGAACTGCAAGGACTACACAAAAGCATGGTTGTATTAGAATTGGCCTAGCTCAATGCTTAAATGGACTATTTTCTTATGATTGTTTGTCAAGTGATACCAGTTTGTAAGACACCCCTCCCCCTTACAAGGAGGGATACCCGGCCTTATGCCCAGAACCGCTGCCTTACGGATGACACCAACTCTCAGGTTAGTCATCACCGCAAGATGCCGATCCTGCCGGCTAATACGATCATTTAACCTTTAAGCCAATAGAGAATAGAAGCATGTAAAAGAAATGAATAAGTCCACAATCACAAGATCTCATAAATGTATACAAGTAGTCCAGCATGAGCACAAAAGAGAGTAAGGGCTTATGCCCTATACATATCCAAATGAAAATAACAAAAGAGTCACTCTCTCATAACATCTCTATGGGGAAGCTAAACACTCTCATCATCAATCACCTGACTCGTAGTGGAAGTTGTGCTCGACATCTGCTCCTCTAGTCCCGCCACCTCATTCGGCTGGTGCTCCAGCTCCTTGGACTCCTACGGTCACAACCGACCGTTAGTCATAAGACTAAGCCAATTTTGTCCCGCCTCCCCCCGCGACTCCTAGGTACCCAGTAGGAGGAAGGAAGCGGATGTAAGTTATTGGTTGTCAACTTATCACCTAGAGGGGGGAGGGGGGTGAATAGGTTTTTCAAAATATTTTTCTTCCCCCTCTTTGGTGTACTTGTTTTCTGGTTAATAGATCTATAGATTAGAAAAGCACAGCACAAAAAACACTCATGAACTTATAGAGGTTCCTCAAGACAGGGTGTCTTGAGTAGTCCTCTTCCCTCTACGCCTACCTAGCAGTGTGCTAGGCTCGGCAAACTCCGCCAATGTCTCCGGACCGCAAGCCTTACAACTTGGACCCGCAAGTCCCTGCAGCCTAGGCCCGTAATCCCCTTCACTGCACCCGAGCCCGCAATCTCGACACTCAGGCCCTCAAGCCCTATGCAGCCTAGGCCCACAAGCCCCTTCACTGCACCCGAGCCCGCAAGCTCGACACTCAAGCCCTTCACACCCTAGGCCCTCAAGCCCCTTCACTGCACCCAAGCCTGCAAGCTTGACAGTCAAGCCCTCAAGCCCTACTCAGCACAGACCCGCAAGTCTTTCCTGTAGCCTAGGCCCGCAAGCCCATTCATTGCACCCGAGCCCGCAAGCTCGACACATTTGGACCCGCAAGTCCTCTGCCCAAGCCCTCAAGCCTCACAGATCTCAAGCCCTCAAGCTTGACACTAAGATCTGAAAACAGATCTTACTATTTCTCAGCCCGCAAGCCTTACAAGAGATTTTAGTAAGGAAAGCCATTTCGTATGCCTGGTGGAGATCAACTTCTTTTCTTGAAGAAGATGCTTCTGATTTTGAATCTGAATGACACAAATCTTCTTCAAGTTTTCTTACTTTGCCTGGTGCTGAATGGCTTCATTTCTTTGAACGATTCTTAGTAGTCGATGAGGCTTGACTGCAACTTGAAGAACACAGGATGATCATTTTGTTCTTCCCTTCTCTCTTCCTTCTTTAGCGCAGCTTTTCAAGAATGCTCAGCGAGATTCTTTTTTGTTCCTCTCTTGGTGAGATAGATTTAGGGCATCCACCGTTCCCTTTTATAGGACTGAGAGGCCTGTTAATGGTGTCCTCTGACGTCCTATTCTGACAAGCCCCCATGCCTTAAAAGCACGCGTTGATTTGACAATCAGGCGGCGACATTAATTGCTAACAGCGCGTCCGACTACTTTTGAATTTGTCTCGATGATATTTCCATTGTTACGACGACATGGATAATATCTCGACGACATGACTTTGTCGATGCCTTGAACTGGTCTCTATTTCAATTCTTCACCATATAGTGATATTTCGACGATACTGGACATCACTACTTCATTTGAGCTTACAAAGACACAAAGTCATCAATTGGATATCGGCGAGAACTCCTTGAACTGCACGATATCGCTTAGACCTACTTATCTTGTCGACGACAAGAATGATATCATGTCGACAGACTATTCTTCAGCAACTGCTTGTCTACAAATGACCTTCTTCAGTCTTCTCGACGTCATGCCTTCTTTATGATGATGTCAATCGCCATAAGTCTCACTTAGCCTTTTCGACGACAAGGCTTCTTCTTGACGATATTATCGACATCTTTGAGTCATCTTCTTTGTCTCGTCATTCTGATATCGTCGTGTAGATGTCACAACAATATCACCATTTTCCCTTGCTCTGCAAGTTGTCGACGATGTGTCTGCTGTTGTCGACGATACGCTTGATTCTTTTCGACGATATCAGACGCAATCATTCTTCTTTGCTTTGCCTATACTTATCTTTTACTGAAATGATAAAGCTAAGAGGATAATCAAATACATAGTGAAGTTCTCTTTGTACAACCCCGATATTCGCCAAGTAAGGAAATCAAGCGAGACAGGAGCGGCGAGGCCCAGACCTCGCCAAGACTGACCCGGCCGATAAAACCTCGGCAGACTACCAAAATAAGCAGTGAGGTCCTCGCGAGACGACCTTCTAAAAGAGATGCCGCGGGTCGTATTCGCGAGAGGACCCGCGAGAACTTCTTCAACAAGACTCTCGCGAGGCGATCCCCCGGATTGACCCGCGAGAAGGCCTGCGAGAAGGCCCGCGAGAACTCCTTCAGCAAGGCTCTCGCGAGGCGATCCCCCGGATTGACCCGCGAGAAGGCCTGCGAGAGCTCCGACAGCAAGGTCATCACAACCCCTTACCCGTAAATCATTAGGGGCAACTTACCATTTTACCCTTAGTGGTCTGCCCTTAGCCTCTCCAAACAGCGGAGCTTGGCTGTTAGCAGACCCATTTGGGGTGCAGATGGTAAAATCTAAATGCAGAATCCTGTTATTTGCAGACCAGACCAGAAAATCTATAAATAGGACCTTAAGGGCACCTTTGGAGAGGATCTCACTTCAGCTTCCCTCTCCTTAGGCTTTCTTTGGTTAGCATTTCCAGAGCTCTCCAAGGTGCCCAAGTCTCAGCTTTGGCTTGGGAGGGGAAGCGCTCAACGATCTTCCGGGTTAGTGGAGGGACCTCCTCGCTGTGACTAAGGTCTTAGTCAAATTCTTAATCTTCCGTCCACCCTCCTCGAGGGATCAGTAAGGGCTAGCCGCCCCTCATTTCGGTGAGGGCCCCGAGCTCTACGAGAGACCTAGAAATCGATTTCGACATTTTGGTGCAGTGAGCGTGGAGCGTGGCTGGTTTAAGAAAGTTCCAGAGAAGGGTTATGGCGAGAGATGAGGAGCAGGGCGAGGAGTTCGGCGAGACTCCTCAGGAGGCGATGGCTAGGATGCTCGCGGATTTCAAAAAGGAGGTGCTCGACACCTTGGGGTTCACGGTCACAGCTCTGCGAAGTGAGTTTGCGACCCCGGCGCCTCAGGCGACCACTCCGCCAACAGCAGTCGGCGAGAGGGCACCAGGAGGAAGGGCTGGAAAGGAAGTTGTCGTCGGCTTAGGTCAGAGCCAGGAAGGGCGGGTGCTGTTCGCCAGTCCGGCGAGCTCAGGGCTGGCAAGCTCCATCCCAGCGAGCGCGTCACTGGCGAGTAAACGCCAAGAGGAAGCGTCGACTGTCGGGGTGGTTCAGGCGAGCACCGCCCTCGCGAGCATAGTCCCGGCGAGCTCAAGTTTGGCGAGCGAGCTTGGGGGACGAGTGGAGGCGGGAAGAGTGACAAGTGGGGGAGCACGAGCCACCTCCCTCAAAGGCATGGAAGATGTTGGTGGACGGAGCGTCGGGAAAACACTCCTATGGAGGGGGAATGGTCCTGGTAAGTCCTCAGGGGACTCGGATTGAGCAAGCCTTGAACATCCGTTTCCCAATTACCAACAACCAGGCCGAGTATGAAGCGGTGATAGTGGGCCTTCGGCTGGCCCAAGAACTGGGAGTGCAGGACGTGGAGGTCTCCACGGACTCCATGGTGGTAGCATGCCAGATCAAAGGAGAGTTTGAAGCAAAGGACCCGACCCTCCTGCTATACCTGGAGAAGGTTAAGGGGGTCATCTGACAGTTCCGCACCTTCTCCATCAAGCACATGCCGAGGGGGGAGAGCACCCAGGCGGACCTGTTAGCCAAGTTTGGTCCACGAGCGGGAGGGACGACTTCGGAACTCTTCCGGCCCTCCATCGAGGAAGGAGAATTGATGGAGGTGGATCGACGAGCCTCATGGATGGATCCGTTCATCACTTTCCTATCCTCCGGGCAGTTTCCTGGAGAGGACATGGACAAGAGGCGCTTCAGGTATAAGTCCGCCTATTACTCCTTGCATGCAGGGGGGCTGTATAGAAAGACCCTCTCGGGACTCCTGGCCCGTTGTGTCTCTGAAGAGGAGGTCCCGAGAGTGCTTGAAGAAATCCACTCTGGGGAGTGCGGCAGTCACTCCGGGAGTCGAACCGTGGAAGGGAGGGTGTTGAGGCAAGGCTACTTCTGGCCCACTATCAGCAAGGATGCGGCAGAGTTCGCAAGAAAGTGTCCAAAATGCCAGCTCTATGCTCCGCTCCAGCTCCTCCCTGCTCAAAGACTCCGGACCATCACGGCTCCTTGGCCCTTCGCCATATGGGGGCTGGACCTGGTCGGTCGCTTTCCCCAAGCCAGCGGCCAGAGGAAGTTCCTGCTGGTCATGATCGACTACTTCTCCAAGGGTGTAGAGGTGAAAACACTTGCTAAGGTAACCTCTCAGGTTGTAAGGAATTTTGTGTGGGGAGAAATAATTTGCAGGCATGGACTCCCACTGGCTATAGTGACAGACAATGGGCCGCAGTTTGCGAGTGAAGAGTTTGTCGGCTTCTGCACTCAGCTCGGCATTGACCTCAGGTTCGCTTCGGTCCACCACCCGAGGAGCAATGGGCAGGTGGAGGCGGCGAACAAGATAATCGTTAACCTACTAAAAAAGAAAGTGGAGAACCTTCGAGGAAGTTGGGCGAAACATCTACCCTCCGTCCTCTGGGCCATGAGGACTACTCCGAATACCGCCACTGGGGAAACTCCATTCAAGCTCTCTCACGGGTCCGAGGTCGTTCTCCCCATAGAGTTTGAGGTAAAGACCCCCCGGGTGATCGCTGCGAGTGAGGGGGATGAAGAGTGGTTAGAAGGTAACAATGCAGAGCAGAGGCTATCCTTGGACATGGTGGAAGAACTCCGGGACTTAGCCACCATCAGGCAGGAAGAGGTCAAGCGGCGGATGGCTCGATATTTTGACAAATATATTCGGATAAAACACTTTCAGAAAGGAGATCTAGTCCTGAAGAAGGTCGACGCGGCCGGCAGAGGGGCCACGGTGGGTAAGCTTAACCCCAACTGGGAGGGTCCATATATTGTAAGCGAGGTGCTCAAGTCGGGAGGGTATCACCTCCAGGATGTGGAAGGGGTACCCCTCGACCGAGCCCGGAGTGGGGATGATTTGAAAAGGTTTTACCCTTGAGTGCTTTATTATGTTGTTTAATTAACGTCTTACTCCTTTTCCTATGATGCTTATAACTACTGCCGTGCCGACATGACAAAGGTAACAAGTGATGGTGCTGGAATGCCCCAGATCGATTCCGCTCCCGGACTCTCACTAGACGGAGGGTTCAGGTTGATCTCTGGAGAGGCTGGCAAGGTGACAAGTGATGGTGCTGGAATGCCCCAGATCGATTCTGCTCCCGGGCTCTCACTAGACGGGTGGTTCAGGTTGATCTCTGGAGAGGCTGGCAAGGTGACAAGTGATGGTGCTGGAATACTCCAGATCGATTCCGCTCCCGGGCTCTCACTAGACGGGGGGTTCAGGTTGATCTCTGGAGAGGCTGGCAAGGTGACAGGTGATGGTGCTGGAATGCCCCAAATCGATTCCGCTCCTGGGCTCTCACTAGACGGGGGGTTCAGGTTGATCTCTGGAGAGGCTGGCAAGGTAACAAGTGATGGTGCTGGAATGCCCCAGATCGATTCCGCTCCCGGGCTCTCACTAGATGGGGGGTTCAGGTTGATCTCTGGAGAGGCTGGCAAGGTAACATGTGATGGTGCTGGAATGCCCCAGATCGATTCCACTCCCGGGCTCTCACCAGACGGGGGGTTCAGGTTGATCTCTGGAGAGGCTGGCAAGGTAACAAGTGATGGTGCTGGAATGCCCCAGATCAATTCCGCTCCCGGGCTCTCACTAGACGGGGGGTTCAGGTTGATCTCTGGAGAGGCTGGCAAGGTAACAAGTGATGGTGCTGGAATGCCCCAGATCGATTCCGCTCCTGGGCTCTCGCTAGATGGGGGGTTCAGGTTGATCTCTGGAGAGGCTGGCAAGGTAACAAGTGATGGTGCTGGAATGCCCCAGATCGATTCCGCTCCCGGGCTCTCACTAGACGGGGGGTTCAGGTTGATCTCTGGAGAGGCTGGCAGGTGACAAGTGATGGTGCTGGAATGCCACAGATCGATTCCGCTCCCGGGCTCTCACTAGATGGGGGGTTCAGGTTGATCTCTGGAGAGGCTGGTAAGGATAGGGTCTTTTTGCTGGAAGACTCCGTCTCGCCCGGCGGACCTGTCCATTCGGCAAAGAGAAATTTTGCACGACGACAGGCGAGTGGCGAGAATCAATCGCACACGATCCCAGAAAACTGGTCCTCGGTAGAAAGGTTGTCGACACCGGGTAAGAGGCGAGCCCTCGCCAAGAAGAGAAGCGCCTTGCGAAACCAAGGAAGAAATACGCATAACCCGAAGGGGTAGTAATCCTAAGAAACGACGAAAGGGCCGAGCAACCAAGGTATCCTATGCCTATCCGTTCAACAACACGCGACGCGAGAACGACCAATGCGAGAATAGCCTTAGCGAAGGCGGATATCGAGGAAAGCGAGGGCGATACATTCAATGCATAAAAGTAACAAGACAGGAAAGAGAAGACTGAGCAAAACAGAATTTGCATTCCAGTCCATAGTTTGGTTACAATCTTCGGCGACCTTGTCGATCGTAATTACAGCGCAAAAGAAAAAATAGCGGCGAGCTTCAAGAATCATCCGCCGAGCCTTCTTCGTCATCACTATCCTTCACGGGCGGAAGATGGAGGAAGAGCTCCGGGACGATGTCTTCCAGAGTCATGTCGGCCGCACTATCGGCCAAGAGGCCGATCGCCTTCGCCACCGAAAAGATGTAGCGAGCTGACTCTATAGATCCCACGCGGATCTCTTCGTCTCGCGTTCGCCGGTCTTCTTTTAAACGGCGAGGCGAGGGGGGAAGCGCAGCGCGGGTAAGGTCACCGTTTAGGGCCTTCAGCCCGGCCACCTCGCCCTCCAAAGTCTCGATGCGAGCATTGGCTCTCTCGGCGGCCTCGACATCCTGCAAATAAGTTCAGTTAGAGGTGAAACGGCCAGGGTAAAGGAGGATAAGGGAGGTCTAGATGACTCACCACACGGCCCTCCGCGGCGAGCAGCTTCTCCTTCAGCTGCGTGTTCTCAGCAAGAACCCCCTTGTAGGCCCTCGCAAGCTCCACGTTCTGAAGCTCCAACTGTAGGCAGCGCCTTCCCGTCATATGGGCGAGCTCGGTAGAACGCAGCTGGGACCTCGCGCTCTCGTAAGCAAGGGTCCTCGCGGTCTCATCCTTATAAGATCCCGCATCCTCGCGACCATACAAGGCGAACGCGAGGTCAAAAGCATGACCACTGACCGTCTCCTTCTCCACCCAGGAGGGGAGGATGGAAGAAATGTCCACCCTGTTGGTCTCCGGATTCCAGGTGACGAGGGGCTCACCAGTCTCGTCCCGACGCCTCTGGCCGAGCCCGAAGTTGTAGTGGTTCACCGGGATGGGGAGGGCGGAGGTCCTGACCGCCTCCTGGCAGGGCTCTTTGTCCTCGCCCACCGAGAGGCCGGTGAGGTCAAACTCGTCGAAGGCGGCCTCGCGAGGTTCCTTACCTTTCGATGAACCGAGCGAGGCCGCACTTTTCTTGCTTTTCTTCTTGGGCGGAGATTTCGAAGGGGCAGCATGGCTACCAGAAGCCCCCGATCTCTTGCGAGAAGAGGGCTCGGCCGGAGCGACGACGCCTCGGCACGCTTCCGCCCCCATGGTAGCGAGAGCCATAGTGGCGTCGGTTTTCTGATTGCTCGCGTAAGGGGGGTGAAGGGGAAGATCTCGCTCGCCTAAAAATGAACAATAATATGGATAAGTATGACAGGCTAACAGATTGAGACAAAGATGTTAGGCGAGACTTTTACCTTCTCCGGCGAGAACCGAAGGCAACGAGTCTAAGTTGCGGCGGAGGTGGACGACTTCGAAGTTCTTCTTGCAGAAGAACTGATGGAGGAGGGCGTCATGACCGCCGAGGGCGGTGGGCCGGTAGGTGGTCTCGCTGTATTGAACCGGCGAGAGGGGAATGTTGCCGAAGTTCCCCTTGACGACGACGAACTTCTGGGCCCAGAAGTGGGCCTTGTTGACGGTCTCAACCACCTTCGAGCCCGTGCCCACGAAGTAGGCTGTCCCATCTTTGTAGGCTCGGAAGGAGAACAGCTTCCGGAAGACCGGGAGGCTGAACTCGATTCGCTCCTCGCGGAGGTAGGAGGCGAAAGAAGTGACCACCGCCATGGCATTGGGTGTGAGCTGGCCGGGAACCACGCCATAATGCTTGAGCACCTAATAGACAGCGAGAACAGGATTAATCCGCGTGGTGAGCGAGACTAGAGTGGCAAAAAATAGGAGGTAAGCGAGAACGACTATTACCTGGCGAATTTCTGGCCACAAGGGAAGGCGCAAACCGACCGCGAAATGGGCGGTAGGAATGGCCAACTCGTCGACCAATGGGTCGTTGATCACGTCGTCCTCGCTAGGGCGGCGTGGCTCGAACGGGGGGGGGGGGGTGACGTAATCAGCGACCGCGCTGAAGTACTCCTCATCAGTCAAGTTGCAGGAAAAAAAGCTATGCTCGGCAAAGGCATTCGCGACCCTTCGCCGACCCTCCGACACCGCGTCGCCGCCCATCTAGAAAACCTGCGAAAAAAGGGAACGCGAGAATGAGAAAGAGCGAGAGCTCTGCAGCAAATGAAGAAGAAGATCGAGAATAAATGCGGTGGTTGGCCCAGTCAAGACCACCTATTTATAGCCAAAGCAAAAGGGCGGGAGGAAGCGGAACGTCGGCGAACACGAGTATCAACAAAAACATCACATCACGTATGCCGACGAGGGAAACCCGCGGGGTTAGCACAAACGACACCACTGCAGAATACGTTTAGCGAGGACAGAGGGTCCTTGCGAGCACAATGTAACGAAATAAATAAATTTATTGATAACAAGCGAGAAACCATAAAGGATGATACTAATTGTCGAAAGAAATAACAGCCAGCAGGAGTGGCGAATATGCAAGTCATAAAACGTGGCGAGACCATTCAAAGGCGACGACGATTATTAATCACAATACAACGTCTAGCGAGAATCGTGGGGGAGCCATTTCCACCGGCCGCCACCCCGCGACCCTGACCTCGGCGGTGCCCTAGAATTATAATAGTCCTCTGCCAAACGACCCTCCCGGTCCATGAGGTAAGCATAGTCTCTCATTCTCGCTATGTGCACCTCCGGCGTCGTGGCGATCTCATCCGGATCGCGCTGTCTCGCTTGACGTTGCCTCACGCACTCCTCCATCAGGACCGCGTGCCTATCCTCCGCGGCTTCCCTATCCCGTCTCGCCTGCATATTGAGATCCATCAGCATTCGCCCATGCTTCCTCAAGAGTTCCGCGGCTCGCTGCTTCATCGTCTCCGGATCTCGCGGATCCCCTAAGAATTCCTCCACCTGGTCAGGAAGGGGAGATATCTCGTCATCGCCCAGCTCGGAATCGGTATGAGGATTCTCGGCATTGTCTGTAAGATTTAAAAAAAAAGGGGTTAGATGACGAGCGCGAGATCACATGGGGTTTCGGCGAGGCCATAACGCTTACCGAGAGGGCGGCGAGAAGCTGAAGGACGGCCCTGGAACACATCGCCGCGACGACGGACGGGCCGAGGACTTCAGGGGCGAGACTGTAAGAAAAGAGTAGCGAAGGTCATATACGGGTTCGAGAAGTATTACGGCACGCAAGATGATCTTACCGGTGACATCTTTCCCCGCAAGGTTCAGGTCCGCCTGCGGATTCTTGCGAGACACCTCAGCGGGTTCTCCAATGTTCTCGTTCGGCAAGACATCCTGCGAGTGGAAATTAGTGAGGAATGATTTATCGACGTAAATTTGAGTAGCGCATACCTCCTCGGGGCGGCGATCGTCCGGGGAGGAGTCCAACATCACAGAGTCGTCGCCGGAGCGACGAGCCGCCTTCGCCTTCTTGACTTTCGGCGATTGGGCGGGGGGCGGCCGGTTCATCCAAGCGGGGACCTTGGTCGAGGAAGGTATCCCACCAGCTCTCATCTCCCTCAGGCGAGCCTCTGCTTCTTCGGAGATCGGCATCTTCAGGCAGCTAAAATGAGAAAGGGAAGAAAAGGAACGACGCGCGCCAATAGGTGTTCGGGACGATATTTATAGCCTACGCGGTGGGTTCCACCAAAGATTCCTGACAGGTCATCCGGGAGCGGTCGAATATAAGGGGTTGGACGATTCTTCGCGAGGACATCAGTCCTCGCGAAGAGCGGGGATTGTGTACAACCCCGATATTCGCCAAGTAAGGAAATCAAGCGAGACGGGAGCGGCGAGGCCCAGACCTCGCCAAGAGTGACCCGGCCGATAAAACCTCGGCAGACTACCAAAATAAGCAGTGAGGTCCTCGCGAGACGACCTTCTAAAAGAGATGCCGCGGGTCGTATTCGCGAGAGGACCCGTGAGAACTCCTTTAGCAAGGCTCTCGCGAGGCGATCCCCCAGATTGACCCGCGAGAAGGCCTGCGAGAAGGCCCGCGAGAACTCCTTCAGCAAGGCTCTCGCGAGGCGATCCCCCGGATTGACCCGCGAGAAGGCCTGCGAGAGCTCCGACAGCAAGGTCATCGCAACCCCTTACCCGTAAATCATTAGGGGAAAATTACCATTTTACCCTTGGTGGTCTGCCCTTAGCCTCTCCAAACAGCGGAGCTTGGCTGTTAGCAGACCCATTTGAGGTGCAGATGGTAAAATCTAAAGGCAGAATCCTGTTATTTGCAGACCAGACCAGAAAATCTATAAATAGGACCTTAAGGGCACCTTTGGAGAGGATCTCACTTCAGCTTCCCTCTCCTTAGGCTTTCTTTGGTTAGCATTTCCAGAGCTCTCCAAGGTGCCCAAGTCTCAGCTTTGGCTTGGGAGGGGAAGCGCTCAACGATCTTCCGGGTTAGTGGAGGGACCTCATCGCTGTGACTAAGGTCTTAGTCAAATTCTTAATCTTTCGTCCAGCCTCCTCGAGGGATCAGTAAGGGCTAGCCGCCCCTCATTTCGGTGAGGGCCCCGAGCTCTACGAGAGACCGAGAAATCGGTTTCAACACTCTTGAATTGGTGACTTCTCCAAATCAGGAATCATGAGGGCAAGATTCCCAACAATCTCCCCCTATTTGAAGAAGTCAGAACCCCAATTCAAAATTACTTACACTGATTACTAAAATGTGAGTTTATGCATTAGATGGAAACATAGTTACCATTCCTTTAGATTTTGCATCTTCTTGAGCTGGTAGCTCCCCCTTGATATGATGCATCTTCTTCTCTGCTCCCCCTAGGTTATTCTTTTCTCCCCCTTTCTGACTTTTTCATTATAGGCCTTGTAGATGTTGTTTGGCAATGATCTTTTGTTGTCGTCGTAACAGTTTGTTGTGTCGACAATACAGTTTCCTTAAATTTGTCATCCGAGGACAACTTTAGGCCCTTCTTAGGAGACGTCTTTTAGCACCAAACCTGAGAGTTCTCCCAGGGTGCTTTGGTCCTTTCCAACTTATAATCCTATTGGCTTCTTTTGGTCCTTTTGGTAGGGTGACCTGTACTAAGATTGTTAGTAAGCAGATTTTACTGTTCCAGCCAATAGGTCGGAACAACCATCTTATCCAAGGCCCAGATTTGCTTCTGATGGGCTCTTGGACTACCTGCAAAATGAGATTACAAACCCTTAGGAACCCAAGTAGCTTTGGGTCCTAGGATATTGTTAGCTTTGAAGGGCATACTGGATCTAACTACTCCAGGATATGCATAGTGATAATGAGCAAGGCGATTTGCAGGTTTAGCATTCGTTACCCTTGGAGCAGTTGGATTGTACCAACAATCAATTGCAAAGTGCCCGGTCTTTCCACAACACCAACATTCGAACCTGTTGTATTTCCCTTTCTGGCTGCTTGTGTGAATGACAGTTCTTTGTGTGTGAACAAATGAATGAGAGAGGGAAGCTGAACCATGCTGATTGCAAGTGTGATGTTGGTTATCATCATTCACAACTTTCCTTCTGAAGGCAGTCTTCTTTAAGGATTTCTTCTTTTCTCTGACCCGAACAACTTCCTGCCCCCTCATAACTTTCTGAGGCACCCTTGAGGTTTTGGATTTGGAAGAGCTTACCTCAGGCTTCCCTACAACGGGGAGTTTATCCTCCACTCTTCTGATTTTGTCATTCTTAGATTTCAGGGCACTAGGCTGAACTTTGTCCTTCTTTAGAAGTACAGCCTTGAAGGCCTTTCTGTGTTGACAAAACCCTGCATTCTCTAGAGTTAGTCTTTCTACTTTTTCTGAGAGAACAAGATTTCTTGTTTGAAAAGAGAAGATCTCTGCAGCTTGCTCCTTGCACAACATCTTGAGAATCTTGACATCTTCTAGAAGCTCATTGTAGTTCTTGGACCAATCATCCTTTCTAGATGAGCTGGTCTCAGATTCTGAATCAGTGGCAGAGAGAGGAGCCCTGATGCATGCCTATTTATGAGAGATTTCATCTTGAAATTCTTCCGCCGATTTAGATAAGGCAGTCAGTCCAAAACCAGTTTCTTCCTCCGAGTTTGAGTAGCTTGAGTCACTATAACTTAAGGTTTAACCTTCTTCTCAGCTATAGTCCTCCATTTTTCACTCTGATTTTTGAGGGACCTTAGATATTTAGCTTCTCCTTCTTTTGTCCCTTCCATGAGGGATTCTAGAGAGTTCCACATTTCCTTTGTTGTGGTGTAGTGGCTCAGTTTCTGGAGTGTTGACTGATCTATTGCCCCAGCTAGAATTCCTTTGGCTACCTTGTCCAAGTTGATTAGGCTGATGTCATCTTTAGTCATTTTAGATGATCTCTAGGCCACAACATATGGCCCTTTTCGAATGGTCAGAAACATCCTTGGATCAATAACATCCATGTAAATTTCTGCCCTCACCTTCCATAAGGCAAAGTTTTCCCTGGAACAGATGGCTAGTCTTGATTCCATAGCTTTGATGTGTGGACACACACTGGCAGATCTTTTCAAGCTGTTAAGCTTTATTTGAGCAACCTCGCTTTGATACCAATTGTAAGTTATTGGGTGTCGACTTTTCACCTAGGGGGGGGGGGGTGAATAGGTTTTTCAAAATATTTTTCTTCCCCCTCTTTGGTGTACTTATTTTCTGGTTAATAGATCTATAGATTAGAAAAGCATAGCACAAAAAACACTCAAGAACTTATAGAGGTTCCTCAAGACAGGGTGTCTTGAGTAGTCCTCTTTCCCTCTACGCCTACCTAACATTGTGCTAGGCTCGGCAAACTCGACCAATGTCTCCGGCCCGCAAGCCTTACAACTCGGACCCGCAAGTCCCTATAGCCTAGGCCCACAAGCCCCTTCACTGTACCCGAGCCCGCAAGCTCAACACTCAGGCCCTCAAGCCCTTTGCAGCCTAGGCCCGCAAGCCCCTTCACTACACCCAAGCCCGCAAGCTCGATACTCAGGCCCTCAATCCCTTTGCAGCCTAGGCCCTCAAGCCCCTTCCCTGCACCCAAGCCTACAAGCTTGACACTCAGGCCCTCAAGCACTACTCAGCATAGACCCACAAGTCTTGCCTGCAACCTAGGCCCACAAGCCCCTTCACTGCACCCGAGCCCACAAGCTCGACACGTTTGGACCCGCAAGTCCTCTGCCCTAGCCCTCAAGCCTCACAGATCTCAAGCCCTCAATCTTGAAACTCAGATCTAAAAACAGATCTTACTATTTCTCAGCCCGCAAGCCTTACAAGTGATTTCAGCAAGGAAAACTATTTCTTCTGCCTGGTGGAGATCGGCTTCTTTTCTTGAAGAAGATGCTTCTGATTTTGAATCTGAATGACACAAATCTTCTTCAAGTTTTCTTGCTTGGACTCGTGCTGTCTGGCTTCATTTCTTTGAATGATTCTTAGCAGTCGATGAGGCTTGACTGCAACTTGAAGAACACAGGATGATCGTTTTGTTCTTCCCTTCTCTCTTCCTTCTTCACCGCAGCTTTTCAAGAATACTCACCGGGATTCTTTTTTGTTCCTCACTTGGAGAGATAGATTTAGGGCATCCACCGTTCTCTTTTATAGGACTGAGAGGCCGCTTAACGGTGTCCTCTGACGTCCTATTCTGACAAGCCCCCATACCTTAAAAGCCCGCGTTGATTGGACAATCAGGCGGCAACATTAATTGCTGACAATGTGTCTGGCTACTTTTGAATTTGTCTCGACGATATTTTCATTATTACGACGACATGGATAATATCTCGACTACTAGACTTTGTCGATGCCTTGAACTGGTATTTACTTCAATTCTTCACCAGACAGTGATATCTCGACGATACTGGACATCACTACTTCATTTGAGCTTAAGACGACAAGGCTAGAACTCCTTGAACTACACAATATCGCTTAGACCTACTTATCTTGTCGATTACATGAATGATATCATGTCAACAGACTATTCTTCAGCAACTGTTTGTCTTCAAATGACCATCTTCAGTCTTCTCGACGTCATGCCTTCTTTATGTCGATGTTGATCGCCATCAGTCTCTCTTAGCCTTCTCGACGACAAGGCTTCTTCTTGATGATATTGTCGACATCTTTGAGTCCTCTTCTTTGTCTCGTCATTCTGATATCGTCGTGTAGATGCCACAAAGATTTCACCATTTTGCCTTGCTCTGCATGTTGTCGACGATGTGTCTGCTGTTGTCGACGATACGCTTGATTCTTTTCGACGATATCAGACGCAATCATTCATCTTTGCTTTGCCTATACTTATCTTTTACCAAAATGATAAATCTAAGAGGATAATCAAATACATAGTGAAGTTCTCTTGAATTGGTGACTTCTCCAAATCAGGAATCATGAGGGAAAGATTCCCAACAGCGGAGGACAACACATATAGTAATAACAATATGCAGGTGACAAGGGAATCTACGCTAGCAAGTATATGCATAACCAAGTAAACTGTACTAGCAGATATATACATCACAAGGTACTATACCAACAGTATAAGCAGGTAAGTAGTAATGAATGGTAAAAGAAGTAAGTAAAGCAGTGCATGCAAGTACAGTAACAAGTAAAGTATACTACCATCATATGAGTATCTTAACTTATATGAATGCCCATACAAACTTATAAGTTAAAATTTCCAGAATTATAACTTATCATATAAAAGAGCCCATACTAATTTATATGATAAGGGCCTGCAAATTAAGATTCTAAGGTTTATGTATGATATGATATGCATGCTATGGTATGATTCATACTAGTGCAACTCACACACACAACTCTGTGATCACAGACCTTTCGTTCCCAATTTTTGGAGCTAGCTACACTCTCTGGTACCACCGTTGTGGCTAAGACAGCAGTGGAGCGGGTGCCTCCACTTCCTAAGCGGGTATACACACTACCAGGCCTAGACCGTTCATACGCCTCTATAGACGTCCTAGGTTCTCTCTAGAGTCTTGCGTACTCTTTGCTAGAACCCACCAGTCTTTAAGGTCGGGTGTACGTTTTCGGTGATTGTCCTCCAGACCGCATCATAAACAACCTGTTGGCCCCTCAAACCTCACACCCCCATAAGTCAACGTACTGCCATCGGTGTGACAACCGGTCCAGTACCGAAGACCCGCCACTAATTATGCACATGCAAGTTATCACAACCCAAGCCTCCAGCTCGCAGGATCAACCCGTCCTGATATACAACTTACCGAGCCTCCAGCTCGCAGGACCGACCGGTCCTGATGTACAACTTCCCATCCCTTAACTCGGAATGAAGTTTACCATATCTGTTATTCATTTAGTTAGACTACTCTTGTCTTATAATTGTCATACTTTGAAATTTTGGGTGAATCCTGGACTTCCCGAGGTCTATCTGGTGAAGGGCTCACAACAGTACTAAGGAATACGATGGGCTGAAGTGATGTAGCGTACGTCGCTAAAGAGAATAACACGAACAAGACGCCTCACAACGCCCTTCAAACCTAGATCTACCGCACCTACACAAGCATCTATCGTCGCAATACGTTCGCATCTAACGCAACACATACACCACAACGGGAGGAATAATCGACTCTAAAATAACGATCAGAAGAGAGTCGGATTATTCCCCAAAATTAACATAAAGGTTGCCAATCTTTTTGAGAGCAAAATCAAGGCTATAGGCCAAGATCCGCTCAAGCAAATTGGACCTACCCGATCCGGAACAAAAGAGATTCGATAACAATGAAATCAATTTCAGAAATTACAAACGGAGTATTTAAAATCGAGAATAAAATGGTTGTTCGTTCTCCACAAATCTAAAGAAAGAAAACACAAGATGGAGGGGAGAAGTTACCCAACCCGGATCTAGAAATCGCACAAGATATGTGTGGGAGAATCACTCTCTCCACGGATCCACCGGCGTCACACCGAATGGGGCTGTGATGCGCAAATCCTGCACACCGCTATAAGCGGTAGCGAGACTGCGATCCGAACGGCAGTGAACCGGTCGTTGTCAAGTAATAATATGAGGAAGTAAATCCCCGAGTATCGAATCTCTCAAGGAACACAGTAAGGTGGAGTTAACGTTCGAGGTAGGACTTGAGATTGAAGTCCTTAACGTCGGATGAAATGCGGGGGAGTTGGGTTGGCTTTTGGAAAGCAAAAGAAAACAACTACAACTACTCCTATGCAATGCCGCTATGCAATGCTTCGCTTGGCGGGATGGAGACTAGGCAGGCCTTGAGCGCGCTGCGTCGCAAGGGCGGATGGACGAGTAGGCAAGCGGAATCGAACAATGCAGGCCTTGAGCGCGCTGCTTCGTTAGGCGGGATGGAATACGGGCCGCGATGCCACGCTTCGGTAGGCGGATGGACGAGTAGGCTAATGGAATGAGGGTCGCAAGCACCTCTTCGACAAGCACGCCACTAGCAATTGCTAGTGCGGCACACGAACGTGACGGCGGGATGGAAATGGACGGCGGAGCACCTCATTCACACATATGAATAATATGATTCCATAAACATGAAATGAACATTAATAAACAAGATTCATAGTGTCATCATGTAAACATAGAGATTACAAACAAATACAACCACACAAGTAGAAGAAAGAGGCAAGAGATACGATCGAATTCGGAGTCTCGTTGTAGATTCACGGTAGGAATCGTTGGGTTGTCAATCCACGTCCTAGCTCGGTCCCAACTGCGTCCGGGGTAGAGGAGGGCTGTCACACCTCCCAATGGACCCGTCTTCTCCAGCGCTTTACCATCCGGCCACGTCTAATGCGAAGAACTCCTTGCTTGGCGATGAAAATGCGTGGAATCTCCTCCTTGAAGCTCGTGGATGATGGAGGAGGCCTAGGGGGGAGGAGAACCAGCGGAAATAGGCGGAACGGCGGAGTCGGGCGGAAGAACGGCGAAAGATATATTGGGGGTCCCGACCTAATTCACGAGCAAGTCGTTTTATAGGCGTTGGAATAAACAGTGCGCACAGTCATTGGCGCACGACCAGTGGTCGTGCGCACTAGAATCCTGTGATCGTGCGCTCTGCCTGGACGGAGCCTGCAAAGACAGAAATTATAAAATAACATGTTCGCACGACCAGTGGCGCACGAACGGTGGTCGTGCGCACTATCGTCGGTGGTCCTGCGCACTGGTCGAGACAGAACTCATAAAATTAATGATAAGTGTGCATGAATAGTGGTGCACGACCGGTTGTCGTGCGCACTATCATAGGTGGTCGTGCGCACTACACCAAACAGAACTCATGAAAAAAAGGTCAAGTGCACACGATCAGTGGCGCACGACCAGTGGTCGTGCGCCATAGAACCGGTGATCGTGCGCAGTGTTCCTATGCAGAATTGCACCGGAAACACCTGCACGACTCCTATTCCAGCACAACCACAAATCTAGCCACTGAAAGTGGCACCCAACAGTGCATGAAAACTACAAATGAAAATAAACATGAAATCACACCAAAATGGGCCTAGAGGTGCACCTAGCATGGAATTTCAAATATAAACAATAACAGGGCTAAAGTGCGGTGAAATGACTGAAAAACGGCCCAGATGAGTCCATAAAAGTGTATATGATCAGGACTCATCACACCCCCAGACTTACCTGTTTGCGCGTCCCGAGCAAACAAATTCTAAGCGAACGGGGAAAGAAAAGTAGATGGCTTAAAACTACAATACAGAGTACCATGCGAAGTCGCATGCTCACGTGCATAAGAAGAATAGTAGAGAAGATTTCTGATTATATAAACAGTCTATATATTTCTAAAAGAGTAAAAGCATATTACAACTACTCAAAATGGTGAACTACGGTGAATCGTTCGGTCATGCATACGGAGAAAGTAAACTAAACGCTGAGATGAGCATTGCTCAAGATTGGGATGCCGGACAAACTCCACCGAAATCCATCGGTGTCGGTGACCATAGGCTTGCCCGGTCACATTCTCTCCACGGCACTGGTTTGACTCAAATGCGTGAATCAATAGGACTTTAGGTTTTAAATGGGGCTTGGGTTTAGGTGAGGTATACAATGATAAAGACGATGGTTCAAATACTAAACCCAAATGAGCAAATGCATAACATTATCCAAGTGGCCACAAAACACGCGGATGCACCACACCCCCAGACTTAGACTTAGACGCATGGGTGTGTGCACCGCCTACTCCCACATATAAATCTCAAACCAATTTTTTTTTTTCAATCAAACTTTTCATTCTTTTTTTTCTTTTCAAATCTTTTTCTTCTTTTCTTTTTCTTTCTTTAACAATTTCAGCAAATTTTTAAAAGATGCACAACCACATTTTTACAATGTACTACCACAATCAACACCACCAATTTGAAATTTAAATAAAATGCTTGCTTTTTTTGGGTGTGCGACTAGGACTGGAGTTTAGGCTTTTGTGAACAATAGTGGGGCTGAACCAAAAGAATGGGGTAGGCACAACTGGGCTAGCGAGGAAATGATGATAGGAATGGAACAAAGGCTCAACCGGGCCAAGATGATGGCCTATATCACATTCACACAATTGACTAACCGTATACCCATGCTTCAAGAATCGCTTGGGGCAAGTTCTAGCCACCGAGAAAGATTCTCCTTTCTCCCGACTCAAGCAATACGAATCTAGCGATCGTTTACACACATCCCTATGCTACCGTTTGATTCCACCGAATTCACCATTTGAGTAGAGTAAACAACATTTACACTAATAAGAAAAATATAAAACTATAAGTATAAAGAGAAGTCTACTCTACACAAATTTCTATGCAACCGAGCACTCGACTAGGAGCACTACTAGAGTCAACATTTTACTCTGCTACATAGTCCTAAGCCATCACCTAGACTTTCCCAAATAAGCAGAAGAATTAAATTCACAACAGAGCAAGCAAACAGATGAGTACGCGCTCAAGTGGGTGTTGTGGTGTGCAATGAAGATGAACAATACTAAATAAATGAAATAGAAATACTTCTAGCATGCAATGCAATAGTGCACGTGCGTGGGCACACAGAACTACTCTCCCCCAGACTTAAACTAAACAATCTAATGCAGAATATGACTACAGAATTCAGAATAAAGCTAGGGAAAGAGAGTACCTGATGCTCAGCAAGTGAGCATACCAGAAGACACGTATAAACCATGAAAAAGCTACAGCATCCGCCATCCAGAAGAGATACCTGCAGGGGTCAGCTCCGCAGAAACAAAAGAAAATAGAGAACTGAAATAAAGTGCAATTAACTAAATAAAATTAGAAAAGAAATGAAAATGCAAGAAAAATTAAGATAACTACTGGGGTTATTGTCATCCCAGCACGACTTATTTAGGTTTTGCACAGTTCTAGCTTATAGGCCTATGAAAAGAAAAGTGCACGGGTAACTGTTCTAATATGCGCATCGGTAGCGGGTACCGATACGGAGACAGAGCAGTCACCCCTCTACCTAAATATATATACCTGCTCCTCACAGGTAGAGGGAAGAGAATGTAAGAAAAGGAGGAGGCCTGGTCCTCACTCATCTCACAAAACACATCCTTGCCTAGCAAGGTATCGTCCACAACAGGTCCGCAGGAAGAAAAGGCAAAGAATGAGGCTTCCTTAATGGAGGAAAGATCAACCTCCTCGCATATAAGGACGCAATTAATATTGACTTGAGCAAGAAACTCCAAGTCCTCCTGGGGCACCTGTAAAGACTCAACCTGCACAGGCTCGGAAGAAGAAGGGGGGTCCAGAAAGAAACGAGAAGAAAAACGTAAATCATCAACAATCTGGGGAGTGATCCCGGTTTCACTCCCAGCAAGATCCAAGGGTAGATCACTATCATCATCGTAAATATCATAGCAAGGGGGACTTGAGAACTCAGGAGCCTCAGTGGTGATTTGGACCTCCTCGTCCCATGAAGAAGTGCAAACCTCCTCATCAGAGAGAGTATCCTCCTCATCCCACCGAGGTGCATCATCGTGTTCAAAGTATTCATTCTCCCCCTCCGGGAAAATGACATCCTCATCCCACTTTAGAGCACCCTCCGAGTCAGAAGCATCACCCAGCTCCTTTACTTCGAAAGGATCATAAAGAATATGTGTAGAAAAATCTTGCAAAGAAACTGGAGGGAAAAAAATATTCGGTTCCTCCACAAAAAGATCTGCTAACGCCTCCCCGATGGAAAGAATACTTTCCTCATCATACTCAGGTGCAACTAAGAGCTCCCATTCCTCTCCTTGTTGGCTAATAGATGAGTGATCATCGTCACTGGGAGTGAAGCCATAAACAGGGAGTGAGGAGTCCGTGCACGAGACAAGCTCAGGGGTAGAGGGCACAATTGCCTCCATGGGTAAAGAATGAGCGATAGGGACAATGTTGTCCTGAGTGGAGGAGTGGCGGTCAGGCTTGAAAAGACTAGGACAGTCCTTCAATTCATGACCCTCTCCTCGACACAACAAGCAAACAATGTTCCAACACTGCCTAGCATTCAACTCATTCATTTGGTCTGTATAATAAACCATCTTATCATTAAAGCTAGGCGAAATACCCCATGACGACATTTTCAAAATTCAAAGCAAATAAAAAGAAACTGAAATTCTTTGCAAGGAAATCTACACAACTAGAAAAACTCCTTGAATAAAACTTGCCTAAAACTTTAAAATAGGGGAGGAAGAAATAAAAACAAACAAAAGAAGATTAAAAGGGCAAACAAAAATAACAATGCGGCTATACACAATGAAAGAACTACTATCTCTCGGCTCTCCCTCTCAAGAAAACTCACACGACTGTGTTCCCCGGCAACGGCGCCAAAAACATGATGCGCAAATCCTGCACGCCGCTATAGGCGGTAGCAAGACTGCGATCCGAACGGTAGTGAACCGGTCGTTGTCAAGTAAATCCCCGAGTATCGAATCTCTCAAGGAACACAGTAAGGTGGAGTTAACGTTCGAGGTAGGACTTGAGATTGAAGTCCTTAACGTCGGATGAAATGCGGGGGAGTTGGGTTGGCTTTTGGAAAGCAAAAGAAAACAACTACAACTACTCCTATGCAATGTCGCTATGCAATGCTTCGCTTGGCGGGATGGAGACTAGGCAGGCCTTGAGCGCACTGCGTCGCAAGGGCGGATGGACGAGTAGGCAAGCGGAATCGAACAATGCAGGCCTTGAGCGCGCTGCTTCTTTAGGCGGGATGGAATACGGGCCGCGATGCCACGCTTCGGTAGGCGGATGGACGAGTAGGCTAATGGAATGAGGGTCGCAAGCACCTCTTCGACAAGCACGCCACTAGCAATTGCTAGTGCGGCACACGAACGTGACGGCGGGATGGAAATGGACGGCGGCGCACCTCATTCACACATATGAATAATATGATTCCATAAACATGAAATGAACATTAATAAACAAGATTCATAGTGTCATCATCTAAACATAGAGATTACAAACAAATACAACCACACAAGTAGAAGAAAGAGGCAAGAGATACGACCGAATCGGGAGTCTCGTTGTAGATTCACGGTAGGAATCGTTGAGTTGTCAATCCACGTCCTAGCTCGGTCCCAACTGCGTCCGGGGTAGAGGAGGGCTGTCACACCTCCCAATGGACCCGTCTTCTCCAGCGCTTTACCATCCGGCCACGTCTAATGCGAAGAACTCCTTGCTTGGCGATGAAAATGCGTGGAATCTCCTCCTTGAAGCTCGTGGATGATGGAGGAGGCCTAGGGGGGCGGAGAACCAGCGGAAATAGGCGGAACGACGGAGTCGGGCGGAAGAACGGCGAAAGATATATCGGGGGTCCCGACCTAATTCGCGAGCAGGTCGTTTTATAGGCGCTGGAATAAACAGTGCGCACGGTCATTGGCGCACGACCAGTGGTCGTGCGCACTAGAATCCTGTGATCGTGCGCTCTGCCTGGACGGAGCCTGCAAAGACAGAAATTATAAAATAACATGTTTGCATGACCAGTGGCGCACGAACGGTGGTCGTGCGCACTATCGTCGGTGGGCGTGCGCACTGGTCGAGACAGAACTCATAAAATTAATGATAAGTGCACACGAACAGTGGCGCACAACCGGTGGTCGTGCGCACTATCGTAGGTGGTCGTGCGCACTACACCAAACAGAACTCATGAAAAAAAGGTCAAGTACACACGATCAGTGGTGCACGACCAGTGGTCGTGCGCCATAGAACCGGTGATCGTGCGCAGTGTTCCTGTGCAGAATTGCACCGGAAACACCTGCACGACTCCTATTCCAGCACAACCACGAATCTAGCCACTGAAAGTGGCACCCAACAGTGCATGAAAACTACAAATGAAAATAAACATGAAATCACACCAAAATGGGCCTAGAGGTGCACCTAGCATGGAATATCAAATATAAACAATAACAGGGCTAAAGTGCGGTGAAATGACTGAAAAACGGCCCAGATGAGTCCATAAAAGTGTATATGATCAGGACTCATCAGGCTGCAACCTTCTTCCTTGGAGTCGCACTGAAGGAGTCCTCGCCGGAGTCGCACCGAAGAGGGGAGGAGGAAGCAAACGTTCGAGTCACACCAACATGGGGGGCGGCGGCAAGGAGGAGTCCCCTCTTGGCCAAAATTTCACAAGGGGAAGTTTAGGGTTAAAATCTTTCTTAATCTTCTCAAGCCTCATAATAGTCTCCTTATATAGGAGTTACAACATCATACAACCGTTCAAGATGGAGATGTAATCTCAACCATCCGTACGGTTAAATACACACCAAATGTTTTTAAATGCAGGAAATAAATAATAAAAATACGCAAATGAATATAAAATTATTACTCAAACATGTAATAATTTTATATTATAAAATTAAACGCATAAAATAGATAACTTGGTCTTCAAGCGGACTTAGTATGCCGCGGGCGGAGGTTGTAACGTTGCCTTCCGTTAGCGTCAACATGGCGCCTAAAATCCTTATGCCGTTGTGCCTCGGCAACCGGATCATCATCAAGTAGTGTAGGAGGGGCCACGCCATCAATCCTCCCTGACTCAAAATCACGTATCACCGATGCGTGGTCCGAAATATAGCGGTGGAGAAGGTCAGCATCCAAGCGTCGAAGCTCCGTCTTGAGTACCCATGAGTCGTCCGAAGGGGGGCGGTCATGCCAACGGATGAGGAAGTGGTAGGTATCACCATCAGCAGTAGCAAGTGGCTCAGCAGCAACTATCGTATCTGGAGTGAGAAATGTCTTGGGAAACCTGGGAAACATGTCAGCAGTAGGAATAAAAGAATGCAACTCACCATCTGATGATATACCTGTGGGGACCGAAAGAGAGAGATCATCCGAACTACCACTCCCCAACCCATTTGAAATTTTAGTGGAGGGAGAAGACGACAAGGAATTCAACTCTTGTGGAGGCGAAACAAACAACGTCAAATCCGTGACATTAAAAATGGGGTAGATACCCTGTTGGAACAACCCTATTACTGATTTGGGCTAGGATCACTATGTTTTAACTAAGGATGAAGTTGACCCCATTGTATAGCTTAAGGGTCAAATCTTTAGGCTGATTGACTAGCTAGAACTTAAGGAACATTTAAGTTCCCAGCATTCGACAAATGGCGAGTGGCGTTCGACGAATGTCTAGCATCGTTCGACAAATTGCTCTCAGCAGACTGAAGTATTATAGCCAGTTCCAGCGCTCGACATTCTCTGAGCAGCGTTCGACAAATGGCAAGCAGCGTTCGACGAATTCCAGCCAGAGCTCGACAAATTCTGTATTAAAGCTCAGTTCGACAAATACAAGTCCAAATTATTTATATCAGTTATTTTGTCAACAATCTGAACACAGATTGACGACTTTAACGAATCTATTCAAGTACTTTTGGACGTATTCAGTCAGTTTAGTAAGGATATCTTATTCATTTATTATATTCTTTTATTCCTTCTATTCCAAAAAGGAGAATAGCCGTTGACATTTAATGCTAAGGCATCTTTCACGACAAAGGAATCAAAAAGGACCTGCCAAAATCGTTTTGGTGGCTGTTACAGTTCCAAGAAGGATTTAAGTCAGAATAATATATTCCTTAAATACATATGATTTGAATTTCAAATCAGAAAGCTATCAAAGAAGGAAATATATACAAAAACAGTCGTACTCCTTTACAGAGATATAGAGATTTTTTTCACAGTTTTTTTAGTCTCTCAGAAATACAGTTCTTCAGAACAACAAGAATACAGAAGGATTAGAGAAAGGAGAAGAAGAGGACACATACAGAGAACATATACTTTCAGTCTTCTTCTTCCTAAAAGCAGCATCTTCATCTCTCTGAGAACAACATTCATTCTCTCAGATCTGCTGCAAGTTCAAGTCTTCCAAAGAGCAACAACAATCTGAAGATTTACTTCTTCCAGATTAATCTGCTACAGAAGATTTCTGTTTTAGAGAAAGCTTCATCCTCAAGCTGTCAACAACTTCAATCAGACAGGGGGAGCTTTCATCCTCAACACCTTTTGTCTTCTCTCAGAAATATTGACAGAGAAGAACACTCTAAACCTCATTACCTCATCTTGTACAGGGTTAATTCTCCCTTTAAAAGTTTACACAATGGTGGCAAGACACCTTATCAAAAAATCCTCGTGTGGTTTTTAAGCACCTTATCAAAAGCTTATTGCTGTGTGGACACCTTATCAAAAAAACCCTGGTTTTGAGAACCTTATCAAAAGCTCTGTGTTGTGTGGACACCTTATCAAAAACTCCTAGTGGATTCCTACCAGCTGTGGTAGAAGAGTAGACGTACCCAGATTTATTGGGGAACTACTATATTTCCTTATGTCCCCTGTGCTTGTGATTTTTTGTATTGTTTCTATGCTGTGTGCTATTTTCTTTATTCAAATTATATAACATACTCTGCATTACACATATATATACATCAGTATTTTAATTCCGCTTTAAAAACTAATAAAAAGTTTTAATACTCTATTCACCCCCCCCCCCCCCCCCCCCCCCCCTCTAGAGTAACTTAAGATATAACCTCCACTTTCATACCCCAATCCGCAGGCAAATCCAAAACGAAAGCATTGTCACCTAGTTTCTTTATAATCCGAAAAGGGTCGGCGCGCTTTGGTGCTAACTTTTTAACGGTGCCAGATGGCAGTCGTTCGGGAACTAACCGGACTAAAACCAAATCGCCGACTTTAAAGTGTGACACTCTCCTATGTAGATTAGTGTGCACTTGATAGGACTCGTATTGAGAAGTCAAGGTAGCTCGTATACGTGCATGTAGATCATGAATGTGTTGGGCGAAGGATTGTGCAAATTGACTTGTTTTATATGTTGGTGGTAACGGAACCAAGTCAAGAGGCACCGGAGCCTTATACCCGTGAACAATCTCATTAGGTGACATATCCGTGGACCTATTCTTAGAGTTATTGTATGCCAATTGGGCATGGGGCAGCAATAGATCCCACGTGACTTTGTGATCACTCACAAGACACCAAAGGAGGTTCCCCAAACTCCGATTGACCACCTCCGTTTGCCCGTCAGTTTGCGGGTGATAAGCAGCGGAGAATAGTAATTTCGTTCCCATCAACATCCATAAAGTCTTCCAAAAATAGCTAGTGAATTTTACATCACTATCCGAGACAATTGTCTTCGGCACTCCACGATGGCTAACGACCTCTTTAAAATATAATTTTGCTATGTGAGACGCATCGTTGGTTCTAGTGCACGAAATAAAATATGCCATTTTGGAGAACCTATCCACTACTACGAGAATAGAATCGAGACGGCGTAAAGTGGTGGGTAGGCCTAAAACAAAGTCCATGCTCACGTCCTCCCATGGTGTAGAAGGGATAGGCAAGGGTGTATATAATCCTACGTTGGTTTTTGTGCCCTTAGATACCTGACAGGTGAGACAAAGACTCACTACCCTTCCCACCATCGCCTTAAGTTTAGGCCAAAAAAACTTCTCCTCAACTAACGTAAAGGTCTTATCCCTACCGCAATGGCCACTCAACCCTCCGCTATGCAGCTCCCAGATGATATGGAGACGCAAAGATGACTGCGGGATGCACAACTTCCCATGCCTAAATAGATAGCCATCCTTAATAACGAACGCATATATAGTCGTCGGGCAACTATCCTGGGCAGATAAATATGAATCCTGGAAATCTGGGCAAGTAGCGTATTCATCCTTAATGCGCTCAAATCCTACAACATTAACCTCCATAGTCGTAAGCAAAATTGTAAGGCGACTAAGAGCATCCGTGACTCGGTTATCAGCTTTCTTAAGGTGCTTAAGATTAAATGTGTAACCTTGCAGGAAAGATACCCACTTAGCGTGACGCGGGATGATTTTATGCTGGCCATTGATGAACCTCAATGCCTCGTGATCAGAGAGGATCACAAACTCCTTGGAGAGGAGATATTGTTGGAGTTGCCATTGTGATATAGAAGTGGTCAAACATGTAATCTCACTGCCAACGCGATATGAGCCTGCAGGGTCGCACATAAGAGCATGTGGAGAAGTTGGAAGATTGACTGTGTTGGTAAAGGTTACCAATCACCATATATATAGAATGGGGAAGTCCAGCAAATGTTGCTGTCTGAATTCGTCGAATATGATTCGTCGGAATTCGTCGGGTTTACACGGATAGGATTCGTCGGATTCGTCGGGATTCGTCGGGTCATTCCGTGGAAACTCGACGAACTGTGACAGAGATCCTTCACTCGGCAAGATGTTGTCGTCTGTTTGGATTCGTCGGAATTCGTCGGGATTCGTCGGATTGTTCCGTGGAATCTCGACGAATTATCACAGAGAGCCTTGACTAGGCAATTGTTGCCGTCTGTTGTGATTCGTCAGAATTCGTCGGATTGTCCCGTGAAGACTCGACGAATTGTTACAGAGATCATTTTCTTGGCAAATGTTGCCGTCTGATCTGATTCGTCGGATTCGTCGGATTCGTCGGATTGTCCCGTGAAATCTCGACGAATGATCTTCCGTGGAATTCCGACGAATTGTAACAGAAGCCCTTATTCTGATGTGTGGTCTGCGGATAGCGATTCTTCTAGAAGTTGTTTATCCTTTGGGTATAAATAGGACTTCGTTTTTAGGGTTCTAAGAACTGACGAAGAGAAAGGCCGACGGAAGGAGTTCCGTTCACGCCTCACGAACCCTAGTCGACGGAAGTGTTCCGCCGTCTCTGAATCGCGTCCGCTGACCTCCTCTCCGTCGATTGTCGCCGGCATTGTTCTTCCTGAAGCGGATCTAGCAATCCGTGGAAGTGCAAGGTGCAGCCTTTCTTCCTTCCGAGTTGCGTGCGACGTGACTTGGCGTTCTCCCGGCTCGTGTGGACTTCTGTAGAGACGTAGACATAATTCTACGTGAGAACTCTCCTTGCCGCCAACAGGAATCAACTCGTGGAGCATCTAGGTTGGATTTGATCCAACCCCATTGAGGTAATTTTTGCCTAGTATTTTATTAACTTCTTGATTCAACATTCATGGCCAATCCAAGCATTTTTGGGTTGTTTCTGTTTATTTCCGCTGCGCCTACATATGATGTATGGTTCTAGAAAAACCCAACAGTGGTATCAGAGGTAGGTTCTGGTCTTGGATGTTGTTTCAGAAGTTTGGTTATTCTAGTACGTGCAAATCTAGGTATTTAGAAGTGTTCTAAATGTCAAGATTTCTTCCTGGAACATCAAATGTTGATGATTTTCAAAAGGGGGTCTTGGAACCCCGCCAGGAACGTTTGGGATTTCGTGGTTATTTCTAATTGTTAGAAATAGTTGTCTCCTTAGCAGTAACCGTCCCTCAAGTGGTTAATGAACCCTTGTATTGTTTTGGATTTTGAATCCAACAATGAGAGACGAGCTTGTCTACTGCTTTAAGTCGAGTTGTCTTTGCCTTTGTCCAATGCATGTAAATCTGAAGATTTGGAAGAGTTCTAAATGTCCAGATTTAGCCCTTTCGTCTATCAAAGGTTGATAGTCTTATGTAGTGCACATAAGGGATGCATGAGGATTTTAGAAAGCTTGTTTTTCTGTGGATGTGCACATTGATCAAATGTTGATCATGGTTAAGTGTTAACCTATCTTTAAAATTCCCTTCATCAAATATTAAGTGTTCGGATGCCTTCCGATGGATGACACTCTTCCTGCCTCGATCGATGAAGTGTGGGCTTGCCAAAGCAAGGTGCATTAATCTATCTTGGTAAGGGTGCGAGCGGATAATTGTGATATCCCACTGTCGACATCGGGTCTAACTTAACTAGGTGACCTCAAAGGTTGAGTGCCTAGAGGCATAGGGTTGGCATGCACCATATGATGGATGCGAATAAGGAGTTATTCACCAGCCATACAAGAGTTGCATGAGGATGCAATTGGCAAGCGTTGCCTACCTAAATAACCGCATTATGAGAGGAACGCCAAAGCGGACTCGTGGTGTTGGTGAAATACGGATCTTGTCCACTAAGAGAGTAGCTCGCATGGACTCTCCGAATTGATTGTGAGGGCTATCAATTTGAATAAAATAGTGGGAGTATTTAATTAAAGTCCAAATTAAAATAAATTGTATTTTGAAATTAAGGTGCTGATTAAATTCTGCATGAATTCTTGTAGAATTCCATGGCAAGTGGTTCACATTCCACCTTGTCCCTAAGAGCTATCCTTGAGAAGGACAAGCTTAGTGGGACGAATTACATGGACTGGTATAGGAACCTGAGAATTGTTCTCAGGCAAGAGCGAAAGCTCTACGTCTTGGAAGAAGAAGCCCCCGAGGTGCCGACCGGGAACTCGTCCCGTGTTGATAAGGATGCTTATAAGAAGTATACCGATGACGCCTTAGACGTCGAGTGCCTTATGCTTGCCACCATGAACTCTGAGCTTCAGAAGCAACATGAGAACATGGGGTGCAAGGAGATTGACGAGCACCTAAAGAAAATGTTTCAAGGGCAAGCTCGTCAAGAGAGGTTCGATGTCACGAAGGCATTATTTCAGTGCAAAATGGGAGCTCGAGACTCAGTTGGTACTCACGTACTCAAGATGATTGGGTATATAGAGAACCTGGAGAGACTGGGTTTTCCTCTGGGTCAAGAGTTGGCCACAGATCTTATCCTGCAATCGTTGCCGGATAGTTATGAGCAGTTTGTCTTGAACTACAACATGAATGAAATAGACAAGACACTGCCCGAGCTCCTAGGCATGTTGCGAACTGCCGAAATAAACATGAAGAAGGCCAAGCCTGCTAGTCCCATATTGATGGTACATAAAGGCAAGGGTAAGGCCAAGGGCTTCAAGAAGACGAAGGTTGGACCTAAGTCACATCTTGAGCCCAAATCTTCTGCGCTGAAAAAGAAGAGCACCGTGAAGGAAGGGAAATGCCACCACTGTGGCAAGGCTGGTCATTGGAGGAGGAATTGTCCTTCGTACATTGAGGGTCTGCAGAAAATGAAGGGAGGTATGACTTCCGCTTCGGATATTTACGTTATAGAGATAAACCTTTCTGCTCCTTCATCTTGGGTATTGGATACCGGATGTGGTTCTCACATTTGTACAAATGTGCAGGAACTAGGAAGGAGGAGAGGTGGACCTACGTGTCGACAATGGAGCAAGAGTTGCTGCTGTAGCCGTAGGGGTTTACCGTCTTTCTTTGCCCAGTGGGCTTGTAATAGAACTTGATAATTGTTATTATGTTCCGGCCATAACTAGAAACATTATATCCATTTCATGCTTAGACATGATTGGATTTTCTTTTATAATTAAGAACAATTGTTGTTCTATATTTAAGAATGATGTTTGTTATGCTGTAGCTCAATTGTTTAATGGTCTTTATGTTTTGAACCTGGACCATCCGATCTATAATGTAGATAATAATAAAAGACTAAGAACAAATGACTCAAATCCTACATATCTCTGGCATTGTCGTTTGGGCCATATAAATGAGAAGCGCATATCCAAGCTCCATAAAGATGGACTATTGGACTCATTTAATTATGAATCATTTGAGCGATGTGAGTCTTGTTTATTAGGCAAGATGACTAAACCCCCTTTTACTGGTTATACTGAGAGGGCTGAGGATCTCTTGGGTGTTGTACATAGTGATGTATGCGGACCCATGAGTTCTATGGCTAGAGGTGGGTATTTCTACTTCGTTACATTTACTGATGATTTCAGTAGATACAGATACGTGTATCTTATGAAGTGCAAATCCGAAACCTTTGAAAAGTTCAAAGAGTTTAAGAATGAAGTGGAGAACCAATTGGGTAAAAGGGTTAAAGCACTCCGATCTGATCGAGGTGGCGAATACCTGAGTCATGAGTTCCGTGATCATCTGAAAGAGTGTGGTATTGTATCACAGCTCACTCCACCTAGGACACCGCAGCATAATGGTGTGTCTGAGAGGAGAAATCGTACTCTGTTAGACATGGTACGGTCGATGATGAGTCATGCAGACTTGCCTGTTTCCTTTTGGGGTTTTGCTTTAGAGACTGCTGCTTTGACACTGAATCGCGCTCCGACGAAAACGGTTCTAAAGACACCATATGAGATATGGACTGGGAAGCGTCCTAGTATGTCGTTCATTAAAATTTGGGGCTGTGAGGCATACGTACGACGTCAAATGCCTGACAAGCTGGAACCCAAATCAGATAAGTGTTATCTGGTGGGATATCCTAAGGAAACGAAGGGATATTACTTTTACCTACCGTCTGAGGGCAAAGTGTTTGTCGCAAGGACGGGTGTCTTCTTGGAGAAAGAGTTCTTATCAAGAAAGACGCAAAAGGTAGAACTTGAAGAAGTTCAAGAACCACAAATAGTGAATGAACCAGAGTTGGATTCTGAGCCAGGACTACAAGATGTTGTAGCTAGAGAACCTGCTCACGAAACACAAGTCCTACGTAGATCTGGTAGACCAAGATTTGAGCCTGAGAGATATGGATTTCTCATGTCTCAAATAGGTAATGTGTTGCTTATGGATCATGATGATGAACCAGCGACCTACCAAGAGGCTATGAATGGACCGGACTCCGACAAATGGCTTGAGGCTATGAAATCCGAAATGGACTCCATGTATACAAACCAAGTTTGGAACTTGGTGGAACCACCTGAAGGGGTACGACCCATAGGGTGCAAGTGGGTCTTCAAGAAGAAGACCGACATGGATGGGAATGTACAGACATTCAAAGGGCGACTGGTGGCTAAGGGTTTCAAGCAAATTCATGGTATTGACTATGATGAGACCTTTTCCCCTGTTGCCATGGTAAAGTCCATTAGGATATTGCTTGCTATTGCTGCGTATTATGACTACGAGATCTGGCAGATGGATGTCAAAACGGCTTTCCTAAATGGAAACCTCCTTGAGGAAGTGTACATGACACAACCCGAGGGTTTTGTATCCCCAAATGAAGCCACTAAAATATGCAAGCTGAATAGGTCCATCTATGGACTGAAACAGGCCTCTAGAAGTTGGAATCTTCGTTTTGATGAGAAGATCAAAGAGTTTGGTTTTGTCAAGAATGAAGATGAACCGTGTGTTTACAAGCGAATCAGTGGGAGCATTGTTGTCTTCCTGATATTGTATGTAGATGACATACTGTTGATCGGGAATGACATACCTACCCTGAAAGTTGTTAAGAACAACCTAGGGAACTGCTTTTCTATGAAGGACTTGGGTGAAGCGACTTACATACTCGGTATTATGATCTATAGAGATAGATCGAAGAAGTTGCTGGGTTTGACCCAGAGTACGTACATTGACAAGGTGTTGAAGCGGTTCAACATGCTTGAGTCCAAGAAAGGATTTTTGCCCATGTCTCATGGTGTGAATCTCTCTAAGGACCAGTGTCCAAAATCTTGCGAAGATAAGGACCGCATGAAGTCGATTCCATATGCTTCGGCAATTGGGTCAATCATGTATGCAATGTTATGTACTCGACCCGATGTCTCTTTTGCTTTGAGCATGACTAGCAGGTATCAGTCTGATCCCGGTGAATGTCACTGGATAGCCGTAAAGAATATCCTGAAGTACTTGAGAAGGACTAAGGATGTATTCTTGGTGTATGGTGGAAAGGAAGAGCTCGTTGTAAGTGGTTACACGGATGCCAGCTTCCAAACTGATAGGGATGATTCAAAGTCTCAGTCAGGGTTTGTGTTTTGCCTGAATGGAGGAGCTGTGAGCTGGAAGAGTTCCAAGCAAGAGACAGTTGCTGATTCTACAACTGAGGCCGAGTATATCGCTGCAGCTAATGCAGCGAAGGAGGCTGTATGGATTAGGAAATTCATCGGCGAGCTAGATGTAGTTCCTAGCATTGTTGGTCCCGTAGTTCTCTACTGTGATAACAATGGTGCAATTGCACAATCCAAGGAACCTAGATCCCATCAGCGCTCCAAGCACATACTTCGGCGGTTCCATCTTATTCGTGAGATTGTCGAACGAGGAGATGTGAACATTTGCAGAGTGCCGACTGAGGAGAATATTGCAGATCCACTGACAAAGCCTCTCGCGCAGAGAAAGCATGATGGTCATACTAGATCAATGGGTATACGATACCTGAATGATCAACTCTAGTGGGAGTCTTGTGGGTTGCATGTAAAATAAATATTCTGTTGGCTGTTTAAAATTTATTCATATGATGAATTGTGTACCAATTATTTCTTTTTACGATTAATGGCAAGTTCTTTTATTACGATATACTGTTTCTATATGATAGAATAAAATTCGTGATAAATACCCTTAGAATGTTCGCTTCCATAGGACATCAAGTACGTGACTTGAATGTGAGAGCCTATGATTTCGAAGCTTCATTCTTAAAAGGTCCCTGGTCGAGGTATCATCGTAGAAGCTAAGGGTGATGATGATACGTTAAGACTAGCATGTGTGTTGACTGATGACCGGTTCTCACAGGTCATGATATTGTGATATCAAGTCATCACGTGGGTACTTGTTAGTGAACAAGTTGTACTGGACAGACCCAACCTGAGACTACTTTGTGGATTGTTAATTAAAAGTGTCACAAGTAGGTCTCATTTGACAATGGTGTTGTGGTCCTTTGACCTGAAGTCACAGCATTCACCGAGTGAGGAAGAGCGTGCTTTGATGTCATCTAAAGTCTTCCTTGAAGAAGGTTGATGATAAGGGTGGTCGTTGGGTACGTTACGAATCATTTGGGTGTTTGGGTGTGAGCAGATATGGGATTTGTCCTCCTATATAACAGGAGTTGCATCCATGGGCCCCTTGATGGAATTGGACTGAGAAATGCATGGCCATGCTTGGTTGAGTCAATATGTGATATTGAGCTCACCATTCTCTGGAAGTCCGTTCTAGATCAAGAAACTTGGATTGAGCTATTATGAGGGTGACACGGTCCATACCTCTAGTTCTTTCCGGATGTAAGGGACAAAGGGACAAAGACAACCCTGGAACATTGGTCATAAAGGCTTATGAGTTATGAACTCTTATTGCTTGGGGAGCAATGATGCATTGCTAGATGCCGCTCATTGTTTGTGAGGTTTTTGGTTTGATACTTTCAAGATCAAGTGGGAGACTGTTGGAGTTGCCATTGTGATCTAGAAGTGGTCAAACATGTAATCTCACTGCCAACGCGATATGAGCCTGCAGGGTCGCACATAAGAGCATGTGGAGAAGTTGGAAGATTGACTGTGTTGGTAAAGGTTACCAATCACCATATATATAGAATGGGGAAGTCCAGCAAATGTTGCTGTCTGAATTCGTCGAATATGATTCGTCGGAATTCGTCGGGTTTACACGGATAGGATTCGTCGGATTCGTCGGGATTCGTCGGGTCATTCCGTGGAAACTCGACGAACTGTGACAGAGATCCTTCACTCGGCAAGATGTTGTCGTCTGTCTGGATTCGTCGGAATTCGTCGGGATTCGTCGGATTGTTCCGTGGAATCTCGACGAATTATCACAGAGAGCCTTGACTAGGCAATTGTTGCTGTCTGTTGTGATTCGTCGGAATTCGTCGGATTGTCCCGTGAAGACTCGACGAATTGTTACAGAGATCATTTTCTTGGCAAATGTTGCCGTCTGATCTGATTCGTCGGATTCGTCGGATTCGTCGGATTGTCCCGTGAAATCTCGACGAATGATCTTCCGTGGAATTCCGACGAATTGTAACAGAAGCCCTTATTCTGATGTGTGGTCTGCGGATAGCGATTCTTCTAGAAGCTGTTTATCCTTTGGGTATAAATAGGACTTCGTTTTTAGGGTTCTAAGAACTGACGAAGAGAAAGGCCGACGGAAGGAGTTCCGTTCACGCCTCACGAACCCTAGTCGACGGAAGTGTTCCGCCGTCTCTGAATCGCGTCCGCTGACCTCCTCTCCGTCGATTGTCGCCGGCATTGTTCTTCCTGAAGCGGATCTAGCAATCCGTGGAAGTGCAAGGTGCAGCCTTTCTTCCTTCCGAGTTGCGTGCGATGTGACTTGGCGTTCTCCCGGCTCGTGTGGACTTCTGTAGAGACGTAGACATAATTCTACGTGAGAACTCTCCTTGCCGCCAACAGGAATCAACTCGTGGAGCATCTAGGTTGGATTTGATCCAACCCCATTGAGGTAATTTTTGCCTAGTATTTTATTAACTTCTTGATTCAACATTCATGGCCAATCCAAGCATTTTTGGGTTGTTTCTGTTTATTTCCGCTGCGCCTACATATGATGTATGGTTCTAGGAAAACCCAACAGATATTGCCTCCAATGTTGCAAACATCGAACTACCGCATAAAACTCTCTATCGTAGTTCGAATAATTTAACTTAGCGCCAGATAACTTCTCACTAAAATAACTCACGGGGTGCCCTTCTTGACTCAAAACACCGCCTAATCCTACTCCAGAAGCGTCACAAGTAAGCTCAAAGACTTTGGTGAAGTCAGGTAGACGTAAGACAGGTGCCTCAGTCATAAGCTTCTTAATACATTGGAAATCATAGGTGGCGGACTTCGTCCAGGTGAACTCGCCCCTTTTCATGCAATCAGTTATGGGGGCCATGATGCTACTGAAGTCCCGTATAAAAGGCGGTAAAATGTAGCTTACCCGTGGATACTACGCACCTCTCGTAAAGTGGTCGGCTCGGGCCAGTCCTTAATGACTTGGACCATGCTAGTATAAACTCTAATGCCCTCCGATCCGACTATGTAGCCTAAGAACTCTACTTCAGGGACATAAAAAGTTCACTTCTTAAGATTAAGAAATAATGTTTCCTTCTGCAGGGTGGAAAGAATCGCTCTCATGTGGAAGGTGTGCTCGGCTGTGGTGGTGCTATAAATCAATATGTCGTCAAAGTAGACTACCACAAACCTACCCATAAACGGCCGAAAGACGTGGGTCATCATCCGTGAAAAGGTGCTGGGGGCATTGGATAGCCCAAAGGGCATCACAAGCCACTCGTACAACCCATCCTTAGACCTAAACGCAGTCTTCCATTCGTCTCCCTCGCGGACCCTAATCTGGTGATAGCCACTCCGTAAATCCAACTTTGAAAAGATGGTGGCGCCAGATAAGACATCTAAGAGGTCATCTAATCGTGGAATAGGAAACCTATACTTGATGGTAATCTTGTTGATAGCACGGCTATCAACACACATCCGCCATGTACCATCCTTCTTGGGGGCAAGTAAGGCTGGTACCGCACATGGACTCATGCTAGTCCTAATGAACCCCTTCTTTAACAGGTCCTCAATTTGGGCCTGTAACTCTGTGTGAGCAGCAGGATGGAGTCGATAATGGGGCTGGTTGGGAAAGGAAGAGCCCGGGACCAGATCTATCGCATGTTGAATATCCCTAAGCGGGGGTAATGACGACGACAACTCCTCCGGGTATAGGCCCCTATACTCTTCCAACAGTACCCGTAACTCTCTGGGAAAATCATCCAAGACACTAGAATCAGGCTTCACACTCATAAGTACTACTGCATACATCACTCCATCAAGAAACGGATCCTTCACAAACTCCTTCCTACAAACTAGACTCAACGTCTTCCTCTCTACTGGGATAGTGGTGTCCTTAGCCAAAACTACTGGCTCCTTCGAGATGGTCGGCCTCAAAGTGACGGTTTTGCCATTGAACTTAAACTCATACGTATTGGCTCTACCAAATTGCGTCACAAAATGGTCATAGATCCAAGGGCGGCCTAATAACACGTGGCAAGCGTCCATCGGTAGGACATCACACCAAACCTCTTCAGTATAGGATTTGAATGAGAGAGGGACCAATCACCGCTTGGTGACCGGGATGGTGATCTTGCTGATCCAAGCTACCTGATATGGGGTCGGGTGTGGTTCCGTGGTCAAGTGCATACGAGTGACGACGCTCTCAGAAATGACATTCACACAACTACCACTATTAATAATCAGCTTGCAAAGCTTCTCACCACTCTTAAAGATCAGGGAAAATATGCTCGTCCTCTTCCAGTCATCTAACGGACGAGGAGTGGTCAAGATACAATGCATCACCATAAGGTGGTGATCGTCCTCTAAATCACTTGGGACCCCATCTGGGTCACTCTTCTCCTCAGCCTCATAGACGTAATCAGCGTGGTCAGTGGTCGAATCTAATAGGTCTATGGCCTTAGTCTTCGTTGAACATTCGAAGGCATAATGACCTTGAATGCCGCAAGAATAACATGTAGTGTTGGCCTTGCTAACCTTCCCTATGGGGACACGCTCACTTGCAGGATTCTCATTGTTTCTAGCAGTGATCACTACAGACTTCGACTCGGAAGACCTAAACTTTCCCTTATCCGGATACGTGGAGGAAGATGCTCCAACCGTGGTCTTGTTCTTCGTGTGGGAATAATGAGAGTGGGCCTTCGAGGCAAGATGCTTTTCAATGTCAATGGCGGCATTGAAAGTCATGTTCAGGTCCGTGTGACCATAGCGCAGGACCTTTGAATATCGGGTTGAAGCCCCTTACGAAATCTAGATAGGGTGACCTCGGGAATCTCCCTAAGATCACAACGCACCATACGGTCCTTCAGCTCCCCCATATATTCAGCTACTGAATTTGAGCCCTACCACAGGGTGGCAAGCTCATCGAACATCTGTGTTCGGTGGTACGCTGGGACGTACTGATCGGTCAGCAAATTTTTCATCATAGGCCAACTTTAGGTGGGACTCCATGCCCGGCTCCTAATCTCCGCTCCTCATTCAGCCAAAACGTTTTCGCACTAACCGTTAACTTCATCCTGGCAACTTGGACCTTTTGAGGGTCCGTCAGGTTGTGCCATTCGAAGTAACATTCCATATCCACTATCCAAGTAAGGAAGACCTGGGGGTCTCCCAAACCATCGTTAGTGGGGGCGTCAATCTTAACGGCCCTAGTGATGTCGAAGGCGCGTTCGGTGCGACGTTCTCGAGGGGGCACTCGGGGAGAGTTCCCATCAGAATCCGAATCATGGACCTGTTGGTGCCGGTCTGGCTGCCCAACATTAACGGGTGGTGGTGGTAGTTCTCCTTGATTCAGAAGGATTTGTGCTAGCATGGTCCTAAGCTCGGTCATCTCATTAAGCAGCCCCTCTATGGCCTCAGCGTTACGATCTCCGTGCTCATTCGCAGCCATCCTAGACGTTGAAGGTGTGTTATACTCCGTTCCCAGTCTAGTGCGCATGCAGTTTTGGACAAAATAATAATAAGTAAATTTTTGTAGTGCAGATTAAAATCAATTTTGTTGGCAGAAAAATATTTTCGGGATTTTACTGAAAAGGAGAACCTACAGAATTGTGTTTGGATTTTTTTGACGAAAAATAAAGATTTTAGCCCGCTATTCGCAGACCACCAATTTTTATTTTTTTATTTTTGATTTGTTTGCGCCACGGAAATGAACATCGAGGGTGTATCAATTGAGGAATTGATACGACCACCTCGGATACAAAATTGATGTAGCGTACGTCGCTAAAGAGAATAACACGAACAAGACGCCTCACAACGCCCTTCAAACCTAGATCTACCGCATCTACACAAGCATCTATCGTCGCAATACGTTCGCATCTAACGCAATACATACACCACAACGGGAGGAATGATCGACTCTAAAATAACGATCGGAAGAGAGTCGGATTATTCCCCAAAATTAACATAAAGGTTGCAAATCCTTTTTGAGAGCAAAATCAAGGCTATAGGCCAAGATCCGCTCAAGCAAATTGGACTACCCGATCCAGAACAAAAGAGATTCGATACAATGAAATCAATTTCAAAAATTACAAACGGAGTATTTAAAATCGCTGATAAAACGGTTGTTCGTTCTCCACAAATCTAAAGAAAGAAAACACAAGATGGAGGGGAGAAGTTACCAAACCTGGATCTAGAAATCGCACAAGATATGTGTGGGAGAATCACTCTCTCCACGGATCCACCGGCGTCACACCGAATGGGGCTGCAACCTTCTTCCTTGGAGTCGCACCGAAGGAGTCCTCGCCGGAGTCGCACCGAAGAGGGGAGGATGAAGCAAATGTTGGAGTCACACCAACATGGGGGGCGGCGGCAAGGAGGAGTCCCCTCTTGGCCGAAATTTCACAAGGGGAAATTTAGGGTTAAAATCTTTCTTAATCTTCTCAAGCCTCATAATAGTCTCCTTATATAGGAGTTACAACATCATACAACCGTTCAAGATGGAGATGTAATCTCAACCATCCGTACGGTTAAATACACACCAAATGTTTTTAAATGCAGGAAATAAATAATAAAAATACGCAAATGAATATAAAATTATTACCCAAACATGTAATAATTTTATATTATAAAATTAAACGCATAAAATAGATAACTTGGTCTTCAAGCATACTTGGCATGCCGCGGGCGGAGGTTGTAACGTTGCCTTCCGTTAGCGTCAACATGGCACCTAAAATCCTTATGCCGTTGTGCCTCGGCAACCGGATCATCATCAAGTAGTGTAGGAGGGGCTGCGCCATCATGAAGCCCAAACCCCTCTTTCCAGGACAATTACTTTTATTGGTGGCTACCAATTTCCAAAGACCCACTCTCCTTATTACTCCGTATAACTTAAATGCTTTATGACTTATCTTTCACTCTATCCTTAAGCAAACGGTCTCTTGAACGATGCTCAATAGATAAGCTCTCCCATACTTTAAATCTAGTACAAATGTTCTCCAAATATTCCACAACTTCTAGGGGCTGATATAAATGGTATAACACTACTATGATTCAAGTTTTACTGATTTCCTATATGATCTTGCCAATCAAATCATCACATTAAGTTTTTACTATTTGCAATCCAAAATGAGAATGAACTAAATTTGATTCCTATGATGCAATCAATAAACATATCATGTCCAATTGAGCTACAATTCATACCATATGTCCATATTGGATAATTTAAAAAGTGTCCAGATTTTTGACACATTTCAAATTAATTTGACCACTATTTAAAATTCATTAATCATTGGACATGTTCCAAATTACAAAGGAAGTACCATGTCAGTAATTTCAAACTTGCTAATAAAATTTCCCGGGGTAATAGATGACAAAATTACATGATTTCCAAAGTTCCACAATTTTTCAGAGATTTTATAATCATAATTTCCATATAAAATAAAAGTGGTGAAAATATAACTTTACACATCATATACTGATTTATGTCTTCCAGAAATTCTGAGAAAATTACTAGAGTACTGTAATGACCCCAAAAAGATCCTATCTAGAATTTCATAATTTTCTAGAGATATTTCACCATAGATATTTCATAAATTAAAAAGTGTGACAAACTAAATATGTGGAATTTTATCATGTGTAATACATCCAAAAATTCTACCAAATATTCCATAGGTAAATAATTAGATTCCTAATGATCTTACAGAGTTTCAAAATTTTCCACAAGGTATTAGCCATAAACATTTCACTTAATGCATAAATGTGACATATTTCGAGTTTATCAAATACTTAGGATTTTTAGTCCCAAAAATTTTAATATTTCCTGAGATAATGTATTATGTCATAAAGTGGGTGTGGCCAAAATCTCAGAGGCTCTAAGCAATATATAACAAATACACAAAATATCCTTTTTGCCTATATGCACACCATATCACATATTTTGCAAAGACATGCAAGTGGAATTACCCCACTTTCAGAGGTCCAATTGTTTCCAAATTTTAACCAGAGTTTACTAATGGCCTATCAAGCATGACAACCACATTTGGGGTCATTTGGAGTTTCACAACTCCATAAAATTTATTTATTTGATTAGTTGAATATTGATCAAAACTATAGAGAAATATCGTCCAATAATTTCCAATTTTTGGCAAGGGGTACTTCAGGGTATGACTCATGTATGCCAAAAATTTCAAGTCATTTAGAGTTATATTTATCTATAAATTAATTTGTAAATGTCTAGGGCTCCCTATGTACATGTCTCATAAGAATGGGTGCCCAGGGAGCTATAAGGCTCCAAATTGAGTGATTAAGAGCTCATTAGGAAGGTAAGACCAGCAGCTACAACTTTCATGTTCAAGGGTTTTTTCTAATTCAGCCTCTAAGGTACCTAATTTTAAGCCACATATAACTGATCAAAGTGTGACAGAAATACTCATTTAATATAATTGTATAATAATGATCAAGCACAAATCTTAAAGCTGATCCAATGAATTCTGTTCATCTTCTTGCTCTAGCCAGCGGTGGAGATTTTTGGTTAAAAACAATAGAAATCCGAAATGGTATTCCACCATTTCTGCTTCGATTTGAAAATGGATGAAGGGGGAAGCTAGCACGAGGGGAGGGGAGGAGAAACTGGACCTGAATGGTGGTTTGAGATAGGGTGATCCGTCGGGGCGGCATGGCGGCAAGTTTCTCCGGCGAGTTTGTTGGAGCTTCTTAGGTTGTGAGGAAGAGGAAGAAGGAGTGTGCTGCTTCGGGTGAGGGAATGGAGTTTCAAGGCTAAGAGAGGAGAGAGAAAAATATGGCTGCCTCAATGTGTCATTTTCTTATTGGCCAAAGCCACCTACCAGCCTTGAAATAAACAAAGATATAACATTTAAACTTAACGCCTCAGGAAGCAGCTTTTCCCAGCTTCTGCCAGCAATCGACGGGATGTTCCCGTCGATCGATGGGAGGTCCCGTCTATCGACGGGATAGCCCGCCGATTTGACTTAACGACATTAAAAAGCAGCTGCCGACAATCGATGGGATGGTCCCGTCGATCGACGGGATCGACAGAATGGTCCCGTCGATTTTGACTTAAAGATATAATGAAGCATCTTACATAGCTGCTGCTGACAATCAACAGGATGGTCCCGTCGATCGACAAGAGCGACGGAATGGTCCCGTCGATTTTGACTTAAAGATATAAAGAAGCAGCTTACATAGCTGCTGCCGACAATCGACGGATGGTCCCGTCGATCGACAGGATCGACGGGATGGTCCCATCGATCGACGGGATCGACGGGATGGTCCCGTCGATTTTGACTTAAAGATATAAAAAAGCAGCTTACATAACTGTTGACGATAATCAACGGGTGTTGAAAATGTTGAAGTAGAAGTTAGAGGAAGTTGGCGGTCTGGAAGGTGGTCGGGCGGTCTGGTGTGACCGCACGACCTCGCGGTCTCCATATGCGGTCTGGCATATTGTTGTCTGGCCGGTCTCCTGGTGATCCGGTGTGACTACTGCTTCTCTTTTTGGATGGTGAGGTAAGGCAGCGCGGTCTGGTGTGACCGCACAGGTTGTTTCAGGTTTCCAGAAGCCGGTCTTATGGCTATCCAGGTTCCTGGTTGTTTTTGCTGGCTAAGGCATCTTAGTCGAGCGGTCTCTGTTCGCGGTCTCAGGAGGAGGATGGCAGGCGAACAGGTTGTGTTCGATGTGGCGTTGGCGAACAAGTTGTGTTCGCGGTCTCGTTGGCGAACAAGTTGTGATCGCGCGGGTTGACCGGTCCTGGTCGCTCGATCTGGAGGGTGGCGATTCTATCTCATAGGGTGGTGACTAGATCAGGTCTCACGCCTATAAATAGGAGCCACTGTAGCAACATTAACATCGCACCAAGTGTAAGCTGAGCTCGCGTCTAATTCTTGTGGTCTCAAATTTTTTGACCGGTCGGTCTTGCTGATTGAATTTTCCTTGTGCAGCTTCTGCGGATTGTGCGGGCAGCAGCGACCACCTCTTATTTTGAAAGTTTTTGCGCGGTCTCGCGGCTTGCAGTGTGGGTTGCTGGAGTTCGGGAGAATCAGTGGAGTTCGGAAGGAGGGCGCAGTGGAAGCTCAGCGGTCAGGAGTGTTGATCGGTGATAGGCAGAGTTTGCGGTCAAGAAGCTATCAGAGATCGGCAAGCAGACCACGCGGTCTGCGGTCTCAATTATCATTCTCTTCAGCATTGTAATCTTTCCTTTTGTTTTTGTGTACTGGCGAAATCATGTCTCGCCATGTATACCTCTCCCTGTAATGAAGATTGTTGTAATCAATAAAGACTCTATTTCCTTCATGTGCTTCTGGTTATTTGGCTTGTGAACTTTAAGTTGTATGATTCCTGCTCACTCCATAAAGATTCAGAAAATTTAACATGGTATCAGAGGTAGGTTGGAGTGGATAGAGCAGTGAACAACTTAGAGTAGCCATCGCCTTTGTGAAGAAGGAACCAGTGGTAGAGCCATGGAAGCGAGGGGTCTTAGAATTGAGATGCTAAACTCGACCAACCTTAAGAAGTGGAGGTCTTGTATGCAGAGTTATCTTTTGGGTGAGGACCTCTGGGAGGTGATTGGAGGAGAGAGCACGAAGGAAGTTTTTCTTGTTGGAGATAACCATCACGAGGTGAGGAACTGGAGGCGGATTAATGCCAAAGCAGAGTTTGCCCTGAAGAGGGCAATATCACCTGATTTGTTTGATCACATCTTGGGGTGTGAATCAGCTGCAGAGATCTGGAGAGCCCTGGATGGGCTGTTTAACAAAAAGAATGGGGCAAGACTTCAATTCCTGGAGAATGAGCTAGCCAGATCGGCTTAAGGTGACCTTTCTATCTCCACGTTCTTCTTGAGGATGAAGAACTTGTGCGCCGAGATTTCAGCGCTGGATCCTGATGAGCCAATTTATGAGGCGAAGTTGAAGAGGCACATCATCTGCGGCTTGCAGAAGGAATATGTTGCCTTTGTGACGTCAGTACAGGGTTGGGCAAATCAGGCGTCTCTGCTGGAGCTGGAAAATCAGCTTGCTTCGCAGGAGAGTCTGGCAAGGCAGATGGCGAGGTTGTCAGTGTCTGGGGGAGATGGCGAAGTTCTCTTCACGGGAAAGAAGAAGAAGTGGGATAAGAAGAAGACCGCTGGAGGAGGCAATGAGCCTTCAACTTCTGGACAGCAGGAGAGGGGTATGCTCCTAAGGATGAAGGGAAGAAGAAGGGGGAAGGTCCTAAGTGCTTCAGGTGCGGAAAGGTTGGTCATATCAGGAAGGAGTGTTGGGAGAATCTTCAGCCGGGGCATGCTGCTGCAGGAAAGGGGGAAGCTGATGCCAGGCAGGTTGATGGAGGATGGGGAGGAGCCTTCTCGACTTCTATTGGAGCTGCGGCTCCTATCAACTACCAGGAGGACTGGATCGTGGACTCGGGGTGTGGTCACCACCTCACCGGGGATGAGTCGAAACTTACTTCTGCGCAGCCCTACTCAGGTAATGATGCCATTATTACTGCTGATAATACTGTGCATGTTGTCGAGAAGGTAGGGGTTGTTTCCTTGGGCAGTGATAGGGGGCCACTAACTTTGAAGAGTGTCTATCATGTTCCCGGAATGAGGAAAAACCTCTTCTCTGTGACCAACGCTGTAGACGCTGGGTATCACATTCTGTTTGGCCCAACAGAAGTGAGGTTTCTTCGGAATGTGGAGGCGGTGAAGGCTGAGGTAGTTCATGTGGGGAGGAGAGCTAAAGACTTGTTCGTGCTTTCGATAAGTTCTTATGTTGACAAGATGAGGATGAATGATAGTGCCGTGATATGACATAAGAGGTTGGGGCATGTAGGGATGGATAAGTTGAAGGCTATGCCGGTGAGAGGTCTGGTCAAGGGCCTGCCTAGTCTATCTTCCTATGGAGACGGTCATGTGTGCGCGGGATGTCAGCTCGGCAAGTCTCATCGACTACCATTTGACAAGTCGCAGACAAGGAGTAGTGTACTGTTGGAGTGCATCTATGGTGACTTGATGGGACCAACTTCTACCCCAAGCCTCGGAGGCAGTAAATATATACTGGTGTTGATCGATGATTACACCAGATATGTCTGGGTATTTTTCTTGAAGGAGAAGGCGGAGGCGTTTGCCAAGTTTGTGGAGTTCAAGGAGCTCGTGGAGGGTCGGCTTGGACTGCGGGTTAAGAAGCTAAGGACTGACAACGGAGGGGAGTTCACCTCTGGTAAGTTCTCTACTTTTTGCAAGAAGGCAGGCATCCGGAGGGAGCTTACTTGTGCGCATACTCCACAACAAAATGGAGTTGCAGAATGGAAGATCCATCATCTGACAGAGACCTGCAAGTGTTGGCTACATGCCAAGAGTATCCCAAAGTCCTTCTGGGCGGAGGGAATGCCTTGTGCTGCCTACGTCATCAATCGTATGCCTCTTAGTCCCATCAATATGAAGACCCCGCATGAACTGATGTTCAAGGAAAAGCCAAGCGGGGCACACCTTCGGGTGTTTGGTTCCACCTACTATGTGCACGTTCCAGATGCGCTTCGGACGAAGCTAGATGCGAAGGAAAGGAAGCTAGTCTTCGTGGGTTATGATGACCGGAAGAAGGGCTGGAAGTGCATGGACCCGAAGACGCGGAGATTTGTTGTATCTCGCGACGTTGTGTTCGACGAGGTGACATCGTACAAGGGAAGTTCTGGTGTTGAGCTACCAGAAAGCAGGGTGGAGGAACCGGAGAATGCTGTGGAAAATCTTCAGGTGGAGCTACCTGTGTCACCAGGTGGCCCATCAATATCTAGTTCTAAGGCGGAGGCTTCTGGATCAGGAAGCAGGGGGAGCGATGCTCCGAGTACGTCTGAAAGGGGAGCTAGGGAAGAAGCAGCTGAGGATACTGCGAGTCAGGGGAAGGCGTTGCGGAGATCGAAGTGAACTATCATTGCCCCTGATCGCTATACAGGAGGAAACATGGTGAGCTTTGTCTCGTGTTTCTTTGCTGGTCCCTTGGATGAGAGGGAGCCGTCGAGCTTTGAAAAGGCCAAAGGCGTGGAACAATGGGATTCGACTATGCAGGAAGAGATAAGTGCTCTTGAGAAGAATGAGACTTGGTCTCTGGTGCCCATGCCCAAGGGCATCACCCCTGTGACATGCAAGTGGGTCTACAAGCTTAAGAAGAAGGCTGACGGCAGTATCGAGCGATACAAGGATTGCCTTGTGGCCCGGGGATTCTCGTAGCAATACGGTGAAGACTATGAAGAGACATTCAGTCCGGTGGCAAAAATGACTTCAGTTCGGGTTGTGATTGCCTTGGCGGCATGTTGGGGGTGGAAGATCTGGCAGCTCGACGTAAAAAATGCGTTCTTGTACGACGAGATTGATAAGGACATCTTCATGGTCTAGCCGCCAGGCTTCGTATTTGAAGATTTTCCGGAGCATGTCTGCAAGTTGAAGAAGGCCCTGTATGGGTTGAAGCAAGCGCCGAGGGCGTGGTATGGAAAAATTGCAGAGTGTCTCTTATTCTGCGGTTTTGGAGCTTCAGACTCAGACTCAAGCTTGTTCGTCAAGAAGAGCGGGGAGCTTCAAGTCATCGTACTGCTATACGTCGACGATATGATCATGATGGGTAATTCGAAGGAGGAGGTAGCGCAGCTTTGGCCTGAGCTATCCATCAGGTTCGAGATGAAGGATTTAGGTAAGTTGCACCACTTCCTTGGACTCGAGGTACATAGGAAGGAGAGTGGATTGCTGGTCTCCAAGGCTGGATATGCGGAGCGGATCGTGGAGCGGTTCGGCATGAAGGAAGGGAAGTGCACTTCCACACCTCTGGAGAAGGCCATGAAACTTCGCAAGGATGAGGGAAGGATTTTGGGTGATCTGTTGGTGTTCCGAGCTGTGGTTGGGAGCTTGATCTATCTGACGATCACTAGGCCGGATATTGCATATGCAGTTGGCAGGGTGAGCCGTTATATGTCGGAACCACGGATGCCTCAACTTATAGCGACCAAAAGTATATTGAAGTATGTCAAGGAGACCTCGGATATGGGTCTCCTTTATAGGAGGGATGCGAGCTTCGAGGTGCATGGGTACATGGACGCTGATTACGGGGGAGATTCAGATGATTGGAAGTCGACGTCTGGATACATCTTCATGGCGGGCCCCACGGCTATATCATGGTGCAGTAAGAAGCAGGATTCCGTGTCGGTCTCAACCACGGAAGCGGAATACAAGGCTTCAGCCTTGGCAGCTCAAGAAGCCATCTGGCTGAGGATGTTGGTTGGAGACGTCCATAAGGAGGTTCGGGGTCCGACTCTGCTCCGCGGTGACAATGAGAGTGCTCTCAAACTGGTTACTAATCCAGTTTGTCACGCGAGGACCAAGCATATCGAGATCGAGCATCATTTCATTCGTGAGAAGGTGCTGGAGGGGTCTCTTTCTGTTGAGCATGTTCGGAGTCAGGACAACATTGCTGACATCTTCACAAAGGCGCTGGCGAAGGGGCTATTTACTCGGCTAAGGAGTTTACTGGGGCTGTTTTCAACTTCCCACTTCAAGGGGGTGTGTTGAAAATGTTGAAGTGGAAGTTAGAGGAAGTTGGCGGTCTGGAAGGTGGTCGGGCGGTCTAGTGTGACCGCACGACCTGGCGGTCTCCATCTGCGGTCTAGCATGTTGTTGTCTGGCCGGTCTTCTGGTGATCCTGTGTGACTGCTGCTTCTCTTCTTGGATGGTGAGGTAAGGCCGCGCGGTCTGGTCTGTGACCGCGTGTCGGGCTGTCTACCTCAGGGCTGTGCTAGTTTGGTGTGACCGCACAGGTTGTTTTAGGTTTCTAGAAGCCGGTCTTATGGCTATCCGGGTTCCTGGTTGTTTTCGCTGGCTAAGGCATCTTAGTCGAGCGGTCTCTGTTCGCGGTCTCAGGAGGAGGCTGGCAGGAGAACATGTTGCGTTCGATGTGGCGTTGGCGAACAAGTTGTGTTCGCGGTCTCGTTGGAGAACATTGATTGTGGGCGGCTTCATTGTGGGAGTAGCGATCTCTCGCGGTCTGTTGTTGAAGCCGGTGATCTCACCTAAGCAGAATGATCTGTTGCTGATCGCGCGGGTTGACTGGTCTTGGTCGCGCGATCTGGATGGTGGTGATTCTATATCATAGGGTGGTCACTGGATCAGGTCTCACGCTAATAAATAGGAGCCACTATAGCAACATTAACATCGCACCAAGTGTAAGCTGAGCTCGCGTCTAATTCTTGCGGTCTCAATTCTTGTTACCGGTTGGTCTTGCTGATTGAATTTTCCTTGTGCAGCTTCTGCGGATTGTGCGGGCAGCAGCGACCACCTCTTCTTCTGAAAGTGTTCGTGCGGTCTCGCGGCTTGCAGTGTGGGTTGCTGGAGTTCGGGAGAATCAGTGGAGTTCAAAAGGAGGGTGCAATGGAAGCTCAGCGGTCAAGAGTGTTGATCGGTGACCGGCAGAGTTTGCGGTCAGGCAGCTATCAAAAATCGGCAAGAAGACCGCGCGGTCTGCGGTCTCAGTTATCTTTCTCTTCAGCATTGTAATCTTTCCTTTTGGTTTTGTGTACTGGCGAAATCATGTCTCGCCATGTATACCTCTCCCTATAATGAAGATTGTTGTAATCAATAAAGACTCTATTTCCTTCATGTTCTTCCGGTTGTTTGGCTTGTGAACTCTAAGTTGTATGATTCCTGCTCACTCCATAAAGATTTGGAAAATTTAACAACGGGATGGTACCGTTGATTGATGGTATCGACGGGATGGTCCTGTCGATTTTGACTTAAAGATATAAGGAAGATGCTTATATAGCTACTGCCGACAATCGACGGGATGGTCCCGTCGATCGACGGGATCGACAGGATGGTCCCCTCAATATTGACTTAAAGATACATGGAATATATCTTCCCCAGCTGATGCCGCCGATCGACAACATGGTCCCGTCAATCGACGGGATTGTCCGCCAATCGACGGGATGGTCCATCAATTTTGACTTGGCACACAAAATTTGCTCTTTTAAGCCTAAAATTGACCATGGTTGACTTGCCTCCTCTAGTGGACCACATGCGAGTTCTCTCAACTCAATGTGACCTAAGGTCACTACTTAGCTCAAACCCACCTCACTCACCACTTGTCCTACCCTAATTGAAGTTAAGGGGTCTAGTAGGAAATGGGATGTTACAGTACGATGGGGTGACATCCCAAACCTCCCTTTCTCATGATATTTAAGTGTTATTGGTTGCTACCCATACTTAATATTTAAAATTTATAGAATCAAAATTTTCTGAAAGAGAAAAATTAAAGTTCATGATTTCATTAATCTAGATAAATATCTCATAATAAATTTAGAATTAGATATATCTGGATAACATAAGATATTTATTGGCAATGAATTTAAGAAAGATAAAAAGGTCACCAAAATAAAATATGACTTTGAATTTTGATTAATTTGATTTATAAACTCATTAAGCTTTAAGAGATAAAATCATATTTCCAATAATTTATAAGATGACCATAACATGATAGCTCAAAAAATAAGAAAACCAAAAAGAAAAAAAACAGACATTAAAGCATATCATGAAGTAGAAATTTGTATATTTCATTTTGAAAAGATTCTAATTCATGCATTTGAAGATACTTAATGAATAAGAGATTTAAGTATCCAAAGAGAACCAACTGTAACGGTTCCTTTGGGTACCTATATATAATGAGATGACTTTTGGGGAGATGAGAACGAAAGGACCCTTTCAAGTGGAGTTAATGTTTCAACCTTAATTTTTGGGTCACCACTTATACTTAGGTTTAGTGTTTTAATTATGCATCAAATTTCCATATTCATTAAACTTAGGCTTAAAATAATAATGGCTTTTGAAATTATTTTTCATAGGAAATTTTTGAACATTTGAATTTAATTTGGGAGATACATAATGATTGTTAGGATTCGTGATGCATGTATGATTAAACATTCTACTAGGTGCATGTTTAATATATATTTAAAATACTAGTAGAAGTTTTGTACATGATTGATGATAAACTAGAAATAAAAGATTTTTTATTACTTTTAAATTTTTGCACAAATAGTTTTAATGATTCTAGTTTATTAGATAAAATATTATTTTCATTTACCAATTTTTCATTATGCTCTTTTGAAATTAAAAGTCCTTTTCAAGAGGATTGAATTTTTCTTTAATATCATTACAATCAAAACAAGGCTTTGGGATTTCAATTAGAGAGCAAGATAGAGAAGCCACATCACAATTAGATTCTGAATTAACATTAGCTTTTAACCTTTTGTTTTCTAAACGTAATTTTTTAGTAGCAATTTTCAATTTCTTGATTTTACGTTTATCCATTTTTTGTATATGAAAAGTAGAGATAAAAGTTATCACACAAGAAGAAGAATTAGACTTTCTTACAGTGCTATTGGAAGAAGCAAGATGTGAACATGAAGTTCCTTTGTCATCTTCTAGGCCTTCCTCCTTCATAGATGAATTTTCATCTTCATTTTCTCTTGATGAATTGCTCTCTTCGTCTAAGTCAATTACCGTGATTTCCAAGGTTTTGCTACGAGAGAAATCTCCTTGAATAATGGTGGATACTTGTATGTCCTTCTCCTCTTGTGTTTCATCCATACCTGCACACGGAAGATTATATATCTCATTAAGAAATTTCCAAACTTTATATGCACTAGAAAAACAATATATTAATTTGAAAATATCTTGAGATAAAGCACACAAAATACTATTCAAAGTCTTTGCATTTAGGTGACATTCTTTTTTATTTGATTCATCCGCTGGTCTTACTATTGCTATATTCCACGCTTCGATATCTAAAGTTTTAATAATTTTTCCATTAAAATTTTCCACCCTCTATAATTTCTCCCTTCAAATAAATGTGGTGCACTAGATTTTTCTTCATCATAAAAAATTTCCCCACTAGTAGAAGCGAGATCATGAGACGCCATTATTCCCAGTTGTTAAGCCGATTTGGAATTACCTAGATCTGATACCACTTGTTGGATCTGTAGGCGGCCTTAGAGGGGGGATGAAAAAGGGTTTTTAAAACTTTTATTATATTTTGTAGAGACTTGAAAACTAAGTAAATCAAAATAGTGATTTTGAATAATGATCTAAATATTTTTATAATGAAAAGGAGGATAAGAAACAATTTAAGCAAATGAAGAACAAATCAATTTTATTACACAAAGAGAGACATGATTACTATTAATAAAAATGATTACAAAAATAGATTTCTATAACGCTAGAAATCGGAGGCGACTAGTAAGACTCTTGGGTTTTCTATCCCGACTCGTATTCTCATGAACCGGTGGCTTTAGCCTATCCTCTCCCAGATCTAGCCTCAAGACGCTCTAGCCAATCCTCCCCTGGATACGGCCTCGAGCACTCCCTAGATCTACACCCTAGACATAGTCACCAACACGAGTCAAATTTTTGTAGTTAGTCCTACCCAAACCTAGTCGCCAACCCGAGGCGAATTCACTGCACGAGTACAAAAGACTAAAGAAATGAAACAACAACAATGTAAAAACTCACTATGTGGATCTCTTGAAGAAGTAGACTAAGACCCACAGAGTATGATCGTAGTCGATGCAGTCTTTCGTCACGATGATGAAGCATGTTGAAATCTTCTCCACTGATCTCCTTAAGCCTTCATGAATTTGTGGGAGTATCTCTCTAAAACTTCCTCTACATGCTGTGACACGAAGCTCTAGAATTTAGGGTTGTAAGAGGATGATGAAGACAGAGCCAAGGGGTCCTTTTTATAGAGTTGGGGCTACTGCTGACGCTATCGCTACCACCGGCGCTATCGCTACCACCGATGCTATCTTGGTTTAGGCAATATTTTGTGTGTGAGAATCTTCATTCCAAGGAAAGCTGGCCGAGATTCCTCTATCGCTTTGATCTACCGCCTGCGCTAGCCGCTACCGCCTACTCTATCTCCTTCTATAAATGCTTCCCGGAATTGCTCTATTCAATGCTATCGACTGCGCTAAATACTACCATTGACGCTAGTGGCCATGTTGGAGTTTTGGCTTCAAATATGGGCGCAACCTTCTTATGTTATTCATAAGTTATATGATTTTATTTCCTGCACACTGAAACACACATAATCAAATACACATAGGATTTGTTATTCTCAAACCTAGGAGATGCGGAAGACCATGTTCCAACATTGTTCGTTGCCTTCATCACCATAAACGAAGCTGCCCGACCTGCCCGAAGGGCGAGATGGTCATTTACAAAAAATGGCGATCCGTGTGCTCCAAATCGGCAAACGTGATTCTCCAGTCAGGTGGTTACGATGATTACAATGACAAAATTACCAGGCTACCTATGCCAAAGGCAATAAAAGCAGCCCCAGGCCTTCTTTTCAAGGGACCTTGCCTTCCGCAACCGAGAGAGCTCCATTGAAGATTTCCTCTGAGTTCTCCTTCGGCGCTCAAAGATTTCCTTCAGCCTTCAAAGATCTCCTTAGAGGCTTCGAAGATCTCCTTCGAGTGCTTGGAGATTTCCTTCACTTTGGAAGACCATCTCCCTAAGCAATTTGGGAAACCTTTTGATCCTAAAAGGCGATTCAGTGTTCTCAATTTCGTTCTCACTTTTGTTCTCAGAAGAAGAAGCACTCAGCTTTCCGAGAGGTGGCCTGTCACCCTCCGAGTTCTCTCTCTCTCTACCATTGTAACGAGAAGCGGCATGCCGCGCTTGAGTTCTTAGTTTCCAACTGTAACACCCCATCATATGGTGGAATTTGGCAGGCACAGCTCCGGCCGCATGGTTCGCTCTCAAGCTAATGTGGTTCAATTCGACCGGTTTACCAAGAGCATCGAGCGACCCGCAACAATCACAACCACCAAATGCTATTATGTCATTCAAGCACAAATAGTAGTACATATTTACAACTATGCAAGACAACATATTAGCAAATAACCTTTGAAGAACAGAAGTATTTTAACAATAAGATTTGAAAAATACAACTCAAATAAGATACATTTGTTAGAAAGAGTTCCTGATCTGGCCTCTCCACATGGCCATTGATCTTATATTTTGGGATCCATAAAAAAGTGAATGAATTGTTCGAAAATTAGTAAATAAAATGTAGAAAATCCTCAATTTTAAAATATGAATGTCAAAACCCGAAACTAAATTCATAAAATCTAATTTTAACGACAAAGAATTCCCTGCACCTTTCTGTTAAAGCTTCAGATAGGTAAAACATCATCTAGCTAAAAGAATAAAAGTTCAGAAGATCAAATTCAGAGTAGCCAAGGCAAATGAAGGCTTCAGCCCCACCGGATTGTACAACAACCACTAAAGAGAACCTCATTCCATCAGTTCCAGTTCTATCAAAGCAAGGAAAAAGAATAATATTATAGTTAAGTATACATTCTCGACATGAAATTAATTAAATAAGAACAATCTAGAAAGTCCTATTATGGATTATGAAAGTATAAAAGCCACCAAGCTACACACTCTATAAACACAATGATAGTCAGCAAATTTTGATTCCTCAAGAAGTAAGAGTGAACAAAAGTTAGAACTGAATATCTTGTTATTAAACTCTCTGGATGCATGTATTAGATAAAAACTCCATGGAAAGTTGTATGTTCTTGCATGAAGATCGCCTGCATTTTTATCTCAAAGGATTAACAACAAATAAGAAAAAATACTACTCAAATAATTTAATCTCCATGGAATGTTTGTTTGAAGTGATAATAACCATATGAAGTCCTAATGCAACTAAATTACATCATATACATCATTGAACACTCCCTTTGATGTATCTCTTTAAGTAAGTTAAATTGAAGAATGATTTTGAGCGAGAAAAACAAATAGTCCAATCTTTTGCTAAGACATTATGGGTCATTCATACAATCAAAATATTTAAAAGCAAATGTGAAATAGATTGATTCATCCTCTTTTTTTGTGCTATGATTCAAGCCTACTTAATGAGTAAATGGAAAATTCTAGAGAATCTGGAATGAAATAATAGCAAGAAATAAAAAAACAAGGAATTCACGCAATCAAAGTCGACATGCCACCGTGATCATGCGTGTTGGTAGCAAATAAGGAAGTGAATTTTTATGGAAATTGGAGTGATCCATGCCAGTCCCCTGAAATCTTTGTCGAATTGCTATCATGAAGTAGCAGATGAAAATACCTCGCCTAAGATGTCCAAATAAGGAGGTGAATTTTATGGACATCACGATGCACTTCTGCGGGCTGCACATGCATTCAAGCGGGTTGCACCTGCATTCATGAATACAAAATTGAATCATGGATTGCAAGGATATTTTATTCATTTGGTAAAAGTAAATATCCCATCACAAAAGATTTTCCTCAAACAAATAAATAGCAATTAAAATAATGGACATCAGTTATGGTAAAGCCAAATATATGGAACACCCAATTAAAAAATGATCAGAACAATTATTCAATTGGGAAAATAGCTTTAATGTCGACAATGACTTTCTCTTCCTTTTACACATGAGATTAAGGCACAGCTAAATTGAGATAATTAAACTTTGAAATTGTAATGAGTACATGTGATGTAACTTTACAAAAAATAATAAGTATTTTAGTCCCCGCCACCTGCAAAGTTTGTCGGTGTGTATCCAAAGCTTGTTATGCATGTTCTCTATGTTTGTCCAGAAGTTCACGACCTCAGTTCTTGATCATGATTACTGGTCTCAACAGTCACAGTTTTCGAAGACCGCCTAGACCGCTCGTTTTCCTTCAAGCAGAATTTCCAAGGCACCGACGATCTGGCTCTAGAGCGATCACTTGACCGTGCAGCTAGAGATTTTTATCTCCTTTTTGCTATTTGCACCCCATGTATCTTCTTTCCCCTGCCCCATTTCTCATGTACCCCGGGCACCCCTTATTTTTAGACCTTCCTATTTGGGTTGGCCCCCGTGTCTATAAATAGAGGGGAGGAGGTGCCCAGAAGGGACTTTTAATTTGTTCGCCAAGCTTATCACCTGGATAAGCGGTTTCGAATTCAATCCCTTTCCGGTCTCACCTCCTGACCTGTTTTATACCTTTCTTTGTTACCCTCTATTCATCTATCAGATCACCCACGATAAGAGTTCCCGTCATTAGCAGTCCAGTCTCGTCGCTTAGAGACCCCCTTTCTAGCATTATCTAACCCAAATAACAGACAATCTGCAGTCTCCCCCATCTCTTTGTAGTGTGAGTTTCGAGGTACAATTTTTTTGCCAACAAAACGAACATGCGACCTTCAGATTGGAGTGTTTGGAGAATTAAGCATTCAAGAGAATGTCAGGCCGTGACATTCAGCAGTGTCCGCCCGCCAGTGGTCATCCCAATGCGAGCAGTACAACATCTTTAGAAGCTCTCGAGCTTTGTTTCGAGCTCTGTCTTGAACAAGCTCATCGAGAGGTCGCCCAGGCTCAGCAAGAGACCGCTCGGCAGATGGAAGCTGTAAACCGTGCTCTAGTAGAAATCTCTCAGTAGTTAACTCCTCAAACCGCTCCGACCGCTACCCCAGCTGGTCCTCTTATCAGAGGTCATGTACTTGACCGCATGGTTTCTCAGCCAGTAGCTCCTCTACGACCTAAGGGTGAAGAATCTACTGCGCATCGCGATTTCTTCAGGGCAGCAGCTTAAGGAAATCAAGCAAGAGTGTTAAATTTCTAGGAAGAAAGTGGTAATCCCGAGCTGAATACTGGGAGGAACCATCCCCCTTTGTAAATCGAGTAAGATGGAACCTATTCCCATGTGGTTTAGAGAGACTTGTCTCCCAATCTTCACTGGGAGAGATGATCTTGTCTCTCATCTGCTATCCTTCGATTCTACAGCCTCTATGAGGACATTGTTTGAGGGCCTCCGTTGCAAGCTGTTGGCAACATCTTTTGGAGGCGAATCTAGGGAGTGGTTTTATATAATTCCTTCTAGATACATTTCTTACCTTGCGGACCTGAGAAGAGAACTTCTGTTGAGGTTTTCTACCTCAAAGAAGAGGAAGAGTGGTCTTGCGGCCCTCTTCATGATCTAGCAAGATGAAAATGAGAATGTTGCTCATTTTGTTGATCGCTTTTAAGAGGAGATCCTAGGTGTTCAAGATGTGGATTCCTCTCTTTACCAAGTCACTTTCATTAGTGGTCTTAGGGAAGGAGCCCTGAAATTTGAAGTGACGACGAAAGAGCCAAAATCTTGTCAGGAGCTCATAACAATTGCAAATAAATTCATTGAAGCAGAAATTTCTAACCCCGGATGTGTTTCCTCTCTGTCCAAGCTTGCCCATCAGGAAGATGGAAGTTCTTGAAAGTATCTAGTTGCTGCCTAAATCACCTAGATGGGGGGGGGGTGAATAGGTGAGTTCTATGGTTTTAAGCGGAATTAAAATCTTGAAAGAAAATCACACAAAAAACAAAGAACACACAAACACAAGGATTTATAGTGGTTCCCCTGAATGGGTATGTCCACATTCCCGCCTCACCTCTCTAGCACGCCTAGCTAGACTAGGCTACTTCACTAATCTCAGATTAAAAATAATCTTATAACTCGGAGTATGCAACTCCTACAAACTCAGAGAACGGGGAAGAAGAAATCATTGACTTGAATAACTTGATCTGAAAACTAATCGAGACAACAAGATCTATAAGGCACTTGAATGAATATTAACTCAGTGATCTTGCTGAATCGAATCTTGGAGAAGAATCGTGCAGAAAACCTGTCGATGGCAGAAAAGCTTCATTGCAAGAATGAGAGTGGCCGATGGAGATTACGTTTTTTTTTTTCAAATGAGCACGATTAGGGTTTAATGAAATGTCCTTTAAGTATTTATAGGTCCTTCTCAAACGGCTATAAATGAGACTTAAGGAATAAGCTCCATTTGTAATGTACATGGAAGAAACCCTAAAAGGAAAGCCGACGTCGAATCGAACAAAACACGCTCTGTCAGCATTCGTCGAATGAACTCGTGAAATAAAAGATTACTCGACGAATTCACATATGACTCGATGAAATGGACTTAGAAAAAAGTGTTGAGACTGGAAGAAAGGGTTCTAAGTCCAATCATGAATTTCACGAGAGCACTTGACAAATTCGTCGAGTGTTCATGAGAAATCGGCTGACCGCTGGACGAACTTGTCGAGTGTTCTTGAGTGAACAAAACTTTACTCGACGAAAAATAGTTGTCAATTTTCTACGAGGCCTCCCGAGTAAATTCTACGAATAATTAAGTCTTCACGAGATGTCTCAGCGAATTCAATTTGGTTTTTCGAGAGCACTCGACGAAAAAGACTTAGATAAAAATTCTTCCAATCCTGAATCCAGCAACTACTTCAACTTGTCTTCTCCATAGTGTTTGAATATGAAGTACATCCCAATAGAGAGATTTCACATGAGTCAACACCTTGGTCTACACAATAAGGGATTACATTGCATAGGCCTGTGTTTTATGACTTTTTGAAACCTGACATTGGTTTGTACTTAGCAAATAATATCCTGCAAACACACAACTAAGATGCCACATCAAATACAATATCAATTCATCTTAGTTCAAGGGACACTTCTTCAAATCAAAGTTATTGTGGCAAAAATACCCAACAATCTCCCCCTATTTGAAGAAGTCAGAACCCTGTCTATTAAGGTGAATTGCATAGATAATAATCATAAACATAAACAAAGAGCATGACATAAAGAAATTAACAATATTAATTAAAACATCAAAACATTGATATATATATATATAAAGTTTTTCAAGATTTCAACACAGTTCAACACACAGCTAAGGCATTTTAGCCTTCCGCTCCTTGCTTTTCTTTAGCTGCCTGGCAAAGTATGCTTTTGGCTTTGGGTAGTATCTTGGAGGAGGTTGAGGAGCATTTGGATTGTTATACCAATGATCTCTGAAGTGAGTTTTCCTTTTCATATTTGCTGCCTTGTGCTTGTTGATCTCTTCCTGACTGTAATAATTCTGGGGCTCTTCATTTGAGATGTCAATTAGCTTGTAAGTATCCAAGATTATAGCTTTAGATGTTGGACTCCAAACTTCAGAAAATTCTCTTCTTTCTGCCACAGGCTCTCTGAATTCTATGCCTGGTCCTCTTCTTACAGAAGGATCTAACTTATTAACAAAAGGACCTTCACCATATTTTCTTTTCTTTACAATAGGCTCTAATGGTTCAGAAATATCTTCTGAGTCAGCCCAAACTTGAGTACACTGCACTGGAGTGATTAGAGCTATATCTTCATATACTTGCTCAAGAAAGGTTTTATCTTGATATCTCCCCATCAATCCTTCATATAGCCATTGAAAACATTGTTGGTTGAGGACATTGGCTTCATAAAACTTGCTCTCAGCTTCCCTGCTCAATTCATGCATTTGATATAGAATTTTCTCCTCCCCCTTTCTGACTTCTTCATGTAGGGTTTGGAGAATTTCCTCTTTGAAGCTTGACAAGTCAGCAGTGACTTGATTTTTGGTGCTTTCTCCTTGCTGAAAGATTGAGCCTTTACCTTCTAAAAGAGTCTTTGAATTATTATAGACATGATTTAAACCTTCATTATTGTAGCTCACAGCTTTTACACCATTTGTAAAATAATTATCCAGGTCATCTTTCATGGTAGATACAGTGTGCTTCACCTTTTGCTAGGCCATTGTTAAAATCTGATTCAATCTCTTTGACCTTGTCAAACACTTGCTTCGTTGAAAATTCAAAGTTCTCTGCTTGAGTCTTGAGCAAGGCCTCAATTGCTTGTAGCAATTCAGAATTGGAGGTTGAAGCAACTGGAGCAGGAGTACTATGAATAAGAGGTATGCCTTGGATCTCATCATTTAACATTATCTCATCAGACTCAACTCCCCCTAGAGAGGGAACATTCAGATGCACTTCATTCTCCTGAGCAGGAGGTGCAGATTGCACATCCTCTCCTTAATCCTTTTCAGACAAAACCTCTGTAGCTTGAACTTGACTTACCTCTTTCTCATGCTCCCCCTCAGACATTGCAGGAGACTTCTCTTCAGCTGGAGGAACAAAATCAGCACTAAGAATACCTTTTTCAACAAAATAACTTTCTTGAACTGGCTCAGTCTCAGGGCCATCACCACCACCACCATCATCATAACCATCATTATCAACATCATTGACATCATCATTGCCATCATCATCACCATCATCATCAGCTTCAGCACTATCAACACCAACAACTTCCATATCCTCAGCATAAACATCCTCATTATCATCAACAGATATCCTTTCTGGCTCTCCTGCAGGAAGATCAAGTATCCTTTCTGAGTAGTGCCCAAGGAACATATTGAGAGTCTTCTCAAATTAACAACAAAAGCAGCAAACTGACTTTGTAGACTTGGAGGGGTTGCCTGAGCTGGAGAGGGCTCTTTCTGAACTGTTGACTCTGGAGCCTTAGAGCACTCCCCCTGGACTAATGAAACAATTGGAGATTGAGAGCTCTCCCCCTGGACTGGTGGAACAACTAGAGCTTGAAAGCTCTCCCCCTGAACTGGTGGTACATCTGACTGTGGACCAAACCTTGAAGGAGAAGGTTGGTGCCTTTCCTCTTCTTCCTCAAATTCTTCCTCTTATTCAACCTTTTTCAAACCTGGCCTCACAATTTTTCTTTCCCATCTGGACAGAATGGAAGAATCAATCTTTTTCAAGTGGTGAATGGGGCTTCTAGAAGCCATATCAAACTGGTTTCCATCCAGTTGATTGAGGTATAGTGAGATGATCCTTCCAAAGATAGGAACCATCAAACTAGCCTTGATTTTCTCAAACAAAATCAGTCCCTAATTCACTTTCTTTCTACAAATTACACCAGCTAGAAGCTTGAACATATCATTTGAGAGGTAGTCATGTGAACCTACTTTGCATACTAAGACTTTTCCTAAAATATCTGATATGATCTTTCCTTCACCATTCATGTTCTTCCTTCAGATTGAAGTTGTGCCCATAGGTAAACAACAGAACAACAGTGCTCTGTTGTGATCCTATTCAAATAGACAATCTTCTCCCTCCACTGCCGGCAACCTAAGAAGCCTGGAAAATTTTGATGGCTTCATCTTGATTACCCTATCTCTTATTGTCGACTTGAGGACGCCTCCATGGTGTCGAATCTTGGCGTTCTTGAAGAAATCCAGAACATCCCTGTCAAGCACGCGACAAGGGTGTTCAAGGACGAAAGAGAGGCTGGCTTCTTCAAGGTAATGGACAACATTCCTGAATTCGTCTGTGGCGCTTGTGAATCCATTCCTAACCAGCTCTCTCCCTACCTAAAGGAGTACTGAGTTTTTGTGAGACATTTCCACTTGAAACTACGGAGGATTTCCGCAAGGGAGATGAATCGTCAAAAGATTTTTGGCGAGAAATGTGTGTGTGACTCGTGAAACCCTTAAAACACATATATATATATATATATGCATATATTAATTTTTAAAGTGGGAGAAGGCGCGTACTTGTTTTAGGAAATGACTCCCGAGATCCTATAATAAATGAAATTAGATTGAAAATTTGGCAGATTGGTATTCGACGAAATAGTCCAGAAGATTCGTCGAAACAACTCGAGTAAATTCTTCAATTCGTCGAAATGACTCAACAAAAATAAATTTTCGTCGAAATGATTCCTGAAGAATCGACGAATTCGTCAAATTGGCTGGTGTAATTTAAATAATTTCTTTGACAAACCCGATTTTCTGATTTGAGCTTGATTCCTTTGGCTTTTATTCTAGAGTCCTTGATGCAGGACACTGGGGCCCCTACCATACCCCATGGCCTCACACCAGCTAGAGGACCACGACCAAGCACGCCTTCTAGAAGGATTGCAGTCCAGGCACCCCAACCCATCTCCGCGCCTGTTCTCAGCACGGCGGGTTGTTGAGGCTAGGGCTCGATCCCCAGACCTCCTTGATAAGAACCTCTCCTAACAGGCCTTATCACCAACTAACATGTGTGGTCGGGGCCCCGGTGTCTTGCATCAAAAAGGTGCACTTTTTTGATGCAGCACGCCGGGGCCCCGACCGCACCCCGTGGCATCACACCAGTTAGCAAACAACGACCAAGCAAGCCTGCCAGAAGGAATGCAGTCCAGGCACCCAAACCCATCTCCGTGCCTTTTCTCAATGCGTTGGGTTGTTTAGGCTGGGCTCGATCCACAGACCTCCTTGATAAGAACCTCTCCTAATAGGCCTTTTCACCAACTGACCTTCAGTCCTTGTTCAGCATACCAAGTTCTAATTTGAAATAATTGAACTTTGTCTCATTAAGTGGCTTCGTGAACATATCTGCAACTTGCTTATCCATAGGGACATAACTGAGGTTGATGTCCTTGTTCTCCACATGCTCCCAGATGAAGTGATAATGCATTTATATATGCTTTATCTGGCTGTGAGAGACTGGATTATTGGCAATTTCTATTGCACTTGATTGGTCACAGAACATCGGAATCTTCTTCAGCCTCATGTTGTAGTCTTCAAGTTGGTTCCTGATTCACAGAAGTTTTGCACAACAACTGCCTGCGGAGAAATACTTCGATTCAGCAGTTGAAATTGCTACACAATTCTGCTTCTTGCTACTCCAAGAGACAAGCCTCCTTCCAAGGAATTGGCATGTCCCGAAAGTTCTTTTCTGTCATCTCTGCTACTTGCAAAATCATCATCCGAAAAGCCCGTTAGTTTGAAGTCATTACTTCTTGGGTACCATAAAACAAGATTCGGTGTGCCTTTAAGGTATCTCAAATCCACTTTGCAGCGGCATAGTGAGATTCCTTGGAGTTCACCAGAAATCTAGCACAAACGCATGTTGAAAACATTATGTCCGGTCTACTGGCAGTAAGGTAGAGCAAGGATCCAATTATGCTTCTGTACTTGGTTTCATCAAAAGGTTTCCCTTTCTCATCGTTATCCAGAGACATAGTTGAACCCATTGGAGTCCTCATTGAGGTTGCATTCTCCATTCCAAATTTCATAATTAACTCTTTGGTGAACTTCATCTAAGAGATGAAAACTCCATCTTCATATTGTTTCACCTGAAGTCCTAAGAAATACTTCATCTCACCCATACTACTCATTTCATATTTCCCTTGCATCAAGTTAGAGAACTTTTTGCAAATGTTATCTGTAACATCCCCCAAACAGCTAGACCCCTAGAGTGGTTTTGTCAAGGCTAGGTCATGACAAAACCCTAGGAAGCTTGAAGAGACCACTTGGCCTTAGGAATGAAGAAGAAAACCACCTTGGTCTGCAAATAGCAACTTCTAGTTAGCAAGCCTAGGATTGGATTTAGGGGCCCCACATTGAACCTTGACCCCACCATAGCATCTCTAACCCATTAGGGGCCCTATTGGAGCACCAAGGACCCATTGGGGTCAAATAAAGAGGCCAATTAGACCAAAGTCAACCTTAATTCTAAAATTGGTCAAACTACTCAACTAAGGTCAATTGGCCCCCACCATGCCAAATTAACCCTGCCCCTACCCTTATATCGGTACTAGGAGCCTAATGGACCAAAAAACCTTATCATGGGACTTGCAATTTGACCAATTTACCCTTGCCCTAATTTAGGTCAAAATGATCAAATTTGCCCAAATTGGACCCAATCCACTTGGGCTAGATCCAATTAAGGTGGTCCACCACCTAATGGGGATTGAATGCTGCTGAGGTGGCCATTCAATTTGGAGAGAGTCGTCCAGGAGAGAGAAATTGGGAGTTTCCCCAATTTGAAGAAAGAGAAAGTGGCCATTTAAGTTGGATTAATGGCATTCAAGGCAAATTGATCCATCATTCATTCCCCCACACCCTCCATTCATCTCCCCTGGCTGTTTGAAGAATTTTAAGGGGTTTTCCAGCCCACATGGGGGCTGAAAGGGGAAGTTTTCACCATGGCCAAAATCTGTTTAATGACCATTTATGACAATCAGGAGTTACACCCTCCCTCTCCCCCAATTGAACCTTATAACTCCTTCAGAGGACTGGGAGGATGCGTTTTCCCCAACCCTCCAGAGAAATCGAGCACCAGGAGCAGGAATCGTCATGGCACCAAAAGCTCCAGCACCGTCCATGGCAACTCACCGGAATTCGCGCAACCAAGACCCTACTCAGGTCCGATCCTCTTCACCTCACTTGGTGCTAGATCTTTTCTAAATTTGGGGCTTGATCTGTGCTCAATAGGTCTCGGATTGTGTTTCCAAAAAGGGCTCATTTTGAGCTCTTTTCCCTCCTCTAAAATCCCGATCCGACCACCTCCGGCCGGCCAACCACCCCTATCGCCGGCCACCACCTCAACGGAGGTGGTGGTGGCATTGGATGGACGGGAAGAGGTGTAGGTGGCCGGGAAATCACCCTCTAAAGAAGCCTAGGTTGGGTTGTCGCGCACCGTCTAGAGATTGGGGACGATGATGGAGAGCCGTCAGATCTTTTATTTATTGTTTACGGTTATATATTTCATTAGTCGAACGAAATAATTCGTCGAACGAAAGTTTGGTCTGCATTAGTCGAGCACTGTATAATAGAAATTAGTCGAGCGCTGTATAATAGAAATTCGTCGAGCGCTGTGTTAATTCGTCGAACGCAGATGTGTCCAGCGTTCGTCGAGCGCTGTTTTATATTCGTCGAATGCAGGATGCTCTATTTTCGTCGAGCGCTGTGTATAATTCGTCGAACACAGATGTGTTCAGCATTCGTCGAGCGCTGTTTTTTTTTGTCGAACGCAGATGTGTTCGACATTCATTGAGCGCTGTTTTTTTTTCGTCGAACGCAGGATTCAGTTAATAATTAAAGGTTATATCAATTTCTGTCACACTTTATGGTGTAGTTTATTTTAAATATTAAAAATACTAGATCACCTTTGATGAGAAAGCGGTCAACACCAAAGTTGTAGCCCTTGGAGTCTAATGTGTTTTAAAATTGATTTCACCCCAAAAGGAGTACTGTAGCTCCCTGTAGAGATAAAATGGTGGGACTGGTACCTAGGGTATGGCAGTCACTCTTTCCTTCATATCTTTTTATTGGTAAATGCTATGGCCTTGATATTTAAAACCTAGGCTAGTTATATATACCCACACATCATACCAAAGGATGGAAATTTTAGGAGAATCTTTTTCTAAGGTTTTTGAGATAATTTCATAAATCATATGTTAATTAATTAGTGGATCAAATGACCTCCAATGCCCTCCAAATTTTGGTGGGTGCTCTTTAGGGTTATTTTGTGACATAGGTAAAAATCTCAGCCCAATTGGGACTGTTTTGATTGAGTAATTGGTTAACCCAAGTTAGGTCAAATTGGGTCATAGTTAGGGCATGGTGTTTATCTTGGGATGTTGTGGTCAGAACTCATCACCATGAGTTGAAGCCTTGGCCACTGGATTAGGATCACCTAAAACACCCCCATGAGTGAGTTGGGGTGGTGTGGAGGTGGATATGCCCTAAGATCCTAAATTTACCCCTTGGGGTGCATGTAGAGCTTTATGAATGACATGTGGTCAAAAGCTATAGAGTGGTCATGAAACTTGGAGGATAAGTTCATAGGGTGTAAACAGGCCTTAGGTAATTTTATAAGAATTTTAGGAGCAATTATTCCCTTTGAGATAGGTCATAACCCTTTTAGAGAATTTTCTTAAAAGAGACATTTCCATGCTTAAAAGGTCTTGTATGGAGATGAAACTTTGGTACTGCTCTTATAATCATGGTTTAGACTTATTGTAATTTTTGTGTATTTATATAAATTGTTTAATCAGTACTTCATTCACAAGACACCTGTTTTATCTTAGGCTTAGGAAAAATAGTTGAGGGTCCAATACTCAATGTTAAATTGTACAAATTGGTAATAGGACAGTTCCGAACATTACGAAGCTCTATGAATTTTTATAGAATTTTTGGAGACATAAATCAGTGGGCTACTTCACAAGTTATCTTATTTGGGGTTTTCTTAATGAATTAATTTAAGTGAGAAAATGATTCCCATAAATTCTACAATTTAGTCAGTAACCTTTTCTGATGAATACAAAGGTCTGGTATTTTTCCCATAATTTTGGTGTAGATATTTTTGGTGGTTCCTTCACAAATTCACTAACTTGGATGGATGCTAAATATTGATTATAGAGGACAAATTCTTACTGTAAAAATATGATATGCTGTATTTGCTATTATTTTGTCATCCTAGATTTATCATAATTTTTGGAGATCCATATCATACGAATTCCTTATACTTCATGTTCATTTTCATGCTTGATAAATGTTTGGAGAAATTAAAATAAATACTAAATAATTAAGGAAAAATCTGATTCTCTGGATTTAGTCTTATAACATCATGATAGACCCTCAATAATTATCTTGAGTCAGTAGGATGAATATTTGGAGTACCTCTAATCACAAGCTTCAAATAGTTAGTTTGGTCTGCGTTTAGTAAAACTGTGAAACTTGGGTAACTAGTGGCCTACTAAGTGGGAATGGCATGTAGTTGGTGTACATGGTCAGGATGAAGAGATTTAGGTCACCAAAAAAGAGTTATATATTAAGAGTGCTTGGTGAGTTAAAGGTATGGTAGTGCTTGGGATTGACGAAGGATCGTCTTTTCCCTAGCGTGTCATAAAACACTTAGGTTTAACTCAAGTGAAATGATAAGAGGGGTGTTCTTATGGGTAAATACCAACAACACTAAGTTTCTTGAGAAAGGGAACTTTGGGGTGTCATACCATTATAGTTCCTAGTACCGTAGCGACCCCTTACAGTGTAATTCTCGGGAAATCCAAGATTAACCATAAATTATAGGGATAAGTTGATGTACAAGATGAACTTAATAACGCACACACGCACACCCCGTAATTACGGGAGGTTAGTTGGTTTGGTTGTACGAGCGGTAGGCTCGGTGGTTGTAGCAGCAGACTAGTTAGTCTAGTGAGCTTGTGACTCAGTAATGTTGTTGGTGCGGACGGGTTGGTCCGGCGAGCCGGTGGCTCAGAAGGTTATGATGACGGGCAGGTTAGCCCAGGGATTTTATGGCTTGGGACATTGTAGAACATGTTGCATGTGCACGAAGGTGGTGGGTCTCCGGTATTGGACGGTCGTTCACACCGACGTCAATACGTTGACTCGGCAAGTGTGGAATTTACACTTAGCCTTGAAAGTCTGGTGGTCCAGCCAGTAAGAGTACGCAGATGCTCCGCGGTTTTGCGTTGAGGCGTACGATAGGTCTAGGTTAGGTAGTGTGAATACCAACCTAGAAGTGGGCGAGGCCCAACCCACCGCTTCTGTTTGCCACTACGGGAGTATCCTGGGAGTCTAGCTAGCTCCAAAAAGGGGGAACTAAAGGTATGTGCGCATAGAGTGGAAGTGTGTGAGTTGCACTTGTATGAACATAGCATAAACTGCATACCTTGGATGTCATAGCATAAACATTGCATTTCAACCCCTACCCCTATCGTATAACTCGGTTATGAGACTTCTTATACGATAGGCCTTGATAAACGACCCCTTGGTTTATAGGTTTGTATGGGAATTCCTATAAATCAATGGTTACTTTCTATTATATACATGTCTTTATTTACTGCACTTTACTTACTCTTTACCTGCTCTTGCCATGCTTTTTAACTATTTCATTTATAGTTATATTTACTTGTGTAGTGGTAGATCTTTCCCTGTAGATTATACCTTGTCATCTACTATTGTCTTTACCCCTTGTTGTCCTCCGCTTCATCCTTCCCGCTCGGTGCCTAGGAGTCACCGGGGGAGAGGTGGGGGATTGGCTTAGTCTTTTTGACTAACGGTCGGTGGAGCATATCATTTTAGGGGATCGAGGAGACGCAGCAACACCAGAGGCCGGTGCAGACGGAGGCGGACCAGTATAGTACAGGAGCACCAGTCACAAGATCAGAGAGTGATTAGTAGTTAGCTTCCGTGAGTGATCTTGTAGTGAGGTTATGATGTACTTGTTAAAATTTTTGATTTGAATCGTTTAGGAGTAAGCATGAGTTGCATCAACTGAGTTATAGCCAAATAACCACAATGCCACACAGCAACACAAGAAACTTTATTGAATCACAAACTTCATTTACAGTGCGAGGTATACATGGCGAGACATGATTCATAAGAATCACAAAGGAGAGAAGAACAAAACACCAAAAAAAACTGGCGGCTTGACAAGCAGAGACCGCACAGATCGCACAACTCCAGAGATCGCCCGGCTTGACCTGAGACCACGCGAACAGGAAACAGACAGACCGCCTGCACTGCAAGACCGCCACCTCAGACCATAGGAACTGGAGCTTATTGAATTGAATGAAGAACATCTGTCGCCAAACCGCAACTCAGATCGCCTAACCGCTGAAGGTCGCCTGATCGCTGAGCTCGCTGCGAACAGCACAAGAACACCATAAACCAGTTCACAGATAGACCGCTGCCGAACTGTTTATTCAAGCCGCTGGGAATCACCAAGGAAGGAGACCGCAACCTGCTGACCGCAAACCTGCGAACACAACAAATAGTCAACTCGCTTCCGAGACCGCCCGACCTCAAAGTTGAGACCGCACGAATTATCCCAGGCTCTAGTTCGTACAGTTCTCGTTATGAATGACGGGCCATGCACCCCTATTTATAGGCGACAAGACGGATGTCATCACTGCCACAAGAGAGATACAATCACCACCCTCCAGATCGCCAGCGGTCTCAAAGAGCAGACCGCGCGATCACACCACTTGTACAACCTTCCGTCCAAGTCCGCAGATCAGCATGCAGAACGCTCACAAGCCGCGCGGACACACGAGCACTCCTTCCTTAGATCTCCAAGAGCAAACAAGGAACATCTGGCCGACTCCAGACAAGTCGCCAGATCGCCAAGCATAAACCGCCCGGTCACATCGGTTTTACATAAAACAGACCGCCTGGTCTTCTACAAAGGAGATAGACAATCCAAGCAGAACAACCCGGGATGAGACCGCAACAACCAGGAGCAAACCGGTCAACCAGCAGACCGCCAGAACCAGACCGATAGAACAGGCTGGCAGAACAGACCGACAGATCACCAACACAGACCGCGCGGTCTCTGCGGTCTCCCAATTTCAGACCGCCAACCACCTTCCACTTCACTTCAACAATTTCAACACTCCCCCTTGAAGTGGGAAGTGGAAACTAGCCTGAGTAAACTTTGCAACCGAGTAAACGGTCCCTTTGCCAGCGACTTTGTGATGATGTCTGCAACATTGTCCGCACTCCGAACATGCTCGACCACAAGAGATACTCCTAACACCTTCTCACGAATGAAATGGTGCTCAATCTCAATGTGTTTGGTCCTCGCATGACAAACTGGATTATTAACCAGCTTGAGGGCACTCTCATTGTCCCCGCATAGCATAGTGGGACCACGAACCTCCTCATGAACGTCCTCCACCAACCACCTGAGCCAAACGACTTCCTGAGCTGCCAAGGCCGAAGCCTTGTATTCTGCTTCTGTGGTAGATACGGACACCGAGTCCTGCTTTTTGCTGCACCAAGAAATAGCTGTGGTGTACAACCCTCATTCTCCGAGGGTAGGCCCATTCAAAGCCACATAGGCTGAAGTCAAGGTCAAAAGGTCAGCACAGAATCCGGCAGTCGAAGACACAAGACAACTCGGCCAGCTGGAGCAAGGGGCGACCTTGGCGAGCAAGAGGCGAGCAGGGGAAAGCAAGAGGTGAGCAGGGGCGAGCAAGAGGTGAGCAGGGGCGAGCAGAGGCGAGCAGGGGAGAGCAGGGGTGAGCAAAGGCGAGCAGGGTCGAGCAGAGGCGAGCTTAGGCGAGTATCTTGCGAGTATGGGCGAGTATCTCGTGCGTATGGGCGATTATCCCTTGTAACTCACGATCTTAGGCAGTATACTCGCCTGTACCCCCCTTAGCATTTCTCTATAATAAGACCCCCAGGGGTACTAGAAATGGCAATTTTGGAAGTGGTCGAGGTCCCCCTAAGCTGGATACTCGCCAAGTCCATACCCGTCTAGTACCTCGCCCAGCCTTTGGTTGTGGAGGGGACGTTTCTCCCAAACATCCGGGTATGTGGTGGGACCTCCCTGCTGGAGCACTTGGGGTGTGCTTATAGCCATTTTCTCTCTCCTGTGTTAGCTATCCGAGCCGTGGAGTTGGATCGCAGGATCAGTAACCTCGGGCTGCATTGATCCGAATTTTGAAGCCGGGATTTTCTTGGCTTCAAAACTTCGGTGCGGTGAGCGTGGATCGTAGCCGGAGGAAGAAATTTTTGCGAGAAGGCTTCATAGCTAAGATGGTGAGATGGAGGCCAAAGGCCCCAACTCGCGAGCATTCGACAAAGTTAGGCGAGTTCCAGATGGCGACATCCTGAAGGCGAGTTCCAGATGACGACATCCAGAAGGCGAGTTCCAGAGGCGAGTTCATGCTAGGCGAGTTCTCCCCTCGCCCATAGGCGAGTTCCAGAGGTGAGTTCCAGATGCGAGTTCATGCAGGCGAGTTCCAGAGGCGAGCTTGTTCAATACTCGGCCATAGGCGAGATCCTTCAATACTCGGCCATAGGCGAGCTCCTTCAATACTCGGTCATAGGCGAGCTTCTTCAATACTCGCCCATAGGCGAGCTCCTTCCTTACTCGCCATAGGCGAGCAATATCAAATGAGGTGACTTCATGCAGGCGAGCGAGATTCTTCTATACTCGCCTATAGGCGAGATCTCTACTCGCGAGGGTGACGAGACCTACTCGCAAGGTGGTGAGAACCCTCTGCATAGGGGGTCTTATGTCAAAAGGGACACTCCTCCTCCCCTCAGTTTCCTCCTTATTCAATACCAGTGATTTCCATACATGTTCACTTACGGGTGCTTTGGTAAAGCCCGCGAGTGCTTTTGTCTGACTAACAAACAGAATGATTCATGATGAGTTCGCCACCAAGGGAAAGCATATAAGCTGTTCTGCGACTCCTAGTCACGATGGTCTTCTTCAACCACCTACTCGCGAGGTCTCCAAGTTGATGCTCGACGAGCTCTTAGTCACGATGGTCTTCTTCAACCACCTACTCGCGAGGTCTCCAAGTTGATGCTCGGAGAGCTCCTAGTCGCGATGGTCTGCTTCAACCACCTACTCACGAGGTCTCCAAGTTGATGCTCGACGAGCTCCTAGTCGCGATGGACTTCTTCAACAACCTACTTGTGAGGTTTCCAAGTTGATGCTCGGCGAGCTCCTAGTCGCGATGGTCTTCAAGGTGGTGTTCCACAAGCTCTTACTCGCGATGATCTTCTCCAACAACCGACATTCCATGGGAATTCTAAGCTGGTCATGCTTGTGAGGTCATCACTTCACCAACTCTGCAGCTATGTTATTAGTATAATCTCTTCAACGACTGATACTAGCAAGGATGTCTCTAACTACTCACCTCTATGAGATGAGGAACTGCTCAAAAGTACCTAAAGGCTCAACAGGGAGATCACTTTTCATCGAGAAGCTCGAATTGAACTAGGAGGGACCTTTCATTATTCAAGAGGCATTCGAGACTGGCGGATACCGCCTGCAGAATCATGAAGGGGAATTGCTTGGGAATACCTGGAGCGACAATGACCTGAAAAGGTTCTATCCCTGAGCGGGAAGGTGTATTCTCCCCCTCCTTGTGTTTATTCCATTTGAATAAAAATTCCTCGCCCCCTGAAACATGGGCCGCGAGAGTTGTTTTTCTTTTCTGGCAAGCAATTCTCTAAAGGAAGGTGAAGTCGATGTCCACGATGGGTTGGGATACTGGCCTCCGACTTGATTCTTATAAAACCCAGAACGGGTGATGGGACGGTGCCTCGGTAGTGCGTTCTCATAAGACCAAGCCTCTGCACTGACGGTCGAGATCAACTCCCCCCTTGCACGTTGGCTGCAGGAACCCTCCGACCGCACCTCTCATCCGGCTAGTAAGATTATCAGGAAGAAGTCTGGACGTTGACCTCCCAATTCGATGAAGAAATGATCCACTTAACCTCGCAGGGGACCCTTGAATAAAGGTGTCGTAAACCCTCGAGAGCCAAAGGCTCGCAGCAAAGCATTTCGTTCCAATTTACTTCTTTCGATCATTTGAGTAGGTATGTTTAAATCCTCTCTGGTTGTCAAGTATGGCAGGAAAGTACCGATCTCTTCAACAGCATCCCCAAGAGTAGTAGGATGGAGACCTTGGGATGGTGTGTTCCCTTGGAAGTTGCTCCTTTGGAACCTCCTCGACAGTCATTCCCTACTGTGTCGATCTATTCAATAGCATCAACAAGAGCAGTAGGATGGAGACCTTGGGATGGTGTGTTTCCTTGGAAGGTGCTCCTTTGGAACCTCCCCGACAGTCATTCCCTACTGTGTCGATATCTTCAACAACATCAACAAGAGCAGTAGGATGGAGACCTTGGGATGGTGTGTTCCCTTGGAAGGTGCTCCTTTGGAACCTCCCCGACTGTCATTCCCTACTGTGTCAATCTCTTTAACAGCATCAACACGAGTAGTAGGGATGGAGACCTTGGGATGGTGTGTTCCCTTGGAATGTGCTCCTTTGGAACCTCCCCGACTGTCATTCCCTACTGTGTTGATCTCTTCAACAGCATCAACAAGAATAGTAGGATGGAGACCTTGGGATGGTGTGTTCCCTTGGGAGGTGCTCCTTGAGAACCTCCCTGATTGTCATTCCCTACTATGTCGATCTCTTCATCAATATCAAGCACAGGGATACCAGATGAAGTCTTGGGGGTACATGTCTCTAGACCCTTCTTCATATACAGGTGTGAATATGTATGTGCGAGCATGCAGGTGCGAGTATGCAGGGGCAAGTAGACAGGTGTGCATAGCTATGTGCGAGCAAGGACCCCCCGAGTATCATTTGCCCCCTCTGGGTTTCTCCACCTCTAATTGAGCTCGGCTCCTAGAAGGTGACGACCTTGTATCCGCTTCCAGTTGAGCTCGGCTCCTACGAGATGTCGACCTTCTCTCCACCTCTAGTTGAGCTTGGTTCCTAGAAGGCGTCGACCTCGTATCCGCCTCTAGTTGAGCTAGGCTCCTAGAAGGTGTCGACCTTGTATCCGCTTCTAGTTGAGCTCGGCTCCTGCGAGGTGTCGACCTTCTCTCCACCTCTAGTTGAGCTCGGCTCCTAGAAGGTGTCGACCTCGTATCCGCTTCTAGTTGAGCTCGGCTCCTAGAAGGTGTCGACCATGTATCCGCTTCCAGTTGAGCTCGGCTCCTGCGAGGTGTCGACCTTCTCTCCACCTCTAATTGAGCTCAGCTCCTCGAAGGTGTCGACCTTGTATCCGCTTCCAGTTGAGCTTGGCTCCTGCGAGGTGTCGACCTTCTCTCCACCTCTAGTTGAGCTCGACTCCTAGAAGGTGTCGACCTCGTATCCGCCTCTAGTTGAGCTCGGCTCCTAGAAGGTGTCAACCTCGTATCCGCCTCTATTTGAGCTCGGCTCCTAGAAGGTTTCGACCTCGTATCCACCTCTAGTTGAGCTCGGCTCCTAGAAGGTGTCGACCTCGTATCAGCCTCTAGTTGAGCTCGGCTCCTAGAAGGTGTCGACCTCATATCTGTCTCTAGTTGAGCTCGGCTCCTAGAAGGTGTCGACCTTGTATCCGCCTCTAGTGGAGCTGGGATCCTAGAAGGTGTCGACCTTCTCTCCACCTCTAGTTGAGCTCGGCTCCTAGAAGGTGTCGACCTCGTATCCGCCTCTAGTTGAGCTCAGCTCTTAGAAGGTGCCGACCTTGTATCCGCTTCCAGTTGAGCTCGGCTCCTGCGAGGTGTCAACCTTCTCTCCACCTCTAGTTGAGCTCGGCTCCTAGAAGGTGTCGACCTTGTATCCGCTTCCAGTTGAGCTCAGCTCCTGCGAGGTGTCGACCTTCTCTCCACCTCTAGTTGAGCTCGACTCTTAGAAGGTGTCGACCTCGAATCCGCCTCTAGTTGAGCTCGGCACCTAGAAAGTGTCGACCTCGTATCCGCCTCTAGTGGAGCTGGGCTCCTAGAAGGTGTCGGTCTCATATCCGCCTCTAGTTGAGCTCGGCTCCTAGAAGGTGTCGCCTTGTATCCGCTTCCAGTTGAGCTCGACTCCTAGAAGGTGTCGACCTTGTATCCGCCTCTAGTTGAGCTCGGCTCCTAGAAGGTGTCGACCTCGTATCCGCCTCTACTTGAGCTCGGCTCCTAGAAGGTGTCGACTTTCTATCCGCTTCCAGTTGAGCTCGGCTCCTGTGAAGTGTCGAGCTCTCACCCGCTTCCAGTTGAGCTCGGTTCCTGTGAAGTGTCGACCTCTCTTCCGCTTCTAGTTGAGCTCAGCTCCTGTGAGGTGTCAAAATTTTTTGGAGGTGAGGAAGTCCTCAAGCTCGGCGACTGCGCGAGCAGGTATCCGAAAGGCGGCAGCAAGCCCAGGAGGTCGACCATGTCAACAACAGCTTCCTCGGCAATACTACGCGACATATTGAAGCGAGATCAAAAAAGCCTTGCCATCAGAGACCCCTCCCCCTCTATGCATAGAGCCAGAACGACAGCAGCGAGATGCCGACTATAGACCAAATACTTGCCAGAAAGACAGCTCATCGAATAAGGGTTGGATGATTCTTTCCGAGCAACTACGTTACTCGCAAAGAGCGGGGATTGTGTACAACCCTCATTCTCCGAGGGTAGGCCCATTCAAAGCCACGTAGGCTGAAGTCAAGGTCAAAACATCGGCATAGAAGCCGGCAGTCCAAGACGCAAGACAACTCAGCCAGCAGGAGCAAGGGGCGACCTTGACGAGCAAGAGGCGAGCAGGGGTGAGCAAGAGGAGAGCAGAGGTGAGCAGAGGAGAGCATGGGCGAGCAGAGGCGAGCATGGGCGAGCAGAGGCGAGCATGGGTGAGCAGAGGTGAGCATGAGCGAGCAGAGGCGAGCAGGGGCGAGCAGAGGTGAGCAGGGGCGAGCAGGGGCGAGCAGGGGTGAGCAGGGGCGAGCAGGGGCGAGCAGGGGCGAGCAGGGGCGAGTAGGGGCGACCAGGGGTGACTAGGGGCGACCAGGGGCGAGCAGGGGCGACCAGGGGAGAGCAGAGGAGAGCAGGGGCGAGCAGCGGCGAGCAGGGGCGAGCAGGGGCGAGCAGGGGCGAGCAGGGGCGAGCAGGGGCGAGCAGGGGCGAGCAGGGGAGAGCATGGGCGAGCAGAGGCGAGCAGGGGCGGGCAGAGGTGAGAAGGGGCGAGCAGGGGGGAGCAGGGGTGAGCAGAGGCGAGCAGGGGCGAGCAGGGGCGAGCAGAGGAGAGCAGGGGAGAGCAGCGGCGAGCTGGGGCGAGCAGGGGTGAGCAGGGGCGAGCAGAGGCGAGCAGAGGCGATCTTGGGTGAGTATCTCGCGAGTATGGGCGAGTATCTCGCGAGTATGGGGGAGTATCCCTTGTAACTCGCGAGCTTAGGCAGTATACTCGCCTGTACACCCCTAGGATTTCTTTATAAATAGACCCCCAGGGGTACTAGAAATTGAACTTTTGGAAGTGGTCGAGGTCCCCCCAAGATGGATACTCGCCAAGTCCATGCCCGTCTAGTACCTCGCCCAGCCTTTGGTTGCGGAGGGGAAGTTTCTCCCAAACTTCCGGGGGGCGAGCAGAGGCGAGCAGAGGAGAGCATGGGCGAGCAGAGGCGAGCATGGGCGAGCAGAGGCGAGCATGGGTGAGCAGAGGCGAGCATGAGCGAGCAGAGGCGAGCAGGGGCGAGCAGGGGCGAGCAGGGGCGAGCAGGGGCGAGCAGGGGCGAGCAGGGGCGAGCAGGGGCGAGCAGGGGCGAGCAGGGGCGAGCAGGGGCGAGCAGGGGCGAGCAGGGGTGAGCAGGGGCGAGCAGGGGCGAGCAGGGGCGAGCAGGGGCGACCAGGGGCGAGCAGGGGCGAGCAGGGGAGAGAAGAGGAGAGCAGGGGCGAGCAGCGGCGAGCAGGGCCGAGAAGGGGCGAGCAGGGGCGAGCAGGGGCGAGCAGGGGCGAGCAGGGGCGAGCAGGGGCGAGCAGGGGCGAGCAGGGGCGAGCATGGGCGAGCAGAGGCGAGCAGGGGCGGGCAGAGGTGAGAAGGGGCGAGCAGGGGGGAGCAGGGGTGAGCAGAGGCGAGCAGGGGCGAGCAGAGGAGAGCAGGGGTGAGCAGCGGCGAGCAGGGGCGAGCAGGGGTGAGCAGGGGCGAGCAGAGGCGAGCATGGGCGAGCAGAGGCGAGCTTGGGTGAGTATCTCGCGAGTATGGGCGAGTATCTCGCGAGTATGGGGGAGTATCCCTTGTAACTCACGAGCTTAGGCAGTATACTCGCCTGTACACCCCTAGGATTTGTTTATAAATAGACCCCCAGGGGTACTAGAAATTGCACTTTTGGAAGTGGTCGAGGTCCCCCCAAGATGGATACTCGCCAAGTCCATGCCCGTATAGTACCTCGCCCAGCCTTTGGTTGCGGAGGGGAAGTTTCTCCCAAACTTCCGGGTATGTGGTGGGACCTCCCTGCTGGAGCACTTGGGGTGTGCTTATAGCCATTTTCTCTCTCCTGTTTTAGCTATCCGAGCCGTGGAGTTGGACCACAGGATCAGTAACCTCGGGCTACATTGATCCGAATTTTGGAGCCGGGATTTTCTTGGCTTCAACATGTGGGGCCAGTCATAAAGACAGAACCAAACGTTGATATCCGATCATCCACGTCTCCCCCGTAATCAGCATCTATGTATCCAAGCAACTCCAAGATTGACCCTCTCCTATAAAGGAGACCCAAATCAGAGGTCGACTTCACATATTTCAGAATTCCTTTTGCCGCTAGAAGATGAGGCTTCCGTGGATCCGCCATGTACCGACTCACTTTGCCAACTGCATAAGCAATATCTGGCCTCGTGATGGTCAAGTAAATCAAGCTCCCAACCAGAGCTCAGAACACCAACGGATCAGATAAAACTCTCTCCTCATCCTTCCGAAGTTTATGATGCTGTTCCAGAGGTATAGAGCTGCTCTTCCCTTCCTCCATGCCGAATCGTTGAACGATCCGCTCCGCATATCCAGCCTGAGAAACGAGCACTCCGCTCTCCCGCCTCTGAACATCGAATCCAAGAAAATGGTGAAGCTCTCCCAGATCCTTCATCTCAAATCTGATAGCAAGCTCAGCTCTCATCCTTGCTACTGCCTCCTTCGAGTTCCCGGTGACAATCATGTCATCCACATACAGCAGAACAATAACCCAAAGCGGCCCCTCCTTCTTGACGAACAAGCTAGAATCAGAGACTGAAGCAAAGAACCCGCAGAATAGAAGATACTCTACGATCTTTCCATACCACGCCCGAGGCGCTTACTTCAACCCATACAAGGATTTCTTCAGTTTGCAGACGTAGTCCAAACACTCCTCCGAGATGAAGCCCAGCAGTTGGAACATGAATATATCCTTCTCAATCTCTCCAAATAAGAAAGAATTCTTCACGTCGATCTACCAAATCGCCTATCCATTGGATGCCGCCAAAGCAATAACAAATCGAACCGAAGCCATCTTTGCCACTGGACTAAACGTCTCATCATAATCTTCTCCATACTGCTGTGAGAACCCGCGAGCCACAAGGCGAGCCTTGTATCGCTCGATCGTACTGTCAGCTTTCTTCTTGAGTTTATAAACCCATTTGCATGTCACAGGGGTAATGCCCTTGAGCCTGGGCACTACAGACCAAGTCTCATTCTTCTTGAGAGCATCCATCTCTTCTTGCATAGCAATGTCCCACTACTTCACGCCTTTATCTTTCTCAAAGCTCGACGACTCCCTTTCATCCAAGGGACCAGCAAAGAAACATGAGATAAAGCTCACCATGTTTCCTCCTGTGTATCGATCCGGTGGCTTGATAGTCCTCTTTGACCTCCTAAGAGGTTGATCCTGACTAACCACCTCCTTAGCTACTTCTTCTGTGCTAGCTCCTCTTCCAGATGAACTTGGAGCATCGCTCCCCCTGCTTCCAGAAGCTGAAGCCTCCATCTCACAGCTTGACAAAGCTGGAGCTTTTGGTGAAACAGGCAACTCCACTTGAAGATTTCCCGCAGCCTTCCCTTTTTCATCAACCCTGCTCTCCGGTAGTTCAACTCCGGAACTCCCCTTATAGGAAGTCACCTCATCGAACACCACATCCCGAGATACCACTGATCTTCGTGTCTCAGGATCCATGCATCTCCATCCCTTCTTCCGCTCATCATATCCAACAAAAAGTAGCTTCCTTGCTTTCGCATCTAGCTTTGTCCGAAGAGCATCAGTAATATGCACATAACAGGTTGACCCGAACACCCGAAGGTGTGCAACACTCGGCTTCTCCTTGAACATCAGTTCGTGAGGGGTCTTCATGTTGATAGGACTTAGTGGCATCCTGTTGATGACGTACGCTGCACAAGACATTCCCTCTGCCCAGAAGGACTTTGGGATACTCTTGCCATGAAGCCAGCATTTGCAGGTTTCCGTCAGATGACGGATCTTCCTCTCTGCAACACCATTTTGCTATGGAGTATGGGCACAAGTAAGCTCTCTCCGGACGCCGTGCTTCCTGCAAAAACTTGAGAACTCACCAGAGGTGAACTCCCCACCATTGTAAGTTCTCAATTTTTTCACCCGCAGGCCTAACCGACCTTCCACCAGCTCCTTGAATTCCACAAACTTAGCAAAAGCATCTGACTTCTCTTTCAGAAAATACACCCAGACATATCTGGTGTAATCGTCAATCAACACCAACATATATCTGTTGCCTCCAAGGCTTGGGGTGGCAGTTGGTCCCAACAAATCACCGTGAATGCACTCCAACGACGCTTTGCATCTTGTTTGCGATTTATCAAATGGAAGTCGATGAGACTTCCAAACTGACATCCCACACAAACATGAACGTCTCTATAGGAGGACAAGCTAGGCAAGCCCTTGATAAGGCCCCTTACCGCCATAGCCTTCAATTTATCCATGCCTACATTCCCCAACCTTTCATGCCAGATAGCCGCGCTATCATTTGTCTTCATCTTATCAACATAGGTACTTGTCGATAACACGAACAAGTCCTTCACCCGCTTTCCAACATGAATAACATCTCCCATTATCTCCGGTTGAGTTTTAAGAAACTTCACTTCTGTTGGGCCAAACAGAACGTGATAACCGGCATCGACCACATTGGTCACAGAGAAGATATTCTTCTTCATACCAGACACGTGATAAACACTCCTCAATGTGAGTGGACCCTTATCACTGCTCAGAGATACAACACCTTCTTGTTCTACTGCATGAACAGAATTATCATCCGTAATGATGGCATCGTTACTTGAGTAAGGTGCCAAAGAAGAGAACTTTGATTCATCCCCGGTGAGGTGATGCCCACACCATGAATCCATGATCCAATCCTCTTCGAAGTTGATGGTAGCCAAGGCCTTAACGGGCATGGCTGTCATATTGGCCACAAAGGCTCCTCCCCATCCATCTTCATCAGACTTTGGCTTCTCCTTCTCCGCTGCTTGTCCCGACTGAAGATTAACCTGACAATCCTTCTTGAAGTGGCCGGTCTTATAGCACCTAAAGCACCTTGGTCCCTCTCCCTTCTTCTTCCCATAAAACTTAGAAGCATAACCTCTATCCCGCTGACCTGAAGTAGAGGGTCCATCATGACCTGGCTTCTTCTTCTTCTCCCATTTCTTCTTCTTCTTCCCAGAGAACAACAATCACTATCTCCCCCAGAGATAGAAATCCCTGCCATCTGTCTTGCCAAACTTTCTTGCAAAGCAAGCAAGTTCTCCAGCTCCAACAGAGATGGTTGATTTGCCCAACCCTGAACTGATGTCACAAAGGCAAGATACTCCTTCCGCAACCCGCGGATGATATGCCACTTCAGTTTTGCTTCCGAGATGGGCTCATCAGGGTCCAATGCAGAAATCTCTGCTGTGAGGTTCTTCATCTTGAGAAAGAAGGTAGAGATAGAAAGATCACCTTGAGAGGCCTTTGCCAACTCATTTTCAAGAAATTGTAGCCGAGCTACGTTTTTCTTATTAAACAACCTATCCAAAGATGTCCAAATCTCAGCAGCAGATTTACATCCAATGATGTGATCGAATAGCTCTGGTGAGATAGCCCTCTTGAGTGTGAACTCTGCCTTTGCATTAGTCCTCCTCCAAAGTCTCACCTCTGCCATATTATCTCCTGCTAGAAACACTTCTTGTGTGTCTTCTCCTCCAACTATCTCCCATAGATCCTCGCCAAGTAAGTAACTCTCCATACACGACCTCCACTTCTTATAGTTAGTCGATGTGAGGAGTTCAATACCATTCCCTCTTGCGTATCCACCTTCCATGGCAATCTATATGGTCTCTTCTTCACGAAGACAATGGCAACTCGAGTTGATCACTGCTTATCCACTCCAACAACCTAGATTTAATACCATGTTAAATTTTTTGATTTGAATCGTTTAGGAGTAAACAGGAGTTGCATCAACTGAGTTATAACCAAACAACCATAATGCCACACAGCAACACAAGAAACTTTATTGAATCACAAACTTCATTTACAGTGCGAGGTATACATGGCGAGACATGATTCATAAGAATCACAAAGGAGAGAAGAACAAAACACCAAAAAACAAAACTGGCGGCTTGACAAGCAGAGACCGCACAGATCGCACAACTCTAGAGATCGTCCGGCTTGACCTGAGATCGCGCGAACAGGAAACAGACAGACCGCAAGCACTGTGTTGGGAAAATGATTTCTCTTAACCCCTGAAAATGAGTCAAATATGAATTCCAAGAATGAAAAACAAGGCTAAGTAAATATGCGTCGAATAGTATTCGACGCAACGTCGAAATGTAGTCGACGTTTCTTTCAGATTAAGTCGAAGTAACTCTAGGAAGATTTCGACGTATGTGTTGTCGACGTTACTCTGATTTCTAGTCGACGCAACTAGTGAAGTCGACACACCTTAGTCGACGCACCTTCCTTATTCACCTCTCGACGTCCAGACAGGATGTACTCGACGCTTGCGTCGAATGGCAATCGACGCACGTCGATTTATTTGACAGACTTAAATATGCGCCAGATCTCTTTCCTTCTTTCAGTAAATCTGATTTGTATGGAATAATGTTAATATTTTATAGTCGTTCTGAATCATTCTTTCCTTCTAATTGATTCTTGGCTAAATTGATTAAGTTGATTATGCATATTATTTGAAATCAGAATTCATTCTTTCCTTCTACAGAAATAAACATTATGGAAACATTTTTCTCTTTCTAACTGCTAATTGATTATCCTCCTATAGTATTATTTTGAATTAACAGAGCTATAAATAAAGAGGAGGTCGGCAGAAAATAAAGTGAGAAGAGAGAGTGATCTACTACACACATTGGAAATAGAGGAAAAGCTCCCAAGAGAAAAGAGAGAAATTGAGAAAAAGCTCTGCAGCAACATTCAAGCACTTCTTCTTCTTCTTCTGCTTCTGAAGTCACACTGCTGCAAAATCTGATAGCTCTCACGAAGAGAGAAAGGCTGCAAATCTTCTTCTCTCTATAGAAGAAAGATTCAATTCACTTCTTGTGCTTCCAATCTTCTTGCTAGGAAGAAGATTCTTTCTTGTTTTTATTTCTTCACCTTTCTTTCTTTCTCACTTGAACATTGTAAAAGAGTTTTTAGAATCTCTCTCCAAAAAAATTCAGTGTACTGGTTCTAAGAGTCTCCTTGTCAAAAGACTCAGTTGGTTCTGAGAGTCTCCTTGTCAAAAGACTCAGGGTGGTTCTAAGAGTCTCCTTATGAAAAGACTCAGTGCAAGATAGTGAATTCTTACCAAGGGGGTAGAAGAGTGGACTACCCAAAGTTTGGGGAACCACTATATTTTCTTGTGTTGTGCTGTGATTTATTTTCTTGCATTTACTTTATTTTCTTGCTTAATTCTTGTTGGTGTGTGGGAAGCTCTAATCTGTGATCTTACACATATATATATTAACTTTGCACAAAATAATTTTTAAATCTCTATTCACCCCCCCTCTAGAGAATTCTAATGAGGTTAATTGTGCACTGTCAATTGGTATCAAAGCGAGGTTCATCTAAAGAGGATAACTCCTTGATCAAAAAGATCCTACCTCTCATATATATATATTTTTCAAAACTATTTTATCATATGGCACAAATCAAAGATTATGCTTCCACCAGACCTCCAATGTGCAATCTTGAAAAGTTTGCAGTTTGGAAAACAAGAATTAGAATTTATATGAATTCCATTGATGCTGACTTGTTTAATATTACTATGACAGGTCCCCCAAAGCCTTATAGAAAGGATGCAAATGGCAATGTCACACAAACACTTGTTCCAAGATCTGAGTGGATAGAAGATGAAAAGAAGGCAAGAACATATGATCTAAAGGCCATGAACATACTTGTCTCAACTCTCTCAGATGACATTTTTCAAAAGGTTGTTGACTGTGAATCATCCAAAGAAATTTGGGATGCTCTCACAAAGATGGTGGAAGGAAGTGCTGATGAAAAGAAAGATAAAAAGGCTCTATTGATTTCTCAATATGAGAACTTCCAAAAGAAGGATGAAGAAAGCATCTCTGAAATGTATGACAGATTCAGTCTGATCATCAATCAACTAAGAGACTTGGATAGAGAAATCTCTCTCACTGAGATTAATGACAAATTGCTAATGAGTCTACCTAGTTCATGGGACTCAAGAATATGGGCAATAAGAGACACAAGAGGACAAAAAGAGATTTCAACAGATGCTCTCTTAGGAAAACTCAGATCCTATGAGCAATTGCTGAAAACTAGAGAAGAGAAGAAAAGAAGAGAAAACACTCCAATTTCCTCAAAAGGCAGGAACATTGCTCTAAAGGCAACAGAAGAAGAAACCCCTGTCACTGAAGAAGAACTATTCAGTTTCTTGGCCAGAAGATTCAAGAAATGGGTCAAGACAGATGGATCAAAAAGGAGGGAGTCAAAACCAAGGTATGACAAAACCCCCACTAAAGAAATTATTTGCTATTCTTGCAGGAAACCTGGACATATTGCCCCAGAATGTCCAGAGAATGCTGAAACAGAAAAGGATCTGAAAAAGAAAGATCTGAAGAAAAAGGGGAAGAAGAAAGAAAGAGGCTTCATTGCAGAAGTCTGGAGTGAAACAAACTCTGAGGATAGTTCATCCTCTAAGAGTGACACTGAAGAATCTAGGCAAGAAGACCTATGCTTGATGGCCTTTGAAGACTCAAAGAATGATGATAAATCATGGAGTGAAACAGGATCAGAAGAAAGCACATCTTCTGATGATGAAAAAGAAAAGAACCTCATTCTCATAGAGGAATCTGAGGATGAGGATGAGGTAAGCATGTTTGATGAAATAGATTTTCAAAGTGATAACTTTAGAAATGACTTTATGAGAATGTATCTAGATCAACTAAAAGCAACAAAAGAAATTAAAGATCTAAAAGAACAAATCAATGTAGCTAAAAACCAGAGAACCACAGAAATTAAATCCTTTAAAGATTATGAATCAATAGCTAGCAGAATAGAAAAGGAAATAGAAAGGGCTAGAATAGAAAATCAGTTTCTTAGGGATAAAGTAACCCAGGCAAAAGCCTTTGAAGAATCAATAAAAATGAGAAGCCAAACTCTTGAAGAGATCACTGAAAAACAAACAATAAGACACAAGAATCTTGGGCTAGGGGCTGATCCCTCAATCAGCCTAATTCCATCCAACAAACCTGCTTGGATGAGTCCTGTAAAATTCACTAAACCTGTCAAATTAGACAACCAAGAAAAAGAATCACAACATAAGAAAGAACACCTCTCCAAGGAAATTGATGATACATCATATTATTCAGCTGATGACTCACAAACTTCATCTGAAGAGATAACTAAACCAAGAGAAACAACTCCTAAAGAAGTAGAAACAGAAAAAGGAATAGTAAAAATCTATGAAGATCTAGTTGCGTCGACTTCATATCGACGCATGCATAATAGTGCGTCGACATCTACTCAACGCAACCTCTCAGATGCATCGATCTCTTCTCGACGCTTAAACAAAAGTACGTTGACTTCCAATCGACGCAACTCTTTTTACGCGTCGAAATCAGATCGACGCCACCTAGAGAAAGTGCCGAATAGAAATCGACGCGACTATCAACATGCGTCGAATCGATATCGACGCACACATATTCAGAGCAACGTAAATGTCTTCCCGTCAAAAACCTCTCATCTAAACCCCTATTCAGGACCCATTCATCCTGATCAAAATTTCTACTCTAAACAATATTCCTATCCCAATCAACACTTCTATCCTTCTCTAAAATCAAATTCTTACAACTCTAAGACAATCAAATGCTATATATGAAACAAACCTCAGTCTCAACTTCCACAGCTGAAGCTGAATACATAGCTGCTGGGAGCTGTTGTTCACAAATCCTGTGGATGCAAAATCAACTACTTGATTACAAATTGGAAATACACAACTCTAAGATCTATTGTGATAGCTCTAGTGCTATATCCATAGCATCCAACCCAGTCCTTCATAGTAGGACCAAACATATAGAAATCAGACATCACTTCCTTAGAGACAATGTTGAGAAGGGTAAAATAACCTTAGAATATATTCCCACAGACAATCAAAGAGCAGACATCTTCACAAAACCTTTAGATGAAACTAAGCATAACTATTTCATAAACACCTTGGGGATGCTTGATGGAAGCTTGTAAACCTCATTGTTAGGGAAATCTAAAGACATCAGAATATCTAAGAAAGTTTCCTGGAGATGCGTCGAATACATATCGAAGTACTGTCGAGAAGACCTCGACGCTAGTTCTGATTTCTTACAGTTGAAGTTACGTCGATCCCCTATCAACGTACCATCGACTTCTTATCGACGCAAGTCTATGACCTCGTCGACAAATCTTTAGACTGACAAAACCTTCACGGAACGCCGACTACATATCGATGCATACATTGACATCAATTCGACGTAACGTCGACTTCTGGTTAAAATTGGAATCAAATCCTTACTTCCTTTTCTTTTACGATTGGATTACCTTGATTTCTGTTTCCTTTCTCGATGTTTCATCTTCTTTAAATAGTACTTCTTATTTCATAACAAATACCTCTCTGGACCCGCCAAAACCGCGTCTTCTACCTCTCTCTCTTCCTGCATCAATGGCGCCTACTCCTGTTCAAACTAACCTTATCAAAGCAATGAACGATGCTCTGGAAAATCTTCTCAATGACTTCCAGACATGATTAACTAACTTCTCCAATGAATGTGCTAATATGATCACCTCCTGTGAAGCCAAATTGGCCACCCTGTCTGCCTCTCTTCCCGGGCTTCATCTTCTTCTTCAAGAGGAACCTCTGTCGCCACAAAGGTTTACATCCTTCCTGAAAGATATAAACCAGGGGGAGAGTTGCTCCAGAAACCCCTCTTGCCAGGTTTTTGACCTCAACTAAAAGCTCAGGTTTAAATCTCTTCTCTCCAACACTAAGTATTCTCTCTAACTCTCTTATAGGCTCCACTCCTTTCAAATCACTCTGACTACACTTTCATCAAACATTTTGGTGAATCCTCCTCTTACAACACTGAAGGGGAGCATGCTGTGGATTCAGCATTCAGAATTGATGATCCTTATAACCAGGGGGAGATTCCTGTAGTAAAGGACCCAGTAATCCAGGGGGAGGATGAAGCAGCCACCTCTGATGATTGTAATGGGAAGATATGGATTGATGCACCCTTATGTGAGGAAGAACTTCAACATCACTCTTCTAGCTTCTCTGCTAGTTACATCAAGCTGAAGACACCTCTACTTGAGGACATCCCTACAAAAGAGTTTGGAGGAGACATTCATCCCTCAGCAGAGATCACCCTACCAGAAATCACTCTGCCCTCTATTGCAGAACATCTAAGAACTCTTCTCGAAATAACTCCCTCTCCACCCAAAGAGAAAACTCCTTCTTCCTCTCTTCCTCTTCCTCCTCCTCATCTTCCTCCTCTATCTTCCTCTCTACCTCCTCTGCTACCTCTACCTCCACAAGCAGCAAGACTCCCTAAACAGATCATACCTAGGCAAAGTCCAGGAGGACAGATAAAGAGAAAAGGGGAAGTCATTCCCCACTGGCAAAATTTTTCTAAAGAAGAAAGGAAGGAGTTTGCAAAAGAAAAGAAGTATAGAAAAGCATGTGAGCAAATAAAAAGATTTGAAAAGATGCCTAATATCTGTCCTAACAGTCCTGTCAAGGAGTACCATGATCCTGACATGGAAAAGAGGCATGAAGAGATAAGAGAAAGAGAAGTGTATGAATATTAAGCAGCTAGGAAAGAAGTGGAAGATAAAAGGAAGGCCTGGATGGAGAAGATTAACAAGGGCATGACTAAGGAACAAATTCTTGCTGAATCTTCTATCAGAATTCCAAATAAGTTGTTTGATATTGAAGCTTATCAAAAGAAAAATCCTCAGGCAGGGATTATCCTGGATAAGGGTCAAAAGGACAGGAAGGGTATAGGGTGTACAGAAAAAACCTACATTCCATATAAGAAGCCTACAAGGCCTGCAAAGCTAGACAAATGGGTTAACTCACCATCGAAAGGGAAAGGAAAAGGAAAGATGTATGAAGTTCCTGAGAAACAGGAACCAGAAAAGAAGAAACTCTATAGGCCAAAGGTTGATAACAAAGGACCTCCTGAGCCCAAGCCTGCACAAAAAGAATCTCACGACATTACCATTGAGATGATTGATGAAAAGGCAGCAATCATCATCAGCAAAGGCTACTCCATAAATGACACTATTCCTGATGGTGATAAACTCTTGGAAAAACTGCATACAATTATCAGGAATGTCCAGGAAAGACCTGATAGAGCCAGGGGATACATTTTTGATGCCATTAATGACTTATCTAGGAAACTTTATTCTGCTTTTGTCAACTTCATGTACAGAAAGAAGTTTCTAGTTTAATTCTTGTGAAAGACAAATACTTGTCATGTGCTTTCTTTTCCTAATTCTTTCCTTCTACTCAATATATTTCTTATCTATACAAATACTATGCTGTGTTAATTATATGCTAATAAAATCTCTCTCTAAGAAGGGTTAAGACAAATAGGGGGAGATTGTTGGGAAAATGATTTCTCTTAACCCCTGAAAAAGAGTCAAATATGAATTCCAAGAATGAAAAACAAGGCTAAGTAAATATGCGTCGAATAGTATTTGACGCAACGTCGAAATGTAGTCGACGTTTCTTTCAGATTAAGTCGAAGTAACTCTAGGAAGATTTCGACGTATGTGTTGTCGACGTTACTCTGATTTCTAGTCGATGCAACTAGTGAAGTCGACGCACCTTAGTCGACGCACCTTCCTTATTCACCTCTCGACGTCCAGACAGGATGTACTCGACGCTTGCGTCGAATGGCAATCGATGCACGTCGATTTATTTGACAGACTTAAATATGCGCCAGATCTCTTTCCTTCTTTCAGTAAATCTGATTTGTATGGAATAATGTTAATATTTTATAGCCGTTCTAAATCATTCTTTCCTTCTAATTGATTCTTGGCTAAATTGATTAAGTTGATTATGGATATTATTTGAAATCAGAATTCATTCTTTCCTTCTACAGAAATAAACATTATGGAAATATTTTTCTCTTTCTATTCTCTCTAACTGCTAATTGATTATCCTCCTATAATATTATTTTGAATTAACAGAGCTATAAATAAAGAGGAGGTCGGCAGAAAATAAAGTGAGAAGAGAGAGTGATCTACTACACACATTGGAAATAGAGGAAAAGCTCCCAAGAGAAAAGAGAGAAATTGAGAAAAAGCTCTGCAGCAACATTCAAGCACTTCTTCTTCTGCTTCTGAAGTCACACTGCTGCAAAATCTGATAGCTCTCACAAAGAGAGAAAGGCTGCAAATCTTCTTCTCTCTATAGAAGAAAGATTCAATTCACTTCTTGTGCTTCCAATCTTCTTGCTAGGAAGAAGATTCTTTCTTGTTTTTATTTCTTCACCTTTCTTTCTTTCTCACTTGAACATTGTAAAAGAGTTTTTAGAATCTCTCTCCAAAAAATTCAGTGTACTGGTTCTAAGAGTCTCCTTGTCAAAAGACTCAGTTGGTTCTGAGAGTCTCCTTGTCAAAAGACTCAGGGTGGTTCTAAGAGTCTCCTTATCAAAAGATTCAGTGCAAGATAGTGAATTCCTACCAAGGGGGTAGAAGAGTGGACTACCCAAAGTTTGGGGAACCACTATATTTTCTTGTGTTGTGCTGTGATTTATTTTCTTGCATTTACTTTATTCTCTTGCTTAATTCTTGTTGGTGTGTGGGAAGCTCTAATCTGTGATCTTACACATATATATATTAACTTTGCACAAAATAATTTTTAAATCTCTATTCACCCCCCCTCTAGAGAATTCTAGTGAGGTTAATTGTGCACTGTCACACTGCAAGACCGCCACTTCAGACCGCACGAACTGGAGCTTATTGAATTGAACGAAGAACAGCTGTCGCCAAACCGCAACTCAAATCGCCTAACCGCTGAAAGTCGCCTGATCGCTGAGCTCACTGCGAACAACACAAGAAAACCATAAACCAGTTTGCAGACAGACCGCTGCCGAACTGTTTATTCAAGCCGCTGGGAATCACCAAGGAAGGAGACCGCAACCTGCTGACCGCAACCTGCTGACCGCAAACCTGCGAACACAACAAACAGTCAACTCGCTTCCGAGACCGCCCGACCTCAAAGTTGAGACCGCATGAATTAACCCAGGATCTAGTTCTTACAGTTCTCGTTATGAATGACGGGCCATGCACCCCTATTTATAGGCGACAAGATGGATGTCGTCACCGCCACAAGAGAAATACAATCACCACCCGCCAGATCGCCAGCAGTCTCAAAGATCAGACCGCGCGATCACACTACTTGGACAACCTTCCGTCCAAGTCCATAGATCAGCAGGCAGACCGCACACAAGCCGTGCGGACACAAGAGCACTCCTTCCTTAGATCGCCAAGAGCAAACAAGGAACATCTGGCCGACTCCAGACAAGTCGCCAGATCGCAAAGCACAAACCGCCTAGTCACAGCGGTTATATATAAAACAGACTGCCCGGTCTCTTACAAAGAAGATAGACAATCCAAGCAGAACAACCCGGGACGAGACCGCAACAACCAGGAACAAACCGGTCAACCAGCAGACCGCCAGAACCAGACTGGCAGAACAGACCGGCAGAACAGACCGGCAGATCACCAACACAGACCGCGCGGTCTCCGCGGTCTCCCAATTTCAGACCGCCGGCCACCTTCCACTTCACTTCAACAATTTCAACAGTACTGGGCATGAGCCCTTCTCTTTATTATTGTAACCCCTGTTATCTTTTTATTCAGTTATATTATGTGGACATTTTTATATTTTTCATGTTGATTCTGTGGACTTGTCTTCTTTATGCACTTTTCTTTGTGATCGATTTGGCCAGCAGGATCGGCGTTTTGTAGTGGCGACCTTCCCGAGTGAAGGTGTCACCGCAAAGCGGCGGTTCTGGGCCTAAGACCCGAGTTTTTGAAGGAAAAAAGGGGGTCTTACAAGTGGTATCAGAGGGAAACCTCGATCCGAAGAAAAGAAGTCCAAAAACCCTGGGCCACCCCGCGCGAGCTTAGTTTGAGGACAAACTAGCAGCGGAAGCAGTGGTGTGCCCATATGGGAATCACATTGAAAAAGGTCCACTTTGAACTGAATCTTCTTGGTCAGTTTCCCCCTGCGAGTGTCAAGTTTTCTTTTGTAAGCCTGCGGCGAACCCTGCCCCCAGCAGGGAATACCTCCGGCTGCAAAGATTTCATTAGTTAGTCCTTTTGTCAACGAGTTAGACTCAACCCCATTAGGATACGTGACTTACCTTGACAATTTATACCGTGACTTAGTCTGAAATAGACCGTAGGTATAACCTTTGGTGAAGGTATGAGGATACCCCAAAGAGGCTAGAGAAAGAGAGTTGACACATAAGCAGAATGGTATGAGACTCGTAGATTCAACTCTCGTATCGATGACATGATTACATTGAGACAACCACCATGACAAACACCGGGGATCGGATAAGAATTGAAGTTCAGACGAGACCCGTTTGGGATTGGGTGACATATTGACCCTGATAAGGTTGTCGTAGAAGGTACCTAGAGGAGTCTATGATGTGGAGTATACCAATGAGTCTCAAGATAGAACCCCAAGTCTAAGGTTGTGTTCCCTAAGAATTTCTTGCATACTTGGGATGAGTATAACATGGTGATATTGAAGATACTTAGCCCAAAAATAGATAAAGGCTTATCTTTTGTTTATTGGGGCTTATCTTTTGTTTATTGGGGCTTTCCCTTTTGTTTATTGGGCGAATTGATGACTGACTTGGGTTTCCCTTAGACATAATTTAGAAAGTGTTGCGTCGTGAATATAATGATTTTGAAGTTGATTGTATTCGATGTTACTCGGGCGAAGATGAGATTGTGTAAAAGTATGTTCGGAATGATGATCAGTAGTAATACCAGGGCAATGGATAGACATCGTTGATCAAGCAATGACTTAACCTTAGTTGAATCATTGGAAATGTAAGTTGCCAAGATTAATCACTTAGGGATGCAGATGCCCTTCTGGAAGTTGGGAACTGAAATTAGGTCGTGCATGCTTTAGTTATATTTGAAAGTTCTGGTAGTTTGGGGCTTCGGAAGTGATTAATTTATGATTCGTTAAAAAAAAATTAAATCATGCCCTGTCATGGTAAAATTTTTAACTACAATAATAGCCCTTATACCATGGGAGCTATGGTGAAGAATAACCCGAGATCTTAGATGATAACTTATTGGAATTAGAATATAGTATCTGAGTATAGTATGATAAGAACGGCCTAAGTTTATTTTACTTAGGACCATTTGAAAGAGATCAAGACTAGCATAAGCTGAAGTGATAGAAATTTTGTGAAATAAACGTGATTATATTTCCTTGATGAAATTGAATTGTGACAAACCCTAAGGTATCAAAATTTTGCCCTTATGAATCAAACTTCACGTAGAAAATGATTGGGATGCTAGACGATTTGATTAGTTCCATCAGTAGTAAGAACTAGAAAAGTTGTAGAGTAGAGATGATTGATTACTCGGATGTACCTGAAGGAGTGAAGAATTTGAACGTGTGAAGAAAACTTTAGAGGCATAAGAGTCTGCCCAGGTTAGAGTGGAACATCGAGGATTGATTGACCAAGGTAGCTAGGTCACCCCGGTCAGGATAGATGATGCGACGGTGCGAGTCTTGCGGCGCAAGAAGATTCCGTAGGTAAAGCCATGTGGTAAAATTGGGGTCAGGAGGAGTACACCTTGGAGCCACTAGAGCTGGTATGGCAGAGATAGTCTGTGCAATTCGAGCCAGGAATAACTTCCATTCTTAGGGGATGTTACGTTCAAGCACTTGCGGTAGAAGCCCCTCAGACCTAACCTGAATTTCGAGGACGAAATTATTATTTTTTGTTTATTGGGATTTGTAACATCCCCCAAACAGCTAGACCCCTAGAGTGGTTTTGTCATGACTAGGTCATGACAAAACCCTAGGAAGCTTGAAGAGACCACTTGGCCTTAGGAAAGAAGAAGAAAACCACCTTAGTCTGAAAATAGCAACTTCCAGTTAGCAAGCCTAGGATTGGATTTAGGGGCCCCAATTTGAACCTTGACCCCACCATAGCATCCCTAACCCATTAGGGTCCCTCTTGGAGCAGCAAGGACCCATTGGTGTCAAATAAAGAGGCCAATTAGACCAAAGTCAACATTAATTCTAAAATTGGTCAAACTACTCAACTAAGGTCAATTGGCCCCCACCATGGCAAATTGACCCTGCCCCTACAGTTATATGGGTACTAGGAGACTAATGGACCAAAAAGCCCCATCATGGGACTTGAAATTTGACCAATTTACCCTTGCCCTAATTTAGGTCAAAATGATCTAATTTGCCCAAATTGGACCCAATCCACTTGGCCTAGATCCAATTAAGGTGGTCCACCAACTAATGGGGATTGGATGCTGCTAAGGTGGCCATTCAATTTGGAGAGAGTCGGTCAGGAGAGAGAAATTGAGAGTTTTCCCCAATTTGAAGAAAGAGAAAGTGGCCATTTAAGGAGGATTAATGACATTCAAGGCAAATTGATCCCTCATTCATTCCCCCACACCCTCCATTCATCTCCCCTGGCTATTTCAAGAAGTTTAAGGGGTTTTCCATCCCACATGGGGGCTGAAATGGGAAGTTTTCACCATGGCTGAAATATGTTTAATGGCCATTTATGACAATCAGGAGTTACACCCTCCCTCTCCCCCAATTGAACCTTATAACTCCTTCAGAGGACTGGGAGGATGAGTTTTCCCCAACCCTCCAGAGAAATCAAGCACCAGGAGCAGGAATCGTCATGGCACCGAAAGCTCCAGCACCGTCCATGGCAACTCGCCGGAATTCGCGCAACCAAGCCCCTACTTAGGTCTGATCCTCTTCTCCTCCCTTGGTGCTAGATCTTTTCTAAATTTGGGGCTTGATCTGTGCTCAATAGGGCTCGGATTGTGTTTCCAAAAAGGGCACGTTTCGAGCTCTTTTCCCTCCTCTAAAATCCCGATCCAACTACCTCCGGCCGGCCAACCACCCCTATCGTCGGCCACCACCTCAACGAAGGTGGTGGTGGCATTGGCTGGCCGGGAAGAGGCGTAGGTGGCCGGGAAATCACCCCGCAAAGAAGCCCAGGTTGGGCTGTCGTGCAACGTCCAGAGATTGGGGACGATGATGGAGAGCCGCCAGATCTTTTATTTAATGTTTACGGTTATATATTTCATTAGTCGAACGAAATAATTCGTCGAACGAAAGTTTGGTCTACATTAGTCGAGCGCTGTATAAAAGAAATTAGTCGAGCGCTGTATAATAGAAATTCGTCGAGCGCTGTGTTAATTCGTCGAACGTAGATGTGTTCAGCGTTCGTCGAGCGCTGTTTTATATTCATCGAACGCAGGATGCTATGTTTTCTTCGAGCGCTGTGTATAATTCGTCGAACGCAGATGTGTTCAACGTTCGTCGAGCGCTATTTTATTTTCGTCGAACGCAGATGTGTTCGGCGTTCGTCAAGGGCTGTTTTATTTTGTCGAATGCATGATTCAGTTAATAATTAAAGGTTATATCAATTTCTGTCACACTTTATGTTGTAGTTTATTTTAAATATTAAAAATACTAGATCACCTCTGATGAGAAAGTGATCAACACCAAAGTTGTAGCCCTTGTAGTCTACTGTGTTTTAAAATTAATTTCACCCCAAGAGGAGTACTTTAGCTCCCTGTAGAGACAAAATGGTGGGACTGGTCCCTAGGGTTGGGCAGTCACTCTTTCCTTCATATCTTTTTTTGGAATTTTAAGAGAATCTTTTTCTAAGGTTTTTGAGATAATTTCATAAATCATATGTTAATTAATTAGTGGGTCAAATGACCTCCAATGCCCTCCAAATTTTAGTGGGTGCTCCTTAGGGTTATGTTATGACATAGGTAAAAATCTCAGCCCAATTGGTACTATTTTGATTGAGTAATTGGTTAACTCAAGTTACGTCAAATTGGGTCAGATTTAGGGCATGGTATTTATCTTGGGATGTTGTGGTCAGAACTCATGACCATGAGTTGAAGAATTGGCCACTGGATTAGGATCACCTAAAACACCCCCATGAGTGAGTTGGGGTGGTGTGGAGGTGGATATGCCCTAGGATCCTAGATTTACCCCTTGGGGTGCATGTAGAGCTTTGTGAAGGACATGTGGTCAAAAGCTATAGAATGGTCATGAAACTTGGTGGATAAGTTCATAGGTTGTAAACAGGCCCTAGGTAATTTTATAAGAATTTCAGGAGCAATTATTCCCTTTGAGATAGGTCATAACCCCTTTAGAGAATTTTCTTAAAAGAGATATTTACATGCTTAAATATCTTGTATGGAGATGAAACTTTGGTAGTGCCCTTATAATCATGGTTTAGACCTCTGGTAATTTTTGTGTATTTATGTAAATTGTTTAATCAGTACTTCATTCACAAGACAACTGTTTTACCTTAGGCTTAGGAAAAATAGTAGAGGGTCCAATACACAATGTTAAATTGTTCAAATTGGTGATAGGACAGTTCAGAACATTAGGAAGCTCTATGAATTTTTATAGAATTTTTGGAGACATAAATTAGTGGGCTACTTCACAAGTTATCTTATTTGGGGTTTTCTTAAAGAATTAATTTAAGTGAAAAAATGATTCCCATAAATTCTACAATTTAGTCAGTAGCCTTTTCTGATGAATACAAAGGTCTGGTAATTTTCCGATAATTTTGGTGTAGATATTTTTGGTGGTTCCTTCACAAATTCACTAACTTGGATGGATGATAAATATTGATTATAGAGGACAAATTCTTACTGTAAAAATATGATATGCTGTATTTGCTATTATTTTGTCATCCTAGATTTATCTTAATTTTTGGATATCCATATCATAGGAATTCCTTATACTTCATGTTCATTTTCATGCTTGGCAAATGATTGGAGAAATTACAATAAATACTAAATAATTAAGGAAAAATATGATTCTATGGATTTAGTCTTATAACATCATGATAGACCCCCAGTAATTATCTTGAGTCAGTTGGATGAATATTTGGAGTTCCTCTAATTACAAGCTTCAAATAGTTAGTTTGGTCTGCGTTTAGTAAAACTGTGGAACTTGGGTAACTAGTGGCCTACTAAGTGGGAATGACATGTAGCTGGTGTACATGGTCAGGATGAAGAGATTTAGGTCACCAAAAAGGAGTTATATTTTAAGAGTGCTTGGTGAGTTAAAAGTAAAGTAGTGCTTGGGATTGACGAAGGATCGTCTTTTCCCTAGCGTGTCATAAAGCACTTAGGTTTAACTCAAGTGAAATGATAAGAGGGGTGTTCTTATGGTAGATACCAACAACACTAAGTGTCTTGAGAAAGGGAACTTTGGGGTGTCATACCATTATAATTTCTAGTACCGTAGCGAGCCCCTTACAAGGTAATCCTCGGGAAGTCCAAGATTAACCTTAAATTATAGGGATAAGTTGATGTACAAGATGAACTTAATAACGCACACACGCACACCCCGTAATTATGGGAGGTTTGTTGGTTTGGTTGTACGAGCGGTAGGCTCGGTGGTTGTAGCAGCAAACTAGTTAGTCTAGTGAGCTTGTGACTCAGTAATGTTGTTGGTGCGGACGGGTTGGTCCAGCGAGATGGTGGCTCGGAAGGTTATGATGACGGGCAGGTTAGCCCGGGGATTTTATGGCTCGGGATATAGTTGAACATGTTGCATGTGCATGAAGGTGGTGGGTCTCCGATATTGGACGGTCGTCCACACCGACGTCAATACGTTGACTCGGCAAGTGTGGAATTTACACATAGCCTTGAAAGTCTGGTGGTCCAGCCAGTAAGAGTATGCAGATGCTCCGCGGTTTTGCATTGAGGCGTACGATAGGTCTAGGTTAGGTAGTGTGAATACCAACCTAGAGGTGGGGGAGGCCCAACCCACGTCTTCCGTTTGCCACTACGGGAGTATCCTGGGAGTCTAGCTAGCTCCAAAAAGGGGGAACTAAAGGTCTGTGCGCATAGAGTCGAAGTGTGTGAGTTGCACTTGTATGAACATAGCATAAACTGCATACCTTAGATGTCATAGCATAAACATTGCATTTCAACCCCTACCCCTATCGTATAAGTCGGTTATGTGACTTCTTATACGATAAGCCTTGCTAAACGACCCCTTGGTCTATAGGTTTGTATGTGCATTCCTATAAATCAATGGTTACTTTCTATTATATACATGTCTTTATTTACTGCACTTTACTTACTCTTTACCGGCTCTTGCCATGCTTTTTAACTGTTTCATTTATAGTTATATTTACTTGTGTAGTGGTAGATCTTTCCCGGTAGATTATACCATGTCATCTGCTATTGTCTTTACCCCTGGTTGTCCTCCGCTTCATCCTTCCCGCTCGGTGCCTAGGAGTCACCGGGGGAGGGGTGTGGGATTGGCTTAGTCTTTTTGACTAACGGTCGGTGGACCATATCATTTTAGGGGATCGAGGAGACGCAGCAACACCAGAGGCCGGTGCAGACGGAGGCGGACCAGTCTAGTACAGGAGAACCAGTCACAGGATCAGAGAGTGATTAGTAGTTAGCTTCCGTGAGTGATCTTATAGTGAGGTTATGATGTAATGGGCATTATCCATTCTCTTTATTATTGTAACCCTTGTTATCTTTTTATTCAGTTATATTATGTGGACATTTTTATATTTTTCATGTTGATTCTGTGGACTTGTCTTCTTTAATGCACTTTTCTTTGTGATCGATTTGGCCGGCAGGATCGGCGTTTTGTAGTGGCGACCTTCCCGAGTGAAGGTTTCACCGCAAAGCGGTGGATCTGGGCCTAAGACTCGGGTTTTTAAAGGAAAAAAGGGGGTCTTACATTATCATCCGTAGATCCAAAGATAATGTCGTCGACATAGATTTGCACTAGCAAAACCTTGCCTTTCACTTCCCTAAGAAATAATGTCTTATCTATCTTTCCTCTTGTGAATTTGTTCTCAAGAAGAAAGCTAGAGAGGGTCTCATACCAAGCTCGGGGTGCTTGTTTTAGACCATATAACGCTTTTCGTAAGAAATAAACATAATCAGGGAAGGACGAATCAACAAAACTTGAAAGTTGTTCTACGTATACTTCTTCCATTAAATCACCGTGAAGCAAGGCTGACTTCACGTCCATTTGATAGACCTTAAATCCCTTATGAGCAGCATACGCTAGAAACAACCTGATGGCATCGAGTCTTGCCACAGGAGCATAAGTTTGATCGAAGTCGATCCCTTCTTCTTGTTGGTAACCTTGGGCAACAAGCCTGTCCTTGTTTTTGATGATGACACCATTTTCATCCAGCTTGTTTCTGTAAACCCATTTTGTTCTGATAGCATTCTGACCTTTGGGCCTTGGCACTAGCTTCCTATTTAATTTAGCTCCTATTGAATTGCAATGATCCATGAAGCATCCTCTTTGGCCTCATCAAATTTCTTTGGTTTAATCTGCGAAAGAAAACTTAATTGCAAAACTTCATTAGTTGTACCTCTTCTTGTCCTTATTCCGGCTCTGGTATCTCCGATGATTTGATTTGCTGGGTGATCTCCTCTGATGTCTAATTACCAGATTTCTTGCATCATCCCTAATAACATGTTCTTCTGCTTCTAGTATGTCTTCTATTTCTTGAGGTTCTTCTTCTTCAGGTGTGATTGGATCATTCACTGAATCTGTCCCTGGAGCATCTTCTTTGATGACTTCTTCCAAGTTTAGTTCCTTCAGTTTCAAACCTGCACCTGCATCTTCAACAATAACACTAGAAGAGATGCTATGAAGCATACTCGTCTCATCAAATACAACATTTATGGATTCTTCTACAATTAGAGTTTTCTTGTTGAAAATCCTATATGCCTTACTATGACTACTATAGCCTACAAAAATACCTTCAAAACAATTTTCACTAAACTTAGTTTTGTAATACTTTCCGTTGTTAAGTAGAAAGCATTTACTGCCAAAAAATCTAAAATAAGATACAGTTGGTTTCCTACCATTTAGAAGTTCGTAAGGCATCTTACCATGGTTCTTGTTGATTAGTGCTTTGTTTTGCACGTGACAAGCAGTGTTGATGGCTTCTGCCCAGAAATATTCTGAAAGAGAAGAATCATTCAACATTGTTCTGCTTGCCTCTATGAGTGTCCTATTCTTTCTCTTAGCAACTCCATTTTGTTGTGGAGTATGAGGAGAGGAAAACTCATGAAAGATACCTAAGCTTTCACAAAATTCTGTCATAGCCCCAGACTTTAATTCTGTTCCGTGGTCACTTCTGATTTTGACTAGGGAGCAGTTTAGTTCAATCTGAATTTGCCTAACAAAATTAGTGAAATAGTCAAAAGTATCTAACTTGTGTTTCAAAAAGAATACCCAAGAAAAATGTGAGTAGTCATCAACAATCACCAAGGTATAAGCTTTACCTCCCAAACTCCTAACTTGCATGGGACCAAATAGATCCATATGAAGCAGATAAGAACATCTGGTAGAAACATTGCCAATTATGCTTTTAAAGTTCGCCCGAGTCTGCTTGACTATTTGGCATGCATGGCAAGGTCTCTCTTTAATGCACTTAACATCAGGTGCATCACGCACTAAGCTGTGAGAAAATAATATATTTATAGTTTTGAAATTATTATGTGCTAGTCTCTTGTGCCATTGATCACAAAGAGATGCACTTTCTTTTGCCAAAAAGCATACTGGAGTAGAAGAATCTAAACAAAGGAAATTTAAGCAGAAAATATTTCTTCTCCTAGTGCCTGTTAAAATAGTTTCTGACGTATCAAGCGTCTTTGTCAAGCACTTATCCTTATAGAAATCAACCATATAGACTTTGTCATATAATTGACTTAGGCTAATAAGATTATGTTGTAATCTCTTAACATAAGCTACGTATGTGAAAGAGACTATACCGTTGGTAATCATACAATAGCCTTTTGTGATCCCCCGATCAGATCCACCAAAGATAACATTTGAACCATCTTTGTTTGGGGTGTAGTTTTGCAATGGGCTTCTTGTTCCGGTCATGTGCCGCGAACATCCACTGTCCAAATACCATATAGGAAGGTTGTTGGCCTTTGGACATACCTGCAATCAATAATCAATTGCCTTTAGGAACCCAAAAGGATTTGGGTCCTTGGCTTCTTGTTAGATGACTTCCACTTGGAGTGTTAATATTGTGAGTGGTCGTCCTTGCATTATTAACTAGTGGAAATCTTGAATTCTTTGGATTAAACCCACAATCCATGGCGAAGTGACCAACCTTGCCACAACACCAATAGTCGAATCTGTTGTATCATCTTTTCCTCTTCTGCTTAACTCTTTGGATGGGGGGGGGGGTCTAGCAGGTTCTACCGACATGGAGGTAGAAGCCTCATGATTGCAGTAAACACATGGCTCCTTCTCAAGTGGTTTCGTAGTAACAGATTTAAATTTTGGTGCTTTCTTTGTTGACGGTCCATGCACGAATGAATCATAGTCCTTGAGAACTATCTCTTCGTAAGGTGCTTTGAAAGCAGTCATTTCGAAGTTTCGGGGATGACACCATCCTTGGTTGCTCTTACTTGTCTCAACGTGAGTTGGTCTCATAATGTGACCATACGATGTCTCAAAGTCATAAGTGTTTGTAGGAAAGACTACCTTATTGAAGGAAGGTTGAATTTGACCAGCCTCACCCTTACCCTTAACGGCTCTTCTCTTACCAGCCTTACTTTTCTCGGTCTGATGGTCGATACCGCTACCCTTTGCAGGAGCTGAAAAGCCATCAATGAGAGGAAGGATGGTCTTTGGTTTAGAAAAGCTTTCCAGTAGCTTTCTGTCAACCACTAGCTTCCCTTCCAACTCAGTTATGGATTTCTCCTTCAGCTTTAATAGTTCAGTGGAGCTATTGAGTTCGTCCTTCAAGAGTTGGACTTCATCTATGAAAGGAAGTAATTTTTCAATTTCTTCCTCATATCCGATTCCACGACCTTGAGAGACTCAATCTCTTTTGCCTGAGACTGGACTACCTTGCGGCACTTGTCAAATCCTTTCAATAAGGCTTTATACTGAACTAGTATAGCTGAGTCTTCCTCCGAGGAATAGCCTTCATCCGCAATGGAATCCGTCTCAGATTCAGAAAGAGGTGTATGTGAATTTACCTTCCACTCATAGGGGGTGTCGTAATTTTCCTCGTCGGTCTGAGCCATGAGCCCGAAGTAGTCTTCTTTGTCCGAGCTTGACTCATCTGAGTCGCTGTCGCTCAGAGTTTTTGACTTTTTAGCCAAAAAGCTCTTTTCCTCCTTCTTACTTTTGAATGATTTCTTGTCCTCCTTTCTCAAACCATCTTTCTTCTTATACATGCATTCCACAATCACATGTAAGACCACCCTCCCGGAACACAAAACACGGCCGAGGGGAGTCTTATGCCTAGGACAGCCGCCTTGCGGAAGCGCCAGCACATGAGCTAGCCTCCCCCACAAGACGCCTATCCTGCCGGCCAAACCAACTAAATAGCGCCAACCCATCAATAATGAAAGCAGTTCATATCGTACCCTAACTTATATGAATGCCCATACAAACTTATAAGTTAAGGTTTCCATGCTGGAACCCATCATATAAAAGAGCCCCTACTAATTTATATGTTGGACTCGATGCGGTGCAATGCTATGATTATGAATGATGAATGCAATGCAATGATTATGATATGATGAACTCACCCATGCATTTTGCTATGTCGACATAGACCTTTAGTTCTCGCTTTTTGAGGGGTAGCTAACCACTCAGGCATCTCCCGTCGTGGCCAGACGGAGACAGTGGAACGAGCTCCTCCACTACTAGGAGGGTATGAACACTACCAGTCCTAGGCCTCTGTACGCCTCGACGCTAAGAACACACAGCGGAGACCCTGTGTACTGCTCGACGCTAAGAACACACAGTGGAGGCTTCACGGACACGGAAGGGGACTTGGGTAGGTGAGCACCAAGAGTCCAACCCGACCGGTCTAGAGTCTAACTGTCGGCTTCTATCGGTGTCACGACTAGCAAGCCCGTAGACCCGCCACAAGTAATCCTCCAACCAGGATCACTACACCACCATGTGTGAACCACTCCATCCTGTGTTCAACGAACGACATGCTCCAGTTCGATGAACTTGGCAAGGTTCTGCATTCGATGAACTCTATTCTACGTTCGACGAACTTCTCTCTGCGTTCGATGAACTTGCTCTCCAGCTCGACGCACTCAGTTCTCCAGCCAGTCCAGCAGATTATTTCATCAGTTCGACGAACTCCACCTTGAGATCGACGAAATCAGCTCTGCGTTCAAAGAATAAGTAACAAGATGTTCAGATCGACGAAAGTGCTTCTCAGATCTATTGGATCTATAGGCGCCCTTAGAGGGGGGGGGGGTGAATAAGGGTTTTAAACTTTTTCAGATTATTAAACAAAATTATTCTCTGTTGCTACCGCCAGCGGTAGTGTTACCGCTCGGCGTTAGTGACAGAGAAAATACGTTTAGGTTTAAACCAATGAAAGTCAGAGAGCACGAATCAGAGATGAAGAAACAAACATATTTTCATTAATATTAAATTGAAATAGTTATGATTACAAAAACTTTTCCCATTGACGCTTGGAGAGATGAGACCAATGAAAACTCTTTTGGTTTTCTATACCGACCTTTCTCCCAAAGACCGGTAGGCTTTAGCCAATCTTTCCCCAGATAAGGCCTTAAGTCGCTCTAGCCCTTCCCTCACCAGAAAGGCCTCAAGCACCCCCTAGATCTACATCGTAGACATAGTCGCCAATGCGAGGCGAATTTCTCCCTAGTCCCCGCAAGGCCCTAGTCGCCGTGTGGCGAATTCCTCTACCGAACAAAAGTCAAAAGGTTACAATTTGAAACTAAAACAAAACACAAATAATAAACTCCCTCAAAAGAAGAACTTGATGTCGATGTAGATGTGATCGGATTGGTCTTCAAGTTCTTTGCATTCACGAACGTTGACGGAGTTCTTTGGGCTGCTTAGAGAAGGCTCTCACAAGTGCTCTGAATATGTGGCTTCAATTCATTCTGTGACAGCAAGAAACAACGGAGGCAGCGCGCGTCTTTAAATAGAATCAACCGCTACCACCTGCGGTAGTACTACCTCCCCGTGTTAGCCACATTAGGCAATGATCAGGCACGCGGATCGTGGCAGTTTAGGCAATGTTTGAGGGCCAAACTTTGAACTCCACTAGCGCGCCGCGGTAACGCTAACGCTCCGCGATAGCAATATAACCTTCCTTCATCCAATATCTCCTTCCATATTTGCTCCTCAATTTCATGCAGACGGGAGGATTCCAAAAGCTATCGCTGAGCGTTAGTCCTTAACGTGCCACGATAGTACTTGCCAAAATAGCATCCCATCGATATTCCTTTTTCTCCACTGTTTCCTCCTCGTCAATTGTTTCCATTTATGCTAGCACCAGCGGTAGTGCTAACGCTCTGCGATAGTATACATTTCGTCGAGCGCCGCGGTAGTGCTACGCTCCGCGGTAGAGCACTTCTCTTTTCGTCGAACGCAATTTAATTTCGTCAAATGACTTCACATTTCGTCGAACGCAGTTTCATTCTCAGCGGTTTCCTTCTCAACGGTTTCCATTTTGTCGAACCGCTAGCGTCAGCGGTAGTGTTACCGCGCCGCGGTAACAACAGATAATCATCTTGATGTTGCTTCGACGTCTTTCTTTTTCACACTCCTTTGGGAATTGAATGATGAAGATCCTGCACACTATAAACACAATGCAAGTATGATCAAATACAATAGCATTTGTTATTGTCAAACCAAGAGATGCGGAAAGCATGTTCCAACAAGATCGACTAAGACAATTCTTCAAGCCAGATTAAGCAGTTTATCTTTCAGTTTGACGATCTTCAACTTGAGCTCGACGAACTCTAGATTATGTTCGACGAATTTATTCAGATCGACGAATTTTCTCCTTAGTTCATTATTTTCAGAAGGATCATTTTTATTCCATTCTCTGAACTCAGATCGACTATCAGCAACGGTTCTATTCCTATCAGATAAGTCAAGGATATTATCTTTCCTTTTATTATTCTCTTATTTCGAGAAAGTGGCCGTTGACACATTTTGGAAAAGGACACTTTCATGGAAAAGGAAAAGATTTAAAGGTTACAGTTCCAAGAAAATCTTTTCAGATTATTTTATTCCTTATTGAGAAGATTTGATTTTCAAATCAGTCAGAATTTATCTCTAAGAAAAAGGAAGAAGAATTTTTACAGGATTACAACAGCAAGATAGAAAAGAAAAGAGGATACAGTCGAGAAGAAGAGAGGAAAATACAGAAAAGAAAAAGTTTGCAGATCTTCATCTTTTTCAAGCAGCACCTTTCAAACTTTGAGAACAACAATACAAATCATCTCTCAGTATTCTGCTGCTGATTTCAAATCTTCAAGAGCAACAATAATCTGAGAAACCTTTGTCTCTCAGATTCATCAGCTATTAGGAAGATATTACATTCAAGAGAAAGCTCCATCCTCAACTGTCAACTATTTTCAATCAGACAGGGGGAGCTTTACAACAACAAATCCACTAGTCTTCTCTAAGATTATTGACAGAGAAGAACTTCATAACCCTCTTTATCCCATCATGTACAGGGCTCTAACTCCCTTCAAAAGTTAAACCATTGGTGGCAGGGCACCTGATCAAAAACCTGTAGTTTGGTTTGAGCACCTGATCAAAAGCTCAGTTGTTTTGGGCACCTGATCAATAACCCATTGGTGATAGGGCACCTGATCAAAAACCTAGTGGATTCCTACCAAGGGTGGTAGAAGAGTAGATGTACTCAGGTTTATTGGGGAACTACTATAGATCCTTGTGTCTTCTGTGTTCTTGTTTATTTTTCTGTACTGTGCTGTGTGATCTCTTTGTGTTTTGATTTTATAACTCACTCAGTATACATATATATATCACTATTTTAACTCCGCTATAAAAATAAGTGAAATACTTTTTAATACTCTATTCACCCCCCCTCCAGAGTAAATCTAAGATCTAACCTCCCTTTCCTATGATATCAAAGATTACTTTCAACTGATATCAGAGGCCTTTTAGAGACTGCATCCTATGGTTTTGGTATCAATATTTTATTAAGGGAGGCTCTGGAGCATCTGAGGTCGTTCCTATGATTTTTGATACAAGTATTTTGTTAAGGGACGGTCTAGAGCATCTGAGACCGTTTTTTGTCGCTTTAATATTAAGTTTTTTTTATAAAAGGGAGGGTCTCGAGTATCTGAGATTGCCATCTATGGGAAATTGTCATTGAATCTATCACCAAGATCACATACGTTTTCATGGGTGTGGTCTTGAATATTTGAGATCAACACCTGCGAATTATATTATGATATAAGGCAGTCTAGTATGATCATGATCGCTATCTTTGACATATTGCTCTTTTCTATTTCGAGCTGAAGGAAAAGGATTCTTGCTATTCAATCAAGGGTCATTGAGCTCTCTTATTATGAAGTTAATGATTTTAGCTCATCATCTACTTCAAAACCTATGATTAAACATACAAGCATCTCTCTTAGAATATGTGATCGCATATATTGAAGATATCTTAGTCATCTCTTATTAAAGATCGAATGATCAATTTATCCTTAAATTATGAGATTCTGACTTCACCTCATGAGGAGTTATAGTGTGATCGCATGGTATAATCAATGTTATCAAGTATCATAAGATCGATGGGATCATATTCATTGTAATTTGTAAGCTCATTTATTCTCAGAAGTTAACAAAAAAACAGATACAAAAGAGGTACACAAAAGTTTCTTCATTTCATTTCTATAGGCATGCATAGTTCTTGCGGTCTCCAAAAACTTCGTTTGTAACTTTTACATATAAAAGTAAATCACCTAAGACAAGTCTTTATCGATCACCATTTGTACTCTTTGCTAGTCGCTCCTCTGAAGAAGACTCATATTCATCTGAAGATTTTCTCTAAGACCTCAGGTGAGGCTGGACCCCAGAGATCGAGGCCGCATCCGAACATAAGTTGTGTCCTGGAGCATATTGACTCCCGCTCAACTGAGTTGAGTCATCTTTCTTATGGACTTCCTCTTTAGCGGTCAAGATTAGTACTTGATCCTCTAGCTCATGATCCCGAGATCGCATGGATTGGGCATCCTCCAAAACTGGCTTGAGAATCTCCAAGAAATGCTATGGGATTGTCATCAGCTGGGAAATTTCTCCTTTTTCATGGACCGTTTCGACCTCATAAGCATCTGCGGTCAAAAGAAGAGCTATAAGCTCAATTGTTGTTATCTATAAAGTAAGGAACATAGCAGATAATTTTATACTTGGAGAGAAAAGAAGGTCGCGATCATGCGAGGGATCCTTGACTTCTTTAGTAACCACATGATCTACGGTCAGCCAAAGGTGATCTGATTGTCTTTAGCGTTCAAGGTCCATTCATTTCAGTTCTCACTTTTGTGATCTCTCCCCTTCTATTCTTCTCTTTGTTAGGTCATTGTGGCTAAGAAGGATGTCATCTGTTGGAATAATGATGATATCGCGTCGCTCCTTTGGATATGGAGGCCTGAAAGCAAGGGAGGATGTGAAGTTGGCGGTCAAGCGATCGCTTTAGCCTTACCAGTTTGGATAGCTGATATAGCTTCTACATGGTCTATCGTCGCCTTCATCAGCTTAGCTGCTTGTTCAGATGAAAGTGTTGTCGAATTAACAGTCAAAGCATCCTTCTCCTTCTCGAACTACTTCTTCTCCTCCTCCTCCTCGATCTTCTTCTTCTGCTCTTCCTCCTCGAACTTCTTCTTCTTCTTCTCCTCCTCCTCAAGCTCTTTCATCTCCTCCTCCTCTTCCTCGAGCTATTTCTTCTTCTCCTCCTCCTCGAGCTCTTTCTTCTTCTCCTCCTCTGTGGCTCAAAGTTTTTCAACTTCAAAGGGATCGATCATCTGCCAGACCGAACAAAAAAGCTATTAGAGGAAAGATTGTCAGGTAAGATGATCACTCTGAATTCTCCTCCCTCGAAGATATCGAGATGACGAGGAAATGATTAGAGTCAACCTGGTCACCTACCTTTATAGATGCAGTTTCCTTAGGAGAACACCAAACCTCACCTTCTCCATGCAGAATGGTAGTTGGATTGACTGATGCATAAATCTAGCACACCGCTATAGGCGATAGCTAGACTGCAGCATGAAACGGCAGTGTACCGATCGTTCAAGTAATACAAAATGTTGGAGTGCATCCCCAAGTATCGATCTTAAAGGAACACAGTATGGTGGAGTTAACTATTGAGGATGGACTTGAGATTGAAGTCCTTAAGTCGGATGCAATGCGGGAGAGTTGATTTAGCTTTTGGAAAATAAAAGAAAACAACTACAACTACTCCTATGCAATGCCGCTATGCAATGCTTCGCCAGGAAGGATGGAAAACTACGTTGGCCTTGAACGCACTACTTCGCAAGGGTGGATGGACGAGTAGGCAAGCGGAATCGAACTGTGCAGGCCTTGAGCGCGCTGCTTCGTTAGGCGAATGGATTACACGGGCCGCTATGCCACGCTTCACTAGGCAGATGGAGGAGTAGGCTTGTGGATGGAGTGGGTCACACCGGTGGAATGAGGGTCGCAAGCACCTCGTCAATAAGCACGCCACTAGCAATTGCTTGTGCGGCAACAACAATCACTCACACTACAGTCACCATGAAAGCACACCTCAAGCACTCATAAAGCATGAAAACATTTCATAATATATAACTTGAAGTTCAACAAATATAGAGTGCAACATCATCAAGATATAAGAGAACTACCATCTACAACTACCAATACAAAGAGAGAGAGAGAGAGCAAGGAATCAACCCAATCTGAAGCCTTGTAGAAGATTCATGGTTGGAATCGCTGGGTTGTCAATCCTCGTCCAAACTCGGTCCTCAACTGCGTCCGGGGTAGAGAAGGCTGTCACTACCTTCCAGTGGCCCGTCCTCTTCGTGTCACGATCTGGCCGCACGCCCTAGCTTCCTTATCCTTGGATAATGGTGGAGGTAGGGCTGGATCCCTATCCTTGGAGATCTTGGATGATGTGAGGTGGCCTTGGGCAAAAGGTGGAGGAAGAAGTGAAGAAAACGGAGCTAGAACCCCCCTTGCGGTGGAAAAAGGCGGAACTGTACGGGTTCCTCAAAACCTAAAAATCACAGCTTAAATAGAAAGAGTGCAGAATTTTGTTCATGCACGACCGTGCGTTTTAGAAACGCACGACCGTGGGTGAACAAAATAAAATATAATTTTTTAGACAAAAAAGGAGATCGTGCGATTTTACTCACGCACGATCAAAACAGACTGTGCGTAAAAACGCACAACCAAATTCAGAATGCTACTTTAGGCCATAGATGAGAGCGCACGATCGCATCCGACCGTGCGTCAAGAAAATGCATGACCGTGCGATTCATGCAGACATGAAATCTGGGCAAAATGGATGTTCTACCCACCTGCACAACACCAAACAGCAATCACACAGCTGGGAATACCCTTCCAGCTCAATCCAAATACATAAAAAGGGTTGGGGAGCACCATGTGCTTACCCCCAACAAAATAGTGCGCAATTGCACACCACCACGGGCCAAAATGTGCACTGCATGTGAGAACTGTGACCAAGTGAAATATAAGCAATTATGGACTAAAAGTGAAGTGCATGTGCGTGAAAACTAGCCCGGATGAGTCCATAAAACACTATAAATATTGGATTCATCATTGACCACATCAATCTTAGTGGTCAAGCCTTTCTCCTCGTCTTCATTTTTTTCCCACACCTAACGACTTTGGTAGAAGAGCCCATCTCCTTCTTTTGTTTTTGCATCCTTCTACTTCTCTTCGATCTATTTTCTGAGTTTCGCAGCCGAGGACTTCTGTTGCTGAAGCCCGACCATGATAAGTTCAGTAGAAGTAGCCTGACAAGACTAAATATCAGTCTGACTAAGAGCTGCAACTGATATCTCCAAGTTGAAGGTGATTGTTCCCTCAGGAAGCCTTAACTCAACCGATCTTGAAGAAGTGATCAATACTTCAACCTGATTAGAGACTGTCGAGGTCGTTCCGCTCTTCTTTGTAGGTTCTTCAGATTTGTTTAGCTTGATCTCCTTCTCAGTAGTATCAACAACCTCCATGGTCAAAGCCTCTCCATTAACCACCACCTTGGAGGGCTTGATCGCAATAGATTTCTTGGAGATAGTTGATGCTTTTCTATCGGTCTTCTTCAGAGCTGTAAACCTAGGCAAAAATTAAGTTTTCGCCTCTTTCTCAAGGGACATCATGAAGTCCATCTTTTTGATCGCAACGATCTAAAAAACTTTGATCTAAAAGGGGACTAGCTCGTAGTTCTCGCAGGAAAGTTCTAAATTCTGAAGTTTCCAAGTGTATTTATAGCAACCCTAGCATTTAAAGAGGTTGCGATCTCTGTGGTCCAAGCAAACATTTCTGAAGTTCCAGCAAAACTTGAAAATGAGCGGGGATAATGTTTTCTCGGAAGTTCCTGAACTCAGTTATCGATCAAGATTACCGATCTCATCAGTCATAGTTTTTGGAGACCAGATAGACTGTTCATTCCACTTCCAGCAAAAATTCCAAGGCACCGACAATCTGGCGCCAGAGAGATCGCTTGTGTTGGGAAAAACACCCTTGTGATATATGTAACAAATTATCTTAAAGTCATTTCATAATCTAGGATATATTATCCATGTTGTATAGAGAGGGTAATCTGGTCATTAGATGTCCTAGGATATCACACTGTAACGACTCAAGACCCGACTCCGCCTTTCGGCCGGAGGGCATGATGGATCGTTAGGGCTGCAACCCAAGACACACCCCAACCCATCTGCGCGCCTGTTTCTCAGCAGCGCCAGGTTGTTGAGGTCAGGTCTCGAACCTGCTACCTCCTGGATAAGGAGTCTTCAAACCACTCCTCATCACCAATTGAGCTGCAGCTCAGTTGGTGATGAGGAGTGGTTTGAAGAATCCTAATCCAGGAGGTTGCAGGTTCGAGACCTGACCTCAACAACCTGGCGCTGCTGAGAAACAGGCGCGCAGATGGGTTGGGGTGTGTCTTGGGCTGCAGCCCTAACGATCCATCATGCCCTCCGGCCGAAAGGTGGAGTCGGGTCTTGAGTCGTTACAAAAAAGTGCAATGGACACCCCGAAAATCGTAGTTCAGTGAAGTAGGCGGAGTGGTAGTGCTGAGCTCGGGATAGGCTAGAAATTTCATAGCAGCTCTTCGCGCATGACCACTGTTCCTCTTCGCGCACGACCAATGATCGTGCGCCAGCGATCGTGCGGTAATTCGCCAGAAATCAGAGTTCTGTTGCGGTAAGTGCGCACGATCAGCGGAAGTGCTTGCGCACGACCACTGACCGTGCGCCGATGCTCATGCGCCCTGTTTATTCTGCTCCGCGAATTTGAGCGGAGAAGAAGATCGGGCCGATCAAATCTCTTGGAATCCGATCCAACGGCTAGGATTAGATTCTGGAGGTTTTTAGGGCTTATGAGAGGAGTTTAATCCTCATTATTTCATAGCTCGTCTCTCTCCAAACCTGGAGAAAGAAGAAGGAGGCAAGGAAGAAGAAGGAGAGATCCCGCCATTGATGGAGCTCCGAAGCTCCGTTTCGCGAGCCGTTTCCAGATCTGGAGAGTGCAGCCCGGTGCGGTCCTTTCCCTCCGTGTAAAATCTCAGATTTATGGCTAAGAAGAATGCTCCTAGGGTAACGATTCTTCCTCCCGAACTTTGGACTTGTTATTTGTCCTTTCATTCCTCTTTTTATGTTTGCATGAGGAACCCTTTCACAAAATGGGTGAAGTGTAGGATCTCCTCAAGTTCTTCGGAACTCCGGGTTGATTGTGTCCGTCCCCGGCATATTGCATGTAGAAAATCCGGTAGTCGAGCGGATTTAGGCATTGTGTGTGAAGCCTATTCGTGGCCGTGAGCCCGAATCGGTGATGCTTGATTTGCGACGTTGCATTTAGGTTAAGCCTAGAATGCGTGCCGGAGAATGACTCCGTGTTATATGAGATAGTATTGCGGGATTTAAGCGTAGGCGTCTTGTGAAGATCCTAACGAAAGCCCCATGTTTTGCGAATGGTTGAATGCAAACCTTCACCACTTGAATTGTTGAGGAGTGGTCTTGTACCTCCTTTTTGGTTACGTGTAAAGCCTAAGTCCTCTTGTAGGCTTGGGTGTTGTAACTTATGTTTTGTGTAGCACTAACAAGTGCTAAACCCTTACGGGCCGAGGTGATGTCATACCCGCATCGTGTGTTCAATTGATGACAAGAGCACGGGAATTGGCTGAACTGAACCCGTTTCCAGGCGCAGCGGTAGAGGGATTTGTCTCTTGTAAACCCGAACGACCTTGGGAGAGGTTGCGAAAGGCGTCTTGCCTAGACCTACCAAAAGCTCTTTTTCCCACCTAAGACGATGGCCTTTACGGTGGAGTGTTTTGTGGAATTGATGTTGTTAGCCTCATGCGGTTGTTTACGCGGTTGTGGGGAACCTTCAGGTGAACCCAACCAACATCATGTGCATACCTAGGTTCCCTCCTTTTGATGCTCAACCTAGAAGATTGATTGTGCTTGAAACCTCACCTTGTGTAGTTTCCACTTTCTTTATATTAGTACTTGTTGCTAGTATGGCTTGCTTGCAGGGAAGAAGCTCCGCCACCCCGGGAAAGGGGTAGGGTCGTTATAATTTGGTCAGCTTTGCTGACCGTTACTTTGTTTGCCACCGCTTGGTGGAATGTTCTTATGCAGGTGCTGGTGAGCCTAGTGGGAAATAGCGGGCGGTGGCCCTTTTGCTGAGTTGGCCCTTGAAGGCCAGCCTCCCTTTTCTGCTTTCTCATGTATTGCCGTCCTGTGTGCCGATGTATGTTTTGGAGTTTTTAGTACATTTGGTAAATGTAAGGCCTTAAGGCCATAACTCTATTTCATGGTTTCATTCCTATGATAGTGGACAGTTCTAAATGAAATGTTAAATCATTATGCTTCCGCTAGTGTTTAGTATACTCTGTTGTAGTTCTTTCTGTTTATCACCTTTTAACTCCTAGCTAGTGTGGTTTGTATGGCGTGGGGTCCTGGCCGGTCCTACTGTTATACTATTCGTACTGATAGGGTGTTACAATTTGGTATCGGACTTAGGGCGTCGATCCGTAGTTTAGCGAATTTGGGACGAATTCCTTTTAAGGGGTGGTGTGCACGGGTTGCGCATTCACCTAAAACGACAAAAAACTAATAAGAATGTCCACTTAGGAATGAAAAAACATACTTGTTTGCGGAACCTGAGCGTTCCATGATTGATGTTTGCTATGTTTTCGGTCACTAAATTGTGCCTTGCATGATTATAGGTGACTAGAAGTGCTGCGGGGCAGTCTCGACCCCGTAACACCGCTGAAAATAGTGGGTCGTCTGAGGTGCCTGCGACCACTCCTTCGGCTGAGATGATCAAGTTAGTCGCTGAAGCGGTCTTCACAATGATCAACACTCAATCTGGGCGGCTTGGACAACCTACTACTCCGACTCTGGATGTGGCCCCTGTAACTGTTGCTGCAGTGGAACCTGCGGTAGAGCTGAGGGTGGAATGTCAAGTTGCGCAGGTAGTTGTGGGGCGAGCGCGTGATCAGCAATTAAAGTACTTTCTGAGCCTCAACCCTCCATCATTCGCGGGGATGGAATCCCCTGGGAGAGCTGCTGAGTGGTTATCAGAAATAAAGAGGACTTTAATGTCAGTGCTATAAGCAAAGACATGTTGGTAACCTTAACCACCTTCCTACTTATAAGATAAGCAAGACTTTGGTGGGAAGAAGAGTTGTTGCACAAGTTTGGTGGGAGACAACTTACCGAAATCTCTTGGGAAAACTTCCATGAGTCATTCCTTCTAATGTTCATACCCCTAACCGAGATTCCTGCACTACAAGATCAGTGTTCACACCTAGAGCAGGGAGAACACTCAGTGGATGAGTACCTGATTGTGTTCATCAGTCTGGGTCGTTATGAGAGGTCTATGTGGGAAGATGAGAAGACCAAGGTCAACAAGTTCTACAATGGGCTGCGAGATGACCTAAGACTAACGCTTGTGGGTCCAAAGTTACTCGGCTTCAACGTCTTAGTGAAAACAGCTAAATCTCTGGAAATGGATATGAAGAGTATGCAGCGCACGAAATACTTCAATGCAAAGAAGTCAGAGTTTCATGCGCCGGTCTCTCAGTCCAAGTCTGAGTTCAGAAGAAACAAGAGAAAGTTTAACTCTGTGGAAGCTAAGACTGCACGGTGTTCCTTAATTTATTTCACTTGCGGGAAGGTGGGACACAAAGCCACGGTGTGTCGAAGTGGTCCCCCAAAAGCAAAAAGTGGAGAAGTGGACTATGCTCGTGCGATGGGTTCAGCTCCTATGGAGAAAGGCAAGGCGGTGGAGTCTTCGATTCCCCAGTTTTCTCTAACCCAGCCGAGAGTCTACTCTTATGGCCATCAAAAGGTCATTCAACAATGCGATGTTGCCACAGGTATGGATGATCATCTCCTAATATGATTTCTACCCCGTGTGCGGATAGAGATAGAAATGTGTCCACTGTATTTGTTGACAACAAAATTTTATGTCTTGTATTTGTGTGCAATTAGGCCTTGTCCTAATTATCGACTATTCGACGAGAGCTCTGTTGGTGTGGGAGCATCGCTCTCCTATTTGTCTAAGGACTTCGTGTTATGAATCGAATTGTCATTTACCTTAGTCAAGGATAGATTGGAGGTAATGCTACCCAATAGATCTCGAGTGAGCGCGAATAGGAGAAGCTGTGAAAAGGCGCGAAGATGTTCTTCACCTTGTTGAAGGATTCAGGGCCTAAGACCAGTTTTGTGTTGTCCTGGTAGTAGCGGACCAAGCTGACCGAGAGGAACCGTAATCCGATTCCGAGAATCGACGACTTACTTGACCAACTGGTTGGGTCGACGGTATACTCTATGCTTGACTTAAGGTCCGACTACTATCAGCTTAGTATAAGGGAATGTGACATTCCAAAGACAGCGTTCAGTACCCACTTGGGGCACTATGAGTTCACGGTGATGCCGTTCGGTCTGTCTAATGCACCGTGGGTATTCATGGACTTAATGAACAGGACGTTCCGAGAGTATTTGGATCAATTTGTGATCGTCTTCAACGACGACATTTTGGTATACTCTCAGTCGAAAGAGGAGCATGTAGGGCATCTGCACGCAGTTCTGAGCACCTTGAGGACGAGTCAGCTATATGCCAAGTTCTCCAAGTGCGAGTTTTGGCTACCGTCAGTAGTATTCCTTGGTCATGTTGTTAGTGGAGAAGGAATTGCAGTTGATCCGTCGAAGATAGAAGCGATCCGAGCGTGGTCTTTGTTGAAAAACGTAGCGGAAGTCCAATGTTTCTTTGGACTTGCCGGCTATTATAGGCACTTTGTGGAAAACTTCTCGAGGATTGCACTCCATCTCACTAAACTGACTAGGAAAGATCACAAGTTCGACTGGTCGCCCGAGTGCGCTCGAGCTTTTGAAGATCTGAAGAGCCGTCTGACCAAGGCGCCCATTCTATGCTAGCCATGTGGTACGGAAGGCTATGAAATTTATAGCGACGCCTCGGGGAGTGGCTTGGGTTGTGTCCTAGTGCAGTTCGGAAAGGTAATTGCCTACGGCTCCCGGCACTGAAGGCTCATGAGAGGAATTACCCGGTCCATGATTTGGAGCTAGCGGCCGTGGTATTTGCTCTTAAGCTTTGGAGGCATTATTTGTATGGCGTGAAGATCGACATATTTACCGACCACAAGAGCCTCAAGTACCTGCTGGATCAAAGGGAGTTGAATATGCGTCAGAGGAGGTGGATGGAGTTCCTTGGGGATTACACCTTCGACATCAAATATACTACTGGAAAGGGAAATGTAGTTGCGGACGCGTTGAGTCGTCGGGCTCCCGCTCAAGCAAATTAGATTTTGATGCACGATGAGCGTCTAATCCGCGAGCTGGAAGAAATGGAGATCATTTGCGTGGATAGAAGAGCGTCTACTTCAGCATGCTTGAACTGGACGGAGGTTCAATACGACCTTGCCGACCGAGTTCGACAGGCATTGGAGCTGGATGAGAGCATGAAACGCTATAAAGCGGAAACCGTTGATGGGTTAAACGCTGATTTCTCCTTCGAAGATGGCCTTTTGTGGAAAGAGGGCAGATTGTGCGTCCCAAACATTGGCACTACGGGCGGAGTTGATGTACGAGGCTCATCATACCAAGTACTCTATCCACCTGGGGAGCACGAAAATGTACATGGACATGAAGAAACTTTTCTGGTGGCCGGGTATGAAGAAAGGCATTGCCCTCCACGTGGCCAAGTGTAATACTTGCGCGTTGGTGAAGGCGGAATGTCAACGTCCCGGTGCATTTTTGAAGCCCTTGCCAATTCCGGAGTGGAAGTTTGATGATATCTCGATGGATTTCGTGCACGGATTGCAGAGATCACAACAGGAAAACGACGCCATCTGGGTGATCGTGGACCGATTGACGAAGGTATCGCATTTTATTTTGAACCAGAAGGATGATTCTGTACAAAAGCTAGTGAAGCTCTATGTTGTTAGTATTGTGCGGCTGCACGGTGTCCCTCGTAGCATCGTCAGCGATCGTGACGGGCGTTTCACATCGAAAGATTGGAGGCTTATCCATGAACTGTTGGGCACTAAATTGAAGTTCAACACGGCCTTCCACCCGCAAACGGATGGACAAACCGAGAGGACCAACAGGACTATGGAGGATATGCTCCGAATGTGCGCTCTAGATTTTGGAAAGAAGTGGGAAGATCATCTCTATATGATCGAGTTTGCCTACAATAATAGCTACCAAGCCAGTATACAGATGGCTCCCTTCGAGGCCCTCTATGGTAGGAAGTGTCGTACGCCGTTGTCTTGGGCGGAAACGGGCGATACTAAGCTATTAAAGCGAAAGGGCGTTGAGGAAGCAACTTCAACGATCCGATCTATACGTGAAAGGCTATTGATTGCCCAGGATAAGAAAGCAAAATATTACAACGCCAAGCTTAGGAACCTAGAGTTCGCCGTTTGCGACCGGGTTTACTTGAAGATCAAACCGTTCAAAGGGGTATCAAGGATTCGACGCTTGAAGATGCTCAGTCCAAGGTACTTGGGACCGTTTGAGATTGTGGAGCGTGTTGGTGATGCGGCTTATCGGCTCGCACTATATACAGAGCTGAGCAATCTACATGACGTGTTTCACATTTCAGTTTTGAGGAAGGCAGTGCAAGAGCCTACTCATATCGTTGCGGTCGGCAAAGTGCCGGTTGATAGTGGGTTATCGACGAAAGTCAAGCCCTTACGCATCGAAGATACCGAAGTAAAGCAGTTGCAGAACAAGTCCATTCGGATGGTGAAAGTCCGGTGGGACAATTGCGGCCGAGAGGAGCTCTCTTGGGAGAGAGAGCAAACGATGCTTGCGAAGTACCCCGAGCAATTTCTCTCAGGTATTTTATAACTGTAATTCCTGCTATTACTGTTTTCAAAATTTTGGGACGAAATTCTTTTAAGGGGGGGGGGGGGGGGGGGGGGGTGGAGTTGTAACACCCCGAAAATCGTAGTTCAGCGAAGTAGGCAGAGTGGTAGTGCTGCGCTCGGGATAGGCTAGAAATTTCATAGCAGCTCTTCGCGCACGACCACTGTTCCTCTTCGTGCATGACCAATGATCGTGCGCCAGCAATTGTGCGGTAATTCGCCAGAAATCAGAGTTTAGTTGCGGTAAGTGCGCACGATCAGCGGAAGTGCTTGCGCACGACCACTGACCGTACGCCGATGCTCGTGCGCCCTATTTATTCTGCTCCGCGAATTTGAGCGGAGAAGAAGATCGGGCCGATCAAATCTCTTGGAATCCGATCCAACGGCTATGATTAGATGCTAGAGGTTTTTAGGGCTTATGAGAGGAGTTTAATCCTCATTATTTCATAGCTCTTCTCTCTCCAAACCTAGAGAAAGAAGGAGGCAAGGAAGAAGAAGGAGAGATCCCGCCATTGACGGAGCTCCGGAGCTCCGTTTAGCGAGCCGTTTCCAGATCTGGAGAGTGCAGCCCGGTGCGGTCCTTTCCCTCCGTGTAAAATCTCAGATCCATGGCTAAGAAGAACGCTCCTAGGGTAACGATTCTTCCTCCCGAACTTTGGACTAGTTATTTGTCCTTCCATTCCTCTTTCTATGTTTGCATAAGGAATCCCTTTCACCAAATGGGTGAAGTGTAGGATATCCTCAAGTTCTTCGGAACTCCAGGTTGATTGTGTCCGTCCCCGGCATATTGCATGTAGAAAATCCGGTAGTCGAGCGGATTTAGGCATTGTGTGTGAAGCCTATTCGTGGCCGTGAGCCCGAATCGGTGATGCTTGATTTGCGACGTTGCATTTAGGTTAAGCCTAGAATGCGTGCCGGAGAATGACTCTGTGATATATGCGATAGTATTGTGGGATTTAAGCGTAGGCATCTTGTGAAGATCCTAACGAAAGCCCCATGCTTTGCGAATGGTTGAATGCAAACCTTCACCACTTGAATTGTTGAGGAGTGGTCTTGTACCTCCTTTTTGGTTACGTGTAAAGCCTAAATCCTCTTGTAGGCTTGGGTGTTGTAACTTATGTTTTGTGTAGCACTAACAAGTGCTAAACCCTTACGGGCCGAGGTGATGTCATACCCGCATCGTGTGTTCAATCGATGACAAGAGCACGGGAATTGGCTGAACTGAACCCGTTTCCAGGCGCGGCGGTAGAGGGATTTGTCTCTTGTAAACCCGAACGACCTTGGGAGAGGTTGCGAAAGGCGTCTTGCATAGACCGACCAAAAGCTCTTTTTCCCACCTAAGACGATGGCCTTTACGGTGGAGTGTTTTGTGGAATTGATGTTGTTAGCCTCATGCAGTTGTTTAGGCAGTTGTGGGGAACCTTCGGGTGAACCCAACCAACATCATGTGCATACCTAGGTTCCCTCCTTTTGATGCTCAACCTAGAAGATTGATTGTGCTTGAAACCTCACCTTGTGTAGTTAGCACTTTCTTTATATTAGTACTTGTTGCTAGTATGGCTTTCTTGCAGGGAAGAAGCTCCGCCACCCCGGGAAAGGGGTGGGGTCGTTATAATTTGGTCAGCTTTGCTTTCCGTTACTTTGTTTGCCACCGCTTGGTGGAATGTTCTTATGCAGGTGTAGGTGAGCCTAGTGGGAAATAGCGGGCGGTGGCCCTTTTGCTGAGTTGGCCCTTGAAGGCCACCCTCCCTTTTCTGCTTTCTCATGTATTGCCGGCCTGCTTGCCGATGTATGTTTTGGAGTTTTTAGTACATTTGGTAAATGTAAGGCCTTAAGGCCATAACTCTATTTCATGGTTTCATTCCTATGATAGTGGACAGTTCTAAATGAAATGTTAAATCATTATGCTTCCGCTAGTGTTTAGTATACTCTGTTGTAGTTCTTTCTGTTTATCACCTTTTAACTCCTAGCTAGTGTGGTTTGTATGGCGTGTGGTCCCGGCCGGACCTACTATTATACTATTCGTACTGGCAGGGTGTTACACACACTCACACTAGAGTGTCAAGACCTGTCCAAAATAAGCACAAAATTCAGTTGAGTTAAACTTGTGTCGAATAGAAGTTGACGCAACTTCGATTACAAGTCGAAGCAATTTCGAATACAAGTAGAAGTAACTCAGACTGAAGTCGAATTATCAAGTTAAGTCGATGCAATGTCGAAATGAACTCCATGCAGAAGGAAGACTCTGTCGAATCCATCTTCGAAGTCGACGTAACTTTGATTTCAATTTGACGCAGAAGATGAAGTTCAAGTACAAGTTTTTAACTCGATAGATACGTCGATAAGGATTCGACGCAACGTCAAAATCTGAGTTCAGTCAGAGCTAAGAAGGAATTCGAAGCTGTTTCTATAAGAACTCAGAGGTGCGTCGATTAGAAAGGAAAATGGAATCGACGCTACATGGAATACAGTCAAAAATGGAAGGTCTTCTACTGACTTTTCTAATGCCTTTTCAGAAGGTATCCAAGGCTATGGTCTGACTTCTAATGGCTCGTTGATTTCCAAGAATGGAATGGAGTGCTCCAGATAGACATCAAGAACATTCTTAGAAGTTATTCAAATCAGATGGACGGGTCGGGAAATACAAATAGAAGGAAAAATTTAATGTCCAATGGATATTCTTTCTTTGGACAGAACATGAGAGGAAAGAAATTCAAATACTATTCGACAAAGAGTAAGTATACACAGGAAGGAAGAAAATAATATGAAATATTATTATTCTGTCTTTTTCTTCTTCCTCAAGCTCTCTGAGAAAGAAAATAAGAAGAACTTTGTATAGGAAAACAAGGCTGATGCTTCTTCTTCACATCTCACAGCAGCAAGCAAACAAGAGTACATAGATCACAAGGATCAAAACTTCATAACCCTTGCATTCTTCTCTACCACAAGCAAGGGTTCATTTTACACAGATCCTGAACGACATCAAAAGCTCACAGTTGTAGAAGGATTCATACAGCAGAATACTCCTTTTCTTCTTATTCTTCATTAATTCTCCTCTTGATCTGTAACTGAGAAAGAGTCCTAAGAATCCCTCTCCAAAGGATTCAGTTGGTTATAAGAGTCTCCTTATCAAAAGAATCAGTGGTTCTAAGAGACTCCTTATTAAAAGACTCAGTGTGTGGTTCTAAGAGTCACCTTATCAAAAGACTCAATGGTTGGTTCTGAGAGTCTCCTTTTCAAAAGACTCATGCACTTATAGTGCATTCCAACCAAGGTTGTAGAAGAGTGGACTACCCAAATTTTTGGGAACCACTATAAAACATTGTGTATTCGGTGTTTGCATTTCTGTGCTGTCTCTTTACCTCTTACTGTTTTCTGTGATTATATTATTATGTGTTGGTATTGTTGACTGCATAGTTATTAGGAAAAAAATTATTGTGTGTGTATATTAGGGTAAAAGTTTTCAAACTCTATTCACCCCCTCCTCTAGAGAAAACTTATAGGGCACACTATGCACATTCAATTGGTATCAGAGGGAGATTGATCATTAAAAGACTAACACCATGAAAAAGATCACCTCTCACATTTTTCTATATTTAAAAACTATTTAAAAAAATATTTACTTAGAATACTCGACGAATTAACTAGGATTATCTGGCAAATTCTAACTACTACCCGATGAATTTACTTAACGACATGATGGACTTAGCATGATCACTCGACGAATTCGACATGACTTCTCGATGAATTCATCATTACTTCTCGATGAATCCTTTGAACACTCGACAAATTCTAACTAATGCTCGACGAATTACCGAAAGCACTCGATGAATAATCGTGATCACTCGACGAACTCACAATCACCAGACGAATTCATCGGAACTACTCGATGAATTTACTTAATCTTAAAATGAATTCTGCTAGGGAAAAATCAGAACTTCTATTGACTGGTCTACACTTTGCTCCTTGTCTAAAACAAATGAAAACAAAACAAGGAGGAAAATGAGTTGAAAATGAACATGGCAAGTGGGTGAATCCTCCACTTTCCTCAAACCTTCCTTCTTTCAAAGCCAATGCACTCCACACTAAGGATCAGCTGAAGAGAAGACCACGAGAACAAATTTCTGAAACTTTTCAGACGAAAAGGAAGATTAGGCATACACCCTTCAACAACAAAAATAAGCGAAATAAAAAATACTCACCGCAAAAACGAAGATCTCGGCGAGAGCTTTCAAAATCTATACACCAGCGAAGATTTCGTGCACTACAGCTCCCACAACGGCCGCCCGAAGCCTCCAGTAGAACGCCGCTCCCTCTACTCGCGCGACTTGCTCGGTTTGACGGAAAAAAGAAGAAGATGAAGGATAGATAACCTAATTTTCTAAGGCTGGCCTTTTATAATGGTGTATAAATAAATAAATAAAAGAATCTTTCAAAATTCACTAGGCTCTCAAAATGGCTCGAATCGCAATGAAACTTCACGGACCTGCTTAAAATTAATTAATTTAATTTTCTGAAGTTTAAAATCTTAATTCCGATAAATTTCAAAACACGATCAAATTAACCGAATAGACTAAATAAAGCGCACGAATCATCATGCACCGATAAACTCTGCGTAGATGTAACACTCTTATGACGATATTACATCATTAATAAAATTAAACCAATTATAGAAAATTCAGGGGCATTACACCACATCTTTTACATCTCACAGCAGCAGGCCAACAAGAGTACAGAGATTAACATGATCACAAGCATTTAACCCTTGCATTATTCTCTATCATAAGCATGGGTTCATCATATACAGATCCTGAAGAACACCAAAACACAACATCCAGTGTGATAGCTATTATAGGATTTATACAACAGAATCCAAGTCTTCTTCTTCTCCTTTACTTCTCTGTTCTTATTCTGTAACTGTAAAAGAGTCCTAAGAATCCCTCTCCAAAGGATTTAGTTGGTTCTAAGAGTCTCCTTAGCAAAATAATCAGTGGTTCTAAGAGTCTCCTTAGCAAAAGACTCAGTGGTTCTAAGAGTCTCCTTATCAAAAGACTCAGTGAGTGGTTCTAAGAGTCTCCTTATCAAAAGACTCAGTGCTGGTTCTGAGAGTCTCCTTATCAAAAGACTCAGACACTTATAGTGCAATCCTACAAAGGTGGTAGAAGAGTGGACTACCCATATTTTGGGGAACCACTATAAAAATAAACACAGATTATTGAAATGAAAATAAGTAAAGGGACAACATAGAAATTCACAGCATAAGACAAAAGTTATAGTGGTTCCCCAAACTATGAGTGCATCCACTCTTCACAGTAATACACTAAACAGTGCCTAAGTCTTTTGAGAAGGAGACTCTTAGAACCACTGAGTCTTTGGCTAAGGAGACTCTTAGAACCAACTACTGAGTCTTTTGATAAGGAGGCAGATAGAACCAATATAGATCTCTTAATAGGGAGATCTTGAACCACTGAATCCTTTTTAGAGGTATTCTAAAAACTCTTTACTCAAGTTACAGAATGTGACAGGGAGAAAAGAAGAAGAAGAAGAAGTTGTGGATTCTTCTGTTGGTGTTTTTCAGGATCGGTTTTGAATGAACCCTTGATTAAGGTAGAGAAGAATGCTAGGGTTGTAAGCATGTGATCCCGATTATCTCTCTATACTCTTGATGGCTTCCTGCTGTAGATGAAAAAAAGAAGAAGCAGAGCCTTAGTATATTCATGTACATAAATATATTCTCCTTTTTCTTTTTGAGAGAGAGAGAGAGAGATAGCTTTAGAAAGTAGAAGACTAAATCGCTTGAATTGTTGTGTTATCTTTCTTGCTCTCTATTCTTATTCTTTATCGAATAGTGTTTCAAATTGTTTCCTCTTTTGTTCTGTACTTAGAAAGAATATCCATTGGATAATTATGATTTCTTTATATTTCTGTTCACCACCCGTCAATATAATTTGAATAACTTCCAAGAATGACTTTGTTATCTCATTGGAGCACTTCACTCCATTCTTGGCAAAAAAATGAACCATTATAATTTGAATTACATCCTTGGTTACCTTCTGGATAAGCATCAGAAAAGTCAACATAAAATATTCTATTTCTGTCTGTATTCGACGTTGCATCGACTTCATCTTCCTCCTAATTGACGCACCTCTGAGTTCTAATAGAACCTGCTTCGAATTCCTTCTCAGCATTGAATAAACTCAAATATCAATGTTGCGTTGAATCCTTATCGATGTATCCATCAAGTTGAAGACTTGAACTTTGAACTTCATCTTCTGCGCCAAATTCTAGTTGAAGTTGCATCGACTTTTGATATTGCTTTGACAAGCTCTATCTTATGCGTCGAGTATATCTCAACGTTGCGTCGACTCCAACTATTCTTTGACTTCAGTATGAGTTACTTCTACTTGTATTCGAAGTTGCTTTGATTCTTAGTAAAAGTTGCGCCGACTTCTATTCGATGCAATTTTAACTCAACGGAATTTTGTGCTTAATTTGGACTGGTCTTGACACTCTAGTGTGAGTGTGATATCCTAGGAAATCTAATGAACAAATTAACCTTTCTATACAACATGGGTAATACATCTCCTAGATTATGAAATCATTTGTAGATAATTTGTAAGATAAATCACAAGGTTATTTTTCCCAACACACATTGTCCAATTTGACCTAGTGTCAACTCAAGTGCACTTAACCCAAATTGACCCCTTCAGTTCATGTGAACCCAAACCAAGTTCAAATGGGCTAAGGCCTCATTTTATGACCCATCCTACAACCCAAGTGGCTAATTACCATGGCTAACCCCTGGAATTCAAAAGAGATGCAATGCATGAGGGTATTTTGGAGAAATCCCCAATTTGGGAGAGAGACAAACCAGGAAATCATGGAATGCCTTTCACATGGCCTCCAATTTATACTCCAAACACCTTCTCTCTATTACTATAGTAAATTCCAACCGAATTCATGATGGAAGGAGGCCAGCTGGTGGGGGAATTGGATTTCCATTGGGTGGCCGAGAGGTGCAATTATGGAACTCCATGGTTTAACCCCCCTTAACCCCAATTGAGCACTCCACCATCTTTAGTGAGCCGAGAGGAAGATAACCTCAACCTTCTGAGGAGAATTGAGCAGAGGAAAAAAGGATCTCGATTGCACCAAAAGCTCTATGGCTGGCAATGGTGACTCAATGGAATCTTAGGAATGCATCCCCAATCCAGGCAGGCTTCCTCTCCTCCTCCCCTTGAGCCAACAACTAGCTCTGTTAGGGCTTGATTCAAGCCAAATCAGGCTCAAATCAAGAAAGTAATCGGCTTAGTTTTGAGGCAATTTTCCCCTCCCCAAATCCCTATTCCGACCACCACTGGACGACAAACCACCACCCAACGATAGCCACCACATTGGCGCAGGTCGTGGTGGCAGCCGACTGGAGAAAGGCCCATGTGGTCGGGAAATATTCTTGCAAATTCAGCCCATGCAGATCAAAACACGTCCCTTAGCTAGAGGTTGAAGATGAAGCATGGCCATCAGATTTAGACTGATGGATATCTGCAGGGCAAATTTATTAGGGTTCCGGTTACAGTTGACTTTGGCCAATTTGACTATTTTGGTTAATCTAACCTTGTGTCATGACTCTTGTCCTGGCAAAACTTCTCTTAGGGGGTCTAGTTGTGCTAGGGATGTTACATTTAGTGCCATGATCACTTCTGATCATAACAACTGAAGTATTCAGTTCATTTTGGATCTGTCTAATAAAGCTTGATAGAGTCATGAAGGTGTCAGACTTAATTCTAAGAAAAACATCCAAGTGAATCTAGAAAAGTCATCCAAAATAACTAGTGAGTATGACATACCTCCTATGATATGGACATCAATAGGTCCAAATAGATCCAAATGTAGAATATATAGGATCCTAAAAGATTCATATTTATTTACTTTCTTAAATGATACATTTGTCTTCTCACCCAACTAGCATGCTCTACAAGGCTTCTCCTTAACATATTTACCTTGCAGTAGACCTCTAACAAGATTATTTTGTAGATCTTGTATACTGTCTTAAGATTCAAGTATCCTAATCGTCTATGTCACAAGTCAGCATTACTCATATTAGAGTTAAACAAGCATATTTCATTTTGACTAAAGGAGAAGTCTACTAGATAGACATTGCCTTCTCTAATTCTAGTTAGAACTACTTTACTTATTATTGGACATATACTTGACATTTAGTGTGACTTAAATACTACCTTGTATTTCTTGTCACACAATTGAGGTATTATGATTAGGTTGTGCTTCAACCCTTCAACCTGAGCTATCTTTTAAAAAATTACTGACCCAACCCTGATCACCACATAACCTTCTGTTTGAAAATAATTGGAGTCCCCAAACATGACTTTAAATCCAAGCTTTTTCCTATAATCTTCCAGCAATTGCTTATTTCTAGTCAAATGTTTGGAGCAACAACTGTCAAAGTAGCACAACTGGTTTGTGGCTGGAAAGTTCCTTTCTTGCAACATAATTAAATGTTAGGAGGAACCCAGGTTGCCTTGGGTCCATTGTTACCAACATATAGACTAACATAAGAAAATGAATGTCTAGGCATACAACCTTTAGGATGGGAGGTTGCTGGTAGATTATACCAAAAATCTTAATAACAATCAAATTTATTATATTTTCAGATAATTTGAACAGAAGAGGATAAAGGTCTTGTAAATAATCCTTGCATTCTGCAATGTTGATCTGAATCAACCATGCACCACCTTCTACTCGATGTAAGAGATATTTGTCTCGACGTACATCGAGTGAAACTCAACTTAAGTTGAGATCTTTCAAAATATTAAGGCGGATTATTATTTTATTTCATGTGAGCTTTTCCCAAGATTCCTCTTTGCTTTAAAGGAACTAAAGCTATGGCAACATGATTTAATTTTTCATTAGTCCTCTTATGAGGAGCTTTTATTTTAACACTCTTTGATGTAGAAGGAATACCATCCATTGGATTTACTTGATCGTTCCTTTTAACACTTATGAACCTCACTGGATTTTTTTCAGGCTGGTATACTAGGAGAATAAGACTTTTGAGTTGAGTTAGCTCGTACACCAAGATTCTTAATCCTAACTGTGAGGTTTGCAGAAATAGCCTTAAGTTGCCGACTCCTCCTATTTAAGAAATCATTAAATAGTTTACCTTTATTAAGTTCTTCTTTTAAATTTCAAAGAGTTGATTTCATCTTTAAGCCTTCCATTTTGAACTTTTAGTTCATAATTTATTGCTACTCAGTTTATTTTTCTAATCTTTCAGTTAGATTAGCCATCTCTTCTCTTAAGAGCTTTATTTGGTTTTCTAGCACCAATTGATCTTGACAGAACGCTATAAAGCTATTTTAAATTCCTAAAAACTAATATTAAAACAATCAAAATAGGCTACCTCATTTTCTTTTTCTGAAGATTCATCCTTTTCTTTAGAAAGTTCTAAAGCCATCATGCAGATTTCTTCTTCTTTGCTCTCTTCATCATCTGAGCTGGATGACCTTTCTTACTCAGTATCAGTCCATGTTTCTGCAATGAATCTCTTGCCCTTTTTCTTGTACTTCTTCTTTGGATCATAGTTCTTCTTTTGATCCTTCCCAATTTTCTAGACTTTGTCCTTGGGGTTGTTTTGGCATTCAAGAGCTATATGTCCTGAGTTCCTGCAATTATAACTAATAATGTCTTTACAATGGGTTTTGTCATACCTTGGTATTGATTAACTCCTTTCTTTCCTTCTTGAGTATTTTGACTGGATCCACCTCTTGAATCTTCTTGCCTAGAGGCTCATCAATTAATCATCAATTGCAGGGATTTCTTCATCAACAACTTTTAGTGCAATTCTCTTTTCTTTAGTCGAAGATAAAGCCTTCCCCTTAGTTTAATTTCTTCCCTTATCTTGAGCAGCATATGATTTCAAATTTCCTAAGAGTGCGGCAGTTCTAAACTCTTTTTGACATCTGGCCTCTCTGATGACCCAAATCCTTGAGTCGCATGAGCTAGGGAAGCACATGATAAGTTTATCATTAATTTATATCACAAAGATTTCATTGTTAAGCCCCTTTAGTTCATTGACAATAAATCTGAATCTAGAATGCATGTCAGACACTGATTTGCCTGGGCTCTTCTTGAATTTTTCATATTAAGAGATCAATAAGTATTTCTTAACTTTCCTCTCATCTGATGATCCTTAAATAATCATGTTTATGAATCCCAAATTTCCTTGGCTGATTGACAATCAACAACTTTCTAAAATATGCCATCTGACATTGTAGATATTAGAATGTTCATTTCCTTGGCATGAAATGCTGTTGTTTTCTTTTCTTCTTCTGTTAGATCAACTCTTGTAAGTTGAACAATTTTGCCATATTTATCAATCTTTGTAAGTATTATAGAACATATATGTATAGAATAAAAAATGTGCTCATCAATGGAGTTCATATATATATACTTTTATTCTAAATTTCCATAATGCAAATTTATCTAAATTACAAATAGAAGATCTGGTGGTTATATAATCTCTACTCTATGTAGAAAGCATGGTTGTGTAATATATATTCATACAAGTAATTCTTGATTGGATATTGATTAATCAAGGTATTAACATTTTTATGATTGAACTCACTCTGATACCAATTGAAAGGTGGATAAACCATAGTCAAGAATTACTCTACAGGGGGTGAATATTATTATTAAAATTTTACACAACTAATCACAGTACTTGCCACAAATTTTGAATCAAAAGCAGTGCAAGTATAAAAATAAGAAAGTTAAGTAAAGAAAATTATGCAACCAGAAGACACCAAAATTTATAGTGGTTCCCTAAATATTTGGGTACTCCACTCTTCTGCCCATTGGGAGGATATCCACTAAACAATGCTGAGTATTTTGGAAAGTAGACTCTTAGAACCAATACAACTAAATCTTTTGTTAAGAAGATTCTAAGAACCAAATGAAACTTTTGATAAGGTGTTTCAAAACCACTAAATACTTTGATAAAGGAGATTCTTAAGATCAATAGACTTTTGATAAGGAGGCCCAACAACCACTGAATTATTGTAAGAGGAATTCTAAAGACAATGTCTGAATACTTTGTAGAGGAATTCTTAAAACTCTTTATGTATTAGTAGCTGATCTTGACTTTCCATAATGTTTTCCTCTTCAGCAAAACTCTGAGGACTTAGTTCTTTATAAGAACTATGTGGATACTTATTGTAGTAGATAAAAGTAGCATCAGATTCCTCTTGTGAGATCAGATTCAATCGAGAGAGATTTGAATCCATAGAAGAGGAATATTTGATGGGGAACTATTGAACCCTTTAGAGAAAGAGAGCCTTTAGATCTAGAGAAGTTGATCTTATCAACTACAGTTATGCTCTAATAACATCTTGATGAAGACAAAGAAGAGATATGGGAGAGATATGACTTGGTGGGAGGAAGTGAGTTCTTTTCAGACTGCTTCTATCTTTTTGAATAGGGTTCCCCATTATTTTCTTCAATAGATAGAAATATATATATATATATATATATATGTTGTTCAAATAATCTCTTGCCAGATATGATTTGAATAGAATGAAGACCATCCTGAATTTAATCACCAACAGTCATAATTAGATCAAAATCTTTGCATTAGACTACTCAATATTCATTCAAAATTGTTCGATAGAGAATTCGACTCAAGGATTCTTGAACGTAGACTACTTGTCGCGTAAGTTGAGATATATTGAGGAGAGTATATAATTATGTAGATATACTTATGCTCTGAACTCTTTATAAGAGATCTTGACACAAGGAAATATATCTGCTTGTTTTTATGTGCTGACTATTAATCGAAGCACAAATTAAGCTTCTCGTGGTGCATCGACATCTCATTCTAAACTTCTTATCGTACATCACAATATCTATGTATACTTCTCATCGTATATCGACATTGTGTTGTTAAGGATGGGCAGTGATTCATGTTGTAACTGTCCAGTGTTGTTGGTCAATGCTACTGGATATTGGAGTCTGGGTGGTTACTCGTTATATAACTGCACTAACCTATTGTATTACCTTGTTTAGGCAGCTAATCATGTTTGTAACCACCATAAATTCTTAAGTTTCTGGTTTATAGTTTTAATCCCACATCATCTATTGTAAATTCTCTCTCCTCCTCTATTCTATATAATGAGGGCCATCCCCGTGTAATATTTAGAGTTTTGGAAATAAAATATTTAGTTATTTTCAATTTCTCACAATTTCCTTGCCACTGGCAGCCCTATTCAGGCTGCACGTGTTTCATTTTGCTTTGCTTTCCTTCATGAAGTTGATCTATGGTTATTATATATGAGAAAATAGAGAGGGAAAGGGTTCTAGGCTTTGGCCGAGCACCTCCTTATATACCCACAAACAAATACAACTCTTTAAGGCCAGCTATCCCTTCATCTCAGTGGGAAATGCCCTTAATCCCATCCCTTGGACGATTCCATGCATTTCATACACTAAACAACCACTAAAAATATAACTAGATAAGGTACCATGATTTTGTCAAGGGTTTGACCCTATGGTTAGGTTTGACCATGCTGATGACATGATGAACCATGTGATGAAAGGTAAGGGTCCAACCTAGATGCTTTGGGTCAAAGAAGTTTAGTGGAGACCATTTGAGTCTCCAAACATAAAACCCTAATTACTTTAAATACTTTAAAGCATATGTTTGACTATGTCAAGCCTTGAGTTGACCATGCCATGCAATCATGGTGATGAGGAGGTCATGAACTAAGGGTGAGACAGTTAATTGGTCCACTTAGATCAAGGTTCGGTCAATGGTGTTCCATGGTGACTTATCGGTGTTGGATCTTATGGCGCCCTTATAGGGGAGAGTGAATAAGGGGTTTACAAAATTTAGATAAAACTAAGAAAATTTTCAAGATTATTGAAGAAAATAGGAAACTTTTTGATTCAATTGCTACCATCGGCGTTAGTGTTAACGTTGGGCGTTAGATCTCCAAAAAATAGAACTCCTCAAAAAATGTTTGAAAGAAATTTTTCTTAGAAATGCTTGGATAAATAAAGTTCTGAGAAGATGAAATATGATTTTATTTTAAAGGAAGAATGCAATAATTTGATTTCAATGAATGTTGAAATCAAGGCTTTAATAAAAAACACTTTTTGATACTCTTGTCTATAGCCTATCTTACCACATATATGACCTCTAGCCTCCCCTAGATCTACCCTAGACGTAGTCGCCACACACAAGATGGCGAATTCCCCCTAAACCTCACATGGCCTAGTCGCCACACACAAGGCAATGAATTCACTACTGTTACAAATGAAAATGGAAGAATACAAAATAAATTTAGAAATAAAAACTCCCTATATTGAAGATCTCTAAAGGAGATGATAAAGAATCTCCATGAACATCATCAGAGTTGAAGCGCGTATCATTATTCAAGTTTGACCATTTGGAAGTCTCCTTCTCACTCTTGATCTTCAAGGATGGTGTTGGGACTGCTCTAGGAATTTGGGGATGAATGCTCTCACAAAATGTAGAAATGATTGCTTGAGATGTGGTGGTGTTAAATAAAGAGATCTGCTCCTTAAATAGGCTCGATGCTAATGCCAATGATAGTGATACCGCCTGATGATAACGTATCATCAAGACATGTAGCTAATATCATAAAGATCGTGGTCGGTGGTGGAGATCGTGTCCCTAATATGTCGCGGTAGAGATAATGCCTAGCGGAAGCTACAGATCATGCTGATATTGGCGGAGATCATGGCACTACCTCCCCATGGTATTGATAACACCGAGGGTAATGGGAGTGGAAGTGATACCGCCTAGCGTTTGAGATAAATTCTGAGTTCCATCTTCATTCTGCATCAACCACTCAGTGGTATTGTACCTATAGTTCCTGCACATTATAAACACACGAAAAGCAAGATCCAATACTTTATGGGATTTGTTATTCTCTAACCAAGGTATGCAGAACACATGCTCCAATAATCTCCCCCTTTTGATAATAACAAATCCTCTAGGAAGATAACAACAATAATTAGAGTGGTGTTTATAGTAAATGGTAAGTGTGATAACCGTGCAATATAATCCCCCTATATGGATTATCCCCCTACATAGATGCATTCAATGATTTTTAATGTACTCCCCAAAAATATTAGAATTCTTCAATTGATTCTCCCCCTTTTGGTATTATCAGAAGAGGGTGGAGGAGAGTTTTAGGAATATCTTTCATATGCACTATGTAGAGATGAAAGTAATTATTTAACATTTAGAGTTACTACTTAAAAACAAAATATACATGATCAAGCACAAGTAGTAAGCACAACAGAAATAGTGTAAGCACTTATAAAAAACATCTTTTTAGAAGTTAAAAAGCTTATAATAGTTAACTAGTTTGAAATTTGAAAAGTAGATATTTGAAGTGAAGTACAAGAGATGCTTCTTCAAAATATGCAAGCATGATTTGAAATATCAAGAAAAGATATGATTTATAACGTAAAGCAATTTGCATTTCAAGTCAAAATATACATTGTAAAGGTCATGTTATGCTATCTATTGCATTTACTCATGTTGGTAGAGAATATTGATGATATGCTTTAGGGTCCAATTCTCATGAATGGAAGTTTTATATAAGACAATGTTGTGTACAAAAGGTTGTTTTTATAAAATATACAAGTGTATAAATCAAACCACATAAAAACATGTAATGTCACAACACACCATTAAATATACATAAATAATTTTACTTCAACATGTTTCAATGCACCTAAAGATATATATATATATATATATATATATATTAAGAGAAGTGGTGTAATTTTTATTTGCACAAGACACATTACAATTATTTCCAAGGTGCTCAACCTCACAATACCTATTAAGACTTATCAGGAGGGTGTGTAGTGCTTGGTGGAGTACTCCTTGTCATATTTTTATTTGTTTTTTTTGCAAGTGCATGAATACCAAAACAATTGCATGAAACAATTCAATGTTGTGTAGGTAATGCATTTATGTAATTCAATAAGTTATGCTATTATAGTACTCAAATCATGCAATAATAAGATAACAAATACATGCTGGTTATCAAAAGTGTGAGTGAGATAATCATTATCAAATATAAAATATTACTCATACTTAGAGGCATGCTATAAACATTCCTACGCATCTGTTCTACAGTAAAGTTCATTGCATATTATAAAATAAAATTCGAGGCATGACAAAATCAAAATAATGTTTTAAAGAAATTTGAAAGTAAAATTAAGCATTGTAAATAATCTTTAAATGATAAATCTAATCATCCTTGACTTTGGCAATTAAGCATAAGTAGTTTTTTTTTTAGTTCATAAAGTTTTTTGTACAACCCCGGTTTCCGCTAGGGGGTGAACAGAGACAAAGGAGCCATCAGGCGAAAGGAGTAAGGAGGCTAGCGAGCTAGGGTGCCGGGCGAGCCGGACTCTCGCCGGTCGCTCGTGTAAAGGCGAGCGGGCCAGGCACTCGTCAGTTATTCATAGGGAGGTGAGCGATACGAGCCACTCAGTTTGCGAGAGAGACTCTTATGGGCGGATCGCCCAGGAAGGGTCCATGATCAGTTTTACCTAAAAACCCCGGTGGTCTGCAGTTAGCCCCTCCAAACAGTGAAGTTTGTTGTTGACAGACCATTTTTGGCTGCGTATAGCAAAAGAGTAAGGCAGAATCCCACTATTAGCAGACCAAACTTGAAAAACTATATATAGACCTTGAAGGGCACCTTTGGAGGGATTCCATTCTTAGTTTTCTGAGCTTATTCCTCCCTAGGTTATCTTGGCTTAACTCTCAGGCTCTCCAAGGTGCCCAGTCTCAGCTTTGGCTTGGGAGGGGAAGCGCTCAAAGATCTTCTGGGTGTGTGGTGGGACCTCCGCGCTGAGACCAATGGTCTGTGTTTAGTTCCGAGTCTCTGATCGGTTCCGTCCGAGGAATCAGTAAGTGCTAGTCGCCCCTCATCCCTGAGGGACCGAGCTCTACATAGAAGCCAAGTCTTGGTTTCAAAATTTTGTGCGGTGAGCGTGGAGTGCAGCTAGTTCAAGAAAGCTCTAAGGAAGAGATGACAGGAGACAACGAGCGATAGGAGGACTTTGGCGGCTCGCCGCCACCCAGCGAGCCATCGATGGTGGAGATGTTGGCCGATCTTAAGAGGGATCTGCTCGGGGCTTTCCATTGTACCCTCACCACGGCCCTTGGGGGTTTCGCAACCCCTGCGCCCCAAGTGGCCCCTACAGCTAGAGTTGGCGAGCACGCCCCAGGGCAAGGCCCAGGGAAGGAGGAAACATCCCAGATGCCGGAGTGAGACCTCACAGGGCGGGAGCTTTTACCCAGCCCGGCGAGTGCGAGTGGGGCGCAGGCGAGCACCGTCCCAGTAGGAGGGATCCTGGTCGGGGAGCTCTTGGGGCGCGTGGAGTAGGTGAGGAGTGTGAAGGGGGGAGTCCCTTCTGTAAGTTGGTGCTCTCGGCACCTCTCCCCGAGGGGTTCAACGAGCCATCCATGACTCAGTATACCGGCAAGGTTGACCCCACTCAGCACCTGCAGTGGTTTGAAGACATGGTCTCTATCAGACCTATATCAGATGCTTTCAAGTGCCGACTCTTCGCCACCACCCTAAAGGAGAAAGCGAGGGACTGGTTCCACCAGTTTCCCTCCGGGTCGATATATGCTTTCGAGGATTTGCGTCGCGGCTTCCTGCTGCGCTTTTCAACCTCGAAGAAGAGGAAGAAGGACCCCTAGGCCCTCTTCAACATCAAGCAGAGGCAGGGGGAGTCACTAGCTCATTATGTGGATCGGTTACAAGAGGAGGTCCTCCTAATCTAGGAGGTACCAGGGTACACTCTCCAGCTCTCCGTCATAGTGGGGCTACAAGAGGGGTTCTTCAAGATGGATCTCAAGAGGAGGGCTCCTTTGTCTTTCGAGGAGCTGATGGAGAGAGCGCCGGAGGAGATAGAGGGGGATGCAGCAAACCCTGAGTTCACAAAGAGGTTGGCACGGCTGAGCGAGCCAGAGGTCAAAAATCCAGAGCCAAGGAGAAGAGAAGAGGCAAGAGCCCCTGAGGTGGGGTGGAGGCAGCAGGAAGGGGGAGGAAAGGCCCGGAAAGGGGTTTCCACCAGGAGGGGGCGACTTCCAAGGAGGACAAGGAAGACCCCACCAGCTAGTGTGGAGGCAGGTCCCGAGGCCACCTCATCCCCACCCGCCTCAGCAGGCAATGATGGTCGGTCATGTTGGAGTTACCATTGTGATCTAGAAGTGGTCAAACATGTAATGTCACTGCCAACGCGATATGAGCCTGCAGGGTCGCACATAAGAGCATGTGGAGAAGTTGGAAGATTGACTGTGTTTGTAAAGGTTACCAATCACCATATAGAATGGGGAAGTCCAGCAATTGTTGCTATCTGAATTCGTCGGATAGGATTCGTCGGATTCATCGGAATTCGTCGGATCATTCCATGGAATCCCGACGAATTGTCACAGAGATCCTTCACTCGGCAAATGTTGCTGTCTGATTGGATTCATCGGAATTCGTCGGATCATTCCGTGGAATCTCGACGAATTGTCACAGAGATCCTTCACTCGGCAAAGGTTGCTGTCTGATTGGATTCGTCGGAATTCGTCGGATCATTCCGTGGAATCTCGACGAATTGTCACAGAGACCCTTCACTCGGCAAATGTTGCCGTCTGATTGGATTCATCGGAATTCGTCGGATTGTCCCGTGAAATCTCGACGAATGCTGTTCCGTGGAATCCCGACGAATTGTAACAGAACCCCCAATTCTGCTGTGTGGTCTGCAGATAGCGATTCTTCTAGAAGCCTGTTTATGCTTTGAGTATAAATAGATCTTCTTTTAGGGTTCTCGATATAGACGACAAGTTTAGCCGACGGAAGTGTTCCGCTCTCGCTCGAACCCTAGACGGAAAGTGTTCCGCCGCCCAGTTCGCCTCCGCCGACCTCCTCTCCGTCGATTGTCGTCGGGATTGTTCTTCCTGGAGCGAACCTAGCAGTTCGTGGAAGTGCAAGGTGCAGTTGTTCTTCCTTCCGAGTTGCGTGCGACGTGACTTGGCGTTCTCCCGGCTCGTGTGGACTTCTGTAGAGACATAGACATTATTCTACGTGAGGACTCGCATAGCCGAAGACAGGACTCTTCTTCTTGGAGCATCTAGGTTGGATTTGATCCAACCCCACTAAGGTAATTTTTGCCTAGTAGTTTTTATTAACTTCTTGATTCAATATTCATGGCCCGATCAAAGTCTTATGGGTTGTTTCTCTTTATTTCCGCTGTGCCTACATGTGATGTATGGCTCTAGAAAAACCCAACAGTGGTATCAGAGCTAGGTTCTGGTCATGGATGTTGTTTCAGAAGTTTGGTTATTCCAGTACGTGCAAATCTAGGTATTTAGAAGCGTTCTAAATGTCAAGATTTCTTCCTGGAACATCAAATGTTGATGATTTTTAAAGGGGGTCTTGGTACCCCGCCAGGAATGTTTGGGATTTCGTGGTTATTTCTAATTGTTAGAAATTGTTATCTCCTTAACAGTAACCGTCCCTCAAGTGGTTAATGAACCCTTGTATTGTTTTGGATTTTGAATCCAACAATGAGAGACGAGCTTGTCTACTGCTTTAAGTCGAGTTGTCTTTGCCTTTGTCCAATGCATGTAAATCTGAAGATTTGGAAGAGTTCTAAATGTCCAGATTTAGCCCTTTCGTCTATCAAAGGTTGATAGTCTTATATTATGCACATAAGGGATGCATGTGGATTTTAGAAAATTGTTTTTCTGTTGATGTGCACTCGATCATGGTTAAGTGTTAACCTATTATTAAAATTAAAATCCCTTCATCAAATATTAAGTGTTCAGATGCCTTCCGATGGATGACACTCTTCCTGCCTCGATCGATGAAGTGTGGGATTGCCAAAGCAAGGTGCATTAATCTATCTTGGTAAGGGTGCGAGCGGATAATTGTGATATCCCACTGTCGACATCGGGTCTAACTTAACTAGGTGACCTCAAAGGTTGAGTGCCTAGAGGCATAGGGTTAGCATGCACCATATGATGGATGCGAATAAGGAGTTATTCACCAGCCATACAAGAATTGCATGAGGATGCAATTGGCAAGCGTTGCCTACCTAAATAATCGCATTATGAGAGGAACGCCAAAGTGGACTCGTGGTGTTGGTGAAATACGGATCTTGTCCACTAAGAGAGTAGCTCGCATGGACTCTCCGAATTGATAGTGAGGGTTATCAATTTGAATAAAATAGTGGGAGTATTTAATTGAAGTCCAAATAAAAATAAATTGTATTTTGAAATTAAGGTACTGATTAAATTCTGCATGAATTCTTGTAGAATTCCATGGCAAGTGGTTCACATTCCACCTTGTCCCTGAGAGCTATCCTTGAGAAGGACAAGCTAAGTGGGACAAATTACATGGACTGGTATAGAAACCTGAGAATTGTTCTCATGCAAGAGCGAAAGCTCTACGTCTTGGAAGAAGAAGCCCCCGAGGTGCCGACTGGGAACTCGTCCCGTGTTGATAAGGATGCTTATAAGAAGTATACCGATGATGCCTTAGACGTCGAGTGCCTTATGCTTGCCACCATGAACTCTGAGCTTCAGAAGCAACATGAGAACATGGGGTGCAAGGAGATTGACGAGCACCTAAAGAAAATGTTTCAAGGGCAAGCTCGTCAAGAGAGGTTCGATGTCACGAAGGCATTATTTCAGTGCAAAATGGGAGCTCGAGACTCGGTTGGTACTCACGTACTCAAGATGATTGGGTATATAGAGAACCTGGAGAGACTGGGTTTTCCTCTGGGTCAAGAGTTGGCCACAGATCTTATCCTGCAATCGTTGCCGGATAGTTATGAGCAGTTCGTCTTGAACTACAACATGAATGAAATAGACAAGACACTGCCCGAGCTCCTAGGCATGTTGCGAACTGCCGAGATTAATATGAAGAAGGACAAGCCTGCTAGTCCCATATTGATGGTACATAATGGCAAGGGTAAGGCCAAGGGCTTCAAGAAGACGAAGGTGGGACCTAAGTCACATCTTGAGCCCAAATCTTCTGCGCTGAAAAAGAAGAGCACCGTGAAGGAAGGGAAATGCCATCACTATGGCAAGGCTGGTCATTGGAGAAGGAATTGTCCTTCGTACATTGAGGGTCTGCAGAAAATGAAGGGAGGTATGACTTCCGCTTCGAATATTTACGTTATAGAGATAAACCTTTCTGCTCCTTCATCTTGGGTATTGGATACCGGATGTGGTTCTCACATTTGTACAAATGTGCAGGAACTAGGAAGGAGGAGATTGCTGAGTAAAGGAGAGGTGGACCTACGCGTCGACAATGGAGCAAGAGTTGCTGCTGTAGCCGTAGGGGTTTACCGTCTTTCTTTACCCAGTGGGCTTGTAATAGAACTTAATAATTGTTATTTTGTTCCGGCCATAACTAGAAACATAATATCCATTTCATGCCTTGACATGATTGGATTTTCTTTTATAATTAAGAACAATTGTTGTTCTATATTTAAGAATGATGTTTGTTATGATGTAGCTCAATTGTTTAATGGTCTTTATGTTTTGAACCTGGACCATCCGATCTATAATGTAGATAATAATAAAAGACTAAGAACAAATGACTCAAATCCTACATATCTCTGGCATTGTAGTTTGGGCCATATAAACGAGAAGCGCATATCCAAGCTCCATAAAGATGGACTATTGGATTCATTTGATTATGAATCATTTGAGCGATGTGAGTCTTATTTATTAGGCAAGATGACTAAAGCCCCTTTCACTGGTTATACTGAGAGGGCTGAGGATCTCTTGGGTGTTGTACATAGTGATGTATGCGGTCCCATGAGTTCTATGGCTAGAGGTGGGTATTTCTACTTCGTTACATTTACTGATGATTTCAGTAGATACAGATACGTGTATCTTATGAAGTGCAAATCCGAAACTTTTGAAAAATTCAAAGAGTTTAAGTATGAAGTGGAAAACCAATTGGGTAAAAAGGTTAAAGCACTCCGATCTGATCGAGGTGGCGAATACCTGAGTAATGAGTTCCGTGATCATCTGAAAGAGTGTGGTATTATATCACAGCTCACTCCACCTAGGACACCGCAGCATAATGGTGTGTCTGAGAGGAGAAATCGTACTCTGTTAGACATGGTACGATCGATGATGAGTCATGCAGACTTGCCTGTTTCCTTTTGGGGTTTTCCTTTAGAGACTGCTGCAATAACACTGAATCGCGCTCCAACGAAAACGGTTCTAAAGACACCATATGAGATATGGACTGGGAAGCGTCCTAGTATGTCATTCATTAAAATTTGGGGCTGTGAGGCATACGTACGACGTCAAATGCCTGACAAGCTGGAACCCAAATCAGATAAGTGTTATCTGGTGGGATATCCTAAGGAAACGAAAGGATATTACTTTTACCTACCGTCTGAGGGCAAAGTGTTTGTCGCAAGGACGGGTGTCTTCTTGGAGAAAGAGTTCTTGTCAAGAAAGACGCAAAAGGTAGAGCTTGAAGAAGTTCAAGAACCACAAGTAATGAATGAACCAGAATTGGATTCTGAGCCAGGACTACAAGATGTTGTAGCTGGAGAACCTGCTCAAGAGACACAAGTCCTACGTAGATCTGGTAGACCAAGATTTGAGCCTGAGAGATATGGATTTCTCGTGTCTCAAATAGGTAATGTGTTGCTTATGGATCATGATGATGAACCAGCGACCTACCAAGAGGCTATGAATGGACCGGACTCCGACAAATGGCTTGAGGCTATGAAATCCGAAATGGACTCCATGTATACAAACCAAGTTTGGAACTTGGTGGAACCACCTGAAGGGGTACGACCCATAGGGTGCAAGTGGGTCTTCAAGAAGAAGACCGACATGGATGGGAATGTACAGACATTCAAAGGGCGACTGGTGGCTAAGGGTTTCAAGCAAATTCATGGTATTGACTATGATGAGACTTTTTCCCTTGTTGCCATGGTAAAGTCCATTAGGATATTGCTTGTTGTTGCTGCGTATTATGACTACGAGATCTGGCAGATGGATGTCAAAACGGATTTCCTAAATGGAAACCTCCTTGAGGAAGTGTACATGACACAACCCGAGGGTTTTGTATCCCCAAATGAAGCCACTAAAATATGCAAGCTGAATAGGTCCATCTATGGATTGAAACAGGCCTCTAGAAGTTGGAATCTTCGTTTTGATGAGAAAATCGAAGAGTTTGGTTTTTTCAAGAATGAAGATGAATCGTGTGTTTGCAAGCGAATCAGTGGGAGCATTGTTGTCTTCCTGATATTGTATGTAGATGACATACTGTTGATCGGGAATGACATACCTACCCTGAAAGTTGTTAAGAACAACCTAGGGAACTACTTTTCTATGAAGGACTTGGGTGAAGTGACTTACATACTCGGTATTAAGATCTATAGAGATAGATCGAAGAAGTTGCTGGGTTTGACCCAGAGTACGTACATTGAGAAGGTGTTGAAGCGGTTCAACATGCTTGAGTCCAAGAAAGGATTTTTGCCCATGTCTCATGGTGTAAATCTCTCTAAGGACCAGTGTCCAAAATCTTGTGAAGATAAGGAACGCATGAAGTTGATTCCATATGCTTCGGCAATTGGGTCAATCATGTATGCAATGTTATGTACTCGACCCGATGTTTCTTTTGCTTTGAGCATGACTAGCAGGTATCAGTCTGATCCCGGTGAATGTCACTAGATAGCCGTAAAGAATATCCTGAAGTACTTGAGAAGGACTAAGGATGTATTCTTGGTGTATGATGGAAAGGAAGAGCTCGTTATAAGTGGTTATACGGATGCCAGCTTCCAAACTGATAGGGATGATTCGAAGTCTCAGTCAGGGTTTGTGTTTTGTCTGAATGGAGGAGCTGTGAGCTGGAAGAGTTCCAAGCAAGAGACAGTTGCTGATTCTACAACTGAGGCCGAGTATACCGCTGCGGCAAATACAGTGAAGGAGGCTGTATGGATTAGAAAATTCATCGGCGAGCTAGATGTAGTTCCTAGCATTGTTGGTCCCGTAGTTCTCTACTGTGATAACAATGGTGCAATTGCACAATCTAAGGAACCTAGATCCCATCAGCGCTCCAAGCACATACTTCGGCGGTTCCATCTTATTCGTGAGATTATCGAACGAGGAGATGTGAACATTTGCAGAGTGCCGACTGAGGAGAATATTGCAGATCCACTGACAAAGCCTCTCGCACAGAGAAAGCATGATGGTCATACTAGATCAATGGGTATACGATACCTGAGTGATCAACTCTAGTGGGAGTCCTGTGGGTTGCATGTAAAATAAATATTCTGTTGGCTGTTTATTATTTATTCATATGATGAATTGTGTACCACTTATTTCTTTTTACAATTAATGGCAAGTTCTTTTATTACTATATACTGTTTCTATATGATAGAAATAAATTCGTGATAAATACCCTTAGAATGTTCGCTTCCATAGGACATCAAGTACGTGACTTGAATGTGAGAGCCTATGATTTCGAAGCTTCATTCTTAAAAGGTCCCTGGTCGAGGTATCATCGTAGAAGCTAAGGGTGATGATGATACATTAAGACTAGCATGTGTGTTGACTGATGACCGGTTCTCACAGGTCATGATATTGTGATATCAAGTCATCACATGGGTACTTGTTAGTGAACAAGTTGTACTGGACAGACCCAACCTGAGACTACTTTGTGGATTGTTACTTAAATATGTCACAAGTAGGTCTCATTTGACAATGGTGTTGTGGTCCTTTGACTTGAAGTCACAGCATTCATCGAGTGCGGAAGAGCGTGCTTTGATGTCATCTAAAGTCTTCCTTGAAGAAGGTTGATGATAAGGGTGGTCGTTGGGTACGTTACGAATCATTTGGGTGTTTGGGTGTGAGCAGATATGGGATTTGTCCTCCTATATAACAGGAGTTGCATCCATGGGCCCCTTGATGGAATTGGACTGAGAAATGCATGGCCATGCTTGGTTGAGTCAATATGTGATATTGAGCTCACCATTCTCTGGAAGTCCGTTCTAGATCAAGAAACTTGGATTGAGCTATAAAGAGGGTGACACGGTCCATGCCTCTAGTTCTCTCCGGATGTAAGGGAAAAAGGGACAAAGACAACGCTGGAACATTGGTCATAAAGGCTTATGAGTTATGAACTCTTATTGCTTGGGGAGCAATGATGCATTGCTAGATGCCGCTCATTGTTTGTGAGTTTTTGTTTGATACTTTTAAGATCAAGTGGGAGATTGTTGGAGTTACCATTGTGATCTAGAAGTGGTCAAACATGTAATGTCACTGCCAACGCGATATGAGCCTGCAGGGTCGCACATAAGAGCATGTGGAGAAGTTGGAAGATTGACTGTGTTGGTAAAGGTTACCAATCACCATATAGAATGGGGAAGTCCAGCAATTGTTGCTATCTGAATTCGTCGGATAGGATTCGTCGGATTCATCGGAATTCGTCGGTTCATTCCATGGAATCCCGACGAATTGTCACAGAGATCCTTCACTCGGCAAATGTTGCTGTCTGATTGGATTCATCGGAATTCGTCAGATCATTCCGTGGAATCTCGACGAATTGTCACAGAGATCCTTCACTCGGCAAATGTTGCTGTCTGATTGGATTCGTCGGAATTCGTCGGATCATTCCGTGGAATCTCGACGAATTGTCACAGAGACCCTTCACTCGGCAAATGTTGCCGTCTGATTGGATTCATCGGAATTCGTCAGATTGTCCCGTGAAATCTCGACGAATGCTGTTCTGTGGAATCCCGACGAATTGTAACAGAACCCCCAATTCTGCTGTGTGGTCTGCGGATAGCGATTCTTCTAGAAGCCTGTTTATGCTTTGAGTATAAATAGATCTTCTTTTAGGGTTCTCGATATAGACGACAAGTTCAGCCAACAGAAGTGTTCCGCTCTCGCTCGAACCCTAGACGGAAAGTGTTCCGCCACCCAGTTCGCCTCCGCCGACCTCCTCTCCGTCGATTGTCGTCGGGATTGTTCTTCCTGGAGCGAACCTAGCAGTTCGTGGAAGTGCAAGGTGCAGTTGTTCTTCCTTCCGAGTTGCGTGCGACGTGACTTGGCGTTCTCCCGGCTCGTGCATGTGGACTTCTGTAGAGACGTAGACATTATTCTACGTGAGGACTCGCATAGCCAAAGACAGGACTCTTCTTCTTGGAGCATCTAGGTTGGATTTGATCCAACCCCACTAAGGTAATTTTTGCCTAGTAGTTTTTATTAACTTCTTGATTCAATATTCATGGCCCGATCAAAGTCTTTTGGGTTGTTTCTCTTTATTTCCGCTTCGCCTACATGTGATGTATGGCTCTAGAAAAACCCAACAGGTCAAGGGAGACCAGGCAGGGGAAGAGGAGCTAGAGCCTGAGGAGCCACTCCTAGGAGGAGGAATAGGGCGGTAGAGGCCGAGAGGAGGGGGGTGGCATTGCCATATTGTGACTTCCATGGGGAGGAAGGTCACGCAACGGCCACCTGCCCGGAGTTCATGGAGATGAAGGAAGCTAGAGCGCCGGCGCCGCAGGAGCAACGGGCGGTGAGGATTGAGGAGGTCCTATCTTAGGATGAGGAGGATGAGAGGTGTGAAGACCTGGCCGATGTGGAGACCCAAGGAGGGATAGGGGCGATCTACGTGTGTGTGGGGGGGGGGGGGGGGGGCAGGGATCGAGGTAACCCAGAAGGCAAGCCTCCATACCATCTATCGGCGCAGTGTGTCCTCGACGTCCCTAGCCCCATCCCCGACAGAGAAGATCTTGTTCACTCAGAAGGACATGTCGGGTCATGCAAACCCTTTCTGCGATGCGCTGGTCATACAGACAGTGATCGAGGACTTCACCGTCTCCCAGATCCTTGTGGATAACGGGAGCTCGGTCAACGTCATTTTCAAAAAGGCGTTTGACGATATGAATGTGGAGAAGAGGAGGGTGTTGGCCTTGGATGGCCCGCTGTTTGGGTTCTCCAGTGAGAGGAAAGAGGTAGAGGGGCAAGTGGGACTCCATGTAGTCTTGGGGGGGGGGGGAAGTACAGGAACTGCCGCATTGTTATAGTGGAAGCCCCCATCAGTTACAGTGCCATCATTGGACGACCACTCATCAGTGCATTCCACTACGTCCCCTCCACCTTCCACCAATGCCTCAAGTTCAGGGTGGGAGGAGTACAAGTCTGGAAAAGGGGAGATCTGAAGGTGGCTCGACAGTGCTATGTGTCTGCCGTGAACACCATCTCCTGGATGGCCGAGGCGGAAGAGTGGGATCGGGAGATGGGGGAGCCGACGAGTCTCAAAGAGGGAGGAGAGGTAGAGAGAGCTGGAGAAGGGGAAGCCCAGGGGGAAGGGGCGGAAGAGCTGATGGAGGATCGTGAAGAGAGGAAGGAGGAGGAGGCCGAAGTGCTGGCTCACAACGAGGAGAAAGTGGGGGGATTGGGGGAGCAGTCCCGCTGGAGGCCATGGATGAGGTTGTGGAGCTCGAAGACACCACCCAAGCAGGGGTAGTGGAAATAGTCAAGGTCTGCGGGGAGCTCAGCCCAGAGGAGCAGAAGAAAATCCTGGCCTGTGTGCAGGAAAACATGGATGTCTTCGCCTGGAGCGTGGCATAGATGCCCGGGATTGATGAGGATGTGGCTTACCATTGCCTCAACCTCGATCCTGACACACGACCCATCTGATAGAAGAAGAGAGCCATCGCAGACATGCTGGAAGGGCCCATCCGGGAGGAGGTGGGCAAGCTCCTCCGAGCAGGCTTTGGATCGGAAATCTAGTACCCAGGCTGGGTCTCCAATGTGGTTAGGGTAAAGAAGGGGGGAGGTAAGTGGAGAATGTGTGTTGACTTTTCTTTATTTAATAAATCATGCCTAAAGGATTGCTACCCTTTGCCCCGAATCGACGCGCTGGTTGACTCAGCCGTCGGTTTTTCTATGATGTCATTTTTAGATGCCTTTTCAGGTTATCATCAAATCCGCATGCACCCCCCCACCGCCAACATCAAGGATGTCTCATTCATCAAGGGGGATTGGTGCTATTGCTATAAAATGATGCCCTTTGGGCTCAAGAATGCAGGAGCCACTTACCAACAGATGATGGACCTGGTCTTCCAGGAAAAATGGTAGAAACTTGGAGGTCTACGTGGATGAACTCATGGTGAAGAGTCGAGACCTTGAGTCCCACCTCCGTGACCTTAAAGAAACTTTCGGGACATTGAGAAAATTCAAGATGAATCTCAACACCCAGAAGTGTGTCTTAGGGGCTAGTCGGGGGAAGTTCCTAAGTCACTTGCTCACTCCAGCGGGGGTGGAGCCTAATCCAAACAAAGTTAAGGCCATCATAAAGTTGGTGTTGGAAAGGAATGCGAAGGAGGTTCAGTGCCTCACGGGGAAGTTGGTCGGGCTTAGCAGGTTCTCTCTAGGGCGGGACAGAAGTGTGCACCCTTCTTCAAGGTGATGCATGGGAATCAAAATTTTGAATGGACCCTTGAGTGTTAGAGGGCTTTTCAAGCGCCAAAGGAACAGTTGACCCAAGCCCCCTTGCTGCAAGGACCAAGACAAGGAGATGACTTGTCCTTGTACTTGGGGGTAGGACCTGAAGCCGTAAGTTTAGTGCTGGTCCGAGAAGAATGCTGAAGGCAGCTCCCAATCTACTATGTTAGCCAAGTACTGAGGAAGGCAGAGCTTCGGTACCCCATCCTGGAGAAGTTGGACTTCACCTTGGTGGTGTCGGCCCGAAAGCTCCGACCTTATTTCCAAGCGCATTTGATCAAGGTGTTGACCGATCACCCCCTTCCCAACATCATGGAAGGTGTGGAGCACTCGGGGAGGTTGGCTAAGTGGTCGGTGGAGCTAAGTGAATTTGATATTTCATATGTGCCCAGGTTTTCAATAAAGGCCCAAGCTATGGCGGACTTTTTGACAGACTATGTAACCGAGGTGGATGAGTCCGATCTACCCAGCTCGGTAGCCTAGAGGATGTTGGTGGATGGGGCCTCGAGAAAGCATTCCTTCGGGGGAGGGGTGGTTTTGGTAAGCCCCCAAGGGACAAGGATCAAGCACGAAAACAATATTCATTTTCCCCTCACCAATAACCAGGCGAAGTACGAGGCAGTAGTGGCGGGCCTGCGGCTGGCCCGAGAATTTGGAGTGCAGGATGTGGAGGTCTCGACGGACTCCATGGTGGTGGCTTGCCAGGTTAGGGGGAGTTCGAGGTAAAGGAGTTGACTCTTCAGCAATACCTAGAAAAGGTCAAGGGCCTTATAGGGCAGTTCTAGACCTTCTCAATCCATTACGTGCCAAGGGAGGAGAGTGTCGCGGCGGAACTCCTGGCCAAGTTCGGTCCCAGAGTAGGGGGACGGTGTCAGACCTCTTTCGACCATCCATCGAGGAGGGTGAGCTGTTGGAGGTGGACCAGTGGGCATCATGGATGGATCCCTTCATCACCTTCTTGACATCGGGGATGTTCCCCGAAGGGGATGTGGATAAGCGGCGCTTCAGGAATAAATCAGCAAATTATTCCTTGCATGCAGGAGGACTGTACAGGAAAACACTCTCGGGACTCCTAGCCCATTGTGTATCAGAGGAGGAGGTCCCAAGTGTCCTGGTGGTAATTCACTCGGGGGAGTGTGGCATCCACTGTGGGAGCTGAACCTTGGAGGGGAGAGTGTTGAGGCGGGGCTACTTTTGGCCTACCCTCATCATGGATGCGGCGGAGTTCATGAAGAAATGATCAAAGTGCCAGTTTTTCACTCCTCTCTAGCTCCTGCCAGCCCAAAGGCTTCGATCCATCACAACACCCTGGCCCTTTGCTATATGGGGCTTGGACCTGGTAGGTCCTTTCCCACAAGCGAGTGGCCAAAGAAGGTTCTTGTTGGTGATGATTGATTATTTCTCCAAGTGGTTGGAGGTGAAGGCGTTGGCCAAGGTAATGTCTCAAGTAGTAAGAAATTTCATATGGGGTGAGATAATATGTAGGCATGGGCTCCCGCTAGCCATAGTTACAGACAACCGTCCGCAGTTTGCCGACGACAAGTTCGTCAGCTTCTATACCCAGATCAGCATAGACCTTCAGTTTGCGTCAGTCCACCACCCGAGGAGCAATGGGCAGGTGGAGGCGGCAAACAAAATTATCGTGAAATTGCTGAAGAAGAAGGTCGAGAACCTCAGGGGAACTAGGTAGAGCAGTTACCCTCAGTCCTCTGGGCCCTGAGGACCACTCCGAACACGACCACGGGGGAGACTCCATTCAATCTTTCCCACGGGTCCGAGGCCGTTATTCTAGTGGAGTTCGAAGTAAAGTCCCCCAGGGTGGTCGCCGCGGGAGAGGGGGATGAAGAATGGCTAGTGGAAAATGGGGAAGAGCAAAGGCTATCTCTGGATCTGATTGAAGAGCTCCCGGAATTAGCCACCGTCCAGCAAGAAAAGGTCAAACGGCGGATGGCTCGGTACTTCGACAAGCATATCCGAGTGAAATAGTTCGAGAAAGGACACATGGTGCTGAAGATGGTTGATGCGGCAGGGAGAGGAGCCGCAGTGGGAAAGCTCAATCCTAACTGGGAGTTGGCCGTATATTGTAGATGAGGTGCGCAAGTCAGGAGGGTACCACCTCCGAGATGTGGACGGTGTACTCCTCGGCCTAGCCAGGAGCGGGGATGACCTGAAATGATTCTATCCTTGAATCTTTTTATAATTGACTTGTTATATGTTCTAATCTCAATATATTGGTTTGGAAGTTTTTTCTAAGCGGGAGTTCCCAAGTCTTGGTGCTGGAGTGCCTCAGATCGATTCCACAGCCGGGCTCTCATAGACGGTGGGTCAGGTTGATCTCAAGAGAGGCTGGCAAGGTGGAAAGTTTTAGTGCTGGAGTGCCCCAGATCGATTCCGCTGTCGGGCTCTCATAGACGGTGGGTCAGGTTGATCTCTGGAGAGGCAGGCAAGGTGGAATGTTTTGGTGCTGGAGTGCCCCAGATCGATTCCACTGTCGGGCTCTCATATACAGTGGGTCAGGTTGATCTCTGGAGAGGCTGGCAAGGTGGAAGGTTTTGGTGCTGGAGTGCCCCAGATCGAATCCGCTGCCGGGCTCTCATAGACGGTGGGTCAGGTTGATCTCTGGAGAGGCTGGCAAGGTGGAAAGTTTTGGTGCTAGAGTTCCCCCGATCGATTCCGCTGCCGGGATCTCATAGACGGTTGGTCAGGTTGATCTCTGGAGAGGCTGGCAAGGTGGAATGTTTTGGAGTTGGAGTGCCCCAGATCGATTCTGCTGCCGGGCTCTCATAGACGGTGGGAAAGGTTGATCTCTAGAGAGGCTGGCAAGGTGGAAAGGTTTGGTGCTGGAGTGCCCCTGATCAATTCCGTTGCCGGGCTCTCATAGACGGTGGGCCAGGTTGATCTCTAGAGAGGCTGGAGAGTAAGTTATTCATGTTAAGGGGCTCGGTTCGCCAAATCTCTCAAGGCCTGGATAGGGCCAGCCCTGGGGATCTCTCGCTATAAGTGAAAGACAACAATTAATGAAAAGTGCCAAGTCCAAGAGTAATTGTCAGACGGCTGGATACAGTAGTTGCACGGCTAATCGGGCCAGGTCGTAGCTCGCGAAAAATACCTGGAGAATTCATAAGCAATGCCTGAAACTAGTGAGTTGGGGAGGTCCGCCGGCGCGGTGGTTAACAAGCAATGCTGGTCGCATCCAGGGGGCGGGCGAGTGGGGATGGGTAACATCAAACCCTCTTGTAAGGGCCCCGCTGGGCGAGCCAGAGACGCGAAGCAGACCACACTTTACGCGAGAGAAAACAGATGGTCCATCTTACGAAGCTCATAAGCGGGAGAAGCAATGCGAACGCTTTATTGAATATGCGCGAGGTAAGATAGTGAGACAAAATGAAAGCACGATGAAATGGTAAACCTTGTGACTATCGCCAATAAGAAGTGTGCAAACGCGAGCATAAATAAAAACGTTGAGACGCGAACATATGAGCACAAGCGAAACAAAATACATGTGCATGAGCCTAGAAGAGAATACTGGCGCGACCGAGATGGAAAAGCAATCAAAAAATAGAAAAATGTTCCATGTTTCTTTTCTCAAAAGTGTGTTACAATATAACGGCGAACTCGCCGGGTAAAAACAAAAGTTTTACATTGAAAATTAAAAAGTAATGGTGGCTGCTGGACGCTCTTCCTCGCTCCCGCGGTCGTCGGGCTCCAGGATCGGTGTGAATAGGTCTGGGACAACGTCCTTGATGCCAAGGTCCAGTGAATCTGGTGAATGCAGACCCACCCCTTTGAGGGTCTCGAAGACAAGGTTGGCAACGCCCATGGAATTCTTGCGGGTTATCTCCTCTTCGCCTCGAGATATCTTGCGAGTCCCAGCTCGCAGAGGGGATGGAGGGAGTGCATCTCTGGTCAGCTCGCAGACGTGCGCCTTGAGGAACGCGAGCTCTGATTTCAGGTCGGTGTTCCACGAGAGTAGCTGGCTCGCGGTCTCGGCATCCTGAATAATAAAAACATAAGTCATGCGAGACATATAACAAGTGAGATGGAAGTTGTGTGGAAGACTTACCCTTCCACCCTGAAGGCTGGAGAGGAGACCTTCAGAGATGGCCTCTTTCCTCTTGAGGCTTTCAACCTCGTCGGTGGCCTCCTTGAGGTCGCGCTGGAGCTCTTTATAATCCCTCTCTGCGGTAAGGTACCCGCCGAGCTACCATGTGGGAGAGATCCAGGGAAAGGAAGTGGGCTCGCATGGACTCGTTGACAAGCTTCCGAGATCGCAGGGCGCCAAAATGGGTGGCATCCTCGCGACCATAAATCCCTAAGGCGAGGGAGAATGCCTCGCCCCCAACTTTATCGCTCTCAACCCAGGAGGGGAGGATCGAATTGCAAGAGATCCTGTTTAGGTCAGGATCCCATGTGAGCACCTGCTCGCCGAGGGCATCAGGATGTTTAGCGCCCAGGCTGAAGTTCTTGTGGCTGATCGGCTTGGGCCCGCCAGGAGCATCCTTCGGCTCGCTGCACTTCTGGGAAAATTTTTGGCTCACGTAGGGAGTGAGTGGAGTCTCCGTCTTTCTTAGGTTCACGGCCTCTTTCCCCTTTGTTTTGGAGTGGGTGTCCTTGTTCCTCTTCTTGGCGGGGGGCTTCGCGGCGAGCTGGCTCGCAAGCGGCGACCACTTCTTACCTGAAGTCGAGCCGGGGGGGTTCTCGGCAAGCATCGACGGCCATGACGGTGAGAGTGCTTGAAGAGATGGTTGCACTCCTCGCATGCGGGGGGGTGAAGCGGAAGATCGCGCTCTCCTGCAAAAGCAATGTGAACGTTAGCGACTGAAATGATAAGAAGCAGTGATGGAAATTTGCGAGCGCGAGCCAAACCTTCCCCTTGCGGGACCGGCAGCGGCGAGATCACCCTCTGCCGGAGGTGGACAACCTCGATGTTCCTACAATCCAAGTATTGGTAGAGTCTCGCATAATCACCGCCGAGGAAGGCAGGAGGGCGGTAGGTTGCGTCATCTCATTGGAGGGGGGGGGGGGGGAAGGGGATTTTGTCGAACAGTCCTTTTACTAGGACGAATTTTTGGTGCCAGTTGTGTGCTTTGTTCAACGTCTTGCAGACGGTGACATGCTGGCTCGCAAAGTGGGTTGTCCCATCTTTGTACGCGCAGAAGGAGAATACTTTGAGGAAGACAAGCACTCTGAACTCAATCTTCTCCTCCCGCAGGTAGCAAGCAAACGCGACCACCACGACGGTCGCATTCGGCGTCAGCTGGCTCAATAGGATGTCGTAGTACTTGAGTACCTAAAAAATTCACCAAGGTAAGGTTAGCATGCTCCCTGTGAGGCGAGTAAGAATTGCGAGGATCGACTAAATTACCTGGCGTACTTCTGGCCAGAGTGGGAGTCGCAACCCATTCTCAAAATGAGCAATGGGGATGGAGAGCTCGTCGGTGGACAGATCATTATGGGTGGTGTTGTTCGGCGGGCGGCAAGCTACATACCCCAAAGGGATGTAATTTTCCACCGTGGCGAGGAACTCGTCACCGGTGAGCGAGGCGCAGAAGAAAGTGTGGTCCAGAAAAGCCCCGTTGCACTTGGTTCGCCCTTCGGTTTCAACCTCGACCACCATGACATTAATAGCTGCGAACCAGGAAAAGCGCGAGCGCAAGGTGAAATTTGTGAGAGGTCCTGGAAGAGAAAAGAAGGGTTGGAGAACAGCTAATGCGGTAGTTAGAGAGTAAAAGATGACAGCTACTTATAGAAATGAAAAGGGCGGGAAGAAGTCGAAGCGCCGGGGGTCCGGATAGCGGAATCGCGCGGTGATTTTTCAGTTTCTTGGGGCCTTATCTGCTGATTCGCCGCCGGCAAACCAAAACTGTAGAAAGAAAAAAGCAAAAGTCGCGAGAGTGAGGCGATATCCCACGAGCCAGGCATATGAAATGAAAAACAAGCAAGGCGCGAGCACAATTAACATAACGGTAGAAATCATGCAAAGCAAGGAATAAAGAAAGTCAGCGAGCGAGCGGGAATATCCTTATTACAAAGTCACTAATTGTTCAGAACCCCAAGAAGCTGGGGAAAATAGTAATTATTACAAGCAATAAATAACAATGAAAGATAGTTGTTCAGTAATTGTGCCATTTCCAGCGGCCGCCACCTCACACACTGGAGTGCGGAGGAATCCTCGGATAATGGCACTCGCGGACCGACTGGACCTCGCGCTGCATCAGCTGCATGTAGTCCTCGATTCACACGAGGTGCACCCCAGGTGAGGTGACCTCGGCGCGATCGACCTGCTGTACCTCGGCGAGGACGCAGGCTTTCACATCCTCCAAGGAGGCAAACCTCTCCTCTTAAGCGGCCTTGTTCATCCGGTCCTGATCGTATAACTCATGCAACATCAATGTGTGCTTCTGAAATATCTTGGCGACTCACTTTTTCATCTGTTCCGGGTCGCCGGGGCCCCCCATGAAATCCGCGACCTGGCTAGGCGAGGGAGGGGGCGACATCTCCACCTCCCCGTGCTCTGACTCGGTAGTCGGGGTTGGAGGAGCACCTGCGAATGAAAGAAAATCAACATATGGGGCAACGAGAGAGATAATCGGCAGAAATTATTTAACCTGGCGAGATGAGAATGGTACGGGGTCATGAGCGAGAAGAGCTCGGCTGGCTGATGAGTGCTTTTTGTACTCATCTTATAATATAAGTTTAATATATTTTTAATCTGAAATTATATAGTTTTTATGCTTTTCTTATTAAAATTATTATCTTTTCAATTTTATTAACTAACTTAAGCTTTTTTGTGTATTTTAGGTTTTTTTTGGACACATTGGTCAAAAACTTCAAGTACACGCCCAAGGTCACGAGCGTGACCATGGGCGTGTAACCTGCGCGGTGTTCGAGACCTGTTTCCGCCACCACGGGTGCGTTTCGTGAAGAATTCGCCAAGTACACTCCCCAGGTCATGGGCGTGACCAAGGGCGCGACCCAATGTCACGGTCGCGACTCGCCGCATGCATACAGAATCAGCCTACCACGTCATTTAAAGTTACACGCCCTCGGTCACGGGCGTGACCGAGGGCCTGACATCCAGTCACGGGCGTGACTCATCCCGCGCCACTTCCCGCTTCTTCCCGCCGAAGATTCCCGCCAGCAGCATGTTTTGAAGGTTACACGCCCTAGGTCACGGGCGTGACCTAGGGCGTGACACTCAAATTTTGTCAGCATTAATGCCAGACTGCGCCCTTTCTGCTCCGAGATCATCGCGCGCCTTACACGCCCTTGGTCACGTGCATGACCGAGGGCGTGTAACATCAATTGTGCAGCTATAAAAAGCCAGCTCCAGCAGATGTTCAAGGAAGAAGTTGGGAGACGAATTTTTAGGTTTAAAACTTTCATTTCATGTCTTTATTTTCATGTTTTTAGTAATTCTTATGATCCTCCTTTATTTCTTACAATTGTACTTTCAATTCAATAGTTGTAATTTCTTTTCATTCTGCAAGTAATAAAATAGTTCTTTTGTTTTCTCATTCTCTTCTTTCTTCTTCATGAAACTTTTTTATTTCTTTTGTTACCAACTCCAAAGTTTTAATTGATAGAATAATAGAGATTTTCTTGAAGTAATAGTATTCAACCGCCCGAGTCTAATACGACCTTGTTTTAATAACCTATACTACATTCGATACGGTACAATTGTCGTTGTCGTTTGCAAGCATAGTTTTGCTCCGTCAAGTTTTTGGCACCGTTGCCGGGGACACGGTTGATATTTCGAAAAAAGAAATATTTATTAATTTTATCGTTCTCTTTCTTCTCCCCCTTCTCTTTAAAATTAAAAAAAAAATCTTAAAAAGCGTAATCTAAATTCTCGAAAAGGACGCTTTGGGCTTGAATTCCCATCATAGCCTCTAGTACCTTGCGAGCCCTTCACCGGGTTGACCTTGGGAAGTCCGGGACTAATTTAACCCGCTTTTTGAAAAAAAAAAATAATATAATAAAAATATTTTTAAGAATTCCATTCATTTGAGTAAAGGTTGTTTCCTTTTAATTTTTATTATGGAGTCACTTGAATTGGCCGTAAAAGTTGCCGAGCTTCAAAGCCAAGTATATCTTTTGGAAGCGGCACAAAAACGCCAAAATTGCTGTTATTATTGTAATGCGCCTCATCAAAGTGAGGAATGTTATTTACATTCATATGCTTAAAATAATTATTATGAAAATAATTATCCTCAATTTTATGCAAATAATTTTGATAATAATTATGATCATAATTTTTCATCTTTTAATGAAAATAAATTTTCAAACTTTGATGAAAATAATTTTTCTTATTTTAATGAGAATAATTTTTCTGCATTTAATAATTGTTCTTCTAGCTCTGAAGTAGATTATTCCTCGTGGCAAGCTCACCCGGATAGTTCCCGGAGCAATGAAGATAAATCTTTAGATCCGAATTTTTGTTTTTCTTCTTATACACCGCAATTTTCGTTCTCTAATTTTGGGGAAATTTTGCAAATTCAAATAGATACTTCCCCCCAAAATTTAGAGAAAAATATTATCTCGTCTAGTGTTTTTTCTAATTTTCACGAGAATAATTTTTCGTCTTCTAATAATTTTTCTTCTAGCCCCGAAGTAGATTATTCTTGGTGGTCACCCGGATAGCTCTCGGAGCGATGAAGATAAATCTTTCGATCCGAATTCTTGTTCATCTTCTTTTGTGCCGCAATTTTCGTTCTCTAATTTTGGGGAATGTCCATTTTTTCAATTTGATACTCCACCCCAGAATTTAGAAGAAAATTTTAATTCTCCTAGTACTTTTTCCTTGTCTTTGGAAAATTTAGTTATGGAGGAACATGATTGTTTATGTACTCCAATAATTTCTTTTTCCAAAGATGAAGAAAAATTCTCTTACCAAGAAATCCTTAATGTTTTGGGCACCCCGGATGAACTAGAAGAAGAACAAGTTTCTTCCCCTACTTCACCCAGATCTTCTTTTCTTTATCATGAATTTTCGCAAATCTCTTCTAATTTAATTCAACTAGAAATTCGTGAAATATTAGTGTCCGAAAATCTTATTCCGCTTGGTAGTGCACTAGATTTTTCTAAAGAAAATTTAATTTTAGAAAAGGAACAACCAAAGCTTAATTTTATAATTTCGCAAGCTCCTCCTCCTTGAGAAAATTTTTCTGAATCGTTTATTTATGATTTTTTAGATGCCAATAATTTTCAGGTAGAAGATGAGCCGTTGCTACCCCAAATAATTGATGATCCATATGTCGCTCATCTTTATAAATCCAAATCACCTCAGGTATGTATAAGTGATTCAGATTTGTATTTTCAAGATCAAAGACAAACGAAGAATCACATGTTAAGCGAAGGAGCAGCCGGGCAACTAACGCCGACACATTCACCTACGCGTGAATTAGGGGAGTTGCCTGTTCACTTCTCTTTCAAATTTCCGTTTTCCTAACAATAACCGTCTAGCTTAAAGACGGGAAAAAGAAAGAGCTCTTGGGAGGCACCCCTTGCTTATCTTTATTTTTATGTATTTTTCTTTTACAATTTATTTTCTTTCAAGTATTCTTCATACATAGTTTTAAAACATTGGGGACAATGTTTAATTTTAAGTATGGGGGTGTAGCATTGCATTCTTTGAATTTCTATTTATATGAAAAAATAAAAATTATATATAAATATTTTCTATCTAATAAAAATAAAATTTCTTGGAAAGGACACTTTGGGCTTGAATTCCCATCATTGCCTCTAGTACCTTGCAAACCCTTCACCGGGTAGATCTTGGGAAGTCCAAGAAGAAAAAAATTATATAAATATTTTTTGCTGAATTTCTATACTTACTCATTTGCAAAATCCGTAGTAGATTTGCTTTTGTTTAGTGTAATAGGGAATTTTTATACTTCATTAGATTTTGAATTTTGGAATAAAATTGTTGACTCATGTAGTGTTCCTAGTTAAACGCACGTGTTTGTAGAATTCTATGTCAAATTAACTATTTAGCATAAAATTAGATTTATGTTTTTCTAACTGCGAAAAAACAATTCTTGTTTTACTTTTACCTTGAATCCGGTAGAATCTATGAATAAATTTAAGTGAGTATGTGGAAGCTTACTAGAGAAATATTACACATTTTTGAACGGAAGGGTATTCTTTCTCGACGGCTAGAACTTGCCTCTAGCGATTCTCGAAGCATTTACATAGGTTTGTCATAGTTTTTAGAAGTGATTTAGGCCACCTTTTGATCGTTTGTGCCTGTTTGCCCACCTTTTTAAATTTTTCATTGCTTAAACACTTTGGCCTTACCTTATTTCCTTTGCTACCTCCACCCTTCATTTTCACCAAAGCCAAAACATCCAGCCCATGATCACACTAAATATTTGAGATTTATTAAAATTCTGCAATGAGTTCAATTGTGAAAATAAGGAAATTACAACTTCTTATTCGGAGCTATTATGCAAAAAAGAAGGGGATATAAAAAATATGAAAAATTATTGGCCAACTGTGAAAAACAAATATATAAAAAAGTATTCATGGCCTCATTTTTGAAAAATATGATAGTTTTGCTTCATAACAACTCTTATGCGAGGTTTAAATTTTTGATAATTTTGGGAAATTCTCACCTTGGTTTAGTGTGATCCTTAGCCGTCATATTCTATCTTTTTGATTTCCAAATCCAAATCATATACCTAAGCCAAGTTTCACTCCTAATGAAAGCCCTTTTGATCTTTAAGCTATAACATTATACTTGTGTAGTGGAGAGAGTGCGACCGGGCAAGCCTATGGCCATCGTCATTGATGGATTTCTTTGGAGGCTATCCCGAAACTCAATTTTGGGTAATATTGATCTTAGAAAACATGCTACCCGCTCCCTGAATAGCATTCTAGAATTTGCCGAACTTTCAATTTAAAAGTAAAAGCAATTTGTTAATTCGCATTACTGAAAATTATAAGTTAATCATTATGCTGAATAGATCTTTCAACTAGGATCTCTACACGTAGGCGTAAGACTTCGAGTTTTTATTCCTTGAGTTCAAATTTCTTTTCTAGTATTAAAATTTTTCTACTCCTATGAAAAGTTGTTTGCTCGGGACTAGCAAACGAGTAAGTATGGGGGTGTTTGATGAGTACTTTTTGTACTCATCTTGTAATATAAGTTTAATATATTTTTAATATGAAATTATATAGTTTTTATGCTTTTCTTATTAAAATTATTATCTTTTCAATTTTATAAACTAACTTAAGCTTTTTTGTGTATTTCAGGTTTTTTTTGGACGCATTGGACAAAAACTTCAAGTACACGCCCAAGGTCACGGGCGTGACCATGGGCGTGTAACCTGCGCGGTGTTCCAGACCTGTTTCCGCCACCACGGGAGCGTTCCGTGAAGAATTCGCCAAGTACACGCCCCAGGTCACGAGTATGACCAAGGGCGTGAACCAATGTCACGACCGCGACTCGCCGCATGCATCCAGAATCAGCCTGCCACATCATTTAAAGTTACACGCCCTCTGTCACGGGCGTGACCGAGGGCGTGACATCCAGTCACAGGCGTGACTCATCCCGAGCCACTTCCCGCTTCTTCCCGCTGAAGATTCCCGCCAGCAGCACGTTTTGAAGGTTACGCGCCCTAGGTCACGGGCATGACCTAGGGCGTGACACGCAAATTTCGTCAGCATTAAAGCCAGACTGCGCCCTTTCCGCTCCGAGATCATTGCGTGCCTTACACGCCCTTGGTCACGGGCGTGACCGAGGGCGTGTAACATCAATTGTGCAGCTATAAAAAGCCAGCTCCAGCACATGTTCAAGGAAGAAGTTGGGAGACGAATTTTTAGGTTTAGAACTTTCATTTCATGTCTTTATTTTCATGTTTTTAGTAATTCTTATGCTCCTCCTTTATTTCTTACAATTGAACTTTCAATTCAATAGTTGTAATTTCTTTTCATTCTGCAAGTAATAAAATAGTTCTTTTGTTTTCTCATTCTCTTCTTTCTTCTTCATGAAACTTTTTATTTCTTTTGTTACCAACTCCAAAGTTTTAATTGATAGAATAATAGAGATTTTCTTGAAGTAAGAGTACTCAACCGCCCCGAGTCTAATACGACCTTGTTTTAATAACCTATACTACATTCGATACGGTACACTTGTCGTTGTCGTTTGCAAGCATAGTTTTGCTCCATCACTGGCCCATGAAGGCCTCAATAAAGGACGAGGTGATGGACTTTCCCAAGCCAGGGCGGTGCGTCGTCCCATCATCAACCCGGGGTTCGGCAAGTAGCGAGCCACCCGGGCTCCATTGGCCCAGAGTGCCGAACCTGGGGGTAATGATGTTCATTTTTGGTGGGGCCGGTGAGCCCACCGAAGTGGGGAATTGCCTCTCTGAGTTCGCGAGAGGAGACTCTACAAAAGGAAATGAGGCGGGTTTGCGATCAAAGAAGAGCGAGAGAGAATAAGACAAACAGCTTACCAGGATGTGAGGGTAAGGCTCGCAGGTCAGAGGTCCTCGCATCAGGGGGGGATCAGTCCTCCTGGGGGACGCGGGGGGGGGGGGGGGGGGGGGGGGAGAGACCCCATTGGAGATGGCCTGATAAGATTCTTCTCTGCGGGAGGGTCCTGCGAGCAAGGAAACAGAGTTAAGTGAATACTATTTGCGATATCGAGTCCTTTTTTAGCAGAACCTGCGAGGCAAGCTTGTGTCAAGGAGAGGGAGACATCAGAGATGACTCATCCTCCATGGACGGCCGTCGGATGGTCTTAGCGCTCTTAACCTGAGGCGGGGGCGGGACAGGTTGTGGAGAGATCCAGGGAGCAAGCTCGACAATTATTTCCTTCTGGACCATCAGTGAGGGCTTGATGCATGCAAGTATCTCCTCCTTCTTGGACATCTCGCAGGGAACAATGGCGAGCGGGGAAAGGAATGAGAGGTGTTAGTTATTGGGTGTCAACTTATCACCTAGAGGGGGGGGGGGGGTGAATAGGTTTTTCAAATTAATTTATCCCCTTTAGGTGTTCTTGTTCTCTGGTTAATAGTTCTACAGATTAGCAAAGCACAACACAGAAAACACTCAAGAATTTATAGAGGTTCCTCAAGACAGGGTGTCTTGAGTAGTCCTCTTTCCCTCTGCGCCTACCTAGCAGTGTGCTAGGCTCGGCAAACTCCGCCAAAATCTTCAGGCCCGGAAGCCTTACAACACGGACCTGCAAGTTCTACAGCCTAAGCCCGCAAGCCCCTACTGCACCCGAGCCCGCAAGCTCAACACTCAGGACCTCAAGCCCTACACAACACGGACCCGCAAATCCTGTGCCTACAGCCTAGGCCCACAAGCCCTTACTGCACCCAAGCTCTCAAGCTCGACAATATCGGACCCGCAAGTCCACTACCCTGGCCCTCAAGCCTCACAGCTCTCTAGCCCTCAAGCAAGACACTCTCGGACCCGCAAGTCCACTGCCCTGGACCTCAAGCCTCACAGCTCTCCAGCCCTCAAGCTAGACACTGAGATCTGAAAACATATCTTATAGGTTTGGCCCGGAAGCCTTACAAGAAATTACAGTAAAGAAAACTATTTCTTCTGCCTGTTGGAGATCGGCAACTTGACTTGAAGAAGATGCTTCTTGATTTGTCGTTTTCAGCACTGGATCTTCTTCAGCCCTTCTTCTTTTCCCTGATGTTGATCGGCTTCTTATCTGTCAATGGAGATGATTGAAACTTTAGAGAACACCGGATAGGAATCTTTGTTCTCTTCTTCTTCTTCACCGCAGCTATAACTGTTTGATTGAAATGCTCCACGAGATTCTTTTCGTTCCAAGGTTTGAGTGAGAATGAGAATGGCGGCTTTTCTTCTCTCGAACGAAGGCTTGTTTCTATGGCATCCACCATTCCCTTTTATAGGACTGAGGAACCTTCCAACGGTCTCCTATGATGTCCTTTAATGTCAGACGCCCCATTCCTTAAGAGCACGCGCTGATTGGACAATCAGGCGGCGACATTAAATGCATGGCAGCGCGTTCGCAACATTTGAATTCTGTATCGTTGGTGTTCCCAGCTTTATGATGATACAGATAGCGTCTCGACAACAAGCTTCGTCGTTGTCTTAGACCTTGGTAGATCTTCAAGTCTTCTTGCTTCTGCCTCTGATATTAATATCTCGACGATACGAGATATCCTGGCGTTTCTGCATATACAATGATATGCCATCTCTGACTGTGTCGCCGTGATCTTCTTTCTTGCAGATTGTCGTCGTAATCACTTTATTCTCTCGACGACATGTTCATTACGTCGATAGTCACTTCATCAGGGAATGATGTCTTCATAGAAGCTTCCCTAGCCTCTTTGACATCAGCTCTCCTTTACACCGATATCGACAATACTTCTGGATATTGCCTTCTCAACGATAAGGCTACTTTGATGATGTCGACGATACTGCATCTTCTCGACGACATTCCTTCCTTTGATATCTTTGATGTTGCTTTTTCATCAGCTTATGTTTTCTCTCCGATATTCCGTCGGCATTGTGATGTCACAACGATATGTGCATCACGACGATAACTTCCATTGTTCTTCAGCTTTGCTTTGCTCATCATCATGATGACAAACATACTTTGTCGACGACATTATACTTAGGCAGGTTATTGAAGTACTGGACATATTGTCTCATATTTGCAAGTATGAACTGGATATGACATTAAATATAACTTGCACTTATCATTGAGCTGATCACTTCTTCAAATCAGGAACACTGATGGGCACTGTTCCCAACAATCTCCCCCTATTTGACGAAGTCATAACCCACTCAATGATAAATGTCACTCATATAAAAGATTTGATATTTTAAGTAAGTAAGCATATAATGATGACATTGTAGCTATATTTGAGTGAACACAGAATTTGACAAGTGTTACTTCATTTATAGATAGTGCCAAATGTTTTCAAAAGTTTTTAACATTCCTACATTCAGCCCCTTAAAGATTTAGTTGTCTATATCTCTGGTGCCCTCATAGCAGCTTCACCCTTTGCTTTCTTGGCACTGGCATCCTGCTACTTTTCAGCTTGTCTGGTGAAGTATTCAAATGGCTTGGGATGATACTTTAGGGGCTCAGGAGTGTCTGCAGGGATTCTGCCTGCTTGCTTGTCCCTTCTGTATACTCCCCTTGCTTCTTCTTGCTCTTCTTACTTAGCCCATTCTTGAGGACTGTACACTTTGTACCTCTCGCCTTTATTTACCTTCACCAGCTCCTATGCCTTTAATATGATGGCTCTGGACTTGGGACTCCATCTTTCATAGTCATCCTTTTTCTCCATTTCCTCCCTGTATTTTCTCTTCCTCATTTTACTTCTTCATCCTCCAGTACTTCCTTCTCTTTGCCCTTATTAGCTGCAATATCAGGAATGTCTGCATGTTGCTCTTCAGCTAGGTACTCTCCTGCAGGATCATCAAAATGGAAGGGAGGGAGATTCATTGCTTCCCTGATGGTGTTTGTGGTCCAGATGGCATGATCACCACTGGCCTTTATCATTGATCTCTCCCCCTTTATGACAGCTTCAGATATCCCACTCTGGAGATTCTCTTCAGAAACCAATATCTTGTTTTTAAGCATGTGGATTCCTGCTTCCAAGTGATTCTTGGTCTCAAGCAGATGACTGTCTAGATCTTTATTATGGTGATCTAGATTTTCTTGGAAATTAGTTTTGTGTTCAACCATCCATCTGGTGGTTGCTATGTAGGAATTCACTATGTTGTTGGCAATCATTATCTGATTATCTCCTACCTCAGATAGACCCTTGTGAGTAAGTGATGTCTATTTGGCAGTGTATTCTTGTAGGTTCTTCACATCATTTCTTAGGCTTGTAGTTTCTGCAGATTGTTCTCTCCTCAGCTCATTGATGGCTGATTTAACATGACCTTCAAATTTTAGCCTTTGCTCTTCCAGAAGCATTCTTATCTGAGGCAGTAGGGAGAACTCTACTAGCTTATTCTCTGGAGGTGAACTAGCTTGTCCTGGTTCCTCTTCTTTATTCCCATCAACCATTGGAGATGGAGATTTTCTGATTGGTGACTGGTTTGACTCATTCTCCTTTTCAGGACTTTGCTGATCTTTGCTAGTCTCATCAGTAGGGTTCTCTTGGTTGTCCTCTTTGGGATCTTCACTTGGGTCCTCTTGGATTGCTGGTTCAGAATGAACAGCATCCTCAGCCCTTATGATCTTATTGATCACTAGTTCCACTTGAGCAGGGAGCTCACTGTTCTTCTCCCCTTCAGTTTCAGCACTTCCTTGATCTATTCTGGGGTTTTCCTGGATCCCAGACTTAGAGCAGAGGTCTGGAGGGCGACATTCCTTGTCTCCATAGGTACTTCATAGTCAGACGGAGGTGAGCTGTTGCCTGAATCACTTCCTTCAGATGAGCTTTCTCCCTTCCTCTTCACATCTTCTGCAGTCTTCATCTTCTTGGGAGACTTAGTCAGAACTTTCTCCCACCTTTCCAGTATCCTGATATCCAACCTTCTCATGTAATGGATTTTTGCGCCCTACTTTTTGTTGAATCTTTCAGGGTAAGACAGCAGTAGATACAGTGATAATATTGTTCCCAGATTTGGAACATGAAAGCTATCTTGAATTCTCTTAAAAATTATCTGACCCCAGTTGGTCTTCTTCCTTAGGATTATCCTTGCCATTATCTCGAACATGGGCCTGGATATCCTATCATGCGACCCTACCTTGCAGAGGATGGCTTTTCCCATAATGTCTGCCATCAGATTTCCTTGTTGATTGGAGCTCTTCCTTTCTAGAGATCCATAGGTATTGCTGGAGTGTCCGCACCATTCCAGAGCATTGTTGAGGTCTTCCTGGGTGACCGTTTCATCTTCCTCCCCCTTGGCAAAGGCCGAAAATTGAAGTGCCCTGGCCAGCCTCTTAGGATTCACTTTGACTTTTATCCCATTGATCAAGCTTTTCACAGACGTTCCCTTTTTGCCACCCTTGGAATTCGAGTAGAACTCCAACACTTCTCTTTTTAATATTAATGTCAGCTCAGAGAGGGCGAACTCCAACCCGATGGCCTCGAGCAGCTTAATGGTGCTCTGGATCTCTTCTGATCCTTCTGAGAAACCGACCCTCACTACTTCGCTTCCTTCATAGAGAAATCCTTCCTTCTTTGGCGCCATTTCTTACTTGATCGGAGAGGAATCTAATTTAGTCGACTCGTTCACTCCTCAAAGGCGTAGAGAGCACGACGTCTTTTTAGGGCTAATGTAGAAAGTGTTTTAACCTTACGACATCTGACCTTATTTATAGTTTTCGAGTTGGAAGTCGAAGTTGTTAAAGTTTTTGAGATGATCTCAAAGCAATCAACAGTTAGTCTTGCTGCCAACGCAATATGAGCTTATAGGGTCACACATAAAAGCATTTGGAGAAATTGGAAAAAGGATTGTGTTGGCCTTACTCATATTGGATATGAGTGGAGGACCAATCCTGTGACTGCTTGGAATTAAGTTGAGAATGTCTCAACGGGAAATCGTTTAAAGGGTTTAAACAAATGGGTTTATACATGACAAATTCGGCTAAAGGGTTTATCCGAATTGTGTCCAATTCGGCTAATGTGATTAACCATATTATGTTGATTCGACTAATGAAATTCGGCTAATATGATTAACCGAATTTATTACAGATTCGACTAAAGGGTTTAGCCGAATCAGGTTAGTTCGACGAAAGGGTTTCGCCGAACTTATATAGCCGAATTCTTTTGGACGAATTCTTCGAAATTGTTTCGCCTAATTCAGTTATAGTGATTAGCCGAATTCGGTTAATTTGATTAGTCGAATTCGGCGAATGTAAATCTGGACAGATTTTCTATTTTTCCCTCTAGTCTGCGGATACTCGATTTTATGCCTTGCGTATAAAATGAACGTGATTAGGGCTTCGAGATACACCGTTTTTCAGATCGAGCCCTTTTGCGAGCGAGAAAAGACGGAAGTGTTCCGATCGTTCTCGTTCCGTCCGCCGATCATCCTTCCATCACCGCTGGTCGCCGCCGCCGGTCGCTGCCTCCCCTGGATCGGATCTAGCAGTCCGTGGGGACGTTGAGAGCATCCTTCTCCGACCTAGTTCTTGTACGACAAGAATCTAGGGTTCTCCTTTGCTTGTGTGGACTTCTGTAGAGGGATCGATCTATTTCGATCCTTGAAGAACTCAAAGGCAGATTTTGGATTTCTCTTTGGAGCACCTTGGTTGAGTATTGACTCAATCCCGCGAAGGTATATATTGTATTTGCTTTCTTATTCTTTTGAATCATGAAAACCGCAAGATCCGTTGATCTCTTTTTGGGTTGTTCTTGTTCATTTCCGCTGCGCATATTTGATATGTCATCCCTTATGAAGGGGTAAAGAAAACCCAACAGAAGTGTCATTTGCTAAATATCTTTTTAACCCAATTTAAGTTGTTATGATTGATTAAGCTTAGGTCTAATCAAGAGACTACTGATGATTAGATATTGTCGAGGCACAAATTTGATGTCGAGGACTCATTACGATGATACTAATCATCATTTCGACGATATAGTTTTGTGTTCAAAACGATATTGTACTTTTTCATTCTATTGTATGATTAGTGCAATGCTTTTAGCAGTGCCATACATATGTGCTCCTTGAGCGACAGATTTTGCTTACTCAGGTAAAAATTACCTTTAACAAAAATATAAAGATGAGGTTATGTATTGAACATCAACATAGTTACCTTCACCTTAGCTTTTATATCTACTTGAGCTCGTAACTCCCCCTTGATGGGATGTCCACATAGCTTTACTTTTAGCTCCCCCTTGACCAGTGCATCTTGGCATGTGGTGATGTTTTTCTTAGTCCAGAGTTGAGCCTGGAGCACTTATTGTCCATTAGCCTTGTTTGCTTTTTTATTGGCTAAATGGACTTCCCTGCAAAATAGATTTAATATCTCTTAGGAACCCAAGGTGACTTGGGTCCAAGGTTCTTATTAGCATAATGGGGGATTCTTCTACTCACCTCAGCCCTTCCAGGAAGTCTCTCCTTTGCACTAGGCACACTAGGGTTGTGCCAACAGTTAATGGCAAAGTGTCCCACTTTGCCACAGCACCAACATTCATGGATGTTGTACCTTCTTTTCTGAACAATATTTGAAGTGGGTGGAGAATCACAATGCTTATGTTCAGTAGAGAAGGCAACAACATTCTTCTTATCTCTCTCAGCCAAGAGCTGATTAGCTGCTCTAGCATAATTATTTCTTCTTGACTTTATCTATTTGTCAGCGACAGATTGTTAATATTTTTGAAATTTGAATCGTTTAGGAGTAAGCAGGAGTTGCATCAACTGAGTTATAGCCAAACAACCACAATATGCCACATAGCAACACAAAGCTTTATTGAATCACAATAATTGATTACAGTGCGAGGTATACATGGATAGACATGATTCATAAGAATCACGGAGGAGAGAAGAACAAAAACACACCAAAAAACAAAACTAGCGGCTTGACAAGCAGAGACCGCAGAGACCGCTGAACTCCAGAGATCGCCCGGCTTGACCTGAGACCGCACGAACAGAAAACAACCAAGATGACTTCAGACCGCCACCTCAGATCGCACTGCAAGATGTCACCTCAGACCGCACAAAATGGAGCTTACTGAACAAAGAACAGAAGCTGTCGCCAGACCGCAACTCAGATCGCCTAACCGCTGAAGCTCGCCTAATCGCTGAGCTCGCTGCGAATAACACAAGAACAATCATAAACCAGTTCGCAGACAAGCCGCTGCCAAACTGTTTATTCAAGCCGCTGGGAAATTACTAAGGAAGGAGACCGCAACCTGCTGACCGCAAACTTGCGAACACAACAAACAGTCAACTTGCTTCCGAGACCGCCCGACCTCAAAGTTGAGACCGCACGAAATAACCCAGGCTCTAGTTCTTACAGTTCTTGTTATGAATGACGTGCCATGCACCCCTATTTATAGGCGACAAGACGGATGTCGTCACCGCCGCAAGAGAGGTACATTCACCACCCATCAGATCGCCAGCTATCTCACAGAGCAGACCACGCGATCACATCACTTGGACAACACCCTATCCAAGACCGCAGATCAGCAGCAGACAGCGCACAAGCCGCGCGAACACATGAACTCTCCTTCCTTAGATCACCAAGAGCAAACCAAGAACATCTGGCTGACTTCAGATAAGTCTTCATATCGCCTAGCATAAGCAGGCCGGTCAAGAACAGACCGCCCGGTATTCTACGAAGAAGGTAGACCAACCAAGTAGAACAACCCGGGAAGAGACCGGAACATACAAGAACAAACCGGCCGGTCACACTAGACCGCTAGAGCCAGACCGACAGAGCCAGACCGGCAGAGCACCAGAATAGAGACCGCGCGGTCACTGCGGTCACCAAATTTCAGACCGCCAGCCACCTTCCACTCCACTTCAATAATTTCAACACTCCCCCTTGAAGTGGAAGTAGAAACTAGCCCGAGTAAACTCCGCAACCGAGTAAACGGTCCCTTTTCCAGCGGCTTTGTGAAGATGTATGCAACATTGTCCGCACTTCGAATATGCTCAACCATAAGAGATCCTCCCAACACCTTCTCACGAATGAAATGGTGCTCAATCTCAATATGTTTGGTCCTCGCGTGACAAACTGGATTATTAACCAGCTTGAGAGCACTCACATTGTCCCCGCGTAGCACAGTGGGACCTCGAACCTCCTCATGAACGTCCTCCACCAACCTCCTGAGCCAAACGAATTCCTGAGCTGCCAAGGCCGAAGCCTTGTATTTCGCTTCTGTTGTAGATACGGACACCGAGTCTTGCTTTTTGCTGCACCAAGAAATAGCGGTGGGGCCAGTCATAAAGACAAAACCAGACGTTGATCTCCGATCATCCACGTCTCCCCCGTAATCAGCATCCATGTTTCCAAGCAATTCCAAACTTGACCCTCTCCTATATAGGAGACCCAAATCAGAGGTTGACTTCACATATTTAAGAATTCCTTTTGCCGCCAGAAGATGAAGCTTCCATGGCTCTGCCATGTACCGACTCACTTTGCCAACTGCATAAGAAATATCTGGCCTCATGATCGTCAAATAGATAAAGCTCCCAACCAGAGCTCGGAACACCAACGGATCAGATAGAACTCTCCCCTCATCCTTCCGAAGTTTATGATGCTGTTTCAGAGGTATAGAGCTGCTCTTCCCTTCCTCCATGCCAAATCGTTGAACGATCCGTTCCTCATATCCAGCCTGAGAAACGAGCACTCCACTCTCCCGCCTCTAAACCTCGAGTCCAAGGAAATGGTGAAGCTCACCCAGATCCTTCATCTCAAACCTGATAGCAAGCTCAGCTCTCATCCTCGCAACTGCCTCCTTCGAGTTCCCGGTGACAATCATGTCATCCACATACAGCAAAGCAATACCCCGAAGTGCCCCCTCCTTCTTGACGAATAAGCTAGAATCAGAGTCTGAAGCAAAGAACCCGCAGAATAGAAGATACTCCGCGATCATCCCATACCACGCTCGAGGCGCTTGCTTCAACCCATAAAGAGCCTTCTTTAGTTTGTAGACGTAGTCCAGACAATCCTACGAGATGAAGCCCGGCGGCTGGATCATGAAGATATCCTTGTCAATCTCTCTGTAAAAGAAAGCATTCTTCACATCGAGCTGCCAAATCTCCCATCCACTGGATGCCGCCAAAGCAATAACAAATCAAACTGAAGTCATCTTTGCCACTGGACTGAACTTCTCATCATAATCTTCTCTGTACTGCTGTGAGAACCCACGAGCCATAAGGCGAGCCTTGTATCGCTCGATCGTGCCATCAGCTTTCTTCTTGAGTTTATAAACCCATTTGCATGTCACAGGGGTAATGCCCTTCGGCCTGGGCACTAGAGACCAAGTCTCATTCTTCTTGAGAGCATCCATCTCCTCTTGCATAGCAATGTCCCACTGCTTCACGCCTTTAGCCTTCTCAAAGCTCGACGGCTCCCTCTCATCCAAGGGACCAGCAAAGAAACATGAGACAAAGCTCACCATGATTCCTCCTGTGTATCGATCTGGTGGCTTGATAGTCCTCTTCGACCTCCTAAGAGGTTTCTCCTGACTAACCACCTCCTCAGCTGCTTCTTCTGTGCTAGCTCCTCTTCCAGACGAACTTGGAGCATCACTCCCCCTGCTTCCAGAACTAGAAGCCTCCATCTCTGAGCTTGACACAGCTGGAGCTCCTGGCGAAACAGGCAACTCTGCTTGAAGATTTTCCACAGCCTTCCCTTCTTCATCAACCATGCTCTCCAGTAGTTCAACTCTTAAACTCCCCTTGTAGGAAGTCACCTCATCGAACACCACATCCCGAGATACCACTGATCTCGGTGTCTCAGGATCCATGCATCTCCATCCCATCTTCCGTTGATCATATCCAACAAAGACTAGCTTCCTTGCTTTCGCATCTAGCTTTGTCCGAAGAGCATTAGGGATATGCACATAACAGGTTGACCCAAACACTCGACGGCGTGCAACACTCGGCTTCTCCTTGAACATCAGTTCGTGAGGGGTCTTCATGTTGATAGGACTTAGAGGCCTCCTGTTGATGACGTATGCCTCACAAGACATTCCCTCCGCCCAAAAGGACTTTGGGATACTCTTGGCATAAAGCCAGCACTTGCAGGTTTCCGTCAGATGACAGATCTTCTGCTCTGCAACACTATTTTGCTGTGGAGTATGGGCACAAGTAAGCTCTCTCTGAACACTATGCTTCCTGCAAAAACTTGAGAACTCACCAGAGGTGAACTCCCCACCATTTTCAGTTCTCAAATTTTTCACCCGCATGCCTAACCGACCTTCCACCAGCTCCTTGAACTCCACAAATTTCGCAAAGGCTTCCGACTTCTCTTTCAGAAAATACACCCAGACATATCTGGTGTAATCTTCAATCAACACCAACAAATATCTGTTGCCTCCAAGGCTTGGTGTGGCAGTTGGTCCCATCAACTCACCGTGAATGCACTCCAACGGTGCTTTGCATCTTGTTTGCGATTTATCAAATGGAAGTCGATGAGACTTACCAAACTGACATCCCACACAAACATGACCGTCTCCATAAGAGGACAAGCTAGGAAAGCCCTTGACAAGGCCCCTTACCGCCATAGCCTTCAATTTTTCCAAGCCAACATGCCCCAACCTTTCATGCCAGATAGCCGCGCTATCATTGGTCATCATCTTATCAACATAGGTACTTGTCGATAACACGAACAAGTCCTTCACCTGCTTTTCAACATGAATAACATCTCCCTTTATCTCCGGTTGAGTTTTAAGAAACTTCACTTCTGTTGGGCCAAACAGAACGTGATAACCGACATCGACCGCATTGGTCATTGAGAAGAGATTATTCTTCATACTAGGCATGTGATAAACACTCCTCAATGTGAGTGGACCCTTATCACTGCTCAGAGAGACAAAACCTTCTTGTTCTACTGCATGAACAGAATTATCAGTCGTAATGATAACATCGTTACCTGAGTAAGGTGCCAAACAAGAAAACTTTGATTAATCCCCGGTTTGGTGTTGCCCACACTATGAATCCACGATCCAATCCTCTTCGAAGTTGATGATAGCCAGGGCCTTAACGGGCATGGCCGTCATGTTAGCCGCAAAGGCTCCTCCCCATCCAGCTTCATCAGACTTTGGCTTCTCCTTCTTCGCTGCATGTCCCGACTGAAGATTAACCGGGCAATCCTTCTTGAAGTGGCCGGTCTTATTGCACCTGAATCACCTTGGTCCCTCTCCCTTCTTCTTTCCATCAGACTTAGAAGTATAACCCCTATCCTGCTGACCTGATGTAGAGGGTCCATCCTGACCTGGCTTCTTCTTCTCCCACTTCTTCTTCTTCTTCCCAGAGAACAACACATCACTATCTCCCCCAGAGATAGAAGTCCCCGCCATCTGTCTTGCCAAACTTTCTTGCGAAGCAAGTAGGTTTTCCAGCTCCAACAGAAATGGTTGATTTGCCCAACCCTGAACTGACGTCACAAAGGCAAGATACTCCTTCCGCAACCCATGGATGATATGCCTCTTCAGTTTTGCCTCCGAGATGGGCTCATCAGGGTCCAATGCAGCAATCTCTGCTGTGAGGTTCTTCATCTTGAGAAAGAAGGTAGAAATAGAAAGATCACCTTGAGAGGCCTTCGCCAACTCATTTTCATGAAACTATAGCCGAGCTACATTCTTCTTATTGAATAGCCCGTCCAAAGACGTCCAAATATCAACAACATATTTACATCCAATGATGTGATCAAATAGCTCTGGTGAGATAGCCCTCTTGAGTGTGAACTCTACCTTTGCATTAGTCCTCCTCCAAAGTCTCACCTCTGCCATATTATCTCCTGCTAAAAACACTTCTTGTGTGTCTTCTCCTCCAACTATCTCCCATAGATCCTCGCCAAGTAAGTAGCTCTCCATACACGACCTCCATTTCTTATAGTTAGTCGATGTGAGGAGTTCAATACCAAGCCCTCTTGCGTATCCAGCTTCCATGACAAACTATGTGGTCTCTTCTTCACAAAGACGATGGCAACTCAAGTTGAACTATGCTTATCCACTCCAACAGCCTCCCTCTGATACCATGTTAAAATGTTTGAAATTTGAATCGTGTAGGAGTTAGCAGGAGTTACATCAACTGAGTTATAGCCAAACAACCACAATATGCCACACAGCAACATAAAGCTTTATTGAATCACAATACTTGATTACAGTGAGAGGTATACGTGGCGAGACATGATTTATAAGAATCACAGAGGAGAGAAGAACAAAAACACACCAAAAAACAAAACTGGCGGCTTGACAAGCAGAGACCGCACAGACCGCTGAACTCCAGAGATCGCCCGGCTTGACCTGAGACCGCACGAACAAAAAACAGCCAAGATGACTTCAGACCGCCACTTCAGACCGCATTGCAAGACGCCACCTCAGACCACACAAACTAGAGCTTATTGAACAAAGAACAGAAGCTGTCGCCAGACCGCAACTCAGATCTCCTAACCACTGAAGGTCGCCTGATCGCTGAGCTTGCTGCGAACAGCACAAGAACAATCATAAACTAGTTCGCAGACATGCCGCTGCCGAACTGTTTATTTAGAGACCGCCCGACCTCAATGTTGAGACCGAATGAAATAACCCAGACTCTAGTTCTTACAGTTCTCGTTATGAATGACGGGCCATGCACCCATATTTATAGACGACAAGACGGATGTCGTCACCACCGCAAGAGAGGTACAGTCACCACCCGTTAGATTGCCAGCGGTCTCACAGAGCAGACCGCGCGATCACATCACTTGGAAAACACCCTGTCCAAGGCCGCAGATCAGCTGCAGACCGCGCACAAGCCACGCGAACACAAGAACACTCCTTCCTTAGATCACCAAGAGCAAACCAAGAACATCTGGCCGACTTCAGATAAGTCATCAGATCGCCCAGCATAAGCTGCCCGGTCAAGAATAGATCGCCCGGTCTTCTACGAAGAAGGTAGACCAACCAAGTAGAACAACCCGGGAAGAGACCGGAACATACAAGAACAAACCGGCCGGTCACACCAGACCATCAGAGCCAGACCGGCAGAGCACCAGAATAGAGACTGCGCGGTCACTGCGGTCACCAAATTTCAGACCGCCGTCCACCTTCCACTCCACTTCAATAATTTCAACACAGATGTCAGCTTGGTAGCTCATATGGTGTTGATGGCATCAGATATGATCAAGTGAGAATTGATTATACTGGTGCTATCAGCCTGCTTCTTTGCTGGGAGAGATTGGGTAGGTCTTGCTTCCTTACCCTTGAGTGTGGGGGCTGGGGCGCCAAACACAAATGGTCCTTGATGGGACATTTGGATTTCCTCATGGGGAGCCTTCAATGCACTCATCCACATGCCCTTTCTCTTCCCATAGTCAGGAGAATTTCCCAGACTAATGGAGCATCCATTCATCCAGTGACCATGGACACTGTCCTGATCATACTTATTAGAGGGAAGCACTACCTTCTGAAAGGTGGTATGAGGCTCTGCATTAGTTTTGCCCCTTTCTCCATTCCCAACATCTGCTGCCTCTTCATTGAAACCCATTCCCCTCCTATTTCCATAGGAGGAGAAGGTGTCAATGATGGGCAGTATAGTTTTGGGCTTAGAGAATTGAGCCACCAAGCTTCTTTCCTTAAGAAGATCATTCTCAAGTTTCTTGATGAGTTCTTCCCTTTGGCATCTTTCATCATGAAGCTTGTCTATGGTCTTCTTGAGCTCACAAGAGTTGGTGCCCTCATTGTGGGACATACCCATTTCCTTATTCATCTCAGCCTTAATGGGTCTGAGTGATTCTAGCTCCCTAGCTTGCTTCTTAACAAGCTTCTTGCTCTTTCTCACAGCTCCCAAGAGATCACCAAACTGCTCTATTAGATCAGCATGGTTCTTATTGTTGCATGATGAGCAGTCTTCTGCATCATCTTCAGAAGATGGGCAATCCTCCGATCACTCTTGGTTTTCTTAATTAAGGTAGGTAGTAAAGATGTATGAGTGATGCATACCTGATCATGATGTGATTCATCATGATTTTCTTCATCTGATAGAGCCATCAACCCAAAGACCTCCTTTGAACCTTCCATGAGGACTCCTAGGGAGTCCCACATATCCTTTGATGTTGTGCAAGGAGTCAGCTTCTGGAGTGTTGACAGATCTACTACACCAGCTAGAATACTTCTGGCTTCTTTGTCTAAGCTGGCATGAAGGATCTCATCTCTTATCATAGTCATGGGGGTATATGGTCCTTTTTGAACAATTAAAAACATTCTGGGATCCATTGCCTCCATGAATATTCTAGCTCTTACTTTCCAAAGGGCAAAGTTCTCCCTGGAGCAAACAGCTATCCTAGATTCCATAGCTGTGATGAATGAACATCCACGGGCAGATCTGTTCAAGCTGTTAAGCTTTTCTTTGAACAACCTCCCTCTGATACCACTTGTTAGTTATTGGGTGTCAACTTATCACCTAGAGAGAGGGGGGGGGGGGGGGTGAATAGGTTTTTCAAATTAATTTATCCCATTTAGGTGTTCTTGTTTTCTGTTTAATAGTTCTATAGATTAGTAAAGCACAGCACAGAAAACACTCAAGAACTTAACGAGGTTCCTCAAGACAGGGTGTCTTGAGTAGTCCTCTTTCCCTCTGAGCCTACCTAGCAGTGAGCTAGGCTTGACAAACTCCGCCAAAATCTTCAGGCCCGCAAGCCTTACAACACGGACCCGCTAGTCATACAGCCTAAGCCCGCAAGACCCTACTGCACCTGAGCCCGCAAGATCGACACTCAGGCCCTCAAGCCCTACACAACACAGACCCGCAAGTCCTGTGCCTACAGCCTAGGCCCGCAAGCACTTACTGCACCCAAGCCCTCAAGCTCGACAATATCGGACCCGCAAGTCCACTGCCCTGACACTCAAGCCTCACAGCTCTCCAGCCCTCAAGCTAGACACTCAGATCTGAAAAACCGATCTTACAGGTTTGGCCCGCAAGCCTTACAAGATATTACAGTAAAGAAAACAGTTTCTTCTGCCTGATGGAGTACGACAACTTGACTTGAAGAAGATGCTTCTTGATTTGTCATTTTCAGCACTGGATCTTCTTCAGCCCTTCTTCTTTTGCCTGATGTTGATCGGCTTCTTATCAGTCAATGGAGATGACTGAAACTTTAGAGAATACTGAATATGAATCTTTGTTCTCTTCTTCTTCTTCTTCTTCACCGCAGCTATAACTGTTTGATTGAAATGCTCTGCGGGATTCTTTTCGTTCCAAGGTTTGAGTGAGAATGAGAATGGCTGCTTTTCTTCTCTTAAACGAAGACTTGTTTCTAGGGTATCCACCGTTCCCTTTTATAGGACTGAGGAACCTTCCAACGGTCTCCTATGATGTCCTTTAATGTCAGACGCCCCATTCCATAAGAGCACACGCTGATTGGACAATCAGGCGGCGGCATTAAATACATGACAGCGCGTTCGCAACATTTGAATTCTGTCTCATTGGTGTTCCCAGCTCTATGACGATACAGATCGCGTCTCGATGATTGGCTTTGTTCTTGTCTTGGACCTTGGTAGATCTTCAAGTCTTCTTGCTTCTGCCTCTGACATTGATATCTCGACGATACGAGATATCCTGGCATTTTTGCATATACAACGATATGCCATCTCTGACTGTGTCGTCGTGATCTTCTTTCTTGCAGATTGTCATCATAATCACATTATTCTCTCGACGACATGTTCATTACGTCGATAGTCACTTCGTTAGGGAATGATGTCTTCATAGCAGCTTCCCTAGCCTCTTTGACATCAGCTCTCTTTTACGGCGATCTCGACGATACTTCTGGATATTGCCTTCTCAATGATAAGGCTACTTTGATGATGTCGATGATACTGCATCTTCTCGACGACATTCCTTCTTTTGATATCTTCGATGTTGCTTTTTCATCAGCTTATGTCTTCTCTCTGATATTCTGTCGGCATTGTGATGCCACAACGATATGTGCATCACGACGATAACTTCCATTGTCCTTCAACTTTGCTTTGCTCATCATCATGACGACAAGCATACTTTGTCGACAATATTATACTTAGGTGGGTTATTGAAGTAATGGACATATTGTCTCATCTCTGCAAATATGAACTAGATATGACATTAAATACAACTTGCAATTATCATTGAGCTGAGCACTTCTTCAAATCATGAACACTGCTGGGCACTGTTCCCAACAAGAGGGAAGAAAAAGTTCATGCACCGACCGGAAGGAAGGGAATTTATAGCAGTAGGCATGGGTCCCACCAAAAGATTCTCACAATGTCACCAAGGCGCCGGCGAACACCAGGGGTTGGATGTTTCTTCGCGAGCCTAAAGTAGCCTCACGAAGAGCAGGGATTGTGTACAACCCCAGTGTCCGCCAGGGGGTGAACAGAGACAAAGGAACCATCAGGCGAAAGGAGTAAGGAGGCTAGCGAGCCAGGGTGCCAGGCGAGCCAGGCTCTCGCCGGTCGCTCGCGGGAAGGCGAGCGGGCCAGACCCTCGTCGGTTATTCACAGGGAGGCGAGCGAGACGAGCCACTCGGTTCGCGAGAGAGACTCTTATGTGCGGCTCGCCCAGGAAGGGTTCATGATCACTTTTACCTAAAAACCCTTGGTGGTCTGCAGTTAGCCCCTCCAAACAGCAGAGTTTGGTTGTTGGCAGACCATTCTGGGCTGTGTATAGCAAAAGAGTAAGGCGGAATCTCGCTATTAGCAGACTAGACTTGAAAAACTATATATAGACCTTGAAGGGCACCTTTGGAGGGATTCCAATCTCAGTTTTCTGAGCTTCTTTCTCCCTAGGTTATCTTGGCTTAGATCTCAGGCTCTCTAAGGTGCCCAGTCTCAGCTTTGTCTTGGGAGGGGAAGCGCTCAAAGATCTTCCGGGTGTGTGGTGGGACCTCCGCGCTGCGACCAAGGGTCTGTGTTTAGTTACGAGTCTCCGGTGGGTTCTGTCCGAGGAATCAGTAAGTGCTAGCCGCTCCTCATCCCTGAGGGCTCGATCTCCACAAAGAAGCCAATTCTTGGTTTCCACATTTTTAAATAAACATACAAAATAAACAAGCATACAGAAAAAGTAAGCAAAACATATTTTTTTTGGAAATTTTAAATTGTTTTGTAACTTTCTCTTTGTTTTTTAATTTTAGTAAAATCAAAACAAAAATATGAAAAAAAACTTTCTAAGGATAGTGGAAATATACCAAAGTAGTTTTTCAGAAAGGGAAAAATTAGAGAGGGATCTGATATGAGAAGAATTAGGCTAATGTTGGTGTTAGTACTAGCGCCAGACGCTAGTAATAGTGATATGATTTTTTTGCTCAAAATGCATATATTTTGTGATTTTTTGCTTCCAATTTTTTGTGATTATTATTTGTCGTTGTGGGGCCTATCAAGTATAGCATAAAATGTAAGAAAAACAAGCAAAAAGTTACTGATTAAATATTTCAAGCTGAGGTGTCCAAAACTCCAAATTCTAATCTTAGCATATGGAATCTAGCATCGGGGAGTGTTTTGGTAAAAATGTCCGCAGGTTGAGAATCAGTACCAATGAAGATAATTATTACATGTTCCTTTTTAATATGATCCAAAAGGAAATGATGTCGGACATCTATATGTTTGTATCTAGAATGATGTACTGTATTGTTTGTAAGATTGATAACGCTCTTGTTGTCACACTTTAATTATATGTTATTTAGATGAACTCCAAAGTCTTCAAAAGTTTCAGATATCTATAAAGCTTGTGCACAACAGCTACCTAGTGCAATATATTCAGCCTTAGTGGTGGAGGTGACAATAGAATTCAGTTTCCTACTCGACCATGACACAAGTGAAAGGCCTAAGAAATGATATGTTTCACTAGTGCGCTTTCGATATAATGAACAACACACATAGTCCAAATCCGAGAAGCCATATAGAGTAAAAGAATCATTATGTGGATACAATAAGCCTAATCTAGATGTACCGATTAGATATCTAAATTTTTTTTAATGACTTTTAAATGTGATTCTTTGGGGTTAGCTTGAAATTTAGCGCATAAACAAACGACAAACACAATATCGGGTCTAGATGCACTCAAATATAATAATGATCCTATCATTCTTCTATATAATATTTGATCAATAGAAATACCAACTTCATCTTTTCCTAACTTTAAAGATGCACTCATTGGAGTATAAGCTTTTTCAAATCCAAATCTTGTGAGCATATCATGAAAATATTTAGATTGACAAATAAAAATACCATCATGTCATTGTGTGATTTGAAATTCTAGAAAATAAGTGAGTTCTCCTACCAAGCTCATTTCGAATTCATTTTTCATCACTAAAACAACTTCATTAAAAAACTCTTCATTTGTGGCTCCAAAAATAATATCATCAACATTAATTTGCAAAATTATCAAATCATTATTACAATGCTTAATGAAGAGTGTGTTATCCGCAATTCCCATGGTATATCTGTGCTTTAATAAAAATGAAGATAATCTTTCATACCAAGTACATGGCGATTATTTCTGTTGAAATTTGAAGTGTAAGTGGAGGTTGAGCAGTCTAGTAGTCAGACCCGGTGGTCTTGCAGTTACTGCTGGTGTTGATGGGATTTTGCGAGTAGTCCGCATGGCTTGTCATAGAGTCGACAAACTGTTCGGCAGGTTTAACTCGGCAATGCACGCGACTTTCTTATGGTTCCGATTTGATCAGAGGAGACCGTAGCTGATACGTTGGTAGCAGTCAGTAGCGGGTAGCAACAGGAGGTCACGATTAGTGTCAAGGCAATTTTCTCTGGCTCATTTCAGCTTTCAATAAGGATCAGTCCACGACGGGTAGGTGGTTTGCCTTTGCCAAACAATTTTCTATTCAGTTCTTCAGCAGCTTGTTCACGGTTAGAAGCGGCTAGGTGACTGCGGTCAGGCAGCAATGCTTGGGTGAATAGAGTGAGCATTATAATAACGGGTAGTCTGCGTGTTGAGTTGTGGGTTAGCGACTTGGCAGTTTGCGCTGCAGCTTTGTTAGCCGGGCGGCTTGGCGGGTTCAATTTGTAACTGCCAGCTTCTTGTAGTTTGCTTCTTTCTCCTTATTAGGTGTACTGGTAAATCATGTCTCGCCATGTATACCTCGCAATATTCAGAAGATAGTTAATACGAGTTTTTTCTTGTTCCTTCATGGTTTCTGGTTTCTCGTGCTTGGTATGGTAGAAGTGTTCCTACTACCTAGTTCCCGTTTTCCGCTTCTCAGAAATTTTTACACAGTATCTGAGGAATTTCAACATGGTATCAGAGGGACGGAGGTTTGAGCAGTGATTCAGCTGCAGTTATCTTGATTGGATTTCTGGAAGTGAAAGTTATCAGTTGGATATCAATGGAAGGAGGAATAGCAAGAGATCTCGGTATTGAACTCCTTACAAAGACTAACTTTAAGAAGTGGAAGTATTGTAAGGAGAGCTATCTTTTGGGCAAGGACCTCTGGGAGGTTGTTGGTGGAGAATAAACTCAAGAAGTGGTTGCTGTTGGTGAGAATGCTCATCTGGTGAGAGCTTGGAGGAGAACTAATGCTAAGACAGAGTTTACTCTCAAGCGCGCTATCTCATATGAATTATTTTATCACATCATTGGATGTCAATCAGCTGCTGAGATTTGGACAGCCTTAGATGGCTTGTTCAATAAGAAGAATGTAGCTCGGCTACAGTTCTTGGAGAATGAGTTGGCTAAGGGTTCTTCCTGAAGATGAAGAACCTCTATGCAGAAATATCGGCATTGGATCCAGATGAGCCTATCTCAGAAGTGAAATTGAAGAGACACATAATCCGCTGTTTGCGGAGGGAGTATGTGGCCTTTGTTATTTCTGTTCAAGGTTGGTCAAATCAGCCATCATTGCTGGAGTTGGAAAATTTACTTGCTTCGCAAGAGAGTTTGGCTAAGCAGATGATAGGGAGATCTATCTCCGGGGGAGAAAGTGAGGTTCTCTATTCTGGAAAGAAGAAGCATTGGGACAAGAAGAAGACATCTAGAGATGATGGTCCATCTACTTAATATCAACAGGAGAGTAACAATGCTCCTAAGCATGATAGGAAGAAGAAGGAAGGACCAAGTTGCTTCATGTGCAACAAGCCTGGTCACTACAAGAGAGACAACATAGTCAATCTTCAGCTAGTGCATACTGCAGGAAAGGAAGAGGCTGGTTCCAATGCTAATGGTAGTTGGGGTGATGGAGCTTTTATGACGGTCACTTGTGTTCGAGCTATGGCTTCTATCAACTATCAAGATGATTGGATAATGGATTCTGGGTGTGGTCATCACCTCACTGGGGATGAGTCCAAGTTCTCTTCTTTGCAGGCATACTTAGGTAATGATGCAATCATTACTAGTGATGATACTATACATGCAGTTGAGAAGGAGGGTGTAGTTTCTTTAAATGGAGATAGAGGTCCACTCACATTGAAGAGTGTCTATCATGTTCCAGGGATGAAGAAAAACCTCTTCTCGGTGACCAATGTTGTTGATGCCGGCTATCACGTTCTGTTTGGTCCAATAGAAGTGAAGTTTCTTCGGAATGTGTTAGCAGTGAAGGCTGAAGTCACTCATGTTTAGAGAAGGGTGAAGGACTTGCTTGTGTTATCTACAAGTTCCTATGTTGATAAGATGAGTACTAATGATAGCAGTGCTATCTGGCATGAAAGACTTGGGCATGTTGGGATGGATAAGCTGAAGGCTCCGGCGGGAAGAGGCCTTGAAAGAGGCTTGCCTAGTATATCATCTTTCGGTGAAGGTGATGCTTGTGTAGGTTGTCAATATGGTAAGGCTCATCACCTTCCATTCGACAAATCACAAAGCAGATGCAAAGCACCTTTGGAGTGTATTCATGGTGATCTGTTCTGACCTACAACAACTGCCAGTCATGGAGGTAGCAGGTATATGCTATTCTTGATTGATGACTTCACTAGGTTTACTTGGGTATACTTTATGAAGGATAATACTGAGGCATTCAGGAAGTTTGTGGAGTTCAAGGAGCTAGTAGAAGGTCGGCTTAACCTGCGGATTAAGAAGTTCAGAACAAATAATGTAGGGGAGTTCACCTCAAATACGTTCTTCAACTTCTGCAGGAAGCATGGCATCTGGAGAGATCTCTCTTGTGCTCACACTCCACAATAGAACGGAGTTGCAGAGCAGAAGATCCATCATCTGACAGAGACCTGCAAAAGTTGGCTTCATGCCAAGAGTATTCCAAAGTACTTCTAGGCAGAGGGAATGTCTTGTGCAACTTATGTCATCAATCAGATGCCTCTTAGTACAATCAACATGAAGACCCCTCATGAGTTGATGTTCAAGATAAAGCCTACGGTGGAACACCTTCGAGTATTCGGATCTACCTGCTAGATGTATGTTCCTAATGCCCTTAAAATGAAGCTTGATGCGAAAGTAAGGAGGCTAGTATTTGTCGATTATGATGACCAGAAGAAGGGATGTAGAAGCATGGATCCCAAGACACGGAGGGCTGTGATTTCAAGGGATGTGGTATTATACCAGGGTAGCTCTTCTGTTGAGATACAAGAAAGCTGGTTAGATGGTGGACTTGAAGAAGCTACTAAGGAGGTTCTGGTGGAGTTACCTGTTTCTCATGGTGCTCCAATTGCTTCTAGCTCTGGGTCAGGTGCTTCAGGTTCTGGAAGAAGGTGGAGTGATCCTCCAAGTATTCATTAATGGAGAGCTGGTTCATAACAGATAGCTGAAGAGTTTGTTCAGAGTAAAGCTCTGAGGAGGTTCAAGAGGACTATCATTCCACCAGATTAGTATACAGGGGAAACTTGGAGAGCTTCGTCCCATATTTCTTCCCAGGTCCCTTGGATGAGAGAGAGCCATCTTGTTTTGAAAATGTCGTTGGAGTCAAGGAGTGGGAAGAGGCCATGGATGAAGTGATGGCTTCCCTTAGGAATGAGACTTGGGACTTGGTGGCTAAGGTTTAGGGTGTTATTCTAGTGACTTGCAAGTGGGTTTTCAAGTTGATGAAGAAGGCTGATGGTAGCATTGAGTGATACAAGGCTCTCCATGTAGCTTGAGGATTATCTGAGAGGTATGGGGAATATTATGAAGAAACTTTAAGCCCTGTTGCCTAGATGACTTTAGTTCGGGTGGTGATCGCATTGACAGCTTGCCAAGGGTGGAAAATTTGGCAACTCGACGTGAATAATGCTTTCCTTTATGACGAGATTGACAAGGACATTTTCATGGAGCGGCTACCTGGTTATGTTTCTGAAGTCTACCCAAGACATGTGTGCAAGCTCAAGAAGGCTCTTTACGGCTTGAAGCAGGCGCCTCGGTTGTGGTATGGCAAGATAGCAGAATACCTCTAGTTCTGTGGATACTTTTCTTTTGATTTTGATTCAAGCTTGCTCGTAAAGAAGACGGGGAGCATCACATCTTGGTGTTGTTATATGTTGACGATATGATCGTCACGGGAAATTCTTTGATGGAGGTAGCTAGATTTTGTGCTGAGTTAGCTATCAGATTCGAGATGAAGGTTCTGGGTGAGCTCCACCAATTCCTTAGACTCGAGGTGGAGAGGAAAGAGAGCGGTGTGCTTCTTTACCAGAAAGGTTATGCGGAGCGGATCGTTAAGCAATTCGGCATGCAAGATGGGAAGAGTAGCTCTACTCCACAAGAGGTTGGTCTAAAACTTTGGCAGGATGAGGGGAGGATTCTTTCTGATCCGTTGGTGTTCCGGGCTCTTGTTGGGAGTCTGATATACTTGACGATTACCAGGCCAGATATTGCCTAAGTAGTTGGCAGAATAAGTCGATATATGGCGGAACCATAGAAACCTCATTTGGTGGCGACAAAGAGTATTCTGAAGTACATGAAGTCGTCCTCGAACATGGGTCTCCATTATTGGAGAGACACAGGCTTTTGTTTGCATGGATACATGGATGCCGATTATGGGGGAGACTCAGAAGATCGGAAGTCGACGTCTGGTTATGTTTTTGTATGCGGATCGAGGACTATTTCATGGTGCAGCAAGAAGCAGGATTCAGTGTCCGTCTCTACCACTGAAGCAGAGTACAAGGCTTTGGCCTTGGCAGCTCAGGAATCCATCTGGCTTAGCAGGTCTGTGGAGGACGTCCATAAGGAGGTATGAGGTCCTACTCTGCTATGTGGTGACAAAGAGAGTGCTCTCAAACTGGTAAATAATCCAGTTTGTCACGCACAGACCAAGCATATTGAGATCGAGTCCAATCGGGAGAAAGTTCTGGAGGGATATCTGATGGTTGAGCATGTGCAGATTGAGGACAATGTCACTGATATCTTCATAAAGCCACTGGCGAAGGGACCTTTTACTTGGTTGTGATGTTTGCTTGGGCTGACTTCCACTTCCCACTTCAAGGGGGAGTGTTGAAATTTGAAGTGTAAGTGGAGGTCGAGCGGTCTGGGCCTCAGACCGGGCGGTCTGGCAATTACTACTGGTCTTGTTGGGATTTTGCGAGTAGTCCGCGCGGCTTATCATAAAGTCGGCGAACTGTTCGACAGGTTTAACTTGGTAATGCGCGCGAGTTGTGTGCTACCCTCTATTGTTGTGGGCAGTTGTACAATCTCTGTAGGTGGTGACTGCACTCCTCACCTCTACTATAAATAGGACCCCCCGACTCGAAGAAATACGATAAGAACTGTAAGTGAGATCTCGCGAGTTATTGTGCCGGTAGAACTTCTCTGTTCGCACGGTTTGAGATTAGCCTTTGCTGTGCTCGCAGGTTGTGCGGCTTGCTTGTGGTTCTGATTTGATCAGAGGATCCCATAGCGCATAAGTAGGTAGCAGTAAATGGCAGGTAGCAGCTATTGGAACATGGTCTTCCGCATCTCCTAGGTTTGAGAATAACAAATCCTATGTGTATTTGATCCTATGTGTTTAAGTGTGCAGGAAAACAAGTCCACATGACTCAAGGATAACATAAGAATGTTGCGCCCATGTTTGGAGCCAAAAATCAAAACTGGCCGATAGAGCAGGCGGTAGCTCAGGCGGTAGCTGTTAGAGCAGGCGGTTGCTGCTAAAGTAGGAGGTAGCTACTAGCGCAGGCGCTAGTGCAGGCGCTAGCGCTTGAAAGCGCAAAAGTGAAATTCAAGTTGGCGGGATGCATATATAGAAAGCAGATAGCGCCGACGGTAGCTGATAGCGCCGGTGGTAGCGCAAAGCAATAGAGGAAGGCGGCCGACTTTCTTAAAATGAAGGATTCTCACGCGGAGAATATTTCCTAAACCGGGATAGCGCCGACGGTAGCGATAGCGCAGGCGCTAGCTCCAAGGCTATAAAAAGGACCCCTTGGATCTGTCTTCTTCATCCTCTTGAGATCCAAAATTCCAGAGCTTTGTGCCACAACATAGAGAGGAAGGTTCAGAGAGATACTCCCACAAATCCATGAAGGCTTAAGGAGATCCGTGGAGAAGATTTTAGCACGCGTCATCATCATGACGAAAGACCGCATCGACTACGATCATACTCTGCGAGTCTTCGTCTACTTATCCAAGAGATCCACATAGAGGGAGTTTTTATATTATTGTCTTTTAATTTCACATCTTTTCTTGTAATCGTTGAGTAAACTCACCTCGTGTTGGCTACTAGGTCTGGGTAGGACTTAGGGCAGAAATTCGCCTCATGTTGGCGACTAGGTCTAGGGTGTAGGTCTAGGGGGTGCTCGAGGCCATATCCGGGGAAGGATTGGCTAGAGCGGCTTGAGGCCGTATCCGGGGAAGGATCGGCTAAAGCCAACCGGTTCGTGCGGATACGAGTCGGTATAGAAAACAAAAAGAGTTTTTTATATTTCGCTTTGATTTCTAGCGTCATTGAAATCAAAATTTTGTAATCAATTTTATTAATAATAATCATGTCTCTTTTTGTGTAATAAAATTGATTTGTTCTTCATTTCTCTAAATTGTTTATTATCCTCTCCTTTATTATAAAAGAATTTAGATCTTTATTCAAAATCACTATTTTGATCTCTTATCATTAGCAAGTATTTCAAAATATAATATAAGTTTTTAAAACCCTTATTCAACCCCACCTCTAAGGGCGCCTACCGATCCAACAAGTGGTATCAGAGGGGTTTTATTCCAATCGGCTTAACAACCCGGAGTAATGGCGTCTCATGATCTCGCTTCTATTAGTGGGGTAAATTTTTATGAAGAAGAAAAATCTCTTAAACCACCTTTATTCGAAGGGAGAAATTATAAAGGGTGGAAATTTTTAATGGAAAAGTTTATCAAAATTTAGATATCAATGCATGGGATATAGTAAATAGTTAGACCAGCGGATGAATCAAATAAATAGGAACGTCATCTAAATGCAAAAGCTTTAAATAGTATTTTCTGTGCTTTATCTCACATAATTTTAAAATTAATATATTGTTTTTCTAGGGCATACAAAGTATGGAAATTTCTTGAAGAAATGTATGATTCTCCATCTACAGGTATGGAACAAATGCAAGAAATGGAGAACATACAAGATTGCACATCAAATGGAAAAGAAGAAATCCCATCTTTGGATGAGGAATGCCAAATAGATGAAGACAACAAAGAAAATTCGTGCTCAAATCTCACAGCATCCAAAAGCACTATAAGGAAATCAAATCATCTTATTGTTTGCAATTCTATTTCTACTTTACAATTGCTACAAATTACAAAGCGCAAAATTAAGAAATTAAAAAATGCGAATTGTAAATTGCGCTTAGAAAATAAAAATTTAAAAGCAAGAGTTAAAGTAGAATCAAAATCCGATTTATCTAGCTTTACTCATGTTACTTCAATTGAAAATAAAAAACTTTGTTTTGATTGTAATGATATTAAAGAAAAATTTAAGGAACTTGAAAAAGAAATTATTTGCATAAAAGAACATAATGAATAATTATCTTCAGAAAATTCATCTTTAAAAAGTGATTGTGTTACATGCAAAAGTTATAAAATTGAAATTGAAGAGATGGATGAAACATTTGAGGAATACAAAAATAAATATCAAAACCATATTGACTCAATTGTTTCTACTCTTAAAAATAGCACAATTGCCTATAATAAAGCTAGACATAATTTGAAACTTAAGAACAATGAATTAGAAACTAAAATTAACTTGCTTAAGGAAATCATAAAGAAAAATTCTCAATATCAAGCAAACTCCAAAAGCAAGTTGAATATGATTTCTCAAAATTTGAATGAACCAAACAATGGAAATAAAAAAATTCAAAAGATTGAAAATGAAATTCCAAAATACTATCATCATTATCACTTACAACATCAATCTTCTCCCAACATAAAATTAAATGTTCACAACTTTCCTATGAAAAATACTTTCATTAATCATCAATATAAAGATTATCACAATGGAAATTTCACATATAAGAATAACACTAAACCAAAGTTTGAATGGAGGCCCAAAATTAAATATGAAACATTAACTTCACATGAAAGGTCCCATTCATCACTATCTACCCACAAGCATACACGATAGATTTGGGTACCCAAAGGAACCACCACAGTTGGTCCTCTTTGGATACCTAAATCTCTTATTCACTAGATATCACCAAATACATGGAGTAGAAAATTTTCAAAATGAAATATACAATTTTCTACTTCATGATATGCTTTCATGTCTTTTAATATTTTATTTTTTATTTTTTAAGCTATCATGTAATGGTCATCTTATATGTTATTGGAAATATGATTTTATCTCTTAAAACTTAATGAGTTTATAAATCAAATTAATCAAAATTCAAAATCATATTTTATTTTGATGACGTATCTTTTATTTTTTTATATTCACTGCTTCTAAATATCTTATATTATCCATATGAATGAAACTCTAAATTTGTTATGAGATATTTATCTAAATTATAAAGAAAATCACAAAAAAGACATATTGAAAGATTAATTGTCTTAAATAATAATGCCACTCGCACCACAATGATCTATTGATGTCCTTTGATAAAATTCTCTAAAAATCGTATATCATAATTCATATAAACAAATCATCTAAAAAAACTATCTCTATCACATGTATATGAATTATATGATAACAATTGGCATTATAATTGTTTACCATGGTTGGTGTATTATGTACGTATTGTGATTTATGTCAAGTTTGGACCTTAGAATCATCGTGATATCAACAAAATCAAATCAAATAGAATCTTCACTTCATTCTAGGTCTGTAAGTTGAAACACTATCAAACTTTGGCATAACATTAATCATATCTTCTTTGTTTGCATATTCAATAATAATTAAGCTTAAATGGTTGTGCAAAACTCAAGAATTAAGGTTTAATGAATATGGAACTTTAATGAATGTGAAACCCATGTACTAAAATTTTAACTTCCGCAACTTTTTGCGATTTATTCTTGTCTTTTCACTTCATTAGACAGGCCTTACATTGCACAAACATAATTAAGAAAAATTGAAAGCAAAATCAAAGAAAATCTAGGTTATATGATTAAAATAAGCACTCTCTGTGAGCTAACGCAGACGCTAGGGCTTAACGCCGGCGCTAGCTCAAGTGTCCAATTTTCTGTAATTTTAAAATTTTGAAAAATCACTAAAAATATATTATTTTTTATGTACTACTTATTTTTGCATTTATGCCTATAATTGATTTTTGAAAAAATTAAAATACAAAATTACAAAAAAAAAAAAATTTTGTGTTATTTGTTTGATTTCTATATGCAAAAATCAAATACAAAAATATAAAACAATAACAAGTATCAAAAATTATTATTTTGAACTTAACTTTTCTACTTTCATGTATCTTGCGAAAGGGAGAATTGGGCTATCATCCCATCACATCTACTAGTACCGGGCAAACCTCTCACAGGGTAGACCTCTGGAAGTCCAAGATCAAATTATAAGAGTTCAAACTTTAAATTAAAATTATTTCTCAAAAATACTGTATGGACTTTATTGTGAAATTCAAGCATGATTTCTTCTATCATTTAAGACTTTCTACAATGTTGTGATTCATATTTTCAAATTGCTTTGAACATTGTTTTTATCATGCTTTGATATATCTACTCTTATGTGCACCAATTATAATAAAAAGGTTGTGTAGAACCAAGCTTAGCATGCCTCTAAGTATGAGTAAATGTTCTATGTTTGATAATGATATTTATTCACTCACTTATTTTGACATTGTCTACATATGTGTTTAATCTAAGAATGATTGTGTATGTTTTGTATTAGTACAATGAATTAAAATTGCACAAGTATCTTACCTACACTACCTTTATTTGCACTTTTAAAAGTTAAGAAAAGTGGTTATGTTTTCATAAATTATATTGGTTTGCAAAACAAGTGTATTCGGAGAACTTTGTACAAAAAAAATCATAAAATAAAGTGACAAAGATAACTCCACCAAGCACTACTTGAACCTCCTGATAAGTCTTAATAAGCGTTGTGAGGTTGAGCACCTTGGAAAGAATAGTAAAGTATCTTGTGCAAACCATATCTTTCTTTCAAAATAAAAACTACTTACTCTTAAGTACACCGGATCACTAGTCTCAACATTAAAATAAAATAAAATATGTGATCCCCCAAGCACTACTTTGCACCCTGATAAGTCTTAATTAGCATTGTGTGTGCAAAGCACCTTGGTAGTTGTACATTTTGTTTGTGCATTGAAGTGTGTGGAAGTAAAATTATTTGTGTTTTATTGTGCTCTTTACTTTTCATATCTCTTGTATTTTTGATTAAGACATTTGTTTACTCTATTCAAAATACACTAATGTGCACATCATTATCTTCCATAACACTTTTTCTCATGAGTATTGGATCCTAATGCTAATTCTATACTACTCTTTATTTATGAAATGCACTAGATAACCTAGCATGCTTTTTACAATGTTCGGTATGTTTTGAATTTGTGAATTAAAATAACATTGTAGTAATCTCTTGTTGATAACATTATTTCATGCTTGGTTACTTTATTGTTAGACTTAAAGATTTTAATTGAACAATGATTTACAAAAACATCTTCATTATGAAATTTAACTCATATATCTTTTTATGGATCATCATTGATTACAATAAGATGTTTTTTGTATTTTGATAAGTCTTCCGCATCATAACCATATAATTGTTTTACCTTGCACTTTCATGCTTATTTAAAGTCTTTTATTTTGTGTGCATCCTCACTTGAATCTTAACATTCCTTTCTTTCAACAAGTGGTAAACTTGCTTGGTAAATTTTATATTGGTTGCTTTAAACAAGAATATTTTTATGCTAAAAACTCTGATTTATTTTAATGAAAATATTGTAATACTAAAACTCTGATTTATTAATGAATTAGCTATGTGAACTTTTCTTTAAAAATTCAAATATTAAACCCATTGGCTATGAAATTATAATTTGATTTAAAATGCTTAAATGTTTCCAATAATTATTATCCATGATTACATATCTCACCATAGCGGGGGCATAGGGTTGTAGACATTAGATAACCTAACCTCTAAGTCATGTCTTGTCCTTAACTGGGGAGGGTTCCAGTGGGGCCTTGCGAGGCACTAGGGGGAAAGAGTGCTGAGTTGAGTTTTTCTAGTGTTTGCATATGGGACTAACACCCCAGCCTACGACATGTATGCAGCTCCTCATGCCCATCCGTGACTTAGTACGGGGCTAGGGTGTAGACATAATGTCTGGGTAGTTTAGTTGCTTGGAAATCATTACATTTTTTTATGCTTAAAACTCTTATATAAAAAGGGGATGAACCAACATAATAATACTTGAAAATATTATATTGCTAAAAACTCTGATCTATCTCTATAAAAATTATTCTAAAAACTCCTTATCATTTCATTCTCTCTAAAAGCTCGATCATGCCTTTATCTTCTAATCAAAACTTTTCTGTGTTTTGCCTCCTTACCCACTTTTGCTAATAACAAAAGAGGGAGAACTAACATGATAAATATAATCCGCTATCAAAATTGAAAACAAACATGATTCATTAAGATGATAGCTTACATATTAGGGGAGCATTCACTTAGGGGGAGCATGTATTTAGGGGGAGCAATTCTAAATGCTAAAATCAATAATTATCCCAAGGCATCACTCTCACACACACACAAGTAAATTTCATCATGCTTATATATTAATGCTTTGATTTATCATTAATGGATTTGTTATTATCAAAAGGGGGAGTTTGTTGGAACATGGTCTTCCGCATCTCCTATGTTTGAGAATAACAAATCCTATGTGTATTTGATATTGTGTGTTTAAGTGTGCAGGAAAACAAGTACACATGACTCAAGGAAAACATAAGAATGGTGCGCCCATGTTTGGAGCCAAAACTCAAAACTGGCCGATAGAGCAGGCGGTAGCTCCAGCGGTAGCTGTTAGAGCAGGCGGTAGCTGCTAAAGCAGGCACTAGCTGCTAGCGCTTGAAAGCGCAAAAGTGAAATTCAAGTTGGCGGGATGCATATATAGAAAGCAGATAGTGCCGGCGGTAGCTGATAGCGCCGGCGGTAGCTGATAGCGCCGGCGGTAGCTGATAGCGCCGGCGGTAGCGCAAAGCAATAGAGGAAGGCGACCAGCTTGCTTAAAATGAAGGATTCTCACGCGGAGAATATTTCCTAAACTGGGATAGCGTCGACGGTAGCGATAGCGCAGGCGCTAGCTCCAAGGATATAAAAAGGACCCGTTGGATCCGTCTTCTTCATCCTCTTGAGATCCAAAATTCCAGAGCTTCGTGCCACATCATAGAGAGGAAGGTTCAGAGAGATTCTCCCATAAATCCATGAAGGTTTAAGGAGATCCGTGGAGAAGATTTCAACACGCGTCATCATCATGACGAAAGACCGCATCGATTACGATCATACTCTGCGAGTCTTCGTCTACTTCTCCCAGAGATCCACTTAGAGGGAGTTTTTATATTATTGTCTTTTTATTTCACATCTTTTCTTGTAATCATTTAGTAAACTCGCCTCGTGTTGGCGACTAGGTCTGGGTAGGACTTTGGGCAGAAATTTGCCTCGTGTTGGCGACTAGGTCTAGGGTATAGTTCTAGGTGGTGCTCGAGGCCATATCCGGGGAAGGGTTGGATAGAGTGGCTTGAGGCCGTATCCGAGGAAGGATCGGCTAAAGCCAACTGGTTCGTGGGGATACGAGTCGGTATAGAAAACAAAAGGAGTTTTTCATATTTCGCTTTGATTTCTAGCGTCATTGAAATCAAAATTTTGTAAAGAATTTTATTAATAATAATCATGTCTCTCTTTGTGTAATAAAATTGATTTGTTCTTCATTTCTAAAATTGTTTATTATCCTCTCCTTTATTATAAAACAATTTAGATCTTTATTCAAAATCACTATTTGATCTCTTATCATAAGCAAGTATTTCAAAATATAATATAAGTTTTTAAAACCCTTAATCACCCCCTCTCTAAGGGCGCCTACCGATCCAACAGCAGCATGAGGTCTCGATTAGCGATAAGGCAATTTTCTCTTGCTCATTTCAGCTTTCAATAAGGATCAGTCCGTGGCGGGTAGGCATTTTGCCTTTGCCGGACTGTTTTCTGTTCAGTTCTTCAGCAACTTGTTCACAGTTAGAAGCGGCCAGGTGAGTGCTGTCAGGTGGCCTTGCTTGGGCGAACAGAGTGAGCATTAGAATAACGGGTAGTCTGCGTGTTGAGTTGTAGGTTGGTGACTTGGCGGTTTGCTCGGGCAGCTTTATTAGCCGGGCAGCTTGGCGGGTTCAATTTGTAACCGCCAGCTTCTTGTAGTTTGTTTCCTTCTCCTTATTGGGTGTACTGGTAAATCGTGTCTCGCCAAGTATACCTCACAATGTTCAGAATATAGTTTAATACAAGTTTTTTCTTGTTCCTTCATTGTTTCTTGTTTCTCGTGCTTGGTATGGTTGAAGTGTTCCTGCGACCAAGTTCCCGTTTTCCACTTCTCAAAAATTTTAACACAGTATCTGAGGAATTTCAACAGTTTCAAACCATAAAGCAATTTTTCTAATTTATACACATGATTAGGAAATTTTTCATTAATTAAATTGAGGGTTGTTCAACATGTAATTCTTCTTTTATGATCCCATTTAAAAATGCACTTTTAACATCCGTTTGATATAATTTATACCTTCCATTACTTGCAAATGCAAGAAAATTCTAATAGATTCATGGCGAGCAACATGTACAAAAGTTTCATCAAAATTTATCCCCTCTATTTATGAATAACCTTGTGCAACTAATCTAGCTTTATTCCTTGTAATCCTAAAGTCACTACCTAATTTATTTTAAAAAATCCATTTAACACCAACAACCGGATGATTAGATGGCCTCTCTAAAATTTTCCAAACCTTATTATGTACAAATTTATTAAGTTCTTCATTCATAGCTAAAAACGAAAACTCATTATTTAATGCGGTTGAAACATTTTGTGGTTCTATTTCATATACAGAGCAATGATTTGAAATGACTCATGTAAAGAAGAACGAGTAATTACCCTGTTTGATGGTTCTCCAATTATAAGATCCCTTGGATGGTCTTTTGAAAATTTGAGCTCACTTGGAGGAACATATTATTCTCTCTCTTCCTCTTTCTCCTCTTTTTCGTCTTCTTTTTCTCCCAGTGGTTCAACATCTTCATGCTCCAAACGGGAAAGGGGTTCCTCTTTGTTTCCTATAGGATTAGTGTCGACACAAGGAACATGCTCATCGAATTTAACATGAATTGACTCTTCAACTATTTTAGTCCTTTTATTATATATTCTATAAGCCTTACTAGTTGAAGAGTACCCAATGAAAATTCCCTCATCTCATTTTCATCAAATTTTCCTAAAGTATGTTTAGTGATTAGTATAAGGAATTTGCAACCAAAAATGCAAAAAGTTACAGTAGGTTTGTTTTGAAAATATAGCTCATAAGGTGATAATTTTAAAAATGGGCGAAGCATGACACGATTAATAACATAACATGAAGTATTAACAGCTTCTGCCCAAAATGATCTAAGTAACCCATATTCGAAAAGCATAATGCGTGCTAGTTCTTAAAGGGTTCTATTTGTCCACTGCATAATTTTGTTGTGGAGTGTGTGGAGCGAAAAATTTATGCTTAATTCCTAGATCATTACAAAAAGTAGTAAACTTATCATTTTCAAATTCTCCTCCATGATTTGAGCGTATGCATTAAATTTTTAAATAAAGTTCATTTTGAATATGAATGCATACTTTAGTAAATTCAAAGAATGCATCGGATTTGGAAGAAAGAAATATAGTCCAACAGAATCTTGAATAATCATCAATTAAAACAAGAAGTGTATTTCCTACAACCTAGACTAGATGTGCTAACCGGTCCAAATAAATCCATATAAATTAGTGTAAGTTGTCTAGTGGTTGAAATAACATTTTTTTCTTTTAAAGGAAGAACATAAATTTTTTTCTTTTTGGCAAAAGCGTGCAAAAAGAAGATAAATTTCCATTTAGCATTGGTAGTCCTTTAATTAATTTATCATTTGATAATTTTAAAATTAGCTTGGTACTAGAGTGACCAAGAAGCAAATGAAAAAGTTCTAATTCTTCATTTTTTCAAATAAAACATTTAATAGAAGAATGAGAATGATCATTAAAGGCACATATGGACCTTATGCAATCTAGGTGTGGTGAGAACGACATAATTTGTTTAAGAATCTATTATTTTGCAAGGATTTATAAAAGATTCAAATAAAATATTAAAACCTTTATCAAATAATTAGCTACTTGAAATTTGATTATGTTTTAATCGTTCTACAAATACTACATTAGAAATAACAAATGATTCGTTACCCACTGTAACGATGCCCATAATCCTTTCTTTTCTGTTATCTCTAAAAGTCACCATCCCTCCTTTCTTTATCACAAGGCGAAGGAACTTTTCTTTGATTCCTGTGGTTTATGTGGAACAACCCAAGTCCAAATACCACATGCCTTCTTTGTCCTTAGCCTGCTAACATACCTAAAAGGGAGATGAGAGTAAAGATTCGACTACCCAAGAAGTTCCTCCCATAGAGTTGGTGGAAACCATTGGTACCAAGTTTTTTTTAAAGTAGTTTGACCTTTCTTTCTGCATGAGTCCGTGGTGTGTCTAAATATATGGCATTTGGCACATGATATAAAGGGGATCGAGACCCTTTTCAAAGTTCTGTGTGAACTGTTGCGGGAAGATGAGGTAACAACAGTATATTGATTTAACATTTTATTGAAAAAAATTGATTTCTGGATTTACTGCTATCGCTGGCGTTTGTAGCTAATGTCGGGCGATAGCTTCCAGAAGAATATCCTAGTCCGTATTTTGCACTTCCATGATATTGATTGGCCAAAATCATATCAAAATTCTGTTGGATTGGTAGGCCCCCTCAGAGGGGGGGGGGGGGGGGTGAATAAGGGTTTTAAAACTTTTTCTTATATTTTGAATTTCTTGAAATAATAAGAGATTAAGATGGCGAGAAATCAAACAAACTAAGTAAAATAAAATAGAGACATGTTTTATTAATATTAAATATGGGTTTACAAAAATTGATTTCTATAATGCTAGAAATCGGTGGCGAATAATAATAAACTCTTTTTGTTTTCTATAGCGACTCGCATCACCACGAACCGATGGCCCTAACCTATCCTTCCCCGGATCCGGCCTCAAGCAGCTCTAGCCAATCCTACCCCGGATATGGCCTTGAGCACCCCTAGACCTAACCTAGATCTAGTCGCCAACATGAGGCAAATTTCTGCCCTAAGTCCTACCCATACCTAGTCGCCAACACGAGGCGAATTCTCTAACGGTTTACAAAAGATACGAAATAATAATAATAAAAACTCCCTCTTGAAGAATGATGAGTCCTGATCATATACACATTTATGGACTCATCCGGGCCGTTATTTAGTCATTTCTCCGCACTTTAGCCTTGTTATAGTTTATATTTGATAATCTATGCTAGGTGCACATCTAGGCCCACTTTGGTGTGATTTTCGTGCTTATTGTCATTAGTAGTATTCATGTGCTGTCAAGTGCCACTTTCAGTGGCTAGATCTGTGGTTGTGCTGGAATAGGAGTCGTGCAAGTGTTCCCGGTGCAATTCTGCACAGGAACACTGCGCACGATCGCCGGTTCTATTGCGCACGACCACTGGTCTTGCGCCACTGATCGTGTGCACTTAACCTTCTTTTCACGAGTTCTGTTTGGTGTAGTGCGCACGCCCACCAATGCCAGCGCGCATGACCACCGGTCGTGCGCCACTGCTCGTGCGCATTTGCCATTAAATTTCTGAGTTCTGTTTGCTGAAGTGCGCACGACCATCAACTCCAGTGCGCACGACCACCGGCTGTGCGCCGCTGTCCGTGCGCACTTAACATTTATTTTATGAGTTCTGTTTCATCTAATGCGCACGACCACCGACGATAGTGCGCACGACCACCGGTCGTGCGCCACTGGTCGTGCGAACATTTTATTTTATAATTTCATATCTTGCAGGTTCTACCCAGGCAGTGCGCACGATCGCAGAATTCCAGTGCGCACGACCACTGGTCGTGCGCCAATGACCGTGCGCAGTATTTATTCCAGCGCCTATTTAAACGCATGTTGCGATTTTTAGGGCATTAAAAGCCGCCGGGAGCGGAGTTCCTGTTCCGTACGCCACCGACCTCCACCGTGGGATGCCTCCACTTCATCTTCAACGCAAGGGAAAGCCTCCTCCACCCATTCCAAGACGTCCTCCATTGTCCGTGAGTGTTCTCCATCGTCCGCAAGCCTCCAAGCAACCATTCTCTCATTCCGCCCGGTGAGAAGAAGAAGGAACCTGAAGTCGAAGACGACGGAGCTACGTAGGGAGATCGTGACAGCTCTCTACGCCGGAAGCATAGTCCGCCCGAGTCCGGAGGTAGCCCAACAACCTACCATTCCGGTCGTGAACGGCCGCTAGTCTTCACCATCGGTTATTTCTTTCCTCTTACCTCCATTGTACTCGTTGAATCGTGTAAACTCGAATATTATGATGATGTTTGTTGAAATGAATGTTTCCTTGTTGTTCTTCATGGTTTGCTTGTGATTCACTCCGTTCTCACTCACTCACTCGCACACGCACGCAAGGTGTTTGTTCCGTGTTAGCAAGAGCTAACGACGGTAGTGAAGAGGTGTTTACGACCCTCACCCTTTCGCGCTATAACACACTCCATTCCGCCTCACGAAGCACGGCATCGCGGCCGTTGCATCCATCTCACCTTGCGAAGCGGTGCTTTCGACCCGCATCTCTTTTACTGTTGTTAAGATTAGGACAAACCAACCAAAACCCCCCTTTTTCATGTGTGTTTCGTTCGTGTAACAAGAGTCACGCTACGCGTCTCGTTCACCCAACCTGCATTCCTCAAGAGACCGACATTCGGGGAGGCCACTCTCCACATTTATTACTTGACAGCGACCGGTGCACTTGCCGACACGCATCAAAGAACTTCTGAAGTTGGAGACAAAGATCCGCTGTAAAAAAAGCATTGTTGAAGCGGACGTCATTTGGATCCGGCATGAAGAAGTCCTCCTTCAGAAATTTGCAGAGCTTTGGTGGGAGATCAACTTTCAGCCAAATCAGGCTCTGGAATTCTAACACTCAACCTCTCTCTCTAATGGTTGTATAAAATGAGAGAAGAGGGGTCCAATTTATAGCCTTAGCGTTATCGCCTACTCTACCGCTACCGTCGGCGCTATACCATATTAGGACATATTCTGCGCGGGAGAATCTTCAATCCGAGGAAAGATTTTCTGCCTTGCCTCTTATGCTCCGCGCTACCGCCTGTGCTATCCTCTACCGCCTGACACTAGCTCCTTCTAAATGTGCTCCCCGAATTGCACTAATCATTGCAAGCGTCGGGCGCTAGGTGCTACCGCTAGCGCTAGTGGGCATGTTGGAATTATTGGCTAAATTCTGGGGGCAACCTTCTTATGTTATCCTTGAGTCAAATGGATTTGTTACCTGCACACTTAAGCACAGAAGATCCAATACACATAAGAATTATTATTCTCAAACCTAGGATATGCGGAAGACCATGTTCCAACAAACTCCCCCTTTTGATAATAACAAATCCATTAATGATAAATCTGAGCATTAATATATAATCATGATGAAACCTACTTGTGTGTGTGTGAGAGTGATGACTTTGGATAATTATTGATTTTAGTATTTAGAATGGCTCCCCCTAAATACATGCTCCCCCTAAGTGAATGCTCCCTTAATATGTAAACTATTAATTTAATTAATCATGTTAGTTTTCAATTTTGATAGCGGTGAATATTTATCATTATTGTTCTCCCCCTTTTGTTAACAGCAAAAGTTGGTAAGGAAGCAAGAGGCACAAAACGATTTTGGATAATAAGATAAGGCATGATCGAGCTTTTTAGAGGAAAGGAAATGATAAAGAGTTTCATAATAATTTTCATAGAAATAAATTAGAGTTTTAGCATAAGTATTTTCATAGAAGTAGGTCAGAGTTTTTTTAAGCACAAAGATGAATAATATAACATTTGCCAAGTAATCAAAATTATCATGTTAGTTCTCCCCTTTTATATAAGAGTTTTAAGCATAAAAAGGTAATGATTTCCAAGTAACCAATCTACCCAGACAATATGTCTACACCCTAGCCCTGTACTAAGTGACTGATGGACATGAGGAGCTGCATACATGCCGTAGGTTGGGTTGTTAGCCCCATATGCAAATACTAGAAAAAACTCAACGAGCACTCTTTCCCCCAGTGCCTCGCAAGGCCCCACTGGAACCATTCCCGGTTAAGGACAAGACATGACTTAGAGGTTAGGTTATCTAATGTCTACAACCTTATGCCCCTGCTATGGTGAGATATGTACACAAGTTAGCATTCTTAGATTAAGAGCATATGTAGACTTTGCCAAAATAAGTGAGTGAATAAAGATCATTATCAAACATAAAACATTTACTCATACTTAGAGGCATGCTAAGTTTAGTTCTACACACCACTTTTTCAATACAATTTATGCACATGTATTTTGATATATAAAAGCATGATAAAAATAATGTTCAAAGTAGTATGAAAAGATGAATTTCAACATTGAAGAAGGACTAAATGATAGATTAAATCATGCTTGATTTTTCACAATAAAGTCCATACAATTTTTTGATAATTTTTATGTTTTTGTATTTGATTTTTACATATAGAAATCAAACAAATACACAAAGAAAAGAAGCAGAGTTTTTTTTGTAATTTTGGCTTTTGTAATTTTGTATTTTTATTTTGTAAAAATCAAATAATGTCAGAGATGCAAGAATAAGTAGTATATATAAAATATTATATTTTTATTTATATTTTTAGAATTTAAAAAATACAGAAATTCAGACAGGTGCGCTAGCGCCCGCACTAACGATAGCGCTGCCGCTAGCACTGATTTAGTTATATATTCTTTCCCTTGTCATTTAGGCCATTACACCTGAAGCTCTCAGGAAAAAACCTAGCAGATAGCGCAGCCCACAGATAGATCTAAGGTAAATCTCCATCATTTCTTATGGTTTTTGTTTTAAACTTTGATTTTGATGTTAGAGATGAAGATTTTTGAAGTTATAAAGTGATTTAGATGATAGATCTATAATGCTTGATCCTTTTAATTTTTAAAGAGAGGAACTAGAACAAAACTTCATCATTTTGAATTTTTATGAAGATTTTTAGTTTTAATTTTAGCTTAGATGATGTGCGATTCATGAATCTAGCTTTTTGAGATGGTTAGGATGTAACATCCCCCAAACAACTAGACCCCTAGAGTGATTTTGTTATAACTAGGTCATGACAGAACCCTAGGAAGCTTGAAAAGATCACTTGGCCTTAGGCAAGAAGGAGGAAAACCACAGTGGTCTGCAAATAGTAGTTTCCAATTAACATGCCTATGGTTGGACTTTAGGGCCTCACCTTGACCCTTTGACCACACCATAGCATACCAAACCCCTAAGGGGTCCCCTTAGAGCACCAAGGACCCATTGGGGTCAACCAAATAGGTCAAGTTGACCAAAGTCAACCCTAACCTTAAATTGGTCAAAGTAGGCTAATTAGGGTCAATTGGCCTCCACCATGCCAAATTGACTTTTCCCCTACCCTTATAAGGATATTAGAGACCCAATGGACTAAAAACCCCCATCATGGGGCCACTAATTTGGCCAATTTGACCCATGTCAACTCTAGCCCTGTTTTGGTCGAACCAACACCTTTTGGATAAATTGGCCCAATTGGGGCACCACCATGACTCAACCAACTTTGGATGGTGTTAAGGGACTCAATACACACCACTTGGACTAGTCAAACCATCAGTTGACCAAGTCAACACCTCAAGTCAACACTTGGTCAACCTTGCCCAAAAAGAGGGGAAAAGGCTAACTCAAGCTCCACCCACTTGGGCTAGGCCCAATTGAAGTGACACTCTAGCCTCATGAGGCTAAAATTACATGGAATGCCTTTCTGGACGGGGTGACTAGGAGAGAGAAATTGGGAGTTTCCCCCAATTTGAAGAGAGAGAGAAAGTGGCCATTCAAGGTGAATTCATGGCATTCAAGGCAAATTGACCCCCCATTCATCTCCCCACAACCTCCATTCATCTCCCCATTGAATTCTAAGACGTTTTCCAGCCTTTCCCATGCCATCCGATGGAGAATTCAATAACGTTCAAGTGAAACTGAAATGGCCAATAATGGCACTCCACCATTAAGCCTCCCCCTCCTCAAATTGACCCTTCCATCACCTTCAGAAGGGGGATATCAGTTGAAATCGAGTCCTAGATCATTGCATTTGGTGGAGAATTGGGAGATCGGCATGGAGCTCAAGGAGGGTGGTCGGCCATGGAAAATCCGGGAAACAACTGCCATCAAGCCCGATTGGAGGTCTGGTTCTCCTCCTCCTCTCTTTATGGATATATCTTAGATCAAAATAAGTGAGAAATTGGGCTCAATTGAACCCGATCCAAGTGAGAAAATATAAAACTTTCCATGAAAATTGACTTGGTCGGGTTCGCCGGAAACCGCCCCTCCGGCAATTGTGCCGCCGTACGGCTATAGCCACCACCAGGGAGGTGGCCGGATGGCCGGGAAATTGAGGGAGGAGGTTCTACAGGTTGGTGCAATCCTGACCCTTGGATGGAGGAGGAAGATGACCAGCTGCCCCACGATTTTGCTTTAAGATCTGTGCACAGATCTGGTAATTAGTTTAATTGATATTTGTATTTTCTGTCACAAGTATTGTTGTACCTAGATTTAATTACAAAAAATACGTGGGGCAATCTACAGAAAAAGTGGTCAACACCAAAGTTGTAGCCCTTGGAGTCTAATTTAATTTAATATTTGTTTCAGCACAAACAGAGTAATGTAGCTCCATGTAGGTCCATTTTGGTGGGACTGGTCCCTAGTGTATGACAGCCACCATTTCTTGAATAACTTTTGATTGGGTAATGGGATTGAGTTGAAAATTGAAACCTAGGCTATTTGTACCTACACCCATAACATATCCAAAGATAGGAATTTTAAGAAAACTTTTTTTTAAGGTTTTTGTAATAATTTAATAATTCATATATTATTTAAATTTAGGGTCTAATTACCTCCAATCCCCTCTAAATTTTGGTGGGTGCCTATAAGGGTTTTTATATGACCCTGGTAAAATTAGCCCAGTGTGGACTGATTTGGTTAGGAAAATTGCTTACCCGAGTTTGGTCAAACTAGGTCAAAACAAGGTATGGTGTTCATTTTTGGGTATGGTGGTCAAAACTCATAAACATGATGTGAAACCTTGGCCACTAGTTTAGAATCACCTAAAACACCCCCATGAGTGATTTGTGGTGGTGTGGAGGTGGATATGACCTAGGACCCTAGCTTTATCCCTATGGGTGCATATAGAACCTTGTGAAGGTCATGTGGTCAAAAGTCCTAGAATGATCATGAGACTTAGTAGATATGTTCATGGGGTGTAATAATGCCCTAGGGAATTTTGAGAGAATTTTAGGAGTATTTATTCCCCCTAAATTAGATTATAACCCCTTTTGGTCTTTTTCTTGTAAAGGAAATTTACATGCTCAAATGGCCTTGGATGATAGTGAAACCTTGGTAGTGCCTTTAATATCACATGAAGGACCTCTGGTAATTTTTGTGTAATTAATTAAATGATTTAACCAGCACTTCATTCACAATGCACTTATTTTACCTTAACCATAATATAATAGAGGGTCCTTTACTCTCTAAAAAAATGTGCAACTTGGTGATAGGACACTTTAGGGCATTAGGAAGCTCTGCAAATTTGTATATATATTTTGGAGATTGTTATCAGTAGGCTACTTGACAACATGTTCATATTAAGATCTATTTTGAATATTTATTTAGGTGAGAAAAAGATTTCCATAAATTGTGAAACTCAGTAAGTAAGCCTTTATGGTCATCTTAGAGATCTGGTATTTATTTCATAATTTTTGGAATTATTTAACAGTAGGTTCCTTCAGAATTTTCCCTAGAAAGGGTTTCTTTGGAATATTCATTTATGTGATTAATTTGCCTTTATAAATTCTGAAATTTGGGCAGTAGACTTTTCTGACTAATATAAAGGTCTAGTAATTTTTCCATAATTTTTGGATAAGTATTTTTGATGGTTCCTTAACCTCCAACTTTGGAAAGATGCCAAATATTATAATTAGAGGACAATTCCTGATTGTAAAATTGTGACATTCTGTACTTATGGTTATTTAGGCATGATAGATTTATTTTAATTTTATGGGAGTCATATCATAAGAATACCTTACACTTCATGCTCATATTCATACTTAGCAAATATTGGAGAAATGATAATAAATGTAAATAATTAAGAAACAAATCTGATTCTCTGGATATAGTTTTGAAAGATCATGATAGACCTCCAGTAAATATCTTGAGTCAGTTGGATGAATATTTGGAGTACCTCCCCTTATGTAACTCATATAACTCATTTGGTGTGCGTATAGTAAAACAATAAAACATGAGAACTTTATGGATCATTAGGAGGGAATGGAAGGTAGAGGTTGTACCTAGACTGGTTGAGAAGATTGAAGGTCACCAGAAAGGAGTTTAGGTGATGAAAGTGTGCTAGGTGAGTTAAGGGTAAAGTTGTGCTCGGGATTGACGAAAGATCGTCTTTCCCCTAGCGGGTCATAAAATACTTAGGGTATTCCAAGTGTAATAACAAGGAGGGTGTTCTTATGGCTAGATACCAACAACACTAAGTGTCTTGAGAAAGGGGGCTTTGGGGTGTCATCCCGTTATATTTCCTAGTACCGTAGCGAGCCCCTTATAGGCTAATCCTCGGGAAGTCTAAGATAAACCATAAATTGTAGGGATAAGTTGATGCACAAGATTAAATTAATAATACGCACACCCACACCCCGTAGTTACGGGAGGTTCGTTGGTTTGGTTGTACGAGCGGTAGGCTCGGTGGTTGAAGTAGCGAACTAGTTAGTCTGGTGAGCTTGTGACTCAGTAATGCTTGTTAGTATGGACGGGTTGGTCCGACGAGCCGTTGGCCCGGAAGGTTATGATGACGGGTAGGTTAGGCCGGGGAGTTTATGTCTCGGAATAATGTAGAACAAGTTTGCATGTGCATGATGGTGGTGGGTCTTCGGTATTGGACGGTCGTTCACACCGACGTCAATACGTTGACTCGGCAAGTGTGGAATTTGCACTTAACCATAAAAGTCTAGTGGTCCATCCAGTAAGAGTACGCAGATGCTCCGTGGATTTGCGTTGAGGCGTACGATAGGTCTAGGTTAGGTAGTGTGAATACCAACCTAGAGGTGGGCGAGGCCCAACCCACTGCTTCCGTTAGCCACTACGGGAGTATCCTGGGAGTCTCGCTAGCTCCAAAAAAGGGGAACTAAAGGTCTGTGCGCATAGAGTCGAAGTGTGTGAGTTACACTTATATGAACATAGCATAAACTGCATAACTCTACATGTTATGGCATAAACATTGCTTTTCAACACCTACCCCTATCGTATAAATTGGTTATGGGACTCTTTATACGATAGGCCTTGCTAAACGACCCCTTGGTCTATAGGGTTGTATGGGCATTCCTATAAATCAATGGTTACTTTTATATTATATACTTGTCTTTATTTACTGCTCTTTAATTGCTCCTTACCATGCTTTATTTATTGCTTCAAATGTATATATATACCTGAGTAGTAGTGATATTTCCTGTAGACTAGATCCGCCGTCATCTGCTTTATTTTATACCCCTTGCTGTCCTCTAGTTCATCCTCCCACACAGTGCTTAGGATCCATTGGGGGTGGGGTGGGGAACATCAGGCTTAGTCTTTTTGACTAACGGTCGGTGGACCATATCATTTTAGGGGATCGAGGAGACATAGCAACACCAGAGGCCGCTGCAGACGGAGGCGGGCTAGTCAATTACAGGCGCACCAAATTCAGAATCAGTGAGTGATTAGTAGTTAGCTTCTGCTAGTGGTCTTGTAGTGAGGACATGATGTACAGGGCATGAGCCCTTTATTACTGTAACCCTTGTTATTTCAGTTATATCATGTGGACATTTATTATATATAGCATGGGATTGTGGAATTGAACTTCTATTTTTTGTTTATACTTTTCTTCTTCTGTGATTGATATGGCCGGCAGGATCAGCGCTTTGTAGTGGCCAGCTTCGTGTATGTTGGTGTCTCCGCAAAGCGGTGGTTCTGGGCATAAGACCCCAGTTTTGAAAGGAAAAAAGGGGTCTTACAAACTGGTATCAGAGGAAACCTCGATCCAACGAAAAGAAGTCCACAAACTCTGGGCCACCCCGCAAGAGTTTAGTTTGAGGACAAACTAAACAGCAGAAGCAATGGTGTGCCCATATGGGGAAAATCACATGAAAAAGTCCACTTTTAATTGAATCTTTTTGATAAGTTTTCTTTTATAGCCTGCGACGAACCCTGCCCCAAGCAGGGAATACCTCCGGCTACAAAGATCTCTTTAGATAGTCCTTTACTCAATGAGTTAGACTAAACCCCACTAGGATAAATGACTTACCATGACAATTTATACCATGCCCTAGTCTGAAATAGATCGTAGGTATAATTTTGGTGAAGGTACGAGGATACCCCAAAAAGGCTAGAGAAAGAGAGCTTGACACATAAGCAGAATGGTAGGGGACTCGTAGATCTAACCCTCATACCGGTGACATGTTTATATAGAGACAACCACCATCAGATAAGTATTGAAGTTCAGAAGATACCCGTTTGGGATTGGGTCACATGTTGACCCTGATAAGGTTATTGTAGAGGGTACCTTAAAGAGTCTAATGAATGAAATACACCAACAATTCTCAAGATAGAACCCCAAGTCTAAGGTTGTGTGCCTTGAGGATTTTTTACATACTTAGGATGAATATTACATGGAGATATCAAAGATACTTAGCCCAAAATTGATAGTGGATTATCTTTTGTTTTTTGGGGCTTACCTTTTGTTTATTGGGCAAATTAGTTACTGACTTGGGTTTCCTTTGGATCTAATTTAGAAGGTGTTGTGTCATAAGCATGGTGATTTTGAAGTCGATCTTATTCGATGTTACTCGGGCAAGGATGAGATAATGTAAAAGTAGGTCTGGAATGATGATCTGAAGTATTACCAGGACAATGAAAGGACATCCTAGATCGAGGAACTACTTGACCTTAGTTGAACCATTAGAAATGTAAAGTTGCTAGGTCTAATCACATAGGGATGCTGATATCCCATTCTATAAGTTAAGGACGGAAATTAGATCTTACAATTATAGTTATATCCGGAAGTTCTTGTGGTTTGGGGTATTCGGAGGTGTTCAACTTACGATTTGTTAAAAATCACGCCCTATCATGGAGAAAAATTTAACTACAATAATAAGCCTTATACCTTGGGATCTATGATGACGAATAACAAGAGATCTTAGAACTTATTTGAATTAGAATATTGTGTTTGAGTTTACTATGATAAGAACAATCTAAGTTTATCTTACTTTGGACAATCCGAAAGTGATCAAGACTAGCATATGTGGAAGTGATAGGAATTTGGTGAAATTAACGTGAAGATATTTCCTTGATGAAATTGACTTGTGAAAAATCTTAGGGTTTCAAAATATTTTACCGGTATACCTTATGAATCAAACTCCACATAGAAAGTGATTGGGAGTCATCTTCAAACATTGATACTAGTGTTGGTTGGTTAACATATGTTCATAAGATCCATGTGTACACCCCCTTAAATTCTGAGGATAATTGGGACGCTTGATGATGTGATCAGTCCCATTAAATGATAAGAATTGAATAAAATCATAAAGTTGATTTGGTTGATGACTCGGGCGTACTCGTAGGAATAAGAATCTCATTTTGTAGAGAAGTTTTTATAGAGTCGATGCCTACCCACATAAATGAGAAATATAGTCACCGGAAAAATGGTGTATTACGGAATGTATATTTCCCCGGAATGAGGAAAGACAACATAAGTTTTGTGACGCACCGTGAGGCTTGTCAGTTGGTGAAGGCCAAGTGCAAGAGTCTTTGGGGAACTACTATAGTCACTGCCCATGTTAGAGTGGAGTTCGAGGAAATATTCATGGATAGGAGAAGCTTATTAGGGAGCCACTAGAACTGAAGCAGCAGAAATATCCGGAGCTTTTGCTTCAGGCATAATTAGTCTCTTATGGGATGTTACATATAATCACTTGCGGTAGAAACCCCGCAGGCCTAACCTGAATTTCGAGGATGAAATTATTATTTTTGGTTTATTGGGATTTGTAACATCCCCCAAACAACTAGACCCCTAGAGTGATTTTGTCATAACTAGGTCATGACAGAACCCTAGGAAGCTTGAAGAGATCACTTGGCCTTATGCAAGAAGGAGGAAAACCACAGTGGTCTGCAAATAGCAGTTTCTAGTTAACAAGCCTAGGGTTGGACTTTAGGGCCTCGACTTGACCCTTTGACCCCACCATAGCATACCTAACCCTTATAGGGTCCCCTTAGAGAACCAAGGACCCACTGGGGTCAACCAAATAGGTCAAGTTGACCGAAGTCAACCTTAACCTTAAATTGGTCAAAGTAGCCTAATTAGGGTCAATTGGCCTCCACCATGCCAATTTGACTTTTCCCTTACCCTTATAAGGATATTAGAGACCCAATGGACTACAAAACCCCATCATGGGGCCACCAATTTGGCCAATATGACCCAAGTCAACACTAGCCCTGTTTTGGTCAAACCAACACCTTTTGGATAAATTAGCCCAATTGGGGCACCACCATGACTCAACCAACTTTGGGTGGTGTAAATGGACTCAAGACACACCACATGGACCAGTCAAACCATCATGTGTCCAAGTCAACACCTCAAGTCAACACTTGGTCAACCTTGCCCAAAGAGGGGAAAAGGTTAACTCAAGCGTAACCCACTTGGGATAGGCCCAATTGAAGTGACACTCTAGCCTCATGAGGTTGAAATTACATGGAATGCCATCCAATTTCTGGAGGGGGTGACTAGGAGAGAGAAATTGGGAGTTTCCCCCAATTTAAAGAGAGAGAAAGTGGCCATTCAAGGTGAATTCATGGCATTCAAGGCAAATTGACCCCCCATTCAACTCCCCACAGCCTCCATTCATCTCCCCATTGAATTCTAAGACATTTTCCAGCCTTTCCCATGCCATCCGGTGGAGAATTCAAGAATTTTCAAATGAAACCGAAATGGCCATTAATGGCACTCCACCATTAAGCCTCCCCCTCCTCAAATTGACACTTCCATCACCTTCAGATGGGGGATATCAGTTGAAATTGAGTCCTAGATCATTGCATTTGGTTGAGAATTGGGAGATCGACAAGGTGCTCAAGGAGGGTGGTCGGCCATGGCAAATCCGGGAAACAACCGCCATCAAGCCCGATTGGAGGTCTGGTTCTCCTCCTCTCTCTCTCTATGGATATATCTTAGATCAAAATAGGTGAGAAATCAGGATCAATTGAGCCCGGTCCAAGTGAGAAAATATGAAACTTTCCATGAAAATTGACTTGGTCGGGTTCGTCGGAAACCGCCCCTTGGGCGACCGTGCCGCCGCCCGGCGATAGCCACCACTTTAACGGAGGTGGTGGTGGTGGCCGGCCAGGGAGGTAGCCGGATGGCCGGGAAATTGATGGAGGAAGTGCTACAAGTCGGTGAAATCCTGACCCTTGGCTGGAGGAAGAAGAAGACCAACTGCCCCACGATTTTGCTTCAAGATCTGTGCACAGATCTGGTAATTAGTTTAATTGATTTTTGTATTTTCTGTCACAAGTATTGTTGTACCTAGATTTAATTACTAAAAATACTTGGGTCCCTCTACAGAAAAGGTGGTAAACACCACAGTTGTAGCCCTTGGAGTCTACTTTAATTTAAAATTTGTTTCATCCCAAAAGAAGTAGTGTAGCTCCCTGTAGGTTCATTTTGGTGGGACTGGTCCCTAGTGTAGGACAACCACCATTTCTTGAATCACTTTTGATTGGATTTTGGGATTGACTTGAAAATTGAAACCTTGGCTATTTGTACCTACACCCATAACATATCTAAAGATGAGAATTTTAGGAGAACATTTTTTTAAGGTTTTTGTAATGATTTAATTATTCATATATTATTTAAATTTAGGGTCTAATTACCTCCAATCCCATCCAAATTTTGGTGGGTTCCTTCTAGGGTTATTATATGACCCTGGTAAAAATTTTAGCCTAGTTTGGACTGAATTGGTTAGTAAAATTGCTAACCCAAGTTTGGTCAAACTAGGTCAAAACAAGGTATGGTGTTCATTTTGGGGTATGATGGTCAAAACTCATCAACATGATGTGAAACCTTGGCCACTAGTTTCGGATAACCTAAAACACCCCCATGAGTGATTTGGGGTGGTGTGGAGGTGGATATGCCCTAGGACCCTAGCTTTATCCCTAGGGGTATATAGAACCTTGTGAAGGTCATGTGGTCAAAAGTCCTAGAATGATCATGGGACTTAGAAGATATGTTCATGGGGTATAATAATGCCCTATGAAATTTTGAGAGAATTTTAGGAGTATTTATTCCCCCTAAATTAGATTATAACCCCTTTAGGTCTTTTTCTTGTAAAGGAAATTTACATGCTAAAATTGCCTTGGATGATGGTGAAACCTTGGTAGTGCCTTTAATAGCACATGAAGGACCTTTGATAATTTTTGTGTAGTTAATTAAATGCTTTAACCAGCACTTCATTCACAAGGCACTTATTTTACCTTAACCTTAAGAAATTTAATTGAGGGTCCAATACTCTCTATAAAATGTGAAACTTAGTGATAGGACACTTCAGGCACTAGGAAGCTCTGCACATTTTTATATATTTTTGGAGATTGTTATCAGTAGGCTGTTGGACATGTGTGTCACATCCCTTTGTTTGAGAATAACAAATCCCATATTGTATTTGATAATGCTTGTAGTGTGTTTATAGTGTGCGGGAAATATAGGTGCAATACTCCACAGGTAGAAAGCAGCTTGGAACAATCTTTTGAAAGGAGCAGCGCCACCGCCAGCGCTATCGCTAACTCCAGCGCTACCGCCAGCGCTATCGCTGCCGCCAGGCGCTATCTCGAGTTCGTGCACAGCGACGGTTTCGCAACCGCTACCGCTACCGCTACCGCCAGCGCTACCGCTACCGCAGCGCTATCGCTACCGCCAGGCGCTATCTCCAGTTCATGCACAGCGCTACGCCGCCAACGGTTTCGCAACCGCTCCACACGAACGCTACCACAGGTGCTAGCCACTACCGCAGGCGCTAGCTCCAAGTTCTATAAATTGGAGCTTTGCTTCTCCTTTTGACTAGAGATCCCAGAGAGGTTGCTTGTGCCACAATTCCAGTGTTGTTATGCTGCCGAAGATGGATCTCCCACAAAAAGCTTAAGGAGAATTCTGGAGGAAGACTACGTCATGCTACATCCGAAGGACGATCGCTTTGACCTCGCTTATACTACAACGATCCTTCATCCTCAACTCCAGAGATCTCATATAGGGAGTTTTATTATTGTTTTTCATTATTTCCATTCCATACTTTTTGTAACCAGTTAGAGAATTCGCCTTGTGTTGGCGACTAGGTCTGGGTAGGACTTAGGGGGAAATTCGCCTTGTGTTGGCGACTAGGTCTAGGTGATTAGATCTAGGGGGTGCTCGAGGCCATATCCGGGGAAGGATTGGCTAGAGCGGCTTGAGGCCATATCCGAGGAAGGATAGGCTAAAGCCAACCGGTTCGTGCGGATACGAGTCGGTATAGAAAAGGAAAAATTATTTACATATGTACGCCTCCGATTTCTAGCGATATTGAAATCAATTTTTATAAACACCTTTTTATAAAAATACAATCATGTCTCTATTTGTGTTTACTTGATTTCTCACTTTTGGCGTTATCTCTATAATATTGGTTACAAAGCTTTCAATTCAAATCACTTTGTCTAAATTGTTTATCTTAATCTATTTCATCATATAACAATTTAGCACTTGTTTCTAAATGCTAAACTTGCAAATTTTGATATTTTCTTCCTTTAGCTAAATTGTTATTTTGTGTTCTAATATTACTTTAAACAATTTAGTAATTTCCATAAAATTATAAAAAGATTTTTTATTCCCTTATTCACCCCCCTCTAAGGGCGCCGTAAGATCCAACAAGTGGTATCAAAGCGCAGGTTATTCCAAACGGTTTAAAAACCAGGAATAATGGCGTCTCATGATCTCGCTTCTACTAGTAGGGGAAATTTTCTTATAAATGAAAAATCTTTAGTACCACCTTTATTTGAAGGCAAAAATTATAATGGGTGGAAATTTCTTATGGAAAAATTTCTTAAGTCTTTGGATATAGAAGTATGGAATATTACTATTAAAATACCCCCAAGTACTTTAAATAAAAATGAAATGTTTTTAAATGCCAAATCAATGAATAGTCTATATTGTGCATTGCATCAAAATATTTTCAAACTAATTTATACACTTCCTACTGCTTATGAAGTTTGGAAATTTCTTGAGAATACTTATAGTCTTCCTTCTACAGATGATGAACAAGAGGAATTCCTTATGGATCCAAGAGAAGAAATCGACGAGGAATTCCTTATGGATCCAAGAGAAGAAATCGACGAGGAATTCCTTATGGATCCAAGAGAAGAAATCGACGAGGAATTCCTTATGGATCCAAGAGAAGAAATCGATGAGGACTCATGCTTGGAGGAAGAAAAATACAACGTCATAATGTTGGACTCATTTGTTGGCAACACATCAAGCAAAAGAGAAGACGGAAACTATAGCAAGGTAAGAAAATCTAAATCTTCTCTTTTTGTAACAAATTCTATTTCTACTTCTCGTATGCTTAAAATTGCTAAACGTAAAATTTTAAAGTTAAAAATTGCTAATTCCAAATTACGTTTAGAAAATAAATCTTTAAAAGCAAACGATAATGTAGAATCAAATATTGATGTGATAAATTCTCTTTCCTTCTCTTTAGTTAAAATTCCTATTCCTTGTCTTAATTGCAATTTATTAAAAGAAAAATTCAAGGAAATTGAAAGAGGACTCTTAATTTCTAAAAGGCAAAATGAAAAATTGTTAATTGAAAATGATGTTTTATCTTGTAAGTTAATACAATTAAAATATTTTGTTGAAAAATTTCAAATGTCACCTAATGAATTTCATCATAAGATTTTGAATAACAAGGATAAATTAACTTACAAAATCATTTCTAAAAATGACCATTTTCACACATTAAATCAAAAGGAGTTTGGTTTCAAAAATAATTATGATCCTCATAAAATTCTTAAGAGTCACTATTATAAGTCTCAATATATTTTCAATCCTGACTCAAATTTAAAAACTCCTTTTCATGAACATCAAACTATAAATTATTATCCTTCATATTATAAGAGTATGTCTATAAGAAAGAGTGGAAATGAAAATCATCAAAAGAAGAATCAATCATTTAAAACATATTGTAACCCACTCTTTCAACAATCATTTCTAAAGAAAGACAATCACTCTTATAAACTTTCAAAGAATCAATATAATAAAATTCATGATGATTATCAACATCAATCTACTTTGAAAAATAATTTGAATAAACATAAATCTCAAATGAATTATTTTTCAAACAAATATAATCATATAAAGATGTCATATAATCATTATATGGATTTATGTGATAAACAACCAAGGTATGAATGGAGACCCATAAAGAAAAATGTCATATCAACTTTACTTGACAAAGCCCATTCATCATTATCTTTCCAAAAGCCATCACGATATATTTGGGTACCCAAAGGAACCATCCCACATGGTCCCATTTGGATACCTAAATCTCTTATTAATTAGCATCCAATCATTTGCATGAAGTAGATCAATACTCTACTTCATGATATGCTTAATTGCCACTTTTCTTTTGTTTATTTTTTTTTTGAACAAACATACTATGATCACTTTATATATCATGTAATATGACTTTCATATATTAAGCCTTATGTTTATCAAATCAAATTTGAATTAAAATTGAACATTAAGGCATATATTTTTTCAAAGTGATCTATCTCTCATCTTAAATTGTTTAAATATATCCTTTTAAATCCTTTGCCCATCAATGTCTTGAATTAACATTATCATTTGAATATAAAATTATTTTCAAGACTAATGAAATTATTTTAAAAAAAATATGGATTTAAATGGTTTATTAAAGGGCTTAAGCTAAAAATTAAAATGCACAACGTTTTGATTATTTTTCTATTTGTTGCATTTGATAGCCCTTATAATGAAAAATATTATCAAATAAAATTGAAAACAAAAGTTCATCTAAACGCATGTTTAATCTTTCAAAAATGCGAGTTTACGATCAAAACTTCAAACATCCATATCTTTTGATCCGCTTGCCTAATTTTCGCGTTTAATATATTTTCAGAAAGAGCACAAAAATCTCCATCCAACGGCAAACTAGGCTTGCTCATTTGAGTTCTTTTGGTGTTGTCAACTTGCCCAATTTCAACTCCGTTTTAAAAAGCTATCTTAGTTTGCTTGATTTGGAAATTTCTGTGTTTATAGATTTTTCATCATATGCTATCCTTAGTATAATTATTTCATATATTAATTTAGATATTATGTGTGTGATGTGTGTCACCAATGTTTGCATGTAATTTAGACCTTAGAATCATCTTGTATCATTAAGATCAAATCAAAAGTTTAATCATTTCATTCTAGGTCTAAAGAAAATTAATTTGAAAACTTCTCATATTACATGCAACATAATCTCCATTAATCCTATGTAATAACATTGCATTCAAACTCATTATCCTAGCATTGCTTCTTGGTCTATGCTTATATATTTATGCTAGGTATAACATGTACAATGTTATTTAAATTTCATGATAACTATGTGATTTGAAATTATAATAGAATACTAAAATTCCAACAAACACATAGTTTATGGATTAATCATTAGAATATTTATGAATATTGTTTCATGAATCATATATTATCATGCAAAACCAAAGATCAATAAATTCAATTATTGAATGGCATTTTATTTCAAAACTATATATTTGTGATCTTTATCTTTGATATGATAGCTTGATCATCATTTTCTAGACTTAAAATTCAAACATGCTCATTCAAAAGAAAATCACCAATTCATATGGTCATAAGTCTAGAAGAATTAGAATTTACACACATCATGATGATCTAACATATATTCTATGCAAAAATTCTCTTTAATCATAAATCATAATTCATGTTCTATCAAGACATATCTCAAATCGATAATAGGAATTATGAATCTTATGATAAAAATTATGAATAATGTTTTCTTTACATTATTTGATGTATTGATTTGTTTTGCTAGTGATTGCATGTATCTCTCATATTTGTAGACTCTAGAATCAACTTTGTAATGAAGATATACATCAAACTTAATCATCACTCTATTCTAGATCTATAATTTTGGAATACATGCAATTTCAATATAAATCTTATGACATAACATTAAACCCAAAACTCATCATACTAGCATTGTCACTTATTGAATATTAGTCATTGTGCTAGTTATCACATATCGTCATCTCATAAAAGTAGAAAAACTATGCGGCTTTATAACTCATCACATTAAATAAAACCCATAGTTTATAAATCAACCCATAGTTTAAAAGCTTAGGTTGTCCAAAGATTATTCACCTTTGACTTCACATCTCACAATAGCGGGGGCGTAGGGTTGTATGCATTAGAGACCTAACCTCTAAGTCATGTCTTGTCCTTAACCGGGGAGGGTTCCAGTGGGGCCTTGCGAGGTACTGGGGGGAAAGAGTGCTAGGTTGAGCATTCTCTAGTGCGTGCATATGGGATTAACACCCCAACATACAGCATGTGTGCAGCTCCTCATGCCCATCCGTCACTTAGTACGGGGCTAGGGTGTAGACATTTAGTCGGAGTAGTCTTTAATCTTAGGACAAACTTATATTACTCTTTGCATGAGCATTTTATTTACTTATCACTTTAATCATGCATATTTTGGGTTGTTTAATAAAAAAATGTCCTCTTGTGTTTGCATAATTTATCTTTTTGAGCTTAAATGTTTTTGTAAAACACATGAATTTGAAAAAGCCAAAGTTTCATGCAAATTTGATCCACCTAGAGATCTCCAAAAATTCTGAAATTACAGCATGGAACTACTCTAAGGACACTTAATCAATATCAAAAATAAAAAATTTAAAATTCCTAAAAAATCGTGTACTGTTTGCGGCGCTATCACTAGCGCCGGCGCTAGCATGAGTGTCTGATTTTTCTGTGTTTTAAAATTTCTAAAAATCATTAAAAATATTTTAGTCTATATGTACAACTTTGTTTTTGTATTTCTGACATTTGCTATTTTTGTTTTTATTCATATTATGAAAAATCAACTACAAAAGTTCAAAATTCAAAAAATGCAAAAATATGTTTTTGTTATTTGTGTTTTTATTCATATTATGAAAAATCTACTACAAAAAATTCAAAATTCAAAAAATACAAAAATATGTTTGTGTGATTTTTCTGTTTTTATTTAAAAAAAAATTCAAAACAAAAAAAAAACTGTATGATCTTTATTGCCAATATTAAGCATATATGAATTCTATTATTTAGAATTATTTACAATGTAAAAACATATTCTTTCAAATTACTATGAACATTGTTTTGCTTATCATGCTTTGATATATCTATTTAAAGTGCATCAATTGTATTGAAAAATGTGTAGAACCAAGCTTAGCATGCCTCTAAGTATGAGTAAATGTTTTATGATTGATAATGATACATTTCACTCACTTATTTTGGTAATCAACATGTGTGTCTAAATCTAAAAATGCTTGCTTGTGTATTGTATTTGTACAATGAATTAAAACTTGCATAAGTTTATTGCCTACACTACATTTGAATTGCACTTATGAAATTTAGAAAAGTGGTTAAGTTAAAAATTTTGGTTTGCAAAACAAGTGTATTCGGAGAATGTTGTCTCACAAATGTGAACAAAAAATTATATATATGTAGACAAATATAACTCCACCAAGCACTACTTGAACCTCCTGATAAGTCTTCATAAGCATTGTGAGGTTGAGCACCTTGGAAAGAATAGTAAAGTTACTTTTGCAAACCTTGGTTATTACACAACTTTGTTAAAAATTATGTGCATTAAAAGTGTGTGAAAGTAATTTACTTATGTTTTATTATGCATTTTACTTTACATATGTCTTGTATTTTGGTGATTTATATCAATTGTTAACATTGCCCAAAATACACTTATGTGCACATCATTATCTTTCAAAACACTTCTTCTCATGAGTATTGGATTCTAATGCTTTATTTATACTACTCTTTATATAAAAATGCACTAGATAAACCTAGCCTGATCTCTACAATATTTTGGTATTTCTTGAACTTAGAATTAAGTAACATTGTAGTTTAATCTCTCTTTGATATGTTCATTTCATGCTTGGTATTTTTATGAAAAACTTTGAGATTTCAAAAAGGTTAAAACATCTTTCAATTTTGAACCAAAACTCATATTTCTACTTATGCTTTTCATGCTTACAAAAAGATGTTTATTATTATCTTCCGCTTGCTTTCAACTCTTATCTTTATATTTGAAATCTCTTATTTATGCTATGCTTAAACTCTTTATCATTATTTATATTCCGAAAAGCTCGATCATGTTATATAAATGCCTCCTTACTACCCTCACCCCACCTTCTTTTGATAATACCAAAATGGGGAGATTAATTGAAGAAATCTATATATGAGAAATATAGATAAATAAGGGGAGACTAATTCATGAAATCTATCATTTAGGGGGAGTACCACATAAATTGCATTTATGTAGGGGGAGCATTAAGTTAGGGGGAGTATGCACATTATCATGCATATCATTTACTATAGTTGCACTTTTATCTTGCTTATCTTATCTATAAACACTATTGTTGATTTCTTTCTTAAAGGATTAGTTATTATCAAAAGGGGGAGATTGTTGGACATGTGTGTCACATCCCTTTGTTTGAGAATAACAAATCCCATATTGTATTTGATATTGCTTGTAGTGTGTTTATAGTGTGTGCAGGAACTATATGTGCAATACTCCACAGGTAGAAAGCAGCTTGGAACAATCTTTTGAAAGGAGCAGCGCTACCTCTAGCGCTATCGCTAACGCCAGCGCTACCGCCAGCGTTATCGCTACCGCCAGGTGCTATCTCGAGTTTGTGCACAGCGACGATTTCGCAACCGCTACTGCTACTGCTACCGCCAGCGCTACCGCTACCGCCAGCGCTATCACTACCGCCAGGCGCTATCTCCAGTTTGTGCACAGCGCCACGCCACCGACGGTTTTGCAACCGGTCCACACGAACGCTACCGCAAGCACTAGCTCCAAGTTCTATAAATTGGAGCTTTGCTTCTCATTTTGACTAGAGATCCCAGAGAGGTTGCTTGTGCCACAATTCCAGTGCTGTTATGCTGCCGAAGATGGATCTCCCACAAAAAGCTTAAGGAGAATTCTGGAGGAGGACTACGTCACGCTACATCCGAAGGACGATCGCTTCGACCTCACTTATACTACAGCGATCCTTCATCCTCAACTCGAGAGATCTCATATAGGGAGTTTTATTATTGTTTTTCATTATTTCCATTCCATACTTTTTGTAACCATTTAGAGAATTCGCCTTGTGTTGGCGACTAGGTCTGGGTAGGACTTAGGGGGAAATTCGCTTTGTGTTGGCGACTAGGTCTAGGTGATTAGATCTAGGGGGTACTCGAGGCCATATCCGGGGAAGGATTGGCTAGAGCGGCTTGAGGCCATATCCGGGGAAGGATAGGCTAAAGCCAACCGGTTCGTGGCGATACGAGTCAGTATAGAAAAGGAAAAATTATTTACATATGTACGCCTCCGATTTCTAGCGATATTGAAATCAATTTTTGTAAACACCTTTTTATATAAATACAATCATGTCTCTATTTGTGTTTACTTGATTTCTCACTTTTGGCGTTATCTCTATAATATTGGTTACAAAGCTTTCAATTCAAATAACTTTGTCTAAATTTTTTATCTTAATCTATTTCATCATATAACAATTTAGCACTTATTTCTAAATCCTAAACTTGCAAATTTTGATATTTTCTTCCTTTAGATAAATTGTTATTTTGTGTTCTAATATTACTTTAAACAATTTAGTAATTTCCATAAAATTATAAAAAGATTTTTTATTCCCTTATTCACCCCCCCCCCCTCTAAGGGCGCCGTAAGATCCAACATAGGCTACTTCACAACATGTTCATATTAGGATCTATTTGGAATATTTATTTAGGTGAGAAAATGATTTCTATAAATTGTGAAACTCAGTCAGTAAGCCTTTATGGTCTTCTTAGAGATCTAGTATTTATTTCATAATTTTTGGAATGATTTAACAGTAGGTTCATTCACAATTTTCCCTAGAAAGGGTTTCTTTGGAATATTCATTTATGTGATTAATTTGCCTTTATAAATTCTGAAATTTGGCCAGTAGACTTTTCTGACTAATATGAAGGTCTAGTAATTTTTCCATAATTTTAAGATAAGTATTTTTGATGGTTCCTTCATTAACCTCCAACTTTGGAAAGATGCCAAATATTATAATTAGAGGACAATTCCTGATTTTAAAATTGTGGCATTCTGTACTTATGGTTATTTTGGCATGATAGATTTATCATAATTTAATGGGAGCCATATCATATGAATACCTTACACTTCATGCTCATATTCATACTTGGCAAAATTTGGAGAAATGATAATACATGCAAATAATTAAGGAAAAATATTATTCTCTGGATTTAGTTTTGAAACATCATTATAGACCTCCAGTAAATATCTTGATTCATTTGGATGAATATTTGGAGTACCTCCCCTTATGTAACGCATATAACTCATTTGGTCTGCGTATAGTAAAACTATAAAACCTGAAAACTTTATGGATCATTAGGAGCGAATGGAAGCTAGAGTTTGTACCTAGACTGGTTGAGAAGATTGAAGGTCACCAGAAAGGAGTTTAGGTGATGAGAGTGTGCTTGGTGAGTTAAGGGTAAAGTTGTGCTCGGGATTGACGAATGATCGTCTTTCCCCTAGCGCGTCATAAAATACTTAAGGTAATCCAAGTGTAATAACAAGAAGGGAGTTCTTATGGGTAGATACCAATAACACTAAGTGTCATGATAAAGGGGGCTTTGGGGTGTCATCCCATTATAGTTCATAGTACCGTAGCGAGCCCCTTACAGGCTAATCCGCTGGAAGTCCAAAATAAATCATGAATTATAGGGATAAGTTGATGTACAAGATTAACTTAATAATACGCACACCCACACTCTGTAGTTACAGGAGGTTAGTTGGTTTGGTTGTACGAGCAGTAGGCTCGGTGGTTAAAGCAGCGGAATAGTTATTCTGGTGAGCTTGTGACTCAGTAATGCTTGTTGGTATGGACGGGTTGGTCCAGCGAGCCGTTGGCCCGGAAGGTTATGATGACGGGTAGGTTAGGCCGGGAGTTTATGGCTCGGGATATAGTAGAACATGTTTGCATGTGCATGAAGGTGGTGGGTCTTCGGTATTGGACGGTCGTTCACACCGACGTCAATACATTGACTCCGCAAGTGTAGAATTTGCACATAGACATAAAAGTTTGGTGGTCCAGCCAGTAAGAGTGTGCAGATGCTCCGCGGTTTTGCGTTGAGGCGTACGATAGGTCTAGGTTAGGTAGTGTGAATACCAACCTAGAGCTGGGCGAGGCCCAACCCACCACTTCTGTTTGCCACTACGGGAGTATCCTGGGTGTCTTGCTAGCTCCAAAAAGGGGGAACTAAAGGTCTGTGCGCATAAATTCAAAGTGTGTCAGTTGCACTTGTATGAACATAGCATAAATTGCATAACTCTGCATGTCATGGCATAAACATTGCATTTTAACCCCTACCCCAATCGTATAAATTGGTTATTTGACTCATTATACGATAGGCCTTGCTAAATGACCCCTTGGTCTATAGGTTTGTATGTGCATTACTTAAATCAATGGTTTTTTTTTTATATTATATACTTGTCTTTATTTACTGCTCTTTAATTGCTCTTTACCATGCTTTATTTATTGCTTCAAATGTATATATACCTTAGTAGTGGTAGATATTTCTTGTAGACTAGATCCGTCGTCATCTGCTTTGTTTTATACCCCTTGCTGTCCTCCGCTTCATCCTCCCACGCGGTGCCTAGGAGCCATTGGGGGTGGGGAACATAAGGCTTAGTCTTTTTGACTAACGGTCGGTGGACCATATCATTTTAGGGGATCGAGGAGACGCAGCAACACCAGAGGTCACTGCAGACGGAGGCGAGCCAATCTGGTACAGGAGCACCAGATTCAGGATCAGTGAGTGATTAGTAGTTAGCTTCCGCGAGTGATCTTGTAGTGAGGACATGATGTACAGGGCATGAGCCCTTTATTATTGTAACCCTTATTATTTCAGTTATATCATGTGGACATTTATTATATATAGCATGTGATTGTGGACTTGAACTTCTACTTATCATTTATACTTTTCTTCTTTTATGATCGATATGGCCGGTAGGATCGGCGCTTTATAGTGGCCACCTTCATGTCTGTTGGTGTCACTGCAAAGCGGCGGTTCTGGGCATAAGAACCGGGTTTTTGAAGGAAAAAAATGGGGTGTTACATAGGATTCGATAGTATTGCATAGTAGATAGATCTTAGCATTTTAGAATAGAGGACTAGCATCGACGCTACTGCAGGCGCTAGTGCTAGCGCTGGTGCTAGTGATTCTTGTTTAATTTTAATTTCTCTAATAATAATGTGGCAGATGGCTCCTGGATCTAAGGGATAGAAACAAGCAGGACTAGCAGTGGAGATAGCCACGGTGTGTGTCCCCTATTTCGTGGAGTTTTCTATGCCAAGACACCACCACATCATGCAGCTGTTCGCAACCTCCGTAGTGTTGAATGCGTTTCTTTCGGAGGGGTTTTCTTCAGATTTAGTACGAGAGTTTTATATGAACTTGGAAGATCTTTCTCAAGCATGTCTCGATGGAGGAGTGAAGTCTCAGGTATAGGGACACACAGTGACTATTACCCATGATAATTTGAGGGAGGTGTTTGGGTTGACAGAGCACCCTACTAAGTTGGATGTAGTTGAGAAGTTTCGAGCTGACATGGATTGGACTCAGCTAAATATGCTAATCAACCAAAAGGAATGCAAGAGTTTGATCCAAATGGTGGGGTCACTCACAGTGGATGCCCTTACTGTGCATGATGTTTTACGTCATACTATCTTGCTGAAATTGGGCGACACGACAAAGATTATAGCACAACTCAGCCTTGTCTCGTATTTTATTCGTGAGGAGGAGAGGATTGATGTGGAAGACTTGTTGCTTTCATTGATTAGATATACACACAAGTTGCGGGATCCTTCTCGTTAGAGATACAACAACCTCCCGCTTGGTGACATAATACAGAGGGTTATTTTTCATAGGTACCCTTCGATTGAGATTGGTTTTTATTTGATGGATTGCTTTCCTCCTAGCTACTACACCTCACACATACGAGCTACATCACTCTTGGATGAGCCATCAACATCTACTCGACCACCACTCCGGCAAGGAGCGTCGGCCCGAGAGACACGGGATTGTTCATTTGATCGATTTCAAGATGATATGGGAGAGAGGATGACATTGGTGGAGGTGGATATATCATAGGTAAAGAAGGATTTGTCCGACATGAAGAAGATGTTGAAATTTATGATTAAGGCCTTAAAGCTGAAACCATCATCACCAAAAAGAAGGGAATGGGATAACCCTACAGAGGATCTGCCAAGACATTCTGTTCGGCGAACTCGTAGACGACGATCACCAAGTCCAAGTGTGGAAGAGGTAGATGTGGCAGAGTTGTGGAATAGGAAGGACCTGTGGGTAACTAAGTTTTTTGTTTTGTAATAATACAGGAATTTGAACACATGTTCTTGGATATTGTCTGCTAGCGCCGGCACTACCAGCTAGCGCTTGCGCTATCTGTTATGTTTACTTTTGTTGTTTTTTGATGTTTGGCTATTTTTATCTTGTCATTCTTTGGTAATTTTTGAAGGTTTTGTTTTACATTTTATTTTTAAATTTGAAGTCATATGAAGTGGAGATGTTTAAGAAAATTTGGAATCATATGAAGTAGTATATAGTTGAAATCATATGACTTGAGATTTCAATATCACATAGAAATTTTTGAATTCAAATTATGTTGATGATATATGATATATATAGGCAATGAGTTTAGGAAGAATATAATGGTAATTAGAAATAAAAGGTATGACTTTAAAATTTGATAATTTGATTTATAAATCTTTAAGTGATAAAGTCTTGTGTTTATATGATGACCAACCATGATAGCCAAACAAATAAAAAAACAATAAATTAAGGCATATCATGAAGTAGAAATTTGTATATTTCATTTTGAAAATATTCTACTTCATGCATTTGGTGATACCTAATGAATAATAGATTTTGGTATCCAAAGAGGGCCAAGTGTGGTGGTTCCTTTGGGTACCTAAATATATCGTGTATGTTTGTGAGTAGATAGAGATGAATGGGTCCTATCATGTGATGTTAATGTTTCATTTTTAATTTTGAGCATTCATTCAAATCTTGGTTTATTGTTATTCCTATGCATCAAATTTCTATTGTGATTATCTTTATTTTGAAAATTATAATTGGAAGTATCATCCATGGGAAATTTGTGTAGTTTTATTTTTAGGTTGGGAGAAACATGATTTTGTAAATACCGGTGATTTTGATTTACATATCCTTTTGTGTTTCTTACTCCCATTATTAAACTTAGTTAAGATGTTCATATTCATATTAAACTTTTTTTTAGATATAGCTTGATATTGTGAATTTGTATTTATAATTTTCATAAGCAAGTTGATTTTTGATTTTAATTCATCATTCTTGATCTTTAGATTACGCCTAGCATTATTATAATCTATTGTGCAATTTTAAGAGCGGAAACAATAGAGTCAATATGATTTTGAAAGTCATTTCTAAATTCCTCAAATGTTTCGTCCATTTCCTTGATTTCAATTTTATAATTTTGGCATAGCACAATTATTTTTCAAAGATGAATTTTCTAGAGATAATTTTTCATTTTGTTCTCTTACAATTAATAGTTCTTTTTCAACATCCTTGAACTTTTCATTAATATTATTACAATCAAAACAAGGTTTTAAGATTCAATTTTTGGGCATGATGGAGAAGCCAAATCATATTTGGATTATGAATTAGTTTGTAAACATTTATTTTCTAAACATAATTTTTTATTAGTAATTTTTAATTTCTTCATTTTACGTTTAGCAATTTTTAGTATATGGAAATAAGAAGAAGGATTGGGCTTTCTTACAATGCTATCGGAAGAGGCAAGATGTTAACATGAAGTTCCTTTTTCGTCTTCTCGGCCTTCCTCCTTTATAGATGAAATTTCATCTTCTGTTTCTCTTGATGTATTATTCACTTCGTCAAAGTCACTTTCCATGATTTCTATGTTTTGCTATGAGAGAGATCTTCTTGAACACTGGTGGATGCTTGTATGTCTTTCTCCTCCTGTGTTTGTTCCATACCTGTGAGAGGAAGATCATACATTTCTTCAAGAACATTCCAAACTTTATATGCACTAGAAAAACAATATATTAATTTGAAAACTTCATTTGATAAACCACAAAAAAAGTAGTGTTTGGCTTTTGCATTTAGATGACGTTACTTTTTATTTGATTCATCCGCTGGTCTAACTATTGCAAAATTCCATGCTTCAATATCTATAGTTTTAATAAATTTTTTAATTATAACTTTCTATCCTCTATAATTTGTCCCTTTAAATAAAGGTGGTGCTAGTGAATTTTCTTCTTCATAAAAATTTGCCCCACTAATAGAATCGAGATCATGAGACGCCATTATTCCGGGTTGTTAAGCCGATTGGAATAAAACCCCTCTGATACCACTGGTTGGATCGGTAGGCGCCCTTAGAGGGGGGTGGGGGGTGAATTAGGGTTTTAAAACTTTTTCTTAGACTTTGAATATCTTGAAATAACAAGAGATTAAGATGGTGAGAAATCAAACAAACTCTTTTTGTTTTCTAATATGAAATATGGGTTTACAAAAATTGATTTCTATAACGCTAGAAATCGGTGGTGAATAATAATAAACTCTTTTTGTTTTCTATCCCGACTCGCATCCCTATGAACCGGTGGTCCTAGCAAATCCTTCCCCGGATTTGGCCACAAGGCGCTCTAGCCAATCCTACCCCGGATATGGCCTTGAGCATCCCCTTAGACCTAACCTAGATCTAGTCGCCAACTGATGTGTCCTGATCATATACACTTTTATGGACTCATCTGGGCCATTTATTTAGTCATTTCACGGCACTTTAGCCCTGTTATAGTTCATATTGATCAGTCTATGCTAGGTGCACTTCTAGGCCCATTCTGGTGTAATTTCGTATCTATCTTTGTTATTAGTTTTCTTGCGATGTTAAGTCCCACTTTCAGTGGCTAGACTGGTGTCGTACGCTGGAACAGGTGTCGTGCAGGTGTTTCCGGTACAATTCTGTACAGGAACACTGCGCACGATCACCGGTTCTAATGCGCACGACCACTGGTCGTGCGCCACTGATCGTGCGCACTTAACCTTATTTGCTGAGTTCTGTTTCAAGAAGTGCGCACGACCATCTACGATTGTGCGCACGACCACCGGTCGTGCGCCACTATTCGTGCGCATTTATCATCAATTTTATGAGTTCTGTTTCGGCTAGTGCGCACGACCACCTACGATAGTGCGCACAACCACCGGTCGTGCGCCACTGGTCGTGCAAACATGTTATTTTATAATTTCTGCCTTTGCAGGTTCCGTCCAGGCAGAGCGCACGATCACAGAATTCTAGTGCGCACGACCACTGGTCGTGCGCCAACGACCGTGCGCACTGTTTATTCAAGCACCTATAAAACGACCTGCTCGCGAATTAGGTCGGGGGATCCGCATTTTTCCGCCGTTTCTTGCACAGTTCCGCCCAGTTTCGCCCCTCCATCGTCGCCCACCATCTAGAGGTGCTCCGGGCTTGTTCTTCATGCCAATCTTGAGCCGGAGTTTCCTCCCGGCCTCCTCCTTCATCCTAGCGCTCCAAAGGAAGATCTAGCCGCCATCTCCATCAAGCAAGAGGAAGTTTGCAACCTCTATCGGATCGTGACATGAAGAAGACGGGTTCATTGGAGAGTCGTGACAGCTCTCTCAACCCCGGACGTAGTTGCGGACCGAGCTTGGACGCGGATTGACAACCCGGCGATTCCAACCGTGAATCTCCAACGAGCCTTCGGATTCGGTCGATTTCTTGCCTTGTTCTCCTCTTATTGATTGTTGTAATAGTAAGATCTTTTGTATTTTGATGAAGAACACTATAGACCTTGCTATTTAAAGTTATTTCATGTCTATGTGAAATACCCTTTTTGTTTATTTGTGTGCTTGAGGTGCGCCGCCATCCATTTTCCACTCCACCACCGCGTCCGGTGCCGCACTAGCAATTGCTAGTGGCGTGCTTGTCGAAGAGGTGCTTGCGACCCTCATCCGTATGCCTACTCTTCCATCCGCCTAGTGAAGCGTGGCATAGCGGCCCGTGTATTCCATCCCGCCTAACGAAGCAGCGCGCTCAAGGCCTGCATAGTTCGATCCATTTGCCTACTCGTCCATCCGCCATTACGAAGTAGCGCATTCAAGGCCTACGTAGTCTTCCATCCCGCCGAGCGAAGCATTGCATAGCGGCATTGCATAGGAGTAGTTGTAATCTTTTATTTTATTATTCGCAAACCAAACCAACCATCCATAGTAACCCCGACCAAGGACTTCGATCTCAAGTCCTTCCTCGAAACCTAACTCCACCTTACTGTGTTCCTTGAGAGATTCGATACTTGGTGATTTACTTCCTCATATTATTACTTGACAACGACCGGTTCACTGCCGTTCAGATCGTAGTCTTGCTACCGCCTATAGCGGCGTACAGGATTTGCGCATCACCAACACGAGGCGAATTTCTGCCCTAGGTCCTATCCAGACCTAGTCGCTAACACGAGGCAAATTCTCTAACGGTTTACAAAAGATATGAAATGATAATAATAAAAACTGCCTCTTGAAGAACTTCTAAAGTTGGAGACGAAGATCCTCTGTAGAATCAGCGTGGTTGAAGCGGACGTCGTTTGGATCCGGCGTGAAGAAGTCCTCCTTCAGAAATTCGCAGAGCTTTGGTGGGAGATCAACTTTCGGCCAAATCAGGCTCTGGAATTTTAGCAGTCAACCTCTCTCTCTAATGGTTGTACAAAACGAGAGAAAAGGGTTCCAATTTATATCCTTAGCGCTAGCGCCTGCGCTACCGCTACCGCCGGCACTATCCCATATTAAGACATTCTGCGCGGGAGAATCTTCAATCTAAGGAAACATTTCCGCCTTGCCTCTTGTGCTCCGCGCTACCGTATGCGCTATCTGCTACCGCCTAGCGGTAGCGCCTTCTAAATGTGCTGCCGGATTGCGTTAATCATCGCTAGCGCCGGTCGCTAGGTGCTACCGCTGGCGCTAGTGGGCATGTTGGAATTTTTGGCTTAATTTTGGGGACAACCTTCTTATGTTATCCTTGAGATAAATGGACTTGCTACCTGCACACTTAAGCACACAAGATCAAATACACAAAGGATTTGTTATTCTCAAACCTAGGAGATGCGGAAGACCATGTTCCAACAGATTCTTTTGGCCAACTCCAAATTTTTAATAGTCATATTTAAATCATGAATTCGGGATTTAAGTGCGGTGTTTTCCATTACTAACATAACACATCGATTCACAAAGGTTTTCTTTCCCTTTTCTATTTGAGAAAGAGAAATTTCAGAGATCTTTCTAAGTCCCCCTTTTCCTTAGTAAGAGATTCGATAGTAAAATGGGACTTAGCAAGAGCTTCAAGTTCTTTCACCCTTGCCAATGAGTGATTGCACTCTTAACAAGTCATCTTCTCTTTCCCTAATAGCTTAATTTCTTTAGTTAACTTTTCATTCTCTTTTAGTAAAAGTTTATTTTCAGATTTCAAGAGATCAACATCTCTTAAACCTTTATCAAAATATTTACAAGTTTGTAAATATTCGCTATATAAATCATCATAAGAGGGAGGAGTTACCACAATATCGCTTTGGATTCTACATTTGCCGTTGAATGGTATGTTTCTTTCCCATAAGGCACATGTTTGCATCTTCTTCATTGCTAGAGGATGAGTAGCTTTATTCCTAGAATGAGGAGTCATCCCATGTAGCCGCCTTCAACACCTTCTTCTCTTTTCCCTTGTGCCTCTTCTCTTTTTTCTCTTTTAGAAACATTCGGCCCTTACTACAAATGTGTCCGGACTTTCTACAGTGATAGCACTCCGGCACTGGTCGTTCTTCTTCATCGCAGTCGCTAGCTTTTCCTTTCTTTGATGAGAATTCCTTTTTGATTAAATATTTCTAAAAGGTGTTTCTCCTTTCCGGATTCTTCTTGAATCTTTTGAACTTTTTCACAAAAAGGCTCTGCTCGTCCTCTTCATCAACCTCAACATTGTTATCATCCCATTTAAATTCCCTAAGCTATTTTGCAAGCACACGCCCTATTAAATTTTGTTCTATCCAAAGAGCAAAATAGTACTTTCATAGCTTTAACAATATTCTTACATTTTATCTTATCGATATCATCCCATTTGTCCTTGGGTTTTTCCATTGTAACTTATCTAACAACCATTGTTGGTGGAGAGTAGCATTGTTCTACCATACCCCAAACATTTATATCCAAAGAAATTAAAAAGCACCGCATTCTAGTTTTCCAATAATTATAATCGGAATCGGTGAATAAGGGAGGTCTACTAATCACTTGCCCCTCATGAAAAGCATGATCATGAAGCGCCATAATTACCGATTGTGAAACCGTATTTTAATTAACCTACCTCTGATACAAAGTGTTGAAACTTATGGCGCCCTTAGAGGGAGGGGGTGAATAAAGGGTTTACAAATTTTAAATAAAACTGAGAAATTATTCGAGATAATTGCAGAAAATAGGAAAGTTTCTGATTCGGTTGCAACCACCAACGTCAGGAATTAGCTCTCCAGAAAATAAAACTCCTCGAAAATGTGTCGAAGAAATTTTTCTTAGAAATGCTTGAATGAAATAAAATTCATGAAAATTTGAGAAAATGAAATATGATTTTATTTCAAATTAAGAATACAATAATTTGATTTCAATGAAGCATAAAATCAAAGCTTAAATAAAAAGCACTTTTTGATCCTTAATTGGTCCTTCTCCCAAGGACCTGCTAGTTATAGCCTATCTTACCCCATATATGGCCTTTAGCCTCCCCTAGATCTATCCTAGACCTAGTCGCCATACATAAGGGGACAAATTTCCCCCTAAACCTCACAAGGCCTATTCGTCACACATAAGGCGGCGAATTCACTACCGTAACAAAAGGAAATGGAAGAATACATAGTAAATTAGAAATAAAAACTCCATATATTGAAGAGCTCTGAAGGAGATGATGAAGAATCACCATGAACATCATCAAAGTTGAAGCGTGCGTCCTTCTTCAAGGATGAGTTGGGAGTGATCTCGGAATTTGTGGATGAAGGCTCTTAGGAAAGGTAGAAATGATAGCTTGAGATGTGGTCATCTTGAATGAAGAGATCAACTTCTTAATTAGGCTCGGGAGCTAAAGCCAGCGGTAGTGATATCACCTGGCGGTAGCATATCATTGAGACGTGTAGAAGATATCATGGTCAGTCCTGGAGATCGCGTCCCTACGACGCCACAGTAATGATAATTCTGAGCGATAGCTAAAGATTATGCTGATCATGGTGGAGATCGTGGCACTACCTCCCCGCAATATTTATAACAACAGTGCTAATGGGAGCAGTAGTGATACCTCCTAGCAGTAGAGATAAACACCGAGTTTGATCTTCATATTGCATCAACCTCTTAGGGGTATTGTACATATAGTTCTTGCACACTATAAACACACAGAAAGCTCAAACACATTATGGGATTTGTTATTCATATACCAAGGGATGCGGAATGCATGCTCCAACAATTGGTTCAATGTGGGATAAGTGTTGGGAAAAACCCTTGATTTAACTTAACAAATTATAAGAAAGTGATTTTATCTACCAGGATTGAATTACCCATTGTATAGTGAGGATAATCTGGTCATTAAATTTCTTAGGATGTCACACTCAACAGAGGGTGTCAAGAGCAGATCAAGGGAAGCAAAATTGGGCTAAGTTAACATTTGCGTCGAAAAGAATTTGACGCAACATTGAGTCCATATCGACACTGCTCTGACTAGAAGTCCAAGTGGGTCAACCCTTCTGTCGAAGTGACTCAAGTCGACGTTATGTTGAATAGATATTGATGTAGAGGTCAGGGACTTGTCGGAGTAACTAGTGAAGTCGACGCAGCTTCTACTTCAACTCGACGCAGAAGATGATATCTGTCGAAGCCATCTAAAGTCGACGCAACGTCGACTTCATCTGGACGCAGAAGATGAAGTCCAGAGCCAGGCAGATAAACTCGATGGACATGTCGATAAGATGTCAACGTAACATCGACTAGATGAGTTCAATCAGAGCAGAGATGAAATCAAAGCTACTTCTACAAGAACTCGAAGTTATATCGATAAAAGAAGAAATGAATTCGAGGCTACGTCGAATACAGTCTATAAAAGTATACCTTTTCAGCTGTCTCTCTGATCCTTCTTTCATAGCCCACATCCTTCAAGACCGTTCCCCAACGGCTCAATAGTTGCCTGAAATAGAAATGAGTATTAAAGAAGGACAGAAAGGGATTCTTGGAACCATATTCCTTGTAGGTGGATGGGTCGATAATTAAAGAAGAAAGAAAGAGAATGTCATCAGTAGATTACCTTTTCAAGGCATACCAGAAAGGGAAAGAAATTTGAAATTGAATAGAGAAAATAAAAGGAGAAAAGAAGACAGAAACAACTAGAGCATTAATCACAATCGGTTGTTCTTCTTCTTGCTAGGGTTTCCTCTTCCTCTCTCCCTCTCAGGAACCCTAACATAGAAAAGAGAAAAGAAAAGAAAAACTCTGATGTTCTTCATCTAATAAAACAGAGGATCTGAAAGTTGCTCTTCATCACAATCTCATAGCAGCCAGATCTCAATCAGCAGAAGCACAAAGGATTTGACATACAAAGCACCTGCAATTCATCGCTATCTAAAGCAGGGGCTAATCAAGAGCAGATTCTGTGGAACATAATAGGTTGTTCTTCATATAGTCCTTTCAAGAATTCTGAGAATAGAATTCCTATAACCTTCTTTCTTCTCCTTCTTTCTCATTCTTTAAAAGAGTTTTATTAATCCCTCATCAAAGGATTCAGTGGTTCAAGATCTCTTTATCAAAAGATCCGGTGGTTTAAGATCTCCTTATCAAAAGATCTGGTGGTTCATGATCACTTGTCAAAAGATTAGTGGTTCTAAGAGTCTTCTTATCAAAAGACTCAGGCACTGTGGTGCATCCCTACCAGTGGTAGAAGAGGGGAGTACCCACATTTTGGGGAAACTCTATAAAAAATCTGTGTGTCTTCTGGTTGTCAATTTTCTGTGCTGTCCCAAGTTCTTTCTATTATTTCTTGCACCTTAATCTGCCAGTGTTCTTGTTCAGCATACATCCTTAGTTAAGTTTATTATTTTCACAGTTAGGATAGAAATAAATTTAAATCTCTATTCACCCCCCTTTCTAGAGGTTAGATGCACACTGTGCCCTTTCAATTGTATCAGAGGGAGTTTGATCATTAAGAGGTTAACACCTTGATCAAAATGACCTCCTGCTCTTATTTCATTGCTATAAAAATATTTTATAAAGAAAATGAGTACTAAGGATTATGCTTCCACAAGACCCCCAGTGTGTAACTTAAACAAGTTCACACTCTGGAAGGCTAGTATAAGGCTTTATATGAATTCAATTGATGAAGACATATATAATGTTCTTCTCACAGGTCCTCCTGCTCCAGTCAAACAAAAGGAAGGAGAAACCTCAACAACTGAGGCTGTCCCAAGAAAGGAATGGACATAGGCAGAGAAGAAGGTCAAGGCATGTGATGCCAAGGCCATGAACAGTTTGGTTTCAACAATGTCAGATGTCATTTTCCAGAAGGTTGCTGAATGCCAATCAGCAAAAGAAATCTGGGATCTCACCACAATGGTTGAAGGAAGTGCTGATGAAAGAAAGGACAGAAAGTCCCTTCTCATATCCCAGTATGAGAACTTTCAAAGGAAGGCTGAAGAATCTGTTGCTACTATGTATGACAGATTCAACATCATTATTAATGAGCTCAGAGGCTTAGGCAAGGAGATATCTCTAACTGAGATAAATGATAAAATCCTTATGTGCTTCCCTAGCTCACGGGATTCAAGAACCTGGGCAATCAGAGAATCTAAATGCCATAGAGAGGTCTCCACTAAAGCTTTGCTAGGAAAGCTTAAGTCCTATGAGATGCTACTGAAGACTAGGGCTGAGTCAGAAGAGAGGGAAACTACTCCAGCTCCCGTCCAAAGGAACTTAGCTCTGAAAGCTACTGAAGGAGAGCCCTCTAATCCAGAAGATGAGATGTTCAATATCCTAGCAAGGAGATTGAAGAAGTGGGTCAAGACTGAAGACTCAAGGAGAAGAGATAGAGACTCAAAGTCTAGATATGACAAGACTCTAAGGAAGGAGATCATCTGCTTTACCTGCAACAAGCCAGGGCACATTGCTTCTGAGTACCCTCAAGAACAAAGGAACAGGAGCAGCACTAAAGATGAGAAGAAGAAGAAGTCCTCCAGAGGGAAGGACAAGAAGAAAGCAAAGGGTTTCATTACTGAAACCTGGAGTGTTCAGAAGTGGAAGAGAGCTCATCATCATCTGAGAGTGATGATGAAGAAGAAGCAGTAGCATCCTGCATGATGGATATTGGTATGGCATCAGATGATGAAGATGATCAGGTATCAGTTTTTGATGAATTTGACTTCACTTCTGATGATTTCCAAACTTGTTTTAAAGATTTCTGCATTGAACATCTTAGGGTAGAAAAAGAATTAAACATAGTTAGAACTAAACTAGAGAATCTTAAGAAAGATGAAATGCATCTAATTAATCAAAAACTAACAAATGAAATTAATGATAAAGAGCTAGAATTGATTAAACATAGAGAAGAAAATACAAATTTTAAAGAAGATCTAGCAAAGGCAAAGGCCTTTGATGACTCACTCAATGGGAGGAGTCAAAAGCTCAAAGACATCACTAAAAATCTCTCTATGAGATTTAACCACTTAGGGTTAGGAGCAGAGCCCTCCACCAGCTCAGAAGCTCCAAGGAAACCTGCCTGAAAAATCAAGTTTCCTTTGTAAGACCTAGTGATCATCAACCTAGTGAGAAGAGTGCATCAATTAAGGGCAAGGATGCTAGTTATTCAGATAGGTTAAATCCCAACAAAATCCATCTGAATAAGAAAGAAGAACCTTTAGGAAAGAACAATTTAGAGAAGTCAAATAACAATAACCTAAATTTAAAAAACAAAATCTAAGAAAATAAGACACTATGCTGATCTATTGCATTTAGATATATTTTATACTCATCTAAAGCATCAAAACAAAATGTTTGGGAGAACCATTCCTTATCATCCGAAAGGGTATCATGAAAGACCTTCATATTCTTTCATTAAACCCTACAATGTTAAAAGCAAAGGGCCCAAGGTAACCTGAGTTCCTTCTAATGTTTGAATTACTTGTGCAGGGTTAGGAAGGGTCCAAGTAAGGAGAAAATTGAGTGGGAAGAATGATGTAGGTCATGAATAAGGAACAAGAGACATTCAAGGGAGTAATTTCTATCTTGAATCCTCCTTAACACTCATAACATCATATTATGATCTATTTTCAATAAATAAAATTGCTGGGAAAAACAGCAAGAATCTTCTAAAAGAAATAGATATGTTTATTAAATGATGCGTCGAATAGAAGTCGATGTATCATTGACTTCTACTCGACGCTAGCGTCGAGAAGCACATAGAGCATACAATTTAAATAGAATTCGACGCAGCGTCAAGTTCTTATTGACGCATTCGTCGGCTTAACAATTGTTGATTAAGTTCGAAGTCACATCGATTGGAATTCAACGTAACGTCGACAGGACTACGTCGACTTAGGGTCTCTGAATAAACTCAAAGCTACGTCGAGTACTAGTCGACGCAAAGTCGATATATCAGCGCACGCAGAATTGCTTCTAAAAGCAATCTCGACACAGCTTTGTGCACCAAATAATAAGTAATATCGATCGTGCGTTGATCTAAACCTTAAGTAGCGACGATTCATCTACTTTTAAATAATTACTGTGTCAAATCATATACGCCTTCAAATTCTCTCTCTCTCTTGCTCTCTTGCTTTATTGCTCTCTAGCTCTCCTGTGCCTCTTTCTCTCTCATTCTCTTTGTGTTTGTAGGTACAATAAAAATCAAATGGCTCCACCAAAGGTGAACTCAGGGTTCGATGTAGACATTGACTCTTTCAATGTGGCCGCAGAAAATTTCATGGCCATCCTTGGTCTATTTGATTCTGCTGGATTAACAAAGCTCATCTCCACAAGATGTAAGATTCTAGAAGTAGAACTTACAAAATTCAAGGATACTGTTTCAATGAAAGATGATGGTGCTCTCCAAGGGACAATATCTGGCCAAGACATCGGTGTATCTGAGGAGATTCTCTCCCAAACATTTGATCTGCCCACATAAAATGACTCAGATGAACTAACAACAGAAGAAGCAAAGAATGTTCTAGAAATAATGCAGTTCAGAAAGGAGAAGGCAATTAATCTCAAAAAGATTGATGTGGTAGAAGAATACAGGTTTCTAGCTGACATTGTTGGAAAAGTCCTATTATGCAAGATCTCTACCCATGATGCAATCCCCAAGCAGCAGTTGTAGATTATGGGAGCACTTGTTCTGAAGAAGAAGATCAATTGGGGAAGATGCCTACTAAGAATGATTGGGCATAAGTATTCCCACAAGGAGAATGCCTTTATGAGAATAATGAGCCAAGTGCTCTTCAAACAGTACCCAAGTATCTGCAAGTCAAAAGGAGTGCCCATTCCTCCTGGGAAAAGAATTACAATTGGAATCTTTTTGAAATGGACCAGGCAAATCTCAAAGCCTGGTCAAACTCAAATTTCTCCTCCTCTATCTCCTCCTCATCACAGGCCAGAAATGCAACTACCAAACCCTCCAAGGGATCAAATCCCTCCTCCTCTGTCTTCACTTCCTTTGGACACTATTCCAGATCCTCATCATGAGGATACTCCATCCCAACAGCAACAATAATTGGAACTGCAACAACAACAACAACAACAGCTCCAATACACCTCATTATCTGAGCCATTTCCTCTACAAACCCATCTACTTCCATCCACTACAATTCCAGATTATCAACCTGCTCCACCTCCACCTTCATCAATTAACTTCTCACCTGAGGTGTATCATTCTCTCTCTCCCATCCAAGAAGATGTTCCTCCATCACCTCCTCCAACTACATCTTATCCACCCACAGTTGATCTTGAGCAAATCATCTCCAAGGCTGTGGCCATTGCCTCCTCCACATTTGCTGATCAAGTGGCCTCTGAGGATAGAAAATTTGACAGAAAACACTGATAGATAGAGGGTGAGTTATTAATGTTCCAAAAATCATTTCAGAGCCTTAAAGAATTTATATCTTCCTCCATGATGTCAAAGGAGTTCATAACCTCACTTGCCAGCAAGGTCATGAAGGGGGAGAATATTTTGGAGGAAGAGAGACCTGTCTTGCAGCTGGGAGGACAGAATCAAGAAACAATTAATGAGGAGCCTGCCCTTGACAAAGTGACTACCTTACAAGGAGCGCAAATCCAGGGGGAGCCTGTAGATCAGGGAGAGCTCCCAGAAAAAGTAAATGATGAACAAATAGATGCAACAATTCAGTGGGAGCCTGCTCCAGATATTCAGAGGAATCTGGATATGGAATTGGAAGCTGTAAGCACAACAGGAGATCAGGGGAAGCCTCAAGATCAAAATTTATTAGAAGAGGTGGCCAAGATTGCCAAGGAAGTTGCTGTGGATGCTGAGCAGAATGCACAAGCACAGGGGGAGCATGACAAATCCAATGTTGCTGAAAATCCAGCATTGTCCCTTGATGAAGATGAGCCCTTGAAGATAACTCCAAGGAAAGTCATCCCAGTAGTATTCTCAAGAAAAAGGAAGACTCCTGAGAAGGATTCCTAAATTTTTTATGAAGGTATTCTATGATTATTCATTTTGAACACAAATATATTCAGGGAAGAACAAATGTTATACAACTTTACTACCTATAAAGTAAATGGAACTGCTTATGATTTCAGTCTGTCATATGATTTCAGTCTGTCCTATGTTATGTCTATGTTGTAATGAATGTACTGTTGTTTATATAAAAGAATATGTAAAATCACTTTATTCAATCTGTAAAATTTATTAAGTTAAATAGGGGAGATTGTTGGGAAAAACCCTTGATTTAACTTAACAAATTATAAGAAAGTGATTTTATCTACTAGGATTGAATTACCCATTGTATAGTGAGGGTAATCTGGTCATTAGGGTGTCAGGACCAGATCAAGGGAAGCAAAATTGGGCTAAGTTTACATTTGCGTCGAATAGAATTCCTCGCAACATCAAGTCCATATCGACGCTGCTCTAACAAGAAGTCCAAGTGGGTCAACCCTTCTGTTTAAGTGACTCAAGTCGACGTTATGCCGAATAGATATCGATGTAGAGGTCAGGGACTTGTCGGAGTAACTAGTGTAGTCGACGCAGCTTCTTTTTCAACTCAACACAGAAGATGTTATCTGTTGAAACCATGTTAGGTCGACGCAATGTCGACTTCATCTCAACGCAAAAGATGAAGTCCAGAGCCAAGCAAATCAACTCGATGGACACATTGATAAGATGTCGACGTAACGTCGACTAGCAGAGTTCAACCAGAGCTAAGATGAAATAGAAGCTGCTTCTACAAGAACTCGAAGTTACGTCGATAAGAGAAGAAATGAATTCGACACTACATCGAATATAGTCTGTGAAAGTATATCTTTTCAGCTGTCTCTCTGATCCTTCTTTCATGGCCCACATCCTTCAAGAACGTTCCCCAACGGCTCAATAATTGCCTAAAATAGAAAGGAGCATTAAAGAAGGAAAGAAAGGGTTTCATGGAACCATATTCCTTGTAGGTGGACGGACCAAGAATTAAAGAGGAAAGAAAGAGAATGTCATTAGTAGATTACCTTTTCAAGGCATACCAGAAAGGGAAAGAAATTTGAAATTGAATAGAGAGAATAAATGGAAAAGAGAAGACAGAAACAACTAGAGCATTAATCACAATTGGCTGTTCTTCCTCTGGCTATGGTTTCCTCTTCCTCTCTCCCACTCAGGAACCCTAACACCGAAAAGAGAAAAGAAAAGAAAAGCTCTGTTGTTCTTCATCTAATAGAACAGAGGATCTGAAAGATGCTCTTCATCACAATCTCATAGAAACCAGATCTCAATCAGCAGAAGCACAAAGGATCTGACATACAAAGCACCTGCAATTCATCACTATCTAAAGCAGGGGCTAATCAAGAGCAGATTCTGTGGAACATAATAGGTTATTCTTCATACAGTCCTTTCAAGAATTCTGAGAACAGAATTCCTACAACCTTCTTTCTTCTCCTTCTTTCTCATTCTGTAAAAGAGTTTTATTAATCCCTCTTCAAAGGATTATGTGGTTCAAGATCTACTTATCAAAAGATCTGGTGGTTCAAGATATCCTTATCAAAATATCTGGTGGTTCATGATCTCCTTGTCAAAAGATTAGTGGTTCTAAGAGTCTCCTTATCAAAAGACAAATGCACTATGGTGCATCCCTACCATGTGGTAGAAGAGGGGAGTACCCACATTTTGGGGACCTCTATAAACAATCTGTGTCTTCTGGTTGTCAATTTTCTATGATGTCCCAAGTTCTTTCTATTATTTCTTGCACCTTAATCTGCCCGTGTTCTTGTTCGGCATAAATCCTTAAGTAAGTTTATTGTTTTCAGAGTTAGGATATAAATTAAATTAAATCTTTATTCACCCCCCTCTAGAGGATTCTCAGAGGCACACTGTGCACTTTCAATAAGGGTTTACCAAGTCAAACATATGGATGACTTGTGTTGCCAACAAAGGTGAGGTGGATCCCATTTCGTCAACTTGGGTCCACATGTGTTTGAATCATCTGTTGTGAAAATTTCCCACAATGTTCCTGATTTGAAGGAGACTTTAGGATAAAGATAAACACATATTGTATTTGAGGATTATCTTTGTTTTGATGTTTTAGGTTTCATACTAAATCATCTTAATGCTCAATAATAGTTTATGGATTTGGTAGAAGCCATAGAGCACTAATCAACAAATTTGAAAAATATTCTAATTAAATATCAGTTAGACAAGGTTTAGAAAAACTCCAAATATTGACTAGACTATATGTCGATATATTTCATATCGACTATAAGTCTATCTGATATGCAGAACCTGTCGTCTAGATCTTACTTAAACATTTCTTCAAGCTTTGGATATCAACTAAAAACATTTCAGATAAGTATTTTGCATGTCGACTTGAAGCTGGTCAGTAAGTCTTTATCAGCTTGAAGAGGTTCAGACATTTAAAGGTTATCGACCAGAAGCTGTACAGCCAGAATGCATGATGACTTGAAGGATTGAAGTCCGATTAAAGGTTGTTGGTTAAGTAAAATGTCGTCTAGACAATTCATAGACATAGGTGAAATATTGCCGAGACAACCCATTGACATTTCAGTCTAGTGAAGCTTATGGTTTGAATTTACTTCTAATATTTTAGTTTATATCGACTGAATACATTTCACTTCATATACACTATGTTAAGATCTTGTTGTTTAAGTCATGTCGACTAGTTTGATGAGTACCGACTTGATAAATTCTATATCGACTTAATCTTACTTATCGTCTAGATGTCTATTATCGGTCAGACAACTCAAATATCATCTTGACACATCTCACATCGATTGGATAAGTCTATATCGCTTAGAATGCTTGTAATCGGCAAGAAAAAGTTCCTATTGTCAAGAAGAGTTGAAATAGTGACATGAGCAGCTCCACATCGCCGTGACAGTTCAAGTCTTCATAATTTTAAATTGATGCCACAGTTGATTGTGTCAATCAGAGCTGTCATTAAAAGAATTAAATTTTTGTCATTAATGTTTTCGGATTTTGACAATTGAGTCTCTCGATCATATATGTAATGAAGAGATTCGTACAAAAAACAATAATCTTGCCAATACTCTCGAAATCATTCTCGTGAACCAAGAAGCCGACAAATTTTCTATGTCCAGAGAACAATATTATGAAGGAGCCATCACTCAAGTTTATTAATTCCTCTGCTCCAGATTTTCTCCAAGTTTCTTAATCGACTCAATCTCTCTTGAGCAAGAAAAGTTCTCTGATTAGAAGATCTAGATCAGATCTATTTTACAAGTCATGTTTCTTACCTCTGATTCAAGAAGTCAACACTACAGAGAAGTCATTCCTCCAGATCTAATTTGGTGATCCAGTTGAAGCTATTTTCAATTAAGCTTCAAGTAGTCTGAACACTTTTCAAGATCTATCATTTGAGTCTAGAAAATTTATAAACCATCTTGTAAAAACTATTGTGGTAGGATTTCATTGAAATCTGAGGTAGGGTTCTGGAGTGAACCTCAGATAGTATTCCTCATGTGGAATCTAAGGTAGGATCCTGAGTTAGGGGATCTGAGGTAGGGAAGCATCTAGTGTTCCTGAGGTAGGAGATTTATCTCTAAGTTGTAAGATCTATGGTTGATCTGAGTATTGGTGGATGTGCTGAGGCTGGCACACTACTAGATAAGCAAAGGGAAAGTGGACAACCCAAATCGAGGAACCACTATAAAACATTGTTTGTGGTGTGTGGTATGTGTGATTCTATATTTTTTTTATTATTCTGTTGTAAAATTTAAATGTAGAAATCACATATTCACACCCCTCTAGGTGTGATTAGACATCCCTAAACTTATAGTTGGTATCAGAGCCAGGTTATTCATCAAAGAGTTTGACAACTTGAACAATATCTACACTTGGGAATACAAGTCTATCCATCATGCCTCATGGAGAGAAATATATGGAACTCAACTCCATGAAATTACCTATTTGTAATAAAGAAAACTTTACCATATGGAAGGAGAGGGTCATGCTATTCATGGAGACCTCAGATCCAAGAATCTTCATTATAGTTGAAGAAGGTCCTTTCATTTCCACTACTACTTCTACTAATGATGCAACTAAGATGGACCCCATGAAGTATGTTGACATTACCAAGGTTGAGATCACCCTGATCACAATGGACAAGAGAGCCAATAATATCTTAGTCAGTGTCATTGATGATTTCACTTTCTAGAACCTTATTCATTGCAAAACAGCTAAGAAAATGTTGGACTCACTTATAGTCTTTATGGAAGGCACAAATGAAGTGATGGTTGATAGGAATTCATTGCTGAACCAAGAATATGAAGCCTTCTGGAGGACACGAAGGATTCAATATCTGAATGTTATGAAAAATTCTTCAAAATAGTAATTAAGCTGAGAACATAAGGAAGAGAGTTCTCAAATTATGATCTTTATGACAAATTCTTTAGATCCCTAAATAGAGAATGGGACATCAAGATTTGTGCTATTAGGGAAGTTGGGAACCTAGCATGGATGGAGCCCTATAATCCTTTTGGGAAGCTACTGTCTCATGAGCTCCAGTTGAATGCAAGAAAAGCTGAAGAAGAAGCCCGGAGATCCTATACCAAGGAGAAGTCTATAGCCTGCAAGGTTTAAAGCTTAAGGAAGAGCAGAGATGATTCTCCTATTCATCAAGAAAGGTATACTGAACATGAAGAGACTGAAGCTAGCACTTTAGATTTAGAGATGACTGATGGAGAACTATCCTTGTTCTCCAAGCACTTCAAGAAGCTACTAACAAGAAGGAGGCAAGGTAATAACATACCCTCCTCCTCCTTTAGCTCAAGAAAGTCTAGCTATAACAATGAGAAGCCAAGACATAAGTCTAGAGAAGATAGGTATGCTCCTAATCAGAACAAAAAAATTCTACTAACATTATTTGTTATTGTTGTAAGAAAGCAGGTTATGTTATTGCTGACTGCCCTGCTACGAGGAAAGAAAATGAAAGATCTGAAGAGAAAAGGTCACACAAAGGGAAGAAGCAAGAAAAAAGCTTCATAGCCAAAAATGGAATGACCCAGAGTGACAGTGACACCATCTCTTTCGAATCTAAAGAAGAGGCTGACTTTAGGCTTATGGTAATGTCTGAAGATGAAAGCCAGGATGACTCCCTTGCTGCCAAGATATGCACTAGAACACCTCTATTAGCCACAGACATAGAATATGATGGAAGTACATCTTCTGTGTATGCGGATGAAGAGCCTGATTTAGAAGATTAGGTTGGTGCACTTCTAGAAGCCTCAAAAAGAGTAAGAAATTGGTCAGGGCTCAGGCTCAAGAGATTGAAATCCTTAAGCCCTTTGAATCAGATCTCTCTGAGAAAACTAAAGAGATAAATCAGATGAACTATGATCTCATGGTGCTTCAAAAGAAGTCTAAAGCCCAAGCTGATAATCTAAATCAAGAAGAGAAAATCATCGAGGATTTGGAGGATAAGCTTTTGATTAAAAGAAAACTTATGGCTAAATTCTTTAAGCCACCAATAGTCCTGCCAATCATTGATAGATTTCCGCACCTTATAGAGGAAGTGCAGGATATACTAAAGAAAATGATGAAGGGAAATCTCCACAAGATCAGACCTTATTCAAAATGTTCATACTGCCAACAAATAGATATGATCTAGATCTTTCATATGGATATCTATCCAATGAATGCTCTACTAGTGGAACTAAAAAACCACAAAATTGGAGAAATCATTGAGATTTTGGAATGAGTGCTTTCAAGGCACGTCATGAAGAGATAAATATGAAAGATCATGGACCATTTTTTATTGGTTCATCTGCACCAGCACCAAGAGGAAAGAAAAGGCTGTAACTGAGAAGCCTATAGATAAGAAAAGGCTTGTGATTCTGGTGCACTATCCCATTCATGTACACAACCACATGATCAAAAGCAAAGTGGCAATGCCTTTTAAATACCGCTCATATGTTCACCAACACTCACACTACTCGTTCAACACAACAATACCAAGGACTAGTAATATAAAGTTGGCTAATAATGTTATTAAGAAACATACCATAATTAAGGCTAAGAAGAACCAAGGAACCAAGACTATTTGGGTTCCTAAGGTGAAATAACTTCTTTTTGCAGTATTGTCCAAAGGACAACAAAAACCCATATGATATTTAACAGTTGATGTTTCAGGCACATGACTAGAATAAGAAGCCTATTAAAGAACTTCACCTCTATTGAAGATGGACCCAAAATCATCTTTTGTGGATATGACAAAGGCAGAAGAAAAGTCTATGGTATGATCACCAAAGGCATAGTCTCCTTGACAAAAGTAGCTTATGCGGAAGGGTTGCAACAAAACCTGATAAGCATAAGCCAATTATATAATCTATACTATGTTGCTGAGTTTCACAAGGATATGTTCCTTATTAAGAAATCTGATAACTCAGAATCTGTGTTAATATGCACTAGGAGTGAAAATATCTACTATTTAAATTTTCTATGTTTAAATTCCTCCACACTAGTATGTTTTGTAACAAATAATAGAGAATCTCTCAATGTTCAATAACACAAGAAAACAACCTCTCAATTGTCACTGCATGGCCTATATTGCTACCATAGTAACACTGAATGTGGTCAGCACCAATCGGGTTCAGGCAACAAAGCTGACACTCATTCATATTGGTTCATCCTGCTATGCCTCGAGCCTTTTAATCTCTAAGCCAAGGTACTTTTCGTGAGTTTTCCTCTCCTAGAACTCCACAGTAAAATGGAGTAGCTTAGAGAAAGAATAGAACACTTATTAAGGCTAGTAGAACAATGCTGAGTGACTCATTGATGATTTAAATTTATCTTTTTGCAAATTCCTTTTTGATGAGGATAAGAATTTGGCGGGTGTTTTCGAGGAGTGTCGCGAGTACTCCTACTTCGAGAAACTAACCATTATCCTATCGAGAGATAGAAGTAACGGTCTTTTCTTCTTTCAAAATATCGACGATTATGCCACGGCTACGGCGCCGAATTCTTTAAATGTGTAAATAGAAAAGGAGAGTTTTGCATGTTTTTTGTATGATTTATCCAAACAAATCTTTAGATGAAGGCAAGTATATCTTATCGCGTATAATATAAGATATTTTTTTAGAAAATATCAAGGTCGTATTTTTCCGGATCCTGTTGATTATTTTTACTTTTTAAGAACGCGCTATTATTTTATCGATTAAACTAGTGATTAATTTTGCAAATTTGAAAGAACGATAATTATATTAATTTAAGCGATTGCGTGCATTTAGCAAAAACAAAGAGAAACAATTATAAGAAAAGAAAAGAAAAGGACACACTAACATAAAAACTCACGCACTCTACGGAAATTAAATGACTGAAATTAAAGAAAGTAGAAAAGCTATCTCATACACACATGTACTCTACAAAAATTTAAATGACTGAAATAAAGAAAGCAGAAAAGTTATCTCATACACACACGCACTCTACAAAAAATTAAGTGACTGAAACAAAGAAAGCAGAAAAACTATCTCATACACACACGCACTCTACAAGAATTGAAAGCTAAATTAAAAGAAAAGAAAATCTAAACTCTTACACTCACACACACAAAAAAACTAGATTAAAAGAAAGTGAATTTTAGACTCATACACTCCCACACACAACATAAATATGAAAGCTAAATTAAACTAAAAAAGGAAAATATAAATCTCTTACACACACACTTACAAAAAGGAAACTAAATTAAAAGAAAGCAAAAATTACACTCATACACCCCCACACACAACTTTGGATTAAAAGCTAAATTATCAAAAACTAAAACAAAAATTATTCACCCACACACACACACACACTTACATAAAGAAAAAACTAAAGAAAACAAAAACAAAAGCTAAAATTAAACTCTTGCACACAAACAAACACAAACTTAAAGGCAAACTAAATTAAAAGGAGAACAAAATAATAAAACAATTTACTCTCATACACACACACACTTACAAAAATGAGAAAAAACATAAAAGGAGAAGAAAAACTAAATTAAAGTGAGAATACAAAAATTATTCCCTTTCACACACACAAACATTAAGAAAGAAGACACAATTGAAGGAAACAAATCTATTTCATTACCAAATGGAAAATATTACAACCTAGGAGAGAGAAAGTGCAAGAAAATGAAAAATTACATAAAATCCAAAACAACAAATAGTGGTCCACATTCCAAAAAAAGGACAAAAAATTGTGAACCCCCACCATCAGCTGAGGTCTTGTATTTATAGGAAAAATATTGGAATTACACGCCCTCAGTCACGGGCGTGACCGAGGGCGTGTAATGAAGTGTGCTCGTGAAGCCGGAACAGCTAGCATCGGGGTGGTTCTGGAAGACTTTGACTAAAAATGTGGCTGAACACGGGCGTGACTCAAGTTCTCACATGCGTGACCTTGATCGGCGGGCGGCGGGTTCAAGTGGGGCGTGACGGCTGGCGTGTCCTTGTTCTTCTGGAATACTTTGGCATGTCACGGGTTACACGCCCTCGATCACGGGCGTGATCGAGGGCGTGACCTATATCCATCGAGACGTCGAGACAAATTCATCGAGAAGGTGCATTCTGTCATCGAGATGAGTGGTACACCGGTGTGACCCAAGTACACGCCCTCGGTCACAGGTGTGACCGAGGGTCGTGACTTGACAATTCGATGAGACGTCGAGATGAAAGTGGCTGAGAGATGAAAATGGTACCTGAGCTGACACGCCCTTGGTCACGGGTGTGACCAAGGGCGTGACCCAAAAAAAATAGAAAATGTTGAAAAAGTTAGTAAAAATAGAGGTAGAAATGGAAATTGGTAAAAACATGCATTTTATTCATTAATTTACATAGATAACTCACAATTTTTAGGTTAAAGTTATATAAAAGCTGAACTAAAAATACGTGTAAATTCTATTCATCACTCATCAACACCAGAGTACTTATGGGTTGAAGAAGTCAATAGAGCTGGTCATGTGCAAAATAAATCTTCAAATAACAAAAATCACAATAAGACTCCCTATGAACTTATGAAGGGCAGAAAACTAACCTTGCTTACTTCAAAATCTTTGGAAGTAAGTGTTATGTATTGAACAATGGATATTCTTACCATACCAAATTTGCGAAAAAGTGTTTTGAAGGTACATTTTTAGCTTATAGTAGCTATAGTCAGCCATATAGGATTTATAATAAGAAAACAATAAGTGTGGAAGAATCAATCAATATTGTATTTGATGAAACGAGAATGATACATGAAAGCTCGTCTAGTTCTTCTGTTGCTCCAGGTATAGAGTTGAGATTCAAAGAGCTGACCATTGGTAAGCTTGAAGAACCTCAAGAGACAACCACACAAGATGCAGTCATTAAGATGATCAGAATTAAGATGAAGTACCAAATCCAAATGGAGCAGATCATCCTACAGAAGATTAATAAATATAGACTATAAGAAGACTCCCTACAACTATAAGACACTAGAGATAACCTTCTAGACCAAATAAATGGAGATATCTATCAAGGAGTGAAGACAAGAAGGAATGCTCACAATGAAGTTTTGTATCTCAGTTTCTTATTCATGTTTGAGCCAAAGAAGTTTGAAGATGCCAACTCAGATCCATCGTGGATAATGGCTATGGAAGTGGAGCTCAACCAATTCAAGAGATGCAAGGTATGGAAATTGGTTCCTAGACCCCCAAGATCAGAATGTTATTTGAACAAAATGGGTCTATAGAAACAAGATGGATGAGAATGGAGACATCATCAAGAACAAAGCAAGCATGGTTGCAAAGAGTTATAGACAGCAAGAAGGTATAGACTTTGATCAAACCTTTGCACAAGTTACCAGATTGGAAGCAATAAGACTGTTCCTAGCATATGCAGCTCACAAAGGATTCAAGGTCTATCAAATGGATGGGAAGTCTGCCTTCCTCACTGGAGATCTCAAAGAGGAAGTATATGTGGAACAACCCCTAGGTGTTTTCATTCCTACTCAGCCTGACTATATTTATTTTCAAAAAAAGCCTTGTATGGGTTGAAACAAAAACCTAAAGGTTGCCATGAAACCCTATCTAGCTTTCTCATTGAAACTAAATTTTCAAGGGGAAAGAAAGATAAGTCATTATTCCTAAGGGAAGTCAAAAGCAAGATTCTGCTAGTCCTAGTCTATGTTGACGACATTATTTTTGGATCTACTGGTGAAAACCTCTGTAAAAAGTTTGCTAACTTAATGCAAGGGAAGTTTAAAATGAGTAGTATGAGAGAGCTGAAATATATCATAGGCCTCCAAGTGAAATAATTTGAGGATGAAATTTTCCTCTCTCAGACAAAGTTCACTAAGGAGTTGAAAATGAAATTTGGAATGGAGAAAGCAACCTCTAAGAGGACTCCAATGGGATCAAATGTGTCTCTAGACATGGATGAAAATGAGAAACCTTTTGATGAAACCTTGTATAGAAGTTGTTGAAACCGTCAGACGATCTCTGAGTTCGGACCCACAGGGGGTTGTAGCCCGTGCTTACCTCTCCTTCACTAAACTCTTCTGACAGGGGATGGTAAACCAAGAGCAGACCCAAGGCTGTAGCGAGGAGGTCCCGCCACACACCCAGTAGATCTAAGAATGCTTCCCCTCCCAAACCAATGCTCAGCAGGGCACCTTGGAGGGCACTAACAGCCAACTCCGAAACTAGCCTGGAGGAGAGATCTCAAGAGATCTGATCTCCTCCAAGGTGCCCTTAAGGGTCTATTTATAGATTTTCTAGTCTTGGACTGCAAATAGCATAAATCCGCCTTTTAGTTTTACTAATCGCACCCCAAATTGGTCTTCTAACAGCCTAACTCCGTTGTTCTGAAGGGCTATTAGCAGCCTCATCACACTTCTGGGCGAGTGGTCCGTGAAAGCACCACTCGCCAGGCTCCTTGCCCACCGAAAATCACCGCGTGAATGGCTCATGAGGACACCATTTGCCAGGCGCTCGACTCGCTCGGCGGGCGAGATCTTGGGTACCCGCTCTGGCCTATTTGCTATGGCACCGGGCGGGTGCCCCGCGAGTGGGGCCTCACTCACCCAGGGACCCTTGGACTTCTATTCTGCCTCTTAACCCCCCCCCCCCCATGGGGTCCTGGGGGCCCCACTCGACGAATACGGGGTTGTACATAATCCCCATTCTTTGCGAGCATGTCCTACGCTTGGAAAGAAGAGTCCAACCCCAATATTCGGCGATGGCCTTGCTGACCTGGAAAGAATCTTTTTGTGTCCCCCCACTTGGCTATAAATATGGCCCCAGCTGTTGCCTTCAGAATGCTCATTTTCTAATCACTGTTCCTTATTTCCTCCCTCAGAGCACTCGTCATGTCGTTCATGAAGCCGACGCCATGGACGCTTTCGGAAGGGATGATGGCTCGCCTTGCCGCCGCACAGGGAGGGACCGCTCCCAAGACCACTCGATATGCCCCTTAGCTCTCTTCTACGAGAGTCCCTTCCAAGCCTTACAGGCTGAAGAAGGCCAAGGCGGTCCGGAGAGACCGGGGGAGAGAGTGTCAACGTCTGAAACTCCCCCCTCTCTAACATTCCTCCTATCAATACCAACGAGGTGACTCAATTCATCTTGCTTTCGAGGTCGATTGTGATGACGCCGCTGACCTCCGCCTCTCTTAACATTTGCAGGGTCTGATGGCGACAGAGGGTGGCCCTGGGCTCAACCAGGCGAGTGCTGTCGTTCCTCCTCCTGCTCTTGAGAATGCCCCTCCAACCCAAGAGTCTGCCCCTCTCAGCACTTCAGGCAAAGTCCTATTCTCGCTTGGTAAGCATTCCACCGCCCTCCTGCTGGCCTTTCTCTTTTCGTAGCTCTTCTGACTCGGGCTTCCGCAGCCCCTACCTTCGGGACCACGGGGTTGCCTCCTCCCTCTCGCTCTTCTCCTACCCCAGATGTCACTAGAAGCCTTCGTGCATTGGAGCAGGAACGCTTGGTGATTTAGATCTCCGGATTCACCTCTCCAGCCATGGACCTGGCCGCCACATTCGCCACGGCCGACCAGGTGCACCGCCCTGTGAAGGGGAAATCTCTCCACTCGCCAAGCCAACTGTTCGCAGGACAGCCCAACACCTCTAGCCGTTCTCCCGTTGAAGAATATGTACCCGGTTAGTTACCTTTTCTCGCTGAACTCGAGATTTACATCTGAGAAAGGACTGACCCCCATTCTTACAGGTTACCGCCAGATTCCGCTAACTGACCCTCCGAAGGAGGAGGGGCCGATCTCGCCTCCTCCCTCTCCCTGCGACGTCTCGGACTTTCTCGACGACCATGAGGTCACCAGGACTATGAAGGAACGGATGACAGAGCTTTTCGGCTAGCTGATTTGGATGCAGCACGAACAATCCCACATGACGGAGGGGCACCGGGCGGCCTTCGAATGCCGAAAAAGCGTCCTCGAGTGGGATTACGGGCACTTGATCGGGGAGATGGAGCGCCAGGGGGGAGGATGCGAGGAGACCTAGCCTGGGAGGCCCATTGTGCGGGCTAGGGATCAGATGTGCTTGATTAGCCAAGAGCTGATGATGGTTAGCATGTTTCACTACACATGAGTGCCTCCAAGGACAGGGAGGCGAGGTCGGGGCCGATGGCGGTGGGATCAATACTAAGCCTACCGGCTCTCGCTCCCTGTGTTCTCATGTACCCCTGCTATTTCTTTTTTATTTCCTTTTTCATTCTCGCACTGGACCAAGGCGAAACCTTTTACGTCTCGTGAACTATTTCCTGATTGTGTGTCTATATATCTCGCTTTTTGCTATTATTCTGAATGTTGTCTTGCGAGTGTTTTCGCTCTTGTTGTGCTATTTGATTTGCATTTGAAGGAAGGGTCTCGCGCATCATTTTTGCCTTCTGTAAGCGGTGGGTGGATCAGATCCCGAGGCACAAGGATGTCGCGTACGCTATCCGCACCCCGCGCGTGGATAATTTCAATCATTTTCCCATTTTTCCAATAAATAGCTAGTCCAACCACCGTCATTACTATGCTTTCACATCTCTCTCCTCTTCTACTCTCGCGATACCACTCGCCCTTCTCTCTAGATCCTTCGCGATATCTCCCCTCTCCTCAACGATGCCGAAATAAGCAGATGGTAGGGCCAACTGTGCCCAAGTTTTCGCCAACCGAGACTTCAAGACCTGTGACCTCTCGGAGGAATATTTTAACCTGGCCATCGTGGATTTTGTCCCACCGGGTTTCGTCGGGTGCCTCCCGGGGAGCCGAGACCGCATCAACCAATTCTCGCCAGACACTCTGGCCATCCCCCTCGATCATTTAGAGGTGGGGCTCCACCTCCCACTGTGGCCAGAAGTGCGTCAGACCCTGCGCTACTTTGGGGTAGTTACCGCGCAGCTCAATCCCAACTCCATCGCCATGCTGGTAGTATTCGCTGCTATCTGCATGAAGAGGGGATCGAGTTCTTGCTCCCCATGTTCTGCAAGCTTTTCAATTTCAGTGCCACCCGCAGAGTGGCATTCTTTTCCGGACAATCCCCCCTTACCGTGACCGGCACAGCGAATAAGAAACACGACTGGGTTCGGCGGTTCATATTGGTCTCAGGGAAATTCGACAATGTGCCTCTCGTGCCTGTGCAGGAGGACGAGTCGACCTTCCGGCCTCCAATGTTGGGAGGCTACGAGTCCATGCTCCATGCCTTCATCCTGAAGCATGACATAGACGTTGTGCACCTGCGAAATCATGTCGGCTTGTTGCCGGTGGTTCCACCGGGAGAGGGTAAGCTGAATCACTTCGACCCGAGCTCCCACTTTCTCTTCACTTGCTTCCCCCTTTTTAACTAACCTTTTTGACACAGGACTTTGGAGCCTCCCTCTTCACCCGCTGAATGTGAATGTGGGGATCCCTCCTGCCGATGCCCTCACCCACGCAGTTTGCTGCTGCGGCTTTCCGCGAGAATTCGCCTCCAGAGAAGCATAGCGGGCAAAAACCGAAGCCGAAGCGGAAGCCTGATGCGTCCTCGAGACCTTCCGCCAAGCGGGTGAAACCCTCCACAGCCGATAATGGAAAAGCGGTCGTGGAGGACGTCCCAGGCTCAAGTGCTCCCGCGGCTGGGGACTCCGCCATCCAGCCTGCTGCTGCACCAGCGGCGTCCTCCTCCGTAGGGCGAGAAGTATGTCGATCTGGACGGCGAGCCCCTTTTTCACTGGCACCGACGGGCCAACCGGGTCTCCATCTCCACCCTTCCTCTGTCCTGGATGGAGAAGGAAACCATTAGCGGGCACGCTTATGGCCTCTCTTACACGCTTTACAGTCGCGAGGGCGCTTCCATCTACGACACCGAGTCAACACAGAATCTCGCGCATGAGGCCACGAGGGCCATGATGCGGGCCCATGAATTGACCCACATGTCCTCTCACCGGGGTATGACTCTCGCGCGGAACATTATCGAGGTTGAGAAGACCCGTTCCGTCGTAGCTGCCGAGGCCGTGACCTCCAAGCAACTACTGGCCGCAGTCGAGGCCCTTCTCGCCAGCCGCCCGAGGCGAGAGGTGCCCCCTCATCCTCCTGCGACTTGAGCTCTCGCTTTCCTTTCTTTCTTCCTTGCACGTTAATATTCTTTTCTCTTGCAGGACATAGCCAACTATGATACCTTGCTCGTGCGGTCTCGCATTCTCGAAGAGCGAAATAGGGCGCTGGAGGCCGAGAACCAGAGGATGCGAGATGCTGCCGCTCGGCCATCTCCCGCGGAGAGGGAAAATCGGCACCTCTACTCCAATACCAAGTTTGAAGGACTGATGCAGAGGACGGCCCAGGGAGTGGCGGAGCATGCGCTGGATGTACTGTAGAGGGCCGACCTTTTGAAGGAAGAAGGGGTAGGATCCTCGCCCGCCATGTGATTCCAGAGCTCTTCGCCCAAGTCGACCCTGCAGATGAATTGGTAATGGGCGGGAACTCGGAGCCTCCCCTTCCAGGCGCGAGCAGCGGGTACTCCATTGACGAGGCCGACGACCCTTGAAGATTTCACTTTTCTTTCCCTCTTTTTTCTTTTGATGTAATGCGAGAATCTCTTGTAATTTTATGATGAAACGAAATGTAATACATTTGCTTCCGTTTGTGATCTTTGTTATTACTACGCATCTCTTTCCCTGCACTTCTCGTTATCGTCATCCGACAGCTCGCGTACTCGTACGCCCTTTCGCATGTTCTTAAACTTTCATGCATGCTCTCACATCTCTTAATTGCTTGAGTGCCAATGGCCCTTAGCTCTAGGTTGTGACCCAGGTGTTTCCGCCGCATAGGCGCGCCCCATAGACGCAACCCTTTCCCATTCGCTCGAGCCTTTTCAGGACTTAGACAATTTTGATGATTTCTGCCGAGAGCGAGACTGCGCTAAAGATCCACTTCATCTCGCTCGCTTCTTGCATCACTTGGGGACATCTTACACGCCATTATGCACTCATCAAGCGAATGCCCTTCTCGTATGATTCCATTCGCGGGCGAGTGATCCTTGTGCTGGACACCATTCGCCACTCTTGTACCAAGGCTTATCCTGTGTTAATCTTCCTTTATTGGGGATTTCTTACCTTGCCCTCCCCTGGGTCACCACCGAGTGAGCCTACGGCCCTACGAGCTAGGTAAGAGCCTGGTCAGTGAGTCTGCTCGGGGCCAACCTTTGAACCTTTAGAACCTGCCACCGAGTGATCCTTCGGCCCTGCCAGCTAGGTGAGAGCCAGGTCAGCGAGTCTGCTCGGGGCCAACCTTTGAACCTTTAGAACCTGCCACAGAGTAAGCCTTTGGCCCTGCCAACTAGGTGAGAGCCTGGTCAGCTGGTCTGCTCAGGGCCAACTTTTGAACCTTTAGAACCTGCCACCGAGTAAGCCTTCGACCCTGTCAGCTAGGTGAGAGCATGGTCAGCGGGTCTGCTCGGGGCCAACAGTTGAACCTTTAGAACCTGCCACCGAGTGAGCCTTCAGCCCTGCCAGCTAGGTGAGAGCCTGGTCAGCAGGTCTGCTCGAGGCCAACCTTTGAACCATTAGAACCTGCCACCGAGTGAGCCTTTGGCGCTGCCAGTTAGGCGAGAGCATGGTCAGCGGGTCTGCTGGGGGCAAACCTTTGAACCATTATAACCTGCCACTGAGTGAGCCTTCGGCCCTGCCAGCTAGGTGAGAGCCTGGTCAGCGGGTCTGTGTAACACCCTCCCAGTTACATAGCATATAACAGTAGGTCCGGCCGGGACCCCACGCCATATGAAATGAACAGAAGAGCGCGTTACTAAAATTAGTATTTAATAGTTAGAAGTAACCATCTCAGCATCAGAGTCGCAACGGAAGCATAACTATATTCATTTACTTAAAACCAGTTTACAACATTGTCCACAACACTACTATTAGGAACGAAATACATAAACGAGTTATTTACATGAGTTTGTTTACATCAAAAAGGTGGCTTCCAAACATCGGCACGCAGGCCGGCCACACATGAACAAAAGTAAACAAAGCTATGGCCTTCGAGGGCCAGCATAGCACAGCAGCAGGGGCTTCAGCCCGCTATCTCCCGCTAGTCTCACCGGGACCTGTATAAGCAAATCCACCAATTGGTGGGAAAACAAGCAACCGGTCAGCTTTAGCTGACCAAGATTTATAACGACCCCGCCCCACACTCGGGGCGGCGGTGCTCCTTCCCTGCAAGTAAGAATCAGCAGCATATATATATATATATAACCGCAAACAACACCAACGGAGGCAAACCAAGCCACCCGCTTCGTGCTCACAAGGCACACTTTGGCATACTCAACGAGTTACGCCCTCACGCTAAGTCTTATTACAACTTAGACAAGCAAATTGAGCTAGCCCGTAAACGACGTTACGGCACTCTTCCATAGCCCGGTGCAATGAGGGGCGACCTCTACACCACCACTACAGGGGGTTCGGCTCAGCTTGTCCCGCGCTCAAACATCGTAGTATACACGATACGAGCAAGCTTCACCCAATACCCATTTCTTAATGCTGGGGTTTGCAAGTTCCACAGCTTTGCCTGCTACACATCCAATTTCCAGGACTTTAGGTAGCACGGAAGCACACAAATTGTGCTGAGCGCTATCGCCGGCGCTAACGCTAGCGCCCGGCACTAGCAACAGAACTTAGTTCTGCCCGGCACTGGTAACAGCAATTTATACTGCCACCTCTGGGAAAACACCTCCAGATACCAACATTGATAGCTCACCTGGAGCTACCGCCGGCGCTATCACTAGGGCCCGGCGCTAGCAACAGAACGTAGTTCTGCAGCGATTTTTCGGGCACAATCTGGAGAACACCTCCAGGTCCTAATTTCTGCATAATATAATTCACATGACCCGAATCACAGTATGTACACGGATTTTTCTCCGGCACTCACGCACTAAAACATCACCAATCCGGCTCGATCTGTCCAGATGGGCTTCACACAGCATGCCTATGCCCGTACTACCATTCCGGACTCTATATGCAATTTGTGGGGGAAATCACGTCATCCCACCGGGGATCCAATCTACTATTTCGTAGAAGTCTCCCTAAATAGATGCTAATGAAAGGACGTTCATGTCCAAGGCTTAGGGAGGAGACTCGTTACCCTCGTAGGCCGTTTCGGTGCAATAATATTGAGAGGGAGATGGCTGGAATCCGCGGTGGCACACGCTCGAAGACGATGCGTCACAAATACCTCCTGGCACGACGGAAGCTCAACTCCAAAGGCTTCCCTTCCCTTCTCCCAGCTCTCAGCCCTCAGCACTTGACAGGAACTCAGAAGAAATGGGCTGAAGAGTCGGGATTTGGGGATTTATGATTTTATCGCTACCGCCGGCGCTAGCACTAGTGCCTGGCGTTTTCCTTGAGTCGGTACCGTTTAGAGCCGCTAGCGCTGGCGCTAGCGCTAGCGCCTGGCGCTAGCGCTAGCGCCTGGCGCTAGCTCCCTGCCTTCACCATATGCTCATTTTTTGTGTATTGAGGCATGCACATGTAATATGGGGTCTTACAATTCCTCCCCTCTTAAAAGAATTTCGTCCCGAAATTCTAACCGTGCAAATAATTCAAAAGATACAAAATATAATTTGTACCTTAAAGGAACAGCTCGGGGAACTCCTCACGCATAGTTTGCTTGCGCTCCCATGTAAGTTCCTCACGACCGCAGTTGTTCTAGCGGACTTTGACCATCTTGAGCACTTTATTCCATAGCTGTTTGATCTCAGTGTCTTCGATGCTAATAGGTATGACCTTTGTCTTCAACCCATCATCGACCGGCACCTGACTAGCCACAAGCACTTGGCTAGGCTCTGGTACAGCTTTCCGCAATACTGATATGTGGAATACATCGTGCAGACCACTCAACTCTGTCGAAAGAGCGAGTCGATAGGCAGCTTCGCCAACACGTTCCAGTATCTCAAACGGTCCAAGGTATCTTGGACTCAGCTTTTTCAAGCGCCGAATCCGGGACACACCTTTGAAAGGTTTGATCTTAAGATAAACCCAGTCGCTCATGGCGAACTCGACGTTTCTGTGCTTGGCATTGTAGTATTTCGCCTGCTTATCTTGAGCAATTAACAATCTCTCACGGATTGTTTGAATAGCCGCATTTGCCTCTTCGACTTCCTTTCGCTTAAACAGCTTCGTTTCACCTGTCTCCGCCCAAGATAAGGGAGTGCGGCAAGCTATACCATAGAGGGCCTCGAAGGGGGCCATCTTTATACTTGCCTGATAGCTGTTATTGTAAGAAAATTCGATCATGAAAAGATGATCTTCCCACTTTTTACCGAAGTCTAGGACGCACATTCGGAGCATATCCTCCAGAGTTCTGTTCGTACGTTCAGTCTGTCCATCCGTCTGAGGGTGGAAGGCAGTGCTAAACTTCAGCTTTGTACCTAACAACTGGTGGATTAGCCTCCAATCCTTCGAAGTGAAGCGCCCATCTCGGTCACTGACAATGCTACGGGGCACACCGTGCAATCGCACGACACTGTCAACATATAGTTTTGCCAACTTTTCAACTGAATCGTCCTTCCGGTTTGGAATAAAGTGGGCTACCTTTGTCAAGCGATCCACGATCACCCATACGACATCATTCCCACTCTGCGATCTCGGCAAACCATGCACGAAATCCATAGAAATGTCATCAAATTTCCATTCCGGGATAGGCAACGACTTCAAGAAACCTCCAGGTTTCTGACATTCCGCCTTCACAAGTACACAAGTTTTGCATTTTGCCACGTATAAGGCGATGTCTTTCTTCAATCCTGGCCACCAAAACAGCTTTTTCATGTCCTGGTACATTTTTGTGCTCCCTGGGTGAATTGAGTATTTGGTAAAATGTGCTTCGTACATCAATTCTTCCCGCAACTTACCCACATCTGGGACGCACAACCGACCGTCTTTCCACATCAGACCGTCATCCATCACAAACTCTGCAGCAGTCCCATCCCCAGACTCTGCCAAATATCGTTGCATGCTCGAATCAAGCTCCAGGGCCTGTCGTATTCTGTCCGCGAGGTCATACTGCACCTCCGTCCAGTTTAAGCACGCATTCGCACTAGAACTCCTCTCTACACAGGAGATCTCCAAGGCTTCCAAGTCCCTGATCAGACGTGGATCATACATCTGAATCCAGTTGGCCTGGGAAAAAGCCCTCCTGCTCAATGCATCTGCGACGACATTCCCCTTTCCGGGAGTATAATGTATATCAAACGTGTAGTCCCCCAGGAACTCCATCCACCTTCGTTGTCGCATATTGAGCTCTTTCTGCGTTAACAGATACTTAAGGCTCTTATGGTCTGTAAAGATGTCAACCTTCACACCATATAAGTAGTGCCGCCACAGCTTTAGAGCGAATATCACGGCCGCCAACTCCAAATCGTGGACTGGATAGTTCCGCTCATGCACTTTCAACTGTCGAGATCCATAAGCTATCACCTGACCGTGCTGAAGAAGTACGCAGCCTAAGCCGCTCCCTGACGCATCACTATAAATTTCATAACCCTCTGCACCTGATGGCAAACACAAAATTGGTGCTGTGGTCAGACGCCTCTTTAATTCCTCAAAAGCCCGTGCACACTCCGGTGACCAAACGAACTTCTGATCCTTCCTCGTCAAGGTGGTGAGAGGTAGAGCGATCCGCGAAAAGTTTTCCACGAAGCGCCGATAGTAGCCGGCAAGTCCAAGAAAACTCCTAACTTCTGCTACTGTTGCCAAAACGGGCCACTTCTGGATTGCATCAATCTTTGTCGGATCCACTGCGATACCCTCGCCACTAACAACATGACCAAGGAACGCCACTGAGGTTAGCCAGAACTCGCACTTAGAGAACTTGGCATATAATTGACTACGTCGCAGGATTTCCAGAACTTCACGCAAATGAATCGCGTGTTCTTCTTCAGACTGAGAGTACACCAAGATATCGTCAATGAAGACAATAACAAACCGATCAAGGCACTCTCGAAAGGTCCTATTCATCAGATCCATAAATACTGACGGTGCATTCATCAATCCAAACGGCATCACTGTAAACTCGTAGTGTCCGTAGCGAGTACTGAATGCTGTCTTAGGAATATCACAATCCCGAATTCGTAACTGGTAATAGCCGGACTTGAGATCCAACTTTGAATATACCGTTGACCCAACTAGCTGATCGAATAAGTCATCGATTCGAGGAATCGGATACTTGTTCTTCTCGGTCAGCTTGTTCAATTCTCGGTAGTCAATGCATAGACGCAGACTTCCGTCCTTCTTCTTCACAAAAAGGACCGGAGCACCCCAAGGGGAGGTACTTGGACGTATATAACCCTGCTCTAGCAACTCCTGTAATTGAACTTTCAATTTCGCCATATCCTTTGGCGCAATTCGGTACGGAGAGCGTGAAACAGGTTTGGCACCTGGCACCAGCTCTATAGTGAAGTCAATCTCTCGCTGAGGTGGCGCCCCAGGAAGATCTTTCGGAAACACATCTGGATACTCTGAAATCACAGGAACATCACTCAAACTGGGTTGAGCCTTTGCAGTCCCCACTAGCACAACACATAACTCTGCGCCTTGCCGAACCGCCTTGACCACTTGGACAGCAGACATCAGTGTCTTGCTCGATCCATGCAAACAAGCAAACGTAGTCGCACGTTCGGTCTTTCGCCCCAGTGTGACCTCCTTAGACGAGCAATCAATGTAGGCCTGCTGCACTGACAGCCAGTCCATCCCAAAGATTATATCGAACTCCGAAAGCGGAAGTATCAGTGCTTCCAAATTAAAGTCTTGACTCCCTATTCGTACCTTTACTACACAACCTCGATCCGTGCGCATCGAACACACATTGGGTAGCATCACATCTAATCGTTCCTGTCTAAACAACGAAGGTACTCCAAGTTGCTGTATGAAGGCCTCCGATAGAAAGGAATGTGAAGCACCCGTATCAAATAGTGCTCTCGCCGGATAGTTAAAGATCATGACAAAGCCTAGGGCGGTTAACAAGCAATGTATAAGGTATGAAGTATAAAAAGCAACAAAAGCTATATACTATCACATACCTGTCACCACATCGTGCTCTTTGATGGCCTCCTGCTGGCCAAGGTTATAAACTCTAGGCTGGGCTGGAGCAGCGTGAGATGCGGTTGACTCTGTCGCCTTTCCTTTCTCTGCTGCATAGGCCACAACTAGCCTCTTCCCACTACGACATTCACGAGCAAAGTGCCCCGGTCTGCCGCAGTTGTAACAGGTGAGTGGACCTCGCCCAGTCACTCCTGATGCTGAAGATTGAGCTGACCCAGACGGTCGCGCTCCTTTCTTCCACTTGCCTCGTCCTGACATTGCCGAGCTCGATTCTTTGAACTCTGGCTTGACTACTGCTAGCTCCTTCCTGCTGTGGGACCGCTTCATGTCTTTCTCTAAAGAACGAGCTGAGTTGACCAGGGTCATAAACCCCTGCGTCATTGGCCTAGTCAGAATAAACCGCAACTCTTCTCGCAAGCCTTCGTAAAACCGATTTGTCTTACCAGCTTCATTCGCAAAGGTCACGCCTGCATAGCGACCCAACCGTGTAAACTCATGCAGATAATCATCGATGGTACGATCACCCTGAGTCAGACGGTTGAACTGATTTTCCATTTCTATCTGTTGGGCTTGTGGAAGATATCGCGCCAAGAACAGTCTGGAAAACTCATCAAAAGAGATATCAGTCAGTTGCCTTCCCGCTAGCTGATGTATCTCCAACTCATCCCACCACAGCTGCGCCTCCCCATCTAGTAGGAAGGTTGCCAACATCACTTTTTGTCCTTCCTCCGTGTCCGTGGCCTTCAAGGTTTTGCGCACCTTTGACAGCCAATCCTCTGCTTGAGTCGGGGTTCCTGCCCCCGTGAACGTAGGAGGGTGGAAACTCAAAAAGTATTGCAGCTGTTGATTGGGAGCTCTTCGTGCCCTCAACGGCACTGGCCTTTCTACCGCAGGTTCGGCTGCTGGAGCCTGCACCGGATCCGCTCCCGGAGTAGGAGGCTGTCCAGGGACATGCCCTCCTGGTTGCGCCGTGAACATTGCAAATACTGCCTCAGCAATCATCCTTACTGTTTCAGATGAAGGAGGAGTCGGCACCGGAGTTGGTGCACTGCTTGCAGTCGAACGAGGGGGTCGAGATGGCCCCGATCTACTCACAGTCGCCTATATATGTACACACAACATAATTAGCGACTAAGAGATAGTATAACGCAATAATGGAACATAGAAGTTCCATCTGAATGCTACACATATACATGTAATTCATTCCTAAAGTGGACAAAACTGGTTATTCATATGATTTAAAGGCGACGCACACACGTGCTCACCACCCCTTAAAAGAATTCGACCACGAATTCAGACGGAAAGGGAACGAGACCCGGAGCTGATACCAATTTGTAACACCCTCCCTGTTACATAGCATATAACAGTAGGTCCGGCCGGGACCCCACGCCATATGAAATGAACAGAAGAGCGCGTTACTAAAATTAGTATTTAATAGTTAGAAGTAAGCATCTCAGCATCAGAGTCGCAACGGAAGCATAACTATATTCATTTACTTAAAACCAGTTTACAACATTGTCCACAACACTACTATTAGGAATGAAATACATAAACGAGTTATTTACATGAGTTTGTTTACATCAAAAAGGTGGCTTCCAAACATCGGCACGCGGGCCGGCCACACATGAACAAAAGTAAACAAAGCTATGGCCTTCGAGGGCCAGCATAGCATAGCAGCAGGGGCTTCAGCCCGCTATCTCCTGCTAGTCTCACCGGGACCTGTATAAGCAAATCCACCAATTGGTGGGAAAACAAGCAACCGGTCAGCTTTAGCTGACCAAGATTTATAACGACCCCGCCCCACACTCGGGGCGGCGGTGCTCCTTCCCTGCAAGTAAGAATCAGCAGCATATATATATATAACCGCAAACAACACCAACGGAGGCAAACCAAGCCACCCGCTTCGTGCTCACAAGGCACACTTTGGCATACTCAACGAGTTACGCCCTCACGCTAAGTCTTATTACAACTTAGACAAGCAAATTGAGCTAGACCGTAAACGACGTTACGGCACTCTTCCATAGCCCGGTGCAATGAGGGGCAACCTCTACACCACCACTACAGGGGGTTCGGCTCAGCTTGTCCCGCGCTCAAACATCGTAGTATACACGATACAAGCAAGCTTCACCCAATACCCATTTCTTAAAGCTGGGGTTTGCAAGTTCCACAGCTTTGCCTGCTACACATCCAATTTCCAGGACTTTAGGTAGCACGGAAGCACACAAATTGTGCTGGGCGCTATCGCCGGCGCTAACGCTAGCGCCCGGCGCTAGCAACAGAACTTAGTTTTGCCCGGCACTGGTAACAGCAATTTATACTGCCACCTCTGGGAAAACACCTCCAGATACCAACATTGATAGCTCACCTGGAGCTATCGCCGGCGCTATCACTAGCGCCCGGAGCTAGCAACAGAACGTAGTTCTGCAGCGATTTTTCGGGCACAGTCTGCACGGGGCCAACCTTTGAACCTTTAGAACCTGCCACCGAGTGAGCCTTCGGCCCTGCCAGTTAGGTTTGAGCCTGGTCAGCGGGTCTGCTCGGGGCCAACCATTGAACCTTTAGAACCAGCCACCGTGTGAGCCTTTGGCCCTGCCAGCTAAGTGAGAGCCTGGTCAGCGGGTCTGCTCGGGGCCAACCTTTGAACCTTTAGAACCTGCCACCGAGTGAGCCTTCGACCATGCCAGCTAGGTGAGAGCCTGGTCAGCAAGTCTGCTCGGAGAAAACCTTTGAACCTTTTGAACCTGCCACTGAGTGAGACTTCGGCCCTGCCAGCTAGGTGAGAGCCTGGTCAGCGGGTGTGCTCGGGGCCAACCTTTGAACTTTTAGAACCTGCAACCGAGTGAGCCTTCGGCCCTGCTAGCTATGTGAGAGCCTGGTCAGCGGGTCTACTCGGGGCCAACCTTTGAACCTTTAGAACTTGCCACCGAGTGAGCCTTCAGCCCTGCCAGCTAGGTGAGAGCCTGGTCAGCAGGTCTGCTCGGGGCGAACCTTTGAACCTCTAAAACCTGCCACCGAGTGAGCTTTCGGCCCTGCCAGTTAGGTGAGAGCCTTATCAGCGGGTCTGCTCAGGGACAACCTTTGAACCTTTAGAACCTGCCACCGAGTGAGCCTTCGGCCCTTCCGGCTAGGTGAGAGCCTGGTCAGCGGGTCTTCTCGGGGCCACCTTTGAACCTTTAGAACCTGCCACCGAGTGAGCCTTCGGCCCTACCAGCTAGGTGAGAGCCTGGTCAGCGGGTCTGCTTTGGGCCAACTTTTGAACATTTAGAACCTGCCACCAAGTGAGCATTCGGCCCTGCCAGCTAGGTGAGAGCCTGGTCAGCGGGTCTGCTCGGGGCCAACCTTTGAACCTTTAGAACCTGCCACCGAGTGAGCCTTCGGCCCTGCCATCTAGGTGAGAGCGTGGTCAGTGGGTCTGCTCGGGGCCAACCTTTGAACCTTTAGAACCTGCCACCGAGTGAGCCTTCGGCCATTCCAACTAGGTGAGAGCCTGGTCAGCGGGTCTGCTTGGGGCCAACCTTTGAACCTTTACAACCTGCCACCGAGTGAGCCTTCGGCCCTGCCAGCTAGGTGAGAGCCTGGTCAGCGTGTCTGCTCGGTGCCAACCTTTGAACCTTTGAACCTGCCACTGAGTGAGCCTTCGGCCCTACCAGCTAGGTGAGAGCCTGGTCAGCGGGTCTGCTCGGGGCCAACCTTTGAATGATTTTATCATCATCTTGCAAGTCATTTATCCCTGTATGCGTAAGAAAGATAAAATAAAAAACATAGGCATTCTCATTACATGGACTTAAGGATATAAGCGTTTCAAGTCGTAACCACTCCACGTATGACTAACCGACTCTCCCTCCACATTCTGGAGGCGATATCCCCCTGACTATAGGGCTTCTTCCACTACATAGGGCCCCTACCAATTGGGATTGAGCTTTCCTACTGCGGCTAACCTTCCGTCCGCGTCAACCTTTTTCAACACAAGGTCCACCTTCTCGAATTGCTTGATCCTGACGTGCTTGTCAAAGTATTTGGCCATCCGGCGCTTGACTTCTTCTTGACGAATCGCTGTGAGATCTCAGACTTCCTCGATCAGATCCAAGGAGAGCCGCATCTCCTCCTCGTTTCCTGTCCCCCATTCTTCATCACCATCTGAGACGGCCCTTACCCGCGGTGTTCTGACTTCAAATCCCACAGGAATGATGGCCTCGCAACCATGAGAGAGCTTAAAGGGGATCTCCCCAGTGGCGGTGTTGGGGTTAGTCCTTAGAGCCCATAGGACCGAGGGGAGTTGCTCCACCCAGTTCCCCTTCATGTTCTCCACCTTTTTCTTGAGCAGGTTTACTATGATCTTATTTGCCGCCTCCACCTGCTCGTTGCTCCTGGGGTGATGGACGGATGCGAACCTGAGGTCTATCCCTAGCTGGTTGCAGAAGCTGATTAATTCCTCGCTGGCGAACTGCGGACTGTTATCTGTGACTATGGCTTGAGGAAGCCCATGTCGGCAGATGATCTCTCCCCATACAAAGTTGCAGACTACCTGGGAGGTTACCTTCGCTAGAGCCTTGAACTCCAACCATTTTGAAAAGTAGTCGATCATAACCAAGAGAAATCTTCTTTGCCCACTGGCCTGAGGGAAAGGTCCTACCAGACCATCCACCATATGGCGAAGGGCCAGGCCGCCGTGATGCTCCTTAGCCTCTGAGCCAGCAAAAGTTGAAGTGGGGCAAACATCTGGCACTTTCGACATTGCTTAGAGAACGCCGCCGCGTCCCATCTCAGGGTCGGCCAGAAGTACCCCTGCCTCATTATCCTTGCTTCCAATGTCCTGCTCCCCGAATGACTGCAACATTCGCCGGAGTGAACCTCCTCCAGGACCCTCAGGGCTTCTTCCTCCGAGGCTCATTGCACCAAGAGTCCTGAGAGGGTCTTCCGATACAAGTCCCCTTCATGAAGCATGTAGTATGCCGACTTGTATCGAAAATACTTTTGATCTTGGACTTCTTCCGAAAACTTGCCTGTCGCCAGAAAGGTCATGAAAGGGTCCTTCAATGAGGGCTATTGTTCAATGTCCATGAGCTCCCCTTCCTCAATCGAAGGGCGGAACAGATCTGTCAAGGTTACTCCGACCAAAGGGCCGGACTTGGCCAGCCAATCTGCCTGGACACTTTCTTCCCTTGGTATGTGCTTGATAGAGAAGGTTTTGAATACTCCGATGAGACCCCTTACTTTTGCCAGATACCTCCTGAGGGTGGGCTCTCTTGCCTCAAACTCACCCTTAATCTGTGAGACTAACATCACTAAATCGGTATGGACTTCCACATCGTGAACTCCCAACTCCTTGGCCAAATGTAGGCCGACGATCACTGCTTTGTACTCCGCCTGGTTGTTGGTGACGGGAAAATGTATCACAAATGCTTACTCAATTTTCACTCCGTGAGGGCTTTCCAACACCACCCCTCCCCCTAAGGAGTTCTTGTCTGATGCCCCGTCGACCAACATCTTCCAAGGGACGTGACGAAGGGCTTGGTCCTCCTCCATTTCGATCACATAGTCCGTCATGAAATCCGCAACTACTTGAGCCTTCAGCGACAATCGGGGGACGAAGGTCATGTCGAATTCACATAACTCTACCGACCACTTCACGAGCCTCCCCGAGTGCTCTACCCCTTGGCAAATTTTGTGAAGGGGGTGGTCAGTTACCACCTAGATCGAATGATCCTGGAAGTATGGCCTGAGCTTCCTAGCCGAGATGACCAGAGCGAAAGCCAGTTTCTCTAAAATAGGGTATCAGAGCTCTGCTTTCTTCAAGACCCTGCTTACATAGTATATGGGCAGCTACTTCTTGCCCTCTTCCCAGACCAAGACGGAGCTCACGGCTTCAGCCCCGACTCCAAGATACAAGGATAGATCCTTGATGGCGCAAATCTTAGCACACCGCTATAGGCGGTAGCTCGACTGCGACACGAAACGGCAGTGTATCGATCGTTCAAGTAATATAAAATGTGGGAGTGAATCCCCAAGTATCGAATCTCTCAAGGAACACAGTAAGGTGGAGTTAACGTTCAAGGATGGACTTGAGATCGAAGTCCTTTGGGTCGGATGGATTGCGGAAACGGGGGTTGATTTGGTTTGTGGAAAATAAAGAGAAAATGCTACAACTACTCCTATGCAATGCCGCTATGCAAAGCTTCGCTTGGCGGGATGGTGACTAGGCAGGCCTTGAGCGCGCTGCGTCGAAAGGGCGGATGGACGAGTAGGCAAGCAGAATCGAACTGTGCAGGCCTTGAGCGCACTGCTTCGTTAGGCGGGATGGAATACGGGCCGCGATGCCACGCTTCGGTAGGCGGATGGACGAGTAGGCTAGCGGAGTGAGGGTCGCAAGCACCTCTTCGACAAGCATGCCACTAGCAATTGCTAGTGCGGCACACGAACGCGATGGTGAAGTGGAAAATGGATGGTGGCGCTCCTCATAAACACATAGACCACAAAAGCATTTCACACAAACATGAAATCTATATAAATAGAAGCAAGTCTAAGTGCAACTTCATCAAAATATATAGATCTAGCTATTACAACAATCAATAAGAGAAGAATAAGGCAAGAAATCGACCGAATCCGAAGGCTCGTTGTAGATTCACGGTTGGAATCGCCGGGTTGTCAATCCGCGTCCAAGCTCGGTCTGCAACTACGTCCGGGGTAGAGAGAGCTGTCACGACTCTCCAATGGACCCGTCTTCTTCGTGTCACGATCCGGTAGAGGTTGCAAACTTCCTCTTGCTCGATGGAGATGGCGGCTAGATCTCTATTTGAAGCTCTTGGATGAAGGAGGAGGCCGAGAGGAAACTCCGGCTCAAGATTGGCGTGAAGAACAAGCCCGGAGCACCTCTAGATGGTGGGCTGCGATGGAGGGGCGAAGTCGGACGAACTGGAGCAGAAAACGGCAAAATACGACGGGCTCCCTGACCTAAATCGCGAGCAGGGAATTTATAGGCGCTGGAATTAAACAGTGCGCACGGTCATTGGCGCACGACCAGTGGTCGTGCGCACTAGAATTCGGTGATCGTGCGCTCTGCCTGGACGGAACCTGCAAAGACAGAAATTATGAAATAACATGTTCGCACGACCAGTGGCGCACGACCGGTGGTCGTGCGCACTGGAGTTGATGGTCGTGCGCACTACAGCAAACAGAACTCGGAAATTAAATGGTAAGTGCGCACGAGCAGTGGCGCACTACCGGTGGTCGTGCGCACTGGCGTTGGTGGTCGTGCGCACTGCACCAAACAGAACTCGTGAAAAAGGGTCAAGTGCACACGATCAGTGGCGCACGACCAGTGGTCGTGCGCAATAGAACCGGTGATCGTGCGCAGTGTTCCTGTGCAGAATTGCACCGGGAACACTCGCACGACTCCTATTCCAGGCACAACCACAAATCTAGCCACTGAAAGTGGCACTTGACAGCACATGAATACTACTAATGACAATAAGCACGAAAATCACACCAAAGTGGGCCTAGATGTGCACCTAGCATGGATTGATCAATATGAACTATAACAGGGCTAAAGTGCGGTGAAATGACTAGAAAAACGGCCCAGATGAGTCCATATATGTGTATATAATCGGGACTCATCACACCCCCAGACTTACCTGTTTGCGCGTCCCGAGCAAACAAATTCTAAGCGTACGGGGAAAGAAAAGTAGATGGCTTAAAACTACAATATAGAGTACCATGCGAAGTCGCATGCTCACGTGCATAAGAAAAATAGTAGAGAAGATTTCTCATTATACACAACAGTTTATATATTTCTAAAAGAGTAAAAGCATATTACAACTACTCAAAATGGTGAACAGCGGTGAATCGTTCGGTCATGCATACGGAAAAAGTAAACTAAACGCTGAGACGAGCATTGCCCAAGATTGGGATGCCGGACAAACTCCACCGAAATCCATCGGTGTCGGTGACCATAGGCTTGCCCGGTCACATTCTCTCCACGGCACTGGTTTGACTCAAATGCGTGAATCAATAGGACTTTAGGTTTTAAATGGGGCTTGGGTTTAGGTGAGGAAAAACAAAGATAAAAACGACGGCTAAGGCACTAAACCCAAATGAGCTAATGCAGGAAACTATCCTCATTCACCACACAAACATGCGGGTACACAACACCCCCAGACTTGGACTTAACAGCATGGGTGCGTGCACCGCCTACTCCCAAACATAAATCTATACATAAAGATTTTCAATAAGGCTCATATCTTCTTCTTTCCTTCTCACTTCTCTTCTTTTTCTTCAAAAATCTTTTTCTTCTTTTCTTTTTCTTTCTTTAACAATTTCAGCAAATTTTCAAAGATGCACATCCACATTTTCACATTGTACTACCACAATCAACAACACCAATTTGAAATTTAAACAAAATGCTTGCTTTTTGGGTGTGCGACTAGGATTGGCTTTTGGGCTTTGGTGAAATAAAAGTGGGGCTGAATCAAAGAACGGGTAGGCACAACTGGGCTAGCGAGGAAATGATAATAGGAATGGCATAAAGGCTCAACCGGGCCAAGATGATGGCCTATATCACATTCACACAATTGACTAACCGTATACCCATGCTTCAAGAATCGCTTGGGGCAAATTCTAGCCACCGAGAAAGATTCTCCTTTCTCCCGACTCAAGCAATACGAATCTAGCGATCGTTTACACACATCCCTATGCTACCGTTTGATTCCACCGAATTCACCATTTGAGTAGTGTAAACAACATTTACACTAATAGAGAAAAATATAAAACCATAGTATAAAAAGAAATCTAATCTACACAAATTTCTATGCAACCGAGCACTCGACTAGGAGCACTACTGGAGTCAACATTTTACTCTGCTGCATAGTCCTAAGCCATCACCTAGACTTTCCCAAATAAGCAGAAGAATTAAATTCGCTACAGAGCACGCATACAGACGAGTACGCGGTCAAGTGGGTGCTGTGGTGTGCAATGAAAATAAACAAAATATTTTAAATGAAATCTTCTAGTATGCAGTGCAATAGTGCACGTGTGCGGGTAAACAAAACCACTCTCCCCCAGACTTAAACTAAACAATCCACAGAATATATGACATGAAAATCAGAAAAAGCTAGGGAAAGAGAGTACCCAGTGCTCAGAAATGAGCACACCAGAAGATTGGCGTTTAAACCACGACTAAGCTGCAGCATCCGCCATCCAGAAGAAGTACCTGCAGGGGTCAGCTCCGCAAAACAAAAGAAACAGAAAAAGATAAACTACAATACTACAGCTAACTAAACAAGATTGAATAAAATAAAATGCATGAAAAGTAAGATAACTACTGGGGTTATTGTCATCCCAGCACGACTTATTCAGATTTTGTACAGTTCTAGCTTATAGGCCTATGAAAAGAAAAGTGCACAGGTAACTGTTCTAATATGTGTATCGGTAACGGGTACCGATACGGAGACAGAGCAGTCACCCCTCTACCTAAATATAGATACCTGCTCCTCACAGGTAGAGGGTAGAGAATGTAAGAAAAGGAGGAGGCCTGGTCCTCACTCATCTCACAAAACACATCCTTGCCTAGCAAGGTATCGTCACCAGGGAGGCAGCAGGAGGAAAAGGCAATGAGTGGAGCTTCCTCAACGGAGGGGGAATAAACCTCCTCACATATGAGGATACACTCATCATTGACTTGAGCATCATGCTCCAAGTCCTTGATGCGTGTCGGCAAGTGCACCGGTCGCTGTCAAGTAATAATTGTGGAGAATAAATTCCCCGGATGTCGGTCTCTTGAGGAATGCAGGATGGGTGAACGAATCGCGCAGTGATTATTGTTACACAAGTGTTCAACAAAAACAAAGATGGGGCTTTTGGTTGGTTTTCCTAATCTTATCAACAACAAAAGAGATGCGGGTCGAAAACACCGCTTCGCAAAGTGAGGTGGATGCAACGACCGCGATGCCGTGCTTCGTGAGGCGGATGAAGTGAACTCAAGTGCGAGAGGGTGAGGGTCGCAAACACCTCTTCACTACCGCCGTTAGCTCTTGCTAACGCGGATCAAACACCTTGCGTGCGTGCGCGAGTGAGTGAGAGAAAGCGGAATGAATCACCACCAAACCATGAAGAACAACAAAGAAATATTCATTTCCATCAAAATAAACATCACAATATTCGAGTATTGCACGATTCAAAGAGTACAACGAGGGAAAAGAGGAAAGAAATGACCGGTGGTGAAGACTAGCGGCCGTTCACGGTCGGAATGGTAGGTTGTCGGGCTACCTCGGGACTCGGGCGGACTATGCTTCCGGCGTAGAGAGCTGTCACGATATCCCTACGTACCTCCGTCATCTTCGACTTCAGGTTCCTTCTTCTTCTCACCGGGCGGAATGATAGAATGGTTGCTTGGAGGCTTGCGGACGATGGAGAGCACTCACGGACAATGGAGGAAGTCTTGGAATGGATGGAGGAGGCTTCCCCTTGCGTAGGATATGAAGTGGAGGCGTCCCACGGTGGAGATCGGCGGCGTACGGAACAGGAATCCCGCTCCCGGAAGTGAACCAATGCCCTAAAATCGCAACAGGCGTTTAAATAGGCGCTGGATTAAATACTGCGCACGGTCATTGGCGCACGACCACTGGTCGTGCGCACTGGAATTCTGCGATCGTGCGCACTGCCTGGGTGGAACCTGCAAGATACGAAATTATAAAATAAAATGTTCGCACGACCAGTGGCGCACGACCGGTGGTCGTGCGCACAATCGTTGATGGTCGTGCGCAATACAGCAAACAGAACTCAGAATTTTAATGATAAGTGCGCACGAGCAGTGGCGCACGACCGGTGGTCGTGCGCACTATCGTTGATGGTCGTGCGCACTGCACCAAACAGAACTCGTGAAAAAGGGTTAAGTGCACACGATCAGTGGCGCACGACCAGTGGTCGTGCGCAATAGAACCGGCGATCGTGCGTAGTGTTCCTGTGCAGAATTGCACCGGGAACACCTGCACTACTCCTATTCCAGCACAACCACAGATCTAGCCACTGAAAGTGGCACTTAACAGCACAAGAATACTACTAATGACAATAAGCACGAAAATCACACCAAAGTGGGCCAAGATGTGCACCTAGCATGGATTATCAAATATAAACTATAACAAGGCTAAAGTGCGGAGAATTGACTAAATAACGGCCCGGATACGTCCATAAATGTGTATATGATCAGGACTCATCACACCCCCAGACTTAACTATTTGCGCGTCCCGAGCAAACGAATCCGGCGGAGTGTGAAAACGATAGTTAACATAGAGAATTACACAAGGGAGTACGGTGCAAAGTAACAACGCATGCGAGTAGAGATTCTAGTAGAAGGAGAGTTTAACTATGCTAACTAATTTACATAAGTATTAAAGCGTAATTAAAGATTTAGTTATACTCAGTTGGTGAATTATGAAGAATTTGACGATCATGCCCGGTATGAAAGTGACGAGACACTGAGGCGGGTGTTGCAAAAGATCGGGGCTTAGGAATAACTCCGCTGAAATCCATCACCGTCGTGAACCATACGCTTGCCCGGTCACACTCTCTCCACGGCGCTAGCAAACTCGCAAGTCAAATCAGTAGGGCTTTTAGGATTAAATCGGGGCTTAGGTTACGGTATGATATTTCAAAGTTAAACACGATGGCTACGCAACCCAAGTGAGCTAACGGAACGCTGCACCACGCAAGACCAACAACTATGCTCGTGTGACACACCCCCAGAATTATCATGAAAACCAAGTGTGCACACGGCCTACTTCACAAATACCAACAGATTGTCTTTTTTTTAGCTCGGGAGGATTTTTTTTCAAAATACTCTTTTTTTTATTTTTTTTCTTTTACATATTTTACTTCTTTTATGTAACCCCCGGTTGGTTCAAAATCAGCAGATGGACGTTATTTTCCCATCATAACACAATGATTCCACACTCCACACAAGTTTAGAATTATGAGCGCAGTTAAAAACAATTTGGTTGCGGGCGTGGGATAGGCTTCAGGCTTTGGTGGATGAAGAGGAGCTGAACAAAGGATTGGAAGGCACAAAATAGGCTTGCAAAGGTGAATGAAATGGACATGGAATAACAAAGCTCAAACTAGCCAAAGGGTGGCCTACATCATGCTTGACTCAACGAGTAGCTCTCACCCATGCTTCGAGAGTCACTTGGGGCAAGTTCTTAGCCCACGAGAAAGATAAACCTTCCTCCCGACTCGAGCAACACACGACTAGCAATCGCACACACACAACACCGGGTTATCGTCAATTCCATACAAATTCACCACTTGAGTATATTAAATCTAAATTTACGCAGAAATACTAAACATAATTTAGATGCATAAAGAAAATCTAGTTCTACTCACATTCTACCATAGCATGCGAAGTGACTAGAACACTACATGAGTCAACATCGCACTCCAAATAATAATTCCTACGTTAACAATCTATTTCACATTCCGACCAAAATAGTTTAAACGGACAACGACAAAAAGATAAACACGCACTCAAGTGGGTGAAGTGGTGTGTGAAGCATGAAAAACAAAAATAATGACTAGGATAAATAAAGATACAACCTTCTAGTATGCGGTGCAACTCGTGCACAGTGGATAACAACAACCGCTCCCCCAGACTTAAGCTAAACGATATATCTAGAAATTTGAAGCTAAAAGAAGGGAGGAAGTGTTACCCAATGCTCAGAAATGAGCATACCAGACGATTGGCGTTTATGATCACGAATAGTCCGCAGCATCCGCACCATCGAACACAAAACCTGCAAGCACAGACTCAAAGCAACAAAAGCAAATACAAAAGCTGAACTAAAAGAAGTTAGAAAAAAAAAGGAAATACGAAAACAGGAAATCTGGGTTGTCTCCCAGGAGCGCTTTCATTTAACGTCCTTAAGCTGGACCAAATACCTGTATTAGCATTGTTTAAAGAGTGCAGGAATTAAAAGAGAAATATTCAGAAGCAGTTCACCACATCAACTAAACACAAATCAGCTAAAAGCGCTCTTATGGTGCGCTTCTCCCGTAGCACGTAGGCGGGAGGTGAAGGCTTTAGGGCCAGCACTGGTATTACCCAATGCTCCCCTAACCTCCGCCACCTTGCCACGAAGAGCGGCAGCACGAGCGTCGCGCAGAAGTTTTTCCTTTTTAAGTTTGGTGACAGTCGGAGACTGCCGCCGTTGAAAGTTTTCTGAATTTTCCGCCTTAGTGGCGGGTGGCGTCACCTCCGGTATCGCGGTGACCACCGGATCGGCCCAGGAGATGGAGCGCTTAGATAGTTTATTACAAGATTCACCACAAGAAGATAAATAATCAGCATCCCTAACTAGATCCAAGTCAACGTTTCCCGAACTGCAGTCTTCCTCCTTCTCGGAGTCGAACTCTTTCCGGAAGTCAACCTCTTCTTCCTCATCTGATTGGAGCTCCTCCTTTCCTCCTTCACTTGTTTCTTGATCATGTATCTTTCCTGCACATCTTAGAAATTCATCAGAAATAACGAGAGGGGGAGGAGTGGATGTGTCAGCTGTAGCTTCGAGGCGAGTGGGCTGCAGCGCCTTGTTAGGTAGGAGAAGACACCCCGTAGCGAAGTCAAGGGTGGCGCCGCTCTCTTTCAAGAACGGCACGCCCAGGATAGGAATGGATTGATTTTTCTGGGGGCCCAACACCTGAAAGTCCGCGACCACAGTCTTCCCCTCAACTATTACTTCCACATTTCTCACTTCCCCCTTAGATTGGATAATAGTACCGTTAGCGAGAATAAGCGATTTCCTTTCCTCCGTGTTCATCGCAAGTTGTAATCTCGCAACATCTTGCAGTGCAATGACGTTGTGGGAGGAACCGGAATCGCATAAAGCTTTTGTTTCAACCTTATTGATGGAACAAGAAATTACCAGCTCACTCGGTTCAACCTCTACCACATCCCCAAGACTCTTCCCTTGATCAATTGGGTTCTTCTCCGTGTTGCTGGGAAGGGTCCCCTGCGATCGCTCGGTTAGCACTTGGTCCAATTGGCCCAACTGCGTTTCCAGGTTTCGCATGGATGCAGTTTGACTTACCATATTCGAATTAGCTACTTGCATGAATTTCTCCATCATCTCTTCTAGATTACTCTTTTTTTGAGTAGGGGGTGCTTGATTATAGTCCGGGTGTGGTGGCCTCGGTTGGCTCCCGGAGGCGTAAGCATCATTTTGATGCTGCCCCGGTGCCCATCGTTGGCTAGGTGTGTTTGGATTCCACGAGAAGTTCGGGTGACTTCTCGCTCCCGGATTATAAGCATTATTGAAAGGCGCCCCCTAGGCTGATTTCCTACATAATTAACAGATTCGTTCAAGTTCAAGTGTGCGAAGTCACCTGCCACGTTGTTCCCCGAACACTCATATGCGTGGTGGCCTCCACCTCCACATCCCTCGCAGGTAATGACAGCAGCAGTCGCGGATGGTGAGGGGAGAGAGTCGACCATGAAAAGACCTCGGCCGCTTCTTGGAGCATTTCTCCCTGCAGTCCAGAATGTACTGTGGGAGGCAGTGTCGCGCAGAATTCGAAGGGCTTCTTCAGGAGTGTGGTTCATCAAGGTACCACCCACCGCAGCATCGATCATTGCCCGATAGTTGAGCTCGATCGCGAAGTAGAACAATTCAACCACATTCCATGGTTGGAGCTCGTGGCCAGGGCAACGGCGAAGGAGATCGTTGAGGCGCTCCCAAGCTTCAGCAAGGGTCTCTTGGTCAAGTTGGCGAAATGTGGCGATCTCCCGCCGCAAGCTTACAATCTTATCCACGGGATGGAATTTAGCAAGGAACTTGGATGCGAGGGCATCCCAAGTTGCAGCAGTCCCGGGCGGAATGGAGTGGAGCCACACCTTTGCTTTGTCGCGGAGTGAAAAGGGAAACAGTCTGAGCTTGACTGTGTCGTCAGCAATCCCTGCGTAGCGGAAGGTTCCGCAAATATCAGAAAATTCTGCCAGATGCAGATGCGGGTCTTCGCTGACCAACTCCGAGAACTGAGTGTTGTTCCGGATGATGTTTAAGATCGCTGGCTTGATCTCAAACTGATTATTCATAATATTTGGCCCAAAACCTGGATACACACTCCCAGCAGTTGGAGTGGTGTAGTCCCTCATCGTGCGGGGTCGAGGCCTAGCTGCCTCCTGCTCAATCCCAGGCTGATGTTCCCCCACGCCGGGCATTCTCGGATCAACATCATTTGGGTCTACCTGATCACCCATGGCCGCTTGTACAGCCGCAGCGCGCCTTCGCGCGCGAGCAGTTCGTTCGATTTCTGGATCAAAAGGTGCGAGTTCACCTGCGACCTGCCTCTGCATGAACTGTCAAAAACAAAAAGAAAAACAAAGAAAATAAAAAACAACTGCTCGTATAACGAAAGTCACAACACAAGACGAAACACGCCTGCATTCCCCGGCAACGGCGCCAAAAACTTGATGCGTGTCGGCAAGTGCACCGGTCGCTGTCAAGTAATAATTGTGGAGAATAAATTCCCCGGATGTCGGTCTCTTGAGGAATGCAGGATGGGTGAACGAATCACGCAGTGATTATTGTTACACAAGTGTTCAACAAAAACAAAGATGGGGCTTTTGGTTGGTTTTCCTAATCTTATCAACAACAAAAGAGATGCGGGTCGAAAACACCGCTTCGCAAAGTGAGGTGGATGCAACGACCGCGATGCCGTGCTTCGTGAGGCGGATGAAGTGAACTCAAGTGCGAGAGGGTGAGGGTCGCAAACACCTCTTCACTACCGCCGTTAGCTCTTGCTAACGCGGATCAAACACCTTGCGTGCGTGCACGAGTGAGTGAGAGAAAGCGGAATGAATCACCACCAAACCATGAAGAACAACAAAGAAATATTCATTTCCATCAAAATAAACATCACAATATTCGAGTATTGCACGATTCAAAGAGTACAACGAGGGAAAAGAGGAAAGAAATGACCGGTGGTGAAGACTAGCGGCCGTTCACGGCCGGAATGGTAGGTTGTCGGGCTACCTCCAGACTCAGGCGGACTATGCTTCCGGCATAGAGAGCTGTCACGATATCCCTACGTAGCTCCGTCATCTTCGACTTCAGGTTCCTTCTTCTTCTCACCGGGCGGAATGAGAGAATGGTTGCTTGGAGGCTTGCGGACGATGGAGAGCACTCACGGACAATGGAGGAAGTCTTGGAATGGATGGAGGAGGCTTCCCCTTGCGTAGGAGATGAAGTGGAGGCGTCCCACGGTGGAGATCGGCGGCGTACGGAACAGGAATCCCGCTCCCGGAAGTGAACCAATGCCCTAAAATCGCAACAGGCGTTTAAATAGGCGCTGGATTAAATACTACGCACGGTCATTGGCGCACGACCAGTGGTCATGTGCACTGGAATTCTGTGATCGTGCGCACTGCCTGGGTGGAACCTGCAAGATACGAAATTATAAAATAAAATGTTCGCACGACCAGTGGCGCACGACCGGTGGTCGTACGCACAATCGTTGATGGTCGTGCGCAATACAGCAAACAGAACTCAGAATTTTAATGATAAGTGCGCACGAGCAGTGGCGCACGACCGGTGGTCGTGCGCACTGTCGTTGATGGTCGTGCGCACTGCACCAAACAGAACTCGTGAAAAAGGGTTAAGTGCACACGATCAGTGGCGCACGACCAGTGGTCGTGCGCAATAGAACCGGCGATCGTGCGCAGTGTTCCTGTGCAGAATTGCACCGGGAACACCTGCACTACTCCTATTCCAGCACAACCACAGATCTAGCCACTGAAAGTGGCACTTAACAGCACAAGAATACTACTAATGACAATAAGCACGAAAATCACACCAAAGTGGGCCAAGATGTGCACCTAGCATGGATTATCAAATATAAACTATAACAAGGCTAAAGTGCGGAGAATTGACTAAATAACGGCCCGGATGAGTCCATAAATGTGTATATAATCAGGACTCATCAGTCCTCCTGATGTACCTGTGAAGACTCAACCTGCACAGGCTCAGATGAAGAAGGGGGGTCAGGAAATAAAAGAGAAGAATGACATAAATAATCAAAAATCGGGGGAGTGGTCCCGGTCTCACTCCCAACAAGATCCAAGGGTAGATCACTATCATCATCGTAAATATCATAGCAAGGGGGACTTGAGAACTCAGGAGCCTCAGTGGTGATTTGGACCTCCTCGTCCCATGAAGAAGTGCAAACCTCCTCATCAGAGAGAGTATCCTCCTCATCTCACCGAGGTGCATCATCGTGTTCAAAGTATTCATTCTCCCCCTCAAGGAAAATGACATCCTCATCCCACTTTGGAGCACCCTCCGAGTCAGAAGCATCACCCCACTCCTTCACTTCGATAGGATCACAAAAATTGTGTGCAGAAAAATCTCGCAAAGAAACTGGAGGAACACAAAGATTTGGTTCCTCCGCAAAAAGATCTGCTAAAGCCTCCCCGGTGGAAAGAATACTTTCCTCATCAGACTCAGGTGCATCTAGGAGCTCCCATTCCTCTCCTTGTTGGCTAACAGATGAGTGATCATCATCACTAGGAGTGAAGCCACACACAGGGAGTGAGGAGCCCGTGCACAAGACAAGCTCAGGGGTAGAGGGCACAATTGCCTCCATGGGTAAAGAATGAGTGATAGGGACAATGTCGTCATGAGTGGAGGAGCGGCGGTCAGGATTGAAAAGACGCGAACAGTCCTTCAATTCATGACCCTCTCCTCGACATAACAAGCAAACAATGTTCCTACACTGCCTAGCATTTAACTCATTCATTTGGTCCAAATAATAAACCATCTTGTCATTAAAGCTAGGTGAAATATCCCATGACGACATTATCAATAAAAGAGCACATATAATGAAACTGAAATTCTTTGCAAGGGAATCTACACAACTAAAGAAAAAACTCCTTGAATAAAACTTGCCTAAAACTTCAAAATAGGGGGGAAAGAAATAAAAACAAACAACAGAAGATTAAAAGGCAAACAAAAATAATAATGCGGCTATACACAAAGAAAGAACAACTATCTCTCGTCTCCCTCTCAAGAAAACTCACACGACTGTGTTCCCCGGCAACGGCGCCAAAAACTTGATGGCGCAAATCTTAGCACACCGCTATAGGCGGTAGCTCGACTGCGACACGAAACGGCAGTGTACCGATCGTTCAAGTAATATAAAATGTGGGAGTGAATCCCCAAGTATCGAATCTCTCAAGGAACACAGTAAGGTGGAGTTAACGTTCAAGGAAGGACTTGAGATCGAAGTCCTTTGGGTCGGATGGATTGCGGAAACGGGGGTTGATTTGGTTTGTGGAAAATAAAGAGAAAATGCTACAACTACTCCTATGCAATGCCGCTATGCAAAGCTTCGCTTGGCGGGATGGTGACTAGGCAGGCCTTGAGCGCGCTGCGTCGAAAGGGCGGATGGACGAGTAGGCAAGCGGAATCGAACTGTGCAGGCCTTGAGCACACTGCTTCGTTAGGCGGGATGGAATACGGGCCGCGATGCCACGCTTCGGTAGGCGAATGGACGAGTAGGCTAGCGGAGTGAGGGTCGCAAGCACCTCTTCGACAAGCACGCCACTAGCAATTGCTAGTGCGGCACACGAACGCGGTGGTGAAGTGGAAAATGGATGGTGGCGCTCCTCATAAACACATAGACCACAAAAGCATTTCACACAAACATGAAATCTATATAAATAGAAGCAAGTCTAAGTGCAACTTCATCAAAATATATAGATCTAGCTATTACAACAATCAATAAGAGAAGAATAAGGCAAGAAATCGACCGAATCCGAAGGCTCGTTGTAGATTCACGGTTGGAATCGCCGGGTTGTCAATCCGCGTCCAAGCTCGGTCCGAAACTACGTCCGGGGTAGAGAGAGCTGTCACGACTCTCCAATGGACCCGTCTGCTTCGTGTCACGATCCGGTAGAGGTTGCAAACTTCCTCTTGCTCGATGGAGATGGCGGCTAGATCTCTCTTTGAAGCTCTTGGATGAAGGAGGAGGCCGAGAGGAAACTCCGGCTCAAGATTGGCGTGAAGAACAAGCCCGGAGCACCTCTAGATGGTGGGCGGCGATGGAGGGGCGAAGTCGGACGAACTGGAGCAGAAAACGGCGGAATACGGCGGGCTCCCCGACCTAAATCGCGAGCAGGGAATTTATAGGCGCTGGAATTAAACAGTGCGCACGGTCATTGGCGCACGACCAGTGGTCGTGCGCACTAGAATTCGGTGATCGTGCGCTCTGCCTGGACGGAACCTGCAAAGACAGAAATTATGAAATAACATGTTCGCACGACCAGTGGCGCACGACCGGTGGTCGTGCGCACTGGAGTTGATGGTAGTGCGCACTACAGCAAACAGAACTCGGAAATTAAATGGTAAGTGCGCACGAGCAGTGGCGCACTACCGGTGGTCATGCGCACTGGCGTTGGTGGTCGTGCGCACTGCACCAAACAGATCTCGTGAAAAAGGGTCAAGTGCACACGATCAGTGGCGCACGGCCAGTGGTCATGCGCAATAGAACCGGTGATCGTGCGCAGTGTTCCTGTGCAGAATTGCACCGGGAACACTCGCACGACTCCTATTCCAGGCACAACCACAAATCTAGCCACTGAAAGTGGCACTTGACAGCACATGAATACTACTAATGACAATAAGCACGAAAATCACACCAAAGTGGGCCTAGATGTGCACCTAGCATGGATTGATCAATATGAACTATAACAGGGCTAAAGTGCGGTGAAATGACTAGAAAAACGGCCCAGATGAGTCCATATATGTGTATATAATCGGGACTCATCAATCCTCTCCCTCCTTAGGACCTTGGAGCAGCAGAGCCTTGGTGAGCTGGCTCTTCAGGGACTTGAAGGCCTCCTCACATTCCTCCGTCCACTCAAAGTTCTGGTTACCTCGCAACACCTTGAAAAAGGGGGGCATTTCTCTCCATCTCGGGAGTGAAACCTACTCAACCTTAGCATTTTGTTGTGATCTGAATTCCGTTATGGCTTTAACTTTGTTCGGGTTAGGCTCCACCCCTACTGGGGTAAGGAGGTGACCCAGAAACTTCCCCTTGATGGTACCAAATACGCACTTCAGGGGGTTCAGCCGCATTTTGTACTTGCGCAGAGTGGCAAAATGTCTCCTCGAGGTCTTGGAGGTGAGAGCTCGCGCTCTTACTCTTGACCATGAGGTCATCTACATAAACCTCCAAGTTTCTTCCTCTTTACTCCCGGAAGACCCGTTCCATCATTTTTTGGTACGTTACACCTGCGTTCATTAGTCCGAATGAAATCATCTTATAGCTATAACATCATTCTCTTGTGATGAAGGAGATGTCTTTTACGTCCGGAGGATGCATCCTGATTTGATGATAACCTGAAAAAGCATCTAAGAAAGACATTACAGAAAAACCGACGGTTGAGTCAACCAGCGCGTCAATTCGAGGCAAAGGATAACAATCCTTAGGGCAGGCTTTGTTTAATAGAGAAAAATTGATACACATATGCCAACAACCATCGCCTTTCTTTATCATAACGTCATTAGAGACCCAGTCTGGATACTGGATCTCTGATACAAAACCTGCCTTGATGAGCATCTCTACCTCCTCGCGAATCGGCTCCTCCAGCTTGTCGGCGAAGGCCCTCCTCTTTTTACTGACGGGGCGGGCCCCTGGCTCCAGGTTGAGGTGGTGGCAGGACACGTCTACATCGATGCCTGGCATGTCTGTCGCGCTCCATGCGAAGATATCCACGTTCATCTGGATGCACTCCAGCATCCTCTTCCTGTCCTCCGGGCCAAGACTCCCGCTGCTCCGCACCTTCTCCACTCTCCCTCCTTGGGTGGTTACCTCCATATCGACCACTTCTTCAGCCACCTCAAGACGGGCGGCTCTTCCCATCTGACCTTTTCCTCCCTTTCCTCGGGCAGGGTCTCCTTTTCCACCGCAGCCTCCTCCTCTATCGGCTCATCACGCTCCTCCGGAGCCACTTCCCTCTCCTCTCCTGAGATGCTGCTCTCTCTTTCTCCTTCCTTCCCTTCTCCACCTGGCCTCTTCGGCCCCTTAATCTCTTTGTCCATCCTCACAGCCGTCGCCATCCAGTAGATGGTGTTGACGACAGTTACATAGCACTGCCTTGCCACCTTTGCATCTCCCTGGATCCAGACCTGGACTCCTCCACTGCAGAACTTCAAGCACTGGTGGAAGGACGAGGGAACTCATCGGAAGGTGCTGATGAGAGGGTGTCTGAATATGGCGTTGTAGCTGCTTGGAGTGTCAACGATGACGAATCGACAGTTCCTGGGAACCCCTCCCAACATCACCTGGAGGTCGACTCCTCCCTCGACCTTATTCCTCTCCCCCGAAAACCCAAACAAGGGTCCATCTGAGGCTTGCACCCTCTTTGTTTCCACCTCCAGCGCATCAAATGCCTTCTTAAAGACCACATTAACGGAGCTCCCATTGTCAACCAAGATTCGGGAGACCTTAAAGTTTTCGATCGCTGCCTGGATCACCAAGGCGTCACAAAATGGGTCTTCGAAGTCCATCATATCTTCTGCTGAGAAGGTGAGCTTCTCCGAAGGGGGTGGTGTTTGGGAGGTCGATGCGACGCTCCTCCTGAACATCGCCTGGAAGCTTCTCTTGCGAGTCGCTTCTTTTCCCACCCCACCATGGATAACTCTGACCCCTCCCCTGGCTCCTACGTCTGTCCAATCTTCGCATTATATCTTCTTCCTCTCCAGGTATCACTTCTTCAATTCTTACAGGTCGCTGCTGCTGCTGGCCTCTTCCCCTTACCTCCAAAAAATCCGGGCAGGTGTCCGTCGCGTGACCTTCTTCTTGATGGAAGTCACAATAGAGCAACGCTACCCTGCCACCTCTTCCTCCTCTTACTCCTCTTCCTCTTCCTCCTCTTCCTCGGGCTACCGCCTTGGCTTGCTCTCGAGGGGGGTGAGGTGGTCTGGGTCCTAGCCTCCATCCCGAATGATTGACCCTCCCCTCCCCCCTTCACTGGCGATGTCTTTCCTGACCTCTCGTCGGTCCTTCCTGGGGCCTCCAAGCCAGCCGGTTATTGGGCTCCTAATACCCCCAATCCCTTTGCTGCCCACGAAACCCCTGACCTCTGGGTTCCTCCCTTCTCCTTCCCTCATGGTGCCTTAACTCTGGCTCGCTCAGCCTTGCCAACTTTTTTGCAAACTCAGGATTGGTGGCCTCACCCTCGATCTCCTCCGCTGCCCGCTCCATTAACTCCTCAAAGGATAGAGGGGCCTTTCGCTTCAGGTCCATTTTGAAGAACCCCTCCCGCAGCCCCACTATAAAGGCTAGCTGGATGGTGAAACCTGGCACCTCCTAGACTTGCAGGACCTCTTCTTGGAACCTGTCCACGTAATGGGCCAATGACTCCCCATGCCCTTGCTTGATCTTAAAATGTGCCTATATTTCTTCTTCTTCTTCTTCTTTAACATTGAGAAACACAACCTGAAGCTCCAACGCAAGTCCTCAAAGGCGTAGATGGAACCCACGAGAAGCTGGTGGAACCGGTCCCTCGCCTTCTCCTTCAGAGCGGTGGCAAAGAGCCGACACTTGAAGGCATCTGTCATTGGAAGGATTGAGACCATGTCCTCAAACCACTGTAGGTGCAGGATTGGGTCATCGTTGTTGGTATAGTAAGACATCTCCAGCCCTCTGAACCCCTCTGGCACCAGGGCCGAGAGGCTAAACTCACAGAAAGGGCTCCCTTCCCTTGCTCGGCGAGTGGTCCTCTCACGCGGAGTTAGCTCGCACACCTCCGCACTCGCCGGGCAGCTAAACAGCTACCGCCCTGGGAGATCTCGCGCGCTTGCTTCCACTGCGACCTCCTTCCCAAGCCGCTGGCCCGGAGCATTTTCGCCGATCTGTTGGGGCGGAACCACCGAAACCACGGGCGTCTCGCACTCGCCTCTTCCGGCGAGAGCTACCTGCATGGTCTGCATGACCTATCGCTTGAACTTCTCGAACATCTCCAGCCACTCCATTGCTGCCAGTGGCTGCGAGTGGCCTGGGTCTGAACCATTTCGTCCATCTCCTACCATCAAGCTCATCATGAGATTTTCTTTTACTGGCTACGGTCCACGCTCACCGCACCAAAAATGTTGAAATTGTCAACCGGTCTCTGATTTCGGACCCACAGGGGGTTGTAGCCCGTGCTTACTTCTCCCTCACTAAACTCTTATGACAGGGGATGGATAACCTAGAATAGACCCAAGGTTGTAGAGAGGAGGTCCCGCCACACACCCGGAAGATCTAAGAGCGCTTCCCCTCCCAAACTAATGCTCAGCCGGTCACCTTGGAGGGCACTAACAGCCAACTCTGAAACTAGCCTGGAGGAGAGAGCTCAAGAGATCTGATCTCCTCCAAGGTGCCCTTAATGGTCTATTTATAGATTTTCTAGTCTTGGAATGCAAATAGCGTAAATCCGCCTTTTGGTTTTACTAATCGCACCCCAAATTGGTCTGCTAACAGCCTAACTCCGCTATTCTGAAGGGCTATTAGCAGCCCAAAAGGGGTATCTAGGTAATTTCTCCCTAAAGCCTTTTGGGCGAGTGGTTCGTGAATGGCTCATGAGGACACTATTCGCCAGGTGCTCGACTCGCTCGGCGGGCGAGATCTTGGGTACCCACTTTCGCCTATCTTCTTTGGCACCAGGCGGGTGTCCCGCGAGTAGGGTCTCACTCGCCCAGGGACCCTTGGACTTCTATTCTGCCTCTTGACCCCCACCATGGGGTCTTGGGGGCCCCACTCGACGAATACGGGGTTGTACAAAAGCATCATTGGATCTCTGCTTTACCTTACTGCTAGTAGTCTAGACATAATGTTTTTAACATGTGTGTGGGCCAGATATCAGGTGAACACTAAGGAATCTAACTACACCTCTGCAAAGAGGATCTTCATATACCTTAAAGGTACACTAAAACTTGTCTTGTGATACCCTAGTAGTAATGACTTTGAACTCACATGCAATTCAGGTGCAGATTTTGCAGGTTGCAAGGAAGATAGGAAAAGCACATATGGTACTTGTCAATTTCTAGGAAAAAAACTGATCTCATGGAGTAGCAAAAACCAGACTAGTGTGATAATTTCAACAACTGAATTTGAGTACATATCAGCTGGAAGAAAGGAAGAAGAAGAAGAAGAAAATTAGGAAGAAAGGAAGAGGGATTAATAAAACTCTTTACAGTTCAAGGGAAAAAGTAGGAAGAAAGGAAGAAGAAGATGAAAATTTTTGTTCTAAGAATTCTTCAGAAGCACTGATGCTGCTTGTGTCTTTCACAGGATCTGAAATGATGAACCCTTGCTTATGATAGTGATGATTTGCAAGGGTTATTTTGTTAATCCTTTTCTCTGAGCACTTCTTGTAATCCAGCTGCTGTATAATGATGAAGAAGAAGCAGCTGTATATATTCTCTGTGTAGTGAGATCACTTGTGTTTTTCTGTCATTTAGGGTTTGAGAAGGAAGAATATGAACACCCTATTAGACAGATGAGAATAATGTAACGAATCCTTCCTTTTTCTTCTCCTCTTTTTGCATACTTATTCTGTATGATTGGGATTTCAAATCCTTTCTTCTTTTGGGTTGTCCTGAAAAGGAATTCATCTTAGCTACCTATTTTCCTTTCTTCTTTTGTTCTCTACCCGTCCATCAATTTTGAATACCTTCCAAAAATGATTTGTTGTCTCCTAGAAAGCGCCATTCCATTCTTGGCAATAAGCGAGCCGTTGTAGAACTGTCTCTAGCCTTGTTGTCCTTCTGAAATGTTCTCAAAAGGGCAGCAGAAAAAGCTTCCTTTTTCTTATTATATTCGATGCTACGTCGAATTCATCCTTCTTCATGTCGACGCACCTCTGAGTTCTAATCGAAGTAGCTTCAAATTCCTTCTTAGCTTTGGCTGAACTCAGATGTCGACGTTACGTCGATTCCTTATCGACTTATCCTTAGAGTTGAAGACTTGGACATTGAGCTTTAACTTCTGCATCAAATTGTAGTCGAAGTTGCGTCGACTTCTTGAATGACTTCGACAAGCTCTTCTTTCTGCGCCGAGTTCCTTTTGATGTTGCATCGACTTGAATTATACTTCGATAGGCTTACTAAGTTGCTTGGACTTCTAGTCAGAGTTGCGTCGATATCAAGTCGAAGTTGCATCGACTTTCATTCGACGCAAGTCTTAACTAAACTTGTTTTGTGATTGTCTTGACTTAGTCTTGACACTATAAGATGAATGTGACATCCTGAGACATCTAATGAACAATTTACCCTTACTATACAATGTGGTTAATATAACCTAAGAATACAAATCACTTGTATATAATTTGTTAATTTAAATCAAAAGGGCTTTTTCCCAACATTCTCCTCCTATTTATCTTAACAAATTTTACAAATTGTTTAGAGTGATTTTACACATTCTTTGACATAAACAGAAATACAAGCAAGACATAAATAGACAATAAAATATGACAGGATGAAATCACAGACCATTTCATACATTGTCAAGTAATTGTATTGTCCACCACAGCTGTTTGCTTCCAGAAAGTATAATATTGACAGAATACCTGAGCTTCAATGTTCCTTCTCAGGAGTTTTCCTTTTCCTTGAGAATACTTTTGGTATTACCTTCCTTGTAGTAAATGCAAGAGGTTCATTCTCTTCTTCATTAGGACTCCTGATAGCTTCTTCATTGATTTGACCTTCTTTGAGAGGCTCCCCTTGTGATTGTGCATCTTGCTCAACATTTAGGGCAGCCTCCTTAGCAATCATTGCTACCATAAAAACATTCCTGGTCATCTTCTAGGAGCTCCCCCTGAGTTGATGAGAGCTCCCCCTAGGTTACTATAGCTGGCTACACCTGAATTGATGTAGAATTTGCTGGAGGATTCTCAACTGGCACCACTTAAACTGTTTCTGTTTGGAAAACAATTAGCATATTTGGATTGGTATCATGAGAAAGTTCTTTTGTAGCACTCTTGTCCTTCTCCTGGACATTCTTAATTCCCTGGTTAAGTATCTTCTCCTCCTGAATCTTTTTCCCCTTCTTAACCTTGCTGACAAGAGAGGTTAAGAACTCTTTAGTGACCATGGAGGAGGATATAACTGTCTTGAGAGACAAGAGTGACTCTTTTGATTCATGGATTTCTGAATCCATCTGAGAGTATTTCTTATTAAATCTTCTATCTTGACTGACCAATAATTAAGCAAATGTGCTGGAGGCAAACCTTACTGCCTTAGATATGTCTTGTTCAATATCAACAGATGGAGTATGGGAGGTAGAGGTAGATGGAGGTGTGGGCATGATTGCTGGAGGAATTGTAGTGGAGCTCTCATTGAGGCCTGTGAAATCTTGATGGATAGGGGAGTGGCATTGATACACTTCTGGAGAGACATGAACTGGTGGTGAGGGAGCAGACTGATTTTCTATGAATATGGTGGATGGTTATTGTTGAGGCAGGAGAGGAATTAGAGGTGCAGGATCTTTGGCAGGGATGGATGGACGGTTGGGGTTGAACTGGATTGTTTCAGTATCTGGAAGATCATCCTGTTGAGTTACTAGAGTGTCCTGAGGAGGAGAGTTATCCCTTGGTGGATCTGGTAGATGTGTCTCTAAATCATGAGGAGGTGGAGATGGAGGAGTTGAGGGTGCAGATTGACCAGGCTTTAGAATCTGCCTAGTCCATTCGGAGAATATTCCAATGTTCATTCTTTTCCCTAGTGGAATTTGCACCCCTTTCGATTTGCAGACCATGGGGTAATGATGAAACATTACCTGACTCATTATTCTCATATATGCATTCTCTTTATGAGAGTATTTGTGCCCAATCAATCTTAGGAGGCACCTTCCCCAGTTTATCTACTTTTTCAGGACAAGAACTCCCATAATTATTTGAAGTTGCTGCTTGGGAATGGCATCATGTGCTGAGATTTTACACAGCAGCACCTTTCCTACTATGTCAGTTAGGAATCAGTATTCTTATGCCACATCAATCTTTTTCAGGTGAATGGGCTTGTCCTTCTTAAACTACATTATTTGTAGAGCCTTGCTGGTCTCTTCCCCTGTAAGTTCATCTGGGTCACTACAGGTGGGTTGATCAAATGCTTGAGATAACATTTCCTCTGTTATACTAATATCGTGTTCAGAAATTTTTCCATGGAGCGTGTGATCAGTTCCTATGTTAATATTTTCCTTTAGCTCTGACAACTCTATATAAAGAATCTTGTATCTTGTGGAGATTAACTTTGTTAGCCCAGCTGTATGGAATAAGCCAAGAATGGGTTTGATGCTTTCAATGACAACATTGAATGAGTCAATATCCACGTCAAAACCAGAATTTATCTTTGGTGGAGCCATTGAATCTGATGTAACTGCAAAAAGAGACACGAAAGAGAGAGAGAGAGAGAGAGAGAGAGAGAGAGAGAGAGAGAGAGAGAGAGAGAGAGAGAGAGAAACAAGATGAGAGAAAGATTCATGAGAGTTGGGGAAAGGAAGAGCATGAGAGCAGGAGAGAAAGAATTCGAAAGCGTAATGAATTCAACGCCAATATTCCTTAAAAGAAGATGATTCGTTGCTACTTAGGGTTTTATCTGAAGCACCATTGAAAAGATTAATAGACAGCACAAGAAAATGTGTCTAAGCAGCTTCAAGAAGTGAAACTCTGCGCGCTTGTCATGTCAACGTTGCATCGATTAGAACTCGACGCACCTTTGAATTTGATAAGCAATTATTCATTTAACGTATCCGTCAACATGAAGTTGACTTGTGTCGAATGCTATTCGAATTATCTGATTTGGCCGGCTCTCGAATCTAGCGTCGAACAGAATTAGATGGTACGTCAAATTCTATTTGAGACAACTCTGAATTAGCAGTTGCACGTTGCTTTCGGAGCAGGAGTCGAGTATAATTATACGGTACGCCGAATTCTATTCGACGCAACTCTGAATGAATAGTTCAATTTTCGTGGAATGTTCTTGCTGTTTTTCCCATCAATGATTTTTATTGAAAATAGTATTTATACTATTATCTTCGTAAGCTAAAGAAGATAATATAAATATTTAAAGTAGAAATCACTCCCCTGTTAGATTTGGGTCCTTATTAGACAGTAGTGCACAACCCTTATTCTCTAAGGGTGGGCCCATTTAAAGCCACGCAGGCAGAAGTCAAAGTCAAAGGGTCAACACAGAGGTCAGTAGTCCAAGACATAAGATAGTACTACCAGCAGGCGCAGAAGGAGGCCTGGGCGAGTATGGGTGAGATCGCGCGAGTATCCCCAATACACGCCAAGAGGTTGGCGGCCATAGGTGATACACGCCTCTCTCCGAGCGAGATCGCCTCAATGTCGCCTAGTCGTCGAAATGGGTGGGGTATAAATGAGATTCCCCCTCTCTTTGGTTTGCCAATAAATAGGACCCCAGGGGTACTTGGATTGGCACCTGATCTTGAGCTTATGTAACCCGTTTTCAAATTCTTGGACCCGTCATCCTTGGGCGTCATTCTTGATACTAGCCAAGTTGGTGCCTTCCTCGTACCCTGCTCTACCATCTTTGGTTGTTGAGGGGAAGTCTTTTCAGAGCTTCTGGGTACGTTGTGGGATCTCTCTGCCACAGCGCTGGGGGTCCTGTTGTTGTTACACTTCTAGTTCTTCATCGTTGCCAGTCAGGCCATCTCGTTGAACTGCTGGGTGAGTAGCATCCGGCTTCATTGATCCGAATTTTGGAGTCGGGAATTTCCTGGATTCAACACATTGGTGCGATGACCGTGGATCATAGATAGAGGGGGAAAGTCTAGTAGAAGGGTGAGATGCTAGTAGTTGGCGACCATGAGGAAGTAGTCGGTAACTCAGCCGGTGGTGGCAAGTTTGTGATGTTAGCTGTCCTCAAAGAATTTGCGCGGTGAATCGAGGGGACCGTACGAGCAGCTCTCCAACCTCGCATGGATGGAAAATCGACCACGCCTCATCATCCAATTCTTGCCGATGAAGGTGTTCCATCCCGGCGAGTAGGGAAGGAGCATGAGGAGGAGCTCAAGCGACCAAAGAGGTCGCAGTTCCACCTGCAGGCCTCGTAGGGAGCTGGCGGAACCTGATTCCACGAGGAGGAAGAGCAGGAAAGGTACTACGGTACCCGCCCCTTTAGCGAGTATGGAGGTGATACTCTCCAGGTAAAGGATCGTCGCCAGCTGGGTGCGAGTAGCCCATTCTGCGAGGAGATCATTGCTGCGCCCATGCCCAAGGGTTCAGAGATCCCGTGATGAATTACTACTCAGATAGGGAGGACCTTATCTGACACATCTGAACCATGTCGGATGCCTTTAAGTGTAGGGTCTTCGCTATAACCTTCTGAGGGAAAGCCAAAGGCTGGTTCCACCAGCTGCCAGCAAGTTCTATCTGCTGCATTGAAAATCTGTGCCGGGGGCTGACGATGCGGTTCTCCACGGCTAAGAAGATGAAGAAGGAGGCAATGGACCTCTTCCATCTAGTGTAGGGAGCCAAAGAAATGTTAGGGCATTACAATGATCGCTTCTAGGAGGAGGTGTTAGATATCCAGGAGGTGGATGGCCCCACCTTGCAGTTAGCCTTGACGTTCGGCCTTCATGAAGGCCTCTTCAAGTTGGAGCTCAGCAGGAACCCTCCCTATTCCTACGATAACCTCATCGAGAGGGCCAACAAGTTCGTTCAGGGGGAAGCTTCTAAATGAGGTTTCCTAGCCCGGCTTACCAGGCTGACCAGGGAGGATGAGGAAGAAGAGTAGAAGACCCCGGAGAGAAGAAAGAAAGAGGAGCCCAGAAGGGAGAAGAAGAGGAAGCCTGAGGATAGGCGATGGGAGGAAAGGAGGATGGAGGAGCCAAGAAGAAACGATGAGAGGAGGCTCATCGTGGCTCCGGAGCGTCGAGAGGAGGAAAGACGCTACCAAGTTCCCGTCAACCGAGCACCTTAGAGGCCATCAAGAGGACCTTAGTGTCAGTATTAAGGAAGGAGATCACCATAGAGAAGACGCTTTGACCAACCAGAGAGGCGTCAGAAAAGAAGAAGGGAGGAAGCAATGATGGTTGACCCGCGCGGTAACCGACAAGGTTGGAAGAATCGGCAGAGGAGGCCGCAGCAAGAAGAGATTCCCCTTTACTGTGATCTGCATCAAGTAGAGGGGCACGGGACCATGGATTGCTCAAACTTTTGGGAAGCCAGGAGGAGGTTGGCGGCAGGAGAAGCAGGAGGAGAGCAGCGGAGGATTGAAGCCCTTGTCGAACTGTCGGTCGTACAAGCCATCGCTCAAAGGAGGAACGAAGACCGGGTCGACCTTGGAGGTCAAGGATACTTCGCCCAGGGAGGCAGAGGAGGAGTGGGGGTGATCCATGGAGGAGCAGGGCTGGGAGCTTTCCGCAAGGGTAGCCTCCATCAAATCTATCGAAGGAGTGTTGCTTCGACCTCGCAGGCACCACCCCCGTTGGAAGAGATCACCTTCTCCAGTACCCAGGTTGGGTCTCCAATGTTGTAATGGTGAAAAATGCTGGGGGCAGCTAGCAGATGTGTGTAGATTTTTCTTTAATGAATAAACCTGCCCAAAGGATTGTTATCCCTTGCCTCGAATCGACGCGCTGGTTGATTCAGCCGTCGGTTTTTCTGTGATTAGCTTTCTTGATGCGTTTTCAGGATACCTCCATATCCGAATGTATCCACCCAACTGTCGTGATGTATCCTTCATCACTGGCGATGGTTGCTATAGCTACAAGATGATTCCATTTGGGCTAAAGAACGCAGGTGCGACTTACCTGCGGATGATGGACCATGTCTTCAAAGAGCAGAAGGGAAGGAACCTGGAGGTCTATGTGGACTATCTCTTGATCAAAAGCAAGAGCGTCCAGAAGCATGTAGCTGATCTGGTGGAGACCTTCGCGACGCTGAGGAAGTTAAAGAAGAGGCTCAATCCAGCGAAGTGTGTGTTCGGAGCTGGAAGGGAAAGTTTCTGGGGCATCTCATCACCCCGGAAGGGGTAGAGCCGAACCCTGACAAGGTTAAGGCAATCACAGAGATGACCTTGCCAAAGACGATGAAAGAATCCCAATGGTTGACAGGAAGGCTGGGTTAAATTTTTGAAGTGGAAGTGGATTAGTGTTGGGCGGTCTGCAAACTGGATACCACAGAAACTGCACGGCCTGCGCTGGTTATCTGGCCGGTTTTGTTTCAGTCGATCAGATGTTCAACCAGGCTGTCTATTTTGGGGAGACTGCGGTAACCGGGCGGTTTGTACATAACCGTGTAGTTCAATAAGGAAGCTGGTTTGCTTTGCTTAGCTCGGGCGGTCTGTCTTGTGAGACCGCTGGCGATCTGTTGGGCGGTTATTGTATCTCAGTTTGTGTAGTGACAACATCCATATGCTCTCCTATAAATAGGGGTGCAGGGCCCGTCATTCATAACGAGAACTGTAAGAACCAAAGTTGGCTTGATTGTGCCAGTCTCTTTTTGAGTTCGCGCGGTCTGAGATTTTGTCTGACCGGTTTGTTTGTTCGCAGGTTAGCGACTAGCAGCTCAATGTCTGCTTTCTCCTTTCTTCCAACTTTGAATAAACCAGTCCGGGCAGACTGTGTTTAGGTGTTCTTGGACTGTGCATCGAACTCAGTTGATCAGGCGGTCTTAAGTGGCCAGGCGATCTTGAGTTGCGGTCTGCAGCAGGAAGCAGTTCTTATCAAGTGTTCGCGGGTTCTTCTGTGATCTTAAGACCGTGCGGTCTGGGCGATCAAGAAGTGCGAATAGTTTGTTTTTTAGCAGTTGAATAAGCAGTAGGTCTGGCGGTCTGTGGTTGCTGTCTGACAGGTGCAGCTTGTGCCTTGTTCGCGTGGTCTCAGGTGCTATCCGTCGGGCTTGCCTATTTGTGCGGTCTGGCGGTCTCAGGTGGTCAAGTCGCGGGCAGCTTGTTTACTTTTGTCTTTTGTGCTTCTCTCCTCTGTGATTCTTATGAATCATGCCTCGCCATGTATACCTCGAATTGTAAAGAGATAGTAAATACCATAGCAATATTCGGTCATCCCATTGTCATTGTTTTGCTACACTTGTGGAAGGTTTTGTGAAGTGTTCCGCATTTTACTTCAACTCCGGACCTCAAATTTTTTAACATGGTATTAGAGGTAGGTTGTTGAGCAGTAGTTGTTGTTAGTTCTCTCGGGTTTCTCAAGTTGGTTAACAATCAGTGGGATAACAATGGAAGGAGGATTTGCAAGAGGTCTTGGTATTGAGCTCCTTACGCAGACTAACTTCAAGAAGTGGAAGTCTTGCATGGAGAGCTATCTTCTTGGCGAGCATTTTTGGGAGGTAGTAGGAGGAGAAGCAAGACAAGTTGTTATTACTGCTGAAGGGAATGCTGAGCTCGTGAAGGCTTGGAAGAGAACGAATGCTAAGGCGGAGTTCACTCTCAAGAGAGTTATCATTCCGGAATTGTTTGATCACATCATCGGATGTAGATCAGCTACAGAAATTTGGACAGCCTTGGATGGCTTGTTCAATAAGAAGAATGTAGCTAGGCTACAGTTCTTGGAGAATTAGTTGGCGAAAGAAACTCAGGGAGACTTGTCCATCTCAACATTCTTCTTGATGATGAAGAACCTCTGCGCAGAGATATCGGCTTTGGACCCGGATGAGCCTATCTCAGAAGCTAAGCTGAAGAGGCACATAATCCACGGTTTGCGGAGGGAGTATGTGGCCTTTGTAACTTCTATTCAAGGCTGGGCTAATCCAAAGCGTTATTTAACTTCTGCAGGAAGCATGGCATCCAAAGAGATCTTTCTTGTTCTCACACTCCACAACAGAACGGAATTGCAGAACGAAAGATCTGTCATCTGAAAGAGACCTACAAATGTTGGCTTCATGCCAGGAGTATCCAAAAGTCCTTCTGGGCAGAGGGAATGTCTTGTGCGACCTATGTTATCAACCAGATGCCTCTCACTCCCATCAACATGAAAACCCCTCATGAGTTGATGTTCAAGGAGAAGCCAAGCATGGAACACTTTTGAGTGTTTGGTTCTACCTGCTACGTGCATGTTCCGGATGCCCTTCGAACGAATCTAGATGCTAAGGCAAGGAAACTAGTCTTTGTCGGTTATGATGACCGAAAGAAAGGTTGGAGATGCATGGATCCCGAGACACGGAGATATGTGGTCTCTAGGGATGTGGTATTTGACAAGCTGACGACATACCAAGGCAGCTCTTCTCTAGAGTTACAAGGAAGAAGGGTAGATGGTGGACCAGAGGAAGCTACAAACGAAGTTCTGGTGGAGTCGCCGGTTTCTCCAGGTGCTCTAGGTATTTCTAGCTCTGGGTCAGGTGCTTCAGGTTCTGGAAGCAGGGGGAGCGATGCTCCATGTTTAGCTGAAAGGAGAGCTAGTCCAGAAGCTTCAATTGAAGAGGTGGTTCAGAGTCAAGCTCTGAGGAGGTCCAAGAGGACCATTATTTGACTTGATCGGTATACGGGTGGAAACTTGGTGAGCTTTGTCTCATGTTTCTTCGCAGGTCCCCTGGATGAGAGAGAGGCATCTTAGTATGAAAATGTCGTTGGAGTCAAGGAGTGGGAAGGAGCCATGGATGAAGAAATGGCTGGCCTCAGGAAGAATGAGACTTGGGATATGGTGCCTAAGGTTGAGGGTGTTACTCCGGTGACATGCAAGTGGGTTTCAAACTGAAGAAGAAGGCTGATGGAAGTATTGAACGGTACAAGGCTCGCCTTGTAGCTCGAGGTTTCTCTCAGAAATATGGGGAGGATTATGAAGAGACCTTTAGTCTCATTGCCAAGATGACTTCGGTGTGGGTGGTGATCGCATTGGCAGCTTGCCAAGGGTGGAAGATATGGCAACTCGGCGTGAAGAACACTTTCTTATATGGCGAGATTGACAAGGATATCTTCATGGATCAGCCACCTGGTTATGTATCCGATGAGCACCCAAGATATTTTTGCAAGCTCAAGAAGGCTCTTTACGGATTGAAGCAAGCCCCTCGGGCGTGGTACGTGAAGATTGCAGAATACCTCCAGTTCTGCGGATACTTTGCTTCAGATTCAGATTCAAGCTTATTCGTAAAGAAGACGGGGGAGCTTCAGGTCTTGGTGCTGCTGTAGGTTTACGATATGATCGTCACGGGGAATTCTGAAGTGGAGGTAGCTAGGCTTCATGCTGAGCTAGCTATCAGATTTGAGATGAAGGATTTGGGTGAGCTTCACCATTTCCTTGGGCTCAAACTTGAGAGGAAAGAGAGCGGTATGCTCATTTCCCAAAAAGGCTATGCAGATCGAATTGTGAAGAGATTCAGCATGGAAGGGGGGAAGAGCAGCTCTACTCCACTGCAGGTTGGAGTTCAACTTCGACGAGATGAACGGAAGGTTCTTACCGATCCTTTGGTGTTCCGGGCTTTGGTTGGAAGTCTGATATACTTAACAATCACGAGGCCAGATATTGCTTATGCAGTTGGCAGGGTGAGTTGGTTTATGGCAGAGTCTTAGAAACCTCATCTTGTGGCGGCTAGGAGTATCTTGAAGTATGTCAAATCCACCTTGGATTTGGGTCTTTTCTGCGAGAGAGATTCGGGCTTTTGCTTGCATGGGTACATGAATGCTGATTATGGAGGAGATTCAGATGATCGGAGATCGACGTCTGGATATGTCTTTATGACAGGCTCTACAGCTATATCATGGTGCAGCAAGAAGCAGGATTCTTTGTCTGTCTCTACCACAGAAGCTGAGTACAAAGCTTCGACTTTGGCGGCTCAAGAAGCCATCTGGCTTAGGAGGCTTGTGGAGGACATTCATAGGGAGGTGCGAGGTCCTACTCTGCTATATGGTGACAATGAGAGTGCTCTCAAACAGGTGAACAATCCAGTTTGTCACGCGCATACGAAGCACATAGAGATTCATCACCATTTCATTCGTGAGAAGGTGTTGGAGGGATCTATGACTGTGGAGCATGTGTAGAGCAAGGAGAAAGTTGCTGACATATTTACTAAGCCATTGTCGAAGGGACCATTTGGTCGGTTGTGGAGTTTGCTTGGGCTAACTTCCACTTCCCACTTCAAGGGGGAGTGATAAATTTTTGAAGTGGAAGTGGAATGGTGCTGGGCGGTGTGCAAACTGGAGACCGTAGAGACCGCGCATCCTGCGCTGGTGCTCTGGCCGGTTTTGTTTCAGTCGATCAGATGTTCAACCGGGCGGTCTATTTTGGTGAGACCGCGGTAACCGGGCAGTTTGTACATAATCGTATAGTTCAATAAGGAAGTTGGTTTGCTTTGCTGAGCTCGGGCGGTCTATCTTGTGAGACCGCTGGCGATCTGATGGGCGGTTATTGTATCCCGGTTTGTGCGGTGACGACATCCATCTGCTCGCCTATAAATAGGGGTGCAGGGTCCGTCATTCATAACGAGAACTGTAAGAACGAAAGTTGGCTTGATTGTGCCGGTCTCTTTTTGAGGTCCCGCGGTCTGAGATTTTGTCTGACCGGTTTGTTTGTTCGCAGGTTAGCGACTAGCAGCTTACTGTCAGCTTTCTCCCTTCTTCTAGCTTTGAATAAACCAGTCCGGGCAGACTGTGTTTAGGTGTTCTTGGACTGTGCAGCGAACTCAGTTGATCAGGCGGTCTTAAGTGGCCAGGCGATCTTGAGTTGCGGTCTGCAACAGGAATCAGTTCTTGTCAAGTGTTCGCGGGTTCTTCTGTGATCTTAAGACCGTGCGGTCTGGGCGATCAAGAAGTGTGAACAGTTTGTTTTTCAACAGTTGAATAAGCAGCAGGTTGGGCGGTCTGTGGTTGCGGTCTGACAAGTGCAGCTTGTGCCTTATTCGCGCGATCTCAGGGGCTGTCCATCTGGCTTGTCTGTTCGTGTGGACTGGCGATCTCAGGTGGTCAAGTCGCAGGAAGCTTGTTTACTTTTGTGTTTTGTGCTTCTCTCCTCTGTGATTCTTATGAATCATGTCTTGCCATGTATACCTCGAATTGTAAAGAGATAGTTAATACCATAGCACTATTCGGTCTTCCCATTGTCATTGTTTTGCTACACTTGTGGAAGGATTTGTGAAGTGTTCCGCATTTTACTTCAACTCCGGACCTCAAAATTTTTAACAGGCTGGCGGGTCTTAACAGCTTTCTATTAAAGGCAGGAGAGAAGTGCTCTTCATTCTTCAAGACGCTTCGGAAAAGAGAGGACTTTGAATGGTCCGAAGAGTGCGAGAAGGCGTTCGACAGGCTGAATGAGCAGTTGACTCAGACACCTCTCCTTCAAAGCACGAAAGAAGGCGAAGACCTGCTCATCTACCTGGGAGTAGGAATGGATGCAATGAGTTTTGTGCTAATTCGGGAAGAAGGGAAGAAGCAGCTACCCATCTACTATGTTAGTCGGGTTCTGATGATGGCCGAACTTCATTATCTGAACCTAGAGAAGCTTCCCTTCACCTTGGTGGTGTCGGCGCGGAAGCTCCGCCCTTATTTTCAAACTCACTTCATCCGGGTCGTGACTAATCATCGTCTCCGAAGTATCTTAGAAGGGGTGGAGCATTCGGGAAGGCTGGAGAAATTATTGGTAGAACTCTTTAAGTTCGAAGTTTCCTTCTCGCCTCGGGTGGCGATCAAAGCGCAGACGGTGGCAGACTTTTTAGCCAACTTCTCGGTAGAAGCAGAGCCAGGGGAGAAAGTTTCTAATCCAATCCCCTGGAAGATGTTCATGGACGGAGCTTCAGGCAGAAGCTCTGTGGGAGTAGGCATCGTTCTTGTCATCACACGGGGAACTAGGATCGAGCAAGCAGTCGAGATCCTCTTCCCCATCACAAACAATCAAGCGGAGTATGAGGACATAGTGGCAGGCTTATTCCTCGTGCAAGAGTTAGGCATCCAAGATATCAGGGCCTTCATTGATTCGATGGCGGTCTCTTCGTAGATTTGGGGAGAGTTTGAGGTGCGTGATGCCGTCCTGCAGAAGTATCTTATCAAAGGGAAAGGATTGATTGGAGGCTTCCAATCCTTCTTCATCGAGCATGTTGATAGTGCATTATTTATAGTTATTTTTATATAGTATTTTAGTAGTAATTAATTAGTTTTTATATAATTTTAATTTAATATATATCTAATTTGCTTTGTTTTATATTTTCAGGGACTTTGGGGCTGCTAATAGCAATTTAAAGCACATAGCCGTGTTCAGGGGAAATTCTGGAGCATTTCTGCAAAAACCCTCAATACACGCCCCAGGTCACGGGCGTGACCTAGGGGCGTGACCATGGCCATGACCGTGTATCGCTTTCAGCTCACAGAACTCGCTGCCAAGTCGGATTAAAGTTACACGCCCCAGGTCACGGGCGTGACCGGGGGCGTGACCTTCAAGTCACGGGCGTGACTCGCCCAACAAGCATTCAATTCAAGCAGTTTCTGCCGCCGAGTCATTCCAGCTTACACGCCCTTGGTCACGGGCGTGACCGAGGCCGTGCCCTCTCCCTCAACTGCCAAATTAACTCCAGATCGCGCCGTTTCCCGCCGTTTCCTGACTCGGTCAAGACACGCCCTAGGTCACGGGCGTGACCTAGGCCGTGACCCGTCGAGATGATCAATTTTGGCGGTTTTTCTTCCCCAACGTTCCCGGGCTTTCAAGACGCAATTACGCAGCTTACACGCCCTTGGTCACGGGCGTGACCAAGGGCGTGACTCAGCAATTTTCTGCCTATAAAAGCCAGCTGCTGCCAAAGTGATGGGCATCCAGGCCATGCTTAGTTTGGATCGTTTCTAGTATAGTTTTTCTGCATTTTTCTTAGTGTAACTTTATTTTATGTCTTGTCTTTTTTAATTCCTAGCTTAGATCTACTTTACATGCAATTGTACTTTTCTTTACTTAGAAATAAAAATAACTTTCTTCTCAATTATGTTTTGTTAATTTTCATAGTATTTGGTCGGATGAATTCTTAAGCTTTTATCTTTTCAAAATCTCTTATTCATAGTTTAGTTTGGAAAACTAAGATTTACCGTTGATTTGCAATTTTTGGTTTCATATTTCTAGTGTATGATAATCAAGTTTGATCCGTATTTTAGTGTATCGAGAGATCCGTAAATACGGGTAGATCGCTCATCGGTAAAAAGAGTTGTATGCATTCCTCGAGAGAGGGTGACGCAAATCTTCCGGATTGGAGTCAAATCCAATAGTGGGGCTCACCGCATAAAGCAAGCTTAGGGGTTTCGACTGGCCGAGGGGTCTTAATCGATCAACCTAAGGTTAGGTGGTAGTTCTCTCGAGAGAGGTTCTATCATATTTTGGGAACCTCCACGGTCAAGTTTGTCTAAATCGATTTCTTTTGAATTCTAGATTTACAAAACATTTCACTTAAGAATGATTCCCGATCAAATGTTTCTTTTCTTCTAATTATTTTCAAAACTCTATTTTACTGCCGATAAAATAATAATAATTTGCGTGAGTAGAAGTAATCAACAGACCCGTGGAATACGACACTTGATATTTATTTGTTTTGAATATCCTATGCTATGAATGATAGGTGCTCTTGCCTATAGTTCGCAGAATTTGGAGAATATTATTTACATCCTAAATTTTAGCTATCAAGTTTTTGGCGCCGTTGCCGGGGAAATATTTTTGTTGATATTTTGAAAGCGTGAATTTTATTACTTTTATCAATCTCTTTCTCCGCCCCCATTTCTCCTTTTGATTTATTTTCAAATTTCATTCTATTAAGTGACGGTTGTTCAATTATCTTTCTTCAAAAATGTTATCTCAATTGGCCGCCAAAGTTGCCGAGCTTCAAAATAAAGTCAATCTTTTGGAAGCCGCACGAAAGAGCCAAATTATTTGTAATTTTTGTGGAGCACCACATCGAAGTGAGGATTGTTATATTAATTTTTACCCTCAAAGTTTTTCTTATGGAAATAATTTTGAGTTTATTTATGAAAACAATTATTCAAACTTTGATGAAAATAATTCATCTAGTTTTCATGCGAATGATTTTTCTGATTCTAATAATATATCTTCTTGCTCCGATATTACTTATTCATGGTGGCAAGATCACCCGGATAGTTTTCGGTGCGATGAAGGAAATCCAGTCAATCAAGATTTTCACTCCTCCTCTTTTACCGCACAAAATTCTTTTTCTTCTACTCTTGGGTATTCTCCAGATTCTATTTGTCAAAATTTAAATATCTTTACCCAAGCTCAAGAAGAACTTCTTTACCACGAATTTAAAAGAGTCATGGAGACACCGGACGAAATTAAAGAAGAACATGTTTCATCTCCTCCTCCGCCCGAATCTCCTCCTATTTTTCATGAATTTTCTCTCTCACCAATTATTCACTTTGAAAGTGAAATTCATGAAAATATTGTGTCCCATGAATTTAGTCCACTTGGAATTTCAAATAAATTTTTGGATACGAATTTTATTTTTGAAAATGAACAACCGGAGCTTAATCATGTATTTTCACAAGAAACTCCTCCTTGTGAAAATTTTTCTGACTCGCTTAATCTTGATTCTTTTTATACTAACGATTTTCATGTAGAGGATGAGCCGTTGCAACCAAACGTCTTCACCGATTCATTTGCCGCTCATCTCCAACAATCCAAATTACCTAAGGTATGTGTAGGTAATTTGGATTCACAATTTCACGCTAACGGACAACGGAAGAATCAAGAGTATAGCGGAGGAGTCGCCGGGCAACGGATTTCGGCATGCTCACCTGAGCGTGAATTAAGGGAGTTGCCTGTGCATTTTCAATTTTATTTTCCTTTTTCCTAACAATAACCGTCTAGCTTAAAGACGGGAAAAAGAAAGCGCTCTTGGGAGGCATCCCTTGCTTATCATTATTTTTCTTGCAATTTACTTTTTATGCATTTTATTTACTTTTCCCTCCTACTTGGCTTATAAACATTGGGGACAATGTTTATTTTTAAGTATGGGGGTGTATTCTCTTATTTTTAGTTTTTATTAAAATCCAAAAAAAATTAGAAAGTCTTTTTCAAAATTATAAAAAAACTATTTTTCTTTCCTTATTTTTGAGTTTGTTATGAAAAATTTTACAAAATTTTACAAAATTCAAAAAAAAATGTTTTGTTTTAAATTTTTATGTCTTTGTGTCTTATTTTTCTTATTTGCAAATTAAAATTACATAAAATTTAAAAATTTAATTTCTTGCGAAAGGGCCGTGTGGGTTTTCATCCCACAAAACCGCGTAGTACCTTGCGAGCCCGTCATTGGGTAGGCCTTGGGAAGTCCAAGAATATTAAAAAAAATTATTTTAATATAAAAAAAATCCAAAAAAAATCTAATAAAATAAATTTTGTATTATTAAATTTCTCCAAACTTCATTTATGCAAAATTAATTTTAATTATGAGTTGTCTTTATAGGCTTTTTAAGGAGTTTTCTTTTTATGAATTCTTAAATCATATATTTCTCTTCAAAATATGTTAGATTTAAATTTTAGATGAATTTGATTTAATGAGTTTTTCATTATTTTGATTTGTTTAGAATATTTCTTAGTTTTACTTTCTCTCTTTAAATATCATAATTCAATTTTGTAGTAATTGTGTTAAATATCTCTAGATTTTACTTATATTAACTTGAACTCATAGTTTCTTGTAGATTGCTCAAATTATTTTCTATGCTCTTAAAATGTTTCTTTGGAATTTATTTAGCCTTTAAACCCTAGCCCTTCCCCTACCTTTTTGTTAAACCCATTGTTTGGCATAAAAAAAAATTTTGAAAAGATCATATGTCATGGAATGAGAGGATAAAATTCATCATTCCTAAACATATGCACCCAAATCAGTGAAAGATTATATGGCATGGAGTTGAGAGGATAAAATTCATCACTCCTAAACATATACATTTGGGATATAAAAAGAAGAAGAAATTAAAAAAAAAAAGATGGAAATGAGAGGATAAAATTCATCATTTCCCATATACAAAGTAACTTCTTCAATGCCAATTTTACCCCATTTAGCCAAGTTCACTTGTTTATCCAAGATATTATTGAGAGAGCATAGTTAATATTTTGTAGTTTTCTAAAAGTTTCTCATGATTGTAAAGTTCTTATAATTTTAATCTTGGAATATTTTGCTTAATTCAATGCAATTTTGTTTATGAAGATTTAGTTAGAGAATTTCAAAACTAAAATTTATTCTACTCATTTCAATTTATGAATTATTAATTATTTCTTATAAATCTGAATTTTAATTTCTTAACTTATTTTGACATGAGTTTTATGAGATTTGAAGTGCATAATTTGAAGTAAATCTTTTTGGAAATGTCCTATAAATTCTTCTCATACTTATAAATTAGTTTTTGCTCTGGAATAGCAAAAGCTTAAGTATGGGGGTATTTGATAGTGCATTATTTATAGTTATTTTTATATAGTATTTTAGTAGTAATTAATTAGTTTTTATATAATTTTAATTTAATATATATCTAATTTGCTTTGTTTTATATTTTCAGGGACTTTGGGGCTGCTAATAGCAATTTAAAGCACATAGCCGTGTTCAGGGGAAATTCTGGAGCATTTCTGCAAAAACCCTCAATACACGCCCCAGGTCACGGGCGTGACCTAGGGGCGTGACCATGGCCACGACCGTGTATCGCTTTCAGCTCACAGAACTCGCTGCCACGTCGGATTAAAGTTACACGCCCCAGGTCACGGGCGTGACCGGGGGCGTGACCTTCAAGTCACGGGCGTGACTCGCCCAACAAGCATTCAATTCAAGCAGTTTCTGCCGCCGAGTCGTTCCAGCTTACACGCCCTTGGTCACGGGCGTGACCGAGGCCGTGCCCTCTCCCTCAACTGCCAAATTAACTCCAGATCGCGCCGTTTCCCGCCGTTTCCTGACTCGGTCAAGAAACGCCCTAGGTCACGGGCGTGACCTAGGCCGTGACCCGTCGAGATGATCAATTTTGGCGGTTTTTCTTCCCCAACGTTCCCGGGCTTTCAAGACGCAATTACGCAGCTTACACGCCCTTGGTCACGGGCGTGACCAAGGGCGTGACTCAGCAATTTTCTGCCTATAAAAGCCAGCTGCTGCCAAAGTGATGGGCATCCAGGCCATGCTTAGTTTGGATCGTTTCTAGTATAGTTTTTCTGCATTTTTCTTAGTGTAACTTTATTTTATGTCTTGTCTTTTTTAATTCCTAGCTTAGATCTACTTTACATGCAATTGTACTTTTCTTTACTTAGAAATAAAAATAACTTTCTTCTCAATTATGTTTTGTTAATTTTCATAGTATTTGGTCGGATGAATTCTTAAGCTTTTATCTTTTCAAAATCTCTTATTCATAGTTTAGTTTGGAAAACTAAGATTTACCGTTGATTTGCAATTTTTGGTTTCATATTTCTAGTGTATGATAATCAAGTTTGATCCGTATTTTAGTGTATCGAGAGATCCGTAAATACGGGTAGATCGCTCATCGGTAAAAAGAGTTGTATGCATTCCTCGAGAGAGGGTGACGCAAATCTTCCGGATTGGAGTCAAATCCAATAGTGGGGCTCACCGCATAAAGCAAGCTTAGGGGTTTCGACTGGCCGAGGGGTCTTAATCGATCAACCTAAGGTTAGGTGGTAGTTCTCTCGAGAGAGGTTCTATCATATTTTGGGAACCTCCACGGTCAAGTTTGTCTAAATCGATTTCTTTTGAATTCTAGATTTACAAAACATTTCACTTAAGAATGATTCCCGATCAAATGTTTCTTTTCTTCTAATTATTTTCAAAACTCTATTTTACTGCCGATAAAATAATAATAATTTGCGTGAGTAGAAGTAATCAACAGACCCGTGGAATACGACACTTGATATTTATTTGTTTTGAATATCCTATGCTATGAATGATAGGTGCTCTTGCCTATAGTTCGCAGAATTTGGAGAATATTATTTACATCCTAAATTTTAGCTATCACATGTATCGAGGGAGGAGACTCGACAGCAGACCTTTTGTCCAAGTACGGACCGAGGGCCAGAGGAACTATCACTAAGTTATTTCGGCCATCCATCGAAGAAGGGGAAATGATGGAGATCGAACAACGCCTTCCTGGATGGATCAGTTCGTGGCATTTCTGAATACTTGACAGCTCCCTGTGGAAGAATGGGATCAAAGGAAGTTTCGATACAAGGCGGTGTACTACCTATTGCAAGATGGGGAGCTATATCGCAAGACCATCTCGGGCTCCCTGGCCAGATGCGTCTCTGAAGAAGAAGTATCTCGAGTGATGTAAGAGATCCAGTCAGGAGAGTGCGGAAGTCATTCTTGGACTCTCACTTTGGAGCAGAGAATTCTAAGGCACGACTACTTCTGGCCTACTATCCACAATGATGTGGAGATCTTTTCGAAGAAGTGTCAAAAGTGCCAGCTATTCGCCCCCCTTTAGTTGCAGCCGGCCCAGCAACTTCGTTCAATCACCGCACCATGGCCGTTCACTATCTGGGGAATGGATTTGATAGGCCCCTTTCCTTCAGCCAGTGTCCAGAGAAAGTTCATCCTCATCATGATCGACTATTTATCCAAGTGAATCGAGGCCAATGCTCTGGCCAAGACCACTTCTCAGGTTTTGAAGAACTTCATCTGGGTGGAGATCATTTGCAGATTCAGGATCCCTCTTGCCATCGTCACTGACAATGGTCCCCAATTTGCCAGCTTGGAGCTGGAAGATTTTTGCAGGTAGCTAGGCACTGATCTTCGGTTCGCTTCAGTGCATCATCCTCGGAGTAATGGACAAGTGGAGGCTGCCAACAAGATGATCATCAACCTCCTAAAGAAGAAAGTCGAGAACCTACGAGGTAATTGGGCGGAGCATCTCCCCTCGGTGTTGTGGTCTTTGAGGACCACTCCTTGCTCAGCCACAGGGAAAACCCCGTTCAAACTTTCGCATGGGTCTGAGCCTCTCATCCCAGTAGAGTTTGAAGTCCGAAGTCCAAGGGTGGTTGCGCCCGAAGACGAAAATGTGGAATGGCGGCTAGAGAATGAAGAAGCTCAAAAGCTATCTCTCGACTACATCAAAGAACTCCGCGATTTAGCCTCATCCCGACAAGAGGAGATCAAGCATCGAATGGCGAGGCACTTCGACAAGCATGTCCGCCTCAAGAATTTCCAATCCGGTGATCTAGTCCTAAGGAATGTCGACGCAGCCGGGAGGTTAGCGGTCGTTGGAAAGATCAACCCAAATTGGGAGGGACCTTTCATCGTCCACGAACCGTTTATATCAGGAGGTTATCGCCTACAGAACCATGAAGGGTAGTTGTTGGGGAATACTTGGAGAAGCGACGACCTGAAAAGGTTTTACCCCTGATCGGGAGTATGTACGTCCCTCTTCTATAAAATTGTCACATATGAATAATTTCTTCACCCCCCCTTAAATAAGGGGTAGCAAAAGGTTCTTACATTCACCTCAAATAAAAAAATGTTTTAAAGTAAAGGAAGAAAGGAAGGTTAAGTCAATCCTCACGCTAGGTTGGGAAACAGGCCTCCGACTTAATTCTCGTAAAACCTAGAATAGATGATGGGGCGGTGCCTCGGTAGTGTGTTCTCTTAAGACCATGCCCCTGCACTGATGGTCGAGATCAGCTCCCCCCTTGCACGTTGGCTGTAGATACCCTCCGACCGCATCTCTCATCCGACTGGAGAGATTATCAGGAAGAAGTCTGGATGCTGACCTCCTAATTCGATGAAGAGATGATTGACTTAACCCATCAGGTGGCTCTTGAATAAAGGCATCATAAAGCCCCGGAGTGATGAAATCTCATAGCGTAGCGTTATATTTCCGATTATTTCATTCGATCATTTGAGTTGGTACGCTTAATCCACTCTGATTATTGAGTATATCAGGAAAGAGTCCACCTCAACATCATCAACATCACAGTAGGATAGAGACCGTGGGATGGTGTGTCTTTGGACCTCCCCGACTGTCATTCCCTACTTGTCGATCTCTCTGTCAGCATCAACATCACGGTAGGATGGAGACCTAGGGATGTTGTGTCTTCGGACCTCCCCGACTGTCATTACCTACATGATGATTTCTTCGTCAAACATCAGCACCACAAAAGGATGGAGACCTCGGGATGATGCATCCCTTAGGACCAGCCCGACGGTCATTTTTCTACTTCTTTTACCTTGGAGTTCCTTACTATTGCAAGCATCTTGGCAATTATTTATTAGGTACAAAGGTAAACCTTGGGATAATATTTCCCTCAGGACCCTCCCCAAGTGCCCTTCACTGATCAACTACAACAAGGTGTTTTTGAAGAAGGCGAGTATGTCGGTGCGAGTATGGTGGGCGAGAGTATGCCTAAAAGCCTAGTGACTAGGGTATGATCGTTGACCGCAGCAACCAATCTCGCGCGTGCCTAGGAGCTTAGCGAGCACTCAACCTCGCCTCGAGCCTAAGAGTTTACTCGGCATACAAACATAGAAGCACGAGCGCTAACAGAAGGCGAGCAAAAAAATGGTATTCATTTCTTTTCATAGGATTTTGAATTGCATATTCAAAAGAACAAAAAATGTTGTACATCTTTTTGAAAGCTGTAAAAAAAAAGGAGCTCGGCGACTATGCATCATCAACGCCTTCATCATTGTCTTAATCCTTGCCATCAATGTCGACGTCTTCCTCGCCATCCTCGTCCTCAGAATCTTCATCCTCGGTATCACTGGAAGATGGTGAAGGAACTCGCCTACGAGAGGTGGACTCCTCGGCGAGCAGCGCCGGGATGAGGTCCAACACGGTCAAGTCCATCGCCTCCGGCTTCAAGAAACCTTTGGCTTTCAACCTGCTCAGGAAGACCTTCCCGGATTCCCGCGCGATCTCTCTGCGTATGTGCGGCATCTCGTCGGCATGCATTCTAATTTGCTTGCCGACCCTTGAGGGGCCCGCCTCCGAAGGTTGTTGGTCGGCAGGCCGAGTTTCCAGCTTGGCAATGCGGACTTGGGCGGCCTCCAAGGTCTACCGAGTATCCTCCAACTCCTTCTCCAACTGGGACACTTTCTTCGCCATCTAGATCTCGGCAGCCTGCACAAATATGAAGACATCATTTAGCGAACTAGTCGGCATAAAGGCGAATATTCCAGAAGCCAGAAGGGTAGCGAGCGAGTACCTCAAATTATTTGCACTTGGCGGCCTCTAGCCCCAAGGAGATGAGCTTCTTGCCATGCATCTTGATCATCTGCTCATATTCGAGCAGCCTCCTTGTCGTTGCATGGCCGAGCTCGGCGGCTTGCAGACACGAGCGTGAGCTCTGATGAGCTAGATACTCGGCTGAGACGTCGTGTGGAGCCTCAGCATCTGCGCGACCATACAGGGCGAACATCACGTCAAATGCCTCGCCGCTGTCCTCCCAATCCTCCGACCAGGTGGGAAGATTGGTGCTCAGGGTCACCTCATGGGTACACTTCGCCCAGTTCACTAAGGGGCGACCATAGGCAACCTCGCCACGAGTGCCCTCATTGAAGAGTGGGTGATTGTTTGGCTCGTAAGCCTCCGAAGTATCCTCCTTCGCTTTCAGGTCCCTCCTAGCAACCTCCTTCTTCTTCCTCGCAGATTCTTGGGACTTGGCCTTTCCCTTCCGCTTCCTGGACGGACAAGCATCATCGCCGATGACCTCCGACGCATCACCGCCCGATGAAAAGTCAACCGGGGTGGAAGTAGCTGCAAAAAACAAGAGAGAAGGAAGTTAGTCGCCATTTGAAGACGAAGAGGCGAGAATAACCAATACTCGCTCAGAAGACTACCTTCGCCTGGGAACACCTCAGTAAGTTCATGTACTAGCTTCCTCCAAAAAACCACATCCTAGCGGCTATTCCGGAAGCAGTCGAGTAGCTTCTCCCTACTATCCTCTAAGTAAGTAACGACAAAGGTGCTTTCCTCCAGATGGAAGGACGAGGTTGGGATGATCTCAAAGTCGCCTTTGACGACGACTAGTCACTCGCCCCAGCGATCGTTCTTGTTCTCCGTGTTGACTAGCGAGCAACCGTGGCTGCACAGAAAGATAACTCCCTCGCTAATCGCGTTGAAGTGGAATACTCATCGGAAGATAGAGATATCAAAGGTGATCTTCTCTTCTCGCAAGAAGCAAAGGAACCCGATGATCATCGCCATGCCGTTTGGATTGATCAGGGCTGGGACTATCATGAAGTAGCGCAAAATCTGGAAGAATTCCGCCCACAATGATAGTCGCAAACCGACTTCGAAGTGGCGAATAGGGAACACTATCTCGGTGGGCAAGAAGGTGTTCAGATGCCTATCTCGGTGGGCAAGAAGGGGTACTTCGCAAAAAATTCCTTCAAGTCCTGCAGGCGAGTAATCGGCTTCTTGAAGGAGGTCGCCTCAAAATTCTTGGTGTGACTCGTACGCCGAATAGCCGCCTCGTTAGCCATTCTAGAAGAAGGAGAGAAGAAGGAGCGAGTATCAAAAGAGGCGAGAAGGAGAGAATGAGAGATACTCACTAGGAATGAAAGAAGATCGCCAGCAGCATAATAAACACGTACCCACCACCCTATTTATAGAAGTCGAGGATACTTGGCTTGCCGCGTATGCCGCCGCGAATACGAGTAAGGGGTGGCCAGTTGATGAGCAAAACTATGCTTGCAAACAACAACAGCAAGTGTACCGTGTCGGATGTAGTATAGGCTTTATAAAAACCAAGGTCGTATAAAAATCCGGGTGTGTTGATTACTCTTAGTCAAGAAGATCTCTATTGTTCTATCAAAAAGAACTTTGATTTGGTTGCAACAAGAAAAGTAACTTAACTTGAAAATTATAACTATTGAAGAGAGGGTGGACAAACTTTAGAGAAATGGAAGAATAAAACAACAATAATTTTTATTAATTCAAAAGAGGAATTACAACTATTGAAAGGGAAATAACAAGTGCAAGAAAAAGTAAAACTAGTTTACTCAAAACAGGAGAAATAATGCAGAAAACGGAGGCTTGGACTACAATACAACGTGTACAAATAATCTGGAGGAACTGCCTTTTTATAGCTGAAAGATTCTGGGTACACGCCCTCGGTCACGCCTGTTGAAACCGATTTCTCGGTCTCTTGTAGAGCTCGGGGCCCTCACCGAAATGAGGGGCGACTAGCCCTTACTGATCCCTCGGAGAAGGTAGACTGAAGATTAGGAAATTGACTAAGACCTTAGTCACAGCGAGGAGGTCCCTCCACTAACCCGAAAGATCGTTGAGCGCTTCCCCTCCCAAGCCAAAGCTGAGACTCGGGCACCTTGGAGAGCTCTGGAAATGCTAACCAAAGAAAGCCTAAGGAGAGGGAAGCTGAAGTGAAGTCCTCTCCAAAGGTGCCCTTGAGGTCCTATTTATAGATTTTCTCATCTGGCCTGCAAATAGCAGGATTCCGCCTTTTGGTTTTACTATCCGCACCCCAAATAGGTCTGCTAATAGCCAAACTCCAATGTTTGGAGAGACTAAAGGCAGACCATCAAGGGTGGTAGGGAATTTGACCCTATCGGCGACTCGGGGAGGACTCTAGCTCGCCTGTCTTCCCGCGACCCATCGGCAAATTCTTGATTCGCTCGCTCCCTTGTGAGCGCTCGGCGGGTCTCTAACTCGCTCGCCTCCTTGCGAGCACTCGGCGGTCCTCTAGCTCGCTCGCCTCCTTGCGAGCACTCGGCGGGCGTCTAGCTCGCTCGCCTTCTTGCGAGTTGCCTGGCTCGCTTCGCTTTCTTGCGAGTCACCTGGCTCGCTTCGCTTTCGTTTGTCCATCCTCTAGGCGAATATATCAGGGTTGTACACAATCCCCGCTCTTCGTGAGGCTATCTAGGCTCGCGAAGAATCATCCAACCCTTGATATTCGCCGGCCCCTTGGTGACGTGGCGAGAATTTTTTGGTGGGCCCCATGCCCACCACTATAAGTACCACTCTCCCTGGCCGTCATTCAAATTTTTCATTCTCCTCTATCTTTCCTTACTCGCCGCGGGCCCCAACGCGATGTCGAAAAAGGATGAGATGTTGGCCCGCCTAAAGGCTTCGCAAGCGGCCCAGAAGGGGAAGACCGCTGTCATCGCCTCCTGGAATTCTCCGCGACGCTCCCCGCCTCCTTCCCTAAGAACAGCAAAGGTCGTTCGGCACGCGGCTGGTGGGGGAGAGTTCTCCTCTTCGCCGCACTCTCCGGACGACGGGCGCGCCTCGCAGGTATTGTCGCTAAGCTCGCTTATTCGATGTTCTTCTTTTTCGCCCTTATTTATCATGTTCGCAGGATGATCCTCCGGACGAGAGCGAATCGGGAAGGCCAAACACGGAGATCCCTCTCTCTTCTACGGGTGGGGGTGACGTTCTTCTTGCGGATACGAGGGCCATCAGTCGACAGGACTCACCTTCGCAATGAGGTGTGCGGCTTACCTCGTCTTCCCTCGTGTTCCTTGACTCGCTAAATCATGCTTACTTTTTTCATGCAGTGTCCTCCCTCGCGCCTCCGGAGGATCAAGTTCTTCCCCCGGCGAACTCGCCCGTCCTGCCGAATCAAACTATCCTAACTCCCGGGTTTGGCTTATCGGGTCATAGGAGCCCAGGGGGGACGTTGATTGTCGAGTCCAGACCTGGCTCCAAACCCACGCTCGCCTCTGGTCTGGGTAAGGCCTTCACCCCTGCCTTCATTGAAGCATTCCAAGGCCAGCCGGGCACCTCCCGCCACTGGCCCAGTACCTGAATTCCCCCACTAGGTTAGGTTGTCGCCATTGAGTGTTGTTTTTCACTTTACCGCTGATTATTACTTCGCAGGTGACCCGAAGACCCCTCTCTCCGAGTCAGAGTCTGGGGCACTGGAGGTATCTCCACCCCCCTCGCCGAGCTAGGTTGCCGACTTTCTGGGGGATCCCAGCGATCCGGAGCGAATGAAGAGGCAGGTCACGGAGATATTACAGAAGCATACCATCCTATTAAGGGATCTACACGAGCAGAATCGGCTGGACCGGCTCGCCAATGACAAAAGGTTCACCGCTATGGAGGATGCGAACACGTGCGTTCTCGCTGAGATACGACCGACCGATCCTGGCAACGCGACCGATCCTGGCGACGTGACCTCCCCCAGGGTGTATATTGCTCGCATCGATGTCTACATGCGGCTGACGAGCCAGGCGAACCGGTCACTCCGCGAGTATCACTACCCGCGAGTCCCCCCTCGCTCTTGTGTCCGAGGTCGCGGTCGCTGGAAATGGCTACGATACTAAGGATCCTCGCATTGCTTTTCTATTGTTTTTCTTCCCCCCTCCTCTTCGATAGGAGGGGCCACGAACAATACTTATGAGTCTGTAATAACAATATTTCGACTCGCTTGCGAGTCTTTTATTTTTCTGTTTCTTATCTTGTTCTTTTACCTTGCTTGGTTCGTTCTCGCGAATTACATCTTTTTTACCCGCCTGCGCGTACCTCCCTCGCTTTATGCTGGTGATTCATCCTTTGTTCTTAGCTCGCTACCGGAGAGAAGCTTTTTTACAGGTGGTCGACCCGCAGGGAGCGAATTTGACCCCTGGAGGCGGGAGAGTACCGCGCGAATCCGTTATCCGCAGATATCGACGCTTCGGCTTCTTCCCGCCTTCCTTATTCCTATAAATAGCCGACCATTTTTCTTTTCAACCACCGCATTTACTGTTTTCTCCTCGCGCTCTTTCTCCTTCTGTTTCTCTCGCAGATCTAGCTCATCCTCGCGACCTTTGCGATTCGGCGGATCACACACCATGGTTGGCGAGGCGGAAACAGAGGGGCGAGCCAAGTGTGCCAAGGCCTTCATCGACAGCATCTTCTACTACGCCAACCTCACGAAGGAGGAATACCGGGCCACCGTGGACAAGTTCATCCACTCCAGTTTCGTGGCTCACTGCCCTACCGATAGGGATACCCTCAGCGACCCGCACCCGGACGAGCTCGCGATTCCCGTCGCCCATTTCGAAAATGGGTTTCGACTCCCTCTCTGGCCGGAAGTGCGCCAGGTATTATTTATTTCTCATCCCTGGCTTTCCTGAATTGCTTTGCGAACGGCGCTTAAAGTTTGTCGACCTTTCCAGGTGCTAAAGTACTTCGGCGTTCTGTCGAGCCAGCTAACGCCGAACGCGATCGCCATGGTGGTCGCGTTCGCCAGTTATCTCAGGGCGGAGAGGATCGAGTTCAGCCTACTCGCCTTCCGCAAGATCTTCTCATTTCGCCCGAATAGGGACGGAACGACTCACTTTGCGAGCCAGCATGTTACCGTCTGCGAGACGGTGAACAAAATTCATTACTGGACGCAGAAGTTCATCCTGGTGAAGGGTCCCTTCAGCAACATCTCTTACACCCCTATCCAGCGAGACGAGGCTGCCTACCGCCTTTCGATCTTGCTAGGGGGTTGTGACGCGGCACTGTACCAGTTCCTCAAAGGACAAAACTTCGAAGTTGCCTTCCTCCAAGAGCGAGTGGACCTCCTGCCACCCGTCCCTCCGGGAGAAGGTTTGACTCGCACTCGTCAACTTTCTTAATCCTCTCTCTTTTGATCATCTAACGTTCCTCGTTATCTTTGCAGGAGAACACGAACTCCCCCTCAATCCGCCTCATGCGCCTCCCTCTTCTCTTTCTCCCGGCTAGCTCGCGCGCGTGGCCGCCGAGGCCTGCCGCGACGTCCCGAGCGTCGAGAAAGAAGCGTCCTCCTCTCCAACGCCGGCCTGCTTCGCAGGGGGCGGTGAAGAAGGCCAGGAAGACTACCTCTGCTGCCAAGGCGAAGGAGGTCGTGGACCTGTCTGAGCCCGACCTCCCCTCTCCTTCTGCGGATCAGGAGCTCGCCAAAGAGGGGGGCGAGCCAGGGGAGACTGTCGCCTGGCCCAAGCCGTCGAGCCATACTAACTTCGGGCTCGGCATGAAGCTGGTGGACGCGGTCGGTGAACCGGTACTCACGTGGGACCCTGACCAGAACAAGATTGCCTGCTCCTCTCTGCTCCCTTCCTGGGTAGAGGACGGCAAGGCTGGGGATGAGGCGTTCGCCCTCGCCTTTGGCCTCTATGGTCGCGAGGACGCCTCCCTCTTTCGGTCCTTCATGCCGAGAGGAGTCGTGTACGAGGCGATGCGAGCCCAGTTCCGGGCGATGGAGCTAACTCACATGGTGGGTCGCTGAAAGTGCACAGTTAACCTCACTAGAATTCTCTAGAGGTAGAGATTTAAAATATTTTTGTGCAAAGTTAATAATTATATATATATGGGTGTAGTGATCACAGATTAGAGCTTCCCACACACCAACAAGAATTAAACAAGTAAATAAAATAAGTACAAGAAGAAAAATCACAGCACAACACAAGGAAATATAGTGGTTCCCCAAACTTTGGGTAGTCCACTCTTCTACCCCCTTGGTAGGAAATTCACAATCTTGCACTGAGTCTTTTGATAAGGAGACTCTTAGAACCACCCTGAGTCTTTTGATAAGGAGACTCTTAGAACCAACTAAGTCTTTTGAAAAGGAGACTCTTAGAACCAATACAACTGAATTTTTTGAAGAGAGATTCTAAAAACTCTTTTACAATATGTGAAAATCAAGGTAAGAAAAAGAAGAAGAAGTTTTTTAGACAAGAAAGAATCTTCTTCCTAGCAAGAAGATTGGAAGCACAAGAAGTAGTGAATAAAATCTCTCTTCTATAGTGAGAAGGAGATTGTAGGCCTTTTCTCTCTTTTGTGAGAGCTATCAGAGTTTGCAGCAGTATGGCTTCAGAGTGAGAAGGAGAAGGAAGCTTGATCTTTGCTGCAGCACTATTTCTCAATTTTCCCTTTTCACTTGGGAGCTCTTCCTGTTTTTCAAATGTAAAATGGTGGATCACTTCATCTTGCTCTCTGCCGACCACCTTGTTATTTATAGCTCTGTTCATTAAAATAACACTATAGGAGAGAAATCAATTAGTAGGCAGAGTATAAGAAAGAATGAGAAATTTCCATAACAATTATATCCATAGAAGGAAAGTATTCATTCTGATTTCAAATAGTGTCCATAATGGATTTAATCAAATTAGCTAAGAATTCATTAGATGAAAAGAATAATTCAGAACGGCTATAAAGAATAATTTGATTCCATATAAATCAGATCTATGAAAGAAGAAAAGAGATCTGGCGATTTTTGAATTAATCATAAAAATCAACGTGCATCGATTACTATTCGACGTACGCGTCGAATTTGTCCTGGCTGGACGTCGAGAGGAGAATAAGGAAGGTGCGTCGACTAAGGTGCGTCGACTTCTTAAGATACGTCGACTAGAAGTCAGAGCTACGTCGACAAAGGATACGTCGAAATCTGTTTGGAGCTACTTCGACTCATTCTGATAGAAACGTCGACTTTATTTCGACGTTGCGTCGAATACCATTCGACGCATATTTACTTATCCTAATTCTTCATCTTTAGAATTTATATTTTACTCATTTCTAGGAGTTAAGAGAAATCATTTTCCCAACAATCTCCCCCTATTTGTCTTAACCCTATAGGAGAGAAAGCATATAATTAACACTTCACAGCATTTGTAAAGATAATAAATATATTAAACAATCAGAAGAGAAATTAGAATAAGAAAGCATATGACAAGCATTTGTCTTTCATAAGAACTAAACCAGAAACTTCTTTTTGTACATGAAGTTGACAAAAGCAGAATAAAGTTTCCTAGATAAGTTTTCAATAGCATCAAAAATGTAGCCCCTGGCTCTATCAGGTCGTTCCTGGACATTCCTGATGATTGTATGCAGTTTCTCCAAGAGTTTATCACCATCAGGGATAGTGTCATTTATGGAGTAGCCTTTGCTGATGATGATTGCTGCCTTTTCATCAATCATCTCAATTGTAATGTTTTGTGTTTTCTGTTGAGTAGGCTTGAGCTCAGGTGGTCCCTTGCTATCAACCTTGGGCCTATACTTTGTTTTCTTTTCTGATTCCTGTTTCTCAGGAATTTTAGTCATCTTTCCTTTCCCTTTCCAGGGTTTGTCAAGCCATTTGTCCATCTTTGCAGGTCCTGTAGGCTTTTTATAGGGGATGTAGGTATCTTCCACTTTGGAATGATCCCTGCCTGAGGGTTTTTCTTTTGATAGGCTTCAATGTCAAACAACTTCTTTGGAATTTTGATAGAGGATTCAGCAAGAATTTGTTCCTTGGTCATTCCCCTGCTGATCTTTTCAATCCAGGCATTTCTTTTATCTTCCACTTCTTTCCTAGCTGCTTTATATTCATACAGTTCTCTTTCTCTTATCTCTTCATGACTCTTTTCCATGTCAGGGTCATTGTACTCCTTCACAGGGCTGTTAGGAGTGATAATAGGCATCTTTTCAAATCTTTTTATTTCCTCACATGCTTTTCTATACTTCTTTTCTTTTGCATACTCTTTCCTTTCTTCTTTGGAGAAGTTTTGCCAATAGGGAATGACTTCTCTTTTCCTTTTCATTTGTCCTTCTCGACTTTGCCTAGGTAGGATCTGTTTAGTGAGTTTTGCTATTGGAGGATGTAGAGGTAGCAGTGGAGGTAGAGAAGAAGGTTGAGGTGGAGGTAGAGGTAGCAGAGGAGAAGGAGTTTTCTCTTTAGGTGGAGAAGGAATTTGTTCAAGAGGGGGCAGAATTTCTGAAGGGATGTCCTCAAGTAGAGGTGTCTTCAGTTTGATGTAACTGGCAGAGAAGCCAGGAGAGTGATGCTGAATTTCTTCCTCACATGGGATTGCTTCAATCCACACTTGTCCTCTCCAGTCATCAGAGTAGGCTGCTTCTTCCTCCCCCTGGACTTCTGTGTTCTTTACTACAGCAATCTCCCCCTAGGTATGTGGGGCATCTATTCTGAATGCTGAATCCACAGCATGCTCTCCTTCAGTATGGTAGGAGGAGGTCTCTTCAAAGTTTTTGTTGAAGGTGTAGTTAGAGTGATTGGAGAAGATTGGAGCCTATTGTAAGAAGAGAAGTTGGAGTAATACTTTAGAGATAATAATATTTAGAGTCGAAGAGGAAATTAATCCTGAGCTTTTAAGAGTGATAGATAACCTGACAAGGGTGGTTTCTAGAGCAACTCTCCCCCTGGTTTATATCCTGCATAAAGGATTTAAACCTTTCTGGCGATAGAGGCCGTTCTTGAATGAGAGCATTAAGCTCAGGAAGAGAAGAAGAGAGGGTTGCCAGTTTGGCTGCACAGGTGTTGATCATGGCAGCACATTTGTTGGCGAAGTGATTCAAGCGATTCTGGAAATTACTTACTAGGTGTTTGAGAGCATCGTTCATCGTTTTGATGAGGGCCGATTGATCAGGAGTTGGTGCCATTGTTGCAGAGAGAGAGAGAGAGAGAGTGGTAGAAGACGAAGTTTTGGCGGGTTTTAGGAGAGTATATGTTATGAAATAAGAGGTATTATTTAAAGGAGGTGAAACGTCGAGAAAGGAAACAGAAATCAAGGTATATCAGGTAATCCAATCGTCAAAAGAGGAGGTAAGAATTTGATTCTAATTGTAGCCAGATGTCGACGTTACGTCGAATTGATGTCGACATATGCGTCGATATAAAGTCGACGCTCTGTGGAGATTTGTCCACTTAGTGCTCTGTCGACGCATTCATAGCCCTGCGTCGAAATCAATTCGACGGTGCGTCGATAAGTTATCGATGTATCTTTGCCGGGAAGAAATCAATGGCAACGTCGAGTTCTTCTCGTTGGTGCGTCGATATGTATTCGACGCATCTTCAAATACTTTCTTAGATTTCCTGATTTCTTTTAGATTTCCCAACAATGGTGGTTACAAACTACCATCAAGCATTCCTAAGGTGTTGATGAAATAATTATGCTTAGTTTCATCTAAGGGTTTTGTGAAGATGTTTGCTCTTTGATTGTGTGTCGGAATATATTCTAAGGTTATCTTACCCTTTTCAACATTATCTCTAAGGAAGTGATGTCTGATCTCTATATGTTTGGTCCTACTATGAAGGACTGGGTTGGATGCTATGGATATAACACTAGAGCTATCACAATAGATCTTAGAGTTATGTATTTCCAATTTGTAGTCAAGAAGCTGATTTTGCATCCAAAGGATTTGTGAACAACAGCTCCCAGCAGCTATGTATTCAGCTTTAGCTGTTGAGGTTGAGACTGAGGTTTGTTTCTTACTAAACCATGATATCAATCTGTCACCTAGGAATTGGCAAGTGTCAGATGTGCTTTTTCTATCAACCCTACATCCAGCATAATCTGCATCTGAGAAACCAATTAATTCAAAGTTGGTTTCTGCTGAGTACCATAGACCTAGTTCAGAGGTTCCCTTTAAGTATCTAAGAATCCTTTTTACAGAGGTGAGATGGGATTCCTTTGGATCAACCTGAAATCTAGCACATATGCAGGTGCCAAACATAATGTCAGGTCTGCTAGTTGTTAGATATAGAAGGGATCCTATGATGGCCCTATATGTCTTTTGATTTACTGATTTTCCTTTATCATCTTTTTTCTATAATGGCATTGGTTGCCATGGGTGTTTTCATGGTAGATGCTGATTCCATACCAAACTTTTTGATTAGCTCTTTAGTATATTTGGATTGTGAGATGAAGATTCCCTCACTACTTTGTTTTACTTGTAATCCTAAGAAATATGAGAGTTCTCCCATACTACTCATTTCAAATTTAGATTGCATTAGATTAGCAAATATTTTACACAGTTTAGGATGAGTTGAGCTAAAGATGATGTCATCTACATATATTTGAACAAGGAGGAGTTGGTTTTTATGGGTTCTAGTAAAGAGTGTTTTGTCTACTTTTCCTCTTTCAAAGGAATTTTCTAAAAGGAAATTAGGGAGAGTTTCATACCAAGCTCTAGGTGCTTACTTAAGACCATATAGTGCTTTGTTAAGTCTATAAACAAAGTTAGGAGAAGAAGGATTTACAAAACCTGGTGGTTGCTCCACATATACCTCTTCTTGAAGGTCACCATTCAGAAAAGCACTCTTGACATCCATTTGGTAGACTTTCATCTTCATGAAGGCTGCATAGGCAAGAAAGAGCCTGATTGCCTCCAATCTGGCTACTAGAGCAAAGGTCTGGTTGTAGTCTATCCCTTCTTCTTGTCTATATCCTTGTGCTACAAGTCTTGCCTTATTTCTGACAATTACTCAAGTGGAATCTAGTTTGTTTCTGTATACCCATTTTGTACCAATTACAGGGTAGTTTCTTGGTCTTTCAACTAGGTTCCATACTTTGTTTCTCTCAAATTGGCCTAGTTCTTCTTGCATGGCCATAATCCAATGAGGATCACAATTTGCTTCCTCAAACTTCTTTGGTTCAACTTGTGATAGGAAGCATTGGAGCATCATCCCATTGGAGACCTGGTGTCTTGTTCTTACTCCTGTATTGGGGTCTCCAATAACTTGAGTTTGTGGATGATCTTTTAAATTGACCCTTGTCCTGCCTGGACTTGTCAGATGTTCTTCTTCCTCATTGGTGATGGGATCATTGTCCACCTGGCCTCCATGAACCATGTTCTCTTGTGGGAGTTGGTTTTGAAAGCTCTTTTCTGAATCTGCTTCATGTTCTTGTTCAGATTCCTCACTTGATTCCTATATCTGATTTTCTTTTCCATTATCTGTGTTCTCTAGAACTAGTTGCTCAAGCTGTGTTTCTATGCTGCTGCTTTCCTGTAGAAAAGAGCTGGTGGGAGTTCCCTCCCCCTTAAACAGTATGTTAGTTTCATCAAATATAATGTGCATAGACTCTTCAATTTTAAGAGTTCTCTTGTTATAGCACCTATAGGCTTTACTAGATGTTGAGTATCCCAGAAATATTCCATCATCAGATTTCCTGTCAAACTTGGCAAAATGATCTTTTCTATTATTTAGGATAAAACAAGCACATCCAAAGATCTTATAATATTTAACTATGGGTGTTTTTCCTTTCAGGAGCTCATATGGAGTTTTCGATTTAGTTTTGTGTATTAGGCTTCTATTTAGAACATAGTTGGCAGTGTTGACTGCTTCAGCCCAGAAAGTTTTTGGTAAACCTGATTCTGCAAGTAAGGTCCTTCCTGATTCAATTAAAGTTCTATTCTTTCTTTCAGCAACTCCATTTTGCTGAGGGGTTCTAGGGGCTGAAAAACTTTGTTTGATACCTATATCTTCACAGAACCTACTCATAAACTGATTTTCAAATTCAGTCCCATGATCACTTCTGATTATGGAAACCTGACTATTGAGTTCAGATTGAATTTGTTTTATGAATTTTGAGAGAGTCTTGTGGGTTTCAGACTTAGCCCTTAGAAAGAATACCCAGCTGAATCTAGAATAGTCATCCACAATGACTAGGGTATAGGATTTTCCACCTAAGCACCGAGTGGATATGGGACCAAAGAGATCCATGTGTAGTAAGTAAAGGACCCTGGGAGAGTCATCCTTACCAATTGGTTTGAAGGATGATTTGGTTTGTTTTCCTAGTTGGCAAGGTCTGCATGGAGAATCCTTAGAGTACCTACCCTTTGGTAAGCCTCTAACTAGGTTATTGTTTGCTAGTTTACTAATGGTTTTATAGTTTAGATGACCTAGTCTCCTATGCCATAATTCACTTTTATCAATAATATTGTTGAATAAACAGACTTCTGTGGGTGAGGAGCTAAAGTCCACTACATATACTTTTCCTTTTCTAATTCCATTGAGTACTGTGGCACCAGTCTTGATATCAATAATATGGCAGAGTAGTGTGGTGAATTTTACCTCATACTTACCATTTTCACATATCTGACTTATACTTATCAGATTGTGCTTCAGTCCTTTAACTACTGCCACATTCTTGAAGGTGACTTTCCCTTCTTTGAAGTCTCCAAAGCCCCTGGTTTGTCCACAGCTAGAGTCTCCAAAGGTCACTGATGGTCCAAGTCTATCCTCAAAGTTGATCAATAAATTTTTGTATCCTGTCATGTGCATGGAGCATCCACTGTCCATGTACCATACCAGCCTGGAGATGTGATACATCTGCACATAAAGTTTTACACATTAGTTTGGACCCTGCTGAGCTGGGGTCCCTTCCTCCCATAAGTGAAAGAATTAATGAAAGAATAAGTAGGTTTTTCTGAATATCCTTCCTCCTTTAGGGGTATTGGTTTATCATACCAATTTTCTTTGGTGATGTTACAGAAATAGTGGTCATAGTAAAAGGAAATGGATTGAGAGAGCTGTTTGGAAGAGGAGAAATTTCTGTCTGATTGGTTACGTCGATATGGATTCGACGTAGGTTTATGGTTGTGTCGATATGAAATCGACGCTATCTCCATTCTGCGTTTATTTTTAGTCGAAGCATGAGAGAGGTTGCGTCGAGTAGGAGTCGACGCACTTTGGTGCAAGCGTCGATTAGAAATCGACGTGCGTTGATAAGAATTCGACGCATGTTTGACTCTTTTCTGAGGATATTTTCCTAGGATTCCTTCATATGTAATGGGATTAGTTTTATTAAAGACAGTGGTTGTTTCTGGATTTTCCTGTGATCTTTCTCCTGTCAAATGACCTTCCGTAGTGAAGTGAATGGGATGTCTCCAAACAGATTTTCTAGGTGGTTGAGTTTTTGGTTCTAAGTTAGTATTATCTCCTAGTTGTCTAAGTCTTTCAGTAAGATTTCTAGAGATGTTTTTGAGCTTCTGACTTCTCCCATTTAGAGAGTCTTCAAAGACCTTTGCCTTTGCTAGCTCATTTTTTAGTGTTAGATTTTCTGTATTGATTTTGTCTAATTCCTTTAGGCTAAGCTCATAGTTATTATACTGTGTATTTACTTGTTTGAGATTGTTTAATTCATTTCTTAGTTCTTTAATTTCTTTTTCAGATTTGATTAGATTTAAACAGAATTCTTTGAAATTGTTTTTGAAATCAGTGGAAGAGAAATCTATATCATCAAGTATATTTACCATAGATGTATCATTAGGCTTCTCAGTGGCCATCAAACAGGTTTCCTCCAGCTTGGCCTCTTCTTGATCATTGTCAGATGAGGTGCTTTCTTCAGATTCTGAATCACTCCATGATTGAGCAATGAGACCTTTCTCTTTCTTCTTTTTCTTCTTTAGATCTGTTCTTTTCAGATCTTTCTTTTTACTGATCTCCTTAGGACATTCAGGTGCAATATGTCCAGGTTTCCTGCAAGAGTAACATATAACCTCTTTAGTAGGTGTTTTATTATACCTGGTTTTTGAGTCTCTTCCTCTAGATCCTTCTGTTTTGATCCACTTCTTGAACCTTCTGGCCAGTAGGGTGATCAGCTCCTCATAACTTGTAGAGGGTTCACCTTCAACAGCCTTCAATGCAATACTCTTTTCTTTTGAGAGTGAAGGAGCCTTTTCTTTCTCTTCTTTCTCAGCTCTTGTCTTCAACAGATGTTCATAAGATTTTAATTTGCCCAACAGGACATCTGTTGAAATTTCTCTTTGACTTTTGGAGTCTCTAATTGGCCAGATTCTTGAATCCCAAGATCTAGGGAAGCAAGTTAGCAGTTTGTCATTTATCTCAGTGAGAGATATGTCCTTTTCAAGTGTTCTCAGCTCATTCACTATGAGGCTGAATCTGGCATACATGTCAGCAACACTTTCACCTTCTTTCTTCTGAAAGTTTTCATATTGAGAGATGAGTAGTGCCTTTATATCCTTTTTCTCATCAGCACTTCCCTCTACCATTTTGGTGAGAGCTTCCCATACTTCCTTAGCTGACTCACAATCAGCAATCTTTTGGAAGATTTCATCTGAGAGGGTTGAGACTAGGATATTCATAGCCTTGGCATCATATCCTTGGGCTTTCTTTTCTTCCTCTGTCCACTCAGCTTTTGGAGCAAGTGTTTCAGTCACTTTTCCACTTGAGTCCTTTCTGAATGGCTTGGGGGGACCTGTCAAGATAACATTAAACAATTCATCATCAATAGAGTTTAAATAAATTCTAATTCTTGTTTTCCAAAGTGCAAACTTTTCAAGGTTGCAAATTGGTGGTCTGGTGGAAGCATAATCTTTGATTTGTACCATGTGAAAAATAATTGTTAGAAATATATATATATATATATATATAAGAGGTAGGGTCTTTTTGATCAAGGAGTTATCCTTTCTAGATCAACCTCGCTTTGATACCAATTGAAAGTGCACAGTTAACCTCACTAGAATTCTCTAGAGGGGGGGGGGGGGGGGTGAATAGAGATTTAAAATATTTTTGTGCAAAGTTAATAATTATATATATATGGGTGTAGTGATCACAAATTAGAGCTTCCCACACACCAACAAGAATTAAACAAGTAAAGAAAATAAGTACAAGAACAAAAATCACAGCACAACACAAGGAAATATAGTGGTTCCCCAAACTTTGGGTAGTCCACTCTTCTACCCCCTTGGTAGGAAATTCAATATCTTGCACTGAGTCTTTTGATAAGGAAACTCTTAGAACCACCCTGAGTCTTTTGATAAGGAGACTCTTAGAACCAACTGAGTCTTTTGAAAAGGAGACTCTTAGAACCAGTACAACTGAATTTTTTGAAGAGAGATTCTAAAAGCTCTTTTACAATATGTGAAAATAAAGGTAAGAAAAAGAAGAAGAAGTTTTTTAGACAAGAAAGAATCTTCTTCCTAGCAAGAAGATTGGAAGCACAAGAAGTAGTGAATAAAATCTCTCTTCTATAGTGAGAAGGAGATTGTAGGCCTTTTCTCTCTTTTGTGAGAGCTATCAGAGTTTGCAATAGTATGGCTTCAGAGTGAGAAGGAGAAGGAAGCTTGATCTTTGCTGCAACACTATTTCTCAATTTTCCCTTTTCACTTGGGAGCTCTGCCTGTTTTTCAAATGTAAAATGGTGGGTCACTTCATCTTGCTCTCTGCCGACCACCTTGTTATTTATAGCTCTGTTCATTAAAATAACACTATAGGAGAGAAATCAATTAGTAGGCAGAGTATAAGAAAGAAGGAGAAATTTCCATAACAATTATATCCATAGAAGGAAAGTATTCATTCTGATTTCAAATAGTGTCCATAATAGATTTAATCAAATTAGCCAAGAATTCATTAGAGGAAAAGAATAATTCAGAATGGCTATAAAGAATAATTTGATTCCATATAAATCAGATCTATGAAAGAAGGAAAGAGATCTGGCGATTTTTGAATTAATCATAAAAATCAACGTGCGTCGATTACTATTCGACGTACGCGTCGAATTCATCCTGGCTGGACGTCGAGAGGAGAATAAGGAAGGTGCGTCGACTAAGGTGCGTCGACTTCTTAAGATACGTCGACTAGAAGTCAGAGCTACGTCGACATAGGACACGTCGAATTCTGTTTGGAGCTACATCGACTCATTATGATAGAAACGTCGACTTTATTTCGACGTTGCGTCGAATACCATTCGACGCATATTTACTTATCCTAATTCTTCATCTTTAGAATTTATATTTTACTCATTTCTAGGAGTTAAGAGAAATCATTTTCCAAACAGTCGCCGGTATCTCACGGCAGATAGGGAGATCAAGGAGCTCAACGTCGAGCATCAGAAGTCCGCGGATGAGGTCGCGGAGCTTAAGGGGAAAGAGGCCTTGTTAGAGGGCCTCCTCGCCAGTCTTCAAGGCGGACTGGTAAGTAGTGCTCTGCGGAAGGCTTTTTCAGTTCGGCTTCGTTCTCCTCTCGCTGACCCGCCTTTCACAGGATGTCGAGTCCATCAGCCAGCTCCACGCGCGGATTGCTGACTTGGAGATGGAGAATAATTGCCTGAAGGCCCAGGTCCGCGACCTGGCCTTGGCAGTGTTACCTCCCCCTCCTCTGCGAGCTGGGACTCGCGGTCAGTCCTGGGAAGATAAGGAAGCCGACCGCAAGAGGTCGATGGAGATCGCGGAGCTCGTCCTCGACATTCTCAAGGGAGCGGGCATGATCGTCCCCGACGCCATGGAGTTCACCGCGGAGGAAGTCGTTCCCGACTTGTTCGCGTCTATCTCCGGGGCGGAGGGTCGCGAGAGCGATTGAAGATCTGCCTGGCGAGTCGCCTAGATTTTCCTTTTTTGTTAATAATGTAAAAGTTTTCCTTTCTTTTTGTTCCCAGCGAGACCGCCGCTGAATTGTAACCTTTTGTGAGGAATGAAAGGGAATGTTTTATCGATCTTTTTCTGTGTTATAGTTTTATTTATGATTTGCACGCACTCTTCTCCGTTGTGCTCGCGCGGTCCTGATTGTCTCGTGTTCGTATCTGTAGATTTTTGTTCGGCGCCCGCGCTCGTCCCTATTTTATTGGCGGCCTTTCCTCGTCGTGTTGTATCTGGGTCGCTCTCCCCTACCTCATTTGCACTCGCCTCTGGCGGGCCCCCACCGATATCCGCGGTTCGCCGCGAGAACGGACTCCTCCCGGGTCACCTTCCTTATTCGCTTCGATACCTTTTGCGAGTGACCTGGCGAGCCGTCGACTCTATTACCCTGCCGCGAATGATCATCGTGCGCGAGCGGACCTTCGGTCTCGCCTCGCCCGGGTCTTAGGGTCGCTCGTGAGCCAGAATCTCCTGGTATGAGTATCTTGTTTTACCTGCCCAACACACTTACGACTTTGCCGGCTTCTCCAGAGATCAACCTGAAACCCCCTTCTAGTGAGAGCCCGGGAGCGGAATCGATCTGGGGCATTCCAGCACCAATACTTGTCACCTTGCCAGCCTCTCCAGAGATCAACCTGAACCCCCCGTCTAGTGAGAGCCCGGTAGCGGAATCGATCTGGGGCATTCCAGCACCAATACTTGTCACCTTGCGAGCCTCGCCAGAGATCAACCTGAACCCCCCGTCTAGTGAGAGCCCGGGAGCGGAATCGATCTGGGGCATTCCAGCACCAATACTTGTCACCTTGCCAGCCTCTCCAGAGATCAACCTGAACCCCCCGTCTAGTGAGAGCACGGGAGCGGAATCGATCTGGGGCATTCCAGCACCACTACTTGTCACCTTGCCAGCCTCTCCAGAGATCAACCTGAACCCCCCGTCTAGTGAGAGCCCGGGAGCGGAATCGATCTGGGGCATTCCAGCACCAATACTTGTCACCTTGCCAGCCTATCCAGAGATCAACCTGAATCCCCCATCTAGTGAGAGCCCGGGAGCGGAATCGATCTGGGGCATTCCAGCACCAATACTTGTCAACTTGCCAGCCTCTCTAGAGATCAACCTGAAACCCCGTCTAGTGAGAGCCCGGGAGCGGAATCGATCTGGGGCATTCCAGCACCAATACTTGTCACCTTGTCAGCCTCTCCAGAGATCAACCTGAACCCCCCGTCTAGTGAGAGCCCGGGAGCGGAATCGATTTGGGGCATTCCAGCACCAAAACTTGTCACCTTGCCAGCCTCTCCAGAGATCAACCTGAACCCCCCCGTCTAGTGAGAGCCCGGGAGCGGAATCGATCTGGGGCATTCTAGCACCAATACTTGTCACCTTGCCAGCCTCTCCAGAGATCAACCTGAACCCCCCGTCTAGTGAGAGCCCGGGAGCGGAATCGATCTGGGGCATTCCAGCATAAGAACTATTTGAGACCTGCCAAAGGATTATTCCAAAGTTCATGTGTTGATTAGGAAGCATAGAAAGTCATTTACAAAGAATGGCTAAGGATATATCTTTTTAAATCATCTCCGCTCCTAGCACGGCTGAGAGGTACCCCATCTACATCCTGGAGGTGGTATCCTCCCGACCTGAGCACTTCGCTTACAATGTAAGGTCCTTCCCAGTTGGGGTCGAGCTTACCTACCGCGACCCCTCTTGCGGCTGCGTCGACCTTTTTCAAGACCAGATCTCCTTTCTGGAAGTGCTTTACTTGGATGTGTTTGTCAAAATATCGGGCCATTCGCCGCTTGATTTCCTCCTGCCTGATGGTGGCCTGGTCCCGGAGTTCCTCCACCAGGTCCAAGGATAGCCTTTGCCCCTCATCGTTGGCCACACGCCATTCTTCATCCCCTTCTCCTGCGGCGATCACCCTGGGGGTCTTTACTTCGAACTCAATGGGAAGGACTGCTTCGGCCCCATGTGAGAGTTTGAACGGGGTCTCCCCGGTGGCGGTGTTGGGAGTAGTCCTTAGGGCCCAGAGAATGGATGGTAGTTGCTCCACCCAATTCCCCCGGAGGTTCTCTACTTTCATTTTTAATAAGTTAACGATTATCTTGTTCGCCGCCTCTACCTGGTCGTTGCTCCTTGGATGGTGAACCGATGCAAACCTGAGGTCGATGCCAAGTTAGGTGCAGAAGCTAACGAAATCCTCGCTGGCAAACTGCAGCCCATTGTCTGTCACTATGTCCAGAGGGAGCCCGTGCCTACAAATTATCTCTCACCACACAAAGTTTCTTACAACTTGAGATGTTACCTTGGCGAGTGCCTTCACCTCTACCCACTTGGAAAAGTAATCGATCATGATCAGCAAGAACCTTCTCTGGCCGCTAGCTTGAGGGAAAGGGCCGACAAGGACCAACCCCCATATGGCAAAAGGCCAGGGGGCTGTGATGGTCCGAAGTCTCTGGGCTGGGAGGAGTTGGAGTGGAGCATAGAGTTGGCACTTCGAACACCTCCTTGCAAACTCGGCCGCATCTTTGCTGAGGGTGGGCCAGAAATAGCCTTGCCTCAACACCCTTCCTTCCAGAGTCCGGCTCCCGGAGTGACTCCCGCTCTCCCCGGAGTGAATTTCTTCTAGGACTCTCGGAACCTCCTCCTCAGAGATGCAACGGGCCAGGAGTCCCGAGAGAGTCTTCCTGTACAGCCCTCCTGCATGCAAAGAGTAATAAGTTGACTTATACCTGAAGCGTCGCCTGTCTATGTCCCCCTCGGGGAACTTCCCTGATGTTAAGAAAGAGATGAAGGGATCCATCCACGAGATCCGCTGGTCTACTTCCATCAGCTCTCCTTCCTCGATGGAGGGCCGGAAGAGTTCTGAAACCGTCCCTCCAGCCCGAGGACCAAACTTGACCAGGAGGTCCGCGGGAGTGCTCTCTTCCCTTGGCACGTGTTTGATGGAGAACGTGTGGAACTGTCCGATGACTCCCTTGACCTTCTCCAAGTACCGCAGGAGGGTCGGGTCCTTTGCCTCGAACTCCCCCCTGACCTGGCATGCTATCACCATATATTCTGTCGAGACCTCCACGTCTTCCACTCCCAGCTCTCGAGCCAACCGCAGGCCTGCTATCACTGCTTTGTACTCCGCTTGGTTGTTGGTAATTGGGAAATGGATGTTCAGGGCCTGCTCGATTCTTGTCCCTTGAGGACTCACTAGGATGATTCCTCCCCCATAGGAGTGCTTTCCGAGGCTCCATCCACTGACATCCTCCATGCCACCGGGGGAGGCAGTTCATGTTCCCCTACCTCGGTCGTGTAGTCGGCCATGAAGTCTGCCACCGCTTGGGCCCTGATTGACGTCCGGGGCACGAACGTAACATCGAACTCGCTCAGCTCCACAGACCATTTGGCCAATCTTCCCGAGTGCTCCACCCCTCCCATGATTTTGCGAAGCGGGTGGTCCGTTATTACTTTGATGGAGTGTGCCTGAAAGTAGGGCCGGAGTCTCCGCGCCGCCACCACTAATGCGAAAGCCAACCTCTCCAAGATTGGATATCAGAGCTCCGCCTTCTTCAGCACTCGGCTGACATAATAGATTGGGAATTGTTTTCTCCCATCCTCCCGGACCAATACCGCACTCACTGCTTCTGACCCTACTCCTAGGTATAGGGACAGATCTTCCCCCAATCTCGGCCCTTGGAGTAAGGGGGTTTGGGTGAGTTGTTCCTTCAGGGCTTGGAAGGCTCCCTCGCATTCCGAGGTCCACTCAAACTTTTTGTTGCCCCTTAGTGCCTTAAAGAAGGGTGCACACTTCTCCCCCGCTTTGGAGAGGAACCTGCTGAGTCCGGCCAGCTTCCCTGTGAGGCTCTGAACCTCCTTTGGGTTCCTTGGCGACCCCAACTCCATTATTGCCTTGACCTTGTCCGGGTTGGGTTCTACTCCCGCCGGGGTTAGTAAGTGGCCTAGGAACTTTCCCCGGCTAGCCCTGAAGACACACTTCAAGGGATTGAGGTTCATCTTGTATTTTCGCAGAGTCCCGAACGTCTCTTCAAGGTCTAGGAGGTGAGACCCAAGGTCCCGACTCTTCACCATGAGGTCATCGACATAGACTTCTAAATTCCTTCCTTTTTGCTCGCGGAAGACCCTGTCCATCATCCTTTGGTACGTAGAACCTGCGTTCTTGAGCCTGAAGGGCATAATCTTCTAACAGTAGCATCCGTCCCCCGTGATAAAAGAGACATCTTTGATGTCCGGGGGGTGCATGCGGATTTAATGGTAACCTGAAAAAGCATCTAAGAAAGACATTACAGAAAAACCAACGGCTGAGTCCACCAGAGCGTCGATTCTGGGCAGGGGGTAGCAATCTTTCGGGCATGATTTATTAAGAAGAGAAAAGTCGATACACATACGCCACTTACCTCCTCCCTTTTTTACCATGACAACGTTGGAGACCCAGCCTGGGTACTGGATCTCCGATACAAAACCTGCCCGCAAAAGTTTACCCACCTCCTCTCGGATGGGTTCTTCAAGCTTGTCCGCTACGACCCTCCTCTTCTGACGGATGGGGTGGGTGCTGGGGTCGAGGTTGAGGCGGTGGCAAGCCACATCCGCATCGATCCCGGGCATCTCCGCGGCGCTCCAAGCGAAGACATCCACATTTTTCTGCACGCAGGCCAGGATCTCGGCCTGCTCCTTCGGGTTGAGCTCTCCGCTGACTCAGACCTTTTCTACCACCCCGAGCCGGGTGGTGACTTCAAGTTCCACAACCTCATCCCCAGCCTCTAGCCTGCACTGCTCTCCCCAAGAACTTTTCTCCTCTCCACTGCCAGCGAGCTCTTGGGCTCCTTCCTCTGTCTCTGCCCCTTCTACCACCATCAACTCTTCCGCCCCTCCTTCCTGGGCACTCTCTCCTTTTCCCTCTCCTTCTCCTCTTCCCGCCCTGGGCCTCTCAGCGACCCCTTCCTGGGCATGAATTTCTTCTCCCTCCATCTTCTCCTCGGCTCTTTTCTCTCCTTCAGCTTCCGCCGCCTCCTCCATCGTCTTATCGAACTCTTCCGCCTCTCCCATCCAGGCGATGGTGTTGACAGCCATCACATAGCACTCTCTCGCCATCTTGGGGTCTCCTCGGATCCGGACCTGGACTCCACCCGCGTTGAACTTTAAACATTGGTGGAATGTGGAAGGTATGCATCTGAATGCGCTGATGAGAGGACGTCTAAAGATGGCGCTGTAGCTGCTTGGGGCATCCACTATCACGAAGCGGCAGTTCCAGGACTTCCCCCGAGGGTCACATGGAGCCCCACTTCACCTTCTACTTCCTTCCTTTCCCCTAAGAAGTCGAACAGGGGGCCATCCGAGGCTAACACCCTCTTGGATTCCACCTTCATCTCATCAAACGCCTTCTTGAATACGACGTTGACTGAGCTACCGTTGTCGACTAAAATCCTCGAGACGGTGAAGTTCTCGATGGCGGTCTGGATGACCAACGCATCGCAGAACGGGTCTTCGAAGTCGGCATATCCTTCTGAGAGAAAGATATTCTCTCCGCTGGGGGTGGAGCGGTGGATGTTGAGGCCACACTCCGCCGATAGATGGTATGGAGGCTAGCCTTGCGTCTCGCCTCCACCCCTACCCCCCATGGATCACCCCGATCCCTCCTCTACTCCGCACATCGACTCTGTCCTTGCACCTCTCTTCCTCTTCTCCTCGAGGCTCGACTTCCTCGATCCTCACCTGCTGTTGTTGCCATTGCGCGGGCACTCGGTCCCTTTTTGTTTCTAGGAACTCCGGGCAGGTGGCCGTCGCGTTACCTTCCTCATCGTGGAAGTCACAATACGGCAACACCACCCCGCCTGCTTCACCTTCTGCCACCCTATTCCTCCTCCTTCTTGCTCCCGCTTCTTCTCTCGCCTCCTCTCTCCTTCCCCTTCCTCTTCCCCTCTGATCTCCATGGCTTGCTGAGGCGGGGGAGGCAACGGCCTCGGACCCTGCCTCCATCCCAATTGGGGTGGTCTACCTTGCCCTCCAAAGAAGTTACCCCTTCCCGGGCCGTAACCTCGTCTCTGACCTTGCATTCCTTCGGCACGCTGCCTCCACCCCCCTTCCGGGACCCTGGGTTCCTCTCTTCTCCTTACTTCCTGCTGCCTGACCTCTGGCTCACTGAGTTTTGCCAACTGCTTAGTGAGTTCTGGGTTGGCCTCCTCACTCTCAATCTCTTCTGCCACCCTCTAAATTAACTCCTCGTAGGAGACGGGGGCTTTCCTCTTCAGAGCCATCTTAAAGAAACTTTCCCTCAGCCCGACCGTGAAGGCGAGCTGAAGCACAAACCCAGGCATTTCCTGAGTGAGCAACACCTTCTCTTGAAACCGCTCTGCATAGCGAGCCAACGACTCCTTTGGCTCCTGTTTCACTTTGAAGAGGGACTCGGCGTCCTTCTTCCTCTTCTTTGCAGTCGAGAATCTCAACAAGAAGCTCCTGTGCAAATCCTCAAAGGCGTAGATTGATCCTGTAGGGAGTTGATGAAACCAGTCCCTCCCTGGCCTTCTCCTTAAGGGTGACGGCGAAGAGCCGACACTTTAAAGAGTCTGACATCGGCCTGATGGAGACCGAGTCCTCAAAAGACTGGAGGTGTTGGTCGGGGTCATCTCTGCCGTTGTAGTACACCCTGTCCCACTCTCCGAACCCCGCCAGAACAGGTGCAGAAAGCACCAACTCGCAGAAGGGGCTTCCCCCTTCTACCACCTTGTCTCGATCCATGCGACCCCCAAGCTCTCTAGCCAGACTCGGGCTCACTGGGATCGCGCTCGCGAGAACTACACTCGCCTGAACCACTCCCACACTCGCCGCATCCTCCTGGCACGCGCTTGCCTGTGCCGCACTCGCTGGGACAGAGCTTGTCGGCACTGAGCTCGCCAGCCCGGAGCTCGCCGGCACGGAGCTCGCTGGCCTCAGGCTCGCCGGACTGGCGAACAACACTCGCCCCTCCCTATCCTGCCCTGAACTTCCCGCTACTTCCTTCCCGACCCTTCCCCCCGGGGCATTTTCGCCAACCGCTGCTGGGGGAAGGGTCGCCTGGGGTGCTGGGTTCGCGAACTCGCTTCGCAGTACCGTGACCGCGAGCCCGAAGGTGTCAAGCACCTCCCGCCTAAAGTCTGTGAACATCCTCGGTGTCACCACCTCTGGTGGCTCGCTGAACCCCTCGCCTTGATCCTCGCCTCCTGTCATATCTGCTCCTTGAAACTTTCTTGGACCAGCCATGCTCCACGCTCACCACACCAAAATGTTGAAACTGATTTCTCGGTCTCTTGTAGAGCTCGGGGCCCTCACCGAAATGAGGGGCGGCTAGCTCTTACTGATCCCTCGGAGAAGGTAGACTGAAGATTAGGAAATTGACTAAGACCTTAGTCACAGCGTGGAGGTCCCTCCACTAATCCGGAAGATCGTTGAGCGCTTCCCCTCCCAAGCCAAAGCTGAGACTCGGGCACCTTGGAGAGCTCTGGAAATGCTAACCAAAGAAAGCCTAAGGAGAGGGAAGCTGAAGTGAAGTCCTCTCCAAATGTGCCCTTGAGGTCCTATTTATAGATTTTCTGATCTGGCCTGCAAATAGCAGGATTCCGCCTTTTGGTTTTACTATCCGCACCCCAAATAGGTCTGCTAACAGCCAAACTCCGCTGTTTGGAGAGACTAAAGGCAGACTATCAAGGGTGGTAGGGTAATTTGACCCTATCGGCGACTCGAGGAGGACTCTGGCTCGACTGTCTTCCCGCGACCCATCGGCGAATTCTTGATTCTCTCGCTCCCTTGTGAGCGCTCGGCGGGTCTCTGACTCGCTCGTCTCCTTGCGAGCACTCGGCGGTCCTCTAGCTCGCTCGCCTCCTTGCGAGCACTCGGCGGGCCTCTAGCTCGCTCGCCTTCTTGCGAGTCGCCTGGCTCGCTTCGCTTTCTTGCGAGTCACCTGGCTCGCTTTGCTTTCGTTTGTCCATCCTCTGGGCGAATATCGGGGTTGTACAACGCCCGTGACCAAGGGCGTGTAAGGCGGGCGATCATCTCGGAGCGTAAAGGGCGCAGTCTAGCTTTAATGCTGATGAAATTTGCGTGTCACGCCCTAGGTCACGCCCGTGACCTAGGGCATGTAACCTTCAAACGTGCTGCTGGCGGGAATCTTCGGCGGGAAGAGGCGGGGAGTGGCGCAGGATGAGTCACGCCCTTGGTCACGCCCTTGACCTGGGGCGTGTAAATTTAATTGACGTGGCAGGCTGATTCTGGATGCTTGCGGCGAGTCGCGGCCGTGACATTGGGTCACGCCCTTGGTCACGCCCGTGACCTGGGGCGTGTACTTGGAGAATTATTCATGGAACGCACCTGTGGTGGCGGAAACAGGTTTGGAACACCGCGCAGGTTACACGCCCATGGTCACGCCCGTGACCTTGGGCGTGTACTTGAAGTTTTTGTCCAATGCGTCCAAAAAAACCTGAAATACACAAAAAAGCTTAAGTTGGTTTAGAAAATTGAAAAGATAATAATTTTAATAAGAAAAGCATAAAAACTATATAATTTCATATTAAAAATATATTAAACTTATATTAAAAGATGAGTACAAAAAGTAGTCATCAAACACCCCCATACTTACTCGTTTGCTAGTCCCGAGCAAACAACTTTTCATAGGAGTAGAAAAATTTATATACAAGAAAAGAAATTTGAACTCAAGGAATAAAAACACGAAGTCTTACGCCTACGTGTAGAGATTCTAGTTGAAAGATCTATTCATCATAATGATTAGCTTATAATTTTCAGTAATGCGAATTAACAAATTGCTTTTAATTTTAAATTGAAAGTTTGACAAATTATAGAATGCTATTCAGGGAGCGGGTAGCGTGTTTTCTAAGATCAATATTACCCAAAATTGAGTTTCGGGATGGCCTCCAAAGAAATCCATCAATGAAGATGGCCATAGGCTTGCCCGGTCGCACTCTCTCCACAACACAAGTATAATGTTATTGCTTAATGGTCAAAAGGGCTTTCATTAGGAGTGAAACTTGTCTTAGGTATATGATTTGGATTTGGAAATCAAAAGGATAGAATATGACGGCTAAGGATCACACTAAACCAAGGTGAGAGTTACCCAAAATTATCAAAAATTTAAACTTCGCATAAGAGTTGTTATGAAGCAAAACTCTCATATTTTTCAAAAATGAGGCCATGAATTTTTTTTTCACAGTTCGCCAATAATTATTCATATTTTTTCTTTTTATATCCCTTTTTTTTCATAATAGTTCCGAATAAGAAGTTGTAATTTCCTTATTTTCACAATTGAACCCATTGCAGAATTTTAATAAATCTCAAATATTTAGTGTGATCATGGGCTGGATGTTTTGGCTTTGGTGAAAATGAAAGGTTGAGGTAGCAAATGAAATAAGCTAAGGCCCAAAGTGTTTAAGCAATGAAAAATTTAAAAAGGTGGGTAAACAGGCACAAACGATCAAAAGGTGGCCTAAATCACTTCTAAAAACTATGACAAACCTGTGTAAATGCTTCGAGAATCGCTAGAGACAAGTTCTAGCCGTCGAGAAAGAATACCCTTCCGTTCAAAAATGTGTAATATTTCTCTAGTAAGCTTCTACATACTCACTTCAATTTATTCACAGATTCTACCGGATTCAAGGTAAAAGTAAAACAAGAATTGTTTTTTCGCAGTTAGAAAAACATAAATCTAATTTTATGCTGAATAGTTAATTTGACATAGAATTCTACAAACACGTGCGTTTAACTAGGAACACTGCATGAGTCAACAATTTTATTCCAAAATTCAAAATCTAATGAAGTATAAAAATTCCCTACTACACTAAACAAAAGCAAATTTACTAAGGATTGTGCAAATGAGTAAGTATAAAAATTCAGCAAAAAAAAATATTTATATAATTTTTTTTCTTCTTGGACTTCCCAAGATCTACCCGGTGAAGGGTTTGCAAGGTACTAGAGGCTATGATGGGAATTCAAGCCCAAAGCGTCCTTTCCATGAAATTTTATTTTTATTAGATAGAAAATATTTATATATATATTTTTTATTTTTTCAAATAAATAGAAATTCAAAGAGAGCAATGCTACACCCCCATACTTAAATTAAACACTGTCCCCAATGTTTAAAACTAAGTAAGAAGATAAAAATAGGAATTACACTTTTTATTTTTATTTTTATTTTTTTTTAAGAAAATGAAATATATTATACATTAAAAAGAAAAAAAAAAGTGACTAAAGGGTGAAGAGGGCTTCCCTGATCGGTAGACGAGGTTGCCGGACAGAAATTAAAACCTGCAAAATTAAGTTAAACAAAACAAACAAACAAAAATAACGTTGGGTTGCCTCCCAAAAGCGCTTTGTTTACCGTCGCGTAGCTTGACTAAGTGGCGTTCTACAAGTTTGTGAGGTTAAGTGTTTCAATTTTGTCGGGCGCTGGGTCGCCGGAATGATATAATTTCAATCGGTGTCCGTTAACTTTCAAAAGGCCTAGATCCGGGTGTTCTATTAGCACGGTCCCATATGGCCAAACCTCTTTTACAACAAAAGGGACGGACCATCGGGATTTTAATTTGCCCGGAAAAAGTTTTAATCTAGAATTATATAAAAGGACTAAGTCTCCCGGTGAAAAGATTTTGGAAATTTTATTTTTTTTGTCATGGTAAAACTTAGTGCGCTCCTTGTAAAATTTATTATTTTCATAGGCATTTGCGCGCCATTCGTCTAATTCATTAAGTTGAAATTTTCGTTGATCGGAGGCTAAGTTCAAATCTAAGTTTAAAAATTTTAGCGCCCAGAATGAGCGATGTTCTAATTCTACCGGTAAATGACATGCTTTTCCAAAGACTGATCGGTACGGTGTACATCCGATGGAGGTTTTGTACGATGTCCGATAGGCCCATAGTGCATCGTCTAATTTTAGCGACCAATCCTTTCTATTAACGGACACAGTTTTTTCTAAAATTCTTTTTAGTTCGCGATTCACCACCTCCACTTGGCCATTTGCTTGTGGGTGGTAGGCGGTAGATAGCTTGTGGGTAACTCCATACTTTGCTAAACTTTTAGCAAGTTGGTTGTTACAGAAATGTGTGCCCCGATCACTAATTAGTGCTCGGGGTGTGCCAAATCGTGAAAATAATTTTTTTTTAAATATTTACGACGACTCTCGCGTCGTTAGTGGGGAAAGCTTGTGCTTCCGCCCACCTTGACACGTAATCGACCGCAACAAGAATATATTTATTATTTAAAGAAGAGGGTAAAGGACCTATGAAATCTATTCCCCATATATCAAAAATTTCGCATTCTAAAAATATATTTTGGGGAATTTCTTCCCGGTTAGAAATATTACCTGACCGCTGACAGCTATCGCATTTACTCACAATGGTGTGAGCATCTTTGAATAAGGTGGGCCAGTAGAAGCTCGCCTCTAGAACCTTCCTTGCGGTCCGGTTTGCTTGATAGTGACCACCGGTTGGTCCTTCATGGCAGTGCCGCAAAATTTGGACACCTTCTTCGCCCGAAATGCACCTTCTTGCCACTTGGTCCGCGCAGACACGAAATAAAAAGGGGTCCTCCCAAAAATAAATTTTCAAGTCCGAAAAGAATTTCTTCTTTTGCTGACTTGAAAAATCATTTTGTAGGACCCAGGCCACTAAATAGTTGGCCAAATCCGCGTACCAAGGGGTGGAAGAAGTCGTTACCTTTTCGATGGCGAGAAGGCGCTCTTCAGGGAATTTATCATCAATCTCGGCCTCCACTAGTGCTCCTGCTGCAGGGTTCTCCAGTCTTGATAGGTGGTCGGCCACCAAGTTCTCCGCTCCTTTCTTGTCTCGGATCTCCAAATCGAATTCTTGCAAGAGTAGGATCCATCTCAATAGTCGGGGCTGGGCGTCCCCTTTATTTAGCAAGTACCAGAGTGCAGAGTGATCTGTAAAAACAACAATTTTTGATAGCGTTATGTAAGATTGGAATTTATCAAAAGCAAAAACGATCGCTAGAAGTTCTTTTTCCGTCGTTGTATAATTAGCTTGGGCGTATGTAAGCGTTTTGCTTGCGTAATAAATTGGGTTAAAGTATTTATTCACCCTTTGGCCCAAGACCACACCTACAGCAAAATCGCTTGCATCGCACATGATTTCGAACGGAAGAGACCAATCTGGTGAAATTAAAATAGGTGATTTGATAAGTTCATTTTTAATTTTTACGAACGCCTTAGAACATTCTTCATCAAAGTTAAACGTGGTTTTGTTTTCTAAAAGATGCGTTAACGGTTTTGTAAATTTTGAAAAATCTTCAATAAACCGTCTATAGAAACCCGCATGTCCTAAAAAACTCCTAATATATTTAATATTAGTAGGGGAGGGAGTTTTTCTATAACTTCTATCTTGGCCCTATCGACCTCGATCCCTTTACTAGAAACCTTATGTCCGAGGACTAATCCCTCACGGACCATAAAATGACACTTTTCCCAGTTGAGTGTCAAATTCGTGTCTTCGCAGCGTTGAAGAGCACGATCGAGATTTTTTAGACAATTTTTAAAGGAATCGCCATAGACTGAAAAATCGTCCATGAAAACTTCCATGACGTCCTCAACTAATTCATTAAAAATTGCCAGCATACATCTTTGAAATGTAGCTGGCGCGTTGCAAAGCCCAAACAGCATTCTTCGATATGCGAAGGTGCCGAACGGACAAGTGAAGGTAGTTTTCTCTTGGTCTTCGGGCGCAATTGGGATTTGGAAATATCCCGAAAGACCATCAAGAAATCAATAGTGCTAGTGACCGGATAAACATTCTAAAATTTGGTCAATGAAGGGCAACGGAAAATGATCCTTGTGGGTAGCATCATTTAATTTCCTATAATCGATGCATACCCGCCAACCCGTAACAGTTCGGGTTGGGATTAACTCGTTATTTTCGTTTTCAACTACTGTGATTCTGCCCTTCTTAGGCACGACTTGCACCGGGCTAACCCAAGTGCTATTAGAAATTGGGTAAATAATCTCTGCGTCTAATAATTTTATAATTCCGGCCTTAATGACGTCCTTCATATTAGGATTTAAGCGTCATTGAGGCTGAATTGTGCCGCGAGAATTATTTTCAAGATTTATTTTATGCGTGCAGAATGAGGGATTTATACCCTTTATATCAGAAATTTGCCACGCAATTGCGTGACAGTGGTTATTTAAAATTTTAATTAATTCGGAAATTTCCGAATCATTAAGCGCAGAAGAAATAATTATGGGTAATTTTGAATTTTCTTCTAAAAATACATATTTTAGATGATCCGGTAGTTGTTTTAATTCTAGACTCGGCGGCTCTTCATAAGATGTTTTGATTTTAAAAATATTTAAATTTGTTTGTTCAAAATTTTCCCGGCGGGTCGTTTCTTCAAGACATAATAAAGTTTGTTACTCCAGATTTTCATAAAAAGGGGAATTTATTTCCGCAAAAGTTGATAAGTCTTCTTCAAAATTTGATTCTAAAATAAAACAAGAATCATCGTTAGTAATTGCATTTCTCATTGATTGATTAACATTGAAAATAATTTCCTCTTCTCCAACTCGCAAGAGATGTTTTCCGTTACTTACATCTATTATAGCACGAGCGGTGGCTAGGAAAGGTCGGCCAAGTATTAGGGGTACTTCGGCGTCTTCTTCAATATCGAGGATGACAAAGTCTACCGGGAAGATACACTTATCAACCTTTACTAGCACATCTTCAATGACCCCTATTGGGTATTTAACTGAGCGATCCGCTAGTTGGATGCTTATATTAGTTGGGCTTGGGTTGCCCAAACTAAGTTTTTGAAATAACGCAAAAGGCATTAAATTTATACTAGCTCCTAGATCGGCCAAGGCGTGCTTGATTGACAAATTACCAAACATACACGGGATGGAGAACCGTCCCGGGTCGTTCAATTTTTGTGGTAATTTATTTAATAAAGCCGCCGAACACTCTGCGTTTAAAGAAATACGCGAAAAATTTTCAAGTTTCTTTTTGAAAGTAATTCTTTTAAAAATTTAGCGTACTTTGACATTTAAGCAATTGCTTCGCAGAATGGTACATTTATTTGGATTTGTTTTAAAATTTCAATAAATTTTTTATATTGCTCTTCATTGCGCTCATCTTTAAATTTCGAAGGATAAGGAATAGAAGGATTTTTAAATATGTGCGGAGCTAAAACGGCAGATGGTAAAGTTGGTGAAGAAATAACTTGCGGGGGAGAAGATGAAACATTTACCTCGGGCTCGACCAATTTTGAAGAAGCTACCTCCTTTCCGTTGCGGAGTGTGATTACGTTAGCGCTCTCCCGCGGATTGGGCTCAGTGTTGCCCGGAAGTGCTCCTTGCTGGCATTCAGAGAACATTTTTGCGAGCTGTCCAATTTGTTTTACCAAATTTTTGACCGATCCGGTGAGATTCCAGATATTGGACTCATTGGAGGCAATGTACTTATTGAAGACCTCTTCAAGCGGAGAGGGCTTGTGTGGTGGTGGTGGTGGTGGTGCAAATTCGGGGGGATTCACTTGTGGTGGACGCTGAACATTATTGGGGTTGCTCCATGAAAAATTAGGGTGGCTCATATAACCCGGATTAAATGAATTATTAAATGGAATGTTAATATTTGGATTATAGGGAGGACGATAAGAGTTCCCCATATAATCAACTAGCTATAGAATGAAATTATTATTATGTTCGTTTTTATTATGATCAACCCAGTTGGTGGCGGAGGAAGCAGACATCTCCGCCACTTGCTTAGTTAATCTTTCTACTTGTAACGCTAAATTAGTGGTTGCCTCGACTTCATAAAGTCCAGCCGGCTTGTTAGGGCGCGTCCGTGGCGCATTCCACTGATATGCATTCATGGCCATCTCTTCAAAAAGCTCTTGAGCGGCTTCGGGGGTTTTGTTATTAAGAGTTCCCCATGCTGCCTCATCAATCATATGCCTTGTTTGGAGATTCAAACCATTGTAGAAAGTTTGAATTTGTTGCCACAAAGGAAGGGCATGATGAGGACATCTCCGCAATAATTTCTTGAAGCGCTCCCATGTGTCGTAGAGAGACTCCGAGTCTATTTGCGTAAAAGAGAGAATTTCCGTACGTAATTTAGCGGACTTTGCCGGAGGAAAATATTTCGTTAAAAATTTCTCCGTCATTTCGGACCATGTAGTGATGGAACCTCTAGGAAGAGATCCCAACCACTGCTTGGCCTTAGTCCGTAAAGAAAAAGGAAATAAACGCAAATGAATGGCGTCATCGGTGGCGTCATTGATTTAAACCGTATCGCAAATTTCGAAAAAATTTAACAAATGCAGATTAGGATCTTCATCTGGTAAGCCATCAAATATGACGGTTTGATGTACCATTTGAATGATGCTCGTTTTAATTTCAAAATTATTATTCTCCACAGCCGGGCGAATAATACTAGATTGTGTACCCTCCCAATTCGGTCTCGCATAATAGGACATGGTCCATAGTGGGGCCTCATTATGGATGGGATCACCCATTATTTCCTCGTTAGTTTCTCCGACCGACTCTTCTTGAATTATAGGTAGATCGCTAAATCGGAGACGCCGCCGCAAGGTGCGCTCGATTTTCGGATCAAAACAAAAATAAAAAATATTTGAAGAGTTTCCTCCGGTCATAAACCAAAAAGAAAAGAGGAAAGGATGCGGATAAATAAAAAAAAATTTCAGATAAATATTTTTATTAGACTTTTTTTTATGATAAATTTTTTTTAAAATAAATATAAATTTTTTTTTGAAGATTTTTTTTTTAATTTAGGCGAATTAAAATTAGTCCTGGACTTCCCAAGATCTACCTGGTGAAGGGTTTGCAAGGTACTTGAGCCTATGATGGGAATTCAAGCCCAAAGCGTCCTTTCCAGGAATTTTGTTACACCTTGAATGATAAAAAAAATATGAGAAGAAAGGAAGCGATAAAACCAATAGATATTCTCTTTCGAAATATCAACTCAGATCCCCGGCAACGGCGCCAAAAACTTGATGAGCAAAACTATGCTTGCAAACAACAACGACAAGTGTACCGTGTTGGATGTAGTATAGGTTTTATAAAAACCAAGGTCGTATAAAAATCCAGGCGTGTTGATTACTCTTACTCAAAAAGATCTCTATTGTTCTATCAAAAAGTACTTTGATTTGGTTGCAACAAGAAAAGTAACTTAACTTGAAAATTATAACTTTTGAAGAGAGGGTGGACAAACTTTAGAGAAATGGAAGAATAAAACAACAATAATTTTTATTAATTCAAAAGAGGAATTATAACTATTGAAAGGGAAATAACAAGTGCAAGAAAAAGTAAAACTAGATTACTCAAAATAGGAGAAATAATGTAGAAAACGGAGGCTTGGACTCCAATACAACGTGTACAAATAATCTGGAGGAGCTGCCTTTTATAGCTGAAAAATTCTGGGTACACGCCCTCGGTCACGCCCGTGACGAAGGGCGTGTAAGGCGCGCAATCATCTCGGAGCGGAAAGGGCGCAGTCTGGCTTTAATGCTGACGAAATTTGCGTGTCACGCCCTAGGTCACGCCCGTGACCTAGGGCGTGTAACCTTCAAAATGTGCTGCTGGCGGGAATCTTCGGCGGGAAGAGGCGGGGAGTGGCGCGGGATGAGTCATGCCCTTGGTCACGCCCGTGACCTGGGGCGTGTAAATTTAATTGACGTGGCAGGCTGATTCTGGATGCTTGCGGCGAGTCGCGGCCGTGACATTGGGTCACGCCCATGGTCACGCCTGTGACCTGGGGCATGTATTTGGCAAATTATTCACGGAACGCCCCCGTGGTGGAGGAAATAGGTCTGGAACACGGCGCGGGTTACACGCCCATGGTCACGCCCGTGACCTTGGGCGTGTACTTGAAGTTTTTGTCCAATGCGTCCAAAAAAACATGAAATACACAAAAAAGCTTAATTTAGTTTATAAAATTGAAAAGATAATAATTTTAATAAGAAACGCATAAAAACTATATAATTTCATATTGAAAATATATTAAACTTATATTAAAAGATGAGTACAAAAAGTACTCATCACCAGTATTAGGTAAAGATGCCAAAACTACAGCCCATGGCAAGTCATAAACATTCAAATACGCGAGTACCTGCATCAGAACACAAGGATCTCGGCGGATAGGCGCGACATTCAAACCACTACTCGCAAGGAAAACAAGAAAGAAGATAGATAAAATCAAGACATCACAAACAAACAACCAAGGAATAAAAGGTGAGATCTAAAGACTCACCAAATGGAATTAGATAAATAAATGTTCAAATTACATTCGCCGAATGATGACCTAGCGACAATAAAATAGGGGAAAAGATATAATCTAAGGAGGGCCCTAGAGGTTCGCCTGGGCATCAGGAGGTTGCGGATGTCGCCCAACCTACCCCATGCTGCGAGCTTGCTTAAAGTGCTCAAAGGCCAGGGTAATAGCATCCTCGCCTTGCCGCAACTGTTTCTCGATCCTTGCCGACCAACCGAGTCCATGCTCGCACGCATCTCCACAAGCTCGTCAAGATGCAGCTGCTTACGATGCTCCATCCTGGAGACCAGGCGCTCCAAGTCATTGACGAATTGAAGGCGAGACTCCGTACCAGCCATCTGAGTATCAAACTCTTCCAGCCGAGAGACTCACACCTCCAGCTCGGTCAAGTGACGATGAGGCTTGACGACCGCCAAGCGCTAGACCCGCATCTCCATCTCGGTCAGGCGACGGTGAGGCTCACTGATCGCCAAGCGCTCTATCTTTGCCTGCAGGTCCAAGATGGCGCGAATAGCCCTCTCCTGGTACTCACGAGAAAGAATCCCTACTCCATCAATCATAGCTCCCACAGGAGTCTGAGAGCGAGTTGCCAAAAGAAAGTAGAAAGCATTAGTGGAGAGCATCAAAGGTAATTCGCAGCAAAAATTAGCAAAGGAGATAGTCAAGATTACTAGGTCGGCGCGCATCATTCTTCGAGCCGTGAGGAGGGCTGTGAGATTGCCGAGAATGGGAGCCCCTTCCTAGATGAGGTGAGGTGCAATGATGGCCAGTACCTAGCCGTCCAGAATGACTCCCGCCAGTTTTCTCCCGGCCAGGAGGCGCATTTTCCGGACTGCGACCATCCACTGGTCGCCCTCCCCCTCTTAGGGCGAAGAACCCTGAAGACCCCCCAACCCCTCCTCGTCGCGAGGATTCTCTCATATGGGTTGAGGGAGCTGTGAAAGACAATGGGCACTGATCACCTGGGACGTCGGCAGGAGGTGAGAAAGTAGGAGGTGGCGGAAGCCCACCTGCGGGCAGCTGCGAGCTGCTCGCCAGCTCCGGTTGTTGTAGAGGTGGTGGCGGTGGAGGCGCGTTGCTCTCCAAAGGAGCCCTCTGCTCGCTCGAAGGCCACTTCTCCATTAAAGAACTTTGAATGACCCGCACCGAGCGACTAGCGCGAGATCCCTCCCCTACTCTTGGCAAGATCATCGAAGATGATCGAAGGGGAGGTTTGACCAAAGGCTCCTCCCGAGCATCGATGGCTGACAGATCTAGGAGTAGTCGAATGGATGTTTAAACCCCGCCAAGCACAAGATAGTTTTTAGCGAGTTGATCCAAAGGTGGCGAGTAGATAGCTCTAACCTTGCGCAGGGGCGACATCAGGTTGAGCCTAAGTCGAGGCCCCGGTCGTACTCGCCTCCAGAGCGACATTTGGCGCAGGAGGATCTGAAGCAGGCGAGTTTTCCTCTTAAGAAAGACCCAGGTCGTCAAGCATTTGGTGACGACGGCCGACTAGAGGATCGACAACATTCTCCGAAGCAGCGGTCTTATGCTTTTTCTTCTTCTTTTTCTTCTTATCAAGCCGCTTCCTCTTCTTAGAGGCGAGGAAGTCTTCAAGCTCGGTGTCTACCCGAGCAGGAGTTTGAACATGCGGCAGCCGGCCCAGAAGGTCGGCCATATCAGCATCAGCTTCCTTGACAATACTACGCGACATCCTGAGCGAGATAATAAGAGTCGTGCCATCAGAGACCCATCCCACTCTATCTATAGAGTCAGGACATCGACCAGGGAGAAGCCGACTATCGAACCAAACTCGCCATTATGAAAGTTCATCGAATAAAGGTTGGATGATTCTTTACGAGCAACTACGTTACTCGCAAAGATTGGGGATTGTGTACAACCCTTATTCCCCTAGGGTAAGCCCATTTAAAGCCACATTGGCAAAAGTCAAAGTCAAAGGGTCAACACAGAGGTCAGTAGTCCAATACACAAGATAGTTCAACCACCACGAGCAGAAGGAGGCCTGGGCAAGTATGGGTGAGCTCGCGCGAGTAGCCCCAATACTCGCAAAGAGGTGGGCGACCATAGGTGATACTCGCCTCCCTCCGAGCAAGATCGCCTCAATGTCGCCTATTCGCCGAGTTGGGTGGGGTATAAATGAGACCCCCCTCTCGTTGGTTTGCCTATAAATAGGACCCCAGGGGTACTTGGATTGGCACCTGATCTTGAGCTTCTGGAACCCCGTTTTCGAATTCTTGGACCCGTCATCCTTGGGCGTCACTCTTGATACAAGACAATTCGTTGCCTTCCTCGTACCTTGATCGGCCATCTCTGGTTGTGGAGGGGAAGTCTCTTCGGAGCTTCTGGGTACATGGTGGGACCTCTCTGCTGCAGCGTCTGGGGTCCTGTTGTTGTTGCTCTTCTAGTTCTTCGTCATTGCCAGTCAGGCCTTCTCGTTGGACTGCTGGGCGAGTAGCCTCCGGTTGCATTGATCCGAATTTTAGAGTCGTGATTTTCCTAGCTTCAACAAGTAGCTCTTCCTTTCCTTCTCCTTCTCTTTTAAGAGGGATACTACTTATTCCGGCACAAGTAACTCAAACATTAGAAGGAACCCAGGTTACCTTGGTCCCTTTGCTTATACCATTATAAGGTTCTATGAAAGAGTAGAAAGGTCTTTCATGATATCCTTTTGGATGGCAGAGAGTGAGTTTATCAAACCTTGATTTATTATTTTGATACTTCAGATGTGTAATAAAGTATATCTAAATATAATAAATCAGCAGAGTGTTTTATTATTCTATTTTTGGCTTTAGCCTTTTGGTTGTTACTGTTTAATTTCTCTGCATTACTCTTGCCTAGAGATTTATTTTCATTGTTTAGGTTTACTTTATTAAGCATAGTTATTTTATTTGGATTATTATTGTCCTTATCCTTAGTTAGTGCACTCCACTCACTTGTTTGAAGATCACTAGGTCTAATAAATCTAACAGGATTTTTCCAGGCTGGTCTACTATTGATTTTTGTGTTAGTGCAAGGGTCTTCTCCTAGACCTAGATGTTTAAATCTCATGGAGAGATTTTGTGTGATATCTTTGTGCTTTAATTCTATTTCATTACCCTGAATTTTATTTTTCAAATCATCATTTAATGAGTATAATTCATCCTTCTTAAAATTTTCTAATTCTTCCCTATTTGTTTCTAGTTCTTTTTGTATTTTCAGGAAATCAGTACAAAATTCTTTAAAGCAAATTTTAAAATATCAGAATTGAAATCAAAATCATCAAACATAGATTCCTATTCTTCTTCATCATCTGAAGAAATTCCAAATGCCATCATGCAGGCTGCTTCAGCATCTTTTTCCTCATCACATTCAGATGAAGAGGAGCTTGTCTCTGCTTCAGAGTCACTCCAGATTTCAGCAATGAAACCTTTGCCCTTGTCCTTGTCTTTCATCCTGAAAGACTTCTTCTTCTTCTCATCTTTGTTGCTGCTCTTGTCCCTTTTGTTCTTTTGGGTACTCAGGGGCTATGTGCCCTGTCTTGTTGTAGGAGAAGCAAATCACCTCCTTCTTTGGAGTCTTATCATATCTAGGCTTTGAGCTCCCCTCTCTTCTCCTTGACTCTTCTGTCTTGACCCATTTTTTTAATCTTCTTGCTAGGAGACTGAACATTTCATCTTCAGGAATGGAAGACTCTCCTTCAATAGCTTTTAGAGCAAGGCTCCTTTGGATAGGAGTTGAGGTTGTCTCCTTTGCCTCTGATTCAGCTCTGCTCTTTAGTAGCATCTCATATGATTTGAGCTTTCCTAGCAAAGCATCAGTTGAGATCTCTCTGTGGTATCTGGACTCTCTGATGGCCCAGATCCTTGAATCTCATGAGCTAGGGAAGTACATGAGGATCTTATCAGTTTTCTCTATCAAGGATATCTCCTTGTCCAGACTCTTCAGTTCACTGATAATGATGTTGAATCTGTCATACATTTCAGCAACACTTTCCTCAGTTTTCTTTTGAAAGTTCTCATATTGGGATATGGGAAGGGACTTCCTGTCCTTTCTATCATCCGAACTCCCTTCTACCATTCTTGAAAGAGATTCCTAGATCTCTTTTGCTAATTGGCAGTCAGCTACTTTCTGGAAAATGTCATCTGACATTCTGGAAACCAGAATGTTCATTGTCTTGGAATCACATGCCGTCTGCTTCTTCTCAACCTCTGTCCACTCATTCCTTGGGACAGCTACCAGTACAGATGATCTACTAGAACTTTCTTTGATTGGAGCTAGGGACATGCAGTTATAACATCAAAAATAGTTTTAACTGATTTATAATAAAGAAATGAGAGTAGGAGATCTTTTGATCAAGGTCTTAACCTTTTAATGATCAACATCCCTCTGATACCAATTGAAGTGCACAGTGTGCCTCTGATAATTCTCTAGAGGGGGTGAATAGAGATTTAAAATATTTTCTATTCTATTTATGCACACACAATAAAAACACTAAGTATTATGCATTTAACAAAACCAAAGACAGAATAAATTAAATGCAGTTTGCTGAAAATAAACACAGAATAAATAAGTAGGGAAAGCACAGAAAATCACAAAGCAAAGACATAAGAATTTTTATAGAGGTTCCCTAAAATATGGGTATTCCTCTCTGCTACCTCTCTGGTAGGATTGCACAACCTGTGCCTGAGTCTTTTGATTAGGAGATACTAAGAACCACTGAGTCTTTTGATAAAGAGACTTGTAGAACCACTGAGTCTTTTGATAATGAGACTCTTAGAACCACTGAATCCTTTGGAAGAGGGATTAATAAAACTCTTTACAGTTCAAGTGGAAAAGTAGGAAGAATGGAAGAAGAAGAAAAGAATTCTGTTCTCAAAATTCTTCAGAAGCACTGACGCTGCTTGTGTCTTTCACAGGATCTGAAATGTTGAACCCTTGCTAATGATTGTGATGATTTGCAAAGGTTATTTTGTTGATCCTTTTCTCTGAGAACTTCTTGTAATCCAGCTGCTGTATAATGATGAAGAAGAATCAGTTGTTCATATTCTCTGTGTAGTGAGATCACTTGTGTTTTTCTGCCTTTTAGGGTTTGAGAAGTAAGAAGATGAACACCCTATTTGACTGATGAGAATAATGTAATGACTCCTTCCTTTTTCTTTTCCTCTTTTTGCACACTTATTATGTATGATTGGGATTTCAAATCCTTTCTTCTTTTAGGCTGTCTTGAAAAGGAATTCATCTTAACCACCTATTTTCCTTTCTTCTTTTATTCTCGACCCGTCCATCAGATTTGAATACCTTCCAAAAATGATTTGCTATGTCCTGGAAAGCTCCATTCCATTCTTGGCAATAAACGAGCCGTTGGAGAATTGTCTTTAGCCTTGCGGTCCTTCTGAAAAGGTCTCAAAAGGACAGCATAAAAAGCTTCCTTTTCTGGCTGTATTCGATGCTACGTCGACTTCATCATTCTTCATGTCGATGCACCTCTGAGTTCTTATCGAAGTAGCTTCTAATTCCTTCTTAGCTTTGGCTGAACTCAGATTTTGATGTTACGTCGATTCCTTGTCGACGTATCCATCAAGTTGAAGACTTGGACTTTGAGCTTTAACTTCTGCATCGAATTGTAGTCGAAGATGCCTCGACTTCTTGAATGGCTTCGATAAGCTCTTCCTTCCGCGTCGAGTTCCTTTCGACGTTGCATCGACTTGAATTATACTTTGACAGGATAAATAAGTTGCTTGGACTTCTAGTCAGAGTTGCGTCAATATCAAGTCGAAGTTGCGTCGACTTTCATTCGATGCAAGTCTTAACTTAACTTATTTTGTGATTGTCTTGACTTGTTCTTGACACACTAAGATGAGTGTGACATCCTGAGACATCAAATGACCAATTTACCCTTACTATACAATATGGGTAATATAACCTAAGAAGTAAAATCACTTGTAGATAATTTGTTAATTTAAATCAAAAGGAGTTTTTCCCAACAATCATGACAAGGGAAATACTTGAAGTCTTCTCAATACCTAACATCTGTTCTTCTGAAAATGCAATCAGTTCATAATTGACAGATTAATTCATTCGAGTAACAGTAAAAGGTATATCTAAAGCTCTTCTTCTGCAAATGTTTGAAGAATAAGATGATATCAGTGATAGAAATTTTACTCAAGCCAGGAAATGGTGTGATTATACTGAGCAACTGTATGGTTATTTGCAAAGATCCATGAATCAAAAGGGAAAGCTATGGGATGACATGATCGGGAAAGTATTGATAAGCAAGCTTGGGTATCATGATAGGATCTCCAGGGAGATGTTTGAACTCGTGGTAAGAGTAATTCTGAAAAAGAGGACTAATTGGGCTCAGGTCTTGTTTGATAAAATAAAAGAGAGTTTGAATGCTCCAAATTTTGGAAGGATAATTTTTTCTATCTGATAAATAGCTTGAAGGAGATGCTGGAAAAGTCCTTGCTAAATCATATTCATTACCTGAAGAAGATATATATAAAAAATCTTGTTAGGTGGGAGAAGGTCTTTCCTAAGACCTCTAAGAAAGCTAAAGGTGATAGCACAGGAAAGGGAAAAGTCCCTGTGGTAGTAGGAGAAGATTGAGAAGATAGTGAACTAGCAGCTCCAATTGAACTTGATGTTCCTAAGAATGCTGAAATTCCAAACCTTGCAAACATTGAGGGGAGGCTAAAAGAAGTCCAGTTCAAGAATCTGTCCAAGAATTAGTGGGTGAACCCATGGTGGTCGATGAAATTTTTAATGCAAAATTAATGGTAGTTCCCACTGTTCAAGGAAGTGAATCAGTTGAGGGTGAGACTATGATGGAGTTTTCTACTCAAGAGACTATATGAGTTGAGGGGGAGACTTACAATGGGTGCTCTGCCCTAGGAGAAAAAAGAGAACGTGAATGAAGTGGTTGAGGAAGCAAATCCTATTAAGTTGTCTGTCCAAACGGACCAGGTAGATATTTCTAAGGAAGATGATGGAAGGATCATAGACAATACTCCTATTGAGCCCATCACTGTAGCAGAGAACAATTTGTGCAGAGAATGTGAATGAAATGTTTGATTATTATGAAATGGATGAAGCTCTGAGAAGAAATGAAAGGGTGAAAGAATATGGAATTTCAGGAACCTCAGGTTCAACTGTTCATGATGATCCTTCTGGTTCTGTAATTGGCCAAATGAGGGTGCTGCTTCCTGAGCAAAGAAAGCATTATGAATCATATGTATCTAAGTATGTATTGTAAGTGAAAGAAGAGATGTCTGCTCAGATCAAGGAAATCAAAGATGATATGAATCATGTGAATGCTAAAATTACAAGCTGGTTCACAAGGGCAGCAACTGCTATAGATGGAAATATGAGAGCTCTACATTCTCTAGATGAAAAGGTTAATAACACACATCATGAGCATCAAAAGATTGTTGATGAGTTAGAAAGTGAAATAACATTTGCGAATGAGAGGGTAGCTGGAAGCAAGGATGATATTATTAACAACAATGAATTCTCCAATCAATTTCTTTCAAACAAACTGGGCTGCTGCAAAGAGGAAATTTTAAAGAGTATATTTGAAGAAGTAAGAAAGGGGGAGAAGATGGGAGCTGATCAATCTTACTGGTTGCTGAATGAAATACAACAAAGTCTTGGTCATCCCCCTTTCATGTCACAAGCAAGATCTTACTAGCTACCAGAACTTCAATTCTCAGAACCAAAAGATCTCTATGAGCCTCTAGAGGAATATGATGTTGATTATGCTACAATAGTTTACATTGAGGCAGATCTTAGAAAAGGATAGAGGCAATCCACCTCTAAAGCTCAGTCCAGTATGAAAAAATTCCTGGAAGAAAGAGAAAAAGATACCAACTTTGAAAGATGGAGCCCTGGGTCTAGAACAAAAAAATTATGGACATGGGAATTTTTTTCCAAAATAGACAAAGACAGGGAAACGTTCTATAGCTCAGTAGAATGGAAGAAGCATCGGGATCAAGAAGTCAAAAGAAGTGTTCGTTATAAGAAACACGAGGATAGTTTAGGAAAAATTCCAAGGGATGCTCCACTAGAACCAAACAGATATATTCATAAGCCTTTTGAGTACTTTGAAAGGCAAAAGAAGAAGATGAGAGACTCAAAAGATGCTGAAGCTGAAGCAATGAAGAAATCTAAATAGGCTGTGGTTGAGATATGGGCATAGAGCAAATGTAGCCAATTCTAATCATAAATATTTTGGCATTATTTATATATATAATTTTAAATGTTCACTCATACTTGTTCTTATGTTATTTAAATATTTTGTTGGATGCAGTTCATCTTTACTTGAGGTTCTGACTTCTTCAAATAGAGGAGATTGTTGGTAAAATTTCCCACAATGTTCTTGATTTGAATAAGTCCTCGGGATAAAGATAAATACACCTTGTCTTTGTTTTGATGTTTTAGGCTTGAAAACTCAATCATCTTAATGCTCTATAATAGTTCATGGATTTGGTAGAAACCATAGAGCATTAATCAAGAAATTTCAAAAATATTCTAAGTAAAATATCGACTAGACAAGGTTCAGATAAACTTTATATATCGACTAGACTATATGCAGATGTAGTTCATATCGACTAGAAGTTTATCTGATATGCATAACCTATCGTCTACATCTTACTTAACCATTTCTTCATGCCTGGATATCGACTTGAATGATTTCAAATAGGTATTCTGCATGATGACTTGAAGCTAGTCAAATAAAGACTTTATATGCCTGAAGAGGTTCAGACATTTGAAGGTTATCGACTAGAAGCTTTGCAGTCTGAATGCATGTCGACTTGAAGGATTGAAGTCAGATTAAAGGTTCTTGGTTAAGTAAAATGTCGTCTAGACATTTCACAAACAAAGTTGAAATATCGTTGAGACAGCCCTTCAACATTTTAGTCTAGTGAGCTTATGGTTTGAAATTATTTCTACTATTTTAGTTGAGATCGACTAAATACATTTCTCTTCATATAGACTAAGTTTAGATCTTATTGATTAAGTCACAATGACAAAATTAATGAATGCTGACTTGATAAATTCTATATCGACTTGATCTTACTTATCGTCCAAAAGTATTATATCGTCCAGACAACTCAAATATTTTCTAGACATAGCTCATATCCACTTGATAAATCTATATCATTTTGAATGCTTGTTATCATCCAGAAGAAGTTCTTATCATCGAGAAGATTTCAAATATCAACTTGATGAGTTCAATATCATCGTTACAGTCCAAGTCTTTAGAATTTCAAATTAATGTCGTCGTTGATTGCGCCAATCAGAGCTTTCATTTAAATATTAAAATTTTGTCATCAATGTTTTCAAATTTGACTATTGAGTCTCTCAATCATATATATTATGAAGATATTGGTACACCAAACCCTAATTGTTGGGAACCTTTCCCATAATGTTTTTGATTTGAAGAAGTCCTCAAGTCAAGGATAAATACATTTTGTATTTAATGATCATTTGGTTTGGTATTTCTAGGTTAATTATGAAATCATATAAATCACTCCCAGTGAGTCAAGAAATCAATTAGTGTTCAAGGGTTAATTAATTAATTCTGAGAATTATTTTAAGTACAATATCATTTTGATAAGTTGGAAATATCATCGAGATCGTCCCAACATCGTGAAAGTGCACAGTTATCCTCACTAGAAATCTCTAGAGGGGGGGGGGGGGGGTGAATAGAGATTAAAAATACTTTGTGCAATTATATATATATGTGTAATAATCACAGATTTAAACTTCCCACACACCAACAAGAATTAAGCAGGTAAAGAAGAAAAATAACAAGTAGAAAATCACAGCACAACACAAGAAAATATAGTGGTTCCCCAAACATTAGGTAGTCCACTCTTCTACCCCCTTGGTAGGAATTCACTGACTTGCACTGAGTCTTTTGATAAGGAGACTCTTAGAACCAGACTGAGTCTTTTGATAAGGAGACTCTTAGAACCACTACAACTGAATTTTTTGAAGAGAGATTCTAAAAACTCTTTTACACAGTTTGAAAATGAAGTAAGAAAGAAAAGGAGAAGTAGAACAAGTAGAAGAACAGGAAACAATATATGTAATAAGGAATCTTCTTCCTAGCAAGAAGATTAGAAGCACAAGTATAGTGAATATGATCTCTCTTCTATAGTGAGAAGGAGATTGTAAGCTTTTCTCTCTTTTATGAGAGCATTCAGAATTTGCAGCAAAATGGCTTCTGAAGATGGAGAAGATGAAGGCTTTTTCTTTTGCTGCAGCACACTATCTATTTTCTCAATTTTCTCACTCTTCACTTGGGAGCTCTTCCTCTTTTTCAAATGTATATGGTGGATCACTTGTTATCATTTTCTGCCGACCTCCTTCTTATTTATTGCTCTGTTTGAAATATAATGCTAAAGGAGAATAATCAATTAGCAGACAAAGAATTAGAAAGAGATAAGAGTTTCTATAATTAATATTTCTGTAGAAGGAAAGGAATTCATTCTGATTTCAAATATCCTTAATAATATTAATCAAATTAGCCAAGAATTAAATACAAGGAAAGGCTGATTCAGAACGGCTATAACAGAATAATATCATTCCATATAAATCAGATCTACACAAAGAAGGAAAGAGATCTGGCGTGTTTTTAAATTACTTATTGATATCGACGTGCGTCGATTACTATTCGACGTAAACGTCGATTTCATCCTGGCTGGACGTCGAGAGGAGAATAAGGAAGGTGCATCGACAAAGATGCGTCGACTTTATCACATGCGTCGACTAGAAATCAGAGGTACGTCGAATAAGATTACGTCGAGTTCTTCTTAGAGTTACTTCGACTCATTTTGAGAGAAACGTCGACTATATTTTGACGTTGCATCGAATATTATTCGACGCATATTTACTTAGCCCAACTTTTCATAATTAGAATTAATAATCTACTCAATTCTAGGGGTTAAGATAAATCATTTCCCCAACAATCTCCCCCTATTTGTCCCTTTTTAGAGAGAAATTGTCTCAGTATTTAATCATCTCAATAAAGCATTTATATAGAGAAGTAATATGCTTAGCAATCAGAAGAAATCATATAACATGTAATTGTCTTTCACAAGATTTAAACTAGAAACTTCTTGTTATACATGAAATTGACAAAAGCAGAATAGAGTTTTCTAGATAAATTTTCAATAGCATCAAAAATATAGCCCCTGGCTCTATCAGGATGCTCCTGGACATTTCTGATGATTGTGTGCAGTTTTTCCAGGACTTTGTCAGCATCAGGGAGAGTGTCATTTAGAGAATAGCCCTTGCTGATGATGATTGCTGCCTTTTCATCAATCATCTCAATTGTAATATCTTGAGGTTTCTTTTGAGTAGGCTTGGGCTCAGGTGGTCCTTTGTTGTCAACCTTTGGCCTATATTTTCTCTTTTCTGATGGCTGTTTCTCAGGGATCTCATTCATCTTTCCTTTCCCTTTCCAGGGTGAGTCAAGCCATTTGTCTAATTTTGCAGGTCTTTTGGGCTTCTTATAGGGAATGTAAGTGTCTTCAGCACACCCTACACCCCTCTTGTGTTTTTGTCCCTTTTCTAGAATGAGTCCTGCCTGAGGATTTTTCTTTTGATAAGCTTCAACATCAAACAGTTTCTTTGGAAGTTTGATGGAAGATTCTGCAAGGATCTGTTCCTTAGTCATCCCTTTCTTAATCTTTTCCATCCAGATATTCCTTTTATCTTCTACTTCTTTCCTAGCTGCTTCATATTCATACAACTCTCTTTCTCTTATTTCTTCATGCCTCCTTTCCATGTCAGGATCATGGTATTTCTTTACAGGACTGTTGGGAGTGATATTAGGCATTTTTCCAAACCTCTTTATCTCCTCAACAGCCTTTCGATATTTCTTTTCCTTTGCATGTTCTTTTCTTTCTTCTTTGGAAAATCTTTGCCAATGAGGGATGGCTTCACTTCTTCTTTTCATTTATGGAGGTAAAGGTAGTATCAGAGGTAGATGTAGTAGAGGAGGTAGAGATGGAAGTTGAAGTGGTGGAAGAGGCAGAGGTGGAGATTTAGTTTTCTCTTTAGAAAGGGAAGGTGGAGAAGGTACTTTTGTAGGAGAGGGAACATCAGACAAAATGTCCTCTGGAGGAATATCCTCAAGTAAGGGTGTCTTGAGTTTGATATAGCTGGCAGAGAAGACAGGAGAATGTTGTTGATATTCTTCCTCACACAAGGGTGCCTCAATCCAGACTTGCCCTTTCAGGTCATCAGAAAAAGTTGTTTCTTCCTCCCCCTGGACATCTATATTCTGTACTTCAACAATCTCCCCCTGGGTATGTGGGGCATTTGCTCTGAATGCTGAATCCACAGCATGATCTCCTTCAGTATGGTAAGATGAGGTCTCTCCAAAGTGTTTGTTGAAGGTGTAATCAGAGTGATTGGAGAAGATTGGAGCCTATTGTAAGAAAAGAAGTTGGTGTAATACTTTAGAGATAATATGTAGAGTTGGAGAGGAAATTAACCCTGAGCTTTTAGGAGAGATAGAGAACCTGACAAGGGGGGTTTCTGGAGCAACTCTCCCCCTGGTTTATATCCTGCATAAAGGATTTAAACCCTTCTGGCGACAGAGGTTGTTCTTGAATGAGAGCATTAAGCTCAGGAAGAGAAGCGGAGAGGTTTGCCAGTTTGGCTGCACAGGTGTTGAGCATGGCAGCACACTCGTTGGAGAAGTGGTTTAGTCGAGTCTGGAAGTCATTTACTAGTTGTTCAAGAGCATTGTTCATCGCTTTGATGAGGGCCGATTGATCAGGAGTTGGTGCCATTGACGCAGAGAGAGAGAGAGAGGTAGAAGACGAAGTTTTGGCAGTTGAGGAAAGTATATGTTATGAAATAAGAGGTATTATTTAAAGAAGGTGAAACGTCGAGAAAGGAAACAGAAATCAAGGTATATTAGGTAATCCAATCGTCAGAAGAGGAAATAAGGATTTGATTCTAATTTTGACAAGAGGTCGACGTTACGGTGAATTGTTGTCGACGCATGGCCAGTGATGTCAACGTATGCGTCGATATGGAGTCGACGCTCCGTGGAGATTTGTCATCCTACCGTTTTGTCGACGTGTTTATAGACTTGCGTCGATATAAAGTTGACGGTGCGTTGATAAGGGATCGATGTTGCTTTGCCTGAAAGCAATCAATGCCGGCGTCGAGTTCTTCTCGATGGTGCGTCGATATTTATTCGACGTATCTTCAAATACTTTCTTAGATTTTTAGATTTCCCTAACAATGGTGGTTACGGGCTTCCATCAAGCATTCCTAAAGTGTTGATGAAGTGATTATGCTTAGTTTCATCCAAGGGTTTTGTGAAGATGTCTGCTCTTTGACTGTCTGTAGGAATATATTCTAAGGTTATCTTACCTTTTCTACATTGTCTCTAAGGAAGTGATGTATGATCTCTATATGTTTGGTTCTATTATGAAGGACTGGGTTGGATGCTATGGATATAGCACTAGAGCTATCACAATAGATCTTAGAGTTATTGAACTCCAATTTGTAGTCAAGAAGCTGATTTTGCATCCACAGGATTTGTGAACAACAGCTCCCAGCAGCTATGTATTCAGCTTCAGCTGTTGAGGTTGAGACTGAGGTTTGTTTCTTACTAAACCATGATATTAATATATCACCTAGGAATTTTCAAGTACCAGATGTACTTTTTCTATCAACCCTACATCCAGCATAATCTGCATCTAAGAAACCTATTAATTCAAAGTTGGTTTCTGCTGAGTACCACAGACCTAATTCAGGGGTTCCCTTTAGGTATCTAAGAATCCTTTTTACAGAGGTGAGATGGGATTCTTTTGGTTCAACCTGAAATCTAGCACATATGCAAGTGACAAACATAATGTCAGGTCTGCTAGCTGTTAGATATAGAAGGGATCCTATGATTGCCCTATATGTCTTTTTATCTACTGATTTTCCTTTGTCATCCTTTTCTATAATGGCATTAGTTGCCATAGGTGTTTTCATAGTGGAGGCTGATTCCATACCAAACTTTTTGATTAATTCTTTAGTGTATTTAGAGTGTGAGATAAAGATTCCCTCACTGCTTTGTTTCACTTGTAGCCCTAAGAAATAAGAGAGTTCTCCCATGCTACTCATTTCAAATTTTGATTGCATTAGATTAGCAAATCTTTTACAAAGTTTGGGATGAGTTGAGCTAAAGATGATGTCATCTACATAGATTTGAACAAGAAGGAGTTGATTTTTATGGGTTCTAGTAAAAAGTGTTTTATTTACTTTTCCTCTTTCAAAAGAATTTTCTAAAAGAAAGTTTGAGAGAGTTTCATACCAGTCTCTAGGTGCTTGCTTAAGACCATAAAGTGCTTTATTAAGTCTATAAACAAAGTGAGGAGATGAGGGATTTACAAAACCTGGTGGTTGCTCCACATATACCTCTTCTTGAAGGTCACCATTCAAAAAGGCACTCTTGACATCCATCTGATAGACTTTCATCTTCATGAAAGCTGCATAGGCAAGAAAGAGCCTGATTGCTTCCAATCTGGCTATTGGAGCAAAGGTTTGGTTGTAATCTATTCCTTCTTCTTGTCTATATCCTTGTGCTACAAGTCTTGCCTTGTTCCTGACAATTACTACAGTGGAATCTAGTTTGTTTATGTATACCCATTTTGTACCAATCACTGGGTAGTTTCTTGGTCTTTCAACTAGGTTCCACACTTTGTTTCTCTCAAATTGGCCTAGTTCTTCTTGCATGGCCATAATCCAGTGAGGATCACAATTTGCTTCCTCAAACTTCTTTAGTTCAACTTGTGATAAGAAGCATTGGAGCATCATCCCATTGGAGACTTGGTGTCTTGTTCTTACTCCTGTATTGGGGTCTCCAATTACTTGAGATTGTGGATGATCTTTCAAATTGACCCCTGTCCTGCTTGGGCTTGTCAGATGTTCTTCTTCCTCATTAGCAATGGGATCATTGTCCACCTGTTCTTCGTGAACAATGTTCTCTTGTGGGAGTTGGTTTTGAATGCTCTTTTCTGAATCTTCTTCATGTTCTTGTTCAGATTCCTCACTTGGTTCCTCTAGCTGGTTTTCTTTTCCATTATCTGGGTTCTTTAGAACCAGTTGCTCAAGCTGAGTTACTATGCTGCTATTTTCCTGTGGAAAAGAACTGGTGGGAGTTTCCTCCCCCTTAACCAGCATGTTAGTTTCATCAAATATAATGTGCATAGATTCTTCAATTTTAAGAGTTCTCTTGTTAAAGCATCTATAGGCTTTACTAGATGATGAGTATCCCAGAAATATTCCATCATCAGACTTCTTGTCAAATTTGGCAAGATGATCTTTCCCATTATTTAGAATAAAGCAAGCACATCCAAAACTTTTAAAATATTCAATAATGGGTGTTTTTCCTTTCAGGAGCTCATATGGAGTCTTTGATCTAGTTTTGTGTATGAGGCTTCTATTCAGAACATAGTTGGCAGTGTTGACTGCTTCAGCCTAGAAGGTTTTTGGTAATCCTGATTATGCAAGTAAGGTCCTTCCTGATTCAATTAAAGTTCTATTCTTCCTCTCAGCAACTCCATTTTGTTGAGGAGTTCTAGGGGCTGAAAAACTTTGTTTAATACCTATATCCTCACAGAAACTACTAATTGACTGATTTTCAACTTCAGTCCCATGATCACTCCTGATAATTGAAACATGAGTATTGAACTCAGATTGAATATGTCTTATGAATCTTGAGAGAATCTCATGGGTTTCAGACTTGGCCCTTAGAAAGAATACCCAGCTAAACCTGGAATAATCATCTACAATAACTAAGGTATAAGATTTTCCACCTAATCTCTGAGTGGATATGGGACCAAAGAGATCCATGTGTAGTAAGTAGAGGATCCTAGGGGAGTCATCCTCACCAATTGGTTTGAAGGATGACTTGGTCTGTTTTCCTAGTTGGCAAGGTCTACATGGAGAGTCCTTAGAGAATCTACCCTTTGGTAGGCCTCTGAATAGGTTATTCTTTGATAGTTTACTAATGGTTTTGTGGTTTAGATGACCCAGTCTCCTATGCCATAATTCACTCTTATTAATAATATTATTGAACAAACAAACTTCTGTGGGTGAGGAGCTAAAATCTACTACATATACCTTCCCTTTTCTAATTCCATTAAGTACTATGGCACCAGTCTTGATATCAATAATATGGCAAAATAGTGTGGTGAATTTTACCTCATACTTACCACTGTCACATATCTGACTTATACTTATCAGATTGTGCTTCAGTCCTTTGACTACTGCCACATTCTTGAAGGTGGCTTTCCCTTCTTTGAAATCTCCAAAGCCCCTGGTTTGGCCACAGCTGGAATCTCCAAAAGTTACTGGTGGTCCAAGTCTATCCTCAAAGTTGATTAACAGGTTTTTGTATCCTGTCATGTGCATGGAGCATCCACTGTCCAGGTACCACACCAGCCTGGAGATGTGATACATCTGCACATAAAATTTTAAACATTAGTTTGGACCCTCCTAAGCTGGGGTCCATTCCTCCCAAAAGTGAAGGGTTGAAAGAATAAGTGGGTTTTTCAGAATATCCTTCCTCCTTTAGGGGTATTGGCTTATCATACCAGTTTTCTTTAGTAATGTTATAGAAATAGTGTTCATAATAGAAGGACATGGATTGAGAGGACTGTTTGGAAGAGGAGAAATTTCTGTCAGATTGGTTGCGTCGATATGAATTCGACGTATGCTCGAGGTTGCGTCGAGTAGAAGTCGATGCTTCCTTCATTCTGCGTTTACTTTTAGTCGAAGCATGGGAGAAGTTACGTCGGGTAGAAATCGACGCACTTTGGTGTAAACATCGATTAGAAATCGATGCACGTTGATAAGAATTCGACGCATGTTTATTTCTTTTCTGAGGATATTTACCTAGGATTCCTTCATATGTAATGGGATTATTTTTATTAAAGACAGTGATTGTCTCTGGATTTTCATGTGACCTCTCTCCTGTTGGATGATTCTCCCTAGTGAAGTGAATAGGATGTTTCCAGACAGATTTACTGGATGATTGAGGTTTGGGTTCTTCATTAGTGTTAAACATCAGTTGTCTAAATCTGTTAGTGAGATTCTCAGAAATATTCTTGAGCTTCTGACTTCTCCCATTTAGAGAGTCTTCAAAGGCTTGTGCCTTTGCTAGCTCATTTCTTAGTGTTAGATTTTCTGTATAGATTTTATCTAGTTCCGCCTCTGAAAGCCCCAGACTGAGCTCATAGTTCTTATATTGTGTATTCATTTGTTTGAGATTGTTTAATTCATTTCTTAGTTCTTTTATTTCTTTTTCAGATTTGATTAGATCTAAACAGAATTCTTTGAAATTGTTTTTGAAATCAGTGGAAGAAAAATCTACATCATCAAATATATTTACCATAGATGTATCCTAAGACTTCTCAGTGGCCATCAAACAGGTTTCCTCTAGCTTGGCCTCTTCCTGATCATTGTCAGATGAGGTACTTTCTTCAGTTTCTGAATCACTCCATGATTGAGCAATGAAACCTTTCTCCTTCTTCTTCTTCTTCTTCTTTAGATCTGTTCTTTTCAAATCTTTCTTTTTGCTGATCTCTTTAGGACATTCAGGTGCAATGTGTCCAGGTTCCCTGCAAGAGTAACATATAATCTCTTTATTAGGAGTTTTGTCATACCTGGTTCTTGAGTCTCTCCTCCTGGATCCTTCTGTTTTGATCCACTTCTTGAACCTTCTGGCCAGTAGACTGATCAGCTCTTCACCATTTGTAGAGAGTTCACCTTCAGTAGCCTTCAAAGCAATGTTCTTTTCTTTTGAGAGTGGAGAAGCCTTTTCTTTATCTTCTTTCTCAGCTCTTGTTTTCAGCAGCTGTTCATAAGATCTTAATTTACCCAACAGGACATCTGTTGAGATTTCTTTTTGACTTCTTGAGTCTTTAATTGGCCAGATTCTTGAATCCCAAGAGCTACGGAAGCAAGTCAGCAAATTGTCATTTATCTCAGTGAGAGATATGTCCTTCTCAAGTGTTTTAGCTCATTTATTATGAGGCTGAATCTGGCTTACATGTCAGCAACACTTTCATTTTCTTTCTTCTGGAAGTTTTCATATTGAGAGATAAGTAATGCCTTTTTATCCTTCCTCTCATCAGCACTTCTACCATTTTGTTGATACTTCCCATATTTCCTAAGCTGACTCACATTCAGCAATCTTTTGGAAGATCTCATCTGAGAGAGTTGAGACTAAGATATTCATAGCCTTGGCATCACATGCTTGAGCTTTATTTTCTTCATCTGTCCATTCAGCCTTTGGAGCAAGTGTTTGTGTGTCCTTTCCACTTGAGTCCTTCTTGAATGGCTTGGGAGGACCTGTCATGATAACATCAAATAATTATCCATTAATAGAGTTTAGATAAATTTTAATTCTTGTTTTCCAAAGTGCAAACTTTTCAAGGTTGCAAATTGGTGGTCTGGTGGAAGCATAATCTTTGATTTGTGCCATGTAAAAAGAATTATTTTTCAGAAATATATATATATAAAGGAGGTAGGATCTTTTTGATCAAGGAGTTAACCTTTTTAGATCAACCTGGTTCTGATACCAATTGAAAGTGCATAGTTATCCTCATTAGAATTCTCTAGAGGGGGGTGAATAGAGATTAAAAATACTTTGTGTAATTATATATATATATGTGTAATAATCATAGATTTAAACTTCCCACACACCAACAAGATTTAAGCAGGTAAAGAAGAAAAATAACAAGTAGAAAATCACAGCACAACACAAGAAAATATAGTGGTTCCCCAAACTTTGGGTAGTCCACTCTTCTACCCCCTTGGTAGGAATTCACTTACTTGCACTGAGTCTTTTGATAAGGAGACTCTTAGAACCAGACTGAGTCTTTTGATAAGGAGACTCTTAGAACCACTACAACTGAATTTTTTGAAGAGAGATTCTAAAAACTCTTTTACACAGTTTGAAAATGAAGTAAGAAAGAAAAGGAGAAGTAGAACAAGTAGAAGAACAGGAAACAATATATGTAAGAAGGAATCTTCTTCCTAGCAAGAAGATTAGAAGCATAAGTATAGTGAATAGGATCTCTCTTCTATAATGAGAAGGAGATTGTAAGCTTTTCTCTCTTTCATGAGAGCATTCAGAATTTGCAGCAGAATGGCTTCTGAAGAAGGAGAAGATGAATGCTTTTTCTTTTGCTGCAGCACACTATCTCTTTTCTCAATTTTCTCACTCTTCACTTGGGAGCTCTTCCTCTTTTTCAAATGTATATGGTGGATCACTTGTTATCATTTTCTGCCGACCTCCTTCTTATTTATAGCTCTGTTTGAAATATAATGCTAAAGGAGAATAATCAATTAGCAGACAAAGAATTAGAAAGAGATAAGAGTTTCCACAATTAATATTTCTGTAGAAGGAAAGGAATTCATTCTGATTTCAAATAATATCCTTAATAATCATAATCAAATTAGCCAAGAATCAAATACAAGGAAAGGCTGATTCAGAACGGCTATAACAGAATAATATCATTCCATATAAATCAGATCTACAGAAAGAAGGAGAGAGATCTAGCGTGTTGTTGAATTACTTATTGATATCGACGTGCGTCGATTACTATTCGACGTAAACGTCGATTTCATCCTAGCTGGACGTCGAGAGGAGAATAAGGAAGGTGCGTCGACAAAGATGCGTCGACTTTATCACATGCGTAGACTAGAAATCAGAGGTACGTCGACTAAGATTACGTCGAGTTCTTCTTAGAGTTACTTCGACTCATTCTGAGAGAAACGTCGACTATATTTCGACGTTGCGTCGAATATTATTCGACGCATATTTACTTAGCCCAACTTTTCATACTTAGAATTAATTATCTACTCAATTCTAGGGGTTAAGATAAATCATTTCCCCAACACATCATTTTGACAAGTTGGAAATATCGTCGAGACCATCCCAACATCGTTTTGAAGATAATCAATCTTAGTCAAACCGTATTGAGAATGAAAGGCAGTTCAAGCTCCTATATATCGCAGTTACTTCCCTGAGTATTCTCTAGAGGGGGCTGAATAGAGATTTAAAAACCTTTTACTAATCAATGCACAGAAAATCAATCCTAATTATTAGGCATCCAAAATTCCAACCTGAATTAATATTATCACAAAATAATATAAATAATCAAGAGACAAGCACATAAAATTCACAAACATAGAAGACACAAGAGCTACAGTGGTTCCACAAAATCTGGGTATTGCACTCTTCTACCACCTAGGTAGGAATACACTATCTCAGTGCATGAGTCCTTCGATAAGGAGTCTCTTTGAACAAACTAGATCTTTTGATACGGAGATCTTGAACCAAACTAAATCCTTTGAAGAGGGATTCTTAAAACTCTTTACTAAATTTACAGAAATTAGAAATATTGTAAGCATAAGAAGAAGATGTGTTGTAATCTTCTGATTTGAATCCTCTTTCAATAATCACTGAGGATTCTAGGAACTAAGTATTATGGATCCTTTATCAGAGAATGAATCCTGGCTTAGAAGAAGATATAATGATTATTAGCATTGATCCAGTCTTGATCTATGTATCCTTTGTTAGCTTCTTTTAAATATGGAAGAAGAAGCTTTTTGCAGCTTATAGAAGATGAAATGTTGTACAGAGATCTGTCGGGTAGGCTGAGAGAGAGAGAGAGATATCAGCCAAAGCAGAAGCAAAAGAATTATTATTGGATATCTCCTTTTTGAATTATGTGTGTATATATTCTTCTATCGATTCAATTGACTTGGGATTGAATGACTTTCCTTGTTTATCCTTCTCCAATTGAAATGTCTAAATAGAATTATTGCTCTCTTTCTATTTATGTTGATAGCTCGTCAATAACCTTTCATATAACTTCCAATTTCATCACTTTTGAATCTCTGGAATTATTTTTTCTCTTCATGTACATGTGCGACCCATTATAATTCAAATATCTTCCATATATACCTTATGAATAATCATTAGAATCTATTCCAGGAAGTTTTCCAAATATTTGACTGTATTCGACGTTACGTCGAATAACTTCTGCCTTCATATCGACGCACCTTTGAATTTTATTAGAAGCAACTTCGAAATATTGCTCAGCTTTGAATTGAACACTACTATCGACGTTGCGTCGATTCCTTATCGACGCATCTGTCAAGACAAAGAACATAGACTTCAAACTCTGACTTCTGTATTGAATAACATTCGATGTTGGGTCGACTTCCAATGAAGTGTCGACTGCCAGTCTGAGTTATCTTTACTTCTATTCGAAGTTACTTCGACTTTCAATCGAAGCTGCGTCGACTTCTTTTCGATGTGGATTTAACTCAACTGGATTTTGATCTCCTTTTGACTCTGCTTTGACACTCTAAGGTGAATATGTTATCCTATGACATCTAAAGACCATATTACGCTCACTATACAACATGGGTAATAAATCCTAGAGAATGAAATCACTTTTACAGAATTTGTAAGGTAAATCAAGACAATGTTTTCCCAATAATCTCCCCCTCTTTATCTTAACAAAGTTTATAGACTCTGTAAGTGATTTCAATATATTGAGAAATAAACTAATATACATCAAAGCATATATTAAAAGACAGTAACATAAACTGAGATGGTATGAAGAAATTCTGAATAAATATTATGTTCATTAGAATGAGTTGCCCAAAGAAACATTCGACTTTTTCTTTCTAAGGAATGTAGATATGGCTTCATAGTTTTTCCTGAAAATTGTTTCTACATACTTGAAATTAGCTGGTTTTGCTTTCTCTGGATTCTTTTAGGTTCTGTCATGCCCTTTGAATAGTTTTCCAATATAAGTTTTTGCATTAGAATAGATATCATTTACCTTGAATCCATGGTTTATGATTTTAGCAGTCAGTTCATTTATTTCATCCAAGTCTAGCTCATTTGATTTTGGGTCTGGCAATATGAAGGTTGATTGTGTGATGCCAGGAATTAGAGTTATTTTGAAAACAATCTTTCTTTTATTTTGAAATGGATGATCTGCATTATTTTGATTAAATCCAAGACCCCTTTTGTGATTTTGTCCTTTATCTTTCATAACTTTCGCTTGAGGATTCTTGGTAGCATATTTTGAGGAATCAAATCATGTGCTTGGAATTTTGATGGCTTCTATTATCTGCTCTGCTTCCACTGCAACTTTCCCTTTCTTGAAACTTTCAACAAACTTCCTTCTATTCCCCTCAATTTCTCATTGAGAGAAATCATATTCATACTGATCCCTTTCTCTAATCTCATCTAAGGCTTTGTCAAGATTTTGATTAGTATATACCTTCATCGGATTTTCAGGCATTTGAACTTTCATATAGGTTTTAAATTATGACCTGTCCTTTTTGTACAACTTTCTTTGTTCTTTAGAATACTTCTCCCAGATATGTATTTGCCTTCCATAAAGCCTTCTTATGAATGTATCCCTTTTCCTTTGAACTGGTCTTGGGGTAGGTGCTGGAATTTGTAGGACAGATGCAAGAGGAAGCAAAATAGGAGTAAGTGCAGGAGGAAGCAGAACAGGAGTAGGAGCAGGAGGATGCAGAACATGAGATAAGGTTGTTGATTCATTAGATGCGGGTTTTATTTTTGTGTTCTCAGTGATGGGTGCCTCTATCCATACTAAAAATTATTTCAAACTTGTCCAATAATCATCATCATTTGAGAAATGATTAGACTCCCCCTGAACTAGAGAATCCCCTTGGATTGCAAGTGGGAATCTATTTGGAAATGATGGCGCGGTTGCAAGAAGGAGTTGAGAGATGACTGTCGGTTCTCCTTTAGAAACATAAAAGGAGTATTGATGCTCAATTGCAGTATAAACTGAATCAGGTCGGGGCATGCTGGCACCCTTCTCCCCCTGCTTTATATCCTTGAAGAAGGATGTAAAGACCTCAGCAGGCAATGACGATGATCGCAGTTCCTTCTCGATGGATTTTATCTGAGCAAAGAGATTCCTTAACCTATGATGTTGTGTAGATAATTTCTGATGGCAGTCTTCTGAAAAATCCATGTATAAAGATGAAAACATGGATAACAATATCTCCAAAGCCAAGTCAATTGCGTCAAGAATGTCTCTATTAGAGGCAATTGATTGCCTGCGTGTACCTGCAAAGATGAGAGAAGACAAGAGTAGAAAAACAAGAAGGCAGGAGAGCAAGACGGTGAGAATTCAAAAGCACAATTTAGTCTAACAACTGTGTTGCTTTTTGAAGAAAATTCATGTGACTTAGGGTTGTACTCAAAGAAACATCAAAAAGGAGTAGAAGCAGCATGCCAAAATTGGTCGAAGTAGCTTCTAGAAGCAAATTCTATGCGCTCGACATGTCGACATTGCATTGAGTGGAAATCGAGGTGAATTCGAATAATAGCAGCAACGATTGAGTTGACGCATGCGTTGATAGGGATTTGATGCTACGTTGAGTGCTATTTGAATTAACTATCCCAGATAGCTCTCGAAGATGACATCGAGTAGAAATTGGCGGTGCGTCTATTTGTATTTGACGTAGCTATGAATAAACATTTATATTTTTCTCAAAAAAATTTGTTGTTTTCCGAGAAATACCTTTTTGTGGAAAATAGGTTTTACTATATCATAAATGTGACCTAGAGAGCTCTATCAAGCATTCCCAATGCATTGATGAAAAAATTGTGCTTGCTTTCATCAAGTGGCTTAGTGAATATATCAGCCCTTTGATTATCTGTGGGAATGTATTGAGGAGAGATCTTACCCTTCTCTATATTATCTCTGAGAATGTGGTGCCTTATCTCTATGTGCTTAGTTATACTATGATTGGAAGCTATAGTAACAACACTAGAACTGTCATATAATATTATTGAGTTCTCAAGATTAAAGTTGTAATCCAACAACTGATTCTGCATCCACAATATTTGTGAGTGGTAGCTTCATGCAGCTATATACTCAGCTTCAGCATTAGAAGTGGAGACTGAGGTTTTCTTTTTGTTAAACCATTAAATTTGTCTAACACCCACGAATTGAGAAGTTCCTGAGGTACTCTTTCTATTAAGCCTGCACCCAGCATAATCTGCATCTAAGTATCCTACTAGGTCAAATCCAGACTCTGTGGGATGCCAAAAGCCATGTCCAGGTGCACCCTTTAGATATTTGAGTATTCTTTTTACAAAACTCATGTGGGATTCCTTGGGTTCAACCTAAAATCTAGCACATATACAAGTAGCATACATTATGTCTGGCCTACTAGCTGTAAGATAGAGAAGTGAGCCAATGGATGTTTTGTAAGTCTTTTGATCAAATGACTTACCCTTTTCATCTCTATCTAGTACAGTATTGGTAGCCATTGGGGTTCATGATAGATTCATTTCCATCCCAAATCTCTTGTTATGCTCTTTAGGGTACTAGGATTGGGATACGAAAATGCCATCTGCACTTTGCTTTACTTTGAGGCCAAGAAAATAGGATAATTCCATCATACTACTCATCTCAAATTTAGACTGCATTAGGTTTGCAAACCTCTTGCAAAGTCTTTGGTTTGTTGAGCCAAATATTATGGCATCTACATATATTTATACTAGAAGTAGCTAATTTTTATGTGCTCTTGTGAAAAGTGTTTTATCCACCTTGCCTCTTACAAAGGAGGGTTCTAGAATAAAGGTGGACAAGGTCTCATACCAAGTTCTTGGAGCTTGCTTGAGAACATACTGTGCTTTATCTAACCTATAAACAAAAGAGGGATGAGATAGATTGACAAACCTGGGGGTTGCTCCACCTATACTTCTTCTTAAAGAGTTCCATTTGAAAATGAACTCTTCATCTCCATCTGATATTCCTTTTTTTGAGATGAGCAGAATAAGAAAGAAACATCCTAATTGCTTCCAGTCTAGCCACATGAGCATGAGTTTGGTTGTAGTCAATTCCCTCTTCTTGCATGTATCGTTGAGCAACCATTGTGGCTTTATTTCTAACTATAACTCCGTTTGAATCTATCTTGTTTATATATACCCATTTTGTTCCAATAATTGGGTTGTTCCTTAGTCGTTCCACTAAAGTCCAAACTTTATTTCTTTCAAATTGTGCATGCTCCTCTTACATGTTAGCTATCCAGTGAGGATCATTGTCTACTTCTTCAAACTTCTTTGGTTCATATTGGGAGAGAAAGCACTACATCATGGGCTCATTTCTGATCAGATGTCTGGTCTTCACTCCCACTGCCATTTCTCCTATTTCTTGAGATGGAGGGTGATCCTTTATAGTTATTTTAGTTCTTGTTGAACCGTTGAGTGGATTCATATCCTCATTGATTTCTTCTTCTTCATTGGCTGTAGTAGCACCATTTTCTTCCCGTTGAATAGTGCATGGTTCTGGTAGACTAGGTTTCTTGATGACATCATCATTTTCGATAGAGTTTTCATCTGATTCATTATCAATTGACTATTTTTTTTCCTGACATCCTGATGAGTGATTCATAATACTCAGCCTTTCAACTTGATCTGCAAGTTGATCTTCTTCCTATAATATAACATTGGTGGAAGTTTCCTTTCCCTTGGAGAACATGTTTGTTTCATCAAACACTACATGCATTGACTCCTCAATTTTTAGAGTACTCTTATTTTAACACCTATAGGCCTTGCTTGATGAAGTGTATCCCAAGAATATTCTATCATCGGCCTTTTTGTCAAATTTGGCAAGTTGGCTCTTTCCATTGTTTAGAATGAAGCAAGTACACCCAAATATCCTAAAGTGTGTGACTATATGTGTCTTTACTTTAAATAGCTCATAAGAAGTTTTTAACTTAGTTTTGTGGATGAGATTCCTATTCAAAACATAGTTGGTTGTATTCACTGCCTCAGCCCAAAAAGACTTTGGAAAATTGGATTCAGCCAATAATGTCCTTCCTGATTCAATTAGGGTTCTATTTTTCCTTTCAACCACCCCAATTTGTTGGGGGGGGGGTGGATGTCTAGGTGCTGAAAATTTTTGCCTTATCCCTTCATCCTTATAGAATCTACAAATTAACTAATTCTCAAACTCTGTTCGATGATCACTCCTGATCTTCGCAACCTGAGTATTGAATTCAAATTGAATTTGTCTAATGAGTCTTGAGAGGATTTTGAAAGTTTATGACTTAGCTTTTAGAAAGAACACTTAGCTGAATCTAGAAAAGTCATCTACAATAACTAAGGTATAAGACTTGCCTACTAAGATTTGAGTGGAGATAGGACCAAAGTGATCCATGTGCAATTGGTAAAGGATTCTTAGGGAATCATTCTTACCAATTGGTTTGAATGAAGATTTTATTTTTTTCTAATTGGTAGGCTCTACAAGGATGATCCTTTTTGAACTTACCATTTGGTAAGCCTCACACTAGATTATGCTTTGATAGCTTAGCTATTGTTTCAAGATTCAAATGACTAAGTCTCTTATGACATAATTCATTACTTTAAAAGTTTGAATTAAACAAGTAAACTTCAGATTAAGTGTAATCAAAATCTACTACATACATTTTACCTTTTCTATGGCCAATTAATATTATTTTATTAGTTAATTAACTAACAATATGGCATGATGATTTAGTGAACACAACCTTGTATTCACCATCACATAATTGAGTAATGTTAATTAGGTTATGTTGAAGACCTTCAACATATGCTACCTTAGAGAAGGAGATTTCTCTATGTCTGTGCACACCATATCCTCTGGTCTGACCATAGTGAGAGTTACCAAAAATTACCTTAGGGCCTTCCTTAGCCTTGTAGTTTTCCAGCACATCTTTTGATCCAGTCATATGAATGGAGCATCCATTGTCCAAGTACCACTGTTGGTTTCTGATAGGACATGCTCTTTTGTGCACATAAATTTAAACATTAGCATTGACCATCACATGTTGGGGTCCCTTTCTTCTACCATTATAAGGAGTTATAAAAGAATAGACTATTCTTTCATGATACCCCTTAAGCTAAAGAAGTTCTAGTTTATTATACCAACAATGTTTTGCTTTGTGTCCAATTTTGGAACAATAATAACATTTAAAATTGAAGTGAGAAGTGAGGGGAGGAAATCTAAATTTATTTAAAACATTTCCCGAAACATACGTCGAGAAGAGGTCGACGCAACTTCAAATTATATTCGATGTGGAAATCAGAGCACAATATCTAGGTCTTCATCTCAATGGATACGTCGATAAGGACTCGATGCAACATCGATATCATAGTTCATTTCAAAGTTGAGGAGGATGTCAAAGGATCTTCTATTAGAACTCAGATGTGCGTCGATAAGAAGGCAAAGGTATTCGACGCAACATCGAATACAGACAAAGATTTAAAATACTTCCAGGATTCGATTCAGAAGCTTATTCAGAGGTTATACATGGAAGTTATTTGAATTCTAATGGGTCGCTCATAACCAAGAATGGAAAGAAGAACTCCAGAGATACAATAATGATATATTTGGATGTTATTCAAAAAGGTTTTGATGGGGCTGTCAACAGAAATATAAAAAGAGCAATACAACCTTCTGGACATTCCTACTAGAGAAACAGCAAAAGAGGAAAGTCATTCACCTCTTTTCAACAGAAGAATAAGTACACAGAATTCAATAGAGACGACATTGATTGATAATTCTGTCTTCTTCCTTCTCTAGCTTCTTATCAAACAGAAATATTTTGAACAAAACTTTGTACTAGATAATATACACAAGGCTTCTTCTTCTTCTTCTTCTTCTCATTGCAAGAAGCATACAGACATACAAAGATCATTATTAGGATCTAGGCTTGCACAATCCTTGCATCTCTCTCTCAAGCAAGGATTCATTCTCTGAAGAAAAGATCAAGAAAAATACTAATCCTCATTGACTGCTGCACGAGGATTCATCCAGAAGAATCATCTTCAACGTCTTCTTCTTCTTTACTTTATCTTCTGCTTCTGTAAACCTGATTAAAGAGTCCTTAGAATCTCTCTTCAAAGGATTCAGTGATTCAAGATCTCCTTAACAAAAGATCTAGTGTTGGTTCAAGATCCCCTTATCAAAAGATCTGGTCGTGGTTCTAAGAGTCTCCTTAACTAAAGACTTAGACCCTGGTTCAAAGAGTCTCCTTATATAAAGACTCAGATACAAGATAGTGTTTTCCTACCAAGGTGGTAGAATAGCGGAGTACCCATATTTTAGGAAACCACTATAGATCTTGTGTCAATCTGTGCTGTGAATTTTTTGCATTGCCCCTTCATTATTTCTGTCATTATGTGTTTGCAATATTCTCATTGGATTTCTGAATGCATAGTTGTTAGAATTATTTTATTGTTCAGTGCATATTTTATGAAAGGTTTTTAAAACTCTATTCACCCTCCTCTAGAGAATACTCAGAGGCTTCACTATGCACTTTCAATTGGTATCAGAGCTAGGTTGATCATAAAAAGGTGAACACCTTGATCAAAAGATTCCCTCACTCAAATTTTTATATTCTAGAACTATTTTCATAAAAAGAGTTCTAAAGACTATGCATCCACAAGACCACCAATGTAAAATCTGAATAGTTTACACTCTAGAAGGAAGAATAAACTGTGTATGTATTTTATTGATGAGGACATTTTTGATGTCATTTTATCAGGTCCTCCAAAAAAGATGCCAGTAGGACTGTGACACGGGAACTTGTCCCTAGAGTTGAATGGACTGATGCTGAGAAGAAGGTGAAGGCATGCGATGCAAATGCCATAAACATCCTGGTGTCAACTATGTCAGATGACATATTCCAAAAGGTGATTGACTACTAATCAACAAAAGAAATCTGGGAGTCATTTCTAGATTTGTTGAAAGTAGCTCAGACGAAAGAAAGGATAGGATGTCTGAAAGTGCACAATGTGCCTCTGAGAATCATATATAGGGGTGGGGGGAGTGAATATGGATTAAAATAATATTCTATCTTAACTGTGTAGACAATAAACTTTATAAGGAGTTATGCACTCAAACCAAAACCACAGGCTGAATAAATAATATAAAGATTGCTGTAAATGAATGCTGAAAAAGAAAGTGGGACAACATAGAAAGGCACAACACAGACACATAGATTTTGTATAGAGGTTCCCCAAAATGATGGTACTTCCCTCTTCTACCACCTGGTAGGAAAGCACACCTTTGCCTGAGTCTTTTGATAAGGAGACTCTGAACCAAAGATCTTTTGATAAGGAGATCTTGAACCACAGAGCTTTTTAAAAGGAGATCATGAATCACAGATCTTTTGATAAGGAGATCTTGAATCATAGATCTTTTGATACGGAGATCTTGAACCACTGAATCCTTTGGAAGAGAGATTCTTAAAAACTCTTTTACAGTTGAGGAAAAGGAGAAGGGAGAAGAAGGAGGAAGAAGTAGTGAGGAGAATTCTACTATCAGAATTCTGATGAAGTCTTCTGCTTCATTTTCTCTTTTCTGGATCTGCAAATGATGAACCCATGCTTTTGATAGAGATGATTTGCAGGGGATATAATCTTAAGATCCTATCTGCATTCTTCTATTGAAATCTGGATGCTGTATAATATTGATGAGAAGCAGCCCTTTGTTTTTCTGTGATGTGAGAGAGAGCAGTTCTTGTTTTTCTATCTTTTAGGGTTCCAAAAGGAAGAAGAAGGAGGAAGCCCTAATCGACAGAATGCCACAGTTAGTGATGAATACTCGACTTTTCTTCTCTCTAATATTCTTTTTTATTGTCCATCAATTAATTTGAATTCCTTTCCTCTTTTAGAGTGTGTTGAAAAGGTAATGGATTGGACATTTTCTCTTCCTTTCCTTATTTGTTCACGACCCTTTCTCATGCTGTATTCATCCTTTCCATGAAAGCTTTTGTTGTCTTCTTTATTGCTCCGTTCTATTCTAGGTAATAAATGAGCCATTGTAGAATGGTCTTCAGTATTGTGGTACTTGAGAGAGAGTTCCAAAATGACAGCTGAAATGATTTCCTTTTCAGACTGTATTCGACGTTACGTCGATTTCTCTTTCTCTATGATCGATGCACCTTTGAGTTCTTGTAAAAGCAGCTTCAAATTCCTTCAAGCTCTCATTGAACATTGATGTCGATGCAACTCTGAGTTCTTATCAATGTATCCGTCGAGTTGAAGGTTTGACTTTGAACTTTGTTATCTGTGTTGAATTATAGTTGACGTTGCGTTGACTTCAGAAGGCTTCGACAGATTTCTTCATTCTGCGTTGAGTTGAAGTCAAAGCAGCATCGACATCTAAGATAGCTTTGACACGCTCCATTATATACGTCGATATCCTTTAGACGTAGCGTCAACTTGATCTACTTTGACATAGAGGTTTAGTTGCTTGGACTTTTAGTCTAAGTTACGTCGACATGAAGTCAAAGTTGCGTCGAATACCATTCGATGCAATTGTTAACTCAACCTAATTTATGCTTGTCCTGTTCTGGTATTGACACTCCAAGGTGTGTGTGATATCCTAAGAAATGTAATGACCAAATTACCCTCACAATACAATGGGTAATTAAAACCTAAGAGTTAAAATCACTTTTAGATAATTTGTTAAGTTAAATCTAAGGAGTTTTTCCCAACAATTTCCCCCTATTTATCTTAACAAATTTTACAGATTGTAAAGTGATTTTTCACATTCTTTTATATAAACAAAATTACATACAAGACAATATAAACTCAGAATATGACAGACTGAAGTCACAAGCTATTTTATTCATTTGTTAAGAAATTATATTGATCTCCATAGTTGTTTATTTCCAGGAAGTATAATTATTATAGAATAACTGAGTTTCATTGCTCCTTCTCAGGAGTTTTTCTTTTTCTTGAGAAAACTTTTTGAATAATCTTCATTGGAGAATTCTGCAGAGGCTCGTCATCTACAGAAGACATTATAGTTTCTTCAGCAACATTTTCTTTTGGAAGCACCCCCTGAGTCTGTCCATTTAACTCAGCATTATGGACAGCCTCCTTGGCATCCTTGGTCACCTCATCCAGCAGATTTTCATCCTGAGGCTCCACCTGATCCACTGTTGTGCCTACAACAGTCATTGCTCCACCTGGATTTTGGGTTGGTTCTTGAGGTGTTCTAGGGAGATCCCCTGAGTTGTCAGGTATTGATGTACATCTTCCATCTGTTTTTTTAAATAGTTCCCCCTGATCAGCATGCTCCCCGTGAAGTGATGGAAGCTCCCCCTGAATAGATGGGAACTCACCCTAGTTGTCTACACTTGGCTCCCCCTGGATTGATTGGTTATCTGGATTCATTGCAGGAAGCTCTACTGGATCTTTTCCTTTCTGAATGATAGTAACTCTGTTGGGATCTTCTTCTACACGAGGCATTTCCTCTTCCTCTTCTTTTTCCTCCTCCTGAACCATCTCCCACTTCTGAACCTTGCTGGCTAAGGTGGTTAAGAACTCTTTGGTGACAAAGGAGGATGATAGAAATGTTTTTAGATCCAGGAGGGACCCTTTGGATTGGAGTAATTTAATCTCAATCTAAGAGTATTTTTTATCAAATTTTCTTGATTGAGCAGCTAGAAGATCAGCAAAGGTGCTAGAGGCTAGCCCTACTACTTTTATGATGACTTGCTCAAGGTCAATTTAAGGGATAGGTGGGGTAGATGGAGGAGGTGATGGTGGGAAGTGTTCTGGGATAGGAGAGAGTGCATGGTAGGTTTCAGGAGAGATATGTATTGATGGTGGTGGTGGTGGAGGAGCAGATTGAGAGTCTGAGGTAATAGTGGATGGTTGTTGTTGAGGAATGTGAAGTGTTGGCTCTGGGACTGAAGTAGATGGGATGGAGTGGAGGTTTTGCTATTGTTGTTGATGTTGTTGTTGGGGAGAAGGTAGTGCTGGAATATCATCCCTTGGGAGATCTAGGACAGTATCCTGTCGAGTTGCAGAGGCAGGAGGTGAAGAAACAACTTGACCAGGCTTTAGGATCTGCCTGGTCCACTTAGAAAAGATACCATTGTTGAGCCTTTTTCCTGGAGGAATGGACACTCCCTTGGATTTGCATACACTAGGATTGTGGTGGAAGAGCACCTGGCTCATGATTCTCACGCAGGAATTTTCTTTGTGGGCATATTTGTGCCAAATCATTCTCAGGAGGCATTTCCCCCAGTTAATCTTCTTTTATAGAACAAGAATGCTCATTATCTACACCTGCTGCCTGGGAATGACATCATGGGCAGAGATCTTACATAGCAGCACCTTCCCTACTATGTCAGTAAGGAACCTATACTCATCACCAAGATCAATCTTCTTCAGATTGATGGGTTTGTCCTTCTTGAATTGCATAATCTCTAGGACCCTTTTGATTTCTTCTCCTGTTAGTTCATCTGAGTCATTTGAATTTGAAAAATCAAATGTCTGATTCAGGAGTTCCTCTTTGATATGTATATATGTTTCAGAAATTTTTCCACTGAAGGAGCCATCATCTCCTATCTACACAGTCTCTTTGAATGCAGTCAGCTCTATTTCAAGTATCTTTCTCCTTGTAGAGATCACCTTCAGTAGTCCAGCTGCCTGAAATAAGCCAAGAATGGCTCTGAAATTCTCTGCAGCCACATTGAAGGAGTCGACATCCACATCAAATCCTGAATTGATCTTTGGAGGAGCCATTGATTTTGATGTACCTACAAAGAATAGAGAAAGAAAGAGAGAGAGAGAGACAAGGATGCAAGAGAGCTGGAGACGAAAGGAGCACGAGAGCAGGGAGAGAAAAATACAAAAGCGTAAATGTTTCGACGCTATAAATGCTTAAAAGAAGATGAATCGCCGCAACTTAGGGTTTAGGTGGACGCACCATCGATAAAACTTATTATTTGGCGCGCAAAGCATTGTCGAGATTGCTTCTAGAAGCAACTCTGCACGCACTGTTATATCGACATTGCGTCAATTAGTATTCAACGTAACTTCGAGATTGTTCAGCTGTCCTTAATCCGATGTAGTCCTATCGCCGTTACATCGATTTCCAATCGACGCTACCTTAACTTTGAGCAGTGACCATTGAGTCGACGCATGCTGACAATATGAACTTGACGCTGCATCGAATTCTATTCAAATTATCAACTCTAAGTGCTTCGTGACGCTGGCATCGAATACGAGTCGATGGTACGTCGACTTCTATTCGACGCACCTCTGAATGAACAGATCTGTTTTTTTAGAAAATTCTTGCTGTTTTTCCCAGCAATCATGTTTATTAAAAATAATGTTTATGATAATAATTTTATGAACTATAAGGACAACAAAGGAGTTTTAGAGAAGAGATCACTCCCTTGGCTTCATTTAGTTCTTTATTCATGACCCACATCTTTCTTCCCACTCCATTCTCTCTTGAGTGGGACGCAACCTAATCTTGCATAACAATTCAAAAATTAGAAGGAACCCAGGTTTCCTTGAAACCTTTACTTTTACCATTGTAAGGTTCAATGAAAGAATAAAAGGGTCTTTCATGATACCCTTTTGGATGATAAGGAATTGGTTTCCCAATCCTATGCTTATACCTTTTGTATAGGAAATGTGCGTAGAATGAATCTAGATATAGAAGATCAGCAGAGTGTCTTTTTTTTTTTTTAGGTTTAGCCTTATGGCTGTTTAATCTTCCTACATTATTCTTACCTTGAGATTTCTTTTCTTTGTTAAGATTTGTTTTACTACTTCTAGTTATTTTCTTTGGTTTATTAGCTTCCTAATCCTTAATTTTTGCATTATCCTCACAGGGTTCATAGTCACTAGGCCTAATGATGCTAATTGGATTTTTCTAGGCAGGTTTACTAGGGATTTATATGCTAGTGGATGGCTCTGCTCCTAACCCTAGGTGATTAAATCTCATGGAGAGATTTTCTGTGATGTCTCTGAGCTTTTGACTCCTCCCATTGAGTGAGTCCTCAAAGGCTTTTGCCTTTGCTAGCTCTTCCTTTAACTTTAGATTTTCTTTTCTAATTTTAATTAATTCTGATTCTTTATTATCCAATTCTTCTACTAGGTCTTGATTTCTTACATATAAAGCATCCTTCTTAAAGTTTTCTAATTCTTCCCTATCGGCTTTCTAGTTCTTTTTGAATTTTAATAAAGTCATTACATAATTCTTTGAAGCTGGTTTTAAAATCATCAGAACTATATTCAAAATCATCAAATAGGGATACATGTTCTTCTTCATCATCTGATGACATCCCCAGTGCCATCATGAAGGATGCTTCTACTTCTACTTCATCATCACTTTCAGATGAAGAGGAGCTTGAATCTTCTTTAGTGTCACTCCAGGATTCGGCAATGAAACCCTTGGCTTTCTTCTTGTTTGTCCCTTTGAAAGTCTTCTTCTTCTTCTTCTTCTTTTCTTCCTTGTTGTTTCTCCTATCCCATTCTTGTGGGCACTCAAGAGCTATGTTCTCTGGTTTGTTGCAGGTGAAGTTGATAATCTTCTTCCTTGGAGTCTTATCATATCTGGGCTTTGAGCTCCTCTCTCTTCTCCTTGAGTCTTACGTCTTGACCCATTTCCTGAATCTCCTTGCTATGAGACTGAACATTTTATCATCAGGAGTGGAGGGCTCTCCTTCAGTAGCTTTAAGAGCAAGGCTCCTTTGGACAGGAGCTGGAGGTGTCTCCCTTTCCTCTGATTCAGCCATATTTTTTAGAAGCATCTCATATGACTTAAGCTTTCCTAGCAAAGCCTCAGTTGAGATTTCCCTGTGGCATCTGGACTCTCTGATTTCCCAGATCCTTGAATCCCATGAGCTAGGGAAGCACATGAGGATTTTATCGTTAATTTCAGTGAAAGATATCTCCTTGTCCAAGCCTCTGAGCTCATTAATGATAATGTTGAATCTGTTAGACATATTAGCAACTGTTTCTTCAGCTTTCTTCTGAAAGTTCTCATACTGGGATATGAGAAGGGACTTCTTGTCCTTCCTTTCATCAGCACTTCCTTCTACAAGTCTGGAAAGCGACTCCCATATTTCTTTAGCTGATTGACAGTCAACAACTTTCTAGAAAATGTCATCAAACATTGTGGAGACCAGAAAATTCATTGCTTTGGAATCACATGCCTTCTGCTTTTTCTCTGTTTCAGTCCACTCTGCCCTGGGCACAGGTTCTTGAGTTGAAGTCCCACTGGCAACCTTCTTGTATGGAGTTGGTGGGCCTGAAATTTTGACATTCAAGATGTCTTCATCAATTGTATTCATGTAAAGTTTTATTCTAGACTTCCAGAGTGTAAACTTATTCAAATTTCACACTCATGTTCTAGTTGAGGCATAATCCTTAGAACTCATTTTCGTTATAAAATATTTTGTAGTAAGGAAATTAGAGTTGGAGGTCTTTTTGATCAAGGTGTTAACCTCTTAATGATCAACCTCCCTCTGATACCAAATGAAAGTGCACAGTATGCCTCTGAGAATCCTCTAGAGGGGGTGTAAATAGGGATTAAAATAATATTCTATCTTAACTGTGTAGACAATAAACTTTATAAGGAGTTATGCACTCAAACCAAAACCACAGGCAGAATAAATAATATAAAGATTGTTGTAAATGAATACTGAAAAAAGAAAGTGGGACAGCACAGAAAGTCACAGCATCGACACACAGATTTTTTATATATGTTCCCCAAAATTTGGGTACTCCCCTCTTCTACCACCTGGCAGGAAAGCACATATGCGCCTGAGTCTTTTGATTAAGAGACTCTGAACAAAAGATCTTTTGATAAGGAGATCTTGAACCACAGATCTCTCTATAAGGAGATCTTGAACCACGAGTCTTTTGATAAGGAGATCTTGAACCACAGATCTTTTGATAAGGAGATATTGAAACACTGAATCCTTTGGAAGAGGGATTCTTAAAAACACTTTTACAGTTGAGGAAAAGGAGAAGGGAGACGGAGGAAGAAGTAGTGAGTAGAATTCTGCTATCAGAATTCTGATGAAGCCTTCTGCTTCAGTTTTCTCTTTTCTGGATCTGCAAATAATGAACCCCTGCTTTTGATAGAGATGATTTGCAGAGGATATGAGCTTAAGATCCTATATGCTTTCTTCTATTGAAATCTGGCTGCTGTATAATATTAATGAGAAGCAGCCCTTTGTTTTTGTGTGATCTGAGAGAGCAGTTCTTTTTTTTCTATCTTTTAGGGTTCCAGAAGGAAGAAGAAGGAGGAAGCCCTAATCGACAGAATGCCAAAGTTAGTGATGAATACTCTATTTTTCTTCTCTCTGATATTCATATTTATTGTCCATCAATTAATTTGAATTCCTTTCCTCTTTTAGAGTTTGCTGAAAAGGTTAGTGCTTGGACACTTTCTCTTCCTTTCCTCATTTGTTCACGACCCTTTCTCCAGCAGTATTCATCCTTTCCAAGAATGCTTTTGTTGTCTTCTTAATTGCTCCTTTCTATTATAGGCAATAAATGAGCCGTTGTAGAACGATCTTCGGTACTATGGGCCTTGAGAGAGAGTTCCAAAATGACAATTGAAAAGATTTCCTTTTCAAACTGTATTCGACGTTGCGTCGATTTCTCTTTCTCTGTTATCGACGCAGTTGAACTCTGATGTCGATGCTGCTCCGAGTTCTTATCGACGTATCCATTGAGTTGAAGACTTGACTTTGAACTTCATTATCTGCATCGAATTATAGTTGATGTTGCATCGACTTCAGATGGCTTTGACAAATTTCTTCATTCTGCGTTGAGTTGAAGTCGAAACAGCATCGACTTATAAGATATCTTTGACACGCTCCTTTATCTACGTCGATATCCTTTCGACGTAGCATCGACTTGATCTACTTCGACAGAGAGGTTGAGTTGCTTGGACTTCTAGTCTAAGTTACGTCGTCATGAAGTCGAAGTTGCATCAAATACCATTCGACGCAATTGTTAACTCAACCTAATTTTATGCTTGTCTTGTTCTGGTCTTGACACTCCAAGGTGTGTGTGATATTCTAAGACATCTAATGGCCAAATTACCCTCACTATACAATGGCTAATTAAAACATAAAAGTTAAAATCACTTTTAAATAATTTATTAAGTTAAATCTAAGGAGTTTTTTCAAACAATGTCCCAACTCATATCAACATCATTATTAATGAGCTCAAGGTTCTAGATAAAGAGATCTCATTAAGTGAGATCAATGGAAAGCTTATCATATGCTTCACAAGAACTTCGGATTCATAGATCTGGCCATTAGAGAGTCCAGATCCCATAGAGAAATATCCACTAATGCCTTGCTAGGCAAGCTTAAGTCATATGAGCTACTATCGAAGAGCAGAGCTGACACACAAGCCAAGGAGAATGTCTCAAATCTAAAATAAAGAACTATAGCTTTGAAGGTAGCTGAAGGAGAGCCTTCCACATTTGAAGAAGAGATTTTCAATCTCTTGGCCAAAAGATTTAGAAGATGGGTCATGTTTGAAGATTCTAGAAGGAAGGAAAGGAGCTCAAATAAACCAAGGTTTGATAAGACTCCAAAGCAAGAAATAATCTGCTTTGCATGCAGAAAACTAAGGCACATTGCCCCAGAATGTTCTGAAGAGGAAAAGGTCAGAAGCAGCACCAAGAAAGAGCATAAGAAGAAGTCTTTCAGGAAGAAGGATAAGAAGAAGGGAAAAAGTTTCATAGTTGAAACCTGGAGTGACGTAGAATCTGAGTTAAGCTCCTCTTCATGTGACAGTGATGAAGAATGTGATGCTGAAGAAGCCTATCTGATGGCTTTAGAAGATTCAACTGAAGAAGATTAGGTATCTTTATTTGATGAATTTGAATTTACTTCTGAAGTTTTTAAAATTTGTATTAATGAATTATGTCAAGATTATCTTAAACGTCACTTAAAACAGTTAGAGGAGAATTAGAAGATCTTAAGAAAGATAATCTATATTCAGTTATCTATGAATTAAGAAATCAGATATATAAAAAGAAAATAGAAATAAATGAATTAACCACTGAAAATTCAACCCTAAAAGAAGAGCTTACAAAGGCGAAAGTCTTTGAAGGCTCACTCAATGGGAGGAGTCAAAAGCTAAAGGATATCACATATAATCTCTCTATGAGATTTAGATATCATTGTCTAGGAGCAGATTCATTAACTAACATAGAAACCACGAACAAACCAGCTTGGAAGAATCCAGTAGTACTTGTTAGACCTAGTGAATATCAAACAAATGAAGACACAAATTAGTAATGAACAAAACAATCATCCTAATAAAATTACTATATTTAATAGTGTGAATTCTAATAATGAGAAGAGAACTCTATGCAAGAACAATTCAGAGAAACTAATGAACCACAATCAAATGGCAAAACAAAAAGAAAAATCATTAGGCATTCTACAGATCTACTATATTAAGATATATTCTATGCAAACTTCAAGTATCAAGTTAATAAATATTGGTTTGATATACCAATTTTCTACCATCCAAAAGGGTATCTTGAAAGACCACTTAATTCTTTCATATCACCTAATAATTGTAAAAGCATAGTGCCCAAGGTAACCTAGGTACCCTCTAATGTTTGAATTACATGTGCAGGAAAACTTAGGGTCTCTTCCTCAAAGATAATGTAGAGAAAGGGAAAACAAAATCATCAATGTGGAAATACACATAATCAAAGGGAGTGATCTCTTCTCTAAACCCATATGATGCTTTATGATTTACACATATTATATTATAAAGGATTTTCTTAATAAAACTATTGCTGGAAAAAACAGCAAAATTCATTGAAGAAAATATAAATGTTAATTTAGAGCTGCGTCGAATAGAATTCGACAGACCATTGAGTTTTACTCAACTCTAACCTCGAGAGCTACCTGAGATAGTTAATTCAAATAGCAATCGACGTAGCATCAAATTCATATCGACACATGCGCCGAGTAAATAGTTTCTGCATGAACTCGAAGTCACGTCGAATACCACTCGACACAATTTAACCTGTCAAGCGCATACAGTTTTCTTCTAGAAGCTACATGGACTTATTTTGGCACGTTGCATCTATTTCCATTCAACATTGATTCGATTAAAACACTAATCTATGACGAATCATCCTCTTTTAATCAACTCATACGTTAGATCATCTTATGATTTTGAATTTTCTCTCTCTTACTCTCTTGCTCTATGGTTCTCTTGCTTTCTTGCACCCATTTTCTTCTCTCTTTCTAGTCTTGTTTTTGCAGGTACTACTATAAGAATCATTGGCTCCTCCAAAAGTGAAATCAGGATTTGATGACAACATTGACTCATTCAATGCAGTGATAGAAAACTTTAAGGGAATCTTGAACATATTTCAAACTGCAGGACTCACTAAATTGATTTCGACAAGAGGAAAAATATATTATGTCAAATTGGCCAAACTGAAGGACAGCATTGATATTGGAGAGGATGGGTCTCTCCATGGAAGAATTTCTAGAGATGACATTCACATCACTGAGGAGATGTTGAGTCTCACCTTGGATCTACCAGTAGGTGATGACTCATCTAAACTGACGGCGGCAGAAACTCAACAAGCACTGTAGATTATTATTTTCATCAAAGAAAAGGCAATAAATCTAAAGAAGAATGACGTTTCAGAAGAATACAGATTCTTGCCAGACATTGCGGGCAAAGTCCTACTATGTAAAATTTCTGCTCATGATGCAATTCCCAAACCAAAATTATAGATAATGGGAGTATTGGATCTCAAAAAGAGAATCCACTGGGGGAGATGCCTCCTCATATTGATTTGTCATAAGTATGCCCACAAGGAGAATGCATACTTGAGGATAATTAGTCAAATGTTATACCACCATTATCCAATGGTGTGCATATCCAAAGGAGTGTCCATCCCTCCTGGAAAAATAATAAACGTAGGGATCTTCTCCAAGTGGACCAGACAGATTCTGAAGTTTGGTCAAGTTCTACCCTCTCCTACTTCATCCCCAGCTCCTCAAGACCATTAAACAGCCATAACATATACCATAGTTGAACATACAACACATGAACAGGAGACAATCATAGTAAATGCAACAACAGAACATCCAACATAGATCTCCTCTCTACATCAACCACCATCTACCAAAATCCCAGAAGAACATCTCATAGTCATCCCTTCTGTTTCTCTAGACCATCCTCAATCAATAACTCCTCCTATCAACATATCAACACCTCCCGCTGATACCCTTTCTACCTCCCATCCTATACCTCCCTTTGACATTAATCAAGCAATCCCTAAAGTAGTGGATTTGGCCACTGGGACTTTTGTTGACCTACTACAAACTCAATCAAGGAAATTTCAAAGAAAATAATCTCAGATGGAGACAGAACTAAAAGAATAAAAGGAATCAATCCAGGCAATCAAGACATTGATGTCCTCCTCATAGATTATAAGATCTTTCTTAACCTTCCTTGTCAACAAGGTTTAGAATGGGGAGAATGTTCAAGTGGAGGAGATGCCTGCCCAAGAAGGGGAGATTGGTCAGGAAAAGGAAGTGCTTGTTTAAGAAGGGGAGACTGCTCATGATCAGGAAATGATTACTCAAGAGGAGGAGATTGGTGTTGATTAGGAGAGGCCAACACAAATTTAGGGCGAGATGCTTGAATAAACTCAGGGGGAGATCCTCACAGATGATGAGCAGATTATAAAAGATATCACCAAAATTGCTCAAGAAGATGCCCATATAGCTGAAGATGATGCATCACTTCAGGGGGAGCTTAACAAAGAGGATGACAGAACTTCTGAAGAGGAGAAAGAGAAGTATGATGTCAGGGCTGCTAAGGAGGAGGAGGAGGAGCCTCTTATATTTCCAACAAGAAATGTGCCAACACAGGACTTCTCCAGAAAAAGAAAACCTTCTCCAAAGGATCAGTGAAAATTAGGTGAAAAGAAAATGAACACTTGCTCTTATATGTCCTCATTTCACATATTCGAGATAAAATTATAGTAGACAGACATATCTATTATAATTGCAAGTTTTCATATCATTCTAATTTATATGGAATGATGTCATTCTGTTATAGTATCTATTTTTATGTACTCGTCTTTATTTTACAAAATAATTGAAATCAATTAAAACATTTGTAAAATTTGTTAAGATAAATGGGGGGAGATTGTTGGGAAAATATCCTCGTGATTTATCTTACAAATTATGTAAAAGTGATTTCATCATCTAGCATTCATTACATATGATGTATAGTAAGGGTAATTGGTAATTAAATGTCCTAGGATGTCACACTCATATTAGAGTGTCAAAGACTAGTCCAAAGGAGTGCAAAATTTAGTTGATTTAATTCTACGTCGACTAGAAGTCGACGTAGCTTCGACTTCAAGTCAGAATAACTTCGAGTCGGAATAAGGGTAACTCAAACTAGTATTCGATGTATCAGTTGAAGTCAACGCAACATCAAAGTATATTCAACGCAGGAGCTTGAGTCAGTCAAAGCAACATTAGAAGTTGACGCAACTTCAAATTACATTCGACGCAAAAATCAGAGCTCAAAGTCTAGGTCTTCATCTAAAAAAAACGTCGATAAGGACATGACGCAACATCGATATTTGAGTTCATTTCAAAGCTGAGGAAGTTGTCGAAGCAGCTTCTATTAGAACTTCGATGTGCATCAATAATAAGACAAAGGTATTCGATACAAAGTCGAATACAGACACAAATTTAGAATACTTCCTGGATTCGATTCTGAAGCTTATTCAGAGGTTATAAATGGAAGTTATTTGAATTCTAATGGGTCATTCATAACCAAGAATGGAAAGAAGAACTCTAGAGATAGAATAATGATATATTTTGAAGTTATTCAAAAAGGTTTTGACGGTTTGTGAACATAAATAGAAAGAGAGCAATACTACCTCTTGGACATTCCTACTAGGGAAACAACAGAAGAGGAAATCCATTCACCTTTATTTGATAGAAGAATTAGTATATAGAATTCAATAGAGATGACATTGATTGATAATTTTGTCTTCTCCTTTCTCTAGCTTCTTATCAGACAGAAATATACTGAACAGATTTCTATACTAGATAATATACACAAGGCTTCTTCTCACTGCAAGGAACATACAGACATACAGATATCATTATCAGGATCTGGACTCACACAATCCTTGTATCGCACTCTCAAGCAAGGATTCATTAATTGAAGAAAAGATCCATAAAAACACTAAGTGCTTGAATCCTCATATACTGCATTCAGAAGAATCATCTTCTACTTCATCTTCTTTACTCTATCTTCTACTTCTGTAAAATTGAGTAAAGTGTCCTTAGAATCCCTCTTCAAAGGATTCAGTGGTTCAAAATTTGCTTAACAAAAGAGCTAGTGTTGGTTCAAGATCTCTTAATCAAAAGATCTACTCTTGGTTCAAGAATCTCCTTAACAAAAGACTCAGACCCTGGTTCTAAAAGTCTCCTTATCAAAAGAATTAGGCACATGATAGTTTATTCCTATGAAGGTGGTAGAAGAGTGGAGTACCCATATTTTGGGGAAACACTGTAGATCTTGTCTCAATTTGTGCTGTGAATTTTCTGAAATGTCCCTTCTTTATTTCGGTCATTCTTTGTTTATTTTATTCTGGTTGGATTTCTAATTGCATAGCTGTTAGAATTATTTAATTGTTCTATGCGTATTTTCTAAAAAGTTTTTAAAACTCTGTTCACCCCCTCTAGAGGATACTCAGTGGACTCACTGTGCACTTTCAATCCACTCAGATCTGGGAATAAGTTCTTATGTTGAAGCCCCACTAACATATTTTTTGTAGGGCATTGGAGGACCTGTCAACACAACATTAAAGATATCCTCATCAATAGAATTCATGTATAATTTTATTCTAGACTTCCAGAGTATAAACTTGTTGAGATTACACACGGGTGGTATAGTGGATGCATAGTCCTTAAAACACATTTTCTTTAAAATTCTTCTTAAATATATAAATGTGAGTGAGGGGATCTTTTGATCAATGTGCTAACCTTTTTTTGATCAATGTGCTAACCTTTTTTTGATCAACCTACCTATGATACCAATTAAAAGTGCACAGTAACTCCCCTGATCTCTAGAGAAGAGGGTGAATAGAGATTTAAATTTTTTTACTAATAAGTGTAGAGAAAATCAATCATAATTACTAGGCATCCAAAATTCCAACAAGAATTAATAGCATCATAAAATAATAGAAATTAATCAAGTGACAAACACAGAAAATTCACAAACACAATAGACACAAGATCTATAGTGGTTCCCCAAAATTTGTGTACTCCACTCTTCTACCACCGAATACACTATCACAGTGCCTGAGTCTTTTGATAAGGAGACTCTTAGAACAAGGGGCTGAGTCTTTTGATAAGGAGACTCTTAGAACCAAACTTGATCTTTTGATAAGTAGATCTTGAACCAACCATAATCCTTTGAAGAGGGATTCTTAATACACAATACTAAATTTACAAAAAGTAGAAATATTGTAAGTAGAAGAAGAAGGAAAAGATGATGATGTTGGTGAGGTGTAATCTTCTGATTTGAATCCTCTTTCAGCAATTATTAAGGATTCTAGGCACTAAGTGTTATATATCCTTTACTAGAGAATGAATACTTGCTTAGAAGAAGATGCAAGGATTATTAGCACTGATCAATTCTTGATCTTTATATCCTTTGTTAGCTTATTTCAGAGATGAAAGAAGAAGAAGATTTCTGCAGCCTATAGAACATGAAATATTGTACGGAGATCTGTCGGGTAAGCTGAGAGAGAGAGAGTGAGATCAGGCAAAGCAGAAGCAGAATATTTATTGTTGGCCATCTACTTTTTGAATTATATGTGTATATATTCTTCCATCGATTCAATTGAATTGGAATTGAATGATTTTTTCTTTTTTGATCCTTATTTAGTTGGAATGTCCAAAGAGATTATTGTTCTCTTTCTATTTATGTTGACATCTCGTCAATAACCTGTTATATAACTTCCTATTTTATCACTTTTGAATCAATGAGATTATTCTTTCTCTTCATAGTACATGTGCAGCTCGTTATAATTTAAATATCTTCCATACATATCTTCTGAATAAACATTAGAATCTATTCCAGGAATTTTTTCCAATACTTGATTGTATTCCACGTTGAGTCGAATAACTTCCTCATTCAAATTGACACACCTTCGAATTCAATTAGAAGCAGCTTTGAAATATTCCTCAGCTTTGAATTGAACTCTTCTATCAACTTTGCATCGATTCCTTATCAACATATCTGTCGAGAACAAGAACGTAGGCTTCAAACTCTAACATCTGCATCGATTACCATTCAATGATGTGTCATCTTCCAATGAAGCATTGACTGCCAGTCTGAGTTATCTTTACTTCTATTCGAAGTTACTTTGACTTTCAATCGAAGCTGCGTTGACTTCTTTTCGATGCAGATTTCACTCAACTAGATTTTGATCTTCATTTGACTAGGCTTTAACACTCAAAAGTGAATATGTCATCCAAGTACATTTAAGTGCCATATTACACTCATTATACAACATGGGTAATAAATCTTAGGTAATGAAATCACTTTTATAAAATTTGTATGGTAAATCAAGAGGATATTCTTGTAACATCCTCCAAACAACTAGACCCCTAGGAATTTTTTGTCATGACAAAAATTGGAGAAGAGACCAAGGAAACCTTGGTGACAAGATGATTAAGAGGAGAACACAATGGTGTGCACTTAGCCAATATGGGCCACACCAATTTAAGGAACATTCAAGGGTAAACCAAGAAGGGGGTGAAGCACCCAAGCATCACTTATAACCATGGGGAGAACCCCTAGGCTAAATTAAAGCATGTTAGGTAACATGGATGGTTTCTTAAACCAAGAGGGGGGTCCCCTTTTTCAATATATGACCCATGACAAGATTCGGTCAAGTTACACATAAAGGTCCAACTTGACATACTTCACCCTTGTAGAGTTCAATCAGCCTGAGTATGGAAAAATTGACCACACCACACCTTGCCTAAAAATTAGGGTAGACAAATGAGACAAAATGGATCCAATAGGATTGGTCAATTTTGAGAAATTAGGTCAATTACCAAAAAGCCCCAAATTGACCTAAATATACTAATCCCCTCAACTGACCTTCAATTGAACCAAATGTGATCAAATTGGTCACACCAAACCCTCTATGACCATTAGTAGATACTAATGGGGCAACATTGAACTATTGGGGTAGACCAATTTTAGGAAATTGGGCCAATTACCAAAAAGCCCCAAATTGACCCGTCCTAAACACTAATGGAAGTAAATGAAACCTATGTGAACCAAGGTGCACATATAATTTTGGAGGATTAGGGAAAAATCACCAAAATGCTCAAATTGCCCCTATAAGCAATTTTTTGCAATTATGCCCCATATGACCCCACCATGACTTAATTCCTCTTGGATTAGGTCCATAGTGTCTAAGCCAACAATGTGGGTCAGTCACATTGGATGGGGTAAGATTGGTTCAAGCCCAAACCCAAAAGCCCCAATTTTGCCTATTTGGGTCAAGTGAGCCCAAACTCAAATTAATTGGACTTAACCCAATCCCATGACCCAAATAGCCAGCCCTCATGATGATTAGACCTCACTCCCTCTGAAAATTCAAAATTAGGGGTGTAAATGCCATGCTACAGGTGTAAATTATGGAGGAAGAGGACAAGAGGGCATGGAGGTGGAGAATGAGGAATGGGTGCCAAATGTGCACCCCACTTCCCTTCCCCAAGATCTGCGCTGAGCATGGAGATCAATTACCATCAAAATTGGGAAGAGAGAGGGAGCAATTGACTGGCTAAGATGGGCGGCAAGGAGCTTTCCGAGAGCCCCTTAATGGCTTGAGGCCATATAATCCCCCTCACCCTAATTTCTCCATTCCACCATCTTCAGAACCCTCTAAGCAATCAAGCCCCCCCCCCCCCCCCCCCCCCTTCAGCAAGTGAATTTGAGCTCAGGAGCACAGGAAAGACATGGCACCAAAAAGCTTGAGGCCGACAGTGGTGACCCGCTCATCCACCGGGAATACATCCCGAGCTCATGCATGTTCCTTTCCACCTCCACTTGTGCTAGAGTTCTACATCTCCCATTTTCAAAACTAGCTAAACCATGGTAAGATCACCATTGATTTCTTTTATGTTGCTTGCCCAAAATCTAAAGGTGTCAGGGGCCAACTCCGGCCACCCCATGCGTAACGGTCACCACCAGTCGAAAGCCCTATGTTGACTGGTGGTGGTGGCAGGAGGGTTTCGCCGAAAACCTCCCGGAGCCACCAGAAATTGGCCCACAAGATGGCCCAGGGAGATTGAATATCAGCCCTTGATCCATTGGGGACGATGAAGATGCGTCGTTGGATCTCGACAGATCTGTTAGTCGCAACCCTCTTATTATTATTAAAATTGAATTTAAATTTCTGTCACGCTTTTAACAAAGTTTTGTTAAATTTATTTAGGGCCCTTAAAGGCCACTACATAAATTATACCCTTAATTGAAATTATAGGTTATGGTCTTACAAAAATTTAGAAATTTGTTTGAGGTGATTTGGAGTAATGTAGCTCCCTATGCACCCATTTTGTTATAGGGTGTTCATTTTGAGCCCTAGACACTATTTTGGGTGCCCACATCATTTGGCTTGTCCAAATGAGTGAAAATTGGAGCATGCATGAGTCATGCACTAATGTACCCTCTGCCAAAAATTGGGAATTTTTGGAAATAATTTTTATAAAATTTTGTACAACATCTCATATTTCTTGTATAGCCTAGAGCTAGGGATAAAATGGTCCAAATCCACTTAAATCTTCTCTGCAAGGTAGCTCAAGACAAATATAGTCAATGGCAAAAATTTAAGGCCTTCTGGACAACTGCATGTTGGGCTAACCCACTTGCATGTTTGTGTCATGGTTAAGGTGTTGGGTGCATATATCCCAAATGGGTATTATGTGGCCCTAGCTCTTTTTACTTGATGTTAGTCTCTAAAAAATTTAGCCACACCTCTATGATGATATAATACACCACCTAACCAAAAATTAGAATTTTTGGTGCACACTCTTCTATGGTTTTTTGTAGGAATGAAATAAATCATGCATGGTGTATAATGTAGGGTATTTTGACTGAAATCACTCCAAATCTCTTTTGAGACATTGGTTATGTGTATATTAGTCATTGGTAAAATTTTGGCTTAATTGGATCCTTGCACATGAGTAGATCCATGGTTAAATGAGTCATAGAAACCTTCATTTTTGGTCACACTAAATGTTGATTTCTGCCCTAGTGAAATAGATATTTTGTACACTAATTTTGAGGCCCTTAGAGGCCCTAAAATGAAAAGTAGGCAGAGACAACCTTTGTGTCTACAATCTGTAGAAAGTGAGATCAAATCATTTGGAGCCCAACAACTCTTTGTAGGGCAGATTTAGTAAGCCTGGTCCTAGTGAACGACATACCTTAAAGTGTGAGTAACTTCTAATTAGTAATTTATATGAGGCTGAAATTTTAACCATGGGTGAATGTACCCTAGATCTACTATGAGTTAAAAAATAAGAATAGTTTGGGCCCATTTTTCTATGGTTTTAGTAAACATTTAATAAATCACACATGGTGTATAATATGGGTTATTTGCGCTCAAATCACTCCCAATCCCCTTTAGGAGGTTGGTCATATACATAATAGGCTCTGATTAAAATTTTAGGTCATTTGGACCTCCACATGTTAGTTGTTTCACATGCAAGTGCAAGGGAACTGGTGTGCATATAGCATGACCATGGAACACTAGAGTTTACATAAGAGTTTAAGGGTTTTCCCTTGGTCAACTTTCATGAAATTTGAACCATGCACTTAGGATCATAATATAATACCCAATAGTGAAAATCATCAACAAATGGGTTAGTTTCCCTAGGAAAGTTGACTTCACATGATTTGGTAACATATACCCCAAGTGAGTAAATATAGTGTAAAAGCTCACTGAAATGTAGTGAAACTTAGTAGTTAGACTTTTCCTATCAGTAGGAAGCTCTGAAAAATTTATTAGAGTTAACCATTTAGAATTTTACATGATTCCTTCATAAAGTACAATTTGAGTTTATATCTTCAGAAAATTCATAATATGAAATATACCTGCTGGATTGTTATAAAATTTTCTAATTAGACTTTTCACATCACTAGGAAGCTCTGAGAATTTTATTAGAATTATCTATTGAGTATTTGACTTGCTTCCTTCACAAAGTGCAAATAGAGTTTACAACTTGAGAAATTCATAACATGAAATATAATTGCTGAAATGTTGTGAAACCTTGTACATAGACTTTTCATATCAGTAGGAAGATCTGAGAATTTTATTAGAATTAACCATTTAGAGTTGACATGATTCCTTCACAAAGTACAATTTGAGTTTATATCTTCAGAAATTCATAGTATGAAATATACAAGCTGGATTGTTATAGAACTTTGTAATTAGACTTCTTACATCAGTAGGATGCTCTGAGAATTTTATTAGAATTAACTATTGAGTATTTGACATGCTTCCTTCACAAAGTACAAATAGAGTTTACAACTTGAGAAATTCATAACATAAAATATAATAGCTGAAATGTTGTGAAACCTTGTACGTAGACTTTTCATATTAGTAGGAAGATCTGCGAATTTTATTAGAATTAACTATTTAGTATTTGACATGCTTCCTTCACAAAGTACAATTTGAGTTTATTTCTTGAGATATTCATAATATGAAATATACCTGCTCGATTGTTATAGAACATTGTAATTAGACTTTTCATATCAGTAGGAAGCTCTGCGAATTTTATTAGAATTAATTATTGAGTATTTGACATGCTTCCTTCACAAAGTACAAATAGAACTTACAACTTGAGAAATTCATAACATGAAATATAGTTTCTGAAAAGTTGTGAAACCTTGCACATAGACTTTTCATATCAGTAGGAAGCTCTGAGAATCTTCTTATAATTAACCATTTAGTATATGACATGCTTCCATCACAAAGTACAATTTGAGTTTATATCTTTAGAAATTCATAATATGAAATATACCTGCTGGATTGTTATAGAACTTTGTAATTAGACTTTTCACATCAGTAGGAAGCTCTGAGAATTTTATTAGAATTAACTATTGAGTATTTGACATGCTTCCTTCACAAAGTACAAATAGAGTTTACAAGTTAAGAAATTCATAACATGAAATATAATTGCTGAAATGTTGTGAAACCTTGTACATTGACTTTTCAAATCCGTAGGAAGCTCTGGGAATTTTATTAGAATTAACCATTTAGTATTTGACATGCTTCCATTACAAAGTACAATTTGAGTTTATATCTTGACAAATTCATAATATGAAATATACCTGCTGGGTTATTGTAGAACTTTGTGATTAAACTTTTCACATCAGTAGGAAGCTCTGAGTATTTTATTAGAATTTATGATAAGTAGGATTTGTGCATATTTTTATTATAGTATTTAGGTTATTTTTTATATAAATTTGTTAATATTAGTTCTATTTTGGTTAAAAATCATTTCTTTAACAATTTTTGTTCTAAATATAGTTGTATTTTTATTTTGCAGATTTTCTGGAGTTTTGCTCAAAATTGGCAGTACACGCCCTAGGTCACGCCCGTGACCAGGGGCGTGTAATCATAATGTATGCCCAGAGTTGCTACTGATGAGATTTGAGCCAAGATCTACAGGTCACGCCCGTGACCTGTGTCACGCCCCTTGGTCACGCCGGTGACCAAGGGCATGTAATATTAATGATCAAATCAAGATTTCCACATGGACCTGTCAGCCACCGAATCCAATGTTGCCGCACAAGTCACGCCTGTGTCCCTCAATTCATGCCCGTGACACGACCGTGTGATCTTTGACTTCCACCGCGCCGCACTCAATCCCATGCTGCACTCAATGCAACCACCCGGGTACATGCTCGTGACCCACATGTCACGGGCATATAATGTCCAACTTTCTCCTGCCATCACGAAAGCTCCATGTCGTCATCCCAGCTGATGCAGAATAGTGATTACACGCCCCAGGGTCACGCCTATGACCATGTTTTGCTTTTCTTTATTTCTTTTTGTTCTCTTTTATTTAGTTTTAAATTACTACTCTTCTTGAAAATTATTTCCGATAATATTATAGTTAGCTTTCTCGAAGTAGAAGTACTCGACACACCCGTGTTTAAATACGACCATGATATTTTTCTTTAGTATCCAATACAATAAACAATAAGGTACGTTACGTTTGACTTCATCCGATATAGAATTGGAGAATATCAATAACAAATCTCTTAAATTCAAAAATCCAAATCGACAAATTTCATATCAAGTTTTTGCAAAAACATGATATGAAAATTGTCGATTTGGATTTTTGAATTTAAGAGATTTGTTGTTGATATTCTCCAATTTTATATCCGATGAAGGCAAAAGTACCTTACCGTTTATAGTATAGGATACTACAGAAAAATATGAAGGCCGTGTTTAAACACGGGTCTGTCGAGTACTTCTACTTCGAGAAAGCTAACTATTATTTTATCGGAAATAATATTGAAGAAGAGTAATAATTTAAATTTAAATAAAAGAGAACAAAAAGAAATAAGGAAATACAAAACTTGATTCAAACTTGCTTTGAAATGAAATTGATAGTTTATAGGTAGTAGTCTAGATCACCTAGAGGGGGGGGGGGGTGAATTGGTCACTTTCTTTTCTTGCTTCTATAACCTAGCTGCTTTTAGTGAATATAAAGATTATCAGCAAGCACACAAAAAGCATACAAGCATATATAGAGGTTCCTCAAGACAGGGTGTCATGAGTAGTCCTCTTTCCCCCTTCACCCATCTAATAATGAGTTAGACAGGGCCAACACCTCCAACTCAGCTTCAAAATCTTACAACTCAGATTCCTCAGAATTTCTCAGGCTTTCTCTAAACCTTACCTCAGGCACAACAACCCTACAAGCTAAGAGTTCTCCAACTCCTACAACATAAAAATCTCTTAATTTCCTACCTCAGACCTATCAAGAAGTCCTACCTAAGATCTTCACAAAGATCTTACACTCAATATGGGAGTACAGCTCTACTTCTCCAGTTAAGCAGCCCTACAGCTCAGGCACAAAAGCCTTATAGATGAATAAAGTATTAATGATACATCAGAAGACTGTAGTTAGTTAACCTTCATATCTAATATTCTGTTGACTTGAAACGGGACTGTTAAGCAACAACAGCATTTCTTGTTTCTCCTTGATCTTCTTCTTCAGAAAAGTTGAAGATCTACTTGTTCTTCTTGAAAGATTAAGGAAGAACAACTAATCTCCCAGCAAAGTACAGCTTTACCTTGAGAGATTGCCCTTTCAGCAATCTTGATGAAGATCTGCCTTGCCGCACATAATACAGCTTTTGCAATGGAACAGTGCCCTCCCTTTAGACCTAACATCTTCTTTTATACTTCCCCTTTTTTCTTTCAACAGCTATTAGAAGCCCTTGACATTGCATGGATATCTGACAAAAGTGTGTCTTGCTTTTCTCCTACTTGCTCCAAAAACAGATCGCGCCACTGCTTTATTCTTATTTGAATATATCTTAGCAGTTGGGCTGAGACAGCCTTTTGTCTCAGCAGTTGAACTACATCTTTCTCAGTGGATCTGCTGAGACAGTTGCTCTTCTCAGCAGATTCTGTCTATCTGCAGCTCAGCAGAGGCATATCAATTCTCAACGGCTCCTTGTCCTGTCTCAGCAGTTCATCTGAGACAATGACACCTTCTCGGCAATTTTGAGAGCAAACCTCTGAACTTACTCCATTGTTTGGAATATCATAGCCCTGCACATTCCTGATGCAGAGTATGGTTTATCAAATACAATATGTACTAAGCATTGTGAGTGATGCCTCTTCAAATTATGGGAACATTGATGGCAATATTCCCAAAAATCTCCCCATATTTGAAGAAGGCAGAATATTCTCAATGTTAAGATACATAACAACTAAGAACATATCATGCAACTGCACTACATAGCATTCATGATATTATAATATATACATGTTAACATTACTATGGCATTACAGATAATGTCATTACAGATAATATTCATGACAAGCATAATAACAACATTATTCATCAAACCAACATTGTGGTTAACTGATTAAGGTATGACAAAATATTTAAATCAATAATACAAAATAATGTTAAGCTTTGACTAATATTAGCCTATAACATAAACCAAAAGATTCACCAAAACTATCAATTTCATTACTGATTTCTACAATTGCTGGTTTCTAAGGACTCTTTACAATTACTGGTTTCTACAATTTTCAAGTGACAAGTTGATTTAATGAAAAATAGAATACATTCATCTAAGTTTTTCTTTTCTTGGAGCTTTCAGCTTTTGTCAACAACATCCTCCTTCCCTTTTGCAGCAGCATCAATCTCAGGTAGCATCTTCTTGTTTTCTTGCCTCTTGAAATACAAATATGGCTTTGGATTGTATTTAGAGGGCATTTTATTTGGATTGCTCTTTCTTACTTGATTTTCCTTGAAGATCTTATCCCTTTGATTGTTTATTTCTAGATGTTCAATCCATTCTTCAGTTGGATAAATTCTTTCAATATCCTTGCACACTTGACCATGACTTAGCCAAGCATTCAAGATGATGCTCTTGGAGACTGCACTCCAATACACAAAGTCTGGGTCTTTTCCCTGCTCTTCTCTTTGCTTAGCCATAAATTCTTCTGCTAGCAATATTCCTTCTCTCTTTCTTTTCTATGCTAATTGACTATTTTGAGCAATCTTAGCCTGCCCCTCAAAGTCATAGTCTACTTTTCTGTAATTGTCCAGCAGGGGCAGGTTCAGAGCAATTCTGGTTCCTTGCAGCACTTGGAGAGCCAACTCAGAGTTGGTCTCAGCATTGGCTACCTCCCCCTTTCTGGCTTTTTCAACTATCTTAGCTTCTAGGGACTGGGAGGCAGCAGCTACAGATCGTGAGATGGTCTGAAAGTCATTTTCCAGATCAGATTTCATCGCATCCTTCATCTTCTCAGCCTTACTGATCATTTGGGTGGTAGTATTCCACACATACTCTTGTACATGATTAAAGGTTTTTCTAGCCCCTCATCTATTTTGCTTACGTAGTTCTTTACATATGTTATATCCGCTCAGACAGTTGGAGATGTTTGTCCATTGATCATAGAGTTGTATTCTGAGAGACCATTGACTTCTCTGTCAGATCAAACCACTTTGTCATTTGTCTATTTAGGATTGCAGTGTCTTCCTTGATCTCTTTGACCTCAACCATGATTTCTTTCTTCAGAGACATGAGTGATCTATCAATCTAATCCTTCATTGAAATCATTTGGTCTTCAATGAGTACACTGATGAAACTGATCAGATTATCATGTGATATGGTTGATGTACAACATCGTATTTGCCGAGTGGGCCCCATATTCGCCAAGTGGGTCCCCCAGACTCAGTGAGACATTGAAGGAGAGGTGAGTGAGGTAAACAAGCATTCGCATAGGCCCAGAGGGGCACTCGCTCGAAGGGCAAAGGTAGCACTCGCCTGCGAGAAGGTCTCAATGAGAGGATAGATAGGCGAAGAGAGGTAGAAACCCCATTCGCGCAGGAGGATCCAGAAGTGGCGAGTGGAGTTTTCAAGGACCACTCGCCCGCTCGGATCCGAGGGCGGAGGGAAGGAGAATGGTCTGGCGAGTGGTGTTCCCATGGACCACTCGCCCAGGGGGATACAGAGGTAAAATTACCTGGATGCCCTCGGGGGACTGCCAATAGCCCTTCAGAACAACGGAGTTAGGCTGTTAGCAGACCAATTTGGAGTGAGATTAGTTAAACAAAAAGGCGGATTCATGCTATTTGCAGACCAACCTAGAGAATCTATAAATAGACACTTAAGGGCACCTTGTAAGAGATCATATCCTTTTTGAGCTCTCTCCTCCAGGCTAGTTTCGGTGTTGGCTGCTAGTGCCCTCTAAGGTGCCCGGCTGAGCATTGGTTTGGGAGGGGAAGCTCTCAAAGATCTTCCGGGAGTGTGACAGGACCTCCTCGCTACATCCTTGGGTCTATTCCGAACACAAGAGCCCAGTTGACGGTTTCAACATTTTTGGTGCGGTGAGCGTGTACCGTAGCCAGTGCAAGAAAACCTCAAGCTGAGCTTGATGGTAGGAGATGGAAGAGATGGTTCCGACCCAGGTCACTCGCAGCCACCGGCAGTAATGGAGTGGCTGGAGATGTTCGAGAATTTCAAGAGGGAGGTCATGCAGACCATGCAGGTGGCTCTCACCGGGAGGGGCGAGTGCGAGACACCTGTGGTTCCGGTGGTTCCTGTTGAAATTAGTGAAGTGAAGTGGAAGTTTGCCGGCGGTCTGATTATTATTGACCGCAGAGACCGCACGGTCTCTGTGTTGGTTATCTGTCGGTCTGTCTTTGGCGGTCTGCTGTGATGGCCGGTTTGTTCTTCAATGTTTCGGTCTCTTTCGGTTTGCTCTGCTTGTTTGATCTATCTTCTTGGTGGAAGAACGGGCGGTCTGTTCTTGAATGATCGCTATGACCGGGCGGCTTATGCTGGGTGATCTGGCAACTTGTCTGAAGTCGGCCAGATGTTCTTGGTTTGACCTTGGTGATCTAAGGAAGGAATGTCATTGTGTCTGCGCGGCTTGTGCGCGGTCTGCTACTGACCTGCGGTCTTGGACAGAATGTTGTCCAAGTGGTGTGATCGCGTGGTCTGCTCTATGAGACCACTGGCGATCTGACGGGTGGTGATTGTATCTCTCTTGCGGCGGTGACGACATGCATCTTGTCGCCTATAAATAGGGGTGCATGGCCCATCATTCATAAAGAGAATTGTAAGAACTAGAGCCTGGGTTGTTTCGTGCGGTCTCAACTTTGAGGTCGGGCGGTCTCGGAAGTGAGTTGACTATTTGTTGTGTTCGCAGGTTTGCGGTCAGCAGGTTGCGGTCTTCTTCCTTGGTGATTTCCCAGCGGCTTGAATAAACAGTTCGGCAGCGGCTTGTCTGTGAACTGGTTTATGTTGTTCTTGTGCTGTTCGCAGCGAGCTCGACGATCAGGCAACCTTCAGCGGTTAGGCGATCTGAGTTGCGGTCTGGCGACAGTTTCTGTTCTCTGTTCAATTCAATAAGCTCCAGTTCGTGCGGTCTGAGGTGGCGGTCTTGCAGTACAGGTCATCTTGCCTGTTTTCTATTCGTTTGGTCTCAGATTAAGCCGGGCGGTCTCTGGAGTTCAGCGGTCTGTGCGGTCTCTGCTTGTCAAGCCGCCAGTTTTGTTTTTGGTGTGTTTTGTTCTTCTCTCCTTCATGATTCTTATGAATCATGTTTCGCCATGTATGTCTCGCACTGTAATAAAGATTTGTGATTCAATAAAGTCTATTGTGTTGCTGTGTGGCATTGTGGTTGTTTGGCTATAACTCAGTTGATGCAACTCCTACTTAATCTTAAACGATTCAAATCAGAAATTTTAACATGGTATCAGAGCGAGGTTGTTGGAGTGGATAAGCAGTGATCAACTTGAGTTGCCATCGTCTTTATGAAGAAAAGACCACATAGATTGCCATGGAAGCTGGATACGCAAGAGGGCTTGGTATTGAACTCCTCACATTGACTAATTACAAGAAATGGAAGTCGTGTATGGAGAGTTACTTGCTTGGAGAGGATCTATGGGAGATAGTTGGAGGAGAAGACACACAAGAAGTCTTTCTAGCAGGAGAAAATATTGCAGAGGTGAGACTTTGGAGGACTAATGCAAAGGCAGAGTTTACACTCAAGAGGGCTATCTCACCAGAGCTATTCGATCACATCATTAGATATAAATCTGTTGCTGAGATTTGGATGTCTTTGGATGGGCTGCCCAATAAGAAAAATGTAGATCGGCTACAGTTTCTTGAAAATGAGTTGGTGAAGGCCTCTCAAGGTGATCTTTCTATCTCTACCTTCTTTATCAAGATGAAGAACCTCACAGCAGAGATTTCTGCATTGGACCATGATGAGCCCATCTCAGAGGCAAAACTGAAGAGGCATATTATCCACGGGTTGCGGAAGGAGTATCTTGCCTTTGTGCCATCCGTTCAGGGTTGGGAAAATCAGCCATCTCTGTTGGAGCTGGAAAACCTACTTGCTTTGCAGGAATGTTTGGCAAGACAGATGGCGGGGACTTCTATCTCTGGGGTAGATAGTGATGTGTTGTTCTCTGGGAAGAAGAAGAAAAAATGGGAGAAGAAGAAACCAGGTCATGATGGACCCTCTACTTCAGGTCAGCAGGATAGGGGTTATGCTTCCAAGTCTGATGGAAAGAAGAAGGGAGAGGGACCAAGGTGCTTCAGGTGCAATAAGACCGGCCACTTCAAGAAGGATTGTCGGGTTAATCTTCAGTCGGAACATGCAGCGGAGAAGGAGAAGCCAAAGTCTGATGAAGCTGGATGGGGAGGAGCCTTTGCGGCCAGTATGACGGCCATGCCCGCTAAGGCCTTGGATGCCATCAACTTCGAAGAGGATTGGATTGTGGATTCAGGGTGTGGGCATCATCTCACCGGGGATGAATCAAAGTTCTCTTCTTTGGCACCTTACTCAGGTAACGATGTTATCATTACGGCTGATAATTCTGTTCATTTAGTAGAACAAGAAGGTGTTGTCTCTCTGAGCAGTGATAAGGGTCCATTCACATTAAGGAGTGTTTATCACGTGCCGGGTATGAGGAAGAATCTCTTCTCTGTGACCAATGCGGTCGATGTCGGTTTTCACGTTCTGTTTGGCCCAACAGAAGTGAAGTTTCTTAAAACTCAACTGGAGATAAAGGGAGATGTTATTCATGTTGGAAAGCGGGTAAAGGACTTGTTCGTTTTATCGATAAGTACCTATGTTGAAAAGATGAAGACCAATGATAGCGCGGCTATCTGGCATGAAAGGATGGGGAATGTAGGCATAGACAAATTGAAGGCTATGGCGGTAAGGGGCCTTGTCAGGGGCTTGCCTAGCTTGTCCTCCTATGGATATGGTAATGTTTCTGTGGGATGTCAGTTTGGTAAGTCTCATCGACTTCCATTTGATAAATCGCAAACAAGATGCAAAGCGCCGTTGGAGTGCAGTCACGGTGATTTGATGGGACCGACTGCCACCCCAAGCCTTGCAGGCAACAAATATATGTTGGTTTTGATTGACGATTATACGAGATATGTCTGGGTGTATTTTCTGAAAGAGAAGTTGGATGCTTTTGCGAAGTTCGTGGAGTTCAAGGAGCTGGTAGAAGGTCGATTAGGCCTGTGGGTGAAAAAATTGAGAACTGACAATGGTGGGAAGTTCACCTCTGGTGAGTTCTCAAGTTTTTGCAGGAAGCACGACGTTCAGAGAGAGCTTACTTGTGCCCATACTCCACAGCAAAACGGCATTGCAGAGCGGAAGATCCGTCATCTGACGGAAACCTGCAAGTACTGGCTTCATGCCATGAGTATCCCAATGTCCTTTTGGGCGGAGGAAATGTCTTGTGCGGCATAAGTCATCAATAGGATGCCCCTAAGTCCTATCAACATGAAGACCCCTCACTAACTGATGTTCAAGGATAAGCCAAGTGTTGCACACCTTCGACTGTTCGGGTCAACCTGTTATGTGCATATCCCTGATGCTCTTCGGACAAAGCTAGATGCGAAAGCAAGGAAGCTAGTCTTTGTTGGGTATGATGAGCAGAAGAAAGGATGGAGATGCATGGATCCTGAGACACGGAGATCAGTGGTATCTCGGGATGTGGTGTTCGTTGAGGTGACTTCCTACAAGGGAAGTTCAGGAGTTGAACTACCGGAGAGCAGGGTTGATGAAAAAGGGAAGGCTGCGAAAAATCTTCAAGTAGAGTTGCCTGTTTCACCAGGAGCTCCAGCTGTGTCAAGCTCAGAGATGGAGGCTTCAGGTTTTGGAAGCAGGGGGGCGATGCTCCAAGTTCGTCTGGAAGAGGAGCTAGCACAGAAGATGCAGCTGAGGAGGTGGTTAGTTAGGAGCAACCTTTTAGGAGGTCGAAGAGGACAATCAAGCCACTGGATCGATACACAGGAGGAAACATGGTGAGCATTATCTCATGTTGCTTTGATGGTCCCTTGGATGAGAGGGAGCTGTCTAGATTTGAGAAGGCCAAAGGCGTGAAGCAGTGGGACATTGCTATTCAGGAGGAGATGGATACTCTCAAAAAGAATGAGACTTGGTCTCTAGTGCCCAGGATCAAGGGCATTACCCCTGTGACATGCAAATTGGTCTATAAGCTCAAGAAGAAAGCTGACGGCACAATCGAGCGATATAAGGCTCGCCTTGTGGTTCGCGGGTTCTCACAGCAGTACGGAGAAGATTATGATGAGACGTTCAGTCCAGTGGCAAAGATGACTTCGATTCGATTTGTTATTGCTTTGGCGGCATCCAGTGGATGGGAGATTTGGCAGCTCGATGGGAAGAATGCTTTCTTATAGGGAGAGATTGACAAGGATATCTTCATGATCCAACCGCCGGGCTTCATCTCGGAGAATTGTCCGGACTACATCTGCAAACTGAAGAAGCTCTGTATGGGTTGAAGCAAGCGCCTCGGCCGTGGTATGGGAAGATCGCGGAGTATCTTCTATTCTGCGGGTTCTTTGCTTCAGACTCTGATTCTAGCTTGTTCGTCAAGAAGGAGTGGGTGCTTCGGGTTATTATTCTGCTGTATGTGGATGACATGATCATCACCGGGAACTCAAAGGAGGCAGTAGCTAGGCTGAGAGCCGAGCTTGCTATCATATTTGAGATGAAGGATCTGGGTGAGCTTCACCATTTCCTTGGACTCGAGATTCAGAGGCGGGAGAGCGGAGTGTTCGTTTCTCAGGCTAAATATGCGGAGCGGATCGTCAACGATTTGGCGTGGAGGAAGGGTAGAGCAACTCTATACCTCTGGAACAGCATCATAAACTTTGTAAGGATGAGGGGATAGTTCTATCTGAACCGTTGGTGTTCTGAGCTCTGGTTGGGAGCTTGATCTACTTGACGATCACAAGGCCTGATATTGCTTATGCAGTTGGCAAGGTGAGTCGGTATGTGGCGGAACCACGGAAACCTCATCTTCTGGCGGCTAAAGGAATTTTGAAATATGTGAAGTCGACCTCTGATCTGGGTCTCCTATATAGGAGAGTGTCAAGCTTGGAGTTGCTTGGATACATGGATGCTGATTACGGGGGAGACGTGGATGATCGAAGATCAACATCTGGTTTTGTCTTTATGACAGGCCCCACAGCTATTTCTTGGTGCAACAAAAAGCACGACTCGGTGTCCATATCTACTACAGAAGCGGAATACAAGGCTTCGGCCTTGGCAGCTCAGGAAGCCGTTTGGCTCAGGAGGTTGGTGGAGGACATTCATGAGGAGGTTTGAGGTCCCACTATGCTACGCGGGGACAATGAGAGTGCTCTCAAGTTGGTTAATAATCCAGTCTGTCACGCGAGGACCAAGCACATTGAGATTGAGCCCCATTTCATTCGTGAGAAGGTGTTGGGAGGATCTCTTATGGTCGAGCATGTTCGAAGTGCAGACAATGTTGCAGACATCTTCACAAAGCCGCTGGCGAAGGGACCGTTTACTCGGTTGCGGTGTTTACTTGGTCTAGTTTCCACTTCCCACTTCAAGGGGGAGTGTTGAAATTATTGAAGTGAAGTGGAAGGTTGCCGGCGGTCTGATTATTGGTGACCACAGAGACCGCGCGGTCTATGTGTTGGTTATCTTCCGGTCTGTCTCTGGCGGTCTGCTGTGATGGCCGGTTTGTTCTTATATGTTTCGGTCTCTTTCGGTTTGCTCTGCTTGTTTGATCTATCTTCTTTGTAGAAGATTGGGAGGTCTATTTTTGAATGACCGCTGTGATCGGGCGGCTTATGCTGGGCGATCTGTCGACTTGTCTGATGTCGGCCAGATGTTCTTGGTTTGTACTTGGCGATCTAAGGAAGGAATGTTCTTGTGTTTGCGCGGGTTGTGCGCGGTCTGCTACTGACCTGCGGTCTTGGACAGAATGTTGTCCAAGTGGTGTGATCGCGCGGTCTACTCTATGAGACCACTGGCGATCTGACGGGTGGTAACTGTATCTCTCTTGCGGCGGTGACGACATCCGTCTTGTCGCCTATAAATAGGGGTGCATGGCCTATCATTCATAATGAGAATTGTAAGAACTAGAGCCTGGGTTGTTTCGTGCGGTCTCAACTTTGAGGTCGGGCGGTCTCGGAAGCGAGTTGACTGTTTGTTGTGTTCGCAGGTTTGCGGTCAGCAGGTTGCGGTCTCCTTCCTTGGTGATTTCCCAGCGGCTTGAATATACAGTTCGGCAGCGGCTTGTCTGCGAACTGGTTTATGTTGTTCTTGCGCTGTTCGCAGCGAGCTCGACGATCAGGCGACCTTCAGCGGTTAGGCGATCAGAGTTGCGGTCTGGCAACAGCTTCTGTTCTCTGTTCAATTCAATAAGCTCCAGTTCGTGCGGTCTGAGGTGGAGGTCTTGCAGTACATGTCATCTTGCCTGTTTTCTGTTCGTGCGGTCTCAGGTTAAGCCGGGCGGTCTTTGGAGTTCAGCGGTCTGTCCGGTCTCTGCTTGTCAAGCCGCCAGTTTTGTTTTTGGTGTGTTTTGTTCTTCTCTCCTTGGTGATTCTTATGAATCATGTCTCTCCATGTATGTCTCGCACTGTAATAAAGTTTTGTGATTCAATAAAGTCTATTTTGTTGTTGTGTGGCATTGTGGTTGTTATGATTTAACTCAGTTGATGCAACTCCTGCTTACTCCTAAACGATTCAAATCAGAAATTTTAACAGTTCCGCGCCAGCAGATTTGCGAGAACGCTCCGGGCTAGCTGCTTGGGAAGGAGGTAGCGGCAGAAGTAAGCGCGCAAGATCTCTATTGAAAAACTTGAGGTCCGGAGAAGAAGTGAAAAATGCGGAACACACTTCACAAATCCTTTCACAAGTGTAGCACAACAGTGACAATGAGAAGAACAAATAGTGTTATGGCATTAACTATCTCTTTACAATGCGAGGTATACATGGCGAGACATGATTCATAAGAATCATGGAGGAGAGAAGCAAAAAACACAAGTGTAAAATAAGCTGCAACAATCTGACTCTTGAGACCACCAGACCGCGCGAACAGACAAGTCGGACGGAAGTCGCTGAGACCGCGCGAACAGAGTACAAGCCGCACCTGCCAGACCGCAACCACAGACCGCCTACTCACTGCTTTATTTCACTGCTGAAAATAAACAGTTCGCACTTCTTGATCGCCCAGACCGCATGGTCTTGATCAAAGAAGAACCCGCAAACTCTGAACAAAGAAATGCAACCTACGACAGACCGCAACTCAAGACCGCCTGGCCACTTAAGACCGCCTGATCAACCGAGTCCGTTGCACAGACCGCGAACACCTAAACACAGTCCGCCTAGACTGGTTTATTCAAAGCTGGAAGAAGGAGACAAACTAACCGCAAGCTGCAAGCCGCAAACCTGCGGACACAGAAACCGGTAAGACAAAATCTCAAACCGCACGACCTCAAACTGAGACCGGCACAATCAAGCAAACTTTGGTTCTTACAGTTCTCGTTAATAATGACGGACCCTGCACCCCTATTTATAGGCGAGTAGACGGATGTCTTCACCGCACAACCAGGATACAATAACTGCCCATCAGATCGCGAGCGGTCTCGCAAAGCAGACCGCCCGAGCTCAGCATAGCTCACAGCTCCCTTATTAAACCTTGCAGTTACAACCAAACTGCCCGGTCACTGCGGTCTCAATAAGCAGACCGCCTGGTCTTCTTCTAAAGAAGACACCAATAATGTCTGGCCAACTTAGGACAAGTCGCCAGACCAACCCGCGCAAGTCGCACGGACAGAAGAGGCTGTCTCCCAGATCAGACTGCTCAGAAGCAAACCGCTGAGACAGAACCAACCAGAGAACCAGCGCAGACCGCACAGTCTCTGCGGTCTCCAACCTGTAGACCGCCCAGCTCAAATCCACTTCCACTTCAAAAATTTAACACTCCTCCTTGAAGTGGCAAGTGGAAGTCAGCACAAGCAAACTCCACAACTGACCAAATGGTCCCTTCACCAGCGGCTTAGTGAATATGTCAGCAACGTTCTCCTTGCTCTGCACATGCTCCACAATCAGAGATCCCTCCAACACCTTCTCACGAATGAAATGGTGATGAATCTCTATGTGCTTCGTACGTGCGTGACAAACTGGATTGTTCACCAGTTTGAGAGCACTCTCATTGCCACCACGTAGCAGAGTAGGACCTCGCACCTCCCTATGAATGTCCTCCATATGCCTCCTAAGCCAGATGGCTTCCTGAGCTGCCAAAGCCAAAGCTTTGTACTCCGCTTCTGTGGTAGAGACAAACACATAATCCTGCTTCTTGCTACACCATGAATAGCTGTAGAGCCAGTCATAAAGACATATCCAGACGTCGATCTCCGATCATCTAATCTCCTCCATAATCAGCGTCCATGTACCCATGCAAGCAAAAGACCGAATCTCTCCCATAGAAGAGACCCAAATCCGAGGTGGATTTGACATACTTCAATATACTCCTATCCTCCACAAGATGAGGCTTTCGAGGCTCTGCCATAAAATGACTCACCCTGCCAAATGCATAAGCAATATCTGGCCTCGTGATCGTTCAGTATATCAAGCTTTCGACCAAAGCCCAGAACACCAAAGGATCGGTAAGAACCTTTCCTTCATCTCGCCGAAGATGAACTCCAACCTCCAGTGGAGTAGAGCTGCTCTTCCCCCCTTCCATGCCGAACTGTTTCACAATCCAATCTGCATAGCCCTTTTGGGAAACAAGCATTCCGCCCTCTCTCCTCTCCACTTCGAGCCCAAGGAAATGGTGGAGCTCACCCAAATCCTTCATCTCAAATCTGATAGCTATCTCAGCACAAAGCCTAGCCACCTCCACTTCAGAATTCCCCGTGACGATCATATCTTCAACGTATAACAGCACCAAGACCTGAAGCTCTCCTCTCCTCTTTACGAATAAGCTCGAATCTGAATCAGAAGCAAAGTACCCGCAGAACTAAAGGTATTCTGCGATCTTCCCGTACCACGCCCGAGGCGCTTGCTTCAAGCCGTAAAGAGCCTTCTTGAGCTTACAAACATATCTTGGGTGCTCTTCGGATACATAACCAGGTGGCTGATCCATGAAGATATCCTTATCAATCTCGCCATATAGGAAAGCATTCTTCACGCCGAGTTGCCAAATCGTCCACCCTTGGCAAGCAGCTAATGCGATCACCACCCGGACCAAAGTCATCTTGGCAACAGGGCTAAATGTTTCTTCATAATCCTCCCCATACTTCTGAGAGAAACCTCGAGCTACAAGCCGAGCCTTGTACTGCTCAATACTTCCGTCAGCCTTCTTCTTTAACTTAAAAATCCACTTGCAAGTCACTAGAGTAACCCCGTCAACCTTAGGCACCAAGTCCCAAGTCTCATTCTTCCCGAGGGCAGCCATATCTTCATCCATGGCTCATTCCCACTCCTTGACTCCAACGACATTTTCATAACAAGATGGCTCTCTCTCATCCAGGGGACCTGCGAAGAAACATGAGACAAAGCTCACCAAGTTCTCGCCCGTATACCTATCAAGTGGAATAATGGTCCTCTTGGAGCTCCTCAGAGCTTGACTCTGAACCACCTTGATGAGTCCCATTTATATATACATTTATGGGCTCATCTGGGCTGTATTTCTAGTCTTTGCACTACACTTAGGCATGTTTACGATCATATTTGTTATTCCCTGCTAAGTGCACTTTTAGGCCCGATGTGGTGTGCATTTGCACGTGTTAGTGTTGGGGGTAAGCACAACGTGCTCCTCATTCTCTTTTTGCTTTATTTCATGTGCTGGAAGGGTATTCCCAGCTTTGTTGTGGCTAATGTAGGTGGACGTTTCATCAATTTTATCCTGAGTTCATATCTGTGCATATCGCACGGTCGTGCGTTATGTTGGCACACGGTCGGTTGTGGTCGTGCGCCCTTTGCTAAGGAGGAAATTGATGATCTGTCTTTGATCGTGCGTCTCTGCGCACGGGCAGTGCCCGTGCATGAAGGAATCGCACGATCAACCTGTTTAGCCTTGTTTTTAGCTTTTCTGAATTTACCCGTGCGTTTTGACGCACGGGCGGATTTGCCCGTGCGTGAGCAAATCGCATGGGCGCTCCAGGTCATCTTCCTGCGTTTTTCTCTATTATTAATATCGCACGGGCAACGCACGGTCATGCGTTCTACCGTGCGTGACCAATTTTTTGATCTTTTTCTATAAAAGCTGCAGCTTTCGACCTAAATGAGAGAGACCGTACACGTCGTACATCTGCGCCATTTTTGCCACTTCCACAGAGGTTTCATCCCTTTGGGCCTCCTCCATCATCCTCAAGCTCTAAGGAGAGGTATTCAACCCTACATCCACCAAGATCCAAGGAGAAGGAAGCTAGGTCGTTTCCGGATCGTGACACGAAGAAGACGGGCCATTGGAGGGTAGTGACAGCCTTCTCTACCCCAGACGCAGTTGAGGACCGAGCTTGGAAGCGGGTTGACAACCCGGCGATTCCAACCGTGAATCTTCAACAAGACTTCGGATTCGGTCGATTTCTTGCTCTCTCTAACTTTCTATTGGTAGTTGTAGTTAGTAGATCTCTTATATTTTGATGATGTACACTATGAACCATGTTATGTAATGCTTATTTCATTTGTATGAAATTATCTTTTGTTTATATGTGTATATGAGGTGCGCCGCCATCCATTTTTCATTCCGTCGTCATGTTCGTGTGCCGCACTAGCAATTGCTAGTGGCGTGCTTATCGATGAGGTGCTTGCGACCCTCATTCCGTGTGCCTACTCATCCATCCGCCTTAGCGAAGTAGCGCATTCAAGGCCTACATAGTTTCCATCCTGCCAAGCGAAGCATTGCATAGCGGCATTGCATAGGAGTAGTTGTAGCTCTTTTACGTTATTTTCCACAAACCAAAACCCACCGTGTCCGCAACCCATCCGAGTTAAGGACTTCAATATCAAGTCCTTCCTCAATAGTAAACTCCACCTTACTGTGTTCCTTCGAGATCGATACTTGGGGATACACTCCCACATTTTATATTACTTGAACGATCGGTACACTGCCATTTCGTGCCGCAGTCTTGCTACCGCCTATAGAGGTGTGCTAAGATTTGCGCATCAAGTTTTTGGCGCCGTTGTGGTGTGCATTTGCACGTGTTATGTTGGGGGTAAGCCCAGCATGCTCCTCATTCTCTTTTTGCTTTATTTCCTGTGCTGGAAGGGTATTCCCAGCTTTGTTGTGGCTAATGCAGGTGGACGTTTCATCAATTTTATCCTGAGTTCATATCTGTGCATATCGCACGGTCGTGCGTTATGTTGGCACACGGTCGGTTGTGGTCGTGCGCCCTTTGCTGAGGAGGAAATTGATGATCTGTCGTTGATCGTGCGTCTCTGCGCATGGGTAGTGCCCGTGCGTGAAGGAATCACACGATCAACCTGTTTAGCCTTGTTTTTAGCTTTTCTGAATTTACCCGTGCGTTTTGATGCACAGGCGGATTTGCCCATGCGTGAGCAAATCGCACAGGCGCACCAGGTCATCTTCCTGCTCTTTTCTCTATTATTAATATCGCACGGGCAACGCACGGTTGTGCGTTCGACCGTGCGTGACCAATTTTCTGATCTTTTTCTACAAAAGCTGCAGCTTTCGACCTAAATGAGAGAGACCGTACACGCTGTATAGCTGCCCAATTTTCGCCACTTCCACTGAGGTTTCATCCCTTTGGGCCTCCTCCATCATCCTCAAGCTCTAAGGAGAGGGATTCAACCCTACATCCACCAAGATCCAAGGAGAAGGAAGCTAGGTCATTTCCGAATTGTGACACGAAGAATACGGGCCATTGGAGGGTAGTGACAGCCTTCTCTACCCCGGATGCAGTTGAGGACCGAGCTTGGTCGCGGATTGACAACCCGGCGATTCCAACCGTGAATCTTCAACAAGACTTCGGATTCGGTCGACTTCTTGCTCTCTCTAACTTTGTATTGGTAGTTGTAGTTAGTAGATCTCTTGTATTTTGATGATGTACACTATGAACCATGTTATGTAATGCTTATTTCATTTTTATGAAATTATCTTTTATTTATATGTGTGTATGAGGTGCGCCACCATCCATTTTTCATTCCGCCGTCATGTTCGTGTGCCGCACTAGCAATTGCTAGTGGCATGCTTGTCGATGAGGTGCTTGCGACCCTCATTCCGTTTGCCTAACTCATCCATCTGTCCTAGCGAAGTAGCGTGTTCAAGGCCTACGTAGTTTCCATCCCGCCAAGCGAAGCATTGCATAGAGGCATTGAATAGGAGTAGTTGTAGCTCTTTTACGTTATTTTCCACAAACCAAAACCCCCCGTGTCCGCAACCCATCCGACTTAAGGACTTCAATCTCAAGTCCTTCCTATATAGTAAACTCCACCTTACTGTGTTCCTTCGAGATCGATACTTGGGGATTCACTCCCACATTTAATATTACTTGAACGATCGGTACACTGCCGTTTCGTGTCGTAGTCTTGCTAACGCCTATAGCGGTGTGCTAAGATTTGCGCATCAAGTATTTGGCGCCGTTGCCGGGGAACACAGACGTGTGAGTTTTCTGCAGAGGGAGAATCTGAGAGAGAAGCCCTTTCATTTGTAAATTGCTTCCTTTCGTTATTTTATTTCTTGTTATTCCTTTTTCCTCTTTTATATTAGGTTGCTTAGTAAATTATTGTTGGGTGTAGCATTTTGCACAATAGTGTTTTTCTTTTGAATCTTGTTATCTTCACACAATGTGGGCTTCATTTAATATTCGTTGCCGTTTATGTGGAGATATCTCTCATGCTAGTGATAGATGTCCAAAGGGAGATAATAGCCCTAGCACTCATGGCCCAGTAAATGGAGCACCGACTTTGTCTGGTACTCCATATGGTGTACGTAAGTCCTATGGCTATTCTGCTGAGCCTTTACCGTCACACTTCTTTTCGGCTTCAGCTCCTAGTGTGCCAAAGAAGCCCGCAAGGCAGTGCTTGTTTTGTCAGAGCATGGATCATGCCTTGAAGGACTGTGTTGCATTCCTTCGCCACTTGGACGAGGATGACGAGCCGGATATCCGGATCGTCCCGACTCCTACTTCTGGCAGCACTCCTTCAACATCTGGTTATGTGCCCATTTCACCTTCAAGCTTTGAAGGGTATGATGTGGACACAGTCACCAGATGTGTGGCTGATCCAGGCTCTGACACGACTGAGCCCATCTCCCCTGTATATATATCACCATGCATAGATTCGATTCTTTGTGAGGAATGAGTGCTTGATTTTTTTCCAAGCCCTATTCCTCCCCCTATTGTGCATTCTATTACATTTATATCTGATAACATTGTTGAAGATGCGTCGCAAGAGGAGGCGGGCGATCTTTGTGTTGTGCCTATTCCTATGGAGGAGGACAACCTTCTAGGTGGAGGGATTTTTCCTCAACACCGGTGGAGGAAGTCCAACTCCTAGGGAAGGTCACCATTGATCCCACCGAACCTTGCGACATTGTCAACAATGCTGACATTATTTTACTTCCCCAATCTAATGGGAGTGAAACCGGGACCACTCCCCCGATTTTTGATTGTTTATGTCATTCTTCCCTTTTATTTCCTAACCCCCCTTCTTCATCTGAGCCTGAGCAGGTTGAGTCTTCACAGGTACTTCAGGAGGACTTGGAGCATTCTTCTCAAGTCAATGATGAGTGTATCCTCTCATGTGAGGAGGTTGATCCCCCCTCCATAGAGGAAGCCTCATTCATTGCCTTCTCCTTCTGCCGCCTCCCTGAAGACAACACTTTGCTGGGCAAGGATTTAGTTTGTGGTGAGATGAGTGAGGACCAGCTCTCCTCCTCTTCTTACTTCCTATTCCCGCTACCTGTGTCCAGCAGGTATTATTATTTAGGTAGGGGAGTAACTGCTCTGTCGCCGTATCGGTACCCATTACCGACACGCATATTAGAACAGTTACCTGTTCATTTCCTTTTTCATACGCCCATTAGCTAGAACTGTTTTAAATTTGAATAAGTCGTGCTGGGATGACAATAACCCAGTAGTTATCTTACTTTTTCTTGTCTTTTATTTTATCGCCTACTCTAACTAGTTAGTTAGATTTTATTTTAGCTTGCTTTTGCGGAGACAACCGCTTGCAGGTATTTTCTATTTGTGAAGGCAGTGGTTGTGATTCTTCGTAGAGCTTCACTCCAGGCTTCCGACATGCTTACATGCTGAGCATTGGGTACCCTCTTCCCCTAACTTTGTTTTAGAATATCTTAATGCATAGTTTAAGTCTGGGGGAGACCTTTTTGTGTACCCACTCACGTGCACATTTATTTAGCATGCTAGAAGTTTTATCTAGATTATTTTGTTCATTTTGTCTGCACTCAAAGCACCCACTTGAGAGCGCACTCACTTGTATGTGTGTTTCCGTTCATGCTTATTTTGGTTGGAATGTGAAATAGGATGTTAGCTTAGGAATTGCAAATCGGAGTGTGATGTTGACTCTTGTGGTGCTCTAGTCGCATTCACATGCTTCCATAGAAATGTGAGTGAAATTAGATTATCTCTATGCGACTAATTTACAATTAGTATTCTTGCGTAGTCTTTGATTTATTTTACTCATTTGGTGAATGTGACTGAAATTTGCTGTAGCACGGTGTTGTGTGTAAGCGAGCGCTAGTTGTGTGTTGCTCGAGTCGGGAGGAAGGATTACCTTTCTCGAGGGCTAAGAACTTGCCCCAAGCGACTCTCGAAGCATGGGTGCGAACGATTTGCAAGTTGAGCGTGACGTAGGCCATCTTTTTGGCAAGCTTGAGCTTTGTTCTACCTTTCCTATGCACTAACCATTGCTAGCCTATTTTGTGCCTACCCGATCTTTTGGTTCAGCTCCACCATACTTCACCAAAGCCTAAAAGCTAATCCTTTTGTCGCAACCAAAAATTAAGCTAAAAGCATTTATGAATTGTAATTTTCCAATACGGTGCGGTGATGCGTAACTTCAGTGTTGATGTGGAAGTTTTAAAAAGATGTATATGTACTGAGAATTGTGCAAATTGATTTGGGGATAAAAAGAAAAGAAAAAGAAAAAGAAGAAAAAAAATATGTATATTTATCCCTAGCGCTTTAATTGAAGCATTTATTGTTATTGATTGTTGTAGGCCGTGTGCACACCCGGTTTCAAAGTCAAGTCTGGGGGTGTGTTACACGTGTGTTATTGTGGCTGCTATGATTTAGCACTTTTGTGAGCTCTTTTGGGTTGCGTTTAGCCATCATGTTTATCTTTGTATTCCAAACCGTAACCTAAGCCTCGTGTATACCTAAGGCCCTATCGATTCGCATTGTGAGTTCACTAGCGTTGTGGAGAGAGTGTAACCGGGCAAGCTTATGGTTCTCGTCGTTGATGGATTTCGGCGGAGTTATTCCCGAATTCCGGTCTTTAGCAACACCCTTCTGAGTGGTTTGTTTACTTTCACACCGAGCACGATCACACAAATTCTTCATGATTCGCCATCTGAGTACAAATAAATCTCTATTTACGCATTTATACTATTGTAAATTAGTTAGTATAGTTAGAATCTTCTTTTACATAATTTTTATTTGCATGGGTATGATAATTCGCATCTTACTCTTTCTTTGCAATTCCCTACGCCAACTACCATTTTTATACTCTGCCGGATTTGTTTGCTTGGGACGCGCAAATATGTAAGTCTGGGGGTGTGATGAGTCCCATTTATATATACATTTATGGGCTCATCTGGGCCGTATTTCTAGTCTTTGCACTACACTTAGGCATGTTTACGATCATATTTGTTATTCCCTGCTAAGTGCACTTTTAGGCCCGTTGTGGTGTGCATTTGCACGTGTTAGTGTTGGGGGTAAGCACAGCGTGCTCCTCATTCTCTTTTTGCATTATTTCCTGTGCTGGAAGGGTATTCACAGCTTTGTTGTGGCTAATGCAGGTGGACGTTTCATCAATTTTATCCTGAGTTCATATCTGTGCATATCGCACGGTCGTGCGTTATGTTGGCACACGGTTGGTTGTGGTCGTGCGCCCTTTGCTGAGGAGGAAATTAATGATATGTCGTTGATCGTGCATCTCTGCGCACGGGCAGTGCCCGTGCGTTAAGGAATCGCACGATCAACCTGTTTAGCCTTGTTTTTAGCTTTTCTGAATTTACCCGTGCGTTTTGACGCACAGGCGTATTTGCCCGTGTGTGAGCAAATCGCACGGGCGCTCCAGGTCGTCTTCCTATGCTTTTCTCTATTATTAATATCGCACGGTCGTGCGTTCGACCGTGCGTGACCAATTTTCTGATCTTTTTCTATAAAAGCTGCAGCTTTTGACCTAAATGAGAGAGACCGTACAAGCCGTATAGCTGCGCCATTTTCACCACTTCCACTGAGGTTTCATCCCTTTGGGCCTCCTCCATCATCCTCAAGCTCTAAGGAGAGGGATTCAACCCTACATCCACCATGATCCAAGGAGAAGGACGCCAGGTCATTTCCGGATCGTGACTCGAAGAAGACGGGCCATTGGAGGGTAGTGACAGCCTTCTCTACCCCGGACGCAGTTGAGGACCGAGCTTGGACGCGGATTGACAACCCGGTGATTCCAACCGTGAATCTTCAACAAGACTTCAGATTCGGTCGATTTCTTGCTCTCTCTAACTTTGTATTGGTTGTTGTAGTTAGTAGATCTCTTGTATTTTGATGATGTACACTATGAACCATGTTATGTAATGCTTATTTCATTTGTATGAAATTATCGTTTGTTTATATGTGTGTATGAGGTGCGCCGCCATCCATATTTCATTTCGCCGTCATGTTCGTGTGCCGCACTAGCAATTGCTAGTGTCGTGCTTATCGATGAGGTGCTTGCGACCCTCATTCCGTTTGCCTACTCATCCATCAGCCCTAGCGAAGTAGCGCGTTCAAGGCCTACGTAGTTTCCATCCCACCAAGCGAAGCATTGCATAGCGGCATTGCATAGGAGTAGTTGTAGCTCTTGTATGTTATTTTCCACAAACCAAAACCCCCTGTGTCCGCAACCCATCCAACTTAAGGACTTCAATCTTAAGTCCTTCCTCAATAGTAAACTCCACCTTACTGTGTTCCTTCGAGATCGATACTTGGGGATTCACTCCCACATTTTATATTACTTGAACGATTGGTACACTACCGTTTCGTGTCGCAGTCTTGCTACTGCCTATAGCGGTGTGCTAAGATTTGCGCATCATACCTTTTCCACTGCAGCTTCTGGACTAGCTCTCCTCTCAGGTAGACATGGAGCATCGCTCCCCTGTTTCCAGAACCTGAAGCACCTGACCCAGAGCTAGAAATCCCTAGAGCACCTGGAGAAACAGGCAACTCCACCAGATCTTCCCTTGCAGCTTCCTCTGGTCCACCATCTACCCTGCTTCCTTGTAACTCAACAGAAGGGTTACCTTGGTATGATGTCAGCTCGTCGAATACCACATCCCTTGAGACCACATATCTCCGTGTCTCGGGATCCATGCATCTCCACCCTTTCTTCCGGTCATCATAACGGATGAAGACTAGCTTCCTTGCCTTAGCATCTAGCTTCGTTCGAAGGGCATCTAGAACATGCACATAGCAGGTAGAACCAAACACTCGAAAGTGTTCCACGCTTGGCTTCAACTTAAACATCAACTCATGAGGGGTATTCATGTTGATGGGACTGAGAGACATCCGGTTGATAACATAGGCCACACAAGACATTCCCTCTGCCCAGAAGGACTTTGGGACACACTTGGCATGAAGCCAGCATTTGCAAGTCTCCGTCAGGTGACGGATCTTCCGCTCTACAAATCCATTCTGTTGTGGAGTGTGAGCACAAGAATGTTCCCTTTGGATGCCATGCTTCCTGCAGAAGCTAAATAATTCCTTGGAGGTGAACTCCCCTCCATTGTCTGTTCTGAACTTCTTCACTCGCAGGTCTAGCTGACCTTCCACCAGCTCCTTGAACTCCACAAACCTCTCGAACGCCTCCGAATTCTCCTTCAGAAAATATACCCAAGTATATCTGGTGAAGTCATCAACCAAAATCAGCATGTACCTGCTACCTCCAAGACTAGCAGTGTTGGTAGGTCCAAACAGATCACCATGGATGCACTCCAATGGTCTTTTGCATCTGTTTTATGATTTGTCAAATGGAAAGCGTTGAGCTTTACAAAACTGACAACCTGCACAAACATGACGATCCCCAAAAGATGACAAGCTAGGCAGACCTTTCACCATGCCTCTAACCACCATAGCTTTCAGCTTATCCATTCCAACATGCCCAAGCCTTTCATGCCAGATAGCAGCGCTGTCGTTATCCCTCATCTTATCAACATAGGAACTTGTTGAACGAACAAACAAATCCTTCACCCGTCTCCCAACATGAGTGACTTCAGCTTTCACTGCTGAAATGTTTCGGAGAAATTTCACTTATGTTGGACCAAACAGAACGTGATAGCCATCATCCACCGCATTGGTCACCGAGAAGAGGTTCTTCTTCATTCCCGGAACATAATAGACACTCTTCAACGTAAGAGTACCTCTATCATCATTCAATGAAACCACACCCTCCTTCTCAACTGCATGAACAGTATCATCATCAGCCGTAATGATAGCGTCATTACCTGTATATGTCTGCAACGAGAAGAACTTCGACTCATCCCCGGTGAGGTGATGACCACATCCAGAGTCCACTATCCAATCGTCCTGATAGTTGATGGAAGTCATAGCCCGAACACACGTGCCCGTCAAGAATGCACCTCCACCGCCCAACTACCTTCAGAATTGGAACCAGCCTCCTCCTTCCCTGCAGCATGCCCTGGCTGAAGATTGACCTTGTAGTCCATTTTGAAATGACCAAGCTTGTTGAACCTAAAGCATCTAGGTCCTTCCTGCTTCTTCCCATCACGCTTAAGAGCATAGCTCCTCTCCTGCTGATATGAAGTAGATGGACCATCATCTCCAGATGAATTCTTCTTCTTCTTGTCTCATCTCTTCTTCTTGCCAGAGAAGAGAACCTCGCCTTCTCCCCTAGAGACAGACATCCCATCCATTTGCTTTGCCAGACTTTCCGGCAAAGCAAGTAAGTTCTCCAGCTCTAGTAACGAAGGTTGATTGGCCCATCCTTAAACAGAAGTAATAAAGGCAACATACTCCCTCCGCAAGCCACGGATTATGTGCCACTTCAGCTTAGCTTCTGAGATAGGCTCATCCGGGTCCAAAACCGATATCTCTGCGCAAAGGTTCTCCGTCTTCAAGAAGAACTTTGAAATGGACAAATCCCCCTGAGTTACTTTCGCCAACTCATTTTCCAAGAGTTGTAGCCTCGCTACATTCTTCTTATTGAACAAGCCATCTAAGGCTGTCCAAATCTCAGCAGATGATTTGCATCCAATGATGTGATCAAACAACTCTGGAATGATATCTCTCTTGAGAGTGAACTGCGCCTTAGCATTCGTTCTTCTCCAAGCCTTCACGAGCTCAACATTCCCATCGGCAGGAACCACAGCTTGTCTTGCTTCTCCTCCAACAACCTCCCACAAGTCCTTGCCAAGAAGTTAGCTCTCCATGCAAGACTTCCACTTCTTGAAGTTAGTCTACGTAAGGAGCTCAATACCGAGACCACTAGCATATCCTCCTTCCATTGCTATCCAACTGATTACCAACCACTTTAGAAACCGGAGAGAAGTATCAGCAATTTCTGCTCAGCAACCTCATAAACCTCCCTCTGATACCATGTTGAAAAACTTGAGGTCCAGAGAAGAAGTGAAAAATGCGGAACACACTTCACAAATCCTTTCACAAGTGTAGCATAATAGTGACAATAAGAAGAACAAATGGTGTTATGGCATTAACTATCTCTTTACAATGCGAGGTATACATGGCGAGACATGATTCATAAGAATTACGGAGGAGAGAAGCACAAAACACCACTATAAAACAAGTTGCAGCAATCTGACTAATGAGACCGCCAGACCGCGCGAACAGATAAGTCGGACGGAAGCCGCTGAGACCGCATGAACAGAGTCCAAGCCACGCCTGCCAGACCGCAACCACAGACCGCCAACTCGCTGCTTTATTTCACTGCTGAAAATAAACAGTTCGCACTTCTTGATCGCCGGAACCACACGGTATTGATCAAAGAAAAACCCGCGAACACTGAACAAAGAACTGTAACCTGCGACAGACCGCAACTCAAGACCTCCTGGCCACTTAAGACCGCCTGATCAACTGAGTCCGTTGCACAGACCACGAACACCTAAACACAGTATTCCAGGACTGGTTTATTCAAAGCTGGAAGGAGACAAGCTAACCGCAAGCTGCTGGCCGCTAACCTGCGAACACAGAAACCGTTCAGACAAAATCTCAAAATGCACGACCTCAAACTGAGACCGGCATAATCAAGACAACTTTGGTTCTTACAGTTCTCATTAATAATGACGGGCCCTGCACCCCTATTTATAGGCGAGTAGACGGATGTCGTCACCACACAACCGGGATACAATAACCGCCCATCAGATCGCGAGCGGTCTCGCAAAGAAGACCGTCCGAGCTCGACATAGCTCACAGCTCCCTTATTAAACCTTGCGGTTACAACCAAACCGCCCGGTCACTGCGCTCTCAATAAGAAGACCACCCAGTCTTCTTCCAAAGAAGCCACCAATAACATCTGGCCGACTTAGGACAACTCGCCAGACCAACCCGCGCAAGTCGCCAGGACAAAAGAGGCGGTCTCCCAGATCAGACCGCTCAGAAGCAAACCGCTGAGACAGAACCAACCAGGGAACCAGCGCAGACCGCGCGGTCTCCAACTTGCAGACCGCCCAGTTCAAATCCACTTCCACTTTAAAACTTTAACAATCTCCCCGGGCGGCAAATGTTCAGCTGCCCGACGAGTGCAGAGGTGTGCAAGCTGACTCCGCGCGAGAGGACCACTCGCTGAGCGGGGGATGGGAGCCCCTTTTGTGAGTTGATTCTCTCAGCCCCGGTACCAGAGGGGTTTAGAGTGTCAGATGCCTTTCAGTGTCAGCTCTTTGCCACCACTCTGTAGGAAAAGGCGAGGCACTGGTTCCACCATCTCCCCGCGGGTTCCATCTACGCATTCGAGGACCTGCGCCGGAGCTTCAGGTTGTGTTTCTCAACATCAAAGAAGAGGAAGAAGGATACAGAGGCGCTTCTCAATATCAAGCAAGGGCCTGGGGAGTCGTTGGCCCATTACGTTGACAGGTTCCAAGAAGAGGTCCTGCAAGTCTAGGAGGTGCCAGGGTTCACCCTCAAGCTAGCTTTCCTAGTGGGGCTGCGGGAGGGGTTCTTCAAAATGGACTTGAAGCGAAAGGCCCCTCTATCATTTGAGGAGCTAATGGAGCGGGCGACGGAAGAGATCGAGGGAGAGTCCGCCAACCCTGAGTTTGCAAAGAGGTTGGCGAGCCTGAGCGCGCCAGAGGTGATGCACCAAGAGGGAAGAAGAAGGGATGAGCCCAGAGGTCAGGGGTTTCGGGGGCCGCAGTGGGATTGGGGTATCAAGAGCCCAATAATCGGCTGGCTTAGAGTCCCCAAGAGGGACCGGTGAGAGGTCAGGAAAGAGATCACCAGCAAAGGGGGGAGGGGAGGGCCAATCATCCGGGATGGAGGCAAGGCCCCAGACCACCTCACCCCCCTCGGTAGTAAGCCATGGCAGTAGGCCGAGGAAGAGGAGGAAGAGGAGGAAGAGGGGGTAGGGTGGCGTTGCCCTATTGTGACTTCCATCAAGAGGAAAGTCACGTGATGGCCACCTGCCCAGATTTTCTAGAGATGAGGGGAAGAGGTCAACAGTATAAGTGACCTATGAGGATTGAAGAAGTGTTACCCAGAGAGGAAGAAGATATATGCGAAGACAGGACAAACATAGGAGCCAGGGAAGGGATCGAAGTGATCCATGGTTAGGTGGGAATAGAAGCGACTCGCAAGAGTAGCTTCCAGGCGATGTTCAGGAGGAGCATCGCGTCGACCTCCCAAACCCCACCCCCTTCGGAGAAGCTCACCTTCTCGACAGAGGATATGCCAGACTTCAAAGACCCTGAAAGTGAAAGTTAGATCTTAATGTTACTCTAGGGGGTGAATAGAGTATTAAAAACTTTTTATTAGTTTTATTGCGGAATTGAAAATACTGATATATATATATATATGTGTATATTGAGTGAGTAAGAAAAACAAACACAAAGAAGGCACACAGCACAAACAGAAAAGTAAAACAATCACAGAAGACACATGGAGCTATAGTAGTTCCCCAATCAACCTGGGTACGTCTACTCTTCTACCACCCTTGGTTTGAATCCACTAGGATTTTTGTTCAGGTGCCCTAACACCAATGAGCTTTTGATAAGGTGCCCAAAAACCAAGCTGGAGTTTTTGATCAGGTGTCTTGCCACCAAGAGGTAAACTTTTGAAGGGAGTTTTAACCCTTTACAGAATGGGATGGAAAGGTTTAGATTGTTCTTCTCTGTTAACTATCTGAGAGAAGACTCTAGTGGATAATGATGTAGAAAAGACTTCCTCTGTCTGATATGAATTTGTTTGACAGTAGAATAGCTGGAAACATTCTTGAAAATAAATCTTCCTTTAGCTGATGAATCTGAGAGAATAAATCATTCAGATTTTTGTTGCTTTTTGAAGATCTGAACTTGCAGCAAATGACTGAGAGAAGTATTGTTGAAGATGTTCTCAGTATGTAAGAGCTGCTGGAGGAAGAAGATGAAGATCTGTTAGCTTTTTATTCTTCTTGTTCTTCCTGTATTTCTTCCGTTCTTTTTCCTTTTTCTGTACAGCTTTTTGAAAATATGTTCTGTATTGATACTTGTCGTGAAAGATGAGAGATAATTTTGTATATCTTCTTTCCTTTTCTTTTGATATGATTTGGAAATCAAATCCCTTGAATTAAGGAATAAAGTAATCTGTAATCAATCTTTTTGGGAACTGTACATCTGCTGCGCCGTAATTTCTTTCCTTTTCCATGAAATGTCCTTTTTCGAGAAATGTCAACGGTTATAATCTTGAAAGAATAAAGGAAATATATTATCTTACTTATCTGATATAAAAGTGCCATTGTTGTAGTCGATCTGAGTTTAGAGAATGGAATACTTTAATCTTCCTGAGATTTCTGAACTTAAATAAGAATTCTTCGATCTGAATAAAATTCGTCGATCTCAATAATTTTCATCGAGAACAGATTCGACGACCGCTGAACTAAGAAAAATCATCGACCGCTGAGACGGGATCGTCGACCGCTGAGACGGGATCGTCGGCCGCTGAGATGGCTAGATTTTGTCGAGCACTGAGACGATATCGTCGACCGCTGAGACGAGATCATCGACCGCTGAGAGGCTGAGTCGCTGAGATGAGCTTGAAGCAAGCTGTTCGTCGAACGCAGAATGTAAGCCGTTCATCGAACGCAGAGAGCAGTTCGTTGAACGCAGTGTGGAGTTCGTCGAACGTAGAATCTGAATGAATTCTTGAGTTCTAACAGCCTAAACTCTTGACCCATTGACTATACATTGGGGTCAACTTGATCCTAGTCAATCAGATAGTGATCCTAGCCCAAATCAGAAATAGGGTTGTTCCAACAATCTCCCCCTATTTGGGTTAGGACACTATTTGACAAAAATTAAATAAAACAACAACAGAATCAACAGAGCATAAATATACATATCTGATATATTTTACATATTTCATCAGAAATAAAATTAAATAATACTCTGAGTTCTGAAATTACATTTTAATGAAAATAAAACTGATAAAGAGAACCTTTGACTTCTCTGAATTCTGACATTTCTGAATTCTGAATAGCTGAGCTTGTATCTGCTATCTTTCAGCTTTCTGAATGTTGATCTGAACTGAATCTTGATCTGAATTTAATATCTGCTCTAACTGAAATTATTTCTTAATCTGCTATAACATCTTCCTAAATCTTCTTCTATATTCTGAAACTGTATTCTGAAACCTTTCTGAAAGTATTTCCCCCTGAGAGTATCTCCCCCTGAGATTGGAGGTTGTTCAACTTTCTCTCTTTGCCTAGTTCGTAGAACATCTCCCCCTGAGCAAAACACTGCATCAAATGGAGCTTGTTCATAGAACTTCTCCCCCTGCCTAGATTTAGAAAGGCCTGATGCTAGGCCCTTTGAAGAAGGGACATTTGATGGAGGTAGGGAAGGATGCCATCTTTATTTTGTTATTGTTCCTGCAAAATGAAATAGAGATCAAGTGCAAAGGGAACTAAAAAGAGAAGCAATTCTGTAGGCATTTAGTTAATAAGAAAAATATTTTGATTATGAGAACAGGTCAGAAATTAAAAGCTTCACCATAACTGGGTTCGACGAAAAATGAGTTTTCGTCGATCTCAGTTCGACGAACTTGATGACTTCGTCGATCTCCGTTCGACGAAAAACTGAATTTCGTCGATCTCAGTTAGATGAAGAATGGGATAAGTAGAAAACTTAATTTTTATCAGATTGAATCTCCATCTATCATTCCTAGCTTATTTATAAAGAAAATGTGTTTCTTTTCATCCAAGCCCTTGGTGAAAATGTCAGCTCTTTGCAAATCAGTAGAGATGAATTGTAGGCAAATTTTATTTTTATCCATATTATCCCTAAGGATGTGGTGCCTAATTTCTATGTGGTTAGTCCTACTATGGAGAACTGGATTTTGTGATATAGATATTGCACTAGTATTGTCACAAAATATAGTTGAATTATTTAAGTTGATCCCATAGTCTAGGAGTTGATTTTGTATCCACAACATCTTTGAGCAGCAACTACCTGCAGCTATGTATTCAGCTTCAACTGTTGATGTAGACACAGATGTTTGTTTCTTACAAAACCAAAACACAAGCCTATCACCAAGAAACTGACAAGTTCCTGATGTGCTTTTCCTATCTACTCTGCATCCAGCATAATCTGAATTTGAGAATCCAGTTAATTCAAATTTAGATGTTGTTGGATACCAAAGTCCTAAATTTGGACAACCATTTATATATCTCAAAATTCTTTTTAATAAAATTAGGTGAGATTCTTTGGGGTTTACTTAGAACCTAGCACAAATACAAGTAGCAAACATTATATCTGGACTACTTGCTGTTAGATAAAGTAATGAGCCAACAATTGCTCTATATACCTTCTGATCAACGGGTTTCCCTGATTCATCATTATCAACAACAACATTAGAGGGCATGGGTGTTTTCATGGTGGAAGAATCAGACATACCAAATCTTTTCACTAATTCCTTAGCATACTTAGATTGGGATATGAAGATTCCATTTGGAGTTTGCTTCACTTTAATACCAAGGAAGTATGATAGTTCACCCATACTACTCATTTCAAATTTAGATTGCATTAGATTGGAAAATCTTTTGCATAAATTTGAATCAGTAAAGCCAAATATAATATCATCTACATATATTTGAACTAGTAAAGTTTGATTTTTATGTATCCTGAAAAATAGAGTTTTATCCACTATGCCTCTACAGAATTTATTCTCTAAAAGAAAACTAGCTAAGGTCTCATACCATGCTCTGGGAGCTTGTTTAAGACCATAGAGAGCTTTATTAAGCTTAAATACAAAAGAGGAGTGAGTTGGAGAGATGAAACCTGGTGGTTGTTCCACATAGACTTCTTCTTTGATTTCTCCATTCAAAAATGCACTCTTCACATCCATATGATAAACCTTGAATTTCTTGTATGGTGCAAATGCAAGGAAGATTCTGATTGCTTCTCACCTTGCAACTGGTGCAAAAGTTTGATCATAGTCTATTCCTTCTTCCTGTGAGTATCCTTGAGCTACTAGTCTAGCTTTGTTTCTCACAATATTGCCATCTGCATCAAGCTTATTTCTGTAGACCCATTTAGTTCCAATGACTGGATGATTCTTTGGTCTAGGAACCAATTCCCAAACTTTGTTTGTCTCAAACTGATTGAGCTCCTCTTGCATAGCAATAATCCAGTTGGGATCTTGTTCTGCATCTTGTAAGGATTGAGGTTCAATCTGAGAGAGAAAACAAGTGTGCATCATATTCTAATTAGCTTGATGCCTTGTTTGGACACCAGTTGATATGTCTCCAATTATTTGAGATCTGGGGTGATCTCTAATATTGACATAATCAACAGGCATAGTGGGATCAGCATTATCTGTAATTAATTCCTCTTGTGGAATATTATTTAATGCTTCCTTTTCAGTTACATCTTCACTGATTTCTTCATCACTTTCTTCATTGTCCTGCTGTAAAGGATTTAAAGATCCTTCCTTCTGTATAGCTAATTGATCTAGCTGCTCACAAAGTGTAGGTAGATCTAGCTGCTCACTGAGTGTAGGTACCTGCAGGTTTTCTTTGGTAGAAGAAATCTTCTCCTTCTAAAACATGTTAGTTTCATCAAAAGAAACATGCATAGATTCTTCAATTTTAAGAGAGGATTTGTTAAATATCCTATATGCTTTGCTGATTGATGAATAGCCTAAGAAAATTCCTTCTTCAGATTTTGGTTCAAATTTCCTAAGGTATTTTTTTGTCATTATTGTGAACAAATCATTTACAACCAAATGCTAAATAGTTAACTTTAGGTTTCTTCCCTTTAAGTAACTCATAAGGAGTCTTACCCTTAAGTTTATGTATCAAACTCCTATTCAACACATAAATTGCTGTGCTAACAGCCTCTGCCCAAAAGGATAGGGGCAAATTAGCATCTACAAGTAATGTTGTTGCTGATTCAATTAGAGTTCTATTTTTCCTTTCAACTACCCCATTTTGTTGAGGAGTTCTAGGAGCTGAGAAGCAATGCCTGATACCTTCCTTCTCACCGAATTCTTGCATGAGAAGAGACTCAAACTCAGTGCCATGATCACTTCTAATCAATGCAACTACAGTAGAGTACTCAATCTGTATGCTCTTAAGAAAGTCTGTAAGAACTTTAAAGTTATCTGACTTTTATCTCAAGAAGAACACCCAAGTGAATCTAGAGTAGTTATCGACAATAACTAGAGTGTATGAATTCCCCCCTAAACTCTTTGTTGCTATAGGTCCAAAAAGGTTCATATGTAGCAAGTATAAGATTCTAGGTGAATCACTTTTAGATAATGATTTAAAACTATTTTTAGTTTGCTTGCCTAGTTGACATGCCCTACAAAGACCTTCTTTCTTGTATGAACCAGATGGTAATCCTCTAACAAGATTGTCCTTAGATAATTTAGCAATGGTCCTAAGATTTACATGTCCTAATCTCTTATGCCAAAGTTCACTAGGTTTGCTTAATTGATTAAATAAACAAATTTCTGATTTTGATGAGTTGAAATTTACTAAATAGATATTTCCTTGCCTAATACCTGATAAAACAGTAATATTATCAAAAGAATTAATAAGGCATTTGGATTTATTAAAAGTTACTAGATACCCTTCATCACATAATTGACTTATGCTGATGAGGTTGTGCTTCAGTCCCTTGACATTAGCTACCTCTTTGAAGGTGACTTATCCAACCTTGACTTTTCCATATCCTTTTGTTTGTCCACAGTTGGAATCTCCAAATATTACTTTTGGTCCAAGCTTTGCCTTGTAGTTGTTCAGATTGGCCTTGTTTCCTGTCATGTGTTTTGAACAGCCACTATCCAAGTACCATTGTTCTTTTATTCTTGGATAGTTGTGTACCTGCAAAGACAGAAAAACAATCTATTTGTTCCTGACCCAGACTACCTTGGGTCTTTTTGAATTTCCACAAAAATCAGAAATAAAAGACATTTCAGGTTGGTCCTTATAACCTTCTGGATGATATCTCCTTGGAGGTATTATCCATTCAGTGAAAGGATTGATAGTATGTGAAGAATAAGAATTGTTCAGATTTGCTGTATATTTTCTGTTCGACGAATTGGTCTGAGTTCGTCGATCGCCGTTCGACGAATGAATATGCTTTCATCGAGCGTCGTTCATATAATGTCTATACAGGAAATCTATCATCAGAGTTCGTCGATCTCTGTTCGACGAAGTGAATTCATTTCGTCGAGCTCTGTTCGACGAATTCTGCTGAATTCCTTTATTCTTGACAACCTTACTTGAAATGTTTTTATTTACTTCTACAACCTCTTTGCTCTTAGCAGAGATGAATTTTATTGGTGTAGATAATATATTTTTCTTAATCAGATGTGGCTCACTTGATGAAGCACCCAAGCCTAGTTTGATATTAATTCTAGCATTAACAGTGCTTGTTATGTCCATCAGTTTGATGCTTCCCCCATTTAGGGATTCTTCAAATTTCTGGCCTCAGAAAGTTTATTCTCAAGGAGAATAATCTGTTCTCTAGAGGTAGCCAAATCTTTCTTAAGATTTATATTTTCTTCACTTATTTGATTCATTTCAGCTAGCTTATTTCTGGGAGAGATTATCTCCTTCTCAGATTTGAGTAAGTCTAAACAAAGAACCTTGAATTCATCTTTAAATTCAACTGAAGTAAAATCAAAGTTAGATATTACCTGATCTGCATCATTGTCAGCTTCAGCTTCTGATTCTTCTTCTTCTGAGTTGTTTGAAGAGGCACTTGCTGACTCACTACTTGAGTCATAAATTGCCATCAGGCACTGATCATTCTCATTTAATTCTTCTTCATCATCGGATGAGCTTGATGAAGATTATGATTCAGTTTCACTCCAAGTTTCTGCTACAAATCCTCTTCCCTTGTGTTTGTGCTTGTGGGAGGAAGATTTGCTGTAGTGCTTCTTGTCTTCCTTTTCTTTTCTCTTTTCCTTCTTGCCCTTCTTGTTTTGATTCTCTGGACAGTCAGGTACAATGTGTCCTAGTTTCCTGCAACCAAAACATATAATTTCTTTAGATGGAGCTTTGTCATACCTTGATTTTTCATGGCTCCTGGATGACTTTCTCCTGAAGTCTTTTCTTGCCATCTTGTAGAATCTGTTGGCAAGTAGACTCATCAACTTCTCATTGTCAAGAGTCTCTCCTTCTTCTTCTGTAGCTTTGAAGGCAATGCTCCTTTCCTTCTTTGTTGCTGGAGAAGAAGTGGACTGTTCAGCTTCTCTGGATTTGACAAGCTGCTCATAGGACTTGAGCTTGACTAACAATGTTTCAGTAGTAATCTCATTGAGGCTTCTGGCATCCTTGATAGGCCAGATCCTAGAGTCCCAAGTGCTGGGGAAGCACATTAGGATCTTGTCATTTATCTCAGTGATAGAGATCACTTTGTCCAAAGATTTCAGCTCATTAACTATGAGACTGAGCCTATTATATATATCAGCAACTAACTCAACTTCTCCCTTTTTGAAGTTCTCATACTGAGAAATGAGGTGGGATCTCCTGTCCTTTCTTTCATCAGCAGACCCTTCAACCATATTGTTCAGTGATGTCCAGATCTCTCTTGCAGAAGTGCATTCTACCACTCTTTGAAAAACGACATCAGACATTGTTTGAGCCAGAATGTTCATGGCTTTTGCATCAGCACTCCTTTGCTTTTTCTGGGCTTCAGTCTACTCAGGTGGTGGAACAGCGTTGTTTGTTGTTGTGGTTTCAGCACTAGTTGTGGCAGTGGGAGCTGGAGGTCCTGTCAAAATCACATTGAAAATTTCTTCATCAATAGAGTTCATGTATAACCTAATCCTTGCTTTCCAGAGTGGAAACTTATTGAGATTGCACATAGAAGGTCTTGTGCTTGAATACTCTTTGCTTTGTGCCATGAGTTTTTAAAACAAAAAATAATAAAATAAAGCTCTAAATAAATTAAGATCTAATTGATCTTTATGATTCAGGTGTAAGCCTTTAAAATAAAATCAACTACCCTCTGATACCAATTGAAAGTGGAGGTTAGATCTTAATGTTACTCTAGAGGGGGGGGGGGGTGAATTGAGTATTAAAAACTTTTTATTAGTTTTATTGCGGAATTGAAAATATTGATATATATATGTGTATATTGAGTGAGTAATAAAAACAAACACAAAGAAGGCACACAGCACAAACAGAAAAGTAAAACAATCATAAAAGACACAAAGAGCTATAGTAGTTCCCCAATCAACCTGGGTACATCTACTCTTCTACCACCCTTGGTAGGAATCCACTAGGATTTTTGTTCAGGTGCCCTAACACCAATGAGCTTTTGATAAGGTGCCCAAAAACCAAGCTGAATTTTTGATCAGGTGTCTTGCCACCAAGAGATAAACTTTTGAAGGGAGTTTTAACCCATTACAAAATGGGATGGAAAGGTTTAGATTGTTCTTCTTTGTCAACTATCTAAGAGAAGACTCTAGTGGATGATGATGCAGAAAAGGCTTCCTCTGTCTGATATGAATCTGTTTGACAGTAAAATAACTGGAAGCTTTCTTGAAAATAAATCTTCCTTTAGCTGATGAATATGAGAGAATAAATCCTTCAGATTTTTTTTGCTCTTTTGAAGATCTGAACTTGCAGCAAATGACTGAGAGAAGTATTGTTGAAGATGTTCTCAGTATGTAAGAGCTGCTGGAGGAAGAAGATGAAGATCTGTTAGCTTTTTGTTCTTCTTGTTCTTCCTGTATTTCTTCCTTTCTTTTTCCTTTTTCTATACAGCTTTTTGAAAATATGTTCTGTATTGATACTTGTCGTGAAAGCTGAGAGATAATTCTGTATATCTTCTTTCCTTTTCTTTTGATAAGATTTGAAAATCAAATCCCTTGAATTATGGAATAAATTAATCTGTAATCAATCTTTTTGGGAACTGTACATCAGCTGCGCCGTATTCTCTTTCCTTTTCCATGAAATGTCCTTTTACGAGAAATGTCAACGGCTATAATCTTGAAAGAATAAAAGAAATATATTATCTTACTTATCTGATATAAAAGTGTCGTTGATGTAGTCGATCTGAGTTCAGAGAATGGAATACTATAATCTTCCTGAGATTTCTGAACTTAAATAAGAATTCTTCGATCTGAAAAAAATTCGTCGATCTCAATAATTTTTGTCTAGCATTGATTTGTCGACCGCTGAACTGAGCAAAATTGTCGACCGCTGAGATGGGATCGTCGACCGCTGAGACGGCTAGATTTTGTCGACCACTGAGACGGGATCGTCGACCGCTGAGACGAGATCGTCAACCGCTGAGACGCTGAGCTGCTGAGACGAGCTTGAAGCATGTCGTTCGTCGAACGCAGAATGTAAGCCGTTCGTCGAACGCAGAGAGCAGTTCGTCGAACGCAGTGTGGAGTTCGTCGAACGCAGAATCTGAATGAATTTTTGAGTTCTAACAGCCTAAATTCTTGACCCATTGACTATACATTGGGGTCAACTTGATCCTAGTCAATCAGATAGTGATCCTAGCCCAAATCAGAAATAGGGTTGTTCCAACAAACCCATTCTGTAATGCCTTGGTAATCCAGACGGTGATCGAAAACTTCACGGTCTTTTCAATCTTGGTCGACAATGGGAGCTCTGTGAATGTGATCTTCAAGAAATCCTTTGACGCGTTGGAGGTGGAAGCGAAGAGGGTGCGGGACTCAGATGGACCCCTGTTTGGGTTTTCGGGGGAATGGAAAGAGGTCAAGGGAGGAGTCGGCCTCCAGGCAACGTTGGGATGGGTCCTCGGGAACTGTCAGTTCGTCATCGTTGATGCTCCAAGAAGCTACAATGCCATATTTGGATGCCCTCTCATCAGCACCTTCTGGTGTGTTCCCTCTTCCTTCCATCAGTGCTTGAAGTTCCGCAGTGGAGGAGTCCAGGTCCGGATCCGGGGGGATGCAAAGGTGGCGAGGGAATGTTATGTGACTGCCGTGAACACTATCTCCTGGATGCCGGAGGCTGAAAATGTGGGTAGAGAGATGAAGGGGTCGAAGGAGCCAGAAGGAGAAGGAGAGAGCATCACCCAAGAAGATGAGAAGGAAATGGCTGAGGATGAGCGTGCCGAGCCAATAGAGGAGGAGGTTGCGGTGGAAGAAGAGACCCTGGCCAAATAAAGGGAGGCAAGGGGCAGATGGGAAGAGCTGGCTCGGCTTGAGTCGGCGGAAGAAGTGGTCGAGATGGAGGTCACCACCCAGGATGGGAGAGTGGAGAAAGTGCGGGTCAGCGGGGGCCGGACCGGAGGACAGGAAGAGGATGCTAGAGTGCATCTAGAGGAACATGGACATCTTCGAATGGAGCGCGGTGGACATGACGGGCATCGATGCAGACGTAGCCTGCCTCTGACTCAACCTCGAGCCAGGGGCTCGCCCCATCAGATAGAAGAGGAGGGTCATCGCCAACAAGCTGGAGGGGCCGATCCGCGAGGAGGTGGAGAAGCTCCTCAAAGCAGGTTTTGTATCGGAGATCCAGTACCCAGGCTGGGTCTCCAATGCCGTCATGGTAAAAAAGGGCAATGGCTACTGGTGTATGTGTTTCAATTTTTCTCTATTAAACAAAGCCTGCCCTAAGGATTGTTATCCTTTTCCTCAAATCGACGCGCTGGTTGACTCAGTTGTCAGTTTTTCTTTAATATCTTTCTTAGATGCCTTTTCAGGTTATCATCAGATTAGTATGCATCCTCCGGACATCAAAGACTTCTCCTTCATCACAAGAGAAGGTTGTTATAGCTATAATATGCTGCCATTCGGGCTAAAGAATGCAGGGGCAACATACCAAAGAATGATGGACCGGGTCTTCTGGGAGCAAAGACGGAGGAACTTTGAGGTATACATGGATTACCTCATGGCGAAGAGCAAGGATGTGAGCTCCAACCTATAGGACCTCAAGGATACCTTCGCCACACTGTGAAGATTCAAGATGAGATTGAATCCCTTAAAATGTATCTTCGGGGCTAGTAAGGGAACTTTTCTGGGTCATCTTCTTACCCCAATAGGGGTGGAACCTAACCCGGACAAAGTTAAAGACATAATGGAGCTAGGATCGCCGCGAAATACTAAGGAAGTCCAACGCCTGACAAGGAAACTCGTGGGGTTAAGTAGGTTTCTCTCCTGGGCTAGAGAGAAATGCTCCCCTTTTTTTAAGGTGTTGCAAGGCATTCAGAAATTCGAATGGACGAAGGAATGCGAGGAGGCTTTCCAGTCTCTGAAGATCCAAATCACCAAGGCTCCGCTACTCCAAGGTCCTAAGGAGGGAGAGGGTCTAGCACTCTATCTCGGAGTCAGGGCTGAAGCCGTGAGATCCATTTTGGTCCGGGAGGAGGGCAAGAAGCAGCTGCCCATTTATTACATAAGCAGGTTTTTGAAGAAGGCAGAGCTCCGATACCCGATTTTGGAGAAGCTAGCTTTCACTCTGGTCGTCTGGGCCAGGAATCTCAGGCCGTATTTCCAGGCCCATTTGATCCAAGTGGTGACTGACCATCCCCTTTGCAAAATCTTCGAAGGGGTGAAGCACTCGGGGAGGCTTGAGAAATGGTCAATAGAGTTAAGTGAGTTCGACATCACTTTTGTCCATCGGCTGTCGATGAAGGCTCAAGCGGTCACGGATTTCATAGGGGACTACATGGTCGAAATGGAGGAGGGCCAAGCCCTTCGTCACAACCCTTGGAAGATGTTGGTCGATGGGGCATCAGGCAAGAATTCTTTAGGGGGATGGGTGATTTTTGAGAGCCCTCACGTAGTGAAAATTGATCAGGCGCTAGTGATACATTTCCCCATCACCAACAACCAGGAGGAGTATGAAGCAGTGATCGCCGACCTACGTCTGGCCCAGGAGTTGGGGGGTTCACGATGTGGAAGTCCTCACTGATTCACTGATAATAGCCTCACAAATCAAGGATGAGTTTGAGGCAAGGGAACCCACACTCATGAGGTATCTGGCCAAAGTAAGGGGTCTCATCGGAGCATTCAAAAACTTCTCAATCAAGCACATACCAAGGGAAGAAAGTGTCCCGGCAGATCGACTGGCCAAGTCAGGTCCTCGGGTTGGAGAGTCCCTGACAGATTTATTCTGCCCTTCGATCGAGGAAGGAGAACTCATGGACACAGAGCAACGGCCCTCTTGGCAACGGGCAAATTTCCTGAAGAGGTTTCAGATTAATGGCGCTTTCGGTACAAGTCCGCCTACTACGTGCTTCATGAAGGGGACTTGTATCAGAAGACTCTTTCAAGACTCTTGGCACGATGCATTTCCGAGGAAGAGGTCCCGAGGGTTCTAGGGGAGATTCATTCCGGCGAATGTGGCAGTCATTCGCAGAGCAGGACATTTGAAGCATGGATAATGATGTAGGGGTACTTCTGGCCGACCCTGAGCAAGGACGCGGCGGTGTTCGCCAAGAAATGCTGTAAGTGCCAGTTGTTCGCTCCACTTCAACTTTTGCCGGCGTAGAGGCTAAGGAGCATCACGGTACCCTGGCTCTTCACCATATGGGGGATGGATCTGGTAGGACATTTCCCTCAAGCCAGTGGGCAAAGAAGATTCCTCTTGGTCATGATCGACTACTTCTTGAAGTGGTTGGAGGTCAAGGTTATAGCCAAGGTCACCTCCCAGGTAATCTGCAATTTCATATGGGGGGAGATCATCTGCCGACATGGGCTTCCACAAGCCATAGTCACAGATAATGGTCCGCAATTCGCCAACGAGGAATTCATCCGCTTCTACAGCCAACTGGGGATAGACCTTAGGTTCGCATCCGTCTATCACCCTAGGAGCAACGGGCAGGTGGAGGCAGCGAATAAGATAATTGTAAACCTACTCAAAAAGAAGGTGGAGAACTTGAAGGGTAATTGGGTGGAACAACTTCACTCGGTTCTATGGGATCTAAGGATTACCCCCAACACCGCCACTGGTGAGATCTCCTTCTAGATCTCTCATGGTTGCGAGGTCGTCATTCCTGTGGAATTTGATGTCAAGACGCCGTGGGTAAGGGCAGCCTCAGATGGTGATGAAGAATGGAGAATAGGAAATGAGGAGGAGCTGCGACTCTCCTTGGACCTGATAGAGGAGGTCCGAGATCTTGGCGCCATTCTTCAAGAGGAAGTCAAGCGGCGGATGGCCAAATACTTTGACAAACACGTCCGGATCAAGCAATTCGTGAAGGGGGACCTCGTGTTGAAAAAGGTCTAATAGTTTATGTAGGATGTAGTCTTAAACACCTAGAGGGGGGGTGAATAGGTTTCATTTGTTTTAAGCTTTAGCCTAGCTGTTTTCTGAGTTAGTATTAGTAATAAATCAAGCACATATAAAACACACAAGCATTTATAAAGGTTCCTGAAGATAGGGTGTCTTGAGTAGTCCTCTTTCCTCCCTCACCTTTCTAACAATGCGTTAGACAAGGCCAACTTCTCCAAACTAAGCTCCAAGAGCCTACAACACAGATCCCAAAGGATCTCTCAGGTTTTCCTAAACCCTACCTCAGTAAAAGCAACCCTACCTCAGAGGAATCCACCTCCTACAACTCAGACCACCTCTTGGTCCTACCTCAAGCTGACCTCTCAGCTCTACAACTTAGGACAATCAGCCTTACACACTTAGGCAATAAAGCCCTACAGTCTCAGAACCCAAAGGCTCCTACAAATGATACAATTAGGTTTATAGATTGAAGGAAGAAGAGATCAAGCCTGTTCTTCTTCTTCTTGACAGCTGTTGTTGCAGACTTGAATCAGGGAGGAGAAGTTCAGCTCCAACTTGATTCTTCTTGATCATCTCTTCAGATGAAGGACTGGATCTACTTGCTCTATCTTGAGATGAATCAAGATGAGCTATCTCTTTTCTCCTTGCATCCTTGTGTGAGCTCAGTTCTTCGCTGTCGTTAATGGAACAGTATTGTTCTTGAGTTTGCGTGTTGGAGAGAAAGATCAATTGCAAAATTTGTTTGCACAACCCTAACTTATTCCATTTATACACCACTGACCCTCAACGACTCTTAGATGTCCTCCTGACATGTATGGGAGTGATTGGTGGTCCCCAATTTGCATTTCTGCAGCTTGCGCCAAAAGCAGAACCCGCCAGGTCACGTTTGAATCTGTCTCAGTGGTTGGGCTGAGATGGTCAGCCATCTCAGTGGTTGCTTTTGTCCCGTCTCAACGGATCCGCTGAGACAGACAATTGTCTCAACGGTTTCTTCTATTTGAAGCTCAGCTTGCCCAGACATCTTCTCTGCGGCTCCTGGTCTTGTCTCAGCAGTTCAGCTGAGACAGAGAGCTCGTCTCAGCTGATAATTCATTACATCATGGTGTGTCCTAGTCCTGCATACTTATGAGATAGAAATAGGGTTTATCAATACAACTTGTACTTAGCATTGAGTGTGTGGTCTCTTCAAATCAATGGAACATTGAGGGTCATTTTCCCAACAATATCCCCCTATTTGAAGAAGGCAGAACACCCTCAAATGCTAGAGTACATTACTCATAAATTATTGATAAGTGTTATTGCAATAATGAGTTCATCATATCATGCTCATTGCATCAATAATTTTATAACAGATAATGTTTATGAAAGTCATATTACTACAGAGTTTAATCTATCCATTAGTGTGGTTTGATAAACATGACAATGCAACACAAATAAATTTAACAAAAAATACCAGGGTAAAATTTAGATAAATCTCAGATTAACAATTCAGATAAAATAGTAATTCAAAGCTCAGTTTGCATTCATATATTCATAAAACATTTCAGACAAATTATAGTTCAATTATCATCCAAGCATTCATAAGATGTTTATATATTCATTTAGAATTTTCTTTTCTTAGAAGAGGAGCACTCAGGAATATCAGCAGCTGCTTCTTTTCCTTTAGCTGAGACCAGTTGGTCTGCTGCAGCATCCATGTTTTCAGCAACCACTTCTTCTTGGACTGGAGGCTCCTTATCTTCAGCAGGTACAGCCATGTCTTCAGGAAGATTGTTGGTTGTGTCCTTTTCAGCATTTGCTGCTTCAATCTCAGCTATCTTCCTCTTGTTCTCTTGCCTTTTAAAATACATGAATGGCTTTGGGATGTATTTAGATGGCATCCTTCTTGGGTTATCTTTTCTTACAAGGTTTGCTTTGAATACTTTATCTCTTTTTGTGTTCCTCTCTAAATGTTTTATCCATTCCTCAGATGGATATAGCTTATCAATGTCTTTGCTTATTTGGCCATGGCTTAGCTAGACATTTTGGATTATCTCTTTGGAGTCATCACTCCAATATTCAAAATAAGGGTCTCTACTGTTTTCATCCCTTTGTTTGGCCATGAATTCCTCAGTGAACAACACATGATCTCTTTCTCTTTTCTTTTTCAATCTCTCATTTTGTGTTATTGCCTCTTGATGAGGGAAATCCCAGTCTTTTGCCCTATTAACATCTAATATAGGAAGATTCAGAGCTATCCTTGTACCTTGTAGATCTGTTGATGGAGGTCTTGCTTAGCTGTTGTTATTGTGCCAGAGCGAGTTTGGGCTACATTCTCAAGGTCAGCTTGAAGTACATCTTTTAGCTTGCCAACTTCTTCATTCAGATGGGAAGAGGTGGCTCTTAAAGCAATGGATTGAGAGACAGTTGCAATTTCTACTCTCAGCTCTTCCTTGTACCTGTCAGCTTCTTCATTTAACTACATAGCAGTTGAATAGACATACTCTTGAAGATGATTGGTTGACTTCTCTATCACCTCATCTGTCTTACTTACATAATTCTTGACATATCCCATGTCCTTTTCTGACAGCTGGAGATGTTTGTCCATGGATCTTAGAATGGTATTCTGAGAAATTACTGATTTTTCAGCAAGTTCAAACCACCTGGTTATCTGTTTGGTGAGCATGTCAGTGTTTTCCTTTATTTCTTTCACCTCAATCAAGATCTCAGCTTTCACATTCAAGATGGACTGATCAATGTATCCCCTGACAGATGTAATTGATTGATCTACATGTGACTGCATGGTGGTGAGATGGGACTGTAGTAGCATGTTTATGGCACTGAGAAGAGCCTCATTGGGTTAGGTGGAGGAAGAGGCTTGCTGAATTTTGGTAACAGCATCTGGGGCATCATCCTGCTCATCTTCAGTGTTAGCATGTTGATGATCACTCAGATTGATATCATCAGCATTATCATCCTCCTCCCCCTCAGAGAGAGCATTCTTTTCCGTTGAGTCCAAGAATGCTGAGACATTGAGTTGGAGTTAGATTGAACTACTTAGAGGTTCTAAGGATAATATTGTAAGATTTACCTAGAACTTCATCTTTCTCTTTAGGAGGAGCATTCTACAACTCCTCCTCAGATAAATCAACTTGAATGGATGAATCTTGGAATAATAGAACAAGAATTGTAAAGTTAGATTTTATGATTCTGAATACTTAGCCTGGGTTTTTAGGGCTTACCTATAAGCTGATCTTTATCAGCTGATGGATCTTGTGGTTGCTCCCCCTCAGATGGGGCATTAGATGAACTTTGTGAAGGTAATGACCACAGGGCTGGTGCATTTTCAGGAATGTTTCTTATTCTTTCTTCAATACTGAGGATAATTGTGATAATCTGACCTTATAAATTTGGAGGTGATGGTCTTGTACTCACATCATCATCATCATCATTGATTTTTGTAATATCAATGGGTGATGGTTCTTGTTGATACTCCCCCTTAGATGAAGCACACATCAGTGCTTGAGGATCTGGGTTCCACATTAATTAAATATCAGATTTGACTAACTATTGTTATTAGCTATGATTAATGAGTTAGGAGGAGTTGAATTAGTTACCAGAAGTTATGACTTTGTCCAGCTGTTGTGGATGGACAGATTCAGTTGGCAGGTCATTTGGTGTAGCCTCTTTGTCAAGAATGCTGTGTGACCCAATGTCAGCACTAGCATCTTCATCTTTGTCTGAATGATCAGACTTAGAACCGGACATGATCAGCCTTGTTTTCTTAGAAGATGAGGGGGTGGTCTTCTCTTTTCCTTTAATTTCAGAGGGCTGACTCATAGGCAATACCTTGGTGAATATTTCTAATGTTTTGATGTCCATTCTCTTAAGATAGTGAAGATTTGCTCCTTTGGATGTGTTGAACTTGTCAGGGTGGGTTTGCAGGAAGTATAAGGAGAGAATTCTTCCCATATTGGGTGCCTGAAGGCATTCCTTTATTCTTTGAAAGATGACCTCTCCCCAAGAGGTTTTCTTTTTTCAGAATTATTCTTGTCATGAGGTCAAACATGTACTTTGAGATTGTATCATGAGATCCTGGTTTGCACAGAATGGCTTTTCCCACAATATCTGATAAAAGTTTTCCCTTTTGGTTGAAAAATATCCTCTTCACTGAGCCAATTTTGGCATCATTGTACTCAGTCCATTTTAGAGCCTTTTTCTTCTCTTTTTCAGAGATGTCTTCCTCCTCACTTGGACTGCAGGATGGAAGATGTAATGCTTTTTGTAGTTTTGTTGGGGTTATCTTGATTATATCTTCTCCAATCATTGACTTGAGAGAGTATTTGGAGGTGGACAACTTGACATTACCAAACCATTCCAGAACTTCAGTTCTGAGAATGACAGGGTTCAGATAGCAGAAATTCTAGGCCTTGGTCTTCTAGGAGTTGAATCACTCCCTTTATTTCTTCTAGAGCATGGGCAAACCCATGCCTTACTATCTCATATCCTTCAAGAAGATCTTTAGAGCTTTTGGGAGCCATTGCAGTGGTGGAGGAATGCGCTGGGGTGGAAGAGTAGGTTTTTCATCTTGGCGGCTTGAACAGAAGGGTCGTGTGCTTTTCACAAATCAGATTGGCTATTTATATGGCTTAAGACTTAGGTAAAATTAAACCTAGTAATTGGATTTGATTGCTCTTATAATTGTAAGTGTAAATGAAACGACATCATATGGCTGAGTTCGACGAACACAAACTGAGTTCGTTGAACACAAAGCTGAGTTCGTCGAACTCAAGCTGGAGTTTGTCGAACACGAAGCTGAGTTCATCTGAAACTACATCATAAAACTGAGTTTGTCAAACTCAAAGCTGAGTTCGTCGAACTCAAACTGGAGTTCGTCGAACACAAAGCTGAGTTCATCTGAACTACATCATAAAGCTGAGTTCGTCGAACTCAAAGTTGAGTTTGTCGAACTCAAACTGGAGTTCGTCGAGCACAAAGCTAAGTTCATCTGAACTATATCATAAAGCTGAGTTCGTCAAACTCAAACTGGAGTTCGCCGAACACAAACTGGAGTTCGTCGAACTCAAACTGGAGTTCGTCGAACACAAACTGGAGTTCGTCGAACACAAAGCTGAGTTCATATGAACTACATCATAAAGCTGAGTTCGTTGAACACAAAACTGAGTTCGTCGAACTCAAAGCTGAGTTCGTCGAACTCAAACTCGACGTTCGTCGAACCCAGGAAAGAGTTCGTCGAACTGAGACTTTTCCCAGCTGTCTAAGTGCAACCTGAAGCTCAACTGAAATAGATTGTTCTAGTTAAGCTGATCATACTACTTTAAAATCATTAGAGATAGGATTACTGTAATGCCTAATCATGTCTCTTATAGGGTTGATGTGTCAACATTGTAAGTTATAACAAATCAATATTGGAAGAATGAAGTGTTTTACACTATTCTACATTTAACATTCCTAGTTCAATCTTGAAGGCATTAAACTTGGCCTCATCCAATAGCTCAGTGAAGATATCAGCCACTTGACTGTCAGTGGGGACAAATTCAAGGCAGATATCTTGAGATTCTACACGTTCTCTTATAAAATGATATCTTATTTCTATATGTTTAGTCCTGTTGTGAGAGCCAGGATTCTTAGCAATAGAGATTGCACTGAATGAGTCACAATAAAGAGGAGAGTTACTTACCTTTAGGTTGTAGTCCTCTAGCTGGTGTTGAATCCAAAATAGCTGTGCACAACAGCTCCATGCAGCAATGTATTTAGACTCACTAGTGGAGATAGCCATATTTGTCTGCTTTTTGATGCTCCATGATATCAACCTTCTTCCTAGGAATTGACAAGTTCCACTTGTGCTTTTCTCGTCTTCTTTGCAGCCTGCAATATCTGCATCTGAAAATCCAGTTAGTTCAAAATCCAGTTAGTTCAAAATCCAGTTCTTAGGGTACCAAAGGCCAAGATGTAGGCTTCCTTTAAGGTATCTCAGAATCCTCTTTGCAGTTGAGTAGTGAGATTCCTTAGGACATGCCTGGCACCTAGCACACACACATGTAACATACATAATTTCTGGTCTACTAGCACTTAAATATAACAGGGATCCAATGATGCACCTGTACATGGATTCATCAAAGGCCTTGCCCTTCTCATCCTTGTCCAGGGAAATGTTGGACCCATGGGAGTTTTCATGGTGGAAGTTGATTCCATCCCAAACTTCTTGATAAGCTCTCTAGTGTACTTGGTCTTGTTGGATCTGATGGCACCCTTAGAGGGGGGGGGGGGGGGGGGGTGAATAAGGGGTTTAATGTTTTTGGAATAAACTTACAGATTTTTATTAATAGAAAGATTTTTACAGAAATATTCAAAATGATTTTCTTTATGAAATATAATTCCAGAAAAATTAGATATACTGAAAAAGAATTTTATATATCACAAAAAAGATTACAAGGATAAAATTTCAATAACGCTTGAAATTTGAGGCGACAACTTGAAAATCTCTTTTTGTTCCTTCACCGGTCCTCCTCCCAAGGACCGGTTGGCTATAGCCTATCTATCCCCAGATAAGGCCTCTAGCCACCCCCTAGATCTACCCTTGACCTAGTCGCCACACACAAGGTGGCGAATTACCCCCTAAGCCGCACAAGGACCTAGTCGCCACACACAAGGCGGCGAATTACTACATTTACAAGAAAATATAAAAGGATAAAGACAAAATAAGAACAAATGACTCCCTAGAATGAAGAGCGCTGAAGGAGATGTTGAAGATACGCCATGATCACGTCGGAGTTGAAGCGAGCGTCCTTCTTCAAATTTGCCTTAGGAAATCTCCTTCTCACTCTTGTTCCTCAATGTTGGTGTTGGGAGTTCTCTCTGAATTCGGAATGAAAATGCTCTCTCAAATCTCTGGAATGAAGGCTTCAATGCATCTATCTTGAGAAAACGAAATCAGGTCTTTAAATACACACAGGAGCTAACACGCGGCGTTAAGAGTTAACGACAGCGTTAAGCACTGTGTACGGCATTTGCTGAAATTGTGCAAACCGTCGGGATCATAGCAGAAACTAATTTCGTCGAACGAAACTCATTTTGTCGAACGCGCTTTCGTCAAACGGAATCCCATTTCATCAACCGCAATTTTCGTCGACCGGAACCTCATTTCATCGAACACCATTTCGTCGTGCGGCATCAAATTTCATCGAACGTCTTCAAATTTCGTCAAACGTCTTCAAATTTCGTCGAACGTCTTCAAATTTAGTCGAACGCAGTTTCGTCGACCGGCATCACATTTCGTTGAACGTCTTCAGATTTCGTCGAACGTCTTCAAATTTTTTCGAATGCATTTTCGTCATCCGACATCACATTTCGTCGAACGTCTTGCTCCCAGCGTTATGACCTAACATCTGGCGTTGTCTATGGCTTCTCGACGGATTCATTCTCGACGACATTTCTTCTTGGCGGATTCCTTCTCAACGGAAGTTAACGCGGGGGCGTTAACAACTACCGCGGGCGTTAGCTCTCTTTTCAGAGAATCATCATCAATCAGCATCCTATTCATAGGGTTATATAACTATAGTACCTGCACACTATAGACACAAGCAAGATCAAATACATAGTGTGATTTGTTATTTCTCAAACTAAGAGAAGTGGAACACAAGCTCCAACAATCTCCCCCTTTTGATAATAACAAATCCACCAATAAGAAATAAAATATAATTAAAGTAGTGTTTATAGTAAATGTTAAGCGTTATAAACATGCATACTCCCCCTACATGAATGCATTTCCTAATGAACTCCCTCTAAATAAAAGATTTCTTTGTTTGCACAAGACACTTTATAATTCTTTCCAAGGTGCTCAACCTCACAATGCTCATTAAGACTTATCAGGAGGTTCAAGTAGTGCTTGGTGGAGTTATCCTTGTCATTAATTGTTTTCTTTTTAGTTTTAGTGATCAAGGACTCTGAATTCACTTGTGTTGCAAAGATAGCATTTTTAATTTTATTTACCACATTTCTCGAAATACAAGTGATTGAAAAACAAAGAATTCAAGACAGAATTCAATGTTGTGTAGGTAAATTATTTATGAATTTCAAAATAAGATCTTATGCTACACAATCATGCAAAAATAAGATTTACAACACATGTAGATTAACCAAAAAGGTGTAAGTGAGAAAATAATTATCAAAAATAATAACTTTACTCATACTTAGAGGCATGTAAAAACATTTCTACATATGTAATCTATACTCAAATTCTTTGCACATTTTAAGATATTTTCAAGGCATGATAAAATCAAAACAATGTTTTTATGAAACTTGAAGGATTAAATTAAACAGTGTAAAGAATATTGAAGCAATATATATAATCATCCTTGAAATCAACATTTATGCATGTTGAAGCCATGCGGTCTCAAAGAGTTGAAGTCGAGCGGTCTCGTGCCAGCGGTCTGTGCGGTCCCCCAGCACCAGAACGCGCCTTCTCCTCAGAAGTGCGAGATCGTGTTATATGAAGATCAGCGGTCTCCAGCTCCATCAAATAATAGTTTGATAACTGCGGTCTGTGCGGTCTCCAAGCACCAGACCGTGCTCTCCTCAGAAGTGCGAGATCACGTTGTATGAAGATCTGCGGTCCCTAGCTCAATCAAATAATAGTTGGATAACCATGGTCTGTGCGGTCTCCCCGAATCAGACCGCCATCTCTCCTCAGGAATACCAGATCGCTTCATGTGAAGAGAAGCGATATGGTACCCCCGGCATCTCTTTTACGGGGGAGTGTTCGCTAGAGCGGTCTCACAATCTATTGGCCTTCTCGGTCACACGACCTTCCTTCTGTCGTGTGATCGCCAGTCTTCTCTCCAGACCGCGGAAGTCGCTGCGGTCTCATTCTCCCTGACTGCCTGACCGCCCAGTTCTCTTTGTGTATTGTATTTGTATTTAATCCCACATTGTGTATTTGGTTTTTTCTCTTTCCCTCCTAGTCTATATAAAGGAGGCAATACTCTTGTAATACTTAGATTTTTTGGAAATAAAAATTCTGTTATTTCCAAGTTATCACATGGTATCAGAGCTTGCAATGATCCTTGTGTTGTGAGCTCTCTCTCTTCGGCCGGTCTCTCTCCCTCCAGTCCGTGTGATCTCCCTTGTTTTTCGTCCTTCTTGCCGCGAGACCGCGCGATCTGCCTTTCCTCCTGCCGATCTCTTCTCATGGGAACCCCTTCTGAGAATGTTCTCACCTCCACTCCCGTGGCTACTCCACCTTCTACCTCTACTACCTCTATCTCTATTTCTGGCAATCTTGGCACCTCCTCCAAGCTCACTGGCTCTAATTATCGTGATTAGAGCGTCTCCTTCACCTTCCTCTTACGCTCTCAATGCAAAAAACACCATCTCACCAATGATCCTCCTCTCAAAGGGTCTGCTACCTTTGATGATTGGGATGCTAGTGATGCTCTGGTCCGCACCTGGCTTGCTAACAGTCTCTCTGATGAGTGTCTTCCTATCATTTGTCATGATGAGACCATCAAAGCAGCTTGGAACCATCTTGCTGCACTTTACTCCAAATCTGCCAAAACCTCCCGCATCTACACCTTGTATGCTGATCTCTTTGCCTGCCCAACCATGGATCCCACCATAGCATATCAAGAGGTTCAGGCCCTTGGGGCTGAACTCCTTCAGCATCGTCCCTTCTCTGTTGATCTTGCAGAGCAGCATAAACACTTCCAGGAGCTTTTAGTTGTGTGTTACCTTCTCCGTCTTCCTGAGTCCTATAATATGATTCGACAACAAATTCTTGGGGAAGCTGACTCTCCAACCCTTGACGCCACCGCTGCTCGGGTTTCTGCTGTTACCTCTCTTCTCCAACGACCCTTGTTATCTTCTCCTCCTCCTCTAGAGAGCTTTGCTCATCGGGCTGAACGTGGTCACCCCGGTGGTCGTGGAGGTTCTATTGGTGGTCGCGGACCTCCTCGGTACATATGTTCTCATTGTGGTCAGAAGGGTCACACTATTGACCGCTGCTATCTCAAGCATCCTCACCTTCGCCCCACTGCTGTGACTCATTATCCTTGTACTACACAACTGTCTGCTTCTATTGCTACCTCCTCAGGTAGCGTGCATATGGTTATTGAAGGTAAGTGGCTTATTGATTCTGGAGTAACAAATCATATGACAGGGAACCCTCACCTTTTCTTATAGTTACTAGAACACAATAATTTGCCCCCTGTTCTAACAGCAGATGGTTCCCCCTCACATGTGTGTGGGACTGGAATAGTTCAAGTCACTCCAACGATCTCTCTTAAAAATACTCTTTATGTTCCTACATTTCCTTGCAACTTACTATCAGTCAAGGATCTAACTCAACAGTTACAATATTCTATTATATTTACTCTGAATAACTGTTATTTTCAGGATCTGCACACGAAGGAGACAGTTGCTACTGGGACTCAGAGTGGAGGCCTCTACTTCCTTGACATTCTTGCTGCTGATTTTGCGTCCACAACCTCTGATTCTCTCGATCAATGGCACCTCCGTCTTGGTCACCCTCCACCTCGGCTGTTGTATCAACTTCTACCTCACCTCGCCAATGATACCTCTCCTCTCAACTGTGAAGCTTGTCAACTTGGAAAGCACAATCGGGCTTCTTATCCTGCCAAGCATGGTCGTAGATTGACTCGTCCCTTTGATCTAGTTCACTCTGATGTCTAGGGTCCTTCTCCTACAAAGACTGTGGGTGGGAGTAGTTTGTATTTTGTTAATTTTATTGATGAGTTTTCTCGATGTACTTGGGTGTATCTTTTAAAAGAACACTCTGAACTATTTACTGTTTTCTCAACCTTCTATAATGAAATTTCCACTCAATTTCGAGTGTCTATCAAAGCTATTCGCACTGATAATGCTAAAGAATATATCTCTCATCATTTTTTTGAGTTTTGCATGAATCATGGCATTATACATCAAACTAGTTGTCCTTATACTTCTCAACAAAATGGGATATCGAAACGTAAGAATCGTCATCTCCTTGACATGACTCGCACCTTACTCTTCCAGATAAATATGCCCAAAAACTATTGGGGTCATGCCATCCTCATCTCCTGCTATCTCATTAACCGCATTCCCTCCGCTCTTCTTTAAGGCTCCACACCTTTTTCTCTTCTATATCCTACCTTGAAACCTTTCTCGTTACCTCTCAAAGTCTTCGATTGTACTTCGTTTGTCCACACTCCTTCACCAGGACGGGACAAACTCTCCCCTCGGGCAGTTAAGTGTGTCTTTGTTGGTTACTCTCCCACTCAAAAAGGTTACCAATGCTATGATCCTGTTCTTCGCAAACAATATGTTTCCGCTGATGTCACCTTCTTTGAAAATATACCATACTTTTCTCACTCTTCCACCTCTCTGCTACCTACAACCCATCCAACACCTCCTATCATTCACTCCCCACCAACAACACCTCCTCTCCCAACTCCACCACCTCCTCCTTTCACTCCACCATCTACAGAGTCTCCTACCGATTGTCCTCCTACTCTGGGGCCTCCTCTCCCAACTCTTGTGCCAGCACTATCTTCTTCCGATGATGACATTCCTGCTAATACTGTCACTACTACAGACCTCCCTATTGCCCTTCGAAAGGGAGTTCGCTCATGTATGCAACATTCTATTCATGATGTTGTGAATTATGCTCAACTCACCCCCTCTGCTAGGGCATTTGCTATTGCTATTTTAGATATTGTCATTCCAGCTAATTATCAGGATGCTCTTGCTATCCCACAGTGGAAGGCCGCCATGGATGAAGAAATAACCACTCTTCAAGTCCGTGGCAAGTGGACCCTTGTTCGTCCACCTCTTGTGGTAAATATTGTTGGATGTAGATGGGTCTTTATGATCAAATACCGTGTCGATGGCTATGTAGACCGCTACAAGGCTCGCATGGTTGCCAAAGGTTTTACTCAGACATATGGCGTTGACTTATTTGACACCTTCTCCCTTGTTGCTCTCCTTACAACCATCAGGGTCCTCTTCTCTGTGGCCGTCAACAAAGGGTGGCAACTCTCTCAATTGGACGTCAAGAATGCCTTTCTTTATGGTGATCTTCAAGAGGTAGTTTTCATGGAGCAACCTCCAGGGTATGTTGCTCTGGGGGACACTCATGTATATAAGCTAAAGAAGGCTATCTATGGTCTAAAGCAAAGTCCTCGTGCCTTATTTGAAAAGTTTAACAATGTAATCAAGGTAATTGGATTTGCCCGCAGCTCTGTAGATCACTCTCTCTTCGTTCGCAAGACCTCTCATGGAATGGTTGTTCTGGCTGTCTACGTTGATGACATCCTTCTCACTAGAAATGATATTGAAGGTATCACCCTTACAAAGAAACAGCTCCTTCAACGCTTTGTAACCAAAGACATGGGGACTCCAAAGTATTTTTTGGGTATTGAGATCTCAAGAAAGCAGAGTCTGTTGTACTCTCACAACGTAAGTATGCTATTGACCTTTTGAAGGAAACATGTCTTCTTGGTGCTAAACCAGCTAAGTATCCAATGGCAATAGGAGACTCCAAACTCTGGAGTGACAACTCTCCACCTCTACTTGATAGCACTAGATACCGTCGTCTTCCAGGCAAGCTCATCTACCTAACTGTAACAAGACCTGATATTTATTATGTCGTTGGGAAGGTCAGCCAATTCATGCAAGCCCCAAGGGAATGCCATCTTCAGGCTGCTCTAAAGATATTGGAATACGTTAAGGGATCTCCAGGAAAGGGACTTTTATTCCAAAGAAACAACCATCTCAAGATAGAAGCCTACTAAGATGCTAGCTACGCTGATGATAAAGGAGACAGAAAATCCATGTCTGGGTTCTGTACATTCGTGGGAGGAAATCTTGTGAGCTGGAAGAGCAAGAAACAAGCAGTAGTATCCAGATCGAGTGCTGAGGCCGAGTACAGGAGCATGGCCCAAACTACATGTGAATTGAAGTGGTTACGAACTCTCCTTCTAGATTTTGTAGAAGTTTACAACCATCCCTTGCCAATGTTCTGTGACAATAAAGCTGCAATCTATATATCTCAAAATCTAGTCTTTCATGAGAGAACCAAACACATTGAAGAGGACTGTCATTTTATCAGGGAAGAAATCTTGAAGAAATAAATCTGCACTCCATTCGTAACTTCGGATAAAGAGCTGGCTGATATCTTCACCAAACCCATATCTTCATCCTTCTCTGATTTGTGCAACAAGCTAGGCATGATTGATATATATGCTCCATCTTGCGGGGGAGTGTTTAAGCCATGTGGTCTCAAAGATTTGAAGCCCAGCGGTCTCGTGCCAGCGGTCTGTGCGGTCCCCCAACACCGAACGCGCCTTCTCCTCAGAAGTGAGAGATCGCATTGTACGAAGATCAGCGGTCTCTAGCTCCATCAAATAACGGTCTGATAACCGCGGTCTGTGCGGTCTCACAGCACCAGATCGCGCCTTCTCCTCAGAAGTGCGAGATCGCGTTGTATGAAGATCTGCGGTCCCCAGCTCAATCAAATAACAGTTGGATAACTACGGTCTGTGTGGTCTCCCAGAATCAGACTGCTGTCTCTCCTCAGGAATACCAGATTGTTTCATGTGAAGAGAAGCGGTCTGGTACCCCCCGCATCTCCTTTACAGGGGAGTGTTTGCCAGAGCGGTCTCATGATCTATTAACCTTCTCTGTCACACGACCTTCCTCCTATCGTGTTACCGCCAGTCTTCTCTCCAGAACGCGGAGGTCGCTGTGGTCTCATTCTCCCTGACTGCCTGACCACCCAGTTCTCTTTGTGTATTGTATTTGTATTTAGTCCCACATTGTGTATTTGGTTTTTCTTCTTTCCCTCCTAGTCTATATAAAGGAGGCAATACTCTTGTAATACTTAGATTTTTTGGAAAAAAAAACTATTATTTTTAATTTCTCACAATGCATATAAAAAAAATTTTAATTTTGAAGGAAATACCAACTGTTGAAAACACACAAAAAATTGAGCATAGAAGCTAACGCCAGGCATTAACTTCATAATGCCGGGACAGGGTACTAAATTTTTACTTTTTGAAAAAATCATTTTCATGATTCATTGGTAATATAAATATGCCTTCTTACAGTTGAAATTTCTGACATTATGAAGTTGATATGAAGGCTTTGTTAGCGTGTTTTTGGTGGTTTTCCAATAGTTTTTACATTTTTTATTGAATTTTAAATTTTTGAAGAACAAACATGCAAACAAATATAACAAAGTACATAAAATAATTTGATAGCTTTTTATAAGGGTTAAAGTGACATTTCTAAGACACCTAATTCTAACCTAAGCATGTGAAAACGTACATTGGGTAGAGGTTTTGTAAAGATGTCGGAAATTTGTGATTCTGTTCCTATAAAGCTAATTTTAACATGTTCTTTCTTAATATGATCCCTAATAAAATGATGTCGGACATCTATATGTTTAGATCTAGATTGATGTACGAGATTGTTTGTGAGATCTATAGCGCTCTTGTTGTCACACTTTAATTCTATGTTATTTAGATGAACACCAAAGTCTTCTAATGTTTGGGTCATCCACAAGGCTTGTGCACAACAACTACCTAGTGCGATAAATTCGGCCTCGGTGGTGGAGAGGGCAACAAAATTTTGTTTCCTACTCGACCATGATATAAGTGAAGGGCCTATAAAATGACATGTGCCACTAGTGCTCTTACGATCTAATGAACATCCCGCATAGTCCGAATCAGAAAAACCGTGTAGAATAAAACAATTAATATGAGGATACCATAAGCCTAATCTAGATGTTCCGATTAGATATCTAAAAATACGTTTAACCGCTTTCAAATGTGATTCTCTTGGGTTAGCTTGAAATATAGCACATAAGCAAACGAAAAACATAATATCGGATCTAGATGCGCTTAAATATAACAATGAGCCTATCATCCCTCTATATAATTTTTGATCAATAGAAATACCGGCTTCATCTTTTCCTAATTTTAGTAAAGCACTCATTGGTGTATTAGCTTGTTTTAGGTTTTCAAATTCAAATCTTTTAAGAATATCATGAACATATTTAGTTTGACAAATAAATATACCATCTTGTTTTTTTGAGATTTGAAATCCTAGAAAATAAGTGTGTTCTCGTACCAAGCTCATTTCAAATTCATTTTTCATCACTAAAATTACTTTATTACATAACTCTTCATTAGTGGCTCCAAAAATGATATCATCTACATAAATTTGCAATATAATCAAATCATTATCTACATGCTTAATGAAGAGTGTATTATCCGCACTTCCCATTTTATAACCGTGCTTTATCAAAAATAATGTCAATCTATCATACCAAGCACGTGGCGCTTGCTTTAATCCATAAAGCGCTTTTTCTAACTTATAGACATGATTGGGAAATTTTTCACTCACAAAACTGGGGGGGGGGGGGGGGGGGGGGGTGTTCTACATAAACTTCTTCTTTTATAATCCTGTTCAAAAAGGCACTTTTAACATCCATTTGAAACAATTTAAATCTTTTGAAACTCGCAAATGCAAGAAAAATTCGAATAGACTCAAGGCGAGCAACGGGTGCAAAAGTTTCATCAAAATCTACCCCCTTCAATTTGTGAATACCCTTGTTCAACTAGTCTAGCTTTATTCCTTGTAATTTTAGAGTCACCATCTAGTTTGTTTTTGAAAATCCATTTGACACCTATAGCCGGATAATTAGATGGCCTCTCTACTAAATTCCAAACCTTGTTACATTCAAATTAATTTAATTCATCATTCATAGCTAAAAACCAAAATTCATCATTTAAAGCGGTTGAAACGTTTTTTGGTTCTATTTCGAATACGAAACAAAGGTTTGAAAAAGACTCATGTAAAGAAGAACGAGTACTTACAACTTTTGATGGTTCTCCTATCACAAGCTCCTTTGGATGATCCTTAGAAAACTACAACATGCTTGGAGGAACATATTCTACTATCTCATTTTCTTTCTCATCTTTTTCTTCTTCTCTTTCTCCAAGTGATTCATCATCCTCATGCTCCAAAGGGGAAATAGGTTCATCTTCATTTCATGTATGATTAGAATCTCCACAAGGAACAAACTCATCAAATCTTACATGTATAGACTCTTCAACTACTTTAGTTTTTTTATTATATATTCTATAAGCCTTGCTAGTTGAAGAGTAACCAATAAAAATTCCCTCATCGCATTTTTCATCAAATTTTCCTAGTGCATCTTTAGTGTTTAAAATGAAACATTTACAACCAAACAGATGAAAATAAGATACATTAGGTTTTCTTTTAAAGTAAAGCTCATAAGGTGTCAATTTTAAAATAGGACGAAACATGACACGATTAATGATATAACATGAAGTATTAACCGCTTCGGCCCATAATGATTTAGGCAACCCATATTCACAAACAATAGTGTGTGCTAGCTCTTGAAGGGTTCTATTTTTCCTCTCCACTACACCATTTTGTTGTGGGGTGCGAGGAGCGGAAAATTCATGTTTAATTCCTAAATCATCACAAAAAGAAGAAAATCTATCATTTTCAAATTCTCCTCCATGATCCGAACGTATGCATTTAATCTTTAAATCAAGTTCATTTTGAATATGAATGCAAAGTTTAGTAAATTCAAGGAATGCATCGGATTTGGAAGATAGAAATAATGTCCAACAAAATCTAGAATAATCATCAATTATTACAAAAGTATATTTTCTACCTCCTAGACTAGAAGTGCTAACCGGTCCAAATAAATCCATATGAATTAATTGAAGAGGTCTAGTGGTAGAAATTACATTTTTGCTTTTAAAAGAATTTTTTGAAAATTTTCCTTTTTGGCAAGGCGTACAAAGAGAAGATAAATTTCCATTAAGCAAATGTAATCCCTTAATTAATTTATCTTTTGATAATTTCAAAATAAGCTTGGTGCTATAGTGACCAAGGCGCCTATGCCAATGTTCTAATTCTTCATTTTTAGAAATAAAGCATTTTAAAGAAGAATTTGAAAGATCATTAAAAGTAATCATATAAACATTATGCATCCTAGGTGCGGTGAGTACGACATTATTTGTTTTAGAATTTATAATTTTTCAAAGATTTGTAGATGATTCAAATAATACATTTAAGCCTATATCACAGAATTGACTAAGTGAAATTAAATTATGTTTTAAGCCATCTACAAATAAAACATTTGAGATTGAAAAAGAATCGTTACCCACTATGCCGAAGCCCATGATCCTTCCTTTTCCGTTGTCACCAAATGTCACCATCCCTCCTTTCTTCATCTCAAGGCTAAGGAACTTTGCTTTGTTTCCCGTCATGTGTTTGGAGCATCCCGAGTCCAAATACCACACGTCCTTTTAGCCCTTAGCCTACCAACATACCTAAAAAGGAGATAAGAGTAAAGATCCGGATACCCAAGAGGTTCCTCCCATAGAATAGGTGGAAACCTTAGGCAACCAGATTTGCTTTATAGCACTACCGCCCTTTTTCTTACAAGAGTTTGAGGTGTGTCCAAATAAATGACATTTGACACACGATATTAAAGGGGATGAGACCCTTTTTGAAGTTTTGGATAAACTCTTGTTGGAAAATGAGGTAATATTTGAATCTTTGGATTTATAATTAACAGGATTAATTTTTTTGGAATTATACTAGCGCTGGCGTTAGGAGTTAACGCCTGCCGATAGCTTCCAGAACCATATCCAAGGCCATATATGGCACTTCCATGGCATTGGTTGGCCAAGATCATGTCCAGAGATCTTTGCCCAACTCCAAACTTCTTAATAGCCAAATTTAAATCATGAATACGAGCTTTGAGAGCGGTGTTTTCCGTTACCAACATAACGCACCGATTCGCAAAACTCTTCTTCCCATCCTCTATTTGAGAAAGAGAGGTTTTTAAAGTTCTTTCGAAATCCCCCTTCTCCTTAGTAAGAAGTTCAATAGTGGAGTGGGATTTAGAAAGAGCTTCTTCAAGTTCTTTCACTCTTGTCAAGGAGTGATTGTACTCTTGACAAGATACCTTTTCTTTCCCTAATTGTTTAGATAATTTTTTGTTTTCCTTTAATAAAAGTTTATTTTCAGAATTTAGAAGATCAATATCTTTTAAACTTTTTTCAAAGAATTTGCATGTTTGTAAATACTCGATATATAAATCATCATAAGAAGTTGGGAGAGTTACCTCAGTGTCGCTTTGGACACTGCTTTCATCCTCGGATGTCTTGTCGCCTTTTCATATAAGGCACATATTTGCCTCTTCTTCATCACTAGTGGATGAGCCGCTTGAATCCTCGGAGGAGGAGTCATCCCATGTAGCCGCTTTTGGGATCTTCTTCTTCTCTTTTCCCTTGTGCCTTTTTTCTTTACGCTCTTTCAGATATTTTGGGCACTGGCTCCGAATTTGTCGTTCATCATCATCCTCGTCGCTACCTCTCTCTTTCTTTGATGAAGATCCCTTTTTAATGAAATATTTCCGGAAGGTGTTTCTCCTTTCCGGATTCTTCATGAATCTTTTGAACTTCTTCACAAAAAGGCTCTCCGCGTCCTCTCCATCATCATCTCCATTTGCCTCCTTTTTTGATTTTAAGGCCAAACTCTTCTTCTTTGGCTCCAAGTTGTACTCTTGTTGTTGAATTTTAAGTTCAATCTCATGGGTCTTTAGGTTCCCAATAAGGCTCTCAATTTGGAGCTTCTTCAAATCGTGCGACTTCGAGATAGCCGTCACCTTTGGATTGAACTTTGGAGGGAGAGACCTTAAAAAATTTTCACACCAAGTCACCGTTGGAGAACACCTTTCCAAGTACTTTTGAGTCGTTAACAATCTTGGTGAACCTTGTGTACATTGAATCTAAGTCTTCATCCGCCTCCATCCGGAATTTCTCATACTCGGATTCAAGTTGGAAGAGCTTTGAATCCTTAACCTGCGAAGTACCTTGATGAGTAATTTCTAATAAATTCCATATATCATAAGCTGTTTCGCAAGCACAAGTTCTATTAAATTCCGTTCTATCCAACGCACAAAATAACGCATTCATTGCTTTAGCGTTATTCTTACATCTCAACTTATCATTGTCATCCCATCTATCTCTAGCTTTTTCCATAGTGACTTCTCCAACAACAAATGTTGATTGAGAGTAACTTTGCTCTACCATACCCCAAACGTCATTATCTAAAGCAGTTAAAAAACAACACATTCTAGTTTTCCAATAATTATAATCAGTTCCGGTAAATAGTGGAGGTCTACTAATCCCTTGACCCTCAGCAAAAGCATGATCATTATGTGTCATTATTCACGGTTGTGAAACCGTTTTGGAATAACCTTGCTCTGATGCCAAGTGTTGGATCTGATGGCGCCCTTAGAGGGGGGGGGGGGGGGGGGGATAAGGGGTTTACTGTTTTTGGAAAAAACTTATAGATTTTAATTAACAGAAAGATTTTCATAGAAATATTCAAAATGATTTTCTTTATGAAATATAATTCCAGAAAAATTAGATATAATGAAAAAGAATTTTATATATCACAAAAATGATTACAAGCATAAAATTTCAATAACGCTTGAAATTGGAGGCGACATCCTGAAAATCTCTTTTTGTTCCTTCACCCGTCCTTCTCCCAAGGACCGGTTGGCTATAGCCTATCTATCCCCAGATAAGGCCTCTAGCCACCCCCTAGATCTACCCTTGGCATAGTTGCCATGCACAAGGCGGCGAATTACCCCCTAAGGCGCACAAGGACCTAGTCGCCACACGCAAGGCGGCGAATTACTATCGTTACAAGAATATATAAAAGGATAAAGATAAAATTAGAACAAATGACTCCCTTGAACGAAGAGCGCTGAAGGAGATGTTGAAGATACGCCATGATCACGTCGGAGTTGAAGCGAGCGTCCTTCTTCAAATTTGTCATTGGAAATCTCCTTCTCACTCTTGTTCCTCAATGTTGGTGTTGGGAGTTCCCTCTGAATTCGGAATGAAAATGCTCTCTCAAATCTCTGGAATGAAGGCTTCAATGAATCTATCTTGAGTAAACGAAATCAGGTCTTTAAATAGACACAAGAGATAATGCGCGGCGTTAAGAGTTAACGCCAGTGTTAAGCATTGTGTACGACAGTTTCTGAAATCGTGCAAACTGTCGGGATCGTGGCAGAAACTAATTTCGTCGAACGAAACTCATTTCGTCGAACGCTCTTTCGTCGAACGGAATCCCATTTCGTCAACCGTAATTTTCATCAACCAAAACCTCATTTCGTCGAACACCATTTCGTCGTGTGGCATCAAATTTCGTCGAACGTCTTTAAATTTCATCGAATGCAGTTTCGTCGACCGGCATCACATTTCGTCGAACGTCTTCAAATTTTGTCGAACGCAGTTTCGTCGTCCTGCTTCACATTTCGTCGAACGGCTAGCGCCCAGCGTTAAGACCTAACGCCTGGCATTGTCTCTGGCTTCTCGACGGATTTGTTCTCAACGACATTTCTTCTGGACGGATTCCTTCTCAACGGAAGTTAACGCGGGGCGTTAACAACTAACGCGGGCGTTAGCTCTCTTTTCAGAGAATCATCATCAATCAGCATCCTGTTTATAGGGTTATATAACTATAGTACCTGCACACTATAAACACTAGCAAGATCAAATACATAGTGTGATTTGATATTTCTCAAACTAAGAGAAGTGGAACACACGCTCCAACAATTCTGAGAAATGAATATACCTTCATTAGACCGTTTTACTTGGAGGCCTAAAAAGTACTTAAGCTCTCCCATACTGCTCATCTCAAACTTCCCCTGCATTAGGTTGGCAAACCTTTTGCAGAGGTTGTCATCAGTAGACCCAAATATTATGTCATAAACATATATTTGGACTATGAGACACTTGGCCCTTGTTTCCCTAAGAAATAATGTGCTATCTATCTTTCCCCTCAAGAACTTATTCTTGATGAGAAAGCTAGACAATGTCTCATACCAAGCCCTGGGGGATTGCTTAAGACCATAAAGAGCTTTCCTAAGTAAGTAAACATGACTAGAGAGGGTAGGATGTACAAAACCTGATGGTTGCTCAACATATACCTCTTCCTTCAAGTCACCATTGAGGAAGGCTGATTTGACATCCATTTGATACACTTTGAACCCCTTGTGGGCAGCATAGGCAAGAAATAGCCTAATTGATTCCAACCTTGCAATAAGGGCAAAGGTTTGATCAAAGTCTATCCCCTCTTCCTGTCTATACCCCTTGGATACCAGCCTTGCCTTGTTCTTAATGATTGTGCCATTTTCATCTAACTTGTTCCTATAAATCCATTTGGTACCTATGATATTGTGTCCTTGAGGTTTTGGCACCAATTTCCATACCTTGCATCTCTTGAATTGTAGAAGTTCTTCTTGCATAGCTTGAATCCAAAAGGTGTCTTGGTTGGCTTCTTCAAACCTCTTGGGCTCCATTTGTGATAAGAAGCTCAAGAATAGGGCTTCATTATGAGCCCTACTTCTGGTTAATACACTTTGATTCTGATCTCCAATTATTTGTTCTCTTGGATGATCCCTTAGATGTCTTATAGCTGTAGGCAGTCTATTCTCAGCTTGATGTGATGTTTCTGCTGGTTCAGCAGTGTCTTCATCAGCATTGACTTCTTCCTCTTTAGGGATGGCAGCATCAGAATAAGCTTTGCTGCTGCTGGGTGTGTCTTGTATAGACATCCTTTCCAAATCTTGTTCATTTTCTGCAAAGACAGAAGATCTAGACCAGCCCTTATATATTAGGCTGCTCTCATCAAATACTACATGCATAGACTCCTCTACAACATGACTTTTCTTGTTATACACTCTATAAGCTCTACTATATGAGATATAGGCAACAAGAACACCCACATTGCATTTCTCTGCAAACTTTGTTAATTGAGATTTTCAATTGTTTAAAATGTAGCATTTGGAGCCAAAGATTCTAAAGTATGAAATTGTAGGTTGTCTGCCTTTCAGAATCTCATAGGGAATTTTTCCATGAACCTTATTGATGGAAGTTCTATTAACAATATGACATGCAGTATTGACTGCCTCAGCCCAGAAGTATGCTGGGAGTGAGGAGTCACTAAGCAGTGTTCTCCCAGCTTCTATCAAGGTCCTATTCTTACTCTCAGCCACACCATTTTGTTGTGGAGTCCTTGGGGAGGAGAACTCTTGGGTGATACCATATTCTTGACAAAACCTTATCATAGCTTCAGATTGAAATTCTGTGTCATGGTCAGCTCTAGTCCTGACCACAGCACATTGCAAGTCATTCTGAATTACTTTGACATGAGTTATAAAAATATTTAGAGTATCATACTTCTTCTTTAGGAAGAATACCCATGTATATTTTGAGTGATCATCAACAATCACCAAAGTATACAACTTCCCACCTAGGCTCTGAATTGGCAAAGGACCAAACAAGTCCATATGCAAGATATAAAGACATCTTTCAGTGTCTTTGGAGCCAATACTTTTAAAGGTGTCCCTTGCTTGCTTACCCATTTGGCAAGCATGACAGGGACCACTTTTGATACATTTTATATTAGGACTATTCCTAACAAGGTTTATAGAGAATAGTCAATACATATCTTGTAGAAAATGTGAGCAAGTCTCTGGTGCCATTGAACACAAAGGGACTCATTCTCATTAGCTACTAGACAAACAGATGTAAGAGAATTACTGCATATAAAGTCTAAGCAATAAACATTCCCACTCCTAGTTCCTGAGAGAATGGTATCTAAGTCTTTAGACTTTTTAATCAAGCACTTGTCATTGTGGAATTCAATGACATATCCAAGATCACATAGTTGACTTATGGTTACTAGGTTGTGTTGCAACCCTTCAACATAAGCTACCCTTGTAATTGAGACTATGCCATTATAGATCATACCATATCCTTTGGTGATTCCCTTTTCTGACCCCCCCAAAGATAACTTTGTGTCCATTCTTCACAGCCTTGTAGTCCTGTAGAAGATTTCTTGTTCCTGTCATGTGCCTTGAGCACCCACTGTCCAAGTACCAAATTTGGTTGAGGCTGGTACTTGAACTAACCTGCAGGAAGAAGTTTAGTTATCCTCAGGAGCCCAAATAGCTTTGGGTCCTAGGTACTTGTTACCATGATGAAATGACCTTATACTAGTTGCACCCTTTGTAGGAAGGCTCATCTTTGCATATGGCACATTAGGATTATGCCAACAGTCTATGGCAAAGTGTCCTACTTTACCACAGCACCAACATTCATGAATGTTGTATCTCCTCTTCTGAATATTTCTTGAGGGGTGTACAACATAGTCCACATGATCAGGAGGAGAGACATCAGCTTTTCTCTAGTTTCTTTCAGCAAGAATTTGGCTGAAAGTCAATCTGTGGACAGTCTTAGTGGTCTTTGTATTAATGGAATCAGCTTGCTTTGGCTTTTGGGCAATGCAAGTTTTGATGGCATTAGACACTGAACAATTAGACATGTCCACTGAATTGACAGCAGTCATGTTCTTGGCTGAATCAACCTTAGAAGGGCTTGCTTTCTTATTCTTGAATGAAGGGGCTGATGTACCAAATACAAATAGTCCAAGTTTGGCCATTTGAATTTCCTCATGGGGAGCCTTCATAGCACTCAATCACATTCCCTTTCTTCCACTATGGGAAGGAGTTTTTTTCCTTCCTATAGGTACTTCCATTCTTCCAGTGACCATACATGCTTTCATGGTCATACCTGTTGGAAGGAAGTAATACCTTTTGAAAGGTGGTTTGAGGCTTAGCCTTACCCTTGCTCTTTTCTCCACTCTCTTCTCCTGCTTCCATTTTATTGAATCCTATTCCTCTCCTATTGGATTAAGAAGAGAAGGAGTCAATAATAGGGAGCACAGATTTTGGCTTGGAGAATTGAGCCACTAGGCTTCTTTCTTTCACAAGCTTCTCCTCAAGATCCTTGATGACCTTGTTCTTCAGGGATATGATGCTCAGATGGGTGAGTTATCCCCTTCAGATGGCTAATTTCCCTATACATCTGACTCATCTTGGTAGAAGATTCAGTGCATTCTTGTTTTTACATCTGACTCATCTTGGGAAGATTCAGTGCATTCTTGTTGTTGAAATTATTGAAGTGGAAGTGGAGGAGGCTTTTGGACCTGGGCTGTCTGGGAAGAGACCGGGCGGTCTGACGTGACCGCACGGTCTGGCGGTCTGGCAATGGCGATCCATTCTATTGGTCAGCTGCGGCTTCCAGGGTTGACCGCTGGTCTGGTCCAAGGGCTGCTGGAGGTGGAGGTCGTGCGGTCTGGCTGTGACCGCATGACGGGTGATCTTCCTCAGGGTCGCGCGGTCTGTCTCTGACCGCGTGACAAGTTGTTCTCTTCAAGGACGTGCCGGTCTGGCGTGACCGCACGGGTTGGCTCTTGAATCCGGTCTGGTGGCTTTCCAGAGGGTTCTGAAGGAGTTCGCGGACTAAGTCATCTTAGTCGCGCGGTCTCAGTTCGCGGTCTCAGGAGGAGACCAGGAGGGCGAGCTGGCTGTGTTTGCGGTCTCAGGCGAACACAGGTGGTGGGTGACTTCTAGGAGGTCTGGCGATCTTCGTGTGGAGTCGTGTTCAGACCAAGGGAGTAGCGATCTCCCGCGGTCTGGAGTGAAGTCGGCGCTCACCAAAATGAAGCAGGAGGGTTGCAGTGATTGCGCGGGTTGACCGGTAAGGTCGCGCGGTCTGATGGCTGGTGACTCTATCTCATGGGGTGGTGACTGGATCAGGTCTCACGCCTATAAATAGGGAGCCACTGTTGAAACAAATAGAACACACCAAGTGTAAGCCGAGTTTGCCTAGTTCCTGCGGTCTGTGTTTCTGACCGAGCGGTCTCTGATTGAATTCTTCTTTGTGCAGCTTCTGCGGATAGTGCAGGCAGCAGCGATCACCTCTTCCTCTGAAAGTGTTCGGGCGGTTTGCGGCTTGGAGTTGTGGTGCTGGAGTTCGGGAATCAGGAGATCGGCAAAGGAGCGGTCTGGTGCAGCGGTTTGGTGGAGTTTCGATATCGGGAGCGGTTGCGGTCTGGCAGCAGCGGTCTGGCGAGCTGCTGAGTTCGGCAAGAGACCGTGCGGTCTCAGTTATCTTCAGTTTCTGTTCTTTCTCTTTGAAGTTTTGTGCTGACGAAATCATGTCTCGTCGAGCATGTCTTGCCCTGTAATTGAAGTGTTGCTATCAATAAAGATCGTTTGTTTGCCTAAGATTGTCTCTGGTTGTTTGGCTTGCATCTCTAGTTGTTATTCCTGCTTACTCTCACAAGGTCCGGAAAATTTCACATGATATCAGAGGGAGGTTGGAGTTGAAAGAGCAGTGAATAACTTAGAGTAGCCATCGCCTTTGTGAAGAAGGAACCAGAGGAAGAGCAATGGAAGGTGGTTTTGCAAGAGGTCTTGGTATTGAGATGCTTACATCGACTAACTTCAAGAAGTGGAAGTCGTGTATGCAGAGCTATCTTCTGGGTGAGGACCTCTGGGAGGTGGTAGGAGGAGATGAAACAGAAGAGGTGAAGGCAGTAGTAGGAGGTGATAATGGACCGGCCGTGAGGGCATGGAGGAAGACCAACGCCAAGGCCGAGTTCACCTTGAAGCGTGCTATTTCACCTGATCTCTTTGATCACATCTTGGGGTGTGGATCAGCTGCTGAGATCTGGAGAGCCCTGGATGGGCTGTTTAACAAAAAGAATATAGCAAGGCTACAGTTCTTAGAGAATGAGCTGGCGAGGTCAGCTCAAGGTGATCTTTCTATCTCGAACTTTTTCTTGAAGATGAAGAATCTCTGCGCTGAGATATCAGCACTGGATCCTGATGAGCCAATTTCTGAGACGAAGCTGAAGAGGCACATCATCCGCGGCTTGCGGAAGGAATATGTGGCCTTTGTGACGTCGGTACAGGGATGGGCAAATCAGCCGTCTCTGCTAGAGCTGGAGAATCTGCTAGCTTCACAGGAAAGTCTGGCAAGGCAGATGGCGGGGGTGTCAGTGACTGGGGGAGATGGCGAGGTTCTCTTCTCAGTGAAGAAGAAGTGGGAGAAGAAGAAGAAGACCACGGAAGGCCATGGGCCTTCAACTTCTGGGCAGCAGGAAAGGGGGTATGCTCCCAAGGCTGACGGGAAGAAGAAGAAGGAAGGTCTCAAATGCTTCAAGTGCGGAAAGGTTGGGCACTTTAAGAAGGACTGCAGGCTGAATACTCAGCCAGGGCATGCTGCTGAGAAGGAGGAAGCACCGGCCAGGCACTTTGATGGAGGATGGGGAGGAGCCTTCTCGGCTTCTATTGGAGCCTCGGCTCCTATCAACTATCAGGAGGACTGGATCGTGGACTCGGGGTGTGGTCATCACCTCACCGGGGACGAGTCGAAGCTTTCTTCAGCAGAGCCGTACATAGGTAACAATGCTATTATTACTGCAGATAATACTGTGCATGCAGTCGAGAAGGTGGGGGTTGTTTCTTTGGGCAGTGATAGAGGGCCACTTACTTTGAAGAGTGTCTATCATGTGCCCGGAATGAAGAAAAACCTCTTCTCCGTGACCAACGCTGTTGACGCTGGGTATCACGTTCTGTTCGGCCCGACAGAAGTGAAATTTCTACGTAATGTAGAGGCCGTGAAGGCCGAGGTCGTCCATGTCGGGAGAAGGGCGAAGGACTTGTTCATTTTGTCGACAAGTTCCTACGTTGACAAGATGAAGACGAATGATGGTGCCGTTATATGGCATGAGAGGTTGGGGCATGTGGGGATGGACAAGCTGAAAGCTATGGTGGTGAGAGGCCTGGTCAAGGGCCTGCCAAGTCTATCTTCCTACGGAGAAGGTCATGTTTGCGCGGGATGTCAGTTCGGCAAGTCTCATCGACTACCGTTTGACAAGTCGCAGACAAGGAGTAGTGTGCCGTTGGAGTGCATCCACGGTGACTTGATGGGACCTACTGCTACCCCAAGCCTCGGAGGCAGCAGATATATGCTGGTGTTGATCGATGATTACACCAGATATGTCTGGGTTTATTTCCTGAAGGAGAAGGCGGAGGCGTTTGCCAAGTTTGTGGAGTTCAAGGAGCTCGTGGAGGGTCGGCTGAATCTGCGGATCAAGAAGCTGAGGACGGACAACGGAGGGGAGTTCACCTCTGCTGAGTTCTCCAGTTTCTACAGGAAGGCGGGCATCCGGAGGGAGCTCACTTGTGCTCATACTCCACAACAGAACGGAGTTGCAGAACGGAAGATCCGTCATCTGACGGAGACCTGCAAGTGTTGGCTGCATGCCAAGAGTATCCCAAAGTCCTTCTGGGCGGAGGGAATGTCTTGTGCTGCCTACGTCATTAACAGGATGCCTCTAAGCCCCATCAACATGCTGACTCCACATGAGATGATGTTCAAGGAGAAGCCAAGTGTGGCACACCTTAGGGTGTTTGGTTCCACCTGCTACGTGCATGTTCCAGATGCTCTTCGGACGAAGCTAGATGCGAAAGCAAGGAAGCTAGTCTTCGTGGGATACGATGAGCGGAAGAAAGGGTGGAAGTGCATGGACCCGGAGACGCGGAGATTTGTTGTATCTCGCGACGTTGTATTTGATGAGGTGACATCTTATAAGGGGTCTTCTGATGTAGAGCTACCAGAAAGCAGGGTGGAAGTGCCGGAGAAAGCTGTGGAAAATCTTCAGGTGGAGCTACCTGTGTCACCAGGTGGTCCATCTCCTTCTAGTTCCGAGACGGGGGCTTCTGGTTCAGGGAGCAGGGGGAGCAATGCTCCTAGCACGTCTGGAAGAGGAGCTAGGGAAGAAGCAGCTGAAGACAATGCGGTTAAGGGGAAGGAGCTGAGGAGATCGAAGCGATCTATCATTGCCCCTGATCGCTATACAGGAGGAAACGCAGTGAGCTTCATCTCATGTTTCTTCGCTGGTCCCTTGGATGAGAGGGAGTCGTCGAGCTTTGAGAAGGCCAAAGGCGTGAAGGAGTGGGATGTTGCGATGCAAGAAGAGATGGCAGCTCTCGAGAAGAATGAGACCTGGTCTCTTGTGCCCAAGCCTAAGGGCATCGCTCCTGTGACATGCAAGTGGGTCTACAAGCTGAAGAAGAAAGCTGACGGCAGTATCGAGCGTTACAAGGCTCGTCTTGTAGCTCGGGGGTTCTCGCAGCAATACAGTGAAGATTACGATGAGACATTCAGTCCGGTGGCAAAAATGACTTCAGTTTGGTTCATCATTGCCTTGGCGGCGTTCAGTGGATGGGAGATTTGGCAGCTCGACGTCAAGAACGCTTTCTTGTACGGCGAGATTGACAAGGACATCTTCATGGTCCAGCCACCAGGTTTTGTGTCTGAAGATTTTCCGGAGCATGTCTGCAAGCTGAAGAAGGCCCTGTATGGTTTGAAGCAAGCGCCGAGGGCGTGGTACGGGAAGATCGCGGAATATCTCCTATTTTGTGGATTTGTTGCTTCAGACTCAGACTCAAGCTTGTTCGTCAAGAAGAGCGGGGAGCTTCAGGTCATTGTGCTGTTATACGTCGACGATATGATCGTGACGGGGAACTCGAAGGAGGAGGTAGCGCAGCTTCGGGCCGAGCTGGCCATCAGATTCGAGATGAAGGACTTAGGTGAGCTTCACCATTTCCTTGGACTTGAGGTGCAGAGGAAGGAAGGTGGAGTGCTGGTGACCCAAGCCGGATATGCGGAGCGGATCGTGGAGCGGTTCGACATGAAGGAAGGGAAGTGCACTTCCACACCTTTGGAGAAGGCTATGAAGCTTCGGAAGGATGAGGGAAGGATCATGCAAGATCCGTTGGTGTTCCGAGCTCTGGTTGGGAGCTTAATCTATCTGACGATCACGAGGCCGGACATTGCATATGCAGTGGGCAGGGTGAGTCGGTTTATGTCGGAACCACGAGTACCTCATCTGCTAGCGGCCAAGAACATTCTGAAGTATGTCAAGGCGACCTCGGACATGGGTCTCCTATACAGGAAGGATGCGGGCTTCGAGGTGCATGGATACATGGATGCTGATTACGGGGGAGATTCGGATGATCGAAAGTCGACATCTGGATTCGTCTTCATGGCGGGCCCTACGGCTATATCATGGTGCAGCAAGAAGCAGGATTCCGTGTCAGTCTCTACCACGGAAGCGGAATACAAGGCTTCGGCCTTGGCAGCTCAGGAAGCCATCTGGCTTAGGAGGTTGGTAGGAGACGTCCACAAGGAGGTTCGGGAGCCGACTCTGCTACGCGGTGACAATGAGAGTGCTCTCAAACTGGTAACCAATCCAGTTTGTCACGCGAGGACCAAGCATATTGAGATCGAGCATCACTTCATACGGGAGAAAGTGCTGGAGGGATCTCTTTCGGTCGAGCATGTGCGGAGTGCGGACAATGTCGCAGACATCTTCACAAAGGCGCTGGCAAAGGGGCCGTTCACACGGCTAAGGGAGCTACTTGGGCTAGTTTCCACTTCCCACTTCAAGGGGGAGTGTTGAAATTATTGAAGTGGAAGTGGAGGAGGCTTTTGGACCTGGGCGGTCTGGGAAGAGACCGGGCGGTCTGACGTGACTGCACGGTCTGGCGGTCTGGCAATGGCGATCCGTTCTATTGGTCAGCTGCGGCTTCCAGGGTTGACCGCTGGTCTGGTCCAAGGGCTGCTGGAGGTGGAGGTCGTGCGGTCTGGCTGTGACCGCATGACGGGTGATCTTCCTCAGGGTCGCGCGGTCTGTCTCTGACCGCGTGACAAGTTGTTCTCTTCAAGGACGTGCCGGTCTGGCGTGACCGCACGGGTTGGCTCTTGAATCCGGTCTGGTGGCTTTCCAGAGGGTTCTGAAGGAGTTTGCGGACTAAGTCATCTTAGTCGCGCGGTCTCAGTTCGCGGTCTCAGGAGGAGACCAGGAGGGCGAGCTGGCTGTGTTTGCGGTCTCAGGCGAACACAGGTGGTGGGTGACTTCTAGGCGGTCTGGCGATCTCCGTGTGGAGTCGTGTTCAGACCAAGGGAGTAGCGATCTCCCGCGGTCTGGAGTGAAGTCGGCGCTCACCAAAATGAAGCAGGAGGGTTGCAGTGATTGCGCGGGTTGACGGGTAAGGTCGCGCGGTCTGATGGGTGGTGACTCTATCTCATGGGGTGGTGACTGGATCAGGTCTCACGCCTATAAATAGGGAGCCACTGTTGCAACAAATAGAACACACCAAGTGTAAGCCGAGTTTGCCTAGTTCCTGCGGTCTGTGTTTCTGACCGAGCGGTCTCTGATTGAATTCTTCTTTGTGCAGCTTCTGCGGATAGTGCAGGCAGCAGCGATCACCTCTTCCTCTGAAAGTGTTCGGGCGGTTTGCGGCTTGGAGTTGTGGTGCTGGAGTTCGGGAATCAGGAGATCGGCAAAGGAGCGGTCTGGTGCAGCGGTTTGGTGGAGTTTCGAGATCGGGAGCGGTTGCGGTCTGGCAGCAGCGGTCTGGCGAGCTGCTGAGTTCGGCAAGAGACCGTGCGGTCTCAGTTATCTTCAGTTTCTGTTCTTTCTCTTTGAAGTTTTGTGCTGACGAAATCATGTCTCGTCGAGCATGTCTTGCCCTGTAATTGAAGTGTTGCTATCAATAAAGATCGTTTGTTTGCCTAAGATTGTCTCTGGTTGTTTGGCTTGCATCTCTAGTTGTTATTCCTGCTTACTCTCACAAGGTCCGGAAAATTTCACAAGCCTTACCCTTGCTCTTTTCTCCACTCTCTTCTCCTGCTTCCATTTTATTGAATCCTATTCCTCTCCTATTGGATTAAGAAGAGAAGGAGTCAATAATAGGGAGCACAGATTTTGGCTTGGAGAATTGAGCCACTAGGCTTCTTTCTTTCACAAGCTTCTCCTCAAGATCCTTGATGACCTTGTTCTTCAGGGATATGATGCTCAGATGGGTGAGTTATCCCCTTCAGATGGCTAATTTCCCTATACATCTGACTCATCTTGGTAGAAGATTCAGTGCATTCTTGTTTTTCCATCTTAAGGGAATCAATCTCTTGGGCTTGCCTCTTGGCTAGCTTTTTGCTCCTTTTCAAAGCTTCGAAGAAAGCATAATACCTGTCAATCAATTGATTGACATCTACCTCAGCTTCTGAATCACTTCCACTCATTGATGAAGGTGCTCCGGATTCTTGGCCAGTCTCATAATCAGAAGAGGATATGGAATGAATTAATACCTGTTCATTTTCAGAGATATTCTGACTGTCCTCCTCATTAGTGATGGCCATGAGGCCTAGCTGAACATTGTCCTCTTCATCCTCCTCTATATCACTATCTGAGTATGATAGAGGGGCCCTGACTCCAACCTTGGCAGTAGGATAATCTTCATCCTCTTCAGCTGCAAACATCCCTATGTATGCTTCTTCTTCATTCTCTGAATCTGAAGTTGAGGATTCATATTCACTCCAGCTTTTTTCCTTTCTTTGCTAGGAAGGATTTTTCACCTTTCCTATCCTTTTGGTGATGGTGCTTCTTATCACCTTTCTCCTTTCTTTTGGCTGGACAGTCAGCTATGGCATGTCCAGGTTTGCTGCAGCAATAGCAAATTATGTTATTTGAAACATGTTTACTAGATTTGGAATCATACCTGTCACCCTTTGGGTACTGTCTTTTAGGTTTCCTGTGGTCTTTCTTGGAGTGTAATGAGGAGGAGGGATTGTTCTTTCATTGCTTCCTCATCATCATCTTCTTGAACTGCCTTGAGAAGGCAGCAAACTCTTCATTAGAGGATCTGAGGTGTTGATTTCAGATTTTTCAGATTCAGCACCTCTTCTTGGAGGAGACACCAACTTGCCCTTGCTTTTCTTGGAGCTGTCTACTTTGAGAGCTACAGATTTCTTCCTTTCCTGAGCCCTTGTTGAGGTGTCCTCTTCCTTTCTTGCAGATAGCTGCATCTCATAAGAGAGCAGCTTTCCAAACAGTGTATGAGTGGGGGTCTCACCAAGCCTAACCACTTCCTTGATAACATAGATTTTTGTATTCCAATCCCTTGTTAGAGATCATATGAACTTATCATTCAGCTCATAATCAGTTAACACTCTCTCATAGGTTCTCAGCTCATTGACAATTTTGAAGAACCTCTCATAGCACATAGAGATGCTCTCCTGGCTGAGCTGCCTGAAGGCTTCATACTCTTGGTTAAGTAGTGACTTTCTATCATCCCTTACTTCAGCTGTCCCTTTCATATATACTATTAATGTGTCCCACATTTCCTTGGCAGTAGTGCAGTGTACCAAGTTTTGAAATGTGGAATCATCAATAGCATTAACTATGATGTTCTGGGCTCCTTTGTCGATGGTGAACAATGCAAGTTCATCCTTGGTCAAGTCATTGAAGGTCTTGGGCACTCTTCTTGTTGGATCTATTGTGGAGGCAGTTTGAAAGGTGAAAGGCCCTTGCTTTACAGTTATGTAGATCCTTGGATAAAATGCTTCCATAAACAATCTAACCCTTTGCTTCCATATGCCAAAGTTTTCTTTGTTGCATATGGGCAACTTCATGGATCCCATCTCCTTCTGCAATCCTGAGGATGCCACTTGATTGATAAGACTATTCCTTTATAGGATCTGGTCAGACATTTATGTCCTTCTTGACCAACCTCCCTCTGATACCCCTTGATAGTTTATGTAAGATGTAGTCTTAAACACCTAGAGGGGGGTAAATAGGTTTCTTTTGTTTTAAGCTTTAGCCTAGCTATTTTCTGAGTTAGTATTAGTAATAAATCAAGCACACAGAAAACACACAAGCATTTATAGAGGTTCCTCAAGACAAGGTGTCTTGAGTAGTCCTCTTCCCCCCTTCACCTTTCTAACAATGAGTTAGACAAGGCCAACTTCTCCAAACTCAGCTCCAAGAGCCTACAACACAGATCCCACAGGATCTCTCAGGTTTTCCCAAACCCTACCTCAGGAACAGTAACCCTACCTCAGAGGAATCCACCTCCTACAACTCAGACCACCTCCTGGTCCTACCTCAAGCTGACCTCTCAGCTCTACAACTCAGGCCAATCAGCCTTGCACACTCAGGCAATAAAGCTCTACAGTCTCAGAACCCAAAGGCTCCTACAAATGATACAATTAAGTTTACAGATTGAAGGAAGAAGAGATCAAGTATGTTCTTCTTCTTCTTGATAGTTGCAGTTGCAGAATTGAATCAGGGAGGAGAAGTTCAGCTCCAACTTGATTCTTCTTGACCATCTCTTCAGATGAAGGACTGGATCTACTTGCTCTATCTTGAGATGAATCAAGATGAGCTATCTCTTTTCTCCTTGCAGCCTTGTGTGAGCTCAGTTCTTGGTTGCCGTCAATGGAACAGTATTGTTCTAGAGTTTGCATGCTGGAGAGAAAGATCAATAGCAAAAGTTCTTTGCACAACGCTAACTTATTCCTTTTAGAAACCATTGACCATCAAAGGCTCTTAGCTGTCCTCCTGACAAGTATGGGAGTGATTGGTGGTCCCCAATTTGGATTTCTGAAGCTTGCGCCAAAAGTAGAACCCGCCAGGTCACAATTGAATCTATCTCAGCAGTTGCGCTGAGATGGTCAGCCGTCTCAGCGGCTGTTTCTGTCCCGTCTTATTGGATTCGCTGAGACAGACAATTGTCTCAGCGGTTTCTTCTATTTGCAGCTCAATTTGCCCATACATCTTCTCAGCGGCTCCTGGTCTTGTCTCAGCGGTTTAGCTGAGACAGAGAGCTCGTCTCAGTTGATTATTCATTATATCATGGTGTGTCCTAGTCCTGCATACTTATGAGATAGAAATAGGGTTTATCAAATACAACTTGTAATTAGCATTGAGTGTGAGGTCTCTTCAAATTAAGGGAACATTGAGGGTCATTTTCCCAACAAGGTCGATGCGACCTTACGGTCAGCCATGGTAGGAAAGCTCAATCCCAATTGGGAGGGCCCCAATGTAGTGGAAGAAGCCTTATCGTCAGGGGGATATCGCCTCTAGAATGTGGAGGGCGAGTCCGTTAGTCATACATGGAGTGGTGACGATTTGAAGCGTTTTTATCCTTAAAATTCATGTAATAAAGAGACTTATTCTTTGGAAAAATTCTTATTTCTAAAATATGCGATGGGATGGCTTACCAATTAAGGATGAATAATTCAATGGTTGGCCCCGAGCAGACCCGATGTCCAGGCTCTCACCTAGCAGGTAGGGTCGTAGGATCACTCGATGGCGAGTTCTAAAGGCTTCAATGGTTGGCTCCTAGCAGACCTGCTGTCTAGGCTCTCACCTAGCTGGCAGGGTCGTAGGCTCACTCGGTGGCAGGTTCTAAAGGCTTCAAAGGTTGGCCCCGAACAGACCTGCTGTCCAGGCACTCACCTAGCTGGCAGGTCCGTAGGCTCACTCGGTGGTGAGTTCTAAAGGCTTCAAAGGTTGGCCATGAGCAAACCCGCTGTCCAAGCTCTCACCTAGCTGGCAGGGCCGTAGGCTCACTCGGTGGCAGGATCTAAAGGCTTCAATGGTTTTCCCAGAGCAGACCCACTGTCCAGGATCTCACCTAGCTGGCAGGGCTGTAGGCTCACTCGCTGGAAGGTTCTAAATTCTTCAAAGGTTGGACCAGAGCAGACCCGCTCTCCAGGCTCTCACCTAGCTGCAGGGTCGTAGGCTCACTCGGTGGCAGGTTCTGAAGGCTTCAAAGGTTGGCCTTGTAACGCCCCAGGTTTTTCTTATAATTTATTTTAAGTAGGGTTATGGTAATATTGATAGTTTAAATATTAAATTTATCATTTACTCATGGTTAAAGCGAGAGGGCGTTGCCGTTTCGGAAATGTCGTCGTCGTCGCCCGGTGTGTTTAATGCTAGGTTGTTGCGTATAATTGCGTATAGGAAAAAATATACTCATACACAAAAAAATATATATATACATAAATATATATATACATACATATATATAAATATATGTATATATAAAAATCAGATGGAGCTGTTCCCATTTTTTCTCCCCTTTCCCGTATCGGGCGGGTGTCGCAAGGCACCGGAGCCATCGGAGAAGGGAGGTTCGAGATCACCGAGGGCTTGTTTCGTCGCCGGAGCGGGGTTGCGGAGAGTTCTCGTTGGGTTCGGCGGTGGTTGTGAAGTCTCCCGGTTGTTGTTTTTGCTTCGACGAGAGGCGTCGGCTCCCGATTCAGGAAAGAAAACTGCCTCTCCTTCTATACCCCTTGTTCCTTGTTTGAGATGGTTTATGATCTGTTATTCTAGGCTGGATTTACTTTAGAGTGTTGCATATAGTTCTATCAGAATTTATTATTTTGGGGGCTGCCATATAGAACTTTGTTTGGGGGAGCTGCTTTATAAAATCTATTATTTGGGGATGCTATACTTGGTTCCAGTTTGGATTTACATAATTTATTATTTTGGGTGCTGCCATATAGAACTTTGTTTGGGGAGCTGCTTTATAAAATCTATTAGAATTTCACTTTGGGCTGCAGTTAGATCTGTCGGAAATTTCATTCCTTTTGGGGGCTGTTATGCTTTGATTTATATTACTTAGGAATTGGTTTGTATAATCCCGGTTAGGGGGCTGCCTTGTATCATCCTTGCTTGGATTTATATTGCTTTGGCCCTGGTTGTATAACTCCAGTTAGGTGGCTAGTTTGTATCATTCCTGTTGGATTTATATTGGGGCTGGTTTGTATAATCCCAATTTAGAGGCTGCTATATATCCACCCTGTTTGGTTTTATTTTTGGGTTGCTTAAAGTAGTACAAGTTGGGGGTTGCTATATGTCGTTCCAGTTTGGACTATTTTGGTTGGGACCGCTATGTGTAGTTTCTATTAGCTACATATAGTTCTATTTTTTTAAACTATATGGGGGTTGCCATATTTAATTCTATCCTCGATATTGTGCTCAATTGTTGTTATATGGCTGGTGGACTGCCTTCAAGTTGCAAGTCTCGATAGTTCAAGTTGCATAATCGACTCATAGTTCAAGCTTATTCTTGTTATATGGCATTCAATTACTTTGGTTATATGGCCTTGGTTATAAGAGAATATGGATGTCACGTTCGGCAATTATATTTAAATGTTGGTCAAATTATAAAGTCACTCATAGTCTCACAGTAGTAGCCTAGCTGTTGAGGTCATTTATTTGCTCTTTTCCCCTCCCAGGGCTCGTATGTTTCTTCAGAACTCTAAATCTGCTTTATATTTATATATATAATATATATATACATATATATATATGTCTTTTTGATTGTTTCTCCACCTTTTCTGCAAGTGAAGTTCTGTTGTGGTCTTCCTTGTGTTCTGATAGATTCTCTTAGAAATTCGTTCTCTGTGTATTCTCAAAAATCAAGTTTCTTCTGGTGCCTGTTGATTCCTGTTTATACCACAGACTTGTTTAGAAGTTCTCTCTGTGTAGTTCCAGAATTTTCTAGCCTTTTTGTCCAGAATTTTTTAGAACTTCTGCCCTGAAATTTTTAGTCATTCTGTCCAGAATTTTTGTATAGAACTCCCTGGTTTTCTGTGTAATCTGCCTTTTACTTCTGAGTATTTTAAACCCTTTCCGACTTAGTCTTCCATGTAATTTTTGTGTTAACTTTCTCAGTGAAGGGTAATGCTTCCTCTTCACTATCTTAGCAATCTGGTTGAATGTAAAGATTTTCTTTTTTAGTGGTTGTGGGATGCAAATAGCGGTCCTTCTCCTTAATGACTTTGGTTTTTGTGAAGCTTAGTTATGCTAGGCTCTCTCGTTGGTCGGGTCCTTGTAGTAGTAGTTGTCCCCTTGGCGTGATTTTGCTGGATGATTGAAAGTCCTTCATTTCAGGCCTTTCTTCTTCTTTGTCTGCCTAACCTGTTTATTTTAGATTAGTGGCTATTGTGTTTCCCTTTTGGATCTTGTTTGTTGTTCTGGGTTCTTGATTCCTGCAGTCATCCCCCTTAGAATCAAGATAGCTTCTATACCTATTTAGTTATGCTACCAAGTAGTCGGATAAGACTTCCCTAGGTTTAGAAAAGTTTGCTCGCCCTATGATCGTGCAATTACTTCTTCTTTTATGAAGTTTCCCTTCGACTTTGTCATGAAGTCTTCTAGTCAACTTTGATATATGTCAACTTTCGACAAGATTTTCTGTCGACTTCATCGCTTATTCTGAATTGTTTCCTCATATATTTATATGTTCTTTTGTCAGGTGTTCCCAGGAATCTTAAGCGATGTTATCAAGCATTTTAAGCCCTTTTGTTGCGACTTTTGATGAAGTTATGCTTTATCCTTTGAGTTCTCCTGTATTGGGTTAGTGATCTTTTATGGTGTCTTGGCGTGCCTTGTTCTTCATACTGTTACGAGAAGTTCGTTGGGAGTCAAGTTTGGACTCACCAAGTGTTTTCAAATGAACCGTTGAGTATTATTCTGGTGTTTGACCTTCGTGTTAAGTTTAACTTCGTCTTGTTCCGACACCAAGCCTTGCATGGTGTCGGCTTTTCTGAAATCTTTGACCTTGTTGTAAGTTGAATGTTGATATATTGATTAATTGCTGAACCCGGTGCTTACTGATTCTCTCGTCTTGAGTTGTGGTTACAACTATCTGAAAATCCTTATTTTTTCCTGCCTAGCACTCCCCTGTTTGCTATGTGAGATTTATGAGCTAAGTATGCTATGTTGTCTAATGCTCCGAGTGTTTCCTGGTGATCTGTAGTGTGTTTTATTTATATACTTATATATATACATACATATATATATACATACTTATATATATGTTTATGCACCACTACTTCTGGTGCTATGTTGGAGTCTGTTGGACGTGTGAGCTAAAAGTCATCGTACAGTGCCTCTTTTGGGCTATTGTTTTGGGTAGATTGGAGCCCCCACCGCAGCACTCCTGTTTATTTATTGGGTTGCGGGCGTTTGTGGAAGATACCACCGTCGTAGTGCCTTCTTTTGGGGGACGCTCTTCCCTCGAGCTGATCAGTTTGAAGCGCTTATAAGCATACATGCTTATATATGAATATTATGATATTATGTGTATAACCATCACCTATGAGCCGCAATGGCGGACACGTGGTTGGCTTTGATTGTTTTGGCTATTATCTTCTGGTGCAGGCTTTTCCTCTTACCGAGTGCACTCGTTTGAGCTGGCTCGAGTTGTAAGATTATAGATGCTTATCTGATTTGTTCTCCTTTCTGAAATCTTTATTTCTGATTACTGCTAACCTGTAGTTTTCTTACACTTTCTTGGTGAGGCATTCTTTTCTTTTGAACGTCTCAGGCTCGAAGTCGTAGCAGTTCGGTTAGTAGAGTTGGTGTCCTCTGGAGCTGTAGTTAGTTGCAGTGGTTCATTCTCCCCTCCCAGTTGTGAGGTAGTTGTTCCATTTGTTTTAGGTATAGGCTTGTACTTTGTTTTTCTATGGCTCGTGTCAGTTGTTGACGCCCATAACTCTAGTTTTCTTGTGCTAGACTACTTGCTAGCTGTTTTGCTGTTACTTTCGGGTTATTTACCTACTTGCTCTTTGGGAAGCTTTATGCTAGGATGCATTAGTTACTTTATTGGTATAAAAATGTCATTCTTGCATATCATGATTTTGTTAGTAATTGTCACATACTTTGAAAATCGTAGAAAATCCTTTCTTACAATACTAAACATAGATATGTGCATATCATTTCTGGGATGTTGATCTTCATGCTCCTGTAGGCTAAAATGAACCTATTTTCCGCTGCGTATGTATAGTTTCCTTCTTCTAGACTAGATGAACCATCGGACCGAGGGACACGGTCCTAAGCTAAAGCGTAAAATTTTCTTTTACTCCAAGCACATTTTTGTTTTTTATAAAATAATTGTAAGCAGTGTTTGCCCGGGCGTCTGTAGTTGTCCCCTGCATGACGTGGCATCACGACGCATATTTTCTCCTTGCTCTGATAATATTTATTAAATTTGTGGGAGGAATGCGGGTTGCGACAGTTGGTATCAGAGGGAGGTTAGCCAGTTGGTATCAGAGGAAAATCCTGAACCACAACAGGGTTCTGCCCAACAGGGTTCTGCTATCTCGTAATCCCTTTCGGGCTAAAAAATGCTGGAGCAACTTATCAAAAAATGATGGATACAGTTTTTAAAGATCAAAAGGGAAGAAATTTAGAAGCTTACGTTGATGACCTTTGATGCGATAATTTCGGCAAGTGCACCGGTCGCGCAAGTAATAAAGTTTGGGAATATGATCCCCGAGTGTCGGTCTCTTGAGGAATGCAGGTTAGGTGAATGAATTACGTTGTGTGACTATTGTTACACAAGCGTGAACAAACACACAAAAAGAGGTGGGTTTTGGTTGGGTTTTTCCTACTCTTAACAATAATGAAGGCAATGCGGGTCGAAAGCACCGCTTCGCAAGGCGAGATGGGTGCAACGGCCACGATGTCGTGCTTCGTGAGGCGGATGGAGCGTGCTCTAGTGCGGGAAGGTGAGGGTCGCAAACACCTCTTCACAAACGCCGTTAGCTCTTGCTAACGCGGATCAAACACCTTGATTGCGTGAGTGAGTGAGTGGATGATTGGAGGCGAAGCGATTCACAAGCAAGTAATGATGAAAAGAGAAGAAACATTCATTTCATTTAAACCAAACATCATGATATTCAAGTTTAAAGGATTCAAAGATTACAACGAAAGAGAGAGGAAAGAGATAACCAATGGATGAAGACTAGCGGCCGTTCACGGCCGGAATGGTAGTTTGTCAAGCTACCTCCGGACTCGGGCGGACTGTGCTTCCGGTGTAGAGAAACTGTCACGATCTCTCTACGTGGTTCCGTCGTCTTCTACCTCAGGATTCCTCTTCTTCTCACCGGACTGGAGTGGAAAACAGCTGCTTGAGGGCTTGCGGATGGTGAAAAATGCTCCCGGACAATGGAGAAATGCTTGGAATGGTTGGAGAGGACGTCCCCTTGCGTAGGAGATGAAGTGGAGGTGTCCCGGGATGGAAATCGCCCGCGTACAGACTGCCAATCGCGCTCCCGGCGGCTCGATCCCGCCCTAATTCGCGAACAGGATATATATATAGGCGCTGAACTGAATACTGTGCACGGTCATTGGTGCACGACCAGTGGTCGTGCGCACAGGAGTTCTGCAATCGTGCGCGTTGCCTGGACGGAGCCTGAAATGAAAGAAATTTATAAAATAGATGTTCGCACGACCAGTGGCGCACGACCAGTGGTCGTGCGCACTATCGTCAATGGTCGTGCGATAAGCCAAACAGAACTCATAAAATGAGCGTTAAGTGCACACGATCAGTGGCGCACGAGCAGTGGTCGTGCGCCATAGAGCCAGTGATCGTGCGCAGTGTTCCTGTACAGAATTGTACCGGGAACACCTGCACGACTCCTGTTCCAGCATACAACACCAGTCTAGCCACTGAAGGTGGCACTTAACACTGCATGAAAACTAGTAACGAAGATGAACAAGAATTAACATCAAAACGGGCCTAGAAGTGCACTTAGCATGGAGTATTAAATAGGAATGAAAACATGTCTAAAGTGAAGTGCAAAGACTAGAAAATCAGCCCAGATGAGTCCATAAATGTGTATATAATTGGGACTCATCACACCCCCAGACTTACCTGTTTGCGCGTCCCGAGCAAACGAATTCGGCGGAGAGTGAAAATGGTAGTTAACAAAGAGAATTACACAAAGGAGTACAATGCGAAGTAACAAAAGCATGCAAATAGAAATTTAGTAAAAAGAGATTCTAACTATGCTAACTACTTTACGAAAGTGCTAGAGCGTAAGTAGGGATTTAGTTATACTCAGTTGGGGAATTATGAAGAATTCGAACGATCATGTCCGGTGTGAAAGTAACAAGACACTAAGGCGGGTGTTGCACAAGGTCGGGGTTTAGGAATAACTCCGCTGAAATCCATCAACGCCGTGAACCATACGCTCGCCCGGTCACACTCTCTCCACTGCGTTAGCAAACTCACAAGTCAAATCAATAGGGCTTTTAGGATTATATTGGGCTTAGGTTGCGGTGTGATATTCAAGGATAAAAATGAAGGCTACGCAACCAAATTGAGCTAACGAAACGCTGCACCACACAAAACCAAAAACAAAGCTCGTGTGACACACCCCCAGTCTTATCATGAAAACTAGGTGTGCACACGGCCTACTTCACAATTACCAACAGATTTTCTATTTAGCTCGAAAGGATTTCTTTACGACATATTTTTTTTTCAGATTTTTTTTTTCTTTTAACAACATACTTTTCTTCTTTTACTTATCCTCCGGTTGGTTCAAATTCAGCAAAATAAAATTTATTTCTTCATCACATCACAAAGATTCCAAAAATCACACCAAATCAAGAACATGAGTGCAGATAAACATCTATTTGGTTGCGAAAGTGGGCAAAGCTTCAGGCCTTGGTGAATGGAGGAGGAGCTGAACAAAAGAGTGGTAGGCACAATTTTGGCTTGCAAGGGTGAGCGAAAAGGACATGGAACGACAAGGCTCAAACTAGCCAAAAGGTGGCCTACATCATGTTTAACTCGACGAGTCGCTCTCGCCCATGCTTCGAGAGTCGCTTGGGGCAAGTTCTTAGCCCACGAGAAAGGTAAACCTTCCTCCCGACTCGAGCAACACACTACTAGTGCTCGTACACACACAATACCGGGTTATCGTCAATTTCGTTCACATTCACCATTTGAGTATAACAAATCTAAATTTACGCAAAAATACTAAACATAAATTAGATGCATAGAGACAATCTAGTTCTACTCAAATTCTACTGCAGCATGCGGGTGCGACTAGAACACTGCTCGAGTCAACATCGCACTCCAAATAGTAGTTCCTAAGCTAACATCCTATTTCACACTCCAACCAAAACAATTTATTTGGAAACAACACAAATAGGAAAGCGCGCGCTCATGTGGGTGAAGTGGTGCAAGAAGCGTGGAATAATGATGCTGGTACTGAAAAATATAAGCACTTCTAGCATGCGGTGCAACTCGTACGCATAGTGGATAACACATGCTCTCCCCCAGACTTAATCTACACATTACATCACAAAACTGAAAGCTAGGAGGGAGAAGTGTTACCCAATGCTCAGAATTGAGCATACCGGAAGATTGGCGTTAATTTCGTGCAAAATCCGCAGCATCCGCACCAAAGAACACAACACACCTGCAAACACAAAACTAAAAACAGCAAAAACAAATATAAAAACTGAACTAAACATGTTAGATAAAAATAAAATCAGGAAATCTGGGTTGTCTCCCAGCAGCGCTTTTGTTTTATGTCCTTAAGCTGGACCAAATACCTGTATTATAAATGTTTAAAGAGTGCAGAAATTAAAGGAGAAGTTCACAGAAGCAGTTTCACAAATTCAGACAACACAAATCAGCTATAGGCGCTCTTATGGTGCGCGTCTCCCGTAGCTCGTAGGCGTGAGGTGAAGGCTTTAGTGCCAACACTGGTGTCACCCAGTGTTCCCCTAACCTCCGCCCTCTTGCCACGGAGAGCGGCAGCGCGAGCGTCGTGTAGAAGTTTCTCCTGTTTAAGTTTAGTGACAGTCGGGGACTGCCAACGTTGAAAGTTTTCAGATTTTTCCACCTTGGTGGTGGGTGGCGTCACTTCCGGCGTCGCGATGACTACCGGATCAGCCCAAGAGATGGAGCGCTTAAATTGTTTATTACAAGAATCAAAACAAAAAGATAATGGGACAGTTTTCCGAACTAAATTCAAGTCAATATTTTTCGAAATGCAATCTTCCTCAGTCTCGGAATCAAATTCTCTCCGAAGATCTACTTCTTCCTCACTGGACTGGTGCTCCTCCTTTTCTCCTTCAATTGGTTCTTTATCTTCTTCATTTCCTGCACAACTCAGAGATTCATTAAAAATAAAGAGAGGGGGAGGAGTGGATGTTTCAGTTATAACTTTGGGGCAAGTGGGCTGCGACACCTTATTGGGTCGGAAGACACACCCCATAGCGAAATCAAGGGTGGCACCGCTCTCTTTCAAGAACGACACGCCCAAGATAGGCATAGAGTGATTTTCCTGGGGTCCCAACACCTGAAAATCAGCAACCACAATCGTCCCCTCAACTATCACTTCTACATTTTTCACTTCCCCCTCAGATTGTATAACAGTCCCATTAGCAAGCATAAGGGATTTCCGATCCTCCGTGTTCATCTCAAGTTGCAATTTAGCAACGTCTTGCAGCACAATGACGTTGCGGGAGGAGCCGGAATCGCATAAAGCTTTTGTTTCGATATTATTGATGGAACAAGAAATCACTAACTCACTTGGATCAGCCTCTACCACATCATCGAGGCTCTTCCCTTGATCTATTGGGTTCTTTTCAGTGTTGCTAGGAAGGGTCCCATGCGACCGCTCGGTTAGCACTTGGGCCAATTGGCCCAGCTGTGTTTCCAAGTTCCGCATGGATGCGGTTTGGTTCACCATATTTGAGGTATCCACTTGCATGAATTTTTCCATCATCTCCTCCAAGTAACTCTTTTTGGGAGCTGGGGGGCCTTGGTTATATTCCGGATGAGGTGGCCTTGGTTGGCTCCCGGAGGCGTAGGCATCGTTCTGATGCTGCCCCGGTGCCCAACGTTGGTCATGCGTGTTTGGGTTCCATGAGAAGTTCGGGTGACTTCTCACTCCCGGATGATAAGCATTATTAAATGGCACCCCCTTAGACTGATTTCCTACAAAATTAACAGATTCATTCAAGGATAAGTGCGCGAAGTCACCTGATACGTTGTTCCCTAAACATTCGTACGCGTGGTGGCCGCCGCCTCCACATCCTTCGCACGTAATGACAGCAGCAGGTGCGGGTGTAGGAGGAAGTGAGTCGACCACAAAGAGACCGCGGGCGTTCCTTGGTGCATTTCTCCTGGCAGTCCAGAATGTACTCTGGGAGGCGGTGTCACGCAGAATCCGAAGGGCCTCCTCTGGAGTGTGATTCATTAGAGTACCACCCACAGCAGCATCGATCATTGCCCTGTAGTTGGGCTCGATCGCAAAGTAAAAAGTCTCTACCACATTCCACGGTTGGAGCTCGTGGTTCGGGCAGCGGCGGAGAAGGTCATTAAGGCGCTCCCACGCCTCGTCAAGGGTCTCTAGGTCAGCTTGGCGAAAGGTGGCGATCTCCCGCCGCAGGTTCACAATTTTATCCACGGGTTGGAATTTGGCCAAGAACTTGGATGCAAGAGCATCCCAAGTCGCGGCGGTCCCAGGAGGAATAGAATGGAGCCACACCTTGGCCTTGTCGCGAAGTGAGAACGGGAACAGTCGTAGCTTGACTGTATCGTCAGGTATTCCAGTGTAGCGGAAAGTTCCGCAGATATCGGAAAACTCTGCCAGGTGCAGGTGCGGGTCTTCACTGGTCATCCTGGAGAACTGAGCATTGTTCCGGATGATGTTCAAGATCGCAGGTTTGATCTCGAACTGGTTGTTCATAATGTTGGGACCAAATCCTGGATATACACTCCCAGCTGTCGGAGTGGTATAATCTCTCATCGTTCTGGGTCGAGTCCTCACTACCTCTTGCTCATCTCCAGGTTGGTGCTGCCCCACATCGGGCACTCTTGGGTCAGCATTGTTTGGGTCTATGTTGTCACCCATTGCCGCCTGTACGGCTGCTGCGCGCCTTCGTGCGCGAGCGGTCCGTTCGATCTCTGGGTCAAAGGGTACAAGTTCCCCAGCGGCTTGTCTCTGCATGCACAGTCACAACAAAAAGAAAACAAAATAAAGGAAATAAAAAACAACTGCTCTTGTAACAAAAGCTCACAACTCAAGACGTTACACGCCTGAACATTCCCCGGCAACGGCGCCAAAAACTTGATGCGATAATTTCGGCAAGTGCACTGGTCGCGCAAGTAATAAAGTTTGGGAATATGATCCCCGAGTGTCGGTCTCTTGAGGAATGCAGGTTAGGTGAACGAATCGCGTTGTGTGACTATTGTTACACAAGCGTGAACAAACACACAAAAAGAGGTGGGTTTTGGTTGGGTTTTTCCTACTCTTAACAACAATGAAGGCAATGCGGGTCGAAAGCACCGCTTCGCAAGGCGAGATGGGTGAAACGGCCGCGATGCCGTGCTTCGTGAGGCGGATGGAGCATGCTCTAGTGCAGGAAGGTGAGGGTCGCAAACACCTCTTCACAAACGACGTTAGCTCTTGCTAACGCGGATCAAACACCTTGAGGGCGTGAGTGAGTGAGTGGATGAGTGGAGGCGAAGCGATTCACAAGCAAGTAATGATGAAAAGAGAAGAAACATTCATTTCATTTAAACCAAACATCATGATATTCAAGTTTAAAGGATTCAAAGATTACAATGAAAGAGAGAGGAAAGAGATAACCAATGGATGAAGACTAGCGGCCGTTCACGGCCGGAATGATAGTTTGTCAAGCTAACTCCGGACTCGGGCGGACTGTGCTTCCGGTGTAGAGAAACTGTCACGATCTCTCTATGTGGTTCCGTCGTCTTCTACCTCAGGATTCCTCTTCTTCTCACAGGACTGGAGTGGAAAACAGCTGCTTGAGGGCTTGCGGATGGTGAAAAATGCTCTCGGACAATGGAGAATTGCTTGGAATGGTTGGAGAGGACGTCCCCTTGCGTAGGAGATGAAGTGGAGGTGTCCCAGGATGGAAATCGCCCACGTACAGACTGCCAATCGCACTCCCGGCGGCTCGATCTCGCCCTAATTCGCGAACAGGATATATATATAGGCGCTGAACTGAATACTGCGCACGGTCATTGGCGCACGACCAGTGGTCGTGCGCACAGGAGTTCTGCAATCGTGCGTGTTGCCTGGGCGGAGCCTGAAATGAAAGAAATTTATAAAATACATGTTCGCACGACCAGTGGTGCACGACTAGTGGTCGTGCGCACTATCGTCAATGGTCGTGCGATAAGCCAAATAGAACTCATAAAATGAGCGTTAAGTGCACACGATCAGTGGCGCATGACCAGTGGTCGTGCTCCATAGAGCCAGTGATTGTGCGCAGTGTTCCTGTACAGAATTGTACCGGGAACACCTACACGACTCCTGTTCCAGCATACAACACCAGTCTAGCCACTGAAGGTGGCACTTAACACTGCATGAAAACTAGTAACGAAGATGAACAAGAATTAACATCAAACGGGCCTAGAAGTGCACTTAGCATGGAGTATTAAATAGGAATGAAAACATGTCTAAAGTGAAGTGCAAAGACTAGAAAATCGGCCCAGATGAGTCCATAAATGTGTATATAATTGGGACTCATCAACCTTCTAATAAAAAGCAAATCATTCTCTTCTCATCTTAGTGACCTCTCAGAAACTTTTGCAACCCTACGAACTTTTAATATGAGGTTGAGCCCGTTGAAGTGTGTTTTCGGGGCAAGTAAAGGAAAATTTCTTGGTCATCTCCTTACTCCAGAAGGATTGGAACCCAACCCTTACACAGTAAAGGCTATTCTTGAAATGCCACCCCCCAGGTCTCCTAAGGAAGTTCAGCAGCTAGGAGGAAGAATCGCAGGCCTGAGTCGCTTTATCTCTCGATCCGGAGATAAAAGTGCTCCTTTCTTCAAGACCCTCCACGGAGGGGCTAAGTTTGAGTGGACAAAAGAATGTGATGATGCTTTTAATGAGCTTAAAAAGCAATTGACATCAACCCCTTTGCTCCAATGCCCAAGGGAGGGCGAGGATCTTTTTCTCTATTTAGGAGTCGGTACTGATGCTGTAAGTTCAGTTTTGGTGTGAGAAGAGAAGAAGAAACAATTTCCAGTTTATTATGTGAGCAAAATTCTGAAAGATGCAGAGACACGTTACCCGATTCTTGAAAAGCTGGCCCTAATGCTTGTAACTTCAGCTAGGAGATTAAGGCCCTACTTTCAAGCTCATTCGATTCAAGTGGTCACTGATCTTCCATTAAAGAATGTTTTAGAGAAGCCAGAGCATTCAGGAAGGTTGGCTAAGTGGGTGATAGAGCTCAGTGAGTTTGATATCTCCTATGTTCCAAGGGTGGCAATCAAAGCTCAAGTTTTAGCAGATTTCATGGATGATGCAAGTGAGTTTTCATTAAAGAAGGAAGTCGGAACGCCTCTAGCTTGGACAATATTTGTTGATGGTGCTTCAAGCAGGAATTCATCTGGGGCTGGAGTGGTTTTGATCAATCCAAATGGGGTCAGATTGGATCAGTCCTTGAAGTTCTATTTCTCAACAACTAATAATCAAGCAGAATACGAGGCTTTGCTAGCCGGTCTTCGATTCACTAGGGAATTGGGAATCGAGGATGTTCAAGTTAAAACGGACTCTTTAGTGATGGCATCTCAGGTTAACGGAACCTTTGAAACCAGGGATCAAACTTTGAAGCAATATCTAGCCTTGGTAAAAGGAGAGATTGGAAAGTTCAAAAGTTTCTCTATCAAACATATTCCAAGAGAAGAGAACTCAGAAGCGGATGAGCTGGTGAAATTTGGTCTTCTTACGGGAGGAACCTCCTCGGAGCTTTTCCGTCCTGCAATCGAGGAAGGAGAAGTTATGAAGATAGATCAACGTCCATCTTGGATGGATCCGTTCATCCTTTATCTTTCGACCGGAAAGCTCCACTCCACGGTAAAAGACAGAAAGAGATTTAGACTAAAAGCAGCTCATTATTATCTTGTTGCAGGAATCCTTTACCGAAAGACCTTTTTGTCACCTTTGGCTCTATGTGTCTCGGAAGAAGAGATCCCGGTTGTCCTATAGGAAGTTCATTCAGGAGAATGTGGAAGCCACTCTGGAGCTCATACATTGGAGAAAAGAATCTTAAGGCAAGGATATTTCTGGCCTCAAATGAGGAAGGATGCAGAGAAATTTGCGAAGAAATGTGTCCAGTGCCAAAAGTTTGCTCCTCTTCAGAATCAACCTGCCCAACAGCTTAAATCTATAGCAACCCCATGGCCTTTTGCAGTATGGGGAATGGATCTGGTTGGGCCTTTTCCTATGGCAAGTGGGCAACGCCGATATATAATAGTCATAATTGACTACTTCAGCAAGTGGATTGAGGCAAGAGCATTGGCTAAAATTACTACTCAAGTTGTGGGAAATTTTATCTGGGGAGAAATAGTCTGCAGGCATGGCATCCCGATGGCAATTATCACGGATAATGGTTCTCAATTCAACAATCCTCAGCTCATAAGTTTCTGTGGACAGATCGACACTGAATTACGTTTTGCTTTTGTGCATCATCCTAGAAGTAATGGGCAAGTAGAAGCTGCCAATAAGCTCATAATAAATCTCTTGAAGAAAAAGGTAGAAAATCTTCGGGCAAATTGGGCGGAACAGTTACCATCAGAACTATGGGCCTTGAGAATGACTCCCACCTCAGCTACAGGAGAAACTCCTTTTAAGTTGTCACACGGTTCAGAAGCTCTTATTCCTGTCGAGTTTGAGATAAAAATTCCAAGGGTGTTATTGGCTCAACAAAACCAGGATGATTGGATGGAAGGAAATGATGAAGATCTAAGGTGCAGCCTTGATCTCATTGAAGAGCTGAGACATATGGCGACAATTAGGCATGAGGAAGTTAAGAGAAGGATAGCGAGACTCTTCGATAAAAATGTCAGAATCAAAGAATTCACAATCGGAGACCTGGTCCTAAAAAAGGTGGATATAGCAGCAAAATCTGGTTCAGTAAGGAAGCTTAACACAAATTGGGCAGGACCATTCATAGTGAAAGAAGTACGCAAAAATGGTGCTTACCGTCTCCAGACTTATGAAGGAGACGAGTTGCCTCACACCTGGAGCGGTGATGACCTTAAGCATTTTTTCTCTTAAAAATGCTTATGGATTTTTCTTCTTCCTTTTTTCTTATCTTTTCTCTTCTTGAACATTATGATGATATGATTCTACCCCTTTTTTGGTATATAAATGATAAAGGAAGATATCAAAAAACAAATTGATATTAAAAGCTAAAATCCTGCCAAAAGAGACATCTACGGATCCTACTTCTTTCCCCCTCGACTTGAAGCATGAGATGTAAATCTGCCAGGACCACAGATGTTGGGGAGATTTCATATCTGTATAGCAGTAGTTCGCCAAGCTCGTCCGGTGGACGTTTAGGATGCCGGGTCCTAGCTGACATCTGACGCACCTCTAGATAAAGGGAGTTCAGGTGAATGTTCAGCTCTGTCATGCTTTTTAGGACACTGTTACATACTGAGTGATCTTTTAGGGAAAGCAATGTTGGTACAGCCTCCGCGGCATAACCGCACCTGCCCTATGGATCATTTTTGTTCTGTAACTTTCGAATACTCATTGGAGCGTGGTTAGCAAAAGTGGCAAGTTTAAAACAAATTTAAATGATCTCTTGAGGAAAGCAATGCCGGTGTAGCCCTCGAGGCATGACCGCACCTGCCCTTGAGATCATTTTTGAACTCTTTCTCTTGAGGAAAGCAATGCCAGTGTAGCCCTCGAGGCATGACCGCACCTGCCCTAGAGATCGAGCGGTCAGAATTTCATGAAACCGCGGACTTCTATTCTCTCCCTCAGGATAAAGAAATCTGAGTTATTTGAGATCGCTGGCTTGATCCTCTCCAGAACTTGGATAGAAGTGATCGCCGAGATGGTTTTTAGAAAAAGGATGAGAACGATCTGGATTGAACGTGATTGATAGATCGCAAACTCGGTATTGCCTCTTATAGCTCAGTTATATGGGGAGTATTCATAAAAATTCTTTGTTTCACATCAAGTGATAGTTCAAAAAATTGAGTCCTTGTCGCATGGCGACCTGAAGATGTTGAGATCGCTGACTTATGATCGCCAAGGTCTATTATTCTCTCCTCAACAAGCCGGCAAGGATTTCGTCGAACATAAATTATCCTTCAGTTCGTCGGACGCAGGAAATTTATTCAAATCGCGATCTCAAATATATTGAGACCGTCGGTTTATCTCCTCCAGGACTCGGTTGTTTGAGATTGCCGGTTGAGTTCTCCATTTCTTCAGTGGTATTCTTTTCAGCAATCTCAAAAATACTGAAATCAACAATTGTCACCCCAAGAAAAGCTCTGAGGATAGAACTCCAAGGCATTTGAGAATATTCTTTCCTGTTTTACGCGCGATCAGAAGGAAGTGAGATCGCATGCTATCCAGTTAATAATATTTCAAGTTCATAGTGGATTGGTATAATGAAGATCGCTAGATGTGACAGCTGCAAAGGAAGTGCCGTAAGATATTTTCAATTCTAGTGCTCAGACTCATAAATTAGTATGGATAATCGAAAGTTCGCATGTTATGCTTATATAAGGAATTATTCAAAGGATTTTTATGAAGATTGATAAAAACAAAGGCATTGAGATCGAATGCCAAATTCACCTTGAAATAAAGAGACCGCATAGATATAGTCAGTATAGAAGAAACACAAAAACAAATATCTGATCGAAAGAGGTAAGAAAAACATTGCAAAACAATTCTTCATATTCACTCAAAATGTTTAGGTACATCAGACCGACCGATCTCCAAAAGATAAAAATTACAATATTATCTATTTGCTTCTCGATCTCTTGGGAGACCGCTCATCCGAGGAAGAGGACGAGTCGGCCTCATCAGATGATTATTCTGAGTCCTTCCCTTGAACCTTAGATCTAGAGCTTGAGGACGCTCCTGAGCTCGTGTCCTGGCCCTGCACATATTGGCTGCCACTTAGCTGGGCTTCATCCTCGATCACAATATCTTCTTCACCATCATCGGCGGTCTCTTCCGTAGTTAAAGATTGTTCATCAATCCTTCTCGACGCCCGAGGGAAAAGAGCAGCGAAGGTTGTATCTTTGTACTCTTCAGAAAGACCGCCTCAATTTCGGAGCTCCATGATTACTTGCTCGGCGGTCTCCCTTACATGGTGGGCAATTGCTCTTTTAAAATCAGGATTGTGTATGTCATAGGCCATTTCCTTCGCTCGCTGTAGAAAAGAAATAGTCAGACCGCGCGGTCTAAACGAATTCAGGAAAAACATCCAGTAGAGATATAATACCAGCAGGTCTTCATTCACTTTCAAGACGCTTCGGAGAGTCCACCCCATATTATGCTGAAGAGTTACATTCTGAAGGGCCGTTTGACCACAAATATCTGGGAGCAAGTCGGTCTCAATATCAAATATTTCAGCTGTATTTTTCCTTCCGTATAAAGCCGCGGTCACAGCAGTGGCATGGTGAGTCAACTTCCCGCTCCAGAGGGGGAGATCGGTAGAAACTCTCACGGCCTTTCCTTTGGCGCCCCATTTGAGTAAAGGTTTGCCTTTTAAATCTTTCTGATGGCGCATATAGCCATGAAGAGGGAATGGCTCCGAAGCGGTCTTAGAGGAATTACCGGTCTCAGCGGTCTGAAATTTCTCTTCCCTCTTCAGCCTTCTTTCCCTTTGGGTAAGTACTTCTTCAGCAGGTGCTACTGGATCCTCCATCGGAATTGCAAAGGACGCTGAAAATAAGAAGTTAGAAATGTAAAGAAAAATGTGTAAGAAATGTTGGGAGATCGTTGGAAACAACTCACTTTCCTCAGGGGCGATCTCAGCAATCTCGGGCCAGATCGCCAGATAATGAATGAGGTCCAGGCGCTTTCCCGCCAGAAATTCCAGAATCTTTAACTCTTCTGTTGAGATCGATTTGCTCTTCTGAAAAATTTTGTTAGGTCGCGTAGAAGGGCGACTCTTGAGACCGCCAAGATCGCCTTCGAATACAAGGAACCTTTCTGTCCAGAAGGGAAACTTGTTTGGAAGATTGAGAACTTTGAATCCTTCAGCAGAAAAGTATATCAATCCTTTGAATTCATCTTTCTTTTGACCTTCTTTCAGAACCTTAGCAGTGAAGGACGCACGGAAGAGCGCCATCGTGAACTTTATCTTTTCCGATCTCAGGTAGTTGATGAAAACATGCCAAGCTCAATTTTAAAAGTATTAAATTTTGCCTCATCCAATGGCTTGGTGAAGATATCAGCTAATTGTTTGTCAGTGGGGACAAATTCAAGGCATATATCTTCACTCTCAAGATGCTCTCTAATAAAATGATATCTTATCTCTATATGCTTAGTCCTGCTACGTGAGACAGGATTCTTAGCAATAGATATAACACTGGATGAGTCACAATATAGGGGAGAGTTCCTTACCTTGAGGTTATAATCCTCTAATTGATGTTGTATCCACAAAAGTTGTGCACAACAACTTCCTGCAACAATGTACTAAGATTTAGCTGTGGATATTGCCACACTGGTCTTCTTGCTGCTCCATGAGATCAGCCTTCTACCTATGAATTGATAAGTTCCACTTGTACTATTCTTGTCTTCTTTGCATCCTGCAAAATCTGCATCTAAAAAGCCAGTCAGTTCAAAATCATTGTTCTTAGGGTACCAAAGGCCAAGATGTAAGCTGGCTTTAAGGTATCTCAAAATCCTCTTTGCAGTTGAGTAATGAGATTCCTTAGGGCATGCTTGATACCCAGCACAAACACATGTAGCATACATAATGTCTGGTCCACTAGCAGTTAGATACAATAAGGATCCAATAATGCACCTGTATATGGATTCATCAAAGGCCATTCCCTTCTCATCCTTATCCAGGGAAATATTGGACCACATGGGAGTTTTTATGGTGGAAGCTGATTCCATCCCAAACTTCTTGATTAGCTCTCTAGTGTACTTAGTCTGAGAGATGAATATCCCCTCATCAGACTGTTTCATATGGAGGCCTAAAAAGTACTTGAGCTCTCCCATACTGCTCATCTCAAACTCCCCCTGCATAAGTTTGGCAAACATTTTGCAAAGGTTGTCATCAGTTGACCTAAATATTATGTCATCAACATATATTTTGACTAGAAGACACTTGCCCTTTGTATCCCTAAGAAACAATGTGCTATCGATCTTTCCCCTCAAGAACTGGTTCTTGATGAGAAAGCTAGACAAGGTCTCATACCAAGCCCTAGGGGCTTGTTTTAGACCATATAGAGCTTTCCTAAGTAAATAAACCTGAGAAGTAAGGGTAGGATGTACAAAACCTGAGCATTGTTCAACATATACCTCTTCCTTCAAGTTGCCATTGTGGAAGGCTGACTTGACATCCATCTGGTATACTTTGAACCCCTTGTGGGAAGCATAGGCAAGAAATTGCCTAATTGTTTCTAACCTTGCAACTGGGGCAAAGGTTTGAACAAAGTCTATACCCTCTTCTTATCTATAGCCCTTGACTACTAATCTAGTCTTGTTCTTAATGATGATTCCATTTTCATCCAATTTGTTTATGTATATCCACTTGGTGCCAATGATGTTGTGTCCTTGAGATTTTTGCACCAACTTCTAGACTTTGCATCTCTTGGATTGAAGAAGCTCTTCTTGCATGTCAAAGTCTCTTCAACAAGAGAATTGCATTCTATTCTCATTTCAATATTCTCTATTTTCGAAGTGATTCAATGATCGGGTGCTAGCTTTTAAACCATCAAATTAATTCTATTAGTCTTTCTAGTTTTTACTATTTGCAACCCAACTCCAAATTTCTATTGATAAAATAATAGAGATTTTTCGAAGTAAAAGTATTCAACCGCCTCGAGTCTAATATGACCTTGGTTTTATAACCTATACTAATTTTAATATGGTACACTTGCCATTATCGTTTGCAGATATAGTTTTGCGCATCATGTTTTTGGCGCCATTGCCGGGAAAATAGGTTGATATTTTGAAAAAAGAAATATCTATTAATTTTTTCCTCTCTTTCTTCTCCCCCTTCTCTTAATTTTTTTTTTAAATCTTAAAATGCGCAATTTAAATTCTCGGAAAGGGGGATTTGGGCTATCATCTCATCGCATCTCCTAGTACCGGGCGAACCCTTCACAGGGTAGACCTCGGGAAGTCCGGGACTAACTTAACCCGTTTTTTTTGAAAAAAAATTTATTATATAAATATTTTTAATTAAAATATTATAATAATTTTTTTTTCTTTCTTCCCCTTTTTATTCTTTTTCGTCTATTGTTCTCTTTACTTTTCTTTTTAATTTATGACCTGAGGGAACTCTTAAATTTATCTTGAATTGTGTTTTGATCCGTAAATCGAGCACACCTTGCGCCAACATCTCTTATTTAGTGATATACCAATAATTCGAGAAGAGTCAATCGGAGAGACTAACGATGGTATAATGGAAGACCTCATCCATAATGAAGCCCCGCTACGGACCATGTCCTATTATGCGAGGCCAAATTGGGAGGGCACACAATCTAGTATTATTCGCCCAGCGATGGTGAATAATAATTTTGAAATTAAAACGAGTATCATTCAAATGGTACAACAAACAGTCATCTTTGACGGCTTACCAGATGAAGATCCAAATTTACATTTGTTGAATTTTTTGGAAATTTACGATACGTTCAAAATTAATGGCGTCACCGATGATGCCATCTATTTGCATTTATTTCCTTTTTCTTTGCGGACTAAGGACAAGCAGTGGTTGGGATCTCCTCTTAGAGGTTCCATCACTACGTGGGCCGAGATGATGGAGAAATTATTAATGAAATATTTTCCTCCGGCAAAGTACGGTAAATTACGTACGGTCATTCTCTCGTTCATGCAAATAAACTTGAAGTCTCTCTACGACACATGGGAGCGCTATTGCTATCGCAGGCGCTATCGCTAACGCCAGACGCTATCTCGAGTTCGTGCACAGAGCCACGCAGCCGACGGTTCCGTAACCGCTCCACACGAGCGCTACCGCCAGCGCTATCGCTACCGCAGGCGCTAGCGCTAAGTTCTATAAAATGGAGCTTTGCTTCTCGTTTTGGTAATCCATCCCAGAGAGGTTGCTTGTGCCACAACTCCAGTGCTGTTATGCTGCCGAAGATGGATCTCCCACAAAAAAGCTTAAGTAGAATTTTGGAGGAGGACTACGTCACGCTGCATCCGAAGGACGATCGCTTCTACCTCGCTTATACTACAGCAATCGTTCATCCTCAACTCCAGAGATCTCATATAGGGAGTTTTATTATTATTTTCATTATTTCCATTCCATACTTTTTGTAACCGTTTAGAAAATTCGCCTTGTGTTGGCGACTAGGTCTGGGTAGGACTTAGGGGGAAATTTGCCTTGTGTTGGCGACTAGGTCTAGGTGATTAGATCTAGGGGGTGCTCGAGGCCATATCCGGGGAAGGATTGGCTAGAGCGACTTGAGGCCATATCCGGGGAAGGATTGGCTAAAGCCAACCGGTTTGTGGGGATACAAGTTGGTATAGAAAAGGAAAAATTATTTACATATGTACGCCTCCGATTTCTAGCGATATTGAAATCAATTTATGTAAACACCATTTTTATATAAATATAATCATGTCTCTTTTGTGTTTACTTGATTTCTATCATTTGGCGTAATTTCTATTATATTGAGTTCTAAGTTTTCAATTCTAAATCTAAATTGTTTATTTCAATCTCTTTCATCATAAAACAATTTAGTACTTGTTTCTAAAATTGCAAATCATAATTTTCTATTCATTTTTGCTAAATTGTTATTTTACCTTCGCATATTACAAAACAATTTAGTAATTATCTTAAAAATTATAAAAAGATTTTTATTCCCTTATTCACCCCCCCCCTTCTAAGGGCGCCATAAGATCCAACAAGTGGTATCAGAGGGCAGGTTATTCCAAAAGTTTAAAAACCAGGAATAATGGCGTCTCATGATCTCGCTTCTACTAGTAGGGGAAATTTTCTTATAAATGAAAAATCTTTAGCACCACCTTTATTTGAAGGCAAAAATTATAATGGGTGGAAATTTCTTATGGAAAAATTTCTTAAGTCTTTGGATATGGAAGTATAGAATATTACTATTAAAATACCCCAAGTACTTTAACTAAAAATGAAATGTTTTTAAATGTCAAATCAATGAATAGTCTATATTGTGCATTGCGTCAAAATATTTTCAGACTAATTTATACACTTCCTACTGCTTATGAAGTTTGGAAATTTCTTGAGAATACTTATAGTCTTCCTTCTACAGATGATGAACAAGAGGAATTCCTTATGGATCCAAGAGAAGAAATCGGCGAGGAATTTTTATGGATCCAAGAGAAGAAATCGATGAGGACTCATGCTTGGAGGAAGAAAAATACAACGTCACAATGTTGGACTCATTTGTTGGCAACACATCAAGCAAAAGAGAAGACGGAAACTATAGCAAGGTTACACTTCCTACTGCTTATGAAGTTTGGAAATTTCTTGAGAATACTTATAGTCTTCCTTCTACAGATGATGAACAAGAGGAATTCCTTATGGATCCAAGAGAAGAAATCGACGAGGAATTTTTATGGATCCAAGAGAAGAAATCGATGAGGACTCATGCTTGGAGGAAGAAAAATACAACGTCACAATGTTGGACTCATTTGTTGGCAACACATCAAGCAAAAGAGAAGACGGAAACTATAGCAAGGTAAGAAAATCTAAATCTTCTCTTTTTGTAACTAATTCTATTTCTACTTCTCGTATGCTTAAAATTGCTAAACGTAAAATTTTAAAATTAAAAATTGCTAATTCCAAATTACGTTTAGAAAATAAATCTTTAAAAGCAAACGATAACGTAGAATCAAATATTGATGTGTTAAATTCTCTTTCATGCTCTTTAGGTAAAATTCCTATTCCTTGTTTAGATTGCAATCAATTAAAAGAAAAATTCAAGGATATTGAAAAAGGGCTCTTAGTTTCTAGAGAACATAATGAAAAATTGATAGTTGAAAATGATGCTTTAACTTGTAAGTTAATACAATTAAAATCTTTTGTTGAAAAATTTCAAATGTCATGTAATGAATTTCATCATAAGATTTTGAATAACAAGGATAAATTAACTTACAAAATCATTTCTAAAAAGGACCATTTTCACGCATTAAATCAAAAGGAGTTTAGTTTCAAAAAGAATTATGATCCTCACAAAATTCTTAAGAGTCATTATTATAAATCTCAATATATTTTCAATCATGACTCAAATTTAAAAACTCCTTTTCATGAAAATCAAAGTACAAATTATTATCCTTTATATTATAACAGTATGTCTATAAGAAAGAGTGGAAATGAAAATCATCAAAATAATTATCAATCTCTTAAAACATATTGTAACCCACTTTTTCAACAATCACTTCTAAAGAAAGACAATCACTCTTATAAACTTTCAAAGAATCAATATAATAAAATTCATGATGATTATCAACATCAATCTACTTTGAAAAATAATTTGAATAAACATAAATCTCAAATGAATTATTTTTCAAACAAATATAATCATATAAAGATGTCATATAATCATAACATGAATTTAAAAGAAAAACAACCAAAGTATGAATGGAGGCCCAAAATTAAAAACGAAACACTAACTCCACTTGTAAAGGCCAATTCATCACTATCTCTCCAAAAGCCTACACGATGTATTTGGGTACCCAAAGGAACCATCCCACTTGGTCCCCTTTGGATACCTAAATCTCTTATTCATTAGTATCCTATCATTTGCATGAAGTAGAAATAATTAAAAAAGGATATATCAATACTCTACTTCATGACGTGCTTCATTTCTTTTTCTTTTGTTTGTTTTGTATTTTTTTTATCCAAAATGTTTAAGGTCACTTAGATATATTATGAAATATGACTTTTACATCTTAAGCCAAATGTTTATCAAATCAAATTTGAATTAAAATTGAACATTAAGTCATATATTTTTTCAAAGTGATTTATCTCTCATCTTTGATTGTTCTTTATCCTTTTAAATCCTTTACCCTAAATTGTCTTGAATTATCATTACAAATTGAATATTGAAATTATTATCAAGACTCTTAAAACTATTTTAAAGATTGGATTTAAATGGTTTATTAAAGGGCTTAAAATAAAAATTAAAAAGTGCAACATTTTTTTTATTTGTTTGCTGCATATGATAGCCCTTAAAATGAAAAATATTATCAAATAAAATTGAAAACAAAAATTCATCTAAACGCATGTTTAATCTTTCAAAAATGCGAGTTTATGATCAAAACTTCAAACATCCATATCTTTTGATCCGCTCGCTTGATTTTCGCGTTTAATATTTTTTCGGAAAGAGCACAAAAATCTCCATCCAACGGCAATCTAGGCTTGCTCATTTGAGTTCTCTTGGTGCTGTCAACTTGCCCAATTACAACTCCATTTTTTAAAAAGCTATCTTAGTTTGCTTGATTTGGAAATTTCTGTGTTTATGGATTTTTCATCACATGCTATCCTTAGTATAATTATTTCATATTTTATATTATGTGTGTGATGTGTGTCACCAATGTTTGCATGAAATTTAGACCTTAGAATCATCTTGTATCATTAAGATCAAATCAAAAGTTTAATGATTTCATTCTAGGTCTAAAGAAAATTAATTTGAGAACTTCTCATATTACATGCAACATAATCTCCATTAATCCTATGTAATAACATTGCATTCAAACTCATTATCCTAGCATTGCTTCTTGGTCTATGCTTATATCTTTATGCTAGGTAGAACACTTACAATGTTATTCAAATTTCATGATAACTATGTGATTTGAAATTATAATAGAATACTAAAATTCCAACAATCACATAGGTTATGGATTAATCATTGGAATATATGTGAATATGGTATCATTAATCATATATTATCATGCAAAACCAATGATCAATAGATTCGACTAATGAATGCAAATTTTATTATAAACTTCAAAACATTATATATGTGATCTTTGTTTTTGATATGACTACATGATCATCATTTTTTCTAGACTTACAAATCAATCATGTTCTTTCAAAAGAAAATCTCTATATCACTATATCATTAGTCTAGAAGGATTAGAATTCTCATACGTCATGATGATGTAACATTTATTCTTTGCAAAATCTGTATAATCATAAATCATAATTCATGCTCTATCAAGAAAAATCTCAAATCGATAATAGGAATTATGAATCTTATGATAAAAATTATGAATAATGTTTTCTTTATATTATTTGATGTATTGATTTGCTTTGCTAGTGATTGCATGTATCTCTCATATTTGTAGACACTAGAATAAACTTTGTAATGAAAGTATAAATCAATCTAAATCATCACTCCATTCTAGATCTATATTTTGAAATTCTATTTTGGAATACATGCAATATTAATAATAATCTTATGACATGACATATAAACCCAAAACTCATCATACTAGCATTTAGCCCTGCACAAAAGGCCCGATCAGGCCGGCCCTGCAGTGCCTGATCAGGCCCGGGCTTTTGTAAACCGGGCCGAGCCCGGGCCCACTGAAAATCGGGCTCGGGCCATTCTCGGGCCGTTACACAGGTAGGGGGCCTCATCCGGCCCTCAGGGCCGGGCCGGGCCGATTTTTTTTTAAAAAAACAAATTTTTTTAAAAACAAATTAAATACTTATAAGTTATAATATTTTACAAAATTAAAAATAAAAAATCTACAAAATTACAAAATCATGACAAAATTACAAATTTTCTAAAATCTTGACTTCATTGTTTTGTACAATAAATAAATTTAAGCATTGTCCGAATTTTTGAAATATACGGTTCCATAGCTGCTAGACTATCTTGCACTACTAAATTTAAAACGTGACAGGCACATCGAGTGTGAAAAAACGCACCGTTTAACATTGGTTTTAAATCGCGTTTTAACCACTCTATTGCGAGGTTATTATTACTAGCGTTATCAAAAGATATACTCATTATTTTATCTTTTAATTTAAAATCGCGCACGCATTTAATAATAACCTGATATATAGCTTTACCTGTGTGCGGAAATTCAAAACCTTCAAAACATATAACACGCTTATTTAGCACCCAAGAAACGGGATCGATCCAATGACACGTGATACATATATACGATAATCCTACTTTTATGGAACTACTCCAGACGTCGCTCGTTAAACTTACACGTCCCTCAAAAGTTTTAAAATAATTTATTAAAGATTGTTTTGCCTCAAAATATAATTTAAGTGCGTCGCGTCTAATAGTGGATCTACTTACTTGTTGATATTTCGTCTGAAGTCCTCGTGTATGTACTCCGTCGCCTCATCGTTGTCATAGTGGCTAAACGGCAACCCACGTCTGATGACGTCTTTCACCTGCAATTCACGTTGTCGAAGTTGATCGTACGTCCATATTTGCCCCGATGCGGATAGTTGTGCCTGGCTGGACTCCGGAGCTAGTTTCGCAATACAAGACTTTATGTGTCTTGCTAGTGTCGAGTTGCCGGTAAGGGTTAGCAATTTTGAACATAATTTGCATCGCGCCTTGAATTCGTCGCCGATTTTGACTTTGTCAAAATGATCCCAAACTGGCGCTTTTCGGTTATGCTCCACCACTTCGGCAGTACTTTGAGTCGACGACTCCAGCGTTGATGAGGAGGATGCCATAAATATTAGAGAGTGAGAGAGTGGGAGAGTGAGAGAGTGAGAGAGAATGAGAGAAAGAGAGAGATGGTGAGAGAGAATGAGAGAGAGTGAGATGGTGAGAGAGAATGAGATGGCGGATTTTTTTTTTAAACGTATATTTATAACTTTTTTTTTTAATTTTTATTATAATTATTTGAAATAAAATATATTTTTTTTAAAAAAATAATAAAAAAAAGGACAGTCTAGGGGCTAGGCTGGACAGCCTAGGGGCTAGGCTGGACAGCCTAGCCCCTAGGCTGTCCCGCTGCCAGCTGACCTTAATGTAAGCTGGCAGCAGCAGCCTTAAAGGCTCTTAAAAAGAGCCTTAAAGGCTCTTAAAAAGAGCCTTTAACGGCTCTTTTTAAGAGCCGTTTAAGGCATCTCGGGCCGGCCAGCCCTGGGTCGTGCTGCGCCTGGGCCCGGGCTCAGGCTGGCCCGAAAATCGAGCCTTGCCCGGCCTGGCCCGACCCGGGCAATGGGCCGTGCAGAAGCTCCAGATTGGAGCCCTGCCATGGCCCCAAGCCCAGGTTAGGCCCGGGCCGGGCTTTTCCCGGGCCGGGCCTCAAAGGGCTTTTCCCAGGCCGGGCTCGGGCCGGCCCAGTGGGCCCGGGCCTTTTATGCAGGGCTACTAGCATTGTTACTTATTGAATATTAGTAATTGTGCTAGTTATCTCATATCGTCATCTCATAAAAGTAGAAAAACTATGTGGCTTTATATAACACATCACATTAAACAAAACACATAGTTTAAAAGCTTAGGTTGTCCAAAGATTATTCACCTTTGACTTCATATCTCACAATAGCGGGGGCGTAGGGTTGTATGCATTAGAAACCTAACCTCTAAGTCATGTCTTGTCCTTAACCGGGGAGGGTTCCAGTGGGGCCTTGCGAGGCACTGGGGGGAAAGAGTGCTAGGTTGAGTGTTCTCTAGTGTGTGCATATGGGACAAACACCCCAACCTACGGCATGTGTGTAGCTCCTCATGCCCATCCATCACTTAGTACGGGGCTAGGGTGTAGACATTTAGTTGAGGTAGTCTTTAATCTTAGGACGTACTTATATTACTCTTTGCATGATCTTTTTATTTACTTATCACTTAAATCATGCATATTTTGGGTTGTCTAATAAAAAATGTCCTCTTGTGTTTGCATAATTTATCTTTTTGAGCTTAAATGTTTTTGTAAAACACATGAATTTGAAAAGCCAAAGTTTCATGCAAATTTGATCCACCTAGAGATCTCCAAAAATTCTGAAATTTTAGCATGGAACTACTCTAAGGACACTTAATAAATATCAAAAATCAGATTTGTAAAATTCTCAAAAAATCGAGTACTGTTTCCCACGCTAGCACTAGCGTCGGCGCTAGCGTGGGTGCTGGATTTTTCTGATTTTCAAAATTTCTAAAAATCACTAAAAATATTTTGGTCTATATGTACTACTTTGTTTTTGTATTTCTGACATTTGTTATTTTTGTTTTATTCATATTATGAAAAATCAACTACAAAAATTCAAAATTCAAAATTACAAAAATATTATTTTTTGTTGTTATTTGTCTTTTATTCATATTATGAAAAATCAACTACAAAAGTTCAAAATTCAAAAAATGCAAAAATATATTTTTGTTATTTGTGTTTTTATTCATATTATGAAAAATCTACTACAAAAATTCAAAATTCAAAAATACAAAAATATGTTTGTGTGATTTTTCTGTTTTTATTAAAAAAATTCAAAACAAAAAAAAACTGTATGATCTTTATTGCCAATATCAAGCATGTATGAATTCTATTATTTAGAATTATTTACAATGTTAAAACATATTCTTTCAGGTTACTATAAACATTGTTTTGCTTCTCATGCTTTGATATATCTATTTAAAGTGCATCAAATGTATTGAAAACTGTGTAGAACCAAGCTTAGCATTCCTCTAAGTATGAGTAAATGGTTTATGATTGATAATGATACATTTCACTCACTTATTTTGGTAATCAACATGTGTGTCTAAATCTAAAAATGCTTGCTTGTGTATTGTATTTGTACAATGAATTAAAACTTGCATAAGTTTATTGCCTACACTACATTTGAATTGCACTTATGAAATTTAGAAAAGTAGTTAAGTTAAAAATTTTGGTTTGCAAAACAAGTGTATTCGGAGAATGTTGTCTCACAAATGTGAACAAAAAATTATATATATAGACAAATATAACTCCACCAAGAACTACTTGAACCTCCTGATTAGTCTTCATAAGCATTGTGAGGTTGAGCACCTTGGAAAGAATAGTAAAGTTACTTGTGCAAACCTTGGTTATTACACCACTTTGTTAAAAATTATGTGCATTAATAGTGTGTGAAAGTAATTTACTTGTGTTTTATTGTGCATTTTACTCTACATATGTCTTGTATTTTGATCATTTAAATCAATTGTTAACATTGCCCAAAATACACTTATGTGCACATCATTATCTTTCATAACACTTCTTCTCATGAGTATTGGATTCTAATGCTTTATCTATACTACTCTTTATATAAGAAATGCACTAAATAACCTAGCATGATCTCTACGATGTTTTGGTATCTCTTGAACTTAAGAATTAAGTAACATTGTAGTATAATCTCTCTTTGATATGTTCATTTCATGCTTGGAATCTTTATGAAAAACTTTGAGATTTCAAAAAGGTTAAAACATCTTTCAATTTTAAACTAAAACTCGTATTTTTACTTATGCTTTTCATGCTTACAAAAAGATGTTTATTATAATCTTCCGCTCTTATCTTTATATTTGAAATCTCTTATATATGCTATGCTTAAACTCTTTATCATTATCTATATTTCGAAAAGCTCGATCATGATATATAAATGCCTCCTTACTACACTCACCCCACCTTCTTTTGATAATACCAAAAGGGGGAGATTAATTGAAGAAATCTATAGGAGAAATATAGATAAATAAGGGGAGACTAATTCATGAACTCTATTATTTAGGGGGAGTAACACATAAATTGCATTTATGTAGGGGGCATTAAGATTAGGGGAGTATGCACAATTTCATCATGCTTATCATATACTATAGTTGCACTAACATCTTGCTTATCATATCTATAAACACTATTGTTGAATTCTTGATTAGAAGATTTGTTATTATCAAAAGGGGGAGATTCTTGGACGTGTGTGTGACATCCCTTTGTTTGAGAATAACAAATCCCATATTGTATTTGATATTGCTTGTAGTGTGTTTATAGTGTGCAGGAACTATAGGTGCAATACTCCATAGGTATAAGGAAGCTTGGAACAACCTTTTGAAAGGAGCAGCGCTACCGCCAGCGCTAGCGCTACCGCCAGCGCTAACGCTACCGTCAGGCGTTATCTCGAGCTCGTGCAGATCGCCACGTAGCTGACAGATCCTCAACCGCTCAACACGACCGCTAATGCCAGCGCTATCGCTACCGCAGGCGCTATCGCTAACGCCAGGCGCTATCTCGAGTTTGTGCACAGAGCCACGCTGCCGACGGTTCCGTAACCGCTCCACACGAGCGCTACCGCCAGCGCTATCGCTACCGCAGGAGCTAGCGCTAATTTCTATAAAATGGAGCTTTACTTCTCGTTTTGGTAATCCATCCCAGAGAGGATGCTTGTGCCACAACTCCAGTGCTGTTATGCTGCCGAAGATGGATCTCCCACAAAAAGCTTAAGGAGAATTCTGGAGGAGGACTACGTCACGCTACATCCGAAGGACGATCGCTTCTACCTCGCTTATACTACAGCGATCCTTCATCCTCAACTCCAGAGATCTCATATAGGGAGTTTTATTATTATTTTCATTATTTCCATTCCATACTTTTTGTAACCGTTTAGAGAATTCGCCTTGTGTTGGCGACTAGGTCTGGGTAGGACTTAGGGGGAAATTTGCCTTGTGTTGGCGACTAGGTCTAGGTGATGAGATCTAGGGGGTGCTCGAGGCCATATACGGGGAAGGATTGGCTAGAGCGGCTTGAGGCCATATCCGGGGAAGGATTGGCTAAAGCCAACCTGTTTGTGGGGATACAAGTTGGTATAGAAAAGGAAAAATTATTTACATATGTACGCCTCCGATTTCTAGCGATATTGAAATCAATTTATGTAAACACCATTTTTATATAAATATAATCATGTCTCTTTTGTGTTTACTTGATTTCTATCATTTGGCGTAATTTCTATTATATTGAGTTCTAAGTTTTCAATTCTAAATCTAAATTGTTTATTTCAATCTCTTTCATCATAAAACTATTTAGTACTTGTTTCTAAAATTGCAAATCATAATTTTCTATTCATTTTTGCTAAATTGTTATTTTACCTTCGCATATTATAAAACAATTTAGTAATTATCTTAAAAATTATAAAAAGATTTTTATTCCCTTATTCACCCCCCCTCTAAGGGCGCCGTAAGATCCAACAAATGCGTATTAGTGGAATGCGTCCGATCGCGCCCTAACAAGCCGACCAGACTCTTCAAAGTTGAGGCCACCCCAAATTTTGCGCTTCAAGTAGAAATGCTTACTAAGCAAGTGGCGGAGATGTCTTCTTCCTTCACCACTAATTGGGCTAATAATAATAATTTTAGTAATAAAAATAATTTTATTCAAGAGCAAGTAGATTATATGGGGAACTCCTATCGTCCTCCTCATAACCCAAATAATAATATTCCGCCTAATAATAGCTATAATCTGGGTTTAAGGAACCACACTAATTTTTCATGGAGCAACCCAATAATGCTCAGCGTTCACCACAAGTGAATCCTCCCGGATTTGCTCTGCCACCACCACAAAAGCCCTCTTCATTTGAAGAGGCCTTCACCAAATACGTTTCCTCCAACGAGTCCAACATCTAAAATTTGTCCGGATCTACTAAAAGCTTAGAAAATTAGATTGGACAACTCGCCAGGATGTTCTCTGAACGCCAGCAAGGAGCTCTGTCGGGCAATACTAAGCCCAATCCATGGGAGAGCGCCAACGCAATAACCCTCCATAGCGAAAAGGAGGTAAAATCTTCAAAATTTGCTGAGCTAGAGGTAAACGTTTCAACTCCGCCTCCGCATTTAATTTCTTCTGATTTAGCTCCGCCCAATATTCAAGATTCGTCTATTCCTTATCCTTCTAAATTTCAAAATGAGCGCAACGAGGAGCAGCAAAAAAAATTCATAAATATTTTCAATCAAATTCAAATCAACGTTCCATTTTGTGAGGTGCTCTCTCAAATGCCTAAATACGCAAAATATCCCAAGGATCTATTGTCAAATAAAAAGAGACTTGAAGATATTTCGCGTGTTTCTCCTAACGCAGAATGTTTGGCAATTGTTTAAAATAAATTACCATAAAAATTAAATGATCCGGGACGGTTCTCCATCCCATGTTTGTTTAGTAATTTATTAATTAAACACGCCTTGGCCGATCTAGGAGCTAGCATAAATCTTATGTCGTTCTCCTTATTTATGAAGCTTGGTTTGGGCACCCCAAGCCCAACTAATATAAGCATCCAACTAGCAGATCGGTCCGTTAAGCACCCAATCAGGGTCATTGAGGATGTGCTAGTGAGGGTTGACAAGTTTATCTTTCTGGTAGACTTTGTCATCCTCGATATCGAAGAGGATGTCGAAGTACCCCTCATACTCGACCGACCCTTCTTAGCCACCGCTCAGGCAATTATCGATGTAAGTAACGGGAAACTTCTCCTACGAGTTGGGGATGAAGAAGTTATTATTAATGTAAATCAATCAATGAGAAATACGGTTCCCAACAATGATTTTTGTTTTACTTTAGAATCAAATTTTGAAGAAGAACAATTGTCTTTTGCTGAAATAATTTTCCCATTTTTTGAAAATCCGGAGTTAGAAACTTTATTTTGTCTAAAAGAAATGACTAGAATTATGAAGAGCTGTCGAGCCTAAAATTAAAACAACTCCCAAAATTTTTAATTATATTTTTTTGTAAAATAATTCATAATTGGCCGTAATTATTTCTTCAGCGCTAAATGATTCGGAAATTTCTGAATGAACAAAATTTTAAATAATCACCTCCACGCAATTGCATGGCAAATCTCTGACATCAAGGGATAAATCCCTCATTTTGCACGCATAAAATAAATTTAGAAAATAATTCTCGCGGCACTATTCAACCTCAATGATGCCTTAATCCCAATATGAAGGACATCTTTAAGGGCGAAATTATAAAATTATTAGACGCGAGAATTATTTACCCAATTTTTTATAGCACTTGGGTTAGCCCAGTGCAAGTCATGCCTAAAAAGGGTGGAATAACGGTAATCGCTAATGAAAATAACGAGCTGATTCTGACCCGTACTGTTACGGGTTGGTGGGTATGCATCGATTATAGGAAATTAAATGATGCTACCCATAAGGATCACTTTTCGTTGCCCATTATTGACCAAATCTTAGAACGCTTATCTGGTCATTCATACTACTGTTTTCTCGATGGTCTTTTGGCATAATTTCAAATCCCAATTGCGCCCGAAGACCAAGAGAAAACTACCTTCACCAGTCCAATTGGCACCTTCGCATATCGAAGAATGTCATTTGGTCTTTGCAATGCGCTGGCTACATTTCAAAGATGTATGTTGGCAATTTTTAATGAACTAGTAGAGGACGTCATGGAAGTGTTCATGGATGATTTTTCCATTTTTGGTGATTCCTTTACTAATTGTCTGAAAAATCTTGATCGTGTTCTTCAACGTTGCGAAGACATGAATTTGACACTCAACTGGGAGAAGTTCCACTTTGTGGTCCAAGAGGGATTAGTCCTCGGACATAAAGTTTTGAGCAGAGGGATCGATGTCGATATTGCCAAGATCGAGGTCATAGAAAAACTTCTCCCTCCTACAAATATTAAATCCATTAGGAGTTTTCTAGGACATGTGGATTTCCATAGACGGTTTATTAAAGATTTTTCAAAAATTACAAAACCGCTAACATAATTATTAGAAAAAGAAACCCGATTTAATTTTGATGAAGAATGTCTTAAGGCGTTTAATAAAATTAAAAATGAACTTATCAATTCGCCAATTTTAATCGCGCCAAATTGGTCTTTACCATTTGAATCATGTGTGATGCTAGCGATTTTGCTGTAGGGGTTGTTTTAGGCCAAAAGGTGAATAAATAATTTCACCCAATTTTTTACGCATGCAAAACACTAACATCCGCGCAAGCAAATTATACAACAATGGAAAAATAATTTTTGGCTATAATTTTTGCAATTGATAAATTTCGATCTTATATAACACTTTCAAAAGTTATTGTCTTTATATATCACTCCGCTCTCCGGTATTTACTAAATAATGGAGATGCAAAGCCTCGACTACTATGGTGGATCCTCCTACTACATGAATTTGATCTGGAGATCCAGGACAAAAGGGGATCGGAGAATTTTGCGGCCGACCACCTCTCACGGTTAGAGAATCCGGCTGTAGTAGCACTAGTGGAGGCCAAAATTGACGATAAATTCCTTGAAGAGCGCCTCCTCGCCATTGAAAAGGTAATGACTTCTTCCACCCCTTGGTACGCAGATTTTGCCAACTATCTAGTGGCTCGGGACCTACCAAAAGATTTCTCAAGTCAACAAAAGAACAAATTCTTTTCGGACTTGAAAAATTATTTTTGGGAGGACCCCTTTTTATTTTGTCTGCCCGGACCAAGTGGTAAGATGGTGTATTTCGGGCGAGGAAGGAGTCCAAATTTTGCGTCACTGCCACGAAGGACCAATCGATGGTCACTATTAAGCAAACTGGACCGCCAGGACGGTGCTAGAGGCGGGCTTCAATTGGCCCACCTTATTCTAAGACGCTCACAATTTTATGAGCAATTGTGATCGGTGCCAACGGTCAGGTAACATTTCTAACAAGGACGAAATGCCCCAGAATATTTTTCTAGAATGCAAAATTTTTTATCTTTAGGGAATAGATTTCGTAGGTCCCTTACCATCATATTTTAACAACAAATATATTCTTGTTGCGGTCAATTACGTGTCAAGGTGGGAGGAAGCACAAGCCCTTCCCAACAATGACGCAAGAGTCGTCGTAAATTTTTTAAAAAAATTATTTTCATAATTCGACACACCTCGAGCACTAATTAGTGATAGGGCCAAGTGGAGGTGGTGAAGTTACACACAAACTCTCTAACGCCTACCACCCACAAGCAAATGGCCAAGTGGAGGTGGTGAATCATGAATTAAAAAGAATTTTAGAGAAAACTTTTTTCGTTAATAGGAAGGATTGGTCGCTAAAATTAGACGATGCACTATGGGCATATCAGACAGCGTACAAAACCGCCATTGGCTATACAACATAGCGATTATTCTATGGAAAAGCACGCCAATTACCGGTGGAATTGAAACATCGTGCATTTTGGGCGCTTAAATTTTTAAATTTGGATTTTAACTTAGCCTCTGAAAATAGGAAAATTCAAATAAATGAATTAGACGAATGACATACAAATGCCTATGAAAATAACAAATTCTATAAGGAGCGCACTAAGTTTTATCATGATATAAAAATTAAAAATCCAAAAACTTTTTCTCTAGGAGATTTAGTCCTCCTTTATAACTCTAGACTTAAACTTTTTCCTAGCAAATTAAAATCCCGATGGTCCGGCCCTTTTATTGAAAAGGAGGTTTGTCCATATGGGACTGTGCTAATAGAACACCCAAAAAAAGGCTCTTTTAAAGTTAACGGCCACCGACTCAAATTGTACCACCTCGGCGACCCAACGACTGAGCAAATTGAAACGCTTAATTTCCCAAATATTTAAAAATATATGTCACTTAGTCAAGCTACGAGACGGTAAACAAAGCGCTTTTGGGCGGCACCCCAACGTTATCCTTTTTTTCCTTGTTTTTGCTTTATTTTAACTTCTTTTTCAGGTTTTTGTTCCGGTAACCCAATCTACCAACCAGGGAAGCCCTCTTCTCCCCTCTTTTCATTTACTGCATTCTTTTTTTAATAATCTTGATGATACTTCGTACTTAGTTTTAAACATTGGGGACAATGTTTAACTTTAAGTATGGGTGTGTAGTGTAGTTTTCTAAAACTTTCTTTCCATTCTATAAAAAGAAATTTTATTTTTATAAAAATCATAAAAAGAACCTAATTTCTTAGAAAGGGAGGTTTGGGCTTGTCATCCTGATAAGTAGTATTTTTATAACTTTTTAATAGAAAATTTTGTAAATATTTAAATTGTATTTTCCTTTTTATGTCATTTCTAGGTCATAAGTGTTTATTTTGAAATTCTGTTTCTAATTTAGCATAATTTCAATTTTTGCAGAATTTTGGGACAAATTGGAGAAATTGACAAGTACACGCCCTCAGTCACGCCCGTGAACAAGGGCGTGTAACCTAAAGATCAATCCAGAGTCGATGCCGCGCCAATTGAGCTAGTCCACAGTGAGTCACGCCCTCGGTCACGCCCGTGAACCAGTGTTACGCCCGTGACTAGGGGCATGTAATATTAGAATCTTCCCAGCTGGCTGCTAACGAGACGTGGAGATGCTGTCGAGAAGTCAACCTAAGTCACGCCAGTGACCCACATGTCACGGTCGTGACTTGCCCGCGTGATCTCTGCTTCACCGTCGCGCCGAATTCCAGCCCACGCTGCATTTAATGAAGCTGTCCAAAGTCACACCCGTGACCAAAATTACACGGGCGTGTAATGTCCACTTTTTGCCGCACCGTCCAGAAAGCCAATGCCGCTGTCGGATCCGATGTGAATAGTGCAGTCTTGCCCTAGGTCATGCCCGTGACTGAGGGCGTGTAACTTGAAATTTTTGCCTATAAATTCAGAGGCTCTCCTTGAGTCCAGGGTTCAGAATTTTGGAGATGGGGAGGTGCTGTTAGAGCTGAGAGTGAGTTTTTCAAGTTAATGTTTATGTTTCTTAAGGCTTTCATGTTCTCTTCCCTTTCAATTCATGCAATGTTTTAATGTAACTTTCATGTACAAATTTTCTTAAGCTTGTAACCTTCATTTTCCTTAGCTTTGCACTCTTTAATTAAGGCTTGTAATAGTTTTTGATTTTCAATAAAAAATAGTTTCCTCTTACATGTTCTCTTTCTCCTTAAGTAATTTCTTCCTTTTCATGCAATGTCAATCCTTCTCTCCTTAGTAATGTCTTTTTTTTTTGCAATCTCAATTTATCTTTCCTTTCATGCAATGTTTAATCTTTTCATTTAGCTTGCAATTAGTTTTTTTTTAGCTAAGTAATCAAAACCTCAAATTTTCGTCGATAAGATAATGGTGATTTTCCTCGAAGTAGAAGTAATCAACGCGCCCCGTGGAATACGACCTTGATATTCCTAAATATCATATACTATAGACGATAAGGTATACTTGCCTTAATCGAATATAGTTTTGGAGAAAAATCTTTAACCTTCGCTTAATTTCAAAACCGCAAAATCTATATCAAGTTTTTGGCGCCGTTGCCGAGGACTTTGCGTAGATATTTTGAAAAGAGGATAGCTATTAATTTTATCATTTTTCTTTTTATTTTTATTTTGCTTTTTCTAAATCTCAAAAAGAAAAAAATTTAGTTTTTTTCCTCGTCCTTTCTTCTCCTTTTTAGTGTATGACCCGAGGTAGCCCTTCGATTCTTCCTTTTGATTCGGAGATCGAGCGAACCCTTTTGAGGCAACACCGTTCTGGTGATCAGGGAAATCAAGTAGAATCCGAAAAGTCGATCGGGGACACTAACACACAGCGAATATGGATCATAATCTTAATCCTCCTAATCTTAACGAGCCAAATCCTGATGAGGACGCGCAACGGACCATGTCCTATTATGCGCTGCCGAATTTGGAAGGCACACAATCGAGTATTGTTCGCCCCACGGTGGCGAACAATAATTTTGAGATCAAGTCCAGCATCATACAAATGGTGCAACAATCGGTGACCTTTGATGGTCAACCGGACGAGGATTCAAATTCACATATTTCTTACTTTCTTGAAATTTGCAACACTTTTAAGATCAATGGCGTCACCGATGACGCCATTCGATTACGTCTTTATCCATTTTCTTTGCGGTCTAAGGCCAAGCAGTGGCTGGGCTCCCTACCTAGGGGATCCATCACTACATGGGCCGAAATGGCGGAAAAATTTCTCAATAAATATTTCCGCCTTCAAAGACCGCTAAATTGCGCACGGATATTGCGTCGTTCATGCAAATCGACTCGGAGACTCTCAATGACACATGGGAGCGCTTCAAGGAGCTTTTGCGTCGATGCCCTCACCACGCACTTGCCACTTGGCAACAAGTGCAAATATTTTATAATGGTTTAAATCTCCAAACGAGGCAAATGATTGATGCGGCCGCCAGGGGGACATTAAATAATAAAACCCCGGTCTCCGCTCAAGAGCTTTTCGAAGAGATGGCCACGAATGCGTATCAATGGAACATGCCCCGAGCGCGGCCTAATAAGCCGGCCGGAATTTTTGAAATAGATGCAAACGCGAATTTGGCTTTACAAGTTGAGCGCTTAACAAAGCAAGTGGCGGAGATGTCTGCTTCCTCCGCCACTCCTCCTTGGGCTAATAACGTTTTATTTGAAGAACAGGTTGACTACATGGGAAATCCGCCTCGGCCTTCCTATAACCCCAACACCGCTCTGTATAACAACACATACAATGCGGGTTATAGGAATCATCCGAATTTCTCGTGGATCAACCAAGGAAATGCTCAGCGTCCTAAGAATTTAAATAAACCTCCCCCTAATCAACTTCTTAACTTAGCTCCGCCTCCAAATTTGATTTCTCAAAATTTTAATCCACCCGGTTTTCCACCGCAATAACAAAAACTCTCTCCGCTTGAAGAGGTTTTTGCAAAATATGTTGCTACAAATGAAACGAACATCCGGAACCTTACCGGATCGATCAAAAATTTAGAGAATCAAGTGGGCCAGCTCGCAAAGATGATTTTTGAGCGTCAACAAGGAGCACTAATGGGGAATACCGAGCAAAATCCAAAGGAGAGCGTGCACGCGATTACACTCCGAAGCGGGAAGGAGGTGGTTCAAAAACAGGACAAACCCAAGGTAATTTCCTCTCCTCCTCCTCCTACTTTTAATTCATCTTCGAATTTTCCCGCTACGATAGCTCCGCACACTTCTATTTTAAATCCGCCTAATATTCTGTATCCATCTAAATTTAAAAATGAAAGCGCCAAAAAAATTATAAAAAAATTTTAGATGTTTTAAAACAAATTCATATTAATGTACCTTTCTGCGAGGCTATCTCTCAAATGCCTAAATATGCGAAATATCTTAAGGAGTTGCTCTCCAATAAGAAAAAGTTAAATGATATTTCACATATTTCTTTGAACGCAGAATGCTCCGCAGTTGTACTCAACAAATTGCCTAAAAAAGCAAATGACTCGGGATGGTTTTCCATCCCATGTCTATTTGGCAATTCGTTAGTAAAACACGCCTTAGCGGATCTTGGAGCAAGCATCAACCTTATGCCGTTTTCTTTTTCCAAAAAGCTAGGTCTAGGAAATCCAAGGCCCACTCGAATGAGTACTCAATTAGCGAATCGTTCTTTAAAATATCTGATAGGAATAGTGGAGGACGTGCTCGTCAAGGTTGACAAATTCATCTTCCCGGTGGATTTTGTCATTCTTGACATCGAAGAGGATGCCGAAGTACCCCTCATACTCGGCCGCCCCTACCTTGCCACCTCCCGCGCTATTATAGACGTAAGTAACGGAAAGCTCCTCCTACGGGTTGGAGACGATGAAGTTACTTTTGGCATAAATTCCTCAATGTGAAACACACTAGAAAATGACGATTCGTGTTTTTACTTGGAAGAGTGTTGTGAGTTCGATTCATCCCTCGAGTTAGTTCCATCGGCAAGAAGTGATTCTAAACCCGTAGAGCTCTTTTATGATGAAGAAGAAGTTTCTCACCCCACACCACCCGAACCATTACTTTTAGAAAAATTAAAAATCAAGATTTCTTATGAAGAACCACCCGTATTAGAGTTGAAACAACTTAAATATTTGTTTTTGGAAAAAGAGTCTAAGCTACCCATCATCATTTCATCCGATCTTAGCAACTCAGAAATTTCTGAGTTGACAATAGTCTTAAGAAAGCACCGCCACGCAATTGCGTGGCAATTATCGGATATTAAGGGTATAAACCCATCTTTCTGCACTCATAAAATCTTTATTGAAGAAAATTCCCGCAACTCAGTCCAGCCTCAACGACGACTAAACCCGAACATGAAAGAAGTCTTTAAGACTGAAGTTATAAAACTTCTGGACGCGGGAATCATCTACCCGATATCAGATAGTACTTGGGTTAGCCCAGTATAAGTCGTGCCAAAGAAAGGTGGTGTCATGGTAGTTGCGAACGAAAATAACAAATTGATCCCAACCCGTACTGTTACGGGTTGGCGGATGTGCATCGACTATCGGAAACTAAATGATGCCACCCGTAAGGATCACTTCCCTCTACCATTTATCGACCAAATTTTAGAGCGCCTCTCGGGTCACTCCTACTACTGTTTTCTCCATGGTTTGTCGAGATACTTCCAAATCCCGATTTTGCCCGACACATTCCAAAGATGTATGCTGGCAATATTTGACGAGTTAGTAGAGGAGGTGATGGAAGTATTTATGGACGACTTCTCCGTATACGGAAGTTCATTTGAAAACTGTTTAAAAAATCTTTAGCGCGTGTTGCAGCGATGTGAGGAAATGAATTTAGCACTTAATTGGGAAATATGCCATTTTATGGTCAAGGAAGGACTAGTCCTTGGCCATAAAATTTTGGGCAAGGGGATCGAGGTCGATAGGGCCAAGATCGAAGTAATTGAAAAGCTCCCCCCTCCAACAAACGTAAAAGCTATTAGGAGTTTCCTAGACCACGCGGGGTTCTATCGGCGCTTTATACAAAATTTTTCCAAAATCACAAAGCCGTTAACCCATCTTCTTGAGAAAGAATCATCGTTTCTTTTTAACGATGAATGTCATTTAGCCTTTCAACTTATCAAAGAGAAACTTATAAACTCCCCGATTCTAGTCGCCCCAGATTGGTCGCTCCCTTTTGAAATCATGTGCGACGCGAGTGATATTGCAGTTGGTGCCATTTTAGGCCAACGGGTGAGTAAGAATTTTCACCCGCTCTATTATGCGAGCAAAACACTCACGTCGGCACAAGCAAACTATACCACGACTGAGAAGGAGCTTCTAGCAATCATTTTCGCCTTCGATAAGTTTAGGTCGTATATCACTCTCTCAAAAGTTATCGTCTTCACAGATCACTCCGCGCTTAGGTATCTCTTGATTAAATCGGACGCGAAGCCTCGTCTTTTGCGATGGATCCTCCTCTTGCAGGAGTTTGACTTAGAGATCCGGGATAAAAGAGGAGCCGAAAACTTGGCGGCCGATCACCTTTCTCGTTTAGAAAATCCCTCCTCGGAAGCATTAATAGAGGCCGACATTAACGATAAATTTCCCGAAGAGCGCCTCCTTGCTCTCGAAAATATTAATTCATCTTCTACCCCCTGGTTTGCGGATTTGGCTAACTATTTAGTAGCCCGGGTCCTACAAAAGAATTCTTGAGTCAGCAAAAGAAGAAATTCTTTTCTGATTTAAAGAATTACTTCTGGGAGGACCCCTTTTTATTCCGTGTATGCGCAGACCAGGTTGTGAGAAGATGTGTTTCAAGTGAGGAAGGCCTTAAAATTTTACGTCATTGTCATGAGGGACCCACCGGTGGTCATTATCATTCGAACTGAACCGCGAAGAAGGCGCTGGAGGCGGGCTTTTATTTTCCCACGCTCTTCAAAGATGCTCACACCCTTGTGAGTACTTGCGACAGCTGCCAGCGGTCGGGGAACATCTCTCACCGGGATGAGATTCCCTAAAACATTTTCTTAGAATGCGAAATTTTCGACCTTTGGGGTATCGATTTTGTTGGTCCTCTCCCTCCCTCTTTTTCAAATAAATATATTCTAGTGGTGGTCGACTACATATCTAGGTGGGCGGAAGCGCAAGCTCTCCCCACCAACGATGCGCGAGTCGTCGTTAATTTCTTAAAAAAATTATTTTCTCGATTTGGCACGCCGCGCGCTATTGTTAGTGATCGGGGCACCCATTTTTGCAATAGTCAATTTACAAAAAGTTTAGCAAAATATGGTGTCATGCACAAATTATCCACCGCATATCACCCACACACGAGCGGCCAAGTCAAAGTTGTTAATCGAGAATTAAAACGGATTTTATAATAAATAGTTTCTATTAATCGGAAGGATTGGGCAATAAAGCTCGATGACGCGCTATGGGCCTATCGAACGGCGTACAAGACCGCTATCGGTTGTACACCGTATCGAATGGTTTATGGCAAGGCTTGCCACCTTCCGGCCGAATTAGAACACCGCGCATTTTGGGCGCTTAAATTTTTAAACCTCGATTCCACTCTAGCGGGAGAACAAAGAAAATTCCAAATGAACGAATTAGATGAGTGGCGAGCGAATGCGTATGAGAGCAATAAATTATATAAGGAGCGAACAAAGTTTTATCACAATAAGCATATAAAATTTGCAAAAAAAAATTTGTCGGGCGATCTCGTCCTCCTTTATAATTCCCGCCTTCGCCTTTTTCCGGGAAAACTAAAATCCCGATGGTCCGGACCCTTTATTGATAAAGAGGTTTGGTCCTACGGGACAATTTTAATTTCCCACCCGGAAAAAGGTACCTTCAAAGTTAACGGGCACCGCCTTAAACTATATCTTCCGGGAGAGTTAACTAATGAAAAGAGTGATTCGATTGTATTTCAACCTATAATATGATCGGCAAGTGGGTCAAGCTACGCGACCTTAAACAATGCGCTTTTGGGAGGCACCCCAAAGTTATCTTGTTATTGTTTTCTCTTGTTCTTTAACATATTTTGTAGGTAATCGTCCCTTCCCCGCGCAAACTTCAAAAAATCAGGGAAGCCCTTTCTCTTTCTTCCTTCTCTTTTATCATGCATTTCCTTTTTGTTCTGTCTTGCACTTTATTTTCTTTTACTTCATACTTAGTTTTAAATATTGGGGACAATGTTTAACTTTAAGTATGGGGTGTAAATAGTTCTTTGTAAATAGTTGTTAAATTAGAAAATTTTCAAAACAAAAAAATATATTTTCTTATGTTTTCTTCTATTTTAGCACTTGTAAAACCCAAAAACTCAAACAAAAATTAGAAAATAGAAAAATTTAAATCTTGGAAAGGGACGTTTGGGACCTCACCCCATCTCACCTCCTAGTACCGTGAGAACCCTTCACGGGGTATACCTCGGGAAGTCCAAGAATTAACAAAAAAAATTGTTAGCTTTTTAGTATATGTTTTTTTTTATTTCTTATCAAAAATCCAAAAAAAAAAGATAATATCAAAATTCAAAAAAATATATGAAAAAACATAAAATACAAAAAAATTAAATCTTATACCTCTCATATTTGTTGTTTTTGTGATTTCTTAGAAATCTAGTTGAGAATGTTTATAAGCATGTTTAAGTTTTTAATTGGCTAAAATTTTGCTTATCATAGTTTGTTAATTTTAAATTTGAGGTAATCTTGATTTAAGAATCATCTTATGATTTTAAATTGATTAGAGAAATTATTTAGCATGACTTCTCTTTTTATTTTTAAATGGCTTCATTTTGTAGTGAATTTCCTAAACCTCTTTAGATTTCAATTATATTTTCTTCTAACTTTTTAGATCTTAGGAAACTTAATGTTACTAGAATTTGCTCTCAATATAATTTAAAGCTAGCTAGATTTATTTCCCTTCCTTACCCCCTTTGTGGCAAAAAAAATGAAGTTTAAAAGATCATATGTCATGGGAATAAGAGGATAAAATTCATTATTCCCTAACACATATGCACCCAAAATATTTGAAAAGATTATATGGCATTGAGTAAGAGGATAAAATTCATTACTCCTAAACCATATACATTTTGGGTTGTTATTAGAAGAGAAATAAAATATAAAGGTGAGAGGATAAAATTCAACACCTCAAATCAAAGATCTCTTCTCATGCCAAATTTTATGAAATCCCCCTTAGCCAATTATCATTGTTCTAGTTTTAGTTGAAAATTATGGAGAGAGCAATATTTAGTAATTTACTTTTCCTTAAGTTTCTTTTAAGGTGGAGTTCTTATAATTTTAATTTAATTTAGTTTTATAATTTCTACAATTTTGTCAAACTAATTAATTTTATTGAGAAGTTCTTGCCTAAACATTTTTCCCTCTTTTCAAATCATCATCATAATTTAGGACTTAACTCCCACTTGAATTTACTCTTAACTTAACTTTTGGTTAAATGAAATTTTAGTTTTAAATTAAAAATTTTCTAAGGATGTCTTATAAATTATGTCTCACACTTTTGCTCTGGAATAGCAAAACCTCAAGTATGGGGGTATTTGATAAGTAGTATTTTTATAACTTTTTAATAGAAAATTTTGTAAATATTTAATTTGTATTTTCCTTTTTTTATGTCATTTCTAGGTCATAAGTCTTTATTTTGAAATTCTATTTCTAATTTAGCCTAATTTCGATTTTTGCAGAATTTTGAGACAAATTGGAGAAATTGACAAGTATACGCCCTCAGTCACGCCCGTGACCAAGGGCGTGTAACCTAAAGATCAGTCCAGAGTCGATGTCACGCCAATTGAGCTAGTCCACAGCGAGTCACGGCCTCGGTCACGCCCGTGATCCAGTGTCACGCCCGTGACTAGGGGCGTGTAATATTAGAATCTTCCCAGTTGGCTGCTGACGAGACGTGGAGATGTTGTCGAGAATTCAACCTAAGTCACGCCCGTGACCCACATATCACGACCGTGACTTGCCCGCGTTATCTCTGCTTCGCCGCCACGCTGAATTCCAGCCCACGCTGCATTTAATGAAGCCGTCCAAAGTCACGCCCGTGATCAAAATTACACAGGCGTGTAATGTCCACTTTTCGCCGCGCCGTCCAGAAAGCCCACGCCGATGTTGGATCCGATGTGAATAGTGTAGTCACGCTTTAGGTCACGCCCGTGACCGAGGGCGTGTAACTTGAAATTTTCGCCTATAAATTCAGAGGCTCTCCTTGAGTCCAGGGTTCATAATTTTGGAGATGGGGAGGTGCTGTAATAGCTGAGAGTGAGTTTTTCAAGTTAATGTTCATGTTTCTTAAGGCTTTCATGTTCTCTTCCCTTTCAATTCATGCAATGTTTTAATGTAACTTTCATGTACTAGTTTTCTTAAGCTTGTAACCTTCATTTTCCTTAGCTTTGCACTCTTTAATTAAGGCTTGTAATAGTTTTTGATTCTCAATAAAAAAATAGTTTCCTCTTTCATGTTCTCTTTCTCCTTAAGTAATTTCTTCCTTTTCATGCAATGTCAATCTTTCTCTCCTTCGTAATGTGATAATCCTATATTTATAGTTATTTTCATATAATATTTTATTAATAATTAATTTAATTTAATTTAGTTTTAGTTAATTTTTCACTAATTTATCTTCTTTTTGTATTTTCAGGTAATATGGGCTGCCAATAGCAATTTCAAGCTCATAGGAATAATCAGAAGATTATTTGGAGCATTTCGGCCGAAATCGCAAAGTACACGCCCTCGGTCACGGGCGTGACCTAGGGCGTGACGTTTTGTCACGGCCGTGATCCAGCCCCGCGCATTCCAGTTGAAAAAGCCGTCCGCCACGTCAGTTTAAAATTACACGCCCTCCGTCACGGGCGTGACAGAGGGCGTGACCTAGAGTGTCACGGGCGTGACACGCCCGGAATGCGTTCAATTCAGCCTGCAATCAATTCCCGCCGTTTCTAGCTTACACGCCCTTGGTCACGGGCGTGACCAAGGCCGTGACTCTTCTGCAACCGCCAGAATAACTCCTGTTCGCGGCGTTTCCCGCCGTTTCCTGGCCCGTTCAAGACACGCCCTCGGTCACGGGCGTGACCGAGGCCGTGACCCGCCATGCAATTGATTTCTGCCGGTTTCTCTTCCCCAACGTCCCGGGCTTTCATGACAGCAATTACGCAGCTTACACGCCCTTGGTCACGGGCGTGACCAAGGGCGTGACTCCCCGATTTTTCAGCTATAAAAGGCAGCAATCTCCAGAAGTTTGGGAGTTCGATTTTGGAGTTTACTTACAGCTTTAGTCTACTATTATCGTTGTTCTAGCTAGTTTTTCTTCAAGTTGAAAGCTTTTATTATTGCAATTTCATTTCAAGTATTCTAGTTTTTTTTTTAAAATCATGTATTTCTCTCTTATCATATGTGTTTCCTCCATCATGATGAGTAGCTAAATTTTCTTTAGCACTTGGTCATGATGAACTTTGGAATGAAATAAAATATGTTTTGAATTTTTCTAATTAGCAAACTCTCGTATTGTTTATCTTCGATTTATCTTTGAATTATTTCGTTTTGATTTCATATGTCCGGAATATGACTTTCAATCTAAGATTCGTTTGCTAGTGATCGAGAGATCCATGCGAACGAGGAGATCACTCAAAGATAAAAAGAGTTGTATGCATTCCTCGAGAGAGGGTGACGCAAATCTTCCGGATTGGAGTCAAATCCAATAGTGGGGTTCACCGCTTAAAGCAAGCTTAGGGGGTTTCGACTGGCCGAGGGGTCTTAATCGATCAACCTAAGGTTAGGTGGTAGTTCTCTCGAGAGAGGCTCTACCATATTTTGGGAACCTCCACGGTCGAATATATTTCAATAAGAGTTTGCGGTTTCATCTTTTATAAAATTAAATTTTATTCCAAAGGGATTCAAGACCAAGTGCTAATCCTTTTAATCATAATCTTTCTTCGTAGTTAATTTTCTCCAAATCGTTTTTCCAAAACAAACCCAACTTCTGATCGATAAAATAATAGCTCTTCTTTGTGAGTAGAAGTACTCAACAAGCCCGGAAAAATACGACACTTGATTTTCTAAATCCTATACTATAAAGCGATAGGTACACTTGCCTTATCGAATTATACGTGGATAATATTTTAATTTTGCGCAGCGCGAATTTATCTCATCAAGTTTTTGGCGCCGTTGCCGGGGACTATTGTTGATATTTTGAAAGCTTAGTTCTATTAATTTTATCATTTTTTTTCTCTCTTTTCTACGTTTTTCTGTTTGGTGTATGACCCGAAGGAATCCGTCCGATCTTCTTGAATTGGATCCAGAAATCGAGCAAACCATTCGGCGACGCTTAAGATTTCAAGGACCAAATTCTCAAGATCCGATCGAGGAGTCCGTAGGTGTCACTTCTCCTTCTTCTTCTTCTTCTACTTCTTCCTCCTCTTCCACTTCTTCTAATATGGGTGATCCAAATCCGGATGAGGTCGCGCAACGGACTATGTCCTATTATGCCCGGCCTAATCTGGAGGATACCACTTCTTGTATTGTTCGACCTGCTATAGCGAACAATAATTTTGAATTAAAGCCAAGCATCATTCAAATGGTACAACAATATGTACAATTTGATGGGCTTCAAGATGAGGATCCCAACGCGCATATTTTTAGTTTTCTAGAAATATGCGATACTTTCAAAATTAACGGGGTATCCGATGACGCAATAAGGCTTCGTCTTTTTCCTTTCTCTTTGCGCAATAAGGCTAAGCAGTGGCTCAGTTCTCTTCCAAGAGGATCTATCACCACATGGGCCCAAATGACGGAACAATTTCTCACAAAATATTTTCCGCCCGCTAAATCAGCTCAATTGCGTAAGGATATCATTTCTTTCTCCCAAGTTGAATCGGAAACGCTTTATGATACTTGGGAGCGGTTTAAGGAATATTTGCGCCGATGCCCCCATCATGCAATCCCCGATTGGTTGCAAATTCAGACATTTTATAACGGCCTCAATTCTCAAACGCGTCAAATGATTGATGCCGCCGCCGGTGGTACCTTGAATAACAAAACACCGGCAGGCGCGCAAGAGCTTTTAGAGAGTATGGCAATGAATACGTATCAATGGAGTACACCTCGGTCGCGCTCCAATAAACCGGCCGGGCTGTATGAAATTGATTCATTTACTAATTTATCTCTACAGGTTGAACTACTTAGCAAGAAACTAGAAGGGATGACTGCTCCCTCTTCTACACCTACTTGGGAGCCTAATCAAAATGCGGCGGAGCATGTGGATTACATGGGTAATCCGAACCGGCCGCCCTTCAATCCGGGGAACAATCAATACGGCAACACATACCACCCAGGTTGGAGGAACCACCCCAATTTATCATGGGGTAATCAAGGTAACACGGGTAATGCCCCCTTTGCTTCTCCAAATTCATCTCTTCCACCGCAAGCCCCTAAACCGCCTTCTCTCGAGGAGGTGGTTAATAAATATATTTCTAAAAATGATGTGGATGTCCGCAATTTACAAGGGTCGTTGCGGAATTTGGAGAATCAAGTGGGGCAACTTTTAAAAATGGTCACCGATCAGCCGAAAAGAACACCGCCGACAACTTCAAATGCCTTGGCGGTGACCTTTGCGGATGATTCGGACACCGATCTTGAAGAGGAAATTTCACCTACCCCATCATCTCTTCCTCTTCCAGAATTTCAACCCCGTCTTCCTTACCCCGCTCGTTTGATCGAGCGGGCTAATAATATTAATTCTAATTTTAATATTTCATGCACTATAGGATCTACTCATTTTTCAAACGCTTTCGCCGATCTGGGCGCTAGTGTTAATATTATTCCCTATAGTTTATCCCAAAAATTACAGTTAGGAGAACCCACCCCCACCGACATCAAATTACAATTGGCTGATCGCTCCGTGAAGACACCCATAGGGGTGATTCATGATGTGCCAGTTGAGGTTGGCGAGTCTACTTTACCGGTAGACTTTGTTATCCTTGATATGGAAGAGGACGCCGGGATCCCTCTAATCCTTGGTCGTCCATTCTTGGCCACTACACGAGCAATATTTGATGTTTGTGAGGGCACTCTTCTCCTCCGAATGGGGTATGAGAATATTTTAATTCATGCAACCAATTCATCCACCTTGCATCGCTCAAAGCCGTTATCATCATTTGATGATAAATTTAGAACGAGGTAAAGATCGGCGTGCCACTTTGGTCGAGCTCAACGACCGTAACCAAAGCGCTCTTGGGAGGCAACCCATGTTCTTATTTTATCTTTATCTTTATTTCTCTTCTGTTTTAAAAATTCTAAGTATTTTTATTCGTGTTTTAAAAAAAATAACAAAAAAATATATAAAAAAACATATAAAGATAAAAAAAAAAAAAAAAAAAAAAACAACAAAAAAATTGTTATTCTATTTTGAGGTTTTTACAGGTTTGGAGGAGATTTGCGTGATAACGGTCACTCGCGCATACGCATGAAACCCCGCTCTCCAAGTCGGTACTTTCTTTTTAGTATTTCTCTTTTTATTTTTATTACCTTGCTTTTGTTTTTTTTATTTTTTGTTTTCTTTTCAAAAAAAAAAAAAATGTGCGCTACATGGAGGCTTAGTGCGCTACATGGAGGCTCGTTTGTTACATTTTTGGCCAAGCGTTTGGGGCTCTGGGATACACTTCCTCCCATGTCTCCACTCCAAACGCCCGCGCCTATCACTTTCCAAAACCTCCGAGCCCTTGGTTTGATGCGTAGGCGTGGCCGCGAGTACGAGGCCGTTCCTGGCGAAGTGGGTGGCGACCCGATCGATCTTGATTTCGAAGCTGATTCCGGTGGCGTTGCTCCAGCTCCGCAGTTTCCACAGCCGCCACAGCAGCATTTTCCCCCTGCGCCCGACTCATCGACTTATTTCGATCAGCAGTTTGGGCGGATCCACACTCGTTTGGATCAGATTCAGACAGAGCAGCTGTCCATGCGCACTCATTTTGACACACGTTTTGATACCCTCGAGCAGCGCCATGCTTCCTCTATGGAGCATCTGCAGCGGGAATTTGCTGATCTGCGTGCTTATTATCAGCAGGAGGACGACGACGATGATGTTTGAGATTTTTATTTTTGGTCGTCTGTATCTTTTATTTTCTGTCCTGCACTTTTGTATTTGTTTTATTTCTCTTTTATTTTTGCCAAAATATTAAAAATATCAAAAAAAATGTTTTGCTTTATGTCTTTCTTCAGGATGGCTTGGGTATTGATTTGCTCTTCATTAGGGAAGTTTTCTCTTCTTTACTCGTACTTATTTCTAAAACATTGGGGACACTGTTTTCTTTTAAGTATGGGGGGGAGGGTATTTCACGACGATTGTATTGCAAAGCAACACCCAAAATTTTTATCAAAAAAAAAAAAATCTACAAAATTACAAAATTAAAAAAAAAAATTTACAAAAAAAAAATAAATATATATAGTTTTATCAATATTTCTATATTTACTTGTTTGCACAGTTCTTAGTAAATTTACTTTTACATAGTGTTGTAGAAAATTTTATATACTTTATTAGATTTTGAATTTTGGAGTAAAATTGTTGACTCGTGCAGTGTTCTAGTTACGCGCACGCGTTAGTAGGATCTCATGTCGAATTAACTATTCAGCATAAAATTAGATTTATGTTTTTCTAATTGCGTAGAATATTTTTGTTTTACTTTTAATTTGAAACCGGTAAAATCCAAAAATACTTTAAGTGAGTATGTAGAAGTTTACTGGAGAAATATTACCCAATTTGAACGGAAGGGTATTCTTTCTCGATGTCTAGAACTTGCCTCTAGCGACTCTCAAGACATTTGCATAAGTTAGATTCATGAGCATGAAAATGATTTAGGCCACCTCTTGATTCGTTTGAGCCTTTGCATTCCAAGCCATAAAATCTTAACCGTTGCTAGCCATTTTGTTCTTTTTACCGTTTCTTTTGTAAGCCCCACTCATTTTCACCAAAGCCAAATAGCCTACCTATGATGCACGCTTGAAATTTAGAGCTTTATTTGTTGCTAGCTTGTGTATCTTATTTGTGAAAATGGTGATTTTAATTTTTGTATCATTTTGCTGCAAAAGAAGAAAAAAAAAAGAAAAAAAATAATGAAAAAAAATAAATATATAAAAAAAAATGAGAAAAATATTGAGGAAAAAATTTGCAGCGTGCATTTTTGACCCCTACCTTTATATTTCAAAATTATTTGGGGTGTAAAAATTAATTAGCATACAAGTTTTTGCAAAGCTCTTATTTTTGTTTTAAGTGTGCCTTAACCCTTCACGTTTATCTTTTGATTTCCGCACCTTGAACCTAAGCCACATTTCAACCTAATTAAGTCCTATTGATTCGTGCTTATGAGTTAAACTAGTGCCGTGGCGAGAGTGTGAAAGGGCAAGCCTATGGCCATCGTCATTGATGGATTTCTTTGGAGGCTATCCCGAACTTTGATTTTGTGTAATATTGATCTTAGTAAACACGCTACCCGCTCCTTAAATATCATTTTAGGATTTACCGGATTTTTCAATTAAAAAGTAAAAACAATATGTTATAACGCATTCTTGAAAATTATAAGCTAATCTTTATGCTGAATATGTTTTTCTACTAGGATTTCTACACGCTTAGGCGCAAGACTTCGCATTTTTACTCCTTAGGTTCAAAATTCTTTTCTAGTATTTAAATTTTTCTACTCCTATGGAAAGTTGTTTGCTCGGGACTAGCAAACGAATAAGTATGGGGGTATTTGATAATCCTATATTTATAGTTATTTTCATATAATATTTTATTAATAATTAATTTAATTTAATTTAGTTTTAGTTAATTTTTCACTAATTTATCTTCTTTTTGTATTTTCAGGTAATATGGGCTGCCAATAGCAATTTCAAGCTCATAGGAATAATCAGAAGATTATTTGGAGCATTTCGGCCGAAATCGCAAAGTACACGCCCTCGGTCACGGGCGTGACCTAGGGCGTGACGTTTTGTCACGGCCGTGATCCAGCCCCGCGCATTCCAGTTGAAAAAGCCGTCCGCCACGTCAGTTTAAAATTACACGCCCTCCGTCACGGGCGTGACAGAGGGCGTGACCTAGAGTGTCACGGGCGTGACACGCCCGGAATGCGTTCAATTCAGCCTGCAATCAATTCCCGCCGTTTCTAGCTTACACGCCCTTGGTCACGGGCGTGACCAAGGCCGTGACTCTTCTGCAACCGCCAGAATAACTCCTGTTCGCGGCGTTTCCCGCCGTTTCCTGGCCCGTTCAAGACACGCCCTCGGTCACGGGCGTGACCGAGGCCGTGACCCGCCATGCAATTGATTTCTGCCGGTTTCTCTTCCCCAACGTCCCGGGCTTTCATGACAGCAATTACGCAGCTTACACGCCCTTGGTCACGGGCGTGACCAAGGGCGTGACTCCCCGATTTTTCAGCTATAAAAGGCAGCAATCTCCAGAAGTTTGGGAGTTCGATTTTGGAGTTTACTTACAGCTTTAGTCTACTATTATCGTTGTTCTAGCTAGTTTTTCTTCAAGTTGAAAGCTTTTATTATTGCAATTTCATTTCAAGTATTCTAGTTTTTTTTTTAAAATCATGTATTTCTCTCTTATCATATGTGTTTCCTCCATCATGATGAGTAGCTAAATTTTCTTTAGCACTTGGTCATGATGAACTTTGGAATGAAATAAAATATGTTTTGAATTTTTCTAATTAGCAAACTCTCGTATTGTTTATCTTCGATTTATCTTTGAATTATTTCGTTTTGATTTCATATGTCCGGAATATGACTTTCAATCTAAGATTCGTTTGCTAGTGATCGAGAGATCCATGCGAACGAGGAGATCACTCAAAGATAAAAAGAGTTGTATGCATTCCTCGAGAGAGGGTGACGCAAATCTTCCGGATTGGAGTCAAATCCAATAGTGGGGTTCACCGCTTAAAGCAAGCTTAGGGGGTTTCGACTGGCCGAGGGGTCTTAATCGATCAACCTAAGGTTAGGTGGTAGTTCTCTCGAGAGAGGCTCTACCATATTTTGGGAACCTCCACGGTCGAATATATTTCAATAAGAGTTTGCGGTTTCATCTTTTATAAAATTAAATTTTATTCCAAAGGGATTCAAGACCAAGTGCTAATCCTTTTAATCATAATATTTCTTCGTAGTTAATTTTCTCCAAATCGTTTTTCCAAAACAAACCCAACTTCTGATCGATAAAATAATAGCTCTTCTTTGTGAGTAGAAGTACTCAACAAGCCCGGAAAAATACGACACTTGATTTTCTAAATCCTATACTATAAAGCGATAGGTACACTTGCCTTATCGAATTATACGTGGATAATATTTTAATTTTGCGCAGCGCGAATTTATCTCATCATAATGTCTTTTTTTGCAATGTCAATTTCTCTTTCCTTTCATGCAATGTTTAATCTTTTCATTTAGCTTGCAATTAGTTTTTTTTAGCTAAGTAATCAAAACCTCAAATTTTCGTCGATAAGATAATGATGATTTTCCTCGATGTAGAAGTAATCAACGCGCCCCGTGGAATACGACCTTGATATTCCTAAATATCCTATACTATAGACGATAAGGTACACTTGCCTTAATTGAATATAGTTTTGGAGAAAAATCTTTAACCTTCACTTAATTTCAAAACCGCAAAACCTATATCACATCCCATCACACCTCCTAGTACCTTGCAAACCCTTCACCGGGTAGACCTTAGGAAGTCCAAGAATAAAAAATATATATATATATATTTATATCTCCCCTTTACTTTGTGTTTTAATTATTCACCAGTAATCTAGTTTGAGAAAGATATATAAGCATTGTTACATTTTTAATCTAGTTATTCTTTTTGTTTTATTAGAATTTGTTAGATTTAAATTTGAAGTAATTTAATTTTAAGAAACACCTTATGTTTTTAATTTAATTAGAGATCTTATTTAGCACTACTTCTCTTTTTTGATTTTAAATGGCTTCACTTTGTAGTAAATTAGCTAAACAACCTTGGATTAATATTATATCATCTACTAACTTTGAGATCTTAGGAAATTTCATTCCACTAAAAAGTTGCTCTCAAAATAGTTTAATTGAAAAACTAGAATTATTTCTTTATCCCCCACACTTTGTTGGCAAATTAAAAAAATGTAGAAAAAAAGATCATATGTCATGGGAATAAGAGGATAAAATTCATTATCCCCTAAACATATGCACCCAAAATAGTTTAAAAGATTATATGTCATGAAGTAAGGGGATAAAATCATTACTTCTAAACATATACATTTTTGCTTTTTGATTGAAGATAAATTTTAAAAGATTATATGGCATGGAAAATAAGAGGATAAAATTCAAAATTTTCCTAAACATATACAAATTCGTATTCAAGTAAGGTGAGAGGATAAAAATTCGTCACCTATATTTTAGTATCTCTTCATTTTTGCTAGTTTGATCTAAAAACCATCATTAGCCAATTTCATTGGTTCTAGTTCTAAATAAAATTATTTAAAGAGCAATATTTTGGTAGGTGTCTTCTCCTTGAGCTTTTTTTTGTTAGAATTTCTATAATTTCAATCTAACTTTGTATGATAATTTCTATAATTTTGTTTGCTAAATAGTTATCTTAAGAAGACTTTCAGCTAAGCATGTATCTCTTTTTAAATTACAACCATAATTTGAACTTAATTCTTGAATTTCTAGAATTTATTTTTGACTTAGTCTTAATTTAATAAAATTTTAGTTAGTTAGAAATAACATCAATGTCTTATAGTTTATTCCTCATTCTTTTGCTCTGTAATAGCAAAAGCAAAAGTATGGGGGTATTTGATGAGTAGTTTTTATACTCATCTTTTAGTATAGTTTTAATATATTCTAAATATGAAATTATATAATTTATATGAATTATATCATCTAAATCATTCCATTTTTTATTTCATGAACTAACTTAAATTTATTTTATATTTTCAGGTTTTCTAGGCACTTTTGAGAAAAATTCCAAAGTACACAACCAAGGTTACGGGCGTGACCAAGGGTCGTGACAGCCTAGATGTGTTCCAGACCTGATTCTGCTACCCCGGGCTCATTTCGTTAAGATTTGCCAAGTACACGCCCTAGGACATGGGACTGACCAAGGGCGTGACCCAATGTCACGACCGCGACCCACCATAAGCAGTAGGAGCACAATGCAACATCAATTATAGTTACACGCCCTCGGTCATGGGCGTGACCGAGGGCGTGACATCAAGTCACGGGCGTGACTCGCCCCACGCTCCTTCCCACCGAACCTTCCCGCCAGCAGGCAAATTTGAAGAGTACACGCCCTAGGTCACAGGCATAACATATGGCGTGACGCTCAAGTAATGCCCGCATTGAATCCAGAATGCGCCCTCTCCGCACCAGCACCGATCACGCCCCTTATACGCCCTTGGTCACAGGCGTGTAACCCCAATTTTCAGCCTATTTAAAGCCAACTCCTCTACAACTGAGGGGACAAATTTTTGGAGGCTCAAGTCTTCTATTCTTGCTTTGTAGTCATGTTTAAGTATTCCTTGTATTTTTTTTCTGGTGCAATTGTATGTTTCAATTCGTGTATTTTTCTTTTGCTAGTGCAACCTTCATTTCAATAGCTTGTAATATCAATTCCTTAGTTTGTAATTTTCATTTGCAAATTAATAAAATTAGTTTTCTTAACTTCTTATTCCCCTCTTATTTTATCATGTTCTTCTTTATTTTTTATTAATTCCTCTATTTCACTGAGTAACTAAATTTCTATAGTGCTCGATCGAGATGATCCGAGAATGAGTTAATATTGTTAAAACTTATGAAATTGCTTTTCTCTAATTGTTGAACGCTTACGATTTACCTTTGATCTAAAAAATTATTATGAGGCAATATCATTAATATATAGTTTTCATATTGTTTTTGTTCTTTACTTAGCCGAAAGGCTTGTAAGACGAATTGATCGCTCATTGGTAAAAGGAGTAGAATGCAACCCTCGAGAGAGGGCGATGTAACTCTTCCGGATTGGAGTAAAATTCAATAGCGAGGTTCACAACTTAAGGCAAGTCTTAGGCAATGTGATTTGAGAATGAAAGTTCGTTCGATACACCTAAGCTTAGTTGAACCTAAACCTCGAAAGAGGGGTGTTCATGCTTTGGGAACCTCCATGGTCAAAACCTCCTCAACAAGAGAATTGCATTCAATTCTCATTTCAATAATCTTTATTTCTAAGGTGATTCAAAGATCGGGTGCTAGCTTTTAAACAATCAAATTAATTTTATTTGTCTTTCTAGCTTTTACTATTCGGAACCCAACTCCAAATTTCTATTGATAAAATAATTGAGATTTTCCGAAGTAAAAGTATTCAACCGCCCTGAGTCTAATACGACCTTGGTCTTATAACCTATACTACTTTCAATATGATACACTTTCCATTATCATTTGCGGATATAGTTTTGCGCATCAGTCACTATCTGAATGTGATAGAGGGGCCCTGATTTCAATCCTTATAGCAGGAAAGTCTTCATCCTCTTCTGCAGCAAATAACCCAATGTAGGCTTTCTCCTCTTCATCAAAATCTGAGGTTGAGGACTCGGATTCATTCCAGCTCTTCCCCTTCTTTGCTAGGAAAGATTTTTCACCTTTCCTTTCCTTTTGGTGATGATGTTTCTTATCACCTTTCTCCTATCTTTTGACTGGACAGTTAGCAATGTCATGTCCAGGCTTGCTGCAGCAGTAACATATAACATTAAATGAAATATGTTAAGCATGTTTAGGGTCATACCTATCACCCTTGGAGTGCTTCTTGTCTGATCTGGTGAGATCCTTCCTGGAATGTGAGGAGGAGGAAGGCTTGCTCTTCCACTACTTCCTCCTCATCATTTTCTTGAAATGCCTTGAGAAGGCAGCAAACTCTTCATCAGATGAGCTGCTTTCAGATGGGCTGGACTCAGAATTTTCTGAGCCAGCATCCTTCCTTGGACGAGTAGGCATCCTTGCCTTGCTCTTCTTGGATCCCTCAGCCTTAAGGGCCACTATCATTTTGTTGGAACATGGTTTCCTGCATCCCTTTGATTTGAGAATATCAAATCCTACTTGTATTTGATCTTGCTTGCCTTTGTGTTTTTAGCATGCAGGTTTTGAACATGTATGACACTAGGTTGCTGCTCCTATGGTCTGGAACTGTCCATATGCTTAAAGGAATATATTCTAACACCAGGTGTTATGCATAATGCTGGGCGTTGGCCTTCGACGGGATGGTCTGTCGATCGACTAGATGGCTTGCCGACTAAAGAAATGAGAGAAGATCAACACCAGGCGTTAGGACTTAACGTTGGGCGTTAATGCTCGATGTTCATGGCAAGAGGGGAAGTAGCCGTGATTTAAGAGGCACTTTAGGAATGATTTGACCTAACGCCAACGTTATCCTCAATGCCAGTGTTAGGGTTGCCTAAAATGAAAGATTCCTAAAGTGCAGAATCTCATTCCTGTTTTGAAGATTCGAGCCATCAAAACATTTCCAAACTGGTTCAACGCCAGGCGTTAGCGTCAACACCGGCGTTAGCCTCCTGGCCTATAAATAGATGGAATTCGTCTTCCCCTACTACTGACTTTGGAGAGCCCTATTCCAGCACTTGATAATCTCTACAAGGGCCATATTTCCAGACCATCCTCTCCCACACAATTTACATGCAAAGAATTCAAGGAGTGCAGGATCAACGCTTATGCAACATGAAGGACGCACGCTTCGACTTCAAGAACATCCAGCGAGCCTTCACCTTCTCCAGAATTCTTTATAGGGAGTTTTTATTATATTTTGTATTTTCTTTTATAACTCTTTTTATTACCATCATGGAGTGAATTCACCTCGTGCTGGCGACTAGGTCAAGGGCATAGATCTAGGGGGTGCTCGAGGCCTTTTCTGGGGATAGAAAGGCTAGAGCGGCTTGAGGCCATATCCGGGGAGGATAGGGTAAAGCCACCGGTTCGTGGGGATACGAGTCGGGATAGAAAACCAAAAGGATTTTTATATTTATCGCCCACAATTTCTAGCGTCATAAGAAATCAAGTTTTGTAATTTCAAATCTCAAGATTAAAAAAATCATGTTTCACTTTTATATTACTTGATTTCTTCTTTTCTAATTACAAATGTTTTAAAAATAAAGTATAAGTTTTTAAGACCATTATTAACCCCCCCCCCCCCCCTCTAAGGCCGCCTCACGATCCAACAAGTGGTATCAAAGCAAGGTTTTATTCCAATCAGCTTAACAACTGGGAATAATGGCATCTCATGATCTCGCTTTTATTAGTGGGGTAAATTTTTATGAAGAGGAAAAATCTCTTAAACCACCTTTATTCGAAGGGAGAAATTATAAAGGGTGGAAATTTTTAATGGAAAGGTTCATTAAAAATTTAGATATCAATGCATGGGATATAGCAATAGTTAGACCAGTGGATGAATCAAATAAACAGGAACGTCATCTAAATGCAAAAGCTTTAAATAGTATTTTTTGTGCTTTATCTCACGAAATTTCAAAATTAATATATTGTTTTTCTAGTGCATACAAAGTATGGAAATTTCTTGAAAAAATGTATGATTCTCCATCTACAGATATGGAACAAATGCAAGAAGTGGAGAACATACAAAATTGCTCAAATGATCAAGAAAGCTCCTCTCATGATGTATCAATGAGGTGCACATCAAATGGAAAAGAAGAAATCCCACCTTTGCAAGAGGAATGCCAAATAGATGAAGACAACAAAGAAAATTCGTGCTCAAATCTCACAGCATCCAAAAGCACTGTAAGAAAATCAAATCCTCTTATTGTTTGCAATTCTAGTTCAACTTTATAATTGCCACAAATTACAAAGCGCAAAATTAAGAAGTTAAAAAATGCGAATTACAAATTGCACTTAGAAGAAAAAAAATTTAAAAGCAAGAGTTAAAGTAGAATCAAATTCTGATTTATCTAGCTTTACCCATGTCACTTCAATTGAAAATACAAAACCTTGTTTTGATTGTAATGATATTAAAGAAAAATTTAAGGAACTTGAAAAAGAAATTATTTGTGTGAAAGAACATAATGAAAAATTATTTTTAGAAAATTCATCTTTGAAAAGTGCTTGTGCTACGTGCCAAAATTATAAAACTGAAATCAAAGAGATGGACGAAACGTTTGAGGAATTTAGAAACGACTATCAAAATCATATTGACTCTATTGTTTCCACACTTAAAAATAGCACAATAGCTTATAATAAAGCTAGGCATAATTTAAAGATTAAGAATGATGAATTAAAATAAAAAATCAACGTGCTTATGAAAATTATAAATAAAAATTCACAATATCAAGAACTATCTAAAAACATGTTGAATATGAATATGAACATGAATATTTTAACTAAACCAAATTATGGAAATAAGAATCACAACGGATTTGTAAAGCAAAGTCAAAATCACCACTATTTCAAAAAACATGTTTCTCCAAACTTAACAACAACATTACACAAATTTCCTAATCATTACAATCATAATCATCAATATAAAGATTATCACAATGGAAATTTGACATATAAGAATAACATTAAACCAAAGTTTGAATGGAGACCCAAAATTAAAAATGAAACACTAACTTCACATGAAAGGACCCATTCATCATTAACTACCCACAAACCTACATGTTATATTTGGGTACCCAAAGGAACAACCACACTTGGTCCCCTTTGGATACCTAAATCTCTTATTCATTAAGTATCACCAAATGCATGAAGTAGAATATTTTCAAAATGAAATATACAAATTTTCTACTTAATGATAAGCTTTTTTGTCCTTTTACTTTTCTGGTTGTTTTTCTTATCTCATTTTTCTATCATGGTATGGTCATCATATAGACACAAGACTTTATCACTTAAAGACTTATAAATCAAATTACCAAATTGTAAAGTCATTTCTAAAGACCAATCTTTCCTTCCTAAACTCATTCCATTTCTACATATCATATATCACCAACATAAACTGAATTCAAAAAATTTCATGTGATATTATTTCAAACACATACTACTTCATAGGATTTTAAATTTGCTTAAACATCTCCACTTCATATGAACTCAAACTTATAAATAAAACGTCACGCAAATGCTTATCCGTACAAGTCATTAACAAATTTAAGACTAGAAAAACATAGTATTACACCCTTACACAAATACAATATTCTAATCCAATGCCTATAAAATACCATAAATAGTTATTTCATTATAAAATTCACCAAAGATTAAGAAAAATTAGTTATTTTTCAAAATTAAGACTATGAATTCCTGGATAAACTAGAATACAGCACATTAATAGTTCATAGAATAAAAATAAAAGGAAAAGCATGATAACAGCTAATGCTAGGCACAAGCAGTAACGCCAGGCGTTAGTCAATATGGTCTAAATATTAAATATTGTTATTACAGAACTGAAAAGCGCTTTAAAATTCTCGACTTGCACTAATAGAGTTTGACTACCTCGATCCCTTGACCTTCGAGTTCAGCGAGTCGAGTGACATGGCGGATCTTCCACGGGAACCCCCCAATCCCTTTCTTCAGCCGGTGTCGGTTTCAATTTCAAGGCCCTGATCATGTATCGCATCATTTTCTCGATCCGTGACATTCTGCGTGTCGTATTCTCCTTGTACTCTTCAAACGACTCCTGATGCTCACGATTCGTCTCATGGAGTGATTCTCCTCGTCGTAGGGGTGGTCGTGAAGATAATAGTATATCTCGTGGCCGAGGGACTCGAAGATTTAAAGAGGAATTTAATTCAGGAACAAGATCATTAATATAGTTAGTCTTGGTTATATATTCATACTTCTCCATCACCACCCGTTATATAACTCCTCCAAAGAGAAAAGTGTTGAGTCGAGACTGTCTTGGATCCATCAATTTCAATGTGTAACGAATCTGTGAAAGTATGAGATCTGCCACATCAAAAAGCTCTTCTTGCATAATGTGATATGTCACTATACTCAATTGGACAGTAATCTTCTTTGTGTCTCCTGACTTCAACATAATTGTGTGTCGCAAAATATCCTGAATTATATATGCTTCTTCCCTAAGTGAAGAAACATCCGTAATTTGATCTCCTGTCTCCTTACCATGCAATACAAGATTTATTGGTGTCCAATCTCGCTCAGCTCTATACTTTTCTACCAGATATAAACGATTATCACTCACCTCTAAGACAAACTCATTCTAGAGGTTCACATGTGTGATTTCTACAACTTCAAACTGTATCAATGACATCACTCCTCCTTGGAGATCTGTCTCTGACGGATCCGACAAATTGTTATAAATTTCCCAAACAAAATCCGTCGAAAAACAATCATCTGAAATCACAGACAAGACTCCTAATGCAGCTAGGAGATTCTGAATATGTGCATGTCGTGGGAGGTCTATCTGTAAAACCATGTCTACCCCAACAGAAGCTTTCTCATTCCCCACATAAGAATGATATGATTCTTGTGGTGGACGGGCTGATGATTTTCTGGCACGAACACCATATCTGCTGGATGAAGCCATAGACCTACACACAAAAAAATAATAATCAAAAATTTTCTAATCAATGTCAGGCTTTACTGACAATGCCTAACGCATGCTATGAATTTTCTTACTACTACCAGTACACAATGATAGTCATCAGTAACACCTATAACTCAGAAAATTTCATAAAAGGATTGGGAAAATGGGAAAATTACCAACAAAACTCAAAAATAGCTAAAAGGGTCAAACCAAGACTCATTCTTTTTTCGAAAACTCAAAAAACCCTTCTTCATCTCAAAAACCTAAAATCCCTATATCTCAATTTCATTGATCTATCATATATCAAACCAAAACACTTCAATACTTCAAAGGATTACATTTTATGGAAAGAGAAATGCTTTAATCACAAAATAGAAGAAGAAAAATAAGAATCTTACCTAGATCTGAGAAGAGCAGTCGGCGAAACTAAATTGAAATGGGTTAAAGTGATAGGAAAAAGAAAAGAACTCGTTTTTGGCCTATTTATATAAAGTGAACTTAACGCCGACGTTGACTCTAACGCTAGGCGTTGGCCCCTTTGTTTCTACACAGTTGCAAATTTCTTTGCTTCCTATCTATATTTGTATAATTATATATGGTTACATCCTATTTACCCCTACATTATTGAAAAATTCAAATATCAAATAGAAAAGGTAAAACTTTTTTGAAACCACCAAAATATGCTTAAATTAGCCTTTTACTCATTTCCATTTTCTCTGAAATTTCTACCCTAAGAAGGCCTGTGTACATACTCCCTATTCCATAGAATTTTTTTCAAAAATCTCTAAAAATCGTGTACTGTCCCAGCATTAACTAGTTAACGCCAGGCGTATGTATTTTTGATCAGATTTAAATTATGTCTTCTCTGCCATATTTCTGGTATTTCTCTACTGCTATTTCCTTAAATAAATTTGCCTCTTAATTTATTATTTTCACCTCAAAAATACAAAAAATAGATATATAACCATTTTAAAAATTTACAAAACTCATGCTTGATTTGCCTTATAGTTTCTTCCAAATTATCTGAAATCACTACACTATGAAGGCATATATACATGTTATTTATTCCAACAATTTTTTTAAAAAAATTGTTTAAAAAGCAGTGTCCTGTTTTGGCGTTAACTACTTAATGCCAGGCGTTAGCCCTCTTTTGCAAATGTGGAAAAAAATTTACGGTTATTGCCAAATTGTTTTTGGTTATTGTTTCTCTCTAATTGTTCTGTTAGGTCTACTTTAAAATTCAACAAAAATATATATAATCCAAAATCCAAAAATATTTTTTGCTATGTGTTGTTGCTTATCTATATTAAATTATTGTTTGACTATATGTCTTCACAGGAGCGCAACATCTTAATCATCTATGTTTCAAATGGTCAATCTTATTTGGGCATACACAAAAAGAGTCTCTTAAATGAGCAATTTTAATTTCAAATTTATTAAGCATTGTCCTATTTTTCATGCCTTGACCTTAATCTAATTATGTTCAATGTAATAGTCTATAGATAATTGTGTATGTTTTGCCTATCATGCCTCTAAGCATGAGCAATATTTTATGCTAATCAATGATCCATACAATCACTTTTTTGATGATCTACAAATGTTCATAATCTTCAACTTGCATGATTGTGTAATGTAATAGTTTTAATCTATTAATATATTTATCTACATTACTAACACCTTCACTCAAACAATAAATTTATTGCACATATAGAAGTGATTAATATCAAAAATAGTATATTGTGTTTACAACAAGTGAATTCCGAGACCTTTGGCCCACTATTAAACAAATATGAAATATAAAGCCAAAGATAACTCAACCAATCACTAGTCACCCTCCTGATAAGTCTTAATAAGCATTGTGAGGTTGAGCACCTTAGAAAGAATTGTAAAGTGTCTTGTGTAAACACATTATTTTTTATCACTTTTATTTGTATACCAGATCACTAAAAATAAAAATTCAATAAAATTGCTTAAGTGATCCCCCAAGCAATACTTCTCTCCCTGATAAGTCTTAATGAGCATTGTGTGGGCAAAGCACCTTGGTTGTTGTACATATTTTGTTGTGCCTTAAAATTTTATTCTTGTGTTGATGTGTGAAAGTAAACATAAGGTTACATCCTTAATAGTATTATTTCTATTTCATTATATATGTCATGTGTTTTGATTATATGATTTGTATACTTTTATCAAAACACTCTATGCACACATCATTGATTTTTATAAAGTTTCTACTAATGAGAATTGGAAGCTATTGCAAAATTACAAAATTCTCTAAAAACTCAAGTAAAAGCACTAGATTGTAATGCATGATTTCTACAATGTTTTCTTCACTTTACATTCGAATTGATTTCATTGTAGTTATTATCTTGTTGTGTATGATAAATCAAGCTTGCGTATTTGTTATAAGAACTTACAGTGTTATTGCTCTATTGTGAAAAACCTAGTGTCAAACATATTATTTCTTAACAAAAAAATCTTCGCATTCCTATTTGACTATGTTATGTGTTCCTATGGTTTATCATGCCTACTTCTAGGAATTTTTTTTTCTGTAATAATTTGTTGCAAACAAGCTTATAATCATTTTTTTTGCAAAGTATGTGGTTTATTTTATTAATCAAAACAATGGATTGGAATAATGATCATTCACGCTTATCATATATATTTCCGTTGTGCTACTATCTTCCTTCGCTCGATCACGACTTTCTTTATGTTTAAACTAAAATTTTTTAATTCTCTCTTAGTTCTGTCCCTCAATTGTGTCTTCCTTGCTCTAGTTTTAATTTAAACTCCACCCTCTTTTGCTAATAACAAAAGGAAGAGAATAAAATGCTAACTCATATTGATTTAACGGAGTAGGATTCACTAGATTAAGGGGGAGCATGTATCTAGTATATGGGAGTATACACTAAGGGGGAGCATTTTTATAGGGGGAGAATTCTTAAATGATCTATAATTCTTATCATTATCTTATAATTGCTTAGTGTCATATATCTTTATAAAACACAAATTCTTTATCTATGAATCTGATTTATCTCTATTGGATTTGTTTTTATCAATAGGAGGAGATTGTTGGAACATGGTTTTTCGCATCCCTTTGATTTGAGAATAACAAATCCTACTTGTATTTGATATTGCTTGCCTTTGCGTTTTTAGCATGTAGGTTTTGAACATGTATGACACTAGGTTGCTGATCCTTTGGTCTGGAACTATCCACATGCTTAAATGAATATATTCTAATGTCGGGCGTTATGCTTAACGCTGGGCGTTGGCATTCGACGGGATGGTCTGCCGATCGACTGGATGGCTTGTCAACTGAAGAAATGAGAGAAGATCAATGCCAGGCGTTAGGACTTAATGTTGGGCATTAACGCTCGATGTTTATGGCAATAGGGGAAGCAACCGTGATTTAAGGGGCACTTTAGGAATGATTTGACCTAATGCCAGCATTATCCTCAATGCAGCATTAGGGTTGCCTAAAATGAAAGATTCCTAAAGTGCAGAATCTCATTCCTATTTTGATGATCCGAGCCATCAAAACATTTCCAAACTGGGTCAACGCCGGCGTTTGCCTCCTGTCCTATAAATAGATGGAATTCATCTTCCCCTACTACTGACTTTGGAGAGCCCTATTCCAGCACTTGATAATCTCGGCAGGGGCCGTATTTCCAGACCATCTTCTCCCACACAAGTTGTAGTCAAAGAATTCAAGGAGAGCCGGATCAACGCTTATGCAACGTGAAGGACTCATGCTTCGGCTTCAAGAACATCCAGCGAGCCTTCACCTTCTCCAGAATTTTTTATAGGGAGTTTATATTATATTTGTATTTTCTTTTGTAACTCTTTTTATTACCATCATGGAGTGAATTTGCCTTGTGTTGGCGACTAGGTCTAAGGCATAGATCTAGGAGGTGCTCGAGGCCTTTTCTGGGGATAGAAAGGCTAGAGCGGCTTGAGGCCATATCCAGGGGAGGATAGGCTAAAGCCACAGGTTCGTGGGGATACGAGTCGGGATATAAAACAAAAAGTATTTTTATATTTATCGCCCATGATTTCTAGTGTCATAAGAAATCAAGTTTTGTAATTTCATATCTCAAGATTAATAAAATCATGTTTCTCTTTTATATTACTTGATTTCTTCTATTCTAATTACAAATGTTTTAAAAATAAAGTATAAGTTTTTAAAACCCTTATTCACCCCCCCCCCCCCCCCTCCCCCCTCTAAGGGCGCCTCAAGATCCAACACCTTTCCCTTGCATGAGTCCTGGAGGATGTGTCCTCCTCCTTCCTTGCAGACAGCTTCATCTCATAAGAGAGCAGCTTCCCAAACAATTTGTGGGTTGGAGGTTCACCCAGCTTAGCCACTTCCTTGATGGCACTTATCTTTGTGTCCCAGTCTCTAGTTAGAGATCTTAGGAACTTGTCATTTAGCTCATAGTCACTGAATACCCTTTCAAAGGTCCTCGGTTCATTGACTATCAAGAAGAACCTTTCATAGCAGATGGATATGCTTTCCTGGCTGAGCTGCCTGAAAGCTTCATATTCTTGATTGAGGAGAGATTTTCTATAAGTGTATCCCACATTTCTTTGGTTGTTGTATAGTGCACCAAGTTCTGGAAGGTGGAATCATCAATTGCATTTACAATAATGTCATGGGCTCTTTTATCCATTGTGAATAGTGCAAGTTCTTCCTTGGTTTAGTCAGCAAAGAGCTTGGCCACTCTCCTAGTTGGATCTATGGTGGAGGTTGTTTGAAAAGTGAAAGGACCCTGCTTTACAGTAATGTAGATACTAGGGTCTAAGGATTCCATGAAGATCCTTACCCTTTGCTTCCATATGCCAATGTTTTCTTTGTTGCATATGGGCAACTTCATAGACCCCATCTCCTTCCGCAATCCAGTGGAAGCCATTGGATTTAGATATGACTACTCCTTTATAGGATCTGCTCAGATAGTTATGTATTTTTTGACCAACCTCCCTCTGATACCACTTGATAGTTGATAGGTAGTAGTCTAGATCACCTAGAGGGGGGTGAATAGGTCACTTTCTTTTCTTGCTTCTTTAACCGAGCTGGTTTCAGCGAATATAAGGATTATAAGCAAGCACACAGAAAGCACACAAGCATATATAGAGGTTCCTCAAGACAGTGTGCCTTGAGTAGTCCTCTTTACCCTTTCACCCTTCTAGAAATGAGTTAGACAGGGCCAACACCTCCAACTCAGCTTCAAAGGTTTACAACTCAGATTCCTCAGAATCTCTCAGGTTTTCTCCAAACCTTACCTCAGGCACAACAACCATACAAGATCAGAGTTCTCCAACTCCTACAACTAATAAATATCATGATTTCCTACCTCAGACCTATCAAGAATTCCTACCTCAGGTCTTCACAAAGATTCTACACTCAAACTGGGAGTACAACTCTACTTCTCAGGCTAAGCAACCCTACAACTCAGGCACAAAGGCCTTATAGATAAATAGAGTATTAATGATACAACAGAAGACTGTAGTAAGTTAACCTTCAGATCTTATCTTCTGTTGACTTGAAACAGGATTGTGAAGCAACAACAACATGTCTTATTTCTCCTTGATCTTCTCCTTCAGCAAAGTTGAAGATCTACTTGTTCTTCTTGAATGATTCAGGAAGAACAACTTATCTCACATCAAAGTTCAGATTTAGCTTGAGAGATTGCCCTTTCAGCAAGCTTGATGAAGATTGGCCTTGCCGAACACAATACAGCTTTTGCAATAGAGCAATGCCCTTACTTTAGACCTAACATCTTCTTTTATACTTCCCCCTTTTCTTTCAACAGCTATTAGAAGCCCTTGACACAGCATGGACATCTGACAAAAGTGTATCTTTCTTTTTTCCTACTTGCGCCAAAAACAGATCGCGCCATTGCTTTATTCATATTTGAATCTGTCTTAGCAGTTGGGCTGAGACAGCCTTTTGTCTCAGCGGTTGAACTGCATCTTTCTCAGTGGATCCGCTGAGACAGTTACTCTTCTCATTGGCTCCTGGTCCTTTCTCAGCAGTTTAGCTGAGACAATGACACCTTCTCAGCAGTTTTGACAACAAACCTCTGAACTTACTCCATTGTTTGGAATATCTTAACCCTGCACATTCCTGATGAAAAGTAGGTTTTATCAAATATAATATGTACACAGCATTTTGAGTGATGCCTCTTCAAATCAAGGGAACATTGATGGCAATATTCCCAACAGAAATACAAAGATAAATATTATATTCTTCTCTATTCCTTAGCTGTGGAGATTCCTATCTTATGAACGCAACTCTCTCGAGGAATATGCCCACTTGAGATTAAGTTGATGGGCTGGACTCTCATCCTATAACCGAAATGCCTAATACTCACTTTAACTAGGTGAATCCCACTATAGAATTTGACTCATATCAAGAAGATTTATGTCATCCTCTCTCGAAAGGTGTGTGCAACTCTTTCTATTCTCGAGTGATCGATTCATATGCACGAGCCTCTCGGCTAGCTAGAATATGAAAACAAATACCAAAATTCATAACCAGCATATGAACTCGATATCGTAATTTTTTTAGAATAAATCGAAGGAGAGAAGATACGATAATAAGGTAAAGATATGAATTCCTATTAAAGCTTGCAAAAATCAAGAACAATTAAATATTTGCTAAAGGAAAAATATAGAAAAGAAGATTAAGAAGGAAGGAAGGGATTTTTGCATAAATAAAAAGAAGCTTAATATTTTCATTGCCATAATAAAAAAGGGGATTACATTAAATAATAGCTAAGTTACATTGCAAGAAATAAACCTAAACTACCTTGCATGAAATTAAAATACAAGACATGAAAAAACCGAAATAAGAAGAATACATGAAAATAAACCTAAACCTACAAATATAGAAAATTTGTGCAAGAAGAGCCCAAATGGGCAGGGGCTGAAGGAGGAAATGCTGGAAGGGAGCCTCTGAATTTATAGGAAAATTTTTGATGTTACACGCCCTTGGTCACGTGCGTGACCCTAGGCGTGTAATCATTGTTCTACATCGGCTAGCATGGAGGCATGGAGCTTGCGTGATGGCGGGAGAAAGTTGGACATTACACGCCTGTGTCCTTTGAATTTTATTATGCATTTTGTCGATATGAAAATTAGTTGATAAGTAAAGAGGGGGGAGAAAGTCGGACAAACCCGTGTTCCCCGACAACGGCGCCAAAAACTTGATATAAAGATTATTGATTCAGGATTTATTAGAATTTAAGAGATTTGCTGTTGATGTTCTCCAATTTTATATCTGATGAAGACAAGCATGCCTTATCGTTTATAGTATAGAATACTAAAGAAAATATCAAGGTCGTATTAAACATGCGTTTGTCGAGTACTTCTACTTCGAGAAAGCTAACTATTATTTTATCGGAGAGAGCGAAAAAGGGTTCATAATTAAAACTAATTAAAAAGAGAACAAAAATAAATTATCGAATCTGAAATTTGATAGAAGTCGCTTTGAAATGAAAATAAAAAGATAAATACTATCATTCTTCTCTATGCCTTAACCATGGAGATTCCTAGCTTATGAACGCACCTCTCTCGAGGAATACCCCCAACTGAGATTAAGTTTATCGGCCGGACTCTCATCCTTTAACCGAAACTCCTAATACTCGCTTTAACGAGGTAAATCACACTATAGGATTTGACTCCTGTCTAGAAGATTTACGTCATCCTCTCTCGAGGGGTCCATGCAACTCTTTTTATTCTCGAGTGATCGATTCATACGCATAACCCTCTAGGCTAGCTAGAATGCAAAAACAAATACCAAAATTCATAACTGGCATATGAACTCGAAATCATTATTTTTCGAGAATAAATTGAAGAGAGGAGAAACGATAATAAGGGAAGAGATAATTTCAAATCAAAGTTTCTATAAACCAAGAACTACTAAATATTAACTAAAGGAAAAAAATAAGAAAAAGAGATAAGGAGGGAAGGAGGAGATTTTGCATAAGTGAAAAAGAGCTTAAAATATCATTAGATAAGAAGAGATTACACAAATAGAAAACTAAGTTACATTGCATGGAAATAAACCTAGATTATCTTGCATGAAATAAAGAAGAACAAGAAATAAAACTAAGCTTAAGAAAAAGAAATTACATTAATTAAAAACTAAACCTACAAATGAAAATAAAGAAAAACTATACAAGAACAACCCAAATGGGCGGGGGCAGGAGGAGAAAATGCTTGAATGGAGCCTCTGAATTTATAGGAAAATTTTTGAGGTTACATGCCCTTGGTCACGGGCGTGACCCTGGGGCGTGTAATCACTACTCTACATCGGCTGGGACGGCGACATGGAGCTTACGTGATAGCAGGAGAAAGTCAGACATTACACGCTCGTGACAGGTGGGTCATGGGAATGTACCTGAGCGACTGCATTGAGTGCAATATGGGCTTGAGTGCGGCGCGTCGGAAGTCAAAGATCACGTGGGTGTGTCACGGGCATGACTTGAGCGACATGAGCATGACTTGTGCGGCAACTTTAGATTCGGTGGCTGTAGGTCCACGTAGAAAGCTTGATTTGATCTTTAATATTACACGCCTTTGGTCACGGGCGTGACCAAGGGGCGTGACACAGGTCACGGGCGTGACTTATGGATCTTGGCTCAAATCTCATCAACAGCAACTCTGGACATACATTATGATTGCACGCCCCTGGTCACGGGCGTGAGCTAGGGCTTGTACTGCCAATTTTGAGCAAAACTCCAGAAAATCTGCCAAAAAGAAATACAACTATATTTAGAATAGAAATTGTAAAAGAAATGATTTTTAACCAAAATAGAACTAATATTTACAAATTTATATAAAAATTAACCAAAATACTATAATAAAAATATGCACAACTCCTACTTATCAAATACCCTCATATTTAAGCTTTTACTATTCTAGAGCAAAAGTATGAGAAATATTTATAAGACATTTAAATCAAATTTTTAATTAAAACTAAAAATTTATAGAATCACAAGTAAGCTAACAAGAAAATTTAAGGATTAGCGAATTAAGTCCTAAATTATGAAACTAGAATAATAAGAAAAAAAATATTTAGCCAAGAATTCTCAAAAATAATAACTAGTAAACAAGATTGAGTAATTTGTAAACAAATGTAAATTTAAAATTATAAAAAACCATAACTTTGAAAGAAACTATAGGAAAAAGACACTTACTAAATATTGCTCTCTCCATAACTTAATTTAAATGTAGATCAAAGATATTGGTTTAGGGGGGAGTTCATAAAATTTGGCAAAAGAAGGGATCTTAGAATGGAGACGATGGATTTTTTTCCTCACATCATACTATTTTTTTATTTGTATATGTTTAGGCAAATGATGAATTTTATTCTCTCATTTTCCATGCCATATAATCTTTTTAAAAATCTCTTCTTATAAAAATCCAAAATGTATGTGTTTAGGAGTAATGAATTTTATCCTCTTACACCATGCAATATAATCTTTTTAAAATGATTTTGGGTGTATATGTTTAGGGAATAATGAATTTTATCCTCTTATTCACATGGCATATGATCTTCTAAAACACTCTTTTTTATGCCATCAAAGGGGTAGAAATTATTTCTAGCATATAAATTAAATTATTTTGAGAGCAAATTTTAGTAAATTAAACTTTCCTAAGATTCTAAAAGCATGAGGTAGAAATAATTAAAATCTAAAGGTGATAAGCACAATTACTACAAAAATGAAACTATTTAAAATAAAGGAGTAGAAGTTCTAAAGAAATTTCTCTAATTAAATTAAAATCACAAAATATTTCTTAAAACTAAATCACCTAAATAAAACATTAGATTTAGCAAACCATGATAGAATAGCAAATTAAAAACAAAAAAAATGCTTATAAATAAACTCATAAAAATGATTTTGGAAATAACAAAAACCAAAGTAAGGGCTTATTAATTTTTTGGAATTTTTCTTCAAATTTTTTGAATTTGTGATATCATCTTTTTCTTTATATGATTTTTTTTTTGAATTTTTGATAAGAAGTAAATAATAAAAAAGCTAAACATAAAATAAAAAGCCTAAAACTTTTTTTGTTAATTCTTGGACTTACCGAGGTATACCGCGTGAAGGGTTCTCAATGATACTAGGAGGTGTGATGGGATGTTAGCCCAAACGTCCCTTTCCAAGATCTAAATTTTCGATTATCTAATTTTTTTGAATATTTTGGGTTTTCTAATATATTTTTTGAAGAAGCTAAATTTTCTTTTGCAAAAGACAATTAAAAGGAAATAAACAATGTACAAAAAGAAAATAAACTATGTACAAACAAATTTTTTTGGGATTTTTTTGATTTAAATTTTTTTTTGCAAAAATATTCAAAGATTTTATAATTTTAAATGAAAGAGAAATACACCCCCGTACGTAAAATTCAACATTATCCCCAATGTTGAAAGCTAAGTATGAAGAACAATAAAATAGAAAATACAAGAGCATGATTATGAAAAAAAAAGAACAAGGAGAGGAAAAAGAAGAACGTCCCTGATTTGGACACGGACGACCACCATGATCACCTGCAAAATTAAAAAACCATAAAACAAAACAAAAAACAGAAATAAAACATAAAAGATACTTATTAATCTTTTTTTTTTTGAGTTTTGATTAGTTTTATAATGTTTTTGTGTTTTTTATTTTTTTTCAAAAAGAAAATTTTTTTTTTGGTTTTTTTTTGGGTTAAGAGGTGGGAAAGAAAAAAAGTAAAAAAAAACAAGATAAAAGTAATAGCGCTTTTCAAAATATTTCCCAGCAACGGCGCCAAAAACTTGATATGAAAATTGTTGATTTATGATTTATAAGAATTTAAGATATTTGTTGTTGATGTTCTCCAATTCTATATCTGATGAAGGCAAGCGTACCTTATCGTTTATAGTATAAGATACTAAAGAAAATATCAAGGTCGTATTAAACACGGGTTTGTCGAGTAATTCTACTTTGAGAAATCTAACTATTATTTTATCGGAGAGAGCGAAAAAGGGTTAATAATTAAAACTAATTAAAAAGTGAACAAAAATAAGATAATGAAAGTGAAACTTGATTAGAACTCGCTTTGAAATGAAAATAAAAAGATAAATAATATCATTCTTCTTTATTACTTGAGCGTGGAGATTCCTAGCTTATGAACGCACCTCTCTCGTGGAATACGCCCACCAGAGATTAAGTTGATCGGTCGGACTCTCGTCCTATAACCGAAATGCCGAATACTCGCATTAACGAGGTGAATCACACTATAGGATTTAACTCCTAGCCAGAAGATATATGGCATCCTCTCTCGAGGGGTGCATGCAACTCTTTTTATTCTCGAGTGATCGATTCGTAAGCACGAGCCTCTCGGCTAACTAGAATACGAAAAAAAATACCGAAATTCATAACCGGCATATGAACTCAATATTGTTATTTTTTTAGAATAAATCGAAGGGAAGAAGATATGATTATAAGGTAAAGAGATGAATTCCAATCAAAGCTTGCAAAAATTAAGAACAACTAAATATTTGCTAAAGGAAAAATATAGAAAAGAAGATAAGAAGGAAGGAAGGGATTTTGGCATAAATAAAAATAAGCTTAAGATTTTCATTGCCATAATAAAAAAAATGATCATATTAAATAAAAGCTAAGTAACATTGCATGAAATAACCCTAAACTACCTTGCATGAAATTAAAATACAAGACCTGGAAAAAAATAGGAAGAATACTTGAAATTAAACCTAAACCTACAAATATAAAAAATCTGTGCAAGAAGAGCCCAAATGGGCAGGGGGCTAAAGGAGGAAATGTTGGAATGGAGCCTCTGAATTTATAAGAAAATTTTTGAGGTTACACGCCCTTGGTCACGGGAGTGACACTGGGGCGTGTAATCACTGTTCTACATCGGCTGGGACGGCGGCATGGAGCTTGCGTGACGACAGGAGAATGTCGGACATTACATGCTCGTGACATGTGGGTCAGGGGCATGTACCTGGGTCACTGCATTGAGTGCAACATGGGCTTGAGTGTGGCACGCCGGAAGTCAAAGATCACGTAGGCGTGTCACGGGCGTGACTTGAGGGACACGGGCATGACTTGTGCGGCAACTTTAGATTCGGTGGCTGACAGGTCCACGTGGAAAGCTTGATTTGATCTTTAATAATACACGCCCTTGGTCACGGGCATGACCAAGGGGCGTGACACAGGTCACGGGCGTGACCTGTGGATCTTGGCTCAAATCCCATCTGCAGCAACTCTGGACGTACATTATGATTACACGCCCCTATTCACGGGCGTGACCTAGGGCGTGTACTGCCAATTTTGAGCAAAACTCCAGAAAATCTGCAAAACAAAAATACAACTATATTTAGAACAGAAATTGTAAAAGAAATGATTTTTAACCAAAATAGAACTAATATTTACAAATTTATATAAAATTTAACCTAAATACTATAATAAAAATATGCACAAATCCTACTTATCAAAAACTTTTCCTATCGACAAAATGCCGCCAAACTACCCTATCAAATAATTTTCATATAATTATTTTCGATAAAGGCGGGATAATGAAATCGACAATTTTGGTTTTTTACGCTGCCGGAGAATTTTATTAAAATTAACCATTTAGTATTTGACATGCTTCCTTCACAAAGTACAAATTGAGTTTATATCTTGACAAATTCATAATATGAAATATACCCGCTGGGTTATTGTAGAACTTTGTAATTAGACTTTTCACATCAGTAGGAAGCTCTGAGTATTTTATTAGAATTAACTATTGAGTATTTGATATGCTTCCTTCACAAAGTACAAATTGAGTTTATAATTTGAGAAATTCATAACATGAAGTATAGTTGTTGAAATAATGTGAAACCTTGCACATTGACTTGTCAAATCAGTAGGAAGCTCAGAAAATTTATTAGAATTATCCATTTAGTATTTGACATGCTTCCTTCACAAAGTACAATTCGAGTTTATATCTTGAGAAATTCGTAATATGAAATATACATGCTGGATTGTTATAGAACTTTGAAATTAGACTTTTCACATCAGTAGGAAGCTCTAAAAATTTTATTAGAATTAACCATTTAGTATTTGACATGCTTCCTTCACAAAGTCAATTTGAGTTTATATCTTGAGAAATTCATAATATGAAATATACTTGCTGGATTTTTATAGAACTTTGTAATTAGACTTTTCATATCAGTAGGAATCTCTGGGAATTTAGTTAGAATTAATCTTTGAGTATATGACATGCTTCCTTCACAAAATAGTAGTTGAATCATGACTTGAGAAATTAATTAATGAATTATAATTGCGGGAATATTATAGAAATCTGCACATAGAACCTTAACATCAATACAAATCTCTAGAATTAAAATGAACTCTTACTTAGTTAGTACTCATATAGAACAACTTTTAGGACATGGGGTTTAAACTTAAGGCATGCCGGTCTGCGAGTAATAAAAACCGATTTATGTGATTTAGACCACTCTAGACCATCATTTAGGGATTTATTAACTCCTAGGTCATCATGAAGTCATTAATTGCTTAAAGGATTAACCATTAGTGACATATAGTTAGAAGAAAGGGGTTGGGGTGTGTTTAGTAAAACCACCTAGTCGGGGTTACACTGACTTGATATGAGGAGTGACCTAACATGAGTTACAAGTTGTGATTGAGTGATAATGCAAGGAAATAGCCGGTCACTAGGGAAGGCAGGGTTCGGTGCCCAATTGATCACCGTTACTTGTCTGCCGAGTCAAATTGTTAATCCATCTTAGGACTTTAGAGTAATTAGAGAGCAAGTGGGCATATAAGAATGGGTAGCCACCAATAAGAGTACCGCTATGAGCCCTTCACCGGGTAACCCTCGAGAAGTCCGAGATTCACCCTAAACCTCTAGGCATAACTAAAAGGTAGACAAGAGTAGTTTAAAGAGGTAAACTCGATAGGACTATCCTCGTCCCTAATTTGGGACGGATTAGTATTGACCAAGTAAGGACAGGTTAAGTCCTGCGAGCGGTAGGCTCAGTATATTAGAAGGACTGGTTTAGTTCTGCGAGCGGTAGGCTCTGTATTTTAGAAGGACGAGTTAGTCCTGTGAGCGGTAGACTCGGTGTTTCACATAGTGGAGTTATTGTATCAAATAGTATGCGGATACCCTGTGTGTTCTTAGGGGCATACATAAGGTCTAGGCTGTGAGGTGACATACTAGCCTAGGAGTGGAGGACCCAATCCACTGCCCCTGTTTGCCTCAACGGGGTGTACCTGAGAGGAGACTCGAAAATCTTGATAGAGGTGGTGCTTATCAGATAGTATGTGGATACTCTGTGTGTTCTTATGGGTGTACGTAAGCTCTAGACTGGGAGATGAGTGACATAAGCCTAGAAATCAACAATCCCGATCCACTGCCATATTTTCCTCAATCGGGTACCTGAGTTGACACACTCAAACAGAGGGAACTACAAAAAGGTCTGTACGTACAGAGTCGGGTGGCTTAGTTGCATCATTGGATTGCACATCATTGCATAGCATACTTGTAGAAAACCGAGACCTCATCGTATAAATTAGTATGGTCTCTTTCATACGATGGGTTTACCTTAGGTCCAGATCCCTTAGCTTATGTTCATTGTATGTACGCATATAAGCTAAGGTTACTTTCATAGTTGCTCTTTTATGATGTTACTGCCTTTTTCATATATTCTAGATGTCTTACTTCTAAAGTTGCTCTTACATGATGTTGTGCTTTTACATACATATTTGTTAGTTAGGCCCATGTCACCTGCTTGTTTTCTATTACCCCTTATTGTCCTCCGCTTCCTCCTCCCGCACAGTGCCTAGGAGTCGCGGGTGGAATTGGTAAGGAACATGCTAAGTCTTATAGACTAACGGTCGGTGGACCACATTATTATAAGAGCACCAGACAGTGTAGACCCTCAACAGGAGGGAGGTACAGGACACGGTGTCTAGGCCTGGACTTGGCCTCTCAGCAGCGGCGGGAAGAGCATCGGTGAGCAACACTCCTCCGACACCTACTCTTTACATCTACCCTGGGCAGAGCGAGGAGTTGTACATTCGTGAGGGTGTTAGACCATGTTAGTGTCTTCATTGTTTCATTTTTGCCAAGCGAGAGGCTAAGAAAGTGTCATGTACCTGGGCATAAGCCTTTTACTTTTCAGCACTCTGATTATTATCTTTCATACTTTAGTTTATCTTATGATGGACAACTTTTATATTTAACTTTCTAGTGATTTGTTATGGATATGTGAATTGTTATAGATATATATAGATTCTGTGATTACGGTTGGCCTGGATATGATGAATACTCGGCAGGATCGGCATATTGTGGCGGCGACCATTTGGAGTAATGGTGCCACTGCAAGACAGCGGTTCTGGGCGGTAAGACCCGGGAATGAACAAAAAAAGGGGTCTTACAAACTAGTTTCAGCTCAGATAACTTCGATCTAAAGTAAGGAGTCTGCAACCCTAGGAACCCCCGCTCGAGCTTAGTTTGAGGACAAACTAGCAGCGGTAGCAATGGTGTCCCCATAGGAAAAATCTCCTTAATTGTCCATCAAAATGAGATATTTAGGCCAACCCTTCTAATCAAACCCTTCAGCCTCTGGTGAATGTCCCGACCCGGCGATGATTCCCCCCGTGCAGAACATAGTCTCCCCCCCCTGTGTAGAATATAGTTCCTCCCATGCAAAATGAAGTTCCTCCCATACAGGATGCAGTCCCTCCACCACCGACTCCCACCCAATTCCAACAGACGGAGCCAGGACAGATACTGTCCGTTATCCTGCAGGCTTTCTCTCAATAGCAGGCCCCTGTCCAGGCCACCAACCCAGGGGCAAATTGGTTGAGTGTCTTCTGAGGCCTCTCCCCACCGTCCTATGTGGGGACTAATTGGGTAGTACAGACAGAGTAATGGTTGGATGCAATCTAGGAGATGCTCGCCGAGATTCGTTGTCCAATTGACGTGGCAGAGTCTTTGGCCGCCTCCGCTCTGAAATCTCATGCCAAGCGGTGGTGGAAGTCTGCCATACACACCACCTTTTTTCGGCTTAGAGTATGTCGACATTACGTGGGAAGAGTTTAGGGAGGCATTACTGGAGCACTTTGTGCCGCAAACATCCAGACACGAATTGGAGGAATGGTTCCTGCACTTGAAGCAGCGAAACCTATCGGTACTGGAATATCAACGGGAGTTCTTGCACTTAGCCTGCTTCGCCACAGCCCATCAGTTGGATGACTCCGGGTATGCCAAGAGATTTTTCAAGGGCCTATGAGATGATTTCAGGCATGCCCTGCAGTTTGTGGCAGATTCTGGTTTAGCCCGGATCATCGAATCATTAAGGAGGTGATGAGTCCCAATTGTATACAAATTTTTGGACTCATCTGGGCCAGTATTATAGTCATTGCACTACATATTAGATCCATAATCAATCATATTTGTTCTTTATACTTCATTCCATGCTAAGTGCCCTTTTAGGCCCATTTTGGTGTGCATTTGCGCTCCATGTTGTTGGGGGTAAGCACATGGTGCTCCCCAACCCTTTTTCTATATTTGGATGTTGCTGGAGGTGTTTTCCCATCTGATTATTGTGCTTTGAAGGTGGGTAGATCTCCATTTTGCGCAAATTATATTTCTGCATTAATCGCACGATCGTGAATTTTCTTGACACATGATCGCTCCAACCGCGCGTGCTTATCTGCTAGCAAAAATTGTGATCTGGATTCGCCCGTGCATTTTTACGCACGGTCGTTTTTGACCATGTGTAAGTAAAATGCAGGAGCCCCTCTGTTGGACTTATCGGCCGAAGGGTCTTCTCCCATTCCGCGATTTTAAGCTCCGCCCAGCGCCATTTTCGCTCCTCCACTCATCTCCTTCATCCGGTAACCATTATCCGGTGAAGCCCTAGCAGATTCCAATAGTTTGGAAGCATTCTCGCCCGTCAACAACACCATTGCCGAGTTGTGCAACCTTAGTTTGGAAGAAGAAGAAGAAAACTTGATGAACTAAGATGGCGGGGCAAGATCGGAGATAGTGACAGTCTCTTGGTCCCGGAATCATACTTCGACCGAGCCCGGAAGTGGTTTGACAACCCACTATTCCGGCCGAGATTGACGGCTAGTCTTCTCTATTGGTTTACTCTTCCCCTTTCCTATTATTGTTATTAGTTTGTAAAGAACATGAATACTCTCATTTGTCTATGAATGAAAGTGTTTATTGCTTTTCATAATTTGGATTGTGTGTTGTATTATGCTTCATCACCACTCACCTGCATCCGCTCCATTCATTCACTTGAGACACACGTTAGCAAAGGCAAACGACGATTAGCGAAGAGGTGTTTGTGACCCTCACATTCCACACTTGCTTTCCGTCCGCTCGCCTAACGAAGCCCGGCATTGCGGCCGATGCATTCATCTCGCCAAGCGAAATGGTGACTTCGACCCGCATCTTTATATTCGTGTTTGTTAGTTTAGACAAACCAACCAAAGATCCCTTATTTTACTTATTTCGCTCATTCTAACAATCGTTTCATGACACGAATTATTTCACCACAACCTGCTTTCCTCAAGAAATCTATATTCGGGGAAGCTATTCCCATTATTACTTGACAGGGACCGGTGCTCTTGCCGAAATTGCATCAGGAGGCTGGAAGCAGATCAACTGATTTCAGGCGACAATTGAAGAAACACGAGTAGAACTATTCGGTGCACGACCTAGAGATGGGAGTCGTGATACTTACACTAAAAATCTAGAGACACTACCCATATGGGGTTCACAGTGACATCGTTTCTGATCACAAGAACCTAAAATATGTAGACACTCAGAAGGATTTAAAAATCCGTCAGAGGAGATGGGTATAATTTCTATGTGATTATCAGTATGCGATGCATTATCATCCCGTAAAAGCAAATATGGTGGCATATGCACTCAGTAGGGGGGCTAGTACATCAGACAAGGAACCTCAGCTGATGCCTATGGAACTAGCATAGATGATGGACAACATGCATACACACTAGTGTCCAAAGATGATCCAGAGGTCTATCAGGAGTACCTAGCCGCGATGATCTTAGTTTGTGACATCCAAGACCGGATCAAATCTGCGCAGAGATGTGATGCGGAATTAGAACCGGTCTTGAGGGCCTTGGACTCAGGCACCGCAAGGGATTATATGTGGAATGATGACATCGTGCATTTCCGGGGTATAATTTATATACCGGTAGGGGGTAACCTCCGGGAAGATATTCTGACAGAAGCTTATCATAGTAAATATTCAGTACACCCCGGAATCACCAAGATGACTGCAGATGTTAAAAGAACGATGTATTGGCCAGGGATGAATAGGGATATTGTCCATTTTATGACCCATTGCGAGTCGGTTCAAGTTGTAAAGGTCGAGTGCAAAGGATAGGAAGGGTTATTACATCCATTAATGGTGCCAAAGTGGAAGTTCGAGGACATCTCCATGGACTTCGTATATGGGTTACCTCGCTCCCGCTTCGGGCATGACTCCGTCTGGGTCATTATGGACAGATTGACAAAGGTGACCAGGCTCATTCCCATCAAAAAGGTTGTTCTTGTTGAAAATCTTGAAGTGTGAAGTTGGCGGTGTAAGATCTCTTTTTCCAAAACCCGTTCAGGTACTTGAAAACTCGAACCTCTCCCGTATCGCACGGTTGAGGTGGATCTTCGCCCAGAATCGCTGCCTTGCGGTGTCACCAACACTCGGGTTAGCCAACACCGCTCAGCACCAACCCTGCCGGCTATACGATCATAAGTAAAATATGCCAAAAAGGTATGTACATAAAAGAAGGCATGTCCACAATCACAGCATCATATATATATATATATATATATATAATGAAAACAAAAAGTCCAAAAGATAAGTACAAGTAAAAAGGGGGCTTATGCCCGATACATATCCAAAACAAAGTACTATCTCTCTCGCACTACAACATGCGGAAGACTACATCAAAACTCTCAAAAAAATGCAGAAGACTAGCTATCTAATCATCAACCTGTGGCGTCGTGGTAGTGCGCTGCATCTGCTGCTTAGGTCCTGCCATCTCGTCCTGTCGTACCAGGGACAACTTCGTCTCCTCGGACTCCTGCGGTCACACCGACCATTAGTCATAAAGTCTAAGTCGTTTTGTCCTCGCCTCCCTCCACGACTCCTAGGCACCGAGCGGGAGGAAGAAGCGGATGACAAACAAGGGGTAAACAAGAAGCTGGTGACATGGCATTATTCTAGCAGGTATAAGTAAAGCAGTAAAATCTAGCTAGCAGTAGAGTGCAGGTATAAGGCAGTAAAGTAGAGCAATGGAGTAAGCAGTAAATAGAAAGAAAATGTAGTGCAGTAAGTGAATCTAAAACTACCATCACAGATTCGTACCTTAACTTATATGAACGCCCATACGACATATAAGTTAAGATGTCCAGGTAACCCATCATATAAAAAAGCCCATACTAATTTATATGATGGGGGTATGCTAATGTGTATGTTATGTTATGCGATGGTTATGATGTTTTAATGAGTTTATGCAATGTGACTCACCCATAAGACTCTAAACGCATAGACCTTTATAGTTCCCAATTTGTTTGAAAGGAAGCCAACCTTTCGGGTACCGACCGTCGTGGCTCACGGTGGTAGTGGATCGGGCACTCCACATCCTAGGCGGGTATAGTCACTACCAAGCCTAGACCTCATGTACGCCTCAACGCTAAGAACACAACAGCGGAGCTCCTGCATACTCTTGCTGGAATCCACCAGACTTTAAGGTCGGGGTGGGGTTATTAGGGATTGTCCTCCAGACCGCGGTACTCAAACTTACCGGCCCTCTAAACCTCACCCTCACCTGAGTCAACGTACTACCGTCGGTGACACGACTAGCCTAGTACCGAATACTCGGCACTATTTGAATAAGTAACAGGTGTTAACAATGTCCACCCGAGCTTCCGGCTCAGGGACTATCACACAAGCTGACCCAACCCATCTCCTTCCCGGAGGAGATCCATACCAGTTTGCATCCCTACTTAGGCTACTCTTGCCTACAATTTAGTTAGTGTTATATTTAGGGTGAGTCTTGGACTTCCCGCGGTGTACTCCAAAAGGGGCCCCTAACGGTACTACGGATCAATGGGCTCAACCCCACCATCCTCCTCAAGACAATTACTTTAGTTGGTGGTTAACATTTGATTCACCCTTCATCATTTCATATGGTTAAAGTGACTTAGCTCATCTCCCGTCCCACCCAATCGGGTTGGACGTACCTTCATTCCTTATACATTAACCCTAGCACCACCCCACAAGTAACCCTAGGATTGACCCTCCTTGAATGGTGGTGTTCTACAACCCATTTACTGATTGGATATATCTCCTAAACACTACTTAGGGGTCTGAATTGTCTAAAACCCAAAATTCTGTTTTTACTAAACGCAGACCACCAATTTGAACTATCCATCAACCCCATAAGGGAACCCTTCTAAATATTCATCACAAGGGTCTGGTATAATTATCCTAGGCTCCCACTTATTTCAATAGGGTATGTTCCAATTTCCATAATTTTCCATATTAAATTGGTATTTAATATAATTTAAAGTACTTAAGGCCTTAAGGCAAATTACACATGAACTACCCTCAAAATGAGTCTTCATGCTACATGAAAATTATCAGTAAGGTAATATTCCATAACATGGTGGTTCACTAAGTAACTTGACCCTAGGATGTCATTTGGCCTACTATATCATCATAATTGTATAATTACCAAAATGCCACTATAATTAGGAAAAATAGTATTTTTCTTTTGAAAATTCCACAAAAATTACCAAGTGTCCATATGGGGACCTAGATTCCTCTGCCAAATTATTGTGTCATTACCATGTGATTTGTTATTTTACAATGATTAAATATTCAAAGGTAGCGATTACCAATTTCTACATGAGGTACTTGAATTATAAATCTACAAGCTTCCAAACTATTGTCATGGGCATATATTAACCTAGAACTACAGATAACCAAGTATCACATCATTGCCCCATGATTTGATATTTTAAAAAGATTAAATGCTCAAGTGGTGTAAATTCCAATTTCTACATGAGGTATAAGAAATATAATTCAACAAGCTTCCAAACAATTATCATGGGCATTTATTAAACTAAAACTACAGATAACCAAGTATCACATCATTTCCCCATGATTTGATATTTTAAATAGATTAAATACTCAAGTGGTGTAAATTCCAATTTCTACATCAGGTACAAGAAATATAATTCAACAAGCTTCCAAACAATTATCATGGACATATATTAACCGAAAACTACAGATAACCAAGTATCACATCATTGCCCCATGATTTGATATTTTAAACAGATTAAATACTCATAAGGTTGTAAAATCCACTTTCTACAAGAGGTACATGAAATATAATTCTACAAGCCTCCAAATAATTATCATGGGCTTATAATAGGATTAAATGACAGATAACAAAGTTTCACAATTTATCCCCATGATTTGGCATTTATCAAAATTAAATTCCCTTAAGCTAGCAAGTACTTAGAATTTCCTACACAAGGAATAATACTTCAATAAATCATAACAAAATTACTATAGTCCATTTTCATCCCTAATCAGCCAGTGATAGAGTTTCAACACCATACAAGGTCCTATGACCATGCATTTCATTTTATTAAGGAAAGGGTGGCTATTTCATTTACTAGGAAGAAAAATACTTAAATACCACTAAAAATTCTCAATAAATTAACTAAGTCATTTTATTCTCCTACAAATATATCTCCAAAGTTCGGAGCCAAGGCAAGAACATTTGCTCCCATGCCCTTCACAAGTCTCACTTTGCACCCTTTATGGTTTACCCTTAGGGTTTTAGTCACACCACCCTAATGGCTCCAAATGGACCATTAGGGTGTGACACAAACATTAGTATATCCATACCCACATATCCAACATGATGGGAGGAGGCTAACACACTCAACTCCTCAAATTGGCCTAAACCCTAATTTGACCCTTAAAGGCCCTCATTAGGGTTTCCAATTTTCCATATCAAATCAACTCCAAATGGTGTGAAATTTTAGGCAGGCACTACTCATATACAAAAGAGTATGCCACCAAAGTTTGGTGCCATTTGGACATCATATGCTCCAAAAATCAACTTAATTTAAATATCCTAACTACCACAAAAACCCTAGGTAAAGTTGTCCACCAAGGGCTGCTCCTTTGGCAGGGGGTTCCACTAGGGTATACCAACCCATGGTTAAAAGCACAGCTCCAAAGCTAGAAGAGTTTGGCCTAGGTAATTTTTCTAATGGACTGACCTAGTGTAGGACCAGTCCTAGTAAAACAGCTCCCTAGGGAGCTGTAGGTCACCAAATGACCTACACTCAAGGCCAAATGAAAGTTAAGACCAAGGCCTACAACTTTCAAGTTGGGCACTTTTCCTAAATCGGCCATTAAGAGGCCTCAATTAAATGTTGAAGAGGACTGAATTTTAAGGACAGAAATCCAAGTATTGAATTAATTAAATAAGCAAAATGATGGCGGCACAGATCTTACAGCAGATCCGGCGGCAGCGGCATCGTCTTCCTCCTCCAGCCAACGGCTGCGATTCAACCGCGCTGGGCGATGTTGCGTGGGAGATTGTCAGCGATCCAGCCACCACCACCACCGGCCAACACCACCGACACCTTCGTGGTGGTCGGGGTTATCATCCACCGGCGACTGGCGGCCGGTGGCGGCGGTTTTCGGCGATCCCAGGCGTCCCGATTTGCGGCGAAATCCATGGATTTCAGAGGTAGATCCGGGCTCAATTAAGCCCGATCCTTCCTCGTTTTGTGATGGGAAGCTAGCATGAGGGGAGGGGAGGAGAAACGAACAGCTAATGGCGCATGGCGGCGGCTCTGGCGGCGGTTGGCCATGAAAAAGCCTTGCTACGGCGATCCTGGTCGCAGCCGCGATTCTCCACCAAAAGCTCTGCTCCAAGTGTTGTTTCCGTCTGCTCTCAGTGCTCTGAAGCTAATGGGATGGATAGAATGGGGTGGGGAGGCCTCTAAAGGCTGATTTGAAATGGAACCACCTCGGTTGTGCCCCTTGCTGCCACCCTCCTGCACCAACTGGCCTCTTGCTTCCATCCGGGTCAAGCCCAGACCCACAACAATCAGGGTTGGCCCCTAGGTTGATTGGAGGTGGAGTGTAGAGGTGGAAATTGCTTTATCTTTTAAACTTTATGCTTTCTGATCATCCTTTTGGTCCCCCCTCCATTTTATTAATCAAGCTTAGCTAGGGTTCAGTCTAGGGCTGATATGGCTTGACTTAGGTCCATGATTAAGGTTAATTGATTGGAGATAGGGTTCATTTCAATTTAGTCTTGAAATTCCCTTTAATAGGCTATGTTGACCACGGTTGACTTTGGTCAACCAAGGTGAGTGGGTTGACCCCACTAGGGGGTCATGGGTCCCTTAACATCACCCAACATAGGTTGGTCCATGGTGGCGCTCCAATTGGTTCAATTTAATCAAAGGGTGTAGATTTGACCAAAATTGGGTAAAGTTTGACTTTGGTCAATTGGGGTCAATTGGTCACACCATGATGGGGATTTTTGGTCCATTGGGTTCCTTAAGGTGTTTAGAGTGTGGTGGTAAGGTCAATTTGAACATTTGAGGGTCAATTGAACCCTAATTGACTTAGTTTGGTTAATGTTGACCTATTGTTGACTTTGGTCAATTTCATGCAATTGGGTCCCACCCAAGTGCAATTTCCATGGTTATGGTCTTCCTCAGTGGTTAGGGTGGTATGGGGGAGGTCAATTTGGTGAATTGAGGGTCAATTGGCCTAAGGGAGTGGTATTGGGCTATGTTGATTTTGTGCCCTTGGTGTGCACTTAGCACTCTCCACTTGGCCCAAGGGCCCTAGTGGTCACTCTGCACATCATCCATGCCCTAACACCATCTAGGGGTCTAGAAGGATTGGGGATGTTACAAATCCCAATAAACAAAAGAAATATTTCGTCCTCGAAATTTAGGTTTGGGTCTACGTGTTGCAAGTATTTATAAGAGTAAAGATTTCAAAGACGATTAATTTGCACCTGAGGTGAAGAGTTCCGGGAAACATTGTTGCATGAAGCCCAAGGGCACCCAGCTGTGCTCCTCTTGCCCATGATTGAACTACATTAATCGGGCCTCAGAATCTCCTTCCACGGAAGAACTCGGACCTTTACTATAAGAGAACTCAAACCGGAGCAACATTCTTTACCACACTTTCTCATTGCACTTCTACTATTACTTGCTAAGATTGTCGGCAATATTCCCACTAGGGGTTAATTGAAGGTTTAACCCGCCGCTCAGACCATCGTGCCATTAATCACAATGCGGGTTCTACTTGCTCCATCCCGGTAACAAATAGAAAATAGACACTTCAAAAATCAAAACAAGCTAAACAGGCGTTGGTGTTATCAAAATCACTACACTCCCCGAAGGAGGATCTACCTGAAATACATAAGAACTTACCGAGTTAATTTATACTATCATGCCGCGCTAAATGGCACCAAAAACCTTCGAGTTCAACTTAACTTCATAAGGTTATATTCACGAACCATGTTTACTTAAAACTCTGCTCATAAATCGATTAGCCAGGACGTGATCATTTAGCCAACCGTCATTGTCTATTCTTATTCTTCACTATACAACTCTCTTACACGTAGGTGTTCAGCACCACCTACACCAAGAGACCTTATCCCTTAACATATGAGGTCTCGGCTGATAAACCGTTTCCGACTCGGCGGATGCAAGGTCAGGTTTATCAGCTACAAAACAATAACATAAACCTTGATTACACTTGGACCAGAGTCTCTTATGTCCTACGAATGTTACACGAGGTTAACGCTTCTACACGTTAAATAAATGTAGATATCTTCCATGTTTTTCTTGAGGAACATACGTCTGTAGTTTAAAATATTGTTCGCGAAATGACTCCCATCTACTTTCATATCCCTTTGTTTCGTAACTCACGAGGGTAAAACCCTTTTTATCATGACAAGTCTTGGCACAAAATGATTTCATCATGAAGGGTGACTCATTAAAACCCATTAATCCTCGAGAAATTCCACCATTTATATCTGAAAATCAAACTTGTCTCCCTTATTCCTGAACCTTCCTAACTGAGGTTATAGATTTTGGAGAAATCGTAAATTTTCTGGTTCTTAAGATCGGAGGATTGTATGTAGATTATACATTTTCAATATATCATTCGACAAATTTCACTTAATATTTCCAATAACGGGTGGGCTAAACTTTCAACGACAAGAGGTCTCATTTCACTTATGCTATAAATTATGAATTAAAGATTTCATCGCAACGACCCTTCTCTTAGTTGTGTAGTCCAAAATTACATCGACAAATCTCATTGAGTAATCTTAATAGTTTCAAGCGGGACTTGATATTAGCAACAACTAACCGTTTATTTTAACTCCCAAATCCTCAACATTTTAGTACATGATCGTTGTCGTTTTTCCCCGAGATCCGAACATAGTAAGATTCTCCATCTTAGCCCTAAATAGTTTATACCATCGTATTACAAGATCCAAAGAGTCACCTTCCTAAGCTCTCTGGTGGTGCATAAACCAACTCTAAGAGTAAAATGATCTTAACCAAATTTTCACCAAGGAGAGGGATTGAATTATAATTAAAAATACTATCCGAAAAATTACCCTTGAAAGCTCTGGAGTGCAAGAAACTCTAGTTGTAATCTTTACTTGCGAAAACGTGACTCCAAACTTCAAAATTCCATGATGTGACACAGTTATCCCAAGCTACTAAACTTGACATTCTTTCTTGTTTTCAATACTTGACTAAATTGAGACATTTGTTCGGACGTCAATGATTAATAATTATTTGGGTAACTCTACAAATCGATGTCTCGAGGTTAAGAAGGTGTATCTATAACAATACACTTGCAAGCTTGTTACGATAAACTGATTATTTCATATGGTCATGTGGACTTATAGCCCAGTCTTACTTCTATCCATTCTAAATTCTACTTGGTCTTGCACTGAATCCGCCGTTTATGACGTTCTTCCCTTGTGACCGGTAAGAGCTTGATGACCAAACGTCCTTATAAAAGACAAGACCACATTGCATGGATCCGGAAGTTAGAGAAATTCCCCAAATTCTTAACCTGACTTTCTTGATTCTGAGAGTCTTATGCCCATACACTGGACAACCCTTTACGTATAATCAAAAGTGTATGAAAAAGATCTCGTCATCACTTGAGTCTCATTGAATACTCCAAACCTCGAGATTACTACGAAAATGTCGTAACCTTTTCTAAGCAAAGTCTAGGGTTTAATCCAAGTCGGTATTTTATTGGCCCAATAAACAAAAGGATAAGCCCCTACTGATTTGGGATAAGTCTCTTCAATACTTCTACGGTATATTCATCTTACATACGTGCAAAAACTTTAGGGCATATAATCTCTGACTTGGTGTTCCACCCTGAGACATAATGTTATGACAAGACTTAGGCTCCCAATGTTATAAATTATGCTAACTTTTCCGAGTTCCCTATGTGATTAACTAGGAAAGGGGCATTCGCAAAACAAAATATTCAAATTCCAATTCGACCTCTGATATATTATGGTGGTCGTCTCAACGTACTGTAATGAGAAGTATCAAGTTATGGTAAGAGGGTTATGCTTATGGGTCTTCTGTTACTCTAAAGAAGACTACAGACACCCGATCTCCTCGAGATGGTCCTACCACTTGATAGTAAAGTGTAACCCTCAGCGTGAAAGTCTCCACGTCAGGACTTATACTAACTTCCTCCCTTAGCTACGTTGGGTATCCTTAACCTTCAACCAAATCTAGACCCGAGGTCGCTCTTTAGACTAGGGTGCGTCACTAAATTGTCTAAGTAAGTCAAAAATTTGACTTAACTTGCTGCTTAATGGACTGTTTTATGTGATTTCATACATGGGCACACCACAGCTTCCGCTGCATAGTTTTTTCGCAAACTACACTCGAGCGGGGTGACCCAGTATATTGTGGACTGTTCTCTTATGATCGTTCGTTCAGTGATACCATTTGTAAGATCTCTTTTTCCAAAACCCGTTCAGGTACTTGAAAACTCGAACCTCTCCCATATCGCACGGTTGAGGTGGATCTTCGCCCAGAATCGCTGGCTTGCGGTGTCACCAACACTCGGGCCAACACTGCTCAGCACCAACCCTGCCGGCTATACGATCATAAGTAAAATATGCCAAAAAGGTATGTATATTAAAGAAGGCATGTCCACAATCACAGCATCATATATATATAATGAAAACAGAAAGTCCAAAGAGAAGTACAAGTAAAAAGGGGGCTTATGCCCGATACATATCCAAAACAAAGTACTATCTCTCTCTCACTACAACATGTGGAAGACTACATCAAAACTCTCAAAAAAAATGCGGAAGACTAGCTATCTAATCATCAACCTGTGGCGTCGTGGTAGTGCGCTGCATCTGCTGCTCAGGTCCTGCCATCTCGTCCTGTCGCGCGCGGGACAACCCCGTCTCCTCGGACTCCTGCGGTCATACCGACCGTTAGTCATAAAGACTAAGTGGTTTTGTCCTCGCCTCCCTCCACGACTCCTAGGCACCGAGCGGGAGGAAGAAGCGGAGGACAAATAAGGGGTAAACAAGAAGCTGGTGACATGGCACTATTCTAGCAGGTATAAGTAAAGCAGTAAAATCTAGCTAGCAGTAGAGTGCAGGTATAAGGCAGTAAAGTAGAGCAATGGAGTAAGCAGTAAATAGAAAGAAAATGCAGTGCAGTAAGTGAATCTAAAACTACCATCACAGATTCGTACCTTAACTTATATGAACGCCCATACGACATATAAGTTAAGATGTCCAGGTAACCCATCATATAAAAGAGCGCATACTAATTTATATGATGGGGATATACTAATGTGTATGTTATGCTATGCGATGGTTATGATGTTTTAATGAGTTTATGCAATGTGACTCACCCACACGACTCTATCCGCACAGACCTTTATAGTTCCCAATTTGTTTGAAAGGAAGCCAACCTTTCGGGTACCGACCGTCGTGGCTCACGGTGGTAGTAGATCGGGCACTCCACATCCTAAGCGGTTATAGTCACTACCAAGCCTAGACCTCATGTACGCCTCAACGCTAAGAACACAACAGCGGAGCTCCTGCGTACTATTGCTGGAATCCACCAGACTTTAAGGTCGGGGTGGGTTATTAGGGATTGTCCTCCAGACAGCGGTAATCAAACTTACCAGCCCTCTAAACCTCACCCTCACCTGAGTCAACGTACTACCGTCGGTGACACGACTAGCCTAGTACCGAAGACTCGCCACTATTTGAATAAGTAACAGGTGTTAACAATGTCCACCCGAGCTTCCGGCTCAGGGACTATCACACAAGCTGACCCAACCCATCTCCTTACCGGAGGAGATCCATACCAGTTTGCATCCCTACTTAGGCTACTCTTGGCTACAATTTAGTTAGTGTTATATTTAGGGTGAGTCTTGGACTTCCCGCGGTGTACTTCATAAGGGGCCCCTAACGGTACTACGGATAAATGGGCTCAACCCCACCATCCTACTCAAGACAATTACTTTAGTTGGTGGTTAACATTTGGTTCACCCTTCATCATTTCATATGGTTAAAGTGACTTAGCTCATCTCCTGTCCCACCCAATCGGGTTGGACGTACCTTCATTCCTTATACATTAACTCTAGCACCACCCCACAAGTAACCATAGGATTGACCCTCCTTGAATGGTGGTGTTCTACAACCCATTTACTGATTGGATATATCTCCTAAACACTACTTAGGGGTCTGAATTGTCTAAAACTCAAAATTCTGTTTTTACTAAACGCAGACCACCAATTTGAACTATCCATCAACCCCATAAGGGAACCCTTCTAAATATTCATCACCAGGGTCTGGTATAATTATCCTAGGATCCTACTGACTTCAATAGGGTATGTTCCAATTTCCATAATTTTCCATATTAAATTGGTATTTAATATAATTTAAAGTAGTTAAGGCCTTAAGGCAAATTACACATGAACTACCCTCAAAATGAGTCTTCATGCTACATGAAAATTATCAGTAAGGTAATATTCCATAACATGGTGGTTCACTGAGTAACATGACCATAGGATGTCATTTGGCCTACTATATCATCATAATTGTATAATTACCAAAATGCCACTATAATTAGGAAAAATAGTATTTCTCTTCTGAAAATTCCACAAAAATTACCATGTGTCCATATGGGGACCTAGAGTCCTCTTTAAATTATTGTGTCATTACCATGTGATTTGTTATTTTACAATGATTAAACATTCAAAGGTAGCAATTACCAATTTCTACATGAGGTACTTGAATTATAAATCTACAAGCTTCCAAACAATTGTCATGGTCATATATTAACCTAGAACTACAGATAACCAAGTATCACATCATTGCCCCATGATTTGATATTTTAAAAAGATTAAATACTCAAGTGGTGTAAATTCCAATTTCTACATGAGGTACAAGAAATATAATTCAACAATCTTCCAAACAATTATCATGGGCATATATTAACCTAAAACTACAGATAACCAAGTATCACATCATTTCCCCATGATTTGATATTTTAAATAGATTAAATACTCAAGTGGTGTAAATTCCAATTTCTACATCAGGCACAACAAATATAATTCAACAAGCTTCCAAACAATTATCATGGGCTTATATTAACCGAAAACTACAGATAACCAAGTATCACATCATTGCCCCATGATTTGATATTTTAAACAGATTAAATACTCATAAGGTTGTAAAATCCACTTTCTACAAGAGGTACATGAAATATAATTCTACAAGCCTCCAAATAATTATCATGGGCTTATAATAGGATTAAATGACAGATAACCAAGTTTCACAATTTATCCCCATGATTTGGCATTTATCAAAATTAAATTCCCTTAAGCTAGCAAGTACTTAGAATTTCCTACACAAGGAATAATACTTCAATAAATCATAACAAAATTACTATAGTCCTTTTTCATCCCTAATCAGCCACTGATAGAGTTTCAACACCATACAAGGTCCTATGACCATGCATTTCATTTTATTAAGGAAAGGGTGGCTATTCCATTTACTAGGAAGAAAAATACTTAAATACCTCTAAAAATTCTCAATAAATTAACTAAGTCATTTTATTCTCCTACAAATATATCTCCAAAGTTCGGAGCCAAGGCAAGAACATTTGCTCTCATGCCCTTCACAAGTCTCACTTTGCACCCTTTATGGTTTACCCTTAGGGTTTTAGGTCACACCACCCTAATGGCTCCAAATGGACCATTAGGGTGTGACACAAACATTAGTATATCCATACCCACATATCCAACATGCTGGGAGGAGGCTAACACACTCAACTCCTCAAATTGGCCTATACCCTAATTTGACCCTTAAAGGCCCTCATTAGGGTTTCCAATTTTCCATATCAAATCAACTCCAAATGGAGTGAAATTTTAGGCAAGCACTACTCATATACAAAAGAGTATGCCACCAAAGTTTGGTGCCATTTGGACATCATATGCTCCAAAAATCAACTTAATTTAAATATCCTAACTACCACAAAAACTCTAGGTAAAGTTGTCCACCAAGGCCTGCTCCTTTGGCAGGGGGTTCCCCTAGGGTATACCAACCCATGGTTAAAAGCACAGCTCCAAAGCTGGAAGGGTTTGGCCTAGGTAATTTTTCTAATGGACTGACCTAGTGTAGGACCAGCCCTAGTAAAACAGCTCCCTAGGGAGCTGTAGGTCACCAAATGAGCTAAACTTAAGGCCAAATGAAAGTTAAGACCAAGGCCTACAACTTTCATGTTGCGCACTTTTTCTAAATCGGCCATTAAGAGGCCTCAATTAAATGTTGAAGAGGACTGAATTTTAAGGACAGAAATCCAAGTATTGAATTAATTAAATAGGCAAAATGATGGCGGCACAGATCTTACAGCAGATCCGGCGGCAGTGGCATCGTCTTCCTCCTCCAGCCAATGGCTGCGATTCAACCGCGTTGGGCGATGTTGAGGGAGAGATTGTCGGCGATCCAGCCACCACCACCACCGGCCAACACCACCGACACCTTCGTGGTGGTCGGGGCTATCATCCACCGGCGACTGGCGGCCGGTGGCGGCGGTTTCCGGCGATCCCAGGCGTCCCGATTTGCGGCGGAATCTATGGATTTTAGAGGTAGATCCGGGCTCAATTGAGCCCGATCCTTCCTCGTTTTGTTATGGGAAGCTAGCATGAGGGGAGGGGAGGAGAAACGAACAGCTAACGGCGCGTGGCGGCGGCTCCGGCGGCGGTTGGCCATGGAAAAGCCTTGCTCCGGCGATCCTGCTCACACCCGCGATTCTCCACCAAAAGCTCTGCTCCAAGTGTTGTTTCCGTCTGCTCTCAGTGCTCTGAAGCTAATGGGATGGATAGAATGGGGTGGGGAGGCCTCTATAGGATGATTTGAAATGGAGCCACCTTGGTTGAGCCCCTTGCTGCCACCCTCCTGCACCAGCTGGCCCCTTGCTTCCATCTGGGTCAAGCCCAGACCCACAGCAATCAGGGCTGGCCCCTAGGTTGATTGGAGGTGGAGTGTAGAGGTGGAAATTGCTTTATGCTTTAAACTTTATGCTTTTTGATCATCCTTTTGGTCCCCCCCCCCCCCCCCTCCATTTGATTAATCAAGCTTATCTAGGGTTCAGTCTAGGGCTGATATGGCTTGACTTAGGTCCATGATTAAGGTTAATTGATTGGAGATAGGGTTCATTTCAATTTAGGCTTGAAATTCCCTTTAATAGGCTATGTTGACCACGGTTGACTTTGGTCAACCAAGGTGAGTAGGTTGACCCCACTTGGTGGTCATGGGTCCCTTAACATCACCCAACATAGGTTGGTCCATGGTGGGGCTCCAATTGGTTCAATTTAATCAAAGGGTGTAGATTTGACCAAAATTGGGTAAAGTTTGACTTTGGTCAATTGGGGTCAATTGGTCCCACCATAATGGGGCTTTTTGGTCCATTGGGTTCCTTAAGGTGTTTAGAGTGTGGTGGTAAGGTCAATTTGAACATTTGAGGGTCAATTGAACCTTAATTGACTTAGTTTGGTTAATGTTGACCTATTATTAACTTTGGTCAATTTCATGCAATTGGGTCCCACCGAAGTGCAATTTCCATGGTTATGGTCTTCCTCAGTGGTTAGGGTGGTATGGGGAGGTCAATTTGGTGAATTGAGGGTCAATTGGCCTAAGGGAGTGGTATTGGGCTATGTTGATTTTGTGCCCTTGGTGTGCACTTAGCACTCTCCACTTGGCCCAAGGGCCCTAGTGGCCACTCTGCACATCATCCATGCCCTAACACCATCTAGGGGTCTAGAAGGATTGGGGATGTTACAGGCGGTCTGGGAGGTGGTCGCGCGGTCTGGTCTAACCGCGCGATCTCGCGATCTCCTCTGCGGTTTGACCTATTCGGTCTAGCCGCAGTCTATTCGGCATGACCGTCGTTCTTCCTATCTATGGCTGCCGAGGTGAGACCGCGTGGTCTGGTTCATGTGGCCGCGTGGCGAGCTGTTATTCTTACTGTGCGGGTTAAGCTGTTAACCGCACATGGTTGCTGTTCTGGTATCCGGCAGTCCGGTCTGGTGACTGTCCGGGTTCTTGTTTGTGCGCACCGACTAAGGTTTTCATAGTCGCGCGGTCTTTCTCTTATGTTCGCATAAGCTGGTCCCTTGGCAATCTGCTGATGTATGCGGACATTGGTGTTGGTCGACTTGGTGGGTTGTTTCCTTAGTCAACTTGGCTTTGTTCGCGATCTCTGGAGGAGGACTCGTATATGCAAACACTGGTGGTGGGCATCATGACCATGCGGGATGTCATGGTAGCGCGACTTCTTGGAGGAGTGGCGATCTCCTGGTCAGGTTTGAAGCCGGCGAGCTCACTAAGCGCAGAGCAATCTTCTGCTGACCGCGCGGGTAGACCGGTCTTGGTCGCACGGTCAGGGCGGTGACTCTATCTCATAGGGTGGTGATTGGATCTGGTCCCACGCCTATAAATAGGTGTCAATGTAGCAGCACTCTTATCGCCCCCAGTGTAAGCTGAACTCGCGCCTAGGACTTGCGGTCTCTTTTTTTTTACCGCCCGGTTTGCTGATTGAACTTCCTTTGTGCAGCTTTTGCGGATTATGCAGACAGCAGCGGTCACCTCTTCTTCTAAAGTGTCTAGGTGGTCTTGCGGCTTACAGTTTGGGTTGCTGGAGTTCGGGACAATCAGTGGAGTTCGGGAAGTCGTGGAGCTTCAGTAGTGTTGTTTAAGTTGATGGCAGTCTATTCGTGCGGTCTCTTTTTTCTAGTCGCGCGAACACCCAGGCCGCGCAGTTTGGCAGCTTCTCTATTCAGACCGCCAGTTATCTTTCTTCAGCATTGTATTTCTTTTTTTGGTTTTATGTACTGGCAAAATCATGTCTAGTCATGTATACCTCGCTCTGTAATGAAGATTCTTGATGTTATCAATAAATATTGCCTTGTTTCATATGCTTCTGGTTGTTGACTGTAACTTTAAGTTGTACGATTCCTGCTCACTCCAAGATCTACGGAAAATTTCACATGGTATCAGAGCGAGGTTGGAGTGCATAAAACAGTGAACAACTTAAACTTGCCATCGCCTTTGTGAAGAAGGAACCAGTGGTAGAGCCATGGAAGCAGGTTTTGCAAAAGGTCTTGGTATTGAGATTCTCACGTCGGCTAACTTCAAGAAGTGGAAGTCGTGCATGCAGAGTTATCTTCTGGGCGAGGACCTCTGGGAGGTTGTTGGAGGAGATAGTACGGAGGAAGTTGTCCCAGTTGGGGATAATGGTCATGAGGTGAGGAATTGGAGGAGGATTAATGCGAAAGCAGAGTTCACTTTGAAAAGGGCTATATCACCTGACCTATTCGATCACATCTTAGGGTGTGGATTAGCTGCCGAGATCTGGAGAGCCCTGGACGGGCTGTTTAACAAGAAGAATGTAGTGAGGCTACAGTTCCTAGAAAATGAGCTGGCTAGGTCGGCTCAGGGAGATCCGTCTATCTCTACGTTCTTCCTGAAGATGAAGAACCTGTGCGCTGAGATTTCTGCACTGGATTCTGAAGAGGCAATTTCTGAGGCAAAGCTGAAGAGACACATCATCCGCGGCTTGCGGAAGGAGTATGTGGCCTTTGTGACGTCGGTGCAGGGTTGGGCAAATCATCCATCTCTGCTGGAGCTGGAGAATCTTATTGCGTAGCAGCAGAGGGGCTATGCTCCCAAGGATGAAGGAAAGAAGAAGGGAGAAGGAGCCAAATGCTTTAGGTGTGGAAAGCTTGGTCACATCAGGAAGGATTGTCGGGTGAATCTTCAGCTAGGGCATGCTGCTGTAGGGAAGGAGGATATTGAGGCCAGATCAAATGATGGAGGATGGGGAGGAGCCTTCTTGTCTTCTGTCGGAGCTGCGGCTCCTATCAACTATCAGGAGGACTGGATCGTGGACTCGGGGTGTGGTCATCACCTCACCGGGGATGATTCAAAGCTTTCTTTAGCGTAGCCTTACTCTGGTAATGATGCTATCATAACTGCTGATGATACTGTGAATACTGTCGAGAAGGTGGGGGCTGTTTCCTTGGGCAGTGATAGGGGGGCACTAACGTTGAAGAGTGTCTATCATGTGCCCGGAATGAGGAAAAACCTCTTCTCCATGACCAATGTTGTTGATGTTGGGTATCACGTTCTGTTCGGTCCAACAGAAGTAAGGTTTTTACGAAATGTTGAGGCATTAAAGGCCGATGTCGTTCATGTCGGGAGAAGGGCAAAAGACTTGTTCATTTTATCGACAAGTTCTTATGTTGACAAGATGAGGACAAATGATAGTGCCGTTATATGGCACGAGAGGTTGGGGCATGTAGGGATGGATAAGCTGAAGGCTATGGCGATAAAAGATCTAGTCAAGGGCCTGCCTAGTCTATCTTCCTACGGTGACGGTCATGTTTATGCGGGATGTCAGTTCGGCATGTCTCATCGACTGCCATTCGATAAGTCACAGACAAGGAGTAGTGTGCCGTTGGAGTGTATCCACGGTGACTTGATGGGACCGACTGCTACCCCAAGCCTCGGAGGTAGCAGGTATATGTTGGTATTGATCGACGATTACACCAGATATGTCTGGGTCTATTTCCTGAAGGAGAAGGCGGAGGCGTTTGCCAAGTTTGTGAAGTTCAAGGAGCTAGTGGAGGGTCGGCTAGGCCTGCAGATAAAGAAGCTGAGAACTGATAACGGGGGAGATTCGGATGATCGGAAGTCAACGTATGGATTCGTCTTCATGGCGTGCCCCTGATGAGTCCCAATTATATACACTTTTATGGACTCATCCGGGCTAGTTTTCATTCTCTTGTGCGCCATTATCGAGCTATTATTGCATTTATTTCTCTTATGCTCATTCAGGCGCACTTACGTGCTTCGTGCTCATTTTTGGCCCATTTTGGTGTGTGTTTGCGCTCCACGTTATTGGGGGTAAGCACATGGTGCTCCCCAATCCTTTTTCTATGTTTGATTGGTGTTGGAGGTGTATTCCCAGCTGATTTGATGTGCTTGCAGGTGTTTGGATCATCTCCTTTTGCCCAGAATTCATGAGTGTGTATATCGCACGGTCTTGCGTTTTCTTGATGCACGGACGGCTGCGGTCGTGCACCCTCATCTGGGGAGAAAACCGGTGATCTGAATTTGATCGTGCGTTTTTACGCACGGGCGGATCGCCCGTGCGCGAAGGAAATGCATGATCGCCTGTTTTGCCTATATTCTAGCCAATCTGAATTTGTTCGTGCCTTTTTACGCACGGGCGGATTCGCCCGTGCGTGAGTAAAATGCACGGGCACTGCTTTCACGTTAAATAATACACAGGCAATGCACAGTAGTGCATTCGCCCATGCGTGACTAAAATTCTGCCCATTTAGTATTTAAAGCAGGAAATTTGCTGGAAGAGGGAGACCGGCGGGAAATGCTTCTAAAGCCCGCCATTTTCGCCCACTTCGCCGCTCCACCACCATTTTGACCTAGGAGGAGCTCCGGTGACCTTTGGCTTGCAAATCTACCTCCAAAGCTCACTCTGTGGACTCCTCCATCATCCTCGAGCTCAAGAAAGCCGTAGACGGAGAACTTTCGCAGCATTCCAGGTGTCGAACAAGAGCTACTTCAAGCTAGACTACGAAGAAGACGAGTAATAGTAGAGGAAGGTGACAGCTCCTCCGGACCCCGGACGCAACTGAAGACTGAGACGGACGAGGCCTGACAACCCTACGATTCTGGCTGAGAATCTTCAGCATTGTCTTCGAGCTTTGGTTGACTCTTTTCCCCCATGCTTGCTTCAGAGATTTCTGATAGTGCATTATTTATAGTTATTTTTATATAGTATTTTAGTAGTAATTAATTAGTTTTTATATAATTTTAATTTAATATATATCTAATTTGCTTTGTTTTATATTTTCAGGGACTTTGGGGCTGCTAATAGCAATTTCAAGCACATAGCCGTGTTCAGGGGAAATTCTGGAGCATTTCTGCAAAAACCCTCAATACACGCCCCAGGTCACGGGCGTGACCTAGGGGCGTGACCATGGCCACGACCGTGTATCGCTTTCAGCTCACAGAACTCGCTGCCACGTCGGATTAAAGTTACACGCCCCAGGTCACGGGCGTGACCGGGGGCGTGACCTTCAAGTCACGGGCGTGACTCGCCCAACAAGCATTCAATTCAAGCAGTTTCTGCCGCCGAGTCGTTCCAGCTTACACGCCCTTGGTCACGGGCGTGACCGAGGCCGTGCCCTCTCCCTCAACTGCCAAATTAACTCCAGATCGCGCCGTTTCCCGCCGTTTCCTGACTCGGTCAAGACACGCCCTAGGTCACGGGCGTGACCTAGGCCGTGACCCGTCGAGATGATCAATTTTGGCGGTTTTTCTTCCCCAACGTTCCCGGGCTTTCAAGACGCAATTACGCAGCTTACACGCCCTTGGTCACGGGCGTGACCAAGGGCGTGACTCAGCAATTTTCTGCCTATAAAAGCCAGCTGCTGCCAAAGTGATGGGGATCCAGGCCATGCTTAGTTTGGATCCTTTCTAGTATAGTTTTTCTGCATTTTTCTTAGTGTAACTTTATTTTATGTCTTGTCTTTTTTAATTCCTAGCTTAGATCTACTTTACATGCAATTGTACTTTTCTTTACTTAGAAATAAAAATAACTTTCTTCTCAATTATGTTTTGTTAATTTTCATAGTATTTGGTCGGATGAATTCTTAAGCTTTTATCTTTTCAAAATCTCTTATTCATAGTTTAGTTTGGAAAACTAAGATTTACCGTTGATTTGCAATTTTTGGTTTCATATTTCTAGTGTATGATAATCAAGTTTGATCCGTATTTTAGTGTATCGAGAGATCCGTAAATACGGGTAGATCGCTCATCGGTAAAAAGAGTTGTATGCATTCCTCGAGAGAGGGTGACGCAAATCTTCCGGATTGGAGTCAAATCCAATAGTGGGGCTCACCGCATAAAGCAAGCTTAGGGGTTTCGACTGGCCGAGGGGTCTTAATCGATCAACCTAAGGTTAGGTGGTAGTTCTCTCGAGAGAGGTTCTATCATATTTTGGGAACCTCCACGGTCAAGTTTGTCTAAATCGATTTCTTTTGAATTCTAGATTTACAAAACATTTCACTTAAGAATGATTCCCGATCAAATGTTTCTTTTCTTCTAATTATTTTCAAAACTCTATTTTACTGCCGATAAAATAATAATAATTTGCGTGAGTAGAAGTAATCAACAGACCCGTGGAATACGACACTTGATATTTATTTGTTTTGAATATCCTATGCTATGAATGATAGGTGCTCTTGCCTATAGTTCGCAGAATTTGGAGAATATTATTTACATCCTAAATTTTAGCTATCAAGTTTTTGGCGCCGTTGCCGGGGAAATATTTTTGTTGATATTTTGAAAGCGTGAATTTTATTACTTTTATCAATCTCTTTCTCCGCCCCCATTTCTCCTTTTGATTTATTTTCAAATTTCATTCTATTAAGTGACGGTTGTTCAATTATCTTTCTTCAAAAATGTTATCTCAATTGGCCGCCAAAGTTGCCGAGCTTCAAAATAAAGTCAATCTTTTGGAAGCCGCACGAAAGAGCCAAATTATTTGTAATTTTTGTGGAGCACCACATCGAAGTGAGGATTGTTATATTAATTTTTACCCTCAAAGTTTTTCTTATGGAAATAATTTTGAGTTTATTTATGAAAACAATTATTCAAACTTTGATGAAAATAATTCATCTAGTTTTCATGCGAATGATTTTTCTGATTCTAATAATATATCTTCTTGCTCCGATATTACTTATTCATGGTGGCAAGATCACCCGGATAGTTTTCGGTGCGATGAAGGAAATCCAGTCAATCAAGATTTTCACTCCTCCTCTTTTACCGCACAAAATTCTTTTTCTTCTACTCTTGGGTATTCTCCAGATTCTATTTGTCAAAATTTAAATATCTTTACCCAAGCTCAAGAAGAACTTCTTTACCACGAATTTAAAAGAGTCATGGAGACACCGGACGAAATTAAAGAAGAACATGTTTCATCTCCTCCTCCGCCCGAATCTCCTCCTATTTTTCATGAATTTTCTCTCTCACCAATTATTCACTTTGAAAGTGAAATTCATGAAAATATTGTGTCCCATGAATTTAGTCCATTTGGAATTTCAAATAAATTTTTGGATACGAATTTTATTTTTGAAAATGAACAACCGGAGCTTAATCATGTATTTTCACAAGAAACTCCTCCTTGTGAAAATTTTTCTGACTCGCTTAATCTTGATTCTTTTTATACTAACGATTTTCATGTAGAGGATGAGCCGTTGCAACCAAACGTCTTCACCGATTCATTTGCCGCTCATCTCCAACAATCCAAATTACCTAAGGTATGTGTAGGTAATTTGGATTCACAATTTCACGCTAACGGACAACGGAAGAATCAAGAGTATAGCGGAGGAGTCGCCGGGCAACGGATTTCGGCATGCTCACCTGAGCGTGAATTAAGGGAGTTGCCTGTGCATTTTCAATTTTATTTTCCTTTTTCCTAACAATAACCGTCTAGCTTAAAGACGGGAAAAAGAAAGCGCTCTTGGGAGGCATCCCTTGCTTATCATTATTTTTCTTGCAATTTACTTTTTATGCATTTTATTTACTTTTCCCTCCTACTTGGCTTATAAACATTGGGGACAATGTTTATTTTTAAGTATGGGGGTGTATTCTCTTATTTTTAGTTTTTATTAAAATCCAAAAAAAATTAGAAAGTCTTTTTCAAAATTATAAAAAAACTATTTTTCTTTCCTTATTTTTGAGTTTGTTATGAAAATTTTTACAAAATTTTACAAAATTCAAAAAAAAATGTTTTGTTTTAAATTTTTATGTCTTTCTGTCTTATTTTTCTTATTTGCAAATTAAAATTACATAAAATTTAAAAATTTAATTTCTTGCGAAAGGGCCGTGTGGGTTTTCATCCCACAAAACCGCGTAGTACCTTGCGAGCCCGTCATTGGGTAGGCCTTGGGAAGTCCAAGAATATTAAAAAAAATAATTTTAATATAAAAAAAATCCAAAAAAAAATCTAATAAAATAAATTTTGTATTATTAAATTTCTCCAAACTTCATTTATGCAAAATTAATTTTAATTATGAGTTGTCTTTATAGGCTTTTTAAGGAGTTTTCTTTTTATGAATTCTTAAATCATATATTTCTCTTCAAAATATGTTAGATTTAAATTTTAGATGAATTTGATTTAATGAGTTTTTCATTATTTTGATTTGTTTAGAATATTTCTTAGTTTTACTTTCTCTCTTTAAATATCATAATTCAATTTTGTAGTAATTGTGTTAAATATCTCTAGATTTTACTTATATTAACTTGAACTCATAGTTTCTTGTAGATTGCTCAAATTATTTTCTATGCTCTTAAAATGTTTCTTTGGAATTTGTTTAGCCTTTAAACCCTAGCCCTTCCCCTACCTTTTTGTTAAACCCATTGTTTGGCATAAAAAAAATTTTGAAAAGATCATATGTCATGGAATGAGAGGATAAAATTCATCATTCCTAAACATATGCACCCAAATCAGTGAAAGATTATATGGCATGGAGTTGAGAGGATAAAATTCATCACTCCTAAACATATACATTTGGGATATAAAAAGAAGAAGAAATTAAAAAAAAAAGATGGAAATGAGAGGATAAAATTCATCATTTCCCATATACAAAGTAACTTCTTCAATGCCAATTTTACCCCATTTAGCCAAGTTCACTTGTTTATCCAAGATATTATTGAGAGAGCATAGTTAATATTTTGTAGTTTTCTAAAAGTTTCTCATGATTGTAAAGTTCTTATAATTTTAATCTTGGAATATTTTGCTTAATTCAATGCAATTTTGTTTATGAAGATTTAGTTAGAGAATTTCAAAACTAAAATTTATTCTACTCATTTCAATTTATGAATTATTAATTATTTCTTATAAATCTGAATTTTAATTTCTTAACTTATTTTGACATGAGTTTTATGAGATTTGAAGTGCATAATTTGAAGTAAATCTTTTTGGAAATGTCCTATAAATTCTTCTCATACTTATAAATTAGTTTTTGCTCTGGAATAGCAAAAGCTTAAGTATGGGGGTATTTGATAGTGCATTATTTATAGTTATTTTTATATAGTATTTTAGTAGTAATTAATTAGTTTTTATATAATTTTAATTTAATATATATCTAATTTGCTTTGTTTTATATTTTCAGGGACTTTGGGGCTGCTAATAGCAATTTCAAGCACATAGCCGTGTTCAGGGGAAATTCTGGAGCATTTCTGCAAAAAACCTCAATACACGCCCCAGGTCACGGGCGTGACCTAGGGGCGTGACCATGGCCACGACCGTGTATCGCTTTCAGCTCACAGAACTCGCTGCCACGTCGGATTAAAGTTACACGCCCCAGGTCACGGGCGTGACCGGGGGCGTGACCTTCAAGTCACGGGCGTGACTCGCCCAACAAGCATTCAATTCAAGCAGTTTCTGTCGCCGAGTCGTTCCAGCTTACACGCCCTTGGTCACGGGCGTGACCGAGGCCGTGCCCTCTCCCTCAACTGCCAAATTAACTCCAGATCGCGCCGTTTCCCGCCGTTTCCTGACTCGGTCAAGACACGCCCTAGGTCACGGGCGTGACCTAGGCCGTGACCCGTCGAGATGATCAATTTTGGCGGTTTTTCTTCCCCAACGTTCCCGGGCTTTCAAGACGCAATTACGCAGCTTACACGCCCTTGGTCACGGGCGTGACCAAGGGCGTGACTCAGCAATTTTCTGCCTATAAAAGCCAGTTGCTGCCAAAGTGATGGGGATCCAGGCCATGCTTAGTTTGGATCGTTTCTAGTATAGTTTTTCTGCATTTTTCTTAGTGTAACTTTATTTTATGTCTTGTCTTTTTTAATTCCTAGCTTAGATCTACTTTACATGCAATTGTACTTTTCTTTACTTAGAAATAAAAATAACTTTCTTCTCAATTATGTTTTGTTAATTTTCATAGTATTTGGTCGGATGAATTCTTAAGCTTTTATCTTTTCAAAATCTCTTATTCATAGTTTAGTTTGGAAAACTAAGATTTACCGTTGATTTGCAATTTTTGGTTTCATATTTCTAGTGTATGATAATCAAGTTTGATCCGTATTTTAGTGTATCGAGAGATCCGTAAATACGGGTAGATCGCTCATCGGTAAAAAGAGTTGTATGCATTCCTCGAGAGAGGGTGACGCAAATCTTCCGGATTGGAGTCAAATCCAATAGTGGGGCTCACCGCATAAAGCAAGCTTAGGGGTTTCGACTGGCCGAGGGGTCTTAATCGATCAACCTAAGGTTAGGTGGTAGTTCTCTCGAGAGAGGTTCTATCATATTTTGGGAACCTCCACGGTCAAGTTTGTCTAAATCGATTTCTTTTGAATTCTAGATTTACAAAACATTTCACTTAAGAATGATTCCCGATCAAATGTTTCTTTTCTTCTAATTATTTTCAAAACTCTATTTTACTGCCGATAAAATAATAATAATTTGCGTGAGTAGAAGTAATCAACAGACCCGTGGAATACGACACTTGATATTTATTTGTTTTGAATATCCTATGCTATGAATGATAGGTGCTCTTGCCTATAGTTCGCAGAATTTGGAGAATATTATTTACATCCTAAATTTTAGCTATCAATTTCTCTTCATATGTGTTTGTATTGTGGATGATGTTCATAAACCTTATGCTTTAATTATTATGATTTCATGTTGTTGAGATCTTATGTTGTTTATGAGATTTGAGGAGCGTCGTTGTCCGCCATCCACTCCACCGCTCTTAGTGCTCCGTACTAGCAATTGCTAGTTGCTTGTTTCACGACGAGGTGCCTACGACCCTCATTTGCCAGCCTTCTCATCCACCCGCTCACCGAAGCACGGCATCGCGGCCTGCATCCCATTCCGACAAGCGAAGCGGAGCTTTAGGCCCGCATTTTCTTTCTCTGTTGATAGCATAGGAAAACCACTTTCAAACCCCCCCCCCCCCCCCTTTTTTATTAAGTGTTTTAGAATCTTTAAAAGAGTCTCCCTAGTAGGCAAATCATACTACCCAACTTGCAGTCCTTTAAGAATGATATTCGGGGAGTTTCTCTGTACTTTTATTACTTGACAATGACCGGTACACTGTCGTCGTACCGCATTTCGCGCTTGCTAATTAGCAGTGCTGAAATCGCGCGTCAAGTTTTTGGCACCGTTGCCGGGATTGCAAGCGTGTATGATTCGCCCTTCTCAGGAAATTAGTTTAAAGTTATTCTTGTTTTTGATCTTCTTCTTTTGTGTTGTGGTGTGTATATGAACAGACGAGATCACGGTGACTTTGCAGCTTTCGACCCTGAAATAGAGCGTTCCCTACAGGCGCGTCTCCGTGCTGCTGTCACCATGGATGCTAATGGAAATCAAATCGATCTCGTGGTGGGCAATGCACCAGGAGCTGGTCAGGCTGCTGACGAGAATGAAGTGGCTAGGCCACGACCCCGGACCATGAGAGACTACAATACGACCACTATTGGGAGTGTGTACCCCGGATTCGACCCGGCCATCACAAATAACAACTTCGAGATAAAGCCGGCCATCCTGAATATGATCCGCAACCAGGCCCAATTCTCTGGGTTAGTCAGTGAAGACCCCCATCTTCACTTGATTGAATTCGCAGAAATTTGCGGGACATTTTGGTACGCCAGGATTGCTGATGAGACTGTGAAACTCCGGCTGTTTCCATTCTCCCTCCATGACAAAGCGAAAGCATGGCTCCACACCATACCACCTGGCACAGCTACCACTTGGGACGCTCTGCAAGCAAAATTTCTGGCGAAGTTCCATCCTGTCGATAATGTGGTAAACTTTAGGAGGGAGATCGCAACCTTCCGACATCATGATCAGGAGACTCTCGCAGAAGCATGTGAAAGGTTCATGGACCTTCTCCGGAAATGCACCCAGCATGAGCTGCAACCATGGACCATAGTAGAAATTGTTTACTTTGCAATTGAGCCTAACTTCAGGGCCATGATTGATGCAGCTGCAGGCGGAACTCTGATGAACCACACTCCCGAAGATGCATTGCGGATCCTCCAAGACACTGCCATTCATAGCTCATTTTGGACTGCTGGAAGAAACGCCCCAAGAAATGCTCGGGGACTCTTTGAAGTGAGCACATCTGGTGCATCCGCTGAGATGGCATCAACACCTTATGAAAGTGTGATGCTACTTAAGAGGCCTGCTCTTCATTCTGCCCCAGTGATGGTTATCTCATGTCAAGGTTGTGGAAGCCTGGGGCATCACGCATATGAGTGTCCCATAGGTGAGCAACCTAACGAAGTATCTTATGGTGAAAGTGTTAACTATATTAATGATCAAAACCGTGGAGCCCCTTTTAATAATGTTTATAACCCGGGTGTGAGGAGTCATCCGAACTTCTCTTGGAAATAAAATGTTCCTGGCCAACGATGGCAAGGAGGCTCGCATCAATTTGATGCTCAAGCCTCCGGTAGGCAACCGCGGCCACCTCAATCGAATTATGATCAAGGCGCTCCAGCTCCTAAGAAGAGCAACTTAGAAGAAATTATGGAGAGGTTTATGCAGACCGCTAACTCGAATATGGTTAACCAAGCTGCGTCCATGCGAAACTTGGAGACACAATTGGGCCAATTGGCTCAACTACTAACCGAGCGTTCGCAAGGGACCCTTCCTAGCAACACGGAAAAGAACCCAATCAATCAAGGGAAGAGTCTCACCGAAGCAGAATTGAGTAACCCAAGTGAGTTGGTAATCACTTGCTCGATAAATAATGTTGAAACTGCCGCCTTGTGTGACTCCAGTTCATCCCGCAACGTCCTTGCACTACAGGACGTTGCTAAAATGCATCGTAAAATGAACACGGATGACCGGAAGTCCTTAATGCTTGCAAACAGGACTATCATTCAGGCGGAGGGAGAAGTGAGAAATGTTGAAGTTATAGTCGAGGGGACGGTGGTGGTCGCCGATTTCCAAATATTGGGACATCGTGAGAATGAATCTATTCCCATCTTGGGAGTGCTATTCTTGAAAGAGAGCGGTGCAACTTTGGATTTCTCTACGGGGTGTGTTATCCTACCGAGTAAGGTAACACCCCCTACTTGCCCCAAAACTGCAACTGAAACATTATCTCGCTCTCCCCAACTTAGTATTGATGGATCTCTGATGCGATATTTTCGGCAAGTGCACCGGTCGCGCAAGTAATAATAATGGGAATAGAATCCCCGAGTGTCGGTCTCTTGAGGAATGCAGGTTGGGTGAACGAATCGCGTTGTGTGACTTTTGTTACACAAGCGGGAACAAACACAGAAAATGGGGTTTTGATTTGGGTTCCTACTTTTAACAACAATAAAAGAAATGCGGGTCGAAATCACCGCTTGGCAAGGCGAGATGAGTGCAACGGCCGCAATGCCAAGCTTCGTGAGGCGGATGGACGGTGCGCAAGTGAATGAAGTGATCACTAGTGCGGAGGTTGAGGGTCGCAAACACCTCTTCACAAATCGCCGCTAGCTCTTGCTAACGCGAATCGAACACGAAGAGTGCGTGAGTGAGTGAGTTGAGGTGAGGCGCATCACAAGCAAATATTGATGAACAAAGAAGAAACCTTCATTACATTCAAACTAAACATCATAATATTCAAGTTTAAATGTTTCACAAAAGTACAACAAAGGGAAGAAGAAAGAGTTAACCAATGGACAAGACTAGCGGCCGTTCACGGCCGGAACGGTAGTTTGTCAAGCTACCTCCGGACTCGGGCGGACTATGCTTCCGGCGTTGAGAGACTGTCACGACCGCTCCACGTGCTTCCGTCGTCTTCTACGTCAGGATTTCTTTTCTTCTCACCGGACGGAAATGAGGACGGCTTGCTTGAGTGCTTGCGGATGGCGGAGAATGCTCCCGGACGATGGAGGAATGCTTGGAATGAACCGAGATGACTTCCCCTTGCGAAGAAGATGAAGTGGAGGTAGTGGAAGATGGAAAACGGCGGCGTACGGACTGGAAAATCCGCTCCCGGAACCCACTCGATATCCCTAATTCGCGAACAGGACTTTATATAGGTGCTGGAATAAACAGTGCGCACGGTCATTGGCGCACGACCAGTGGTCGTGCGAACTAGAATCCTGTGATCGTGCGCCTGACTGGACGGAGCCTGCAAGGGAAGAAAATTATAAAATACAATGTTCGCACGACCAGTGGCACACGACCAATGGTCGTGCGCACTATCGTAAGTGGTCGTGCGATAAGCCAAACAGAACTCATAAAATGGGCGTTAAGTGCGCATGATCAGTGGCGCACGGCCAGTGGTCGTGCGTGATAGAACCAGTGATCGTGCGCAGTGTTCCTGTACAGATTTGTACCGGGAACACCTGCATGACTCCTGTTCCAGCATAACCATGAATCCTGCCACTGAAAGTGGCACTTAACGATGCATGAAAACTACTAGAGATGAATAGCAAGAAACAACACCAAAAACGGGCCTAGAGGTGCACTTAGCAAGGAGTATCAAATATGAGTGAAAAGATGTCTAAAGTGAAGTGCATAGACTAGAAAACCGGCCCAGATGAGTCCATAAATGTGTATATGATCAGGACTCATCACACCCCTAGACTTACCTGTTTGCGCGCCCCGAACAAACGAATTCGGCGGAGCGTGAAAATGGTAGTTAACAAAGAAAATTACACAGAGGAGTACAATGCGAAGTAACAAAAGTATGCGATTAGAAATTTAGTAAAAAGAGATTATAACTATGCTAACTAATTTACGAGAGTATTAGAGCGTAAATAAAGATTTATTAATACTCAATTGGTGAATTGTGAAGAATTTGAACGATCATGCCCGGTGTGAAATTAATAAGCCACTAAGGAGGGTGTTGCACAAGATCGGGGTTCAGGAATAACTCCGCTGAAATCCATCAACGTCGGGGGCCATAAACTTGCCCGGTCACACTCTCTCCACGGCGCTAGCAGACTCACAAGGTAAATCAGTAGGACTTTATGATTAAGTTGGGCTTAGGTTGTGGTATGATAGTCAAGGGTAAAAACAGAGGCTACGCAACCAAATTGAGTCAACGGAACGCTGCACCAACCAAAACCAAAAATAAAGCTCGTGTGACACACCCCCAGACTTATGATGAAAATTAGGTGTGCACACGGCCTACCCCACAAATACCAATAGATTTTCTAAAAACGCTCGGAAGGATAACTTTTACAGTATGTTTTTTTTTTCAGAATTTTATCATATTTTTCCTTTTCTTTTTCTTATCCTCCGGTTGGTTCAAAATCAACACAAAAAGTTTATTTCTCCTTCACATCACAGGGATTCCAATCATCACACCAAATCAAAAACATGAGTGCAGAAAAACGTCTATTTGGTTGCGACATTGGGATAAGCTTTAGGCCTTGGTGAATGGAAGAGGAGCTGAAACAAAGGAGTGGTAGGCACAAATGTTGGGTTGCAACGGTGAGCGAATAGGACATGGAAAGCTAAGGCTCAAACTAGCCAAAAGGTGGCCTACATCATATTCAACTCAAAGAATCGCGCGCACCCATGCTTCAAGAGTCGCTTGGGGCAAGTTCTTAGCCCACGAGAAAGGTAAACCTTCCTCCCGACTCGAGCAATACACAACTAGTGCTCGTATACACACAACACCGGGTTATCGCCAATTTCGTTCACATTCACCATCTGAGTATAACAAATCTAAAACTACGCAAAAATACTAATCATAAATTAAATGCATAGAGAAAATCTAGTTTTACTCAAATTCTACAATAGCATGCGGATGCGACTAGAACACTGCTCGAGTCGACATCGCACTCCAAATAGTAATTCCTAAGCTAACACCCAAATTCACATTCCTAATCGAAATAATTTATTCGGAAACAAAAACAAATAGGTAAGCGCGCGCTCATGCGGGTGCGGTGGTGTGTGAAGCGTGGAATAGATATGATGACAATGGAAAATCTGAATAAACCTCTAGCATGCGGTGCAACTCGTGCGCATAGTGGATAACACGTGCTCTCCCCCAGACTTAATCTAAGCATGACGTCACATAAACTGAAAGCTAGGGAGGAGAAATGTTACCCAATGCTCAGAATTGAGCATACCAGACGATTGGCATTAAACTTGTGAGCAATCCGCAGCTTCCGCCATCACAAAGTACAAAGCACACCTGCAAGCAAAACACTAAAACAGCAAATAAACATAAAAACTGAAATGAAACATGTTAGAAAAATAGAAAACAGCAAATCTGGGTTGTCTCCCAGCAGCGCTTTTATTTTATGTCCTTAAGCTGGACCAAATACCTGTATTAAAATTGTTTATGGAGTGCAGAAATTAAGCAAGAGCAAAAAAAGAGAGTTTCACACAATAAGAGAGAAGAAGAAAATCAACTGTATGCGCTTTTATGATGCCCGTCTCCCGCAGCTTGTAAGCGGGAGGTGAAGGCTTTAGGGCCAACACTAGTGTCACCCAGTGTTCCCCTAACCTTCGCCCACATGCCACGGAGAGCGGCAGAGCGCGCATCACGCAGACGCTTCTCATGTTTAAGTTTAGCGACAGTCGGAGACTGCCACCGTTGAATGCTTTCAGAATTTCTGGTCTTAGAAGCGGAAGGCGTCACTTCCGTCGCCGCAGTGACGACCGGATCAGCCCAAGAGATGGAACGCTTAACTTGTTTATTACAAGATTTAATACAAGAAAATAATGGGACGTCGTCCCGAATCACGTTCAGCTCAAAAAGTTTAGGACAGCTGTCCTCCTCCCTCTTGGAGTCATCGTCTCGCCGAGAATCTACTTCTTCCTCTCCACTTGACTGGTACACTTCCTTTTTCTCTTCAGATGATCCATTTCCTAACTCATCCCCTGCGCAACTTAGCAATTCATCAGAAATATAAGGAGGGGAGCGAATGGATGTTTTAGTTATAGTCTTGGGGCAAGTGGGCAAGGGTGCCTTCTTGGGTAGGAGGACACATCCCGCAGAAAAGTCAAGGGTGGCACTGCTCTCTTTCAAAAACGGCACACCCAAGATAGGAATGGAATGATTTTCACGGGGTCCCAACACTTGAAAGTCAGCAACCACCACTGTCCCCTCAACTATGACTTCAACATTTTTAACTTCCCCTTTCGACTGTATGACAGTATCGTTTGCGAGCACAAGAGATTTCCGCTCCTCCGTGTTAATTTCAAGTTGTAATTTATCAACGTCTTGCAAAGCAATGACATTGCGGGAAGCACCGGAATCACACAAAGCCTTAGTTTCAATGTTATTAATTGAACAGGAAATCACTAACTCATGCGGATGATCCACTTCCGAGTCACCGAGGCTCTTCCCCTGGTCTATTGGATTTTTTTCAGTGTTACTAGGGAGAGTCCCTTGCGACCGCTCGGTTAGCACTTGGGCCAATTGGCCCAACTGCGTTTCCAAGTTTCGCATGGACGCGGTTTGGTTAACCATATTAGAGTTAGCCACTTGCATGAATTTTTCCATCATCTCCTCCAAGTTACTCTTTTTGGGAGCTGGGGGGCCTTGGTTATATTCCGGATGAGGTGGCCTTGGTTGGCTCCCGGAGGCGTAGGCATCGTTCTGATGCTGCCCCGGTGCCCAACGTTGGCCAGGCGCGTTAGAGTTCCATTAGAAGTTTGGGTGACTTCTCACTCCCGGATGGTATGTGTTATCGAATGGCACCCCCTTAGATTGATTACCAACAAAATTAACCGATTCGTTTAAAGAGAGGTGCGCGAAGTTACCTGATAAATCACTGCCCGAGCATTCATATGCGTGGTGGCCACTGCCTCCACATCCCTCGCATGTAATCACAGCAGCCGGTGCGGATGTAGGCGGAAGTGAGTCGAAAATAAAGAGACCACGGCTGCTTCTTGGAGCATTTCTCCCGGCAGTCCAAAATGTGATGTGGGAGACAGTGTCCCGCAGAATTCGAAGAGCCTCCTCTGGAGTATGGTTCATTAAAGTACTGCCCGCAGCCGCATCGATCATTTCCCGGTAGTTGGGCTCGATCGCAAAGTAAAATGTCTCTACTATATTCCACGGTTGGAGCTCGTGGCTCGGACAACGGCGGAGAAGATCGTTGAGGCGCTCCCACGCCTCGGCAAGGGTCTCTTGATCAGCTTGGCGAAAAGTGGCGATCTCCCACCGCAGGCTCACAATTTTATCGACAGGATGAAATTTGGCTAGGAACTTGGATGCGAGAGCATCCCAAGTCGCGGCGGTCCCAGGAGGAATAGAATGAAGCCACACCTTGGCCTTGTCACGAAGTGAGAATGGAAACAGTCGCAGCTTGACTGTATCATCAGGAATCCCAGCGTAGCGGAAAGTTCCGCGGATATTAGAAAACTCTGCCAAGTGCAGGTGCGGGTCTTCACTGGCCATCCCGGAGAACTGAGCATTGTTCCGGATGATGTTCAAGATCGCAGGTTTGATCTCGAACTGGTTGTTCATGATGTTGGGACCGAACCCAGGATATACACTCCCAGCTGTCGGAGTGGTATAATCTCTCATCATTCTGGGTCGAGGCCTCACGACCTCTTGCTCATCTCCAGGGTGGTGCTGCTCCACATCGGGCACTCTTGGTTCAACATTGTCTGGGTCTAGGTGGTCACCCATTGCCGCCTGTACGGCTGTAGCGCGCCTTCGTGCGCGCGGGATCAAAGGGTACGAGTTCCCCTGCGGCTTGTATCTGCATGCACTGTCACAACAAAAAGAAAACAAAACAAAGAAAATCAAAAACAACTGCACTTGTAACAGAAGTTCACAACGCAAGACGTTACACGCCTGAACATTCCCCGACAACGGCGCCAAAAACTTGATGCGATATTTTCGGCAAGTGCACCGGTCGCGCAAGTAATAATAATGGGAATAGAATCCCCGAGTGTCGGTCTCTTGAGGAATGCAGGTTGGGTGAACGAATCGCGTTGTGTGACTTTTGTTACACAAGCGGGAACAAACACAGAAAATGGGGTTTTGATTTGTGTTCCTACTTTTAACAACAATAAAAGAAATGCGGGTCGAAATCACCGCTTCGCAAGGCGAGATGAGTGCAACGGCCGCAATGCCGAGCTTCGTGAGGCGGATGGTCGGTGCGCAAGCGAATGAAGTGATCACTAGTGCGGAGGTTGAGGGTCACAAACACCTCTTCACAAATCGCTGCTAGCTCTTGCTAACGCGAATCGAACACGAAGAGTGCGTGAGTGAGTGAGTTGAGGTGAGGCGCATCACAAGCAAATATTGCTGAACAAATAAGAAACCTTCATTACATTCAAACTAAACATCATAATATTCAAGTTTAAATGTTTCACAAAAGTACAACAAAGGGAAGAAGAAAGAGTTAACCAATGGACGAAGACTAGCGGCCGTTCATGGCCAGAACGGTAGTTTGTCAAGCTACCTCCGGACTCGGGCGGACTATGCTTCCGGCGTTGAGAGACTGTCACGACCTATCCACGTGCTTTCGTCGTATTCTACCTTAGGATTTCTTTTCTTCTCACTGAACGGAAATGAGGACGGCTTGCCTGAGTGCTTGCGGATGGCGGAGAATGCTCTCGGACGATGGAGGAATGCTTGGAATGAACCGAGATGACTTCCCCTTGCGAAGAAGATGAAGTGGAGGTGGTGGAAGATGGAAAATGGCGGCGTACGGACTGGAAAATCCGCTCCCGGAACCCCCCCGATATCCCTAATTCGCGAACAGGACTTTATATAGGCGCTGGAATAAACAGTGCGCACTGTCATTGGCGCACGACCAGTGGTCGTGCGCACTAGAATCCTGTGATCGTGCGCCTGACTGGACGGAGCCTGCAAGGGAAGAAAATTATAAAATACAATGTTCGCATGACCAGTGGCGCACGACCAGTGGTCATGCGCACTATCGTAAGTGGTCGTGCGATAAGCCAAACAGAACTCATAAAATGGGCGTTAAGTGCGCACGATCAGTGGCGCACGGCCAGTGGTCGTGCGCGATAGAACCAGTGATCGTGCGCAGTGTTCCTGTACAGATTTGTACCGGGAACACCTGCATGACTTCTGTTCCAGCATAACCACGAATCCTGCCACTGAAAGTGGCACTTAATGATGCATGAAAACTACTAGAGATGAATAGCAAGAAACAACACCAAAAACGGGCCTAGAGGTGCACTTAGCAAGGAGTATCAAATATGAGTGAAAACATGTCTAAAGTGAAGTGCATAGACTAGAAAACCGGCCCAGATGAGTCCATAAATGTGTATATGATCAGGACTCATCAATCTCTTAGTAATGCAGAAATCAGGGAGGAAAAAGGATCTTTGGAGGAAGAAAAGGAAGAGAAGCTGTCGAGTGGAGATGAAGATGAAGTTGACTCTCGGAAAGAAGATGACTCCGAGAGGGAGGAGAGCTTCATTTCTGAGCCTGTCGAGCCACATGCAACTCGGGACAACGTCCCATTTTTATTTTGCAATAAACTGTGTAATAAACCACTTAAACGCTCTATCTCGTGGGCTGATCAACTTGCCACTGCGGCCACGGAAGTGATGCCACCAACCACCAAGGTTGGAAATTCTGATGACTATGAACGATGGCGCTCTCCAACAGTGGAGAAGCGTAAACAGGAAAGACTATTGCGTGGTGCACGCTCTGCTGCTCTCCAAAATGGCAAGATGGCGGAGGCTAGGGAAAAATTGGGTGATACCAATTTTGCCCCTAAAGCTTTCACCTCCAGCCTATGAGCCACTGGAGATGTGCACTACAAAAGTGCGTATAGCTGATTTAATTTTTCTTGTTCTGTGATCTTTGTGTGTGTGAACTCTTCTTGAAAATTTCTGCTTTACAAACTATGCTTTAATACAGGTATTTGTTCCACCTTAAGGACAGTAAACAAAAGGGCTTCTTGGGAGACAACCCATGAGGGAACTATTCGGTTCCAGCCTTTCGTTCAGATTTTTGTTTATTATGTGTGGTTTTGGGCTTTTTGCTAACATCACAGGTTTAAGCTCTCGCTTAGGAGATGAGGAAGGAGCACTTTCAAGAAGGAATTGCCGCACTTCTGGCATGCTCATTCGTGAGCATAGGTCCACTCTACCCCTATTCTCCTTATTCATGAACTCTTTATTTTATATGGTTTTGATCAAGTCTGGGGGAGAGATCAGTTATGCACATGCACGCACTTTGCATACATGTTAGAATGTGCTGAGTTAGGATTTTTAATTTTGTTGCACACATTGCATACACTTGCACCTAGTTCACGCATACTAGATCACGCACGCTTTTTGGGTATTGTTGCGAGGTTCCCCGCTCGTAAGAAATGGATTGTTAGTGTAGGAGTAAGTGGTAGAGAAAAATGTCGACTCGAGTAGTGCTCTAGTCGAGTGCTCCCGTCACGCCTAGAAATTCAATTAGAGTAGAATAAAATTCAATGTTATAATTTAATTATTTCTATTATAGTAGCTGCAATTTATTTTACTTTAGTGGTGAATCCGCTGAATCCAACGGTAGCATAGGGTCGAGTGTAGCTGGATTAGTAGTATCTTATTACTAGGATCGGAAGGACGGATAAACTTTCTCGGTGGCTAGAACTTGCACCAGGCGACTCTTGAAACGATTGCGTTGAATAACTCGTTATAAAGCGTGATGTAGGCCATTTTTTTTATCCGTTTGTGCTTTTGAAATCCTAACCAATGTAATCACCCTTGCAAGCCCACTTGAACCTACCTATCCTTCTTGTTTAGCACCACTTTAATTTCACCAAAGCCATACGACCAAGCCCATTTTCGCACCAACAAATGAGTTGAAAGAAAGTTATATCTCCATCACATGGTGTTATCTCTGGTGTATGGTAGCTGAAAAAAAAAACTAAAGGAGAAGTTTATAAAAGTTCTTACAAAATATATATTTGTCGAGATGAAAAAATAAAAAAACAATTTGTACAAAAGAACTTTCAAATACAATCTCTCGACAAAACAATGTGTGGTCGGATTAGCACACACCTAGTGTCCGGTTGAAGTCTGGGGTGTTGTGTGGTTCTTAACTTCCCTATATTGATGATTTTATGCTCTCGTGTGCTCAGGTTATGTTGAGTGTGATGCCCATCGTTCTTCTACTTATCTAACCTAAGCTCATCCTAAGCCAAATCATAACCTATTAGTCCTATTGATTTTAGATATGAGTCATCTCATGCAGTGGAGAGAGTGCGAATGTGCAAGCCTATGGACACCGAATTTGATGGATTTCTTAGGAGATTGTCCCGAGCTTTGATTCGAGTAATACTCTACTCATTAGTCACGTTATTTTCCCTTGTGCGCGACCGAAAGATTCACCGGGATTCACCACCCGAGTAAAGTAGATTTCAAATTACTATTCTAGAAATAGTTAAATATATTCTTGAGTTAAATTCTATTCTAATGTATTTCTACGCACGTGAGCATGCGACTTCGCATGGCTCTCCACCGCTCAAACTCACTCTAATACCCAATTGTTTAGACGGAAAGCTGAGTAGTTTGCCCGAGACGTGCAAATGGTTAAGTCTGGGGGTGTGATGAGTCCCAATTATAAACACTTTTATGGACTCATCCGGGCTTGTTTTCATTCTCTTGTGCGTCATTATCGAGCTATTATTGCATCTATTTCTCTTATGCTCATTCAGGCGCACTTACGTGCTTCGTGCTCCTTTTAGGCCCGTTTTGGTGTGCGTTTGCGCTCCAGGTTATTGGGGGTAAGCACATGGTGCTCCCCAATCCTTTTTCTATGTTTGATTGGTGCTGGAGGTGTATTCCCAGCTGATTTGCTGTGCTTGCAGGTGTTTGGATCATCTCCTTTTGACCAGAATTCATGAGTGTGTATATCGCACGGTCGTGCGTTTTTTTGATGCACGGACGACTGTCCGGGTTCTTGTTGGTGCGCGCCGACCAAGGTTTTCTTAGTCGCACGGTCTTCCTCTTGTGTTCGCATAAGCTGGTCCCTTGGCGATTTGCTGATGTATGCGGACACTGGTGTTGGTCGACTTGGTGGGTTGTTGCCTTAGTCGACTTGGCTGTGTTCGCGGTCTCTGGAGGAGGTCTCGCATATGCAAACACTGGTGGTGGGCATCATGACCATGCAGGATGTCATGGTCGCGCGGCTTCTTGGAGGAGTGGCGATCTCCTGATCAGATTTGAAGCCGACGAGCTCACTAAGCGCAGAGCGATCTTCTGCGGACCGCTTGGTCACGCGGTCAAGGCAGTGACTCTATCTCATAGGGTGGTGACTGGATCTGGTCCCACGCCTATAAATAGGTGTCACTGTATCGGCAATATTATCACACCAAGTGTAAGCTGAACTCGCGCCTAGGACATGTGGTCTCTTTTTTTGTGACCACCCAGTTTGCTTATTGAACTTCCTTTGTGCAGTTTCTGCGGATTGTGCAGACAGCAGCGGTCACCTCTTCTTCTAATATGTCTGGGCGGTCTTGCGGCTTACAGTGTGGGTTGCTAGAGTTCGGGAGAATCAGTGGAGTTCGGGAGGTCCCGGAGCTTCAGTGGTGTTGTTCAAGTTGTCTGTTGTCTGTTCGCGCGGTCTCTTTTTTCTCGTCGCGTGAACACCCAGGCCGCGCGGTTTGGCGGCTTCTGTGTTCAGACCGCCAGTTATCTTTCTTCAGCATTGTATTTCTCTTTTTGGTTTTGTGTACTGGCGAAATCATGTCTCGCCATGGTTACCTCGCTCTGTAATGAAGATTCCCATTGTTATCAATAAAGATTGCCTTGTTTCATGTGCTTCTGGTTGTTCGCTGTAACTTTAAGTTGTACGATTCCTGCTCACTCCAAGATCAACGGAAAATTTCACAGTTCTCATCTGTGTCCTAGAATGGTTGTTTGTGGAACAATTAGTCAGATACCACGGAGTACCCAGATCGACCATGTCAAATCAAGATGACCGATTCACGTCAAGGCAGTGGAGGTCGGTTCAAGCATATCTGGGATCCCGAATGAAGTTCAGCACCGCATTCCACCCTCAGACTGATGGGAAAATAGAGTGAACCATGCAGCCAATGGAGGATTTGCTAAGGTTATGCATATTAGATAGTGGGGAACCGTGGGAGAGGCTACTGCCACTCGTCGAATTCTCCTTCAATAATAGACAGCAATCCAGCATTGGCATGGATCCTTATGAAGCCCTCTATGGAAGAAAGTGTAGTAGGACCACTCTATCTTGGGTTCAGGATGAGGACCCGAAGGCAATGGGGTTGGAATATATTGAAGACATGGGCGCCCAAATAAAGTTTATACATGATCGGATGCTAGAGGCGCAGAGCAGACAAACTAAATATTACGACGCGCGGCATCGTAAGGTGGAGTTCCAGGTAGGAGACCGAGTATTTTTTAAAATACGTCTGCCACATGGGGTCATATGGGTGCGGTGACTAAAGAAACTCAGTCCAAGATACAAAGGGCCATATAGGATCCTGGAGCGGATCGGCCCCTTGGTATATAGATTGAAGCTTCCAAAGGAGTTGGTCGGGTTGTATGATGTCTTTCATGTCTCCTCGCTTAGGAGGGCACTTCTTCGGCCAGAGCAACTAATTACTGCTACAACGGGCTCGATAACATCCGACCATACAGTCCGGTTGGAGCCAATACGGATTGATGACACAGCTTTCTGAGTCTTGCGACAAAAGAAAGTTCCGTTGGTGAAGGTCCTTTGTTCTAACCACGGACAGGAAGAGCTTACCGTTGTGAGCCCTTCACCGGGTAACCCTTGGGAAGTTCGAGATTCACCCTAAATCTCTTGGCATAACTAAAAGGTAGACAAGAGTAGTTTAAAGAGGAGAACTAGATAGGAATATCCTCGTCCCAAATTTGGGACAGATTAGTATTGACCAAGTAAGGATGGGTGAAGTCCTGTGAGAGATAGGCTCAGTATATTAGAAGGACAGGTGAAGTCATGTGAGCGGTGGGCTCAGTATTTTAGAAGGACGGGTAAGTCCTACGAGCGGTAGGCTCGGTGTTTCACTTAGAGGTGATGTTGTATCAAATAGTACGTGGACAACCTGTGTGTTCTTAGGGGTGTACGTAAGGTCTAGGCTAAGAGGTGTCATACTGGCCTAGGAGTGGAGGACCCGATCCACTGCCATTTTTTACCTTAATGGGGTGTACATGAGCGGAGACTCGAAAAGCAGGATAGAGGTGGTGCTTATCAGATAGTACGTGGATAATGTGCGTGTTCTTAGGGCATACGTAAGGTATAGGATGGGAAATATGTGACATAAGCCTAGAAGTGGACAAGCTCGGTCCACTGCCCTGTTTGCCTCAACTGGGTACCTAAGTTGACACACTCGAACAGAGGGAACTACAAAAAGGTCTGTACGTACATAGTCGGGTGGGTGAGTTGCATCATTGCATTTCACATCATAGCATATCATACTTGCATAAAACAGAGACTTCATCGAATAAATTAGTATGGGCTCTTTTATATGATGGATTTACCTTAGTGTCAGATCCCTTATATTATGTGCTTTGTGTGTACGCATATAAGCTAAGGTTACTTTCATAGTTGCTCTTTTATGATGTTACTGCCTTTTTCATATATTCTAGATGTGTTACTTCTATAGTTGCTCTTACATAATGTTGTGCTTTTGCATAGATATTTGTTAGTTAGGCCCATGTCACCTGCTTGTTTTTTATTACCCCTTGTTGTCCTTAGCTTCCTCCTCCCACACAATGCCTAGGAGTCACAGGTGGAGTCGGTGAGGAACATGCTGAGTCTTATAGACTGATGGTCGGTGGACCACATTATTACAAGAGCACCAGGTAGAGCAGGCCCTCAACAGGTGGGAGATATAGGACACTGTGCCTAGTCCTCTCAGCTGCGATGGGAAGAGCACCGGTGAGTACCCTTCCTCCGACACCTACTCATTATATCTACCCTGGGAAGAGCGAGGAGTTGTACATTCGTGAGGGTGTTAGATCGTGTCAGTGTCTTCAGTGTTTCATTTTTGCCAAGCGAGAGGCTGAGAAAGTGTGATGTACTTGTGCATAATCCCTTTACTTTTTTTGCACTCTGATTATTATCCATCATAACTTTGTTTATCTCATGATGGAAAACTTTTATATTTAACTTTATAGTTATTTGTTGTGGATATGTGAATTGTTATATATATATATATATATGAATTCTGTGATTATGGTTGGCCTGGATATGATGAGTAGCCGGCAGGATCGGCGTATTGTGTCGGAGACCATTTGGAGTAATGGTGCCACGGCAAAACGGTGGTTCTTGGCGGTAAGTCCCAGTAATGAACAAAAAAAGGGGTCTTACAAGTTTTCCCAACAATCATCTTGATAATACACTGTTCAAGACGATGTCGCTTTGACAAGGATCCGTTATATTAATACCTGCTTGAAGAAAATCAATGAGATGGTTATCGTCTTTACAGTGCTGAAGTATATACACATCGTGTTGATGACTAGAAGTCTTCATAGAGAAGTTCTCATGCTAAGTAGAGATAATGGAGATAAAGGAATATCATTTGGAAGCCCTTCATTGAAGATGAAACTACTCTAAATTAATTATCATCAAGAACAAGTTAATTGTCGTCGAGAAGCTTAGACGACAATTCAAAAGCATGTTGAGTTAAGAATGATTAAGTCCATGTCTTCTAGATATAGCTCCCCTATTGCCAAATTAGTTCAGGATCTAAGAGTTAAGTCTTATCACTCTAACAAGGTCGTGTTGATAAGATGAAGCATTTTTCATGAAGACAGAAATCGTATTAAAGTCTAAATATCATTTTGAAGATCACATATATCGTCGAGAAGAAGCAATATTGTCGTGACTGTAGTTTTATTGATCTAATATCAATGTAATGTAAGAAAGAGAAAGGATTGGTTTGAAGAAGTGAATTGTCATCAATACAAAATGAAATGTCATTGATACATCATGAATATCATTGAGACAGTCCAAAGTTGCAGAAATTCTATGATTGCCACGTCGTTTGCACCAATTAGATCAGTTCTTTAAGGAAAAGTATATCTGACATAAAGTATTCTTAGTTTCGACGGTTAAGGGTTGAGTCTGATATAAACACTGATAAGATATGAGATGGAAACGCCAATCATAATCCTAATCATAAGAATCATAGATCTTCCGAACATTCAATGTGTCGGCTACAATCGAGTAATGCTCTCATCAGAAAATCAAAAGGTTATGGACAAGATCTTCAAAGTCTGAGAACAAAAAGCTGAAGGAGATTTATTCAAGAATCATCTAGTTCTCCTAGCTTGCTTCAGGTTCTTCATCCACAATCATTTTAGAGCAAAGAAGTTCTCAGATCTCAAGATTAGTCTGATCCAGGTTTTCTAAAAGACAATTCAATCAAGATCTTGGCTGAACCAGTGAAGACTATCTGCTTAGATGCCTAAGAAGACTCAATACTTAGGAGAAACCTTTTCTTATGTCTATTTGTATTGCTTTAAACAAAACTGAACTTTATGTTGTACGTGTTGGGAAAAACTCCTTTTGATTTAAGTTAACAAATTATCTATAGGTGATTTTACCTCATAGGTTATATTACCCACATTGTGTAGTAACAGTAAATTGGTCATTAGATGGCTTAGGATGTCACACTCGCCATAGAGTGGCAAGGCCAAGTCAAGACAATCACATTATAAGTTAAGTTAAGACTTGCGTCGAATAAAAGTCGATGCAACTTCGACTTGATATCGACGCAACTCTGACTAGAAGTCAAAGCAACTTATTGAACCTGTCAAAGTATAATTCAAGTCGACGCAACGTCGAATGGACCTCGACGCAGAAGGAAGAGCTTGTCGAAGACATCCATAAAGTCGACGCAACTTCAACTACAATTCGACGCAGAAGTTAAAGCTCAAAGTCCAAGTCTTCAACATGACAGATACGTCGATAAAGAATCGACGTAACGTCGACATCTGAGTTCAATCAGATCTAAGAAGGAATTCGAAGCTAATCTAATAAGAACTCAAAGGTTCGTCGACATGAAGGATGATGAAGTCGACACAGCGTCGAATACTGTCAGAAAAGGAAGCTTTTTTGCTGTCCTTTTGAGACCTTTTCAGAAGAACAACAAGGGTAAAGATAGTTCTCCAATGACTCATTTATTGCCAAGAATGGAATGGAGCTTTCAAGGACACAACAAAATCATTCTTGGAAGGTATTCAAAATTGATGTACGGGTCGGGAACAAAAGAAGAAAGGAAAATTAGGTGTCCCAAAAGAATTCTTTTTCAGGACAACCCAAAAGATGAAAGGATTTAAAATTCCAATCATACATCATAAGTATGCAAAAGAGAAGAAGAAAAAAAACAGCTATTACATTATTCTAGTTTGTCGAATAGGGCGTTCTTTTTCTTCCTCCTCAAACCCTAAGTCAAGAACAAGTCTTCTCTCAGCATAGTTAAAAAAAGAAAAGTGATGCTTCTTATTCTTCATCCTACAGCAGCCATTGATAATTTATATAGGATGTAGTCTTAAACGCCTAGAGGGGGGTAAATAGGTTTCTTTTATTTTAGGCTTAGTATTTTCTGAATTTAGGTTAGCAAATTATCAAGCACAGAAAGCACAAAGAGATTTATAGAGGTTCCTCAAGACAGGGTATGATATAGATTTTTCGGTTTTGAAATTTAGTGAAGGTTTGAGATTTTCTCCAAAACTATATCCGATAAAGGCAAGTGTACCTTATCATCTATAGTATAGGATATTTAGGAATATCAAGGTCGTATTCCACGGGGCGCGTTGATTACTTCTACTTCGAGGAATATCACCATTATCTTATCGACGAAAATTTGAGGTTTGATTTGCTTAACTAAAATAAAGACAAAATGCATGCTAAATGAAAAGATTAAACGAAAATAAAAAGACTTAATGTTCAACCATAGTGGAGGTGGAAAAGGAAAGAAAAATCATTGCATGAAAGGAAGAGTGCTTAAGGAAAAAGAGAACATGAAAGAAAGAAAACTTAATTTTATTGAAAACCAAAACGATTACAAGCTTTAATTTAAGAGATTACAAGCTAGGAAGGAAAAGATTACAAGATTTAACTAACTATTGCATAAAACTAAGAACTAGCACATTACATGAATTGAAAAAGGAAGAACATGAAATTGAAAGGCATGAGAAAGCATTGAAAAACTTCACTAACAGCTCTAGCAGCACCTCCCCCACTCCAAAATTCTGAACGCTGGACTCAAGGAGAGCCTCTGAATATATAGGCGAAAATTTCAAGTTACACGCCCTCGGTCACGGGCGTGACCTAGGGCGTGACTACACTATTCACATCGGATCCGATAGCAGCGTGGGCTTTCTGGACGGCGCGGCGAAAAGTGGACATTACACGCTCGTGTAATTTTCGTCACGTGCGTGACTTTGGACGGCTTCATTAAATGCGGCGTGGGCTGGAATTCGGCGCGGTGGCGAAGCAGAGACCACGCGGGCAAGTCACGGCCGTGACATGTGGGTCACGGGCGTGACTTAGGTTGACTTCTCGACAGCATCTCCACGTCTCGTCAGCAGCCAGCTGGGAAGATTCTAATATTACACGCCCCTATTCCCGGGTGTGACACTTGGTCATGGGCGTGACCGAGGGCGTGACTCTCTGTGGACTAGCTCAATTGGCGCAGCATCGACTCTGGACTGATCTTTAGGTTACACGCCCTTGGTAACGGGCGTGACTGAGGGCGTGTACTTGTCAATTTCTCCAATTTGTTCCAAAATTCTGCAAAAATTGAAATTAAGCTAAATTAGAAACAGAATTTCAAAATAAACACTTATGACCTAGAAATGACATAAAAAGGAAAATACAAATTAAATATTTACAAAATTTTCTATTAAAAAGTTATAAAAATACTACTTATCAAATACCACCATACTTGAAGTTTTGCTATTCCAGAGCAAAAGTGTGAGACATAATTTATAAGACATCCTTAAAAAAATTTTAATTTAAAACTAAAGTTTCATTTAACCAAAAGTTAAGTTAAGAGTAAATTCAAGGGGGAGTTAAGTCCTAAATTATGATGATGATTTGAAAAGAGGGAAAAATGTTTAGGCAAGAACTTCTCAAGAAAATTAATTAGTTTGACAAAATTGTAGAAATTATAAAACTAAATTAAATTAAAATAATAAGAACTCTACCTTAAAAGAAACTTAAGGAAAAGTAAATTACTAAATATTGCTCTCTCCATAATTTTCAACTAAAACTAGAACAATGATAATTGGTTAAGGTGGATTTCATAAAATTTGGCATGAGAAGAGATCTTTGATTTGAGGTGATGAATTTTTTTCCTCTCACCTTTATATATTTTTTTCTCTTCTAATAACAACCCAAAATGTATATGGTTTATGAGTAATGAATTTTATCCTCTTACTCCATGCCATATAATCTTTTCAAATATTTTGGGTGCATATGTTTTAGGGAATAATGAATTTTATCCTCTTATTCCCATGACATATGATCTTTTAAACTTCATTTTCTTTATGCCACAAAGGGGGTAAGGAAGGGAAATAAATCTAGTTAGCTTTAAATTATATTGAGAGCAAATTCTAGTAACATTAAATTTCCTAAGATCTAGAAAGTTAGAAGAAAATATAATTGAAATCTAAAGAGGTTTAGGAAATTTACAACAAAATGAAGCCATTTAAAAATAAAAAGAGAAGTCATGCTAAATAAATTCTCTAATCAATTTAAAATCATAAGATGATTCTTAAATCAAGATTACCTCAAATTTAAAATTAACAAACTATGATAAGCAAAATTTTAGCCAATTAAAAACTTAAACATGCTTATAAACATTCTCAACTAGATTTCTAAGAAATCACAAAAACAACAAATAGGAGAGGTATAAGATTTAAATTTTTTATATTTTAAGTTTTTTATATATTTTTTTTTTAATTTTGATATTATCTTTTTTTTTTTGGATTTTTGATAAGAAATAAACAAAAACATATACTAAAAAGCTAACAATTTTTTTTTGTTAATTCTTGGACTTCCCGAGGTATACCCCGTGTAGGTTCTCACGGTACTAGGAGGTGAGATGGGGTGAGGTCCCAAATGTCCTTTTCCAAGATTTAAATTTTTCTATTTTCTAAATTTTCTTGAGTTTTTGGGTTTTACAAGTGCTAGAATAGAAGAAAACATAAGAAAATAAAAAAAATTGTTTTGAAAATTTTCTAATTTAACAACTATTTACAAAGATCTATTTACACCCCCATACTTAAAGTTAAACATTGTCCCCAATGTTTAAAACTAAGTATGAAGTAAAAGAAAATAAGGTGCAAGACAAAACAAAAAGGAAATGCATGATAAAAGAGAAGGAAGAAAGAGAAAGGGCTTCCCTGATTTTTTGAAGTTTGCGCGGGGAAGCGACGATTACCTACAAAATATGTTAAAGAACAAGAGAAAAAAATAAAAGTATAACTTTGGGGTGCCCCCCAAAAGCGCTTTGTTTAAGGACGCGTAGCTTGACCCACTTGCCGATCATATTATAGGTTGAAATACAATCGAATCACTCTTTTCATTAGTTAACTCTCCCGGAAGATATAATTTAAGGCGGTGCCCGTTAACTTTGAAGGTACCTTTTTCCGGGTGGGAAATTAAAATTGTCCCATAGGACCAAACCTCTTTAACAATAAAGGGTCCGGACCATCGAGATTTTAGTTTTCCCGGAAAAAGGCGAAGGCGGGAATTATAAAGGAGGACGAGATCGCCCGGCGAAAAAGTTTATGGAAATTTTATAAGCTTATCGTGATAAAACTTTGTTCGCTCCTTATATAATTTATTGCTCTCATACGCATTCGCTCGCCACTCATCTAATTCGTTCATTTGAAATTTTCTTTGTTCTCCCGCTAGAGTGGAATCGAGGTTTGAAAATTTAAGCGCCCAAAATGCGCGGTGTTCTAATTCGACCGGAAGGTGGCAAGCCTTGCCATAAACCATTCGATACGGTGTACAACCGATAGCGGTCTTGTACGTCGTTCGATAGGCCCATAGCGCGTCATCGAGCTTTATTGCCCAATCCTTCCGATTAATAGAAACAGTTTTTTCTAAAATCTGTTTTAATTCTCGATTAACAACTTTGACTTGGCCGCTCGTTTGTGCGTGATATGCGGTGGATAATTTGTGCGTGACACCATATTTTGCTAAAATTTTTGTAAATTGACTATTGCAAAAATGGGTTCCCCGATCACTCACAATAGCGCGCGGCGTGCCAAATCGAGAAAATAATTTTTTTAAGAAATTAACGACGACTCGCGCATCGTTGGTGGGGAGAGATTGCGCTTCCGCCCACCTCGATACGTAGTCGACCGCCACTAGAATATATTTATTTGAAAAAGAGGGAGGGAGAGGACCAACAAAATCGATACCCCAAAGGTCGAAAATTTTGCATTCTAAGAAAATGTTTTGGGGCATCTCATCCCGGTGAGAGATGTTCCCCAACCGCTGGCAGCTGTCGCAAGTACTCACAAGGGTGTGAGCATCTTTGGAGAGCGTGGGCCAATAAAAGCCTGCCTCCAGCGCCTTCCTCGCGGTTCGGTTCGAATGATAATGACCACCGGTGGGTCCCTCATGATAATGACATAAAGTTTTAAGGCCTTCCTCACTTGAAACACATCTTCTCACAACTTGGTCTGCGCATACACGGAATAAAAAGGGGTCCTCCCAGAAGTAATTCTTTAAATCATAAAAGAATTTCTTCTTTTGCTGACTCGAGAATTCTTTTGGCAGGACCCGGGCTACTAAATAGTTAGCCAAATCCGCAAACCAGGGGGTAGAAGATGAATTAATATTTTTGAGAGCTAGGAGGCGCTCTTCGGGAAATTTATCGTTAATGTCGGCCTCTATTAATGCTTTCGAGGAGGGATTTTCTAAACGAGAAAGGTGATCGGCCGCCAAGTTTTCGGCTCCTCTTTTATCCCGGATCTCTAATTCAAACTCCTGCAAGAGGAGGATCCATCGCAAAAGACGAGGCTTGGCGTCCGATTTACTCAAGAGATACCTAAGCGAGGAGTGATCTGTGAAGACGATAACTTTTGAGAGAGTGATATACGACCTAAACTTATCGAAGGAGAAAACGATTGCTAGAAGTTCCTTCTCAGTCGTGGTGTAGTTTGCTTGTGCCGACGTGAGTGTTTTGCTCGCATAATAGATCGGGTGAAAATACTTACTCACCCGTTGGCCTAAAACGGCACCACCGCAATATCACTCGGGTCGCACATGATTTCAAAAGGGAGCGACCAATCTGGGGCGACTAGAATCGGGGAGTTTATAAGTTTCTCTTTGATAAGTTGAAAGGCTAAATGGCATTCATCGTTAAAAAGAAAAGATGATTCTTTCTCGAGAAGATGGGTTAATGGCTTTGTGATTTTGGAAAAATTTTGTATAAAGCGCCGATAGAACACCGCGTGGCCTAGGAAACTCCTAATAGCTTTTACGTTTGTTGGAGGGGAGAGCTTTTCAATTACTTCGATCTTGGCCCTATCGACCTCGATCCCCTTGCCTGAAATTTTATGGCCAAGGACAAGTCCTTCCTTGACAATAAAATGGCATTTTCCCCAATTAAGCGCTAAATTCATTTCCTCACATTGCTGCAACACGCGCTCGAGATTTTTTAAACAGTTTTCAAATGAACATCCGTATAGGGAGAAGTCATCCATAAATACTTCCATCACCTCCTCTACTAACTCGTCAAATATTGCCAGCATACATCTTTGGAATGTAGCTGGCGCATTACAAAGACCGAATGGCATCCTTCGATAAGCGAAGGTGCCAAAGGGACAAGTGAAAGTGGTTTTCTCTTGGTCGTCGGGCGAAATCGGGATTTGGAAGTATCCCGACAAACCATCGAGAAAACAGTAGTAGGAGTGACCCGAGAGGCGCTCTAAAATTTGGTCGATAAATGGTAGAGGGAAGTGATCCTTACGGGTGGCATCATTTAGTTTCTGATAGTCGATGCACATCCGCCAACCCGTAACATTACGGGTTGGGATCAATTCATTATTTTCGTTCGCAACTACCGTGACACCACCTTTCTTTGGCACGACTTGTACTGGGCTAACCCAAGTACTATCTGATATCGGGTTGATGATTCTCGTGTCCAGAAGTTTTATAACTTCGGCCTTAACGATTTCTTTCATGTTCGGGATTAGTCGTCGTTGAGGCTGGACTAAGTTGCGGGAATTTTCTTCAAGAAAGATTTTATGAGTGCAGAAAGATGGGTTTATACCCTTAAAATCCGATAATTGCCACGCAATTGCGTGGCGGTGCTTTCTTAAGACTATAGTCAACTCAGAAATTTCTGAGTTGCTAAGATCGGATGAAATGATGACAGGTAGCTTAGACTCTTTTTCCAAAAACAAATATTTAAGGTGAGGGGGGAGTTGTGTCAACTCTAATTCGGGTGGTTCTTCATAAGAAGTCTTGATTTTTAATTTTTCTAAAAGTAATGGTTCGGGTGGTGTGGGGTGAGAATCTTCTTCTTCATCAAAAAAGAGCTCTACGGGCTCGGAATCACTACTCGCCGATGAAACTAACTCAAGGGATAAATCGAACTCACAACACTCTTCCAAGTAAAAACACGAATCGTCGATTTCTAGCGTGTTCCGCATCGAGGAATTTATTCCGAAAGTAACTTCATCGTCTCCAACCCGTAGGAGGAGCTTTCCGTTACTTACGTCTATAATAGCGCGGGAGGTGGCAAGGAAGGGGCGACCGAGTATGAGGGGTACTTCGGCATCCTCTTCGATGTCAAGAATGACAAAATCCATCGGGAAGATGAATTTGTCAACCTTGACGAGCACGTCCTCCACTATTCCTATCAGATATTTTAAAGAACGATCCACTAATTGGATACTCATTCGAGTGGGCCTTGGATTTCCTAGACCTAGATTTTTGAACAAAGAAAATGGCATAAGGTTGATGCTTGCTCCAAGATCCGCTAAGGCGTGTTTTACTAACGAATTGCCAAATAGACATGGGATGGAGAACCGTCCCGGGTCATTTGCTTTTTTAGGCAATTTGTTGAGTACAACCGCAGAGCATTTGCGTTTAAAGAAATATGCGAAATATCTTCTAACTTTTTCTTATTGGAGAGCAACTCCTTAAGATATTTCGCATATTTAGGCATTTGTGAGATAGCCTCGCAGAAAGGTACATTAATATGGATTTGTTTTAATACATCTAAAAAAAATTATAATTTTTTTCGGCGCACTCATTTTTAAATTTAGATGGATACGGAATATTAGAAGTAAGAGTGCGCGAATTTAGAATAGAAGCGTGCGGAGCTATCGTAGCGGGCAAATTCAAAGACGAATTAAAAGTAGGAGGAGGAGGAGAGGAAATTACCTTGGGTTCATCCTGTTTTTGAACCAGCTCCTTCCCGCTTCGGAGTGTAATCGCATGAGCGCTCTCCTTTGGATTTTGCTCGGTATTCCCCGGTAGTGCTCCTTGCTGACGCTCAGAAATCATCTTTGCGAGTTGGCCCACTTGATTCTCTAAATTTTTGTTCGATCCGGTAATGTTCCGGATGTTCGTTTCATTTGTAGCAACATATTTTGCAAAAACCTCTTCAAGCGGAGAGAGTTTTTGCTGTTGCGGTGGAAAACCGGGAGGATTAAAATTTTGAGAAATCAAATTTGGAGGCGGGGTTAAGTTAAGAAGTTGATTAGTGGGAGGTTGATTTAAATTCATAGGACGCTGAGCATTTCCTTGGTTGCTCCATGAGAAATTCAGATGATTCCTATAACCCGCATTGTATGTGTTGTTATACGGAGCGGTGTTGGGGTTATAGGAAGGCCGAGGCGGATTTCCCATGTAGTCAACATGTTCTTCAATTAAAACGTTTTTAGCCCAAGGAGGAGTGGCGGAGGAAGCAGACATCTCCGCCACTTGCTTTGTTAAGCGCTCAACTTGTAAAGCCAAATTCGCGTTTGCATCTATTTCAAAAATTCCGGACGGCTTATTAGGCCGCGCTCGGGGCATGTTCCATTGATACGCATTTGTGGCCATCTCTTCGAAAAGCTCTTGAGCGGCGACCGGAGTTTTGTTATTTAATGTCCCCCCGGCGGCCGCATCAATCATTTACCCATTTGGAGATTTAAGCCATTATAAAATATTTGCACTTGTTGCCAAGTGGCAAGTGCGTGGTGAGGGCATCGGCGCAAAAACTCCTTGAAGCGCTCCCATGTGTCATAGAGAGTCTCCGAGTCAATTTGCATGAACGACGCAATATCCGTGCGCAATTTAGCGGTCTTTGAAGGCGGGAAATATCTATTGAGAAATTTTTCCGCCATTTCGGCCCATGTAGTGATGGATCCCCTAGGTAGGGAGCCCAGCCACTGCTTGGCCTTAGACCGCAAAGAAAAAGGAAAAAGACGTAATTGAATGGCGTCATCGGTGACGCCATTGATCTTAAAAGTGTCACAAATTTCACGAAAGTAAGAAATATGTGAATTTGGATCCTCGTCCGGTTGACCATCTAAGGTCACCGATTGTTGCACCATTTGTATGATGCTGGACTTGATCTCAAAATTATTGTTCGCCACCGTGGGGCGAACAATACTCGATTGTGTGCCTTCCAAATTCGGTCGCGCATAATAGGACATGGTCCGTTGCGCGTCCTCATCAGGATTTGGCTCGTTAAGATTAGGAGGATTAAGATTATGATCCATATTCGTTGTGTTAGTGTCCCTGATCGACTCTTCGGATTCTACTTGATTTCCCTGATCATGAGAAAGGCGGTGCCTCAAAAGGGTTCGCTCGATCTCCGGATCAAAAGGAAGAATCGAAGTGCTACCTCGGGTCATACACTAAAAAGGAGAAGAAAGGAAAAGGAAAAAAACTAAACAAAAAAAAATTGAGATTTAGAAAAAGCAAAATAAAATAAAAAGAAACATGAAAAAATTATTAGCAATCCTCTTTTCAAAATATCGACGCAAAGTCCCCGACAACGGCGCCAAAAACTTGATATAGATTTTTCGGTTTTGAAATTTAGTGAAGGTTTGAGATTTTCTCCAAAACTATATCCGATAAAGGCAAGTGTACCTTATCGTCTATAGTATAGGATATTTAGGAATATCAAGGTCGTATTCCACGGGGCGCGTTGATTACTTCTACTTCGAGGAAAATCACCATTATCTTATCGACGAAAATTTGAGGTTTGATTTGCTTAACTAAAATAAAGACAAAATGCAAGCTAAATGAAAAGATTAAACGAAAATAAAAAGACTTAATGTTCAACCATAGTGGAGTGGGAAAAGGAAAGAAAAATCATTGCATGAAAGGAAGAGTGCTTAAGGAAAAAGAGAACATGAAAGAAAGAAAACTTAATTTTATTGAAAACCAAAACGATTACAAGCTTTAATTAAAGAGATTACAAGCTAGGAAGGAAAAGATTACAAGCTTTAACTAACTATTGCATAAAACGAAGAACTAGCACATTACATGAATTGAAAAGGAAGAACATGAAATTGAAAGGCATGAGAAAGCATTGAAAAACTTCACTAACAGCTCTAGCAGCACCTCCCCCAATCCAAAATTCTGAACCCTGGACTCAAGGAGAGACTCTGAATTTATAGGCAAAAATTTCAAGTTACATGCCCTCGGTCACGGGCGTGACCTAGGGCTTGACTGCACTATTCACATCGGATCCGACAGCGGCGTGGGCTTTCTGGACGGCATGGCGAAAAGTGGACATTACACGGCCGTGTAATTTTGGTCACGGGCGTGACTTTGGACGGCTTCATTAAATGCGGCGTGGGCTGGAATTCGGTGCGGCGGCGAAGCAGAGACCACATGGGCAAGTCACGGCCATGACATGTGGGTCATGGGCGTGACTTAGGTTGACTTCTCGACAGCATCTCCACGTCTTGTCAGCAGCCAGCTGGGAAGATTCTAATATTACATGCCCCTAGTCACGGGCGTGACACTTGGTCACGGGCGTGACCGAGGGCGTGACTCTCTGTGGACTAGCTCAATTGGTGCGGCATCGACTCTGGACTGATCTTTAGGTTACACGCCCTTGGTTACGAGCGTGACTGAGGGCGTATACTTGTCAATTTCTCCAATTTGTCCCAAAATTCTGCAAAAATTGAAATTAAGCTAAATTAGAAACAGAATTTCAAAATAACACTTATGACCTAGAAATGACATAAAAAAGGAAAATACAAATTAAATATTTACAAAATTTTCTATTAAAAAGTTATAAAAAATACTACTTATCAGGGTGTCTTGAGTAGTACTCTTTCCCCCTTCACCTTTCTAACAATAAGTTAGACAAGGCCAACTTCTCCAAACTCAGCTCCAAGAGCCAAGATCACTCAGGTTTTCCCAAACCCTACCTCAGGCACAGCAGCCCTACCTCAGAGGAATCCACCTCCTACAATTCAGACCACCTCCTGGTCCTACCTCAAGCTGACCTCTCAGCTCTATAACTCAGGCCAATCAGCCTTACACACTCAGGCAATAAAGCCCTACACACTCAGGCAATAAAGCTGTAACACCCCAGGGCAGGCCGGCAACCTCATCCTGCGTGTCCGGGCAGCAGCCCATGTGCCACCCCAACCCCTCTCAACGCCTGTTTCTCAGGCCGTTGGGTTGTTGAGGTGGGATTCGATCCCGCCACCTCCTGGATAAGAACTCCTTCAACCGAGTCTCATCACCAACTGAGCTGCAGCTCAGTTGGTGATGAGATTCGGTTGAAGGAGTTCTTATCCAGGAGGTGGCGGGATCGAATCCCCCCCTCAACAACCCAACGCGCTGAGAAACAGGCGCGGAGAGGGGTTGGGGTTGCACATGGGCTGCATCCCGAACACACAGGATGAGGTTGCCGGCCTGCCCTGGGGTGTTACAAATAAATAGTGCACTTTTTTATTGTAATGCCCCGGCCCAATGGGCTTCACCTATGTGTGCCACCAAGCACAGTACGTTACCAGGCTGCAGCCCAAGCACCCGAAAGCCTCTTCGCGCCACTATTTCTCAGCAATGGCGCATTGTTGAGGCCGGGTCTTGAACCCGCAACCTCCTTTATAAGAGGTTTTCAAACTGGTGATGACGAGTGGTTTGAAAACTCCTTATCAAGGAGGTTGCGGGTCCAAGACCCAGCCTCAACAATGCATCGTTGCTGAGAAATAGTGGCGCGGAGAGGCTTTGGGGTGCTTGGGATGCAGCCCGGTAACGTACTGTGCTTGGTGGCACACCCAGGTGAAGCCCATTGGGCAAAGGAGTGACAAAAGCCCTACAGTCTCAGAACCCAAAGGCTCCTACAAATGATATAATAAGGATTACAGATTGAAGGAAAAAGAGATCAAGCCTTGTTCTTCTTCTTCTTAACAGCTGTTGTTGCAGACTTGAACCAGGGAGGAGAAGTGCAGCTCCAACTTGATTCCTCTTGACCAGTCCTTTAGATGATGGACTTGATTTACTTGCTCTATCTTGAGATGAATCAAGATAAGCAATCTCTTTTCTCCTTGCAGCCTTGTGTGAACTCAGTTCTTGGCTGCCGACAATGGAACGGTATTGTTCTTAACTTATTCCTTTTATACACCACTGACCCTCAATGGCTCTTAGTTGTCCTCCTGTCAGTATGGGGGTGATTGGTGGACCCCAATATGCATTTCTATATCTTGCGCCAAAAGCAGAACCCGCCAGGTCACTTTTGAATCTGTCTCAGCGGTTGGGCTGAGATGGTCATCCGTCTCAGCGGTTGCTTCTGTCCCATCTTAGCGGATCCGTTGAGACAGACAGTTGTCTCAGCGGTTTTCTTCTATCTGCAGCTCATGTCTCAACTGTTCAGCTGAGACAGATAGCTCGTTTCAGCTGATCATACATTACACCATGGTGTGCCCTAGTCCTGCATACTTATGAGATTGAAATAGGGTTTATCAAATACAACTTGTACTTAACATTGAGTGTGAGGTCTCTTCAAATCAAGGGAACATTGAGGGTCATTTTCCCAACAATCTCCCCCTATTTGAAGAAGGCAGAACACCCTCAAATGCTATAGTACATTACTCATAAATTCTTGATATATGTTATTGCAATAATGAGTTCAACATATCATTCTTAGTGCTTCACTTATTTTAAACAGATGGTTGATATGAAAAGATTCTACCACAGAGTTTAATCAATCCGTTAGTAAGATTTGATAAACATAACAATGCAACATAGATTGAATTAACCAATCAAAACAGGGTAAGGTTTAGATATAACTCAAATTTAGTTATGATACAAGCTGATTACATTAACAATCCATCAATTTCAATCCAGATAGAATAGTAATTCAAAGCTCAGTTTGCATTCATATATTCATAAACTTTTTTTAGGCAAAATATAATTAAGTTTGCATCCACACAATCATGAGTTATTATAGTTCATTAACATTTATATACATAAACTGTTTCAATAGTCATTCAAAGCTTTCTTTTCTTATAAGAAGAACATTCATGAGAGTTAACAGCTGCTTCTTTTCCTTTCACTGAAGCATCATCCATGTCATCAGCAACAGTGTTATATTGACTTGGAGGCTTCTTCTTTTCATCATTGGCAGACTTGACATCAACAATTCTTTTCTTTTTCTCTTGCCTTTGGAAATACATATATGGTTTTGGAATGTATCTAGAGGGCATTTTCTTTGGATTTTCCTTTCTTACCAGATTTGCTTTGAAAATTTTATCCCTCTTAGTATTTCTCTCCAAATGATTTATCCATTCTTCAGATGGATAGAGCTTGTCAATATCTTTACACGCCTGACCATGGCTTAGCCAGACATTTAGGATGATGTCCTTGGAGTCATCAATCCACTGCTCATGGTCAGGGTCATTATTCAGCACCTCCCTTTGCTTGGCCATAAATTCTTCAGCCAGCATTACCCTTTCCCTTTCCCTTCTCTTTTTCAGATTCTTATCTTGGGCAATTGCCTCTTGATGAGGGAAATCCCAGTCTTCTTCCCTGTTGACATCTAGGATATCAAGATTCAGAACTATCCTTGTCCCTTGTAGAACTTTCAGGGTGAGGTCAGAATTTATGGTAGCATTTGTGTCCTCCCCCTTTCTGTCTTCTTCATATATCTTTTGATGGAGGTCTTGCTTGGCTGCAGTTATTGTTCCAGAGAGGGTTTGGAACACATTCTCTATATCATATTGAAGCACATCTTTTAACTTGCCAACTTCTTCATTCAGATGGGAAGAGGTGGCTTTTTTCAGTAATGGATTGGGAGACAGATGCAATTTCTGCTTTCAGCTCTTCCTTGTACATGTCAGCTTCTTCATTTAACTGCATGGCAGTAGAATAGACATACTCTTGGAGATGATTGGCTGGCTTCTCTATCACTTCATCTGTTTGACTGACATAATTCTTGACATATTTCATGCCCTGTTCAGACAGCTGGAGGTGTTTGCCCATAGATTTTAGAATGGTATTCTGAGAAATTACAGATTTTTTAGCCAGATCAAACCATTTGGACATTTATTTATTGAGTATTTCAGTGTTTTCCTTTATCTCCTTGACCTCAAACATGACTTCAGCTTTCACATTCAAGATCTTAGAATGGTAACTGATTTATCTAGATGATTTTGCATGGAGGTGAGATGAGACTGAAGCAGCGGGTTTATGGCACTGAGAAGAGCCTCATTGGGTGAGGTGGAGTAAGAGGCTTGTTGAATGTTGATAACAGCACATGGGGCATCATCCTGCTCAACTTCAGTGTCAGTATCTTGATGATCACTTATATTGACATCACCAGCATTATCATCCTCCTCCCCCTCAGAGAGAGCATTCTTTTCTGTTAAGTCCAGGAATGCAGGGACAATGAGTTGGAGTTAGATTGAACTACTTAGAGGTTCTAAGGATAATAATGTAAGATTTACCTAGAATTTCATCTTTCACTACAGGAGGAGCATTCTGCACCTCCTCCTCAGATAAATCAACTTGAATGGATGAATCTAAGAATTCTAGAATAAGAATTGTAATGTTAGATTTTATGATTCTGAATGTTTAGGTCGGGTTGTTAGGGCTTACCTATAACCTGATCTTTATCTGATGATGGCTCTTGTGGATGCTCCCCCTCAGATGGGGCATCAGATGAACCTTGTGAAGGTAATGACCACAGGGCTGGTGCATTTTCAGGCATGTTTCTTATTCTTTCTTCAAGACTGAGGATAATTGTGTCAGTCTGACCTTGTAAATTTTGAGGTGATGGTCTTGTGTTCACATCATCATCATTGATATTTGTAATATCAATGGGTGATGGTTCTTGTTGATACTCCCCCTCAGATGAAGCACACACCAGTGCTTGAGGATCTGGGGTCCACATTAATTAAATGTAAGATTTGACTAACTATTGTTATTAGCTATGATTAATGAGTTAGGAGGAGTTGAATTAGTTACCAGAAGTTATGACTTTGTCTAGCTTTTGTGGATGGACAGGTTCAGTTGGCAGGTCATTTGGTGTAGCCTCTTTGTCAAGAATGTTGTGTGACCCAATGTCAGCACCAGCCCTTCATCTTTGTCTGAATGATCAGACTCAGAACTGGACATGATCAGCCATGTTTTCTTAGAAGATGAAGGGTTTGTCTTCTCTTTTCCTTTAGTATCAGAGGGCTGACTCATAGGAAATACCCTGGTGAATTTTTCTAAAGTCTTTATGTCCATTCTCTTGAGACAGTGAAGCTTTGCTCCTTTGGATGTGTTGAACTTGTCAGGGTGGGTTTGCAGGAGGTATAAGGAGATATTTCTTCCCATATTTGGTGCTTGAAGGCATTCCTTTATTCTTTGAAAGATGACCTCTCCCCAAGAGGTTTTCTTTTTCAGAATTATTCTTGTCATGAGGTCAAACATGTGTTGTGAGATTGTATCATGGGACCCTGGATTGCAAAGAATGGATTTTCCCACAATATCTGATAAAAGTTTTGCCCTTTGGTTGAAAATTTTCCTCTTTAATGTGCCAATTTTGGCATCATTGTACTCATTCCATTTTAGAGCCTTTTGCTTGTCTTTTTCAGAGATGTCATCCTCCTCACTTGGACTGCAGGATGGAAGATGTAAAGATTTTTGTATTTTTGTTGGGGTTATCTTGATTCTATCTTCTCCAATCTTTGACTTGAGGGAGTGTTTGGAGGTGTACAACTTGACATTACCAAACCATTCCAGAACTTCAGTTCTAAGAATGACACAGGGTTCAGATAGTAGAAATTCCAGGCCTTGGCCTTCTAGGAGTTGAATCACTCGCTTAATTTCTTCTGGAGCATGGGCAAACCCATTCCTTACTATCTCATATCCTTCAAGAAGATCTATAGAGATTTTGGGATCCATTGCAGTGGTGGAGGAATGCGCTGGGATGGAAGAGTAGGTGTTTCGTCTCGGAGGCTGGAAGAGAAGGGTCGTGTGCTTTTCACTAATCAGATTGGCTATTTATATGGCTTAAGACTTAGGTAAGATTAAACCTAGTAATTGGATCTGATTGCTCTTATAATTGTAAGTGTAAATGAAACTACATCATAAAGCTGAGTTCGTCGAACACAAAGCTTAGTTCGTCGAACTTAAAGCTGAGTTCGTCAAACTCAAACTGAAGTTCGTCAAACACAAAGCTGAGTTCATCTGAAACTACATCATAAAGCTGAGTTCGTCGAACACAAAGCTAAGTTCATGTGAAACTACATCATAAAGCTGAGTTTGTCTGAAACTTCATCATAAAGCTGAGTTCGTCGAACACAAAGCTGAGTTCGTCGAACTCAAACTGGAGTTCGTCGAACTGAAGACAAAATCAGCTGAACTGGCTGGAAGACAGAATTCGTCGAGCTGAGGATCAATTTCGTTGAACTGAAACACGACGATCGTCGAACCCAGGAAAGAGTTCGTCGAACTGAGACTTTTCCCAGCTGTCTAAGTGCAACCTGAAGCTCAGCTGAAACAGATTGTTCTGGTTAAGCTGATCATACTACTTTAAAATCATAGGAGATAGGATTACTTGAATGCCTAATCATGTCTCTCATAGGGTGGATGTGTTAACATTTTAAGTTATATCAAATCAAGATTGGAAGAATGAAGTGTTTTACACTATTCTACATTTTACATTCCTAGTTCAATCTTGAAGGCATTAAACTTGACCTCATCCAATGGCTTAGTGAAGATATCAGCCACTTGACTGTAAGTGGGGACAAATTCAAGGCAGATATCTTGAAATTCTACATGTTCTCTTATAAAATGATATCTTATTTCTATATGCTTAGTCCTGCTGTGAGAGACAGGATTCTAAGCAATAGAGATAGCACTGGATGAGTCACAATAAAGAGGAGAGTTACTTACCTTGAGGTTGTAGTCCTCTAGCTGGTGTTAAATCCACAATAGTTATGCACAACAGCTCCCTGCAGCAATGTTTTCAGACTCAGCAGTGGAGATAGCCACACTTGTCTGCTTTTTGCTCTTCCTAGGAATTGACAAGTGCCACTTGTGCTTTTCCTGTCTTCTTTGCAGCCTGCAAAATCTGCATCTGAAAATCCAGTTAGTTCAAAATCATTGTTCTAAGGGTACCAAAGGCCAAGATGTAGGCTGCTTTTAAGGTATCTCAAATTCCTCTTTGCAGATGAGTAGTGAGATTCCTTAGGACATGCTTGGTACCTAGCACACACACAAATAGCATACATAATAACTGGTATACTATAAGTTAAATATAACAGGGATCCAATGATGCACCTGTACATGGATTCATCAAAGGTCTTGCCCTTCTCATCCATGTCCATGGAAATGTTGGACCCCATGGGAGTTTTCAAGGTGGAAGCTGATTCCATCCCAAACTTCTTGATAAGCTACCTAGTGTACTTGGTCTGAGAAATGAATATACCTTCATCAGACTGTTTTACTTGGAGGACTAAAATGTACTTGAGCTCTCCCATACTGCTAATCTCAAACTCCTCCCGTATTAGGTTGGCAAACCTTTTGCAGAGGTTGTCATCAGTAGACCTATTATGTCATCAACATATATTTGGACTAGGAGACACTTGCCCCTTGTTTCCCTAAGAAACAATGTGCTATCTATCTTTCCCCTCAAAAACTTGTTCTTGATGAGAAAGCTAGACAATGTCTCATACCAAGCCTTGGGGGCTTGTTTAAGACCATAAAGTGCTTTCCTAAGTAAGTAAACATGACTAGAGAGGGTAGGATGTACAAAACCTGATGGTTGCTCAACATATACCTCTTTCATCAAGTCACCATTGAGGAAGGCTGATTTGACATCCATTTGATACACATTGAACCCCTTGTGGGCAGCATAGGCAAGGAATAGCCTAATTATTTCCAACCTTGCAACAGGGGCAAAGGTTTGATCAAAGTTTATCCCTTCTTCCTGTCTATACCCCTTGGCTACCAACCTTGCCTTGTTCTTTATGATGGTGCCATTTTCATCTAACTTGTTCCTATAAATCCATTTGGTACCTATGATATTGTGTCCTTGAGGTTTTTGCACCAATTTCCATACCTTTCATCTCTTGAATTGTAGAAGTTCTTCTTGCATAGCTTGAATCCAAAATGTGTCTTGGTTGGCTTCTTCAAATTTCTTGGGCTCCATTTGTGATAGGAAGCTCAAGAATAGGGCTTCATTATGAGCCCTGCTTCTGGTTAATACACCTTGATTCTGATCTCCAATTATTTGTTCTCTTGGATGATCCCTTAGATGTCTTACAGTTGTAGGCAGTCTGTTCTCATCTTGCTATGCTGTTTCTGCTGGTTCAGCAGTGTCTTCATCAGTATTGATTTCTTCCTCTTCAGGGATGGCAGCATTAGAATAAGCTTTGTTGCTGCTGGGTGTGTCTTGTATAGACATCCTTTCCAAATCCTGTTCATTTCCTGCCTAGACAGAAGATCTAGACCAGCCCTTATATATTAGGCTGGTCTTATCAAATACTACATGCATAGACTCCTCTACAACATAAGTTTTCTTGTTATACACTCTATAAGCTCTACTATGTGAGCTATAGCTAACAAGAATACCCACATTGCATTTCTCTACAAACTTTGTTAATTGAGATTTTTCATTGTTTAAAATGTAGCATTTGGAGCCAAAGATTCTAAAGTATGAAATTATAGGTTGTTTGCCTTTCAGAATCTCATATGGAGTTATTCCATGAACCTTATTGATGGAAGGTCTGTTGAGAACATGACATGCAGTATTGACTGCCTCAGCCCAGAAGTATTCTAGGAGTGAGGAGTCACTAAGCAGTGTTCTCCCAGCTTCTATCAAGGTCCTATTCCTCCTCTCAGCAACAATTCTTGTGGAGTCCTTGGGGAGGAGAACTCTTGGATGATACCATATTCTTGACAAAACCTTGTCATAGATTCAGATTGAAATTCTGTGTCATGGTCAATTCTAGTCCTGACCACATCACATTGCAAGTCATTCTGAATTGCTTTGACATGAGTTATAAAGATATTTAGAGTATCAGACTTCTTCTTTAGGAAGAATACCCATGTATATTTTAAGTGATCATCAACAATCACCAAAGTATACAACTTACCACCTAGGCTCTGAATTGGCAAAGGACCAAACAAGTCCATATGCAAGAGATAAAGACATCTTTCAGTATCTTTGGAGCCAATACTTTTAAAGGTGGCCCTTGTTTGCTTACCCATTTGGCATGCATGACAGGGACCAATTTTAATACATTTTATAATAGGACTTTTCCTAATAAGGTTTTTAAAGAATAGTCTATATATTGTCTTGTAGTTAATGTGTGCAAGTCTCATATGCCATTGGACACAAAGGGACTCATTCTCAATAGCTACAAGACAAACAGATGTAAGAGAATTACTGCATATAAAGTCTAAGCAATAAAATTTCCACTCATAGTGCCTGAGAGAATGGTCACTAAGTCATTAGACTTTTTAATCAAGCACTTGTCATTGTGGAATTCAATGACAAATCCTAGATCACATAGTTGACTTATGCTTATTAGGTTGTGTTGCAACCCTTCAACATAAGCTACCTTGTAATTGAGACTATGCCATTGGAGATCATACCATATCCTTTGGTGATTCTCTTTTCTGACCCCCCCCCCCCCCCCCCCCCAAAGATAACTTTGGGTACATTCTTCACATACTTGTAGTCCTGTAGAAGATTTTGTGTTCCTGTCATGTGCCTTGAGCACCCACTATCCAAGTACCAAATTTGGTTGAGGCTGGTACTTGAACTATCCTGCAAGAAGGAGTTTAGTTATCCTTAGGAGCCCAAATAGCTTTGGGTCCTAGGTACTTGTTAGCATGATGAAATGACCTTACACTAGCTGCACCCTTTAAAGGAAGGCTCATCTTTGCACATGGCACATTTGGATTGGGCCAACAGTCTATGGCAAAGTGTCCTACTTTCCAACAGCACCAACATTCATGAATTGTGTATCTCCTCTTCTGAACATTTCTTGAGGGGTGTGCAGCACAGTCCACATGTTCAGGAGGAGAGACAGCAGCTTTTCTCTAGTTTCTTTCAGCAATAATTTTGCTGAAAGTCAATCTGTGGACAGTCTTAGTGGTCTTTGTATTAATGGCATCAGCTTGCTTTGTCTTTTGGGCAATGCAAGTTTTGATGGCATTAGAAATTGAGCAATTAGACATGTCCACTGAATTGACAGCAGTCATGTTCTTGGCTGAATCAACCTTAGAAGGGCTTGCTTTCTTATTCTTGAATGAAGGGGCTGATGTACCAAATACAAATGGTCCAAGTTTGGCCATTTGAATTTCCTCATGGGGAGCCTTCATAGCACTCAATCCCATTCCCTTTCCTCCACTATGGGAAGGAGTGTTTTCCTTCCTATAGGTACTTCCATTCTTCCAGTGACCATACATGCTTTAATGTTCATACCTGTTGGAAGGGAGTAATACCTTTTGAAAGGTGGTTTGAAGCTTAGCCTTACCCCTGCTCTTTTCTCCACTCCCTTCTCCTGCTTCCATTTTATTGAATCATAGTCCTCTCCTATTGGATTGAGAAAAGAAGGAGTCAATAATAGGGAGCACAGATTTTGGCTTGGAGAATTAAGCCACTAGGCTTCTTTCTTTCTTTCACAAGCTTCTCCTCAAGATCCTTGATGACCTTGTTATTCAGGGATATGGTGCTCAGATGAGTGATAGTTATCCCCTTTAGATGGCTAATTTCCCTATACATCTGACTCATCTTGGTAGAAGATTCAATGCATTCTTGTTTTTCCATCTTAAGGGAATCAATCTCTTGGGCTTGCCTCTTGTCTAGCTTTTTGCTCCTTTTCAGAGCTTCCAAGAGAGCATCATACTTGTCAATCAATTGATTGACATCTACTTCAGCTTCTGAATCACTTCCACCAATTGATGAAGGTGCTCCAAATTCTGGGCCAGTCTCATAATCAGAAGAGTATATGGAATGAATTAATACCTGTTCATTTTCAGAGATGTTTTGACTGTCCTCCTCATCAGTGATGGCCATGAGGCCTAGCTGAACATTGTCCTCTTCATCCTCCTCTATATCACTGTCTGAAAGTGATAGAGGGGCCCTGACTCCAACCTTGGAAGTAGGATAATCTTCATCCTCTTCTGTTGCAAAGAGCCCTATGTAGGCCTCTTCTTCATTCTATGAATCTGAAGTTGAGGATTCAGATTCACTCCAGCTTTTTCCTTTCTTTGGTAGGAAGGATTATTCACCCTTCCTATCCTTTTGGTGATGATGCTTCTTATCACTCTTCTCATTTCTTTTGGCTGGACAGTCAGCTATGACATGTCCAGGTTTGCTGCAGCAATAGCAAATTATGTTATATGAAACATGTTTACTAGATTTGGAATCATACATGTCACGCTTTGGGTGTTGTCTTTCAGATTTCCTGTGGTCTTTCTTGGAGTGTGATGAGGAGGAGGGCTTGTTCTTCCATTGCTTCCTCCGCATCATCTTCTTGAACTGCCTTGAGAAGGCAGCAAACTCTTCATCGAAAGAAAAGAGCTATCTGAGGTGCTGATTTCAGATTTTTCAGATTCAGCACCTCTTCTTGGAGGAGACACCATCCTGCCCTTGCTTTTCTTGGAGCTGTCAACTTTGAGAGCTACAGATTTCTCCCTTGCCTGATCCCTTGTTGATGTGTCCTCTTCCTTTCTTGCACACAGCTGCATCTTATAAGAGAGCAGCTTTCCAAATAGTGTATGAGTGGGGGTTTCACCAAGACTAGCCACTTCCCTGATAGCACAGATTTTTGTGTCCCAATAATTGGTTGGAGATCTAAGGAACTTATCATTCAGCTCAAAATCAGTGAACACTCTCTTATAGGTTCTCAGCTCATTGACTATTCTGATGAACCTCAAATTGCACATAGAGATGCTCTCCTGGATGAGTTGCCTGAAGGCTTCATACTCTTGGTTAAGGAGTGACTTTCTATCTTCCCTCACTTCAGCTATCCCTTCTATATATACTACTAATGTGTCCCACATTTCCTTGGCAACAGTGCAGTGTACTAAGTTTTGAAATGTGGAATCATCAATAGCATTAACTATGATGTTCTGGGCTCTTTTGTCCATTGTGAACAATGCAATTTCATCCTTGGTGAGGTCATTGAAGGTCTTGGTCACTCATCTTGTTGGATCTATGGTGGAGGCAGTTTGAAAGGTGAAAGGCCCTTGCTTTACAGTTATGTAGATCCTTGGATCAGATGCTTCCATAAACAATCTAACCCTTTGCTTCCATATGCCAAAGTTTTCTTTGTTGCATATGGGCAACTTCATGGATCACATCTCCATCTGCAATCCAGAGGAAGCCTTTGCATTGATAAGACTATTGCTTTATAGGATCTGGTCAGACAGTTATGTCCTTCTTGACCAACCTACCTCTGATACCACTTGATAGTTTATATAGGATGTAGTCTTAAACACCTAGAGGGGGGAATAGGTTTCTTTTATTTTAGGCTTAGTGTTTTCTGAATTTAGGTTAGCAAATTATCAAGCACAGAAAGCACAAAGATATTTTTAAAGGTTCATCAAGACAGGGTGTCTTGAGTAGTCCTCTTTTCCCCTTCACCTTTCTAACAATGAGTTAGACAAGGCCAACTTCTCCAAACTCAGCTCCAAGAGCCTACAGCATAGATCCTACAGGATCTCTCAGGTTTTCCCAAACCCTACCTCAGGCACAGCAGCCCTACCTCAGAGGAATCCACCTCCTACAACTCAAACCACCTCCTGGTCCAACCTCAAGCTGACCTCTCATCTCTATAACTTAGGCCAATCAGCCTTACACACTCAGGTAATTAAGCCCTACACACTCAGGCAATAAACCCCTACAGTATCAGAACCCAAAGGCTCCTACAAATGATATAATAAGGATTACAGATTGAAGGAAGAAGAGATCAAGTCGTGTTCTTCTTCTTCTTAACAGTTGTTGTTGCAGATTTGAACCAGGGAGGAGAAGTGCAGCTCCAACTTGATTCCTCTTGATCAGCCCTTTAGATGATGGACTTGATCTACTTGCCCTATCTTGAGATGAATCAAGATAAGCAATCTCTTTTCTCCTTGCAGCCTTGTGTGAACTCAGTTCTTGGCTGCCGACAATGGAACAGTTTTATTCTTGAGTTTGTGTGCTGGAAAGAAGATCAATAGAAAGGGGTTGTTTGCTCAACCCTAACTTATTCCTTTTATACACCACTGACCCTAAACGGCTCTTAGCTGTCCTCCTGCCAGGTATGGGAGTGATTGGTGGACCCCAATATGCATTTCTGCAGCTTGCGCCAAAAGCAGAACCCGCCAGGTCACTTTTGAATCTGTCTCAGCAGTTGGGTTGAGATGGTCAGCCATCTCAGCAGTTGCTTTTGTCCCGTCTAAGCGGATCCGCTGAGATAGACAGTTGTCTCAGCGGTTTTCTTCTATCTGCAGCTCAGCTTTCCCAGACACCTTCTCAGCTTCTCCTGGTCTTGTCTCAGCGGTTCATCTGAGACAGAGAGCTCGTCTCAGCTGATCATACATTACACCATGGTGTGCCCTAGTCATGCATACTTATGAGATAAATAGGGTTTATCAAATACAACTTATACTTAGCATTGAGTGTGGGGTCTCTTCAAATCAAGGGAACATTGAGGGTCATTTTCCCAACAACCATTTTTCAAGAAGTATTCACAAAGAAGGATCAAATCAAATAACCCTTGCAATCATCACTATCATAAGCAAGGGTTCATCATTTCAGATACTGTGAAAGACTGAAGCAACATAAGTGATTCTGAATAATTCTGAACACACAGAATTCAATCTTCTTATTCTTCCTTTCTTCTTACTTTTTCCTTCAACTGTACAGATTTTTATTAATCCCTCTTCCAAGGAATTCAGTGGTTCTAAGAGTCTCCTTATCAAAAGACTCAGTGGTTCTAAGAGTCTCTTTATCAAAAGACTCAGGCACAGGTTGTGCAATCCTACCAGAGAGGTAAAAGAGAGGACTACCCACATTTTGGGGAACCTCTAATAAATTCATGTGTCTTTGTGTGTGATTTTCTGTGCTGTCCATGCCTTAGTTTTTCTACTTTTTATTTTCAGCAAACTGTATTTAATTTATTCTGTCTTTGTTTTTTGCTGATTGCATAATACCTTAGTATTTTTATTGTGTGTGCACTATTATGGTAGAAAATCATTTAAACTCTATTCACCCCCTCTAAAGAATACTCAGAGGCACACTATGCACTTTCAATTGGTATCAGAGGGAGGTTTATCATTACAAGGTTAACACCTTGATCAAAAGATCTCCTGCTCTCATTTCTTTATTATAAATCAGTTCAAAACTATTTTTAAAAGAAAATGAGTTTTGAGGATTATGCATCTACAAGACATCCAGTGTGTAACCTTAATAATTTAACATTATGGAAGGCCAGAATAAAGCTGTATATGAATTCTATTGATGAAGGTATCTTTGATGTTATAACTTCAGGTCCCCCAGCTCCAGTCAAAGAAAGTGTCAGTGGATATTCCACACTTGTAGCTGTCCCAAGGAATGAGAGGACAGAGGCTGAGATGAAGCAGAAGGCACGTGATGCCAAGGTAATGAACATTCTGGTTTCAACAATGTCATAGGACATTTTCCAGAAAGTAGCTGACTGCCAATCAGCAAATGAGATCTTGGAATCTCTTTCCAGAATGGTAGAGGGAGTTCTAATGAAAGAAAGGACAGAAAGTCCCTTCTTATATCCCAATATGAGAACTTTCAAAAGAAAGCTGAGGAAAGTGTTGCTGAAATGTCAGATAGATTCAGCATCATTATCAATGAACTGTAGAGTCTGGACAAGGAGATATCCTTGACAGAGATAAATGATAGGATTCTCATGTGCTTCCCTAGCTCAAGGGATTCAAGGATCTGGGCGATCAGAGAGTCCAGATGCCACAGAGAGAACTCAACTGATGCTTTGCTAGGAAAGATCAAATCATAAGAGATACTACTGAAGAGCAGAGCTGAATCAGAGGCAAAGGAGACAACCTCAACTCCCATCCAAAAGTAACTTACTTTGAAGGTTGCTGAAGGAGAGCCCTCCACTCCTGAAGATGAAATGTTTAGCCTCCTCGCATGGAGATTTAGAAAATGGGTTAAGAAAGAAGACTCAAGAAGAATAGAAATGAGCTCAAGGCCAAGATTTGATAAAACTCCAAAGAAGGATGTTATTTGCTTCTCCTACAACAAACTATGGCACATTGCCCCTGATTGCCCACGGGAACAAAGGGACAGGAGCAGCAATAATGATGAGCAGAAAAAGATGTCTTTCAGGAGGAAAGACAAGAAGAAAGCCAAAGGTTTCATTGTTGAAACCTGGAGTGACTCTAAAGTAGAGTCAAGTTCCACTTCATCATAGAGTGATGAAGAAAAAGATGCAGAAGCAACATGCATGATGGCATTGAGGATATCATTAGATTATGAAGAAGAACTGGTATCCCTGTTTGATGATTTTGATTTTAATTCTGATGATTTTAAAACCTGCTTTAAAGATTTTTGTAATGATTTTCTCAAAATTCAAAAAGTGTTAGAAGAAGATAGGGAAGAATTAGAAAATCTTAAGAAAGACTAATTATAATTAACAAATAATGACTTGAGAAATGAAATTCATGAAAAAGAAATAGAATTAATAGATATACGAAATGAAAATCTAAAATTAAAAGAAGAGCTAACAAAGTCAAAAGCTTTGAGGACTCTCTCAATGGGAGGAGTCAAAAGCTCAAAAATATCACACAAAATCTCTCCATCAGATTTAAACACCTAGGTCTAGGAGCAGACCCTTGCACAAGCACTGAAGCTACTAGTAGACCAGCCTGGAAAAATCCAGTTAGATTCATTAGACCAAGTGATTATCAAACAAGTGAGTGGAGTGCAATAACTAAGGATCAGGATACTAATAATCCAGATAAACTAACTGCATTTAATAGAGAAAAAACAACCAATAAGAAGATATATGCAGGCAAGAGTAATTCAGAGAAAGTAACCAACAACAATCAAAAGGGTAAAGCCAAAGGTAGAATATTTAGACACTCAGCTGATTTATTAGATGTAGATACATTTTATACACATTTCAATTACCAACATAATAAATCAAGGTTTGATAAACTCATTCTCTGCCATCCAAAAGGATATTATGAAAGACCCTTCTACTCTTTCATTGAACCTTAAAATGGTAAAAGCAAAGGGCCCAAGGTAACCTGGGTTCCTTCTAATGTTTGAGCTAGTTGGGCAGGAGTAGGTAAGATCCCTCCTAGGAGATAATGGAAGGGGAAGGAAGAGCTATGGTAACAAAGACCCAAATCCAACAAGGGAGTAAATTGTACTTTGAATCTACATCTTATATTCTTTAGTTTATAAAAATAATAGTATAAATACTATTTTCAATAAAAGCAATGCTGGGAAAAACAACAAGAACTTTCAAAGAAAATAGAACTATTTATTCATAGTTGCGTCGAATAGAATTTGACGTTCCATCTAATTCTACTCGACGCTTGCTCCGAAAACAAAATGCCATTGATAATTCAGACTTGCGTCGAATAGAAGTCGACGAATTGTCTAATTCTATTCGATGCTAGCTTCGAGAGCCGTCGAAATCACATAATTCGAATAGCATTCGATGCAACGTCGACTTCATATCGACGGATACGTCGAATAAATAGTCACTCGACAAATTCAAAGATGCGTCGAGTTTTAATCGACGCAACATCGACATGACAACGCGCGCAGTTTTACATCTAGAAGCTGCTTCGACACATTTTGGCACGTTGTCTATTAATCTTTTCGACGGTGCTTCAGATAAAACCGTAAGTAGCGACGAATCATCTTCTTTTAAGGAAGATTGGTGTCAAATTCATTACGCTTTCGAATTCTCACTCTCCTGCTCTCGTGCTCTTCCTCTCCCCAACTCTCTCGCATCTTTCTCTCATCTCATCTCTCTCTCTCTCTCTCTCTCTCTCTCTCTCTCTCTCTCTCTCTTTCTCTCTCTCTCTCTCGTGTCTCTTTTTGCAGGTACATAAGATTCAATGACTCCACCAAAGATAAATTCTGGTCTTGACATAGATATTGACTCATTCAGTGTTGTTGCTGAAAGCTTCAAAGCCATTCTTGGCTTATTCCACACTGCTGGGCTAACAAAGTTGATCTCCACAAGGTGCAAGATTTTGCATATTGAAATAACAGAGCTAAATGATAGTTTCCACATAGGAGATGATGGCTCCATAAATGGAAGAATATATGAAATTGATATCATCATTACAAAGGAAATACTATCTCACACCTATGATCTAACAACAGGTGATGAGTCTGATGAGTTAACAGAGGAAGAGACAGGAAAGGCATTACAGATAAATACAATTCAAGAAGGAGAAGGCCATCAATCTAAAGAAGATTAATCTTGGAGAAGAATACAGATTTCTTGCTGATATAGTGGGGAAGGTGCTCCTCTGCAAAATCTTTGCTCATGATGTTATCCCGAAGTAGCAGCTGCGCATCATGGGAGTTCTAGTTATTAATAAGAAGATAGATGGGGGAAGATGTCTCATGAAGTTGATTGGGCACAAATATTCACACAAAGAGAATGCCTATATGAGGATCATGAGCCAGGTGCTATTTCACCATTATCCAATGGTGTGCAAGTACAAAGGAGTGCCCATTCCTCCAGGAAAAGGATAAATATAGGGATATTCTCCAAGTGGATCAGGCAGATCCTAAAGCCTGTTCAATCAGCACCTTCACCTCCTCCTTCTCCACCTCCACAAAATACAGAGCCAAGTCTACCAGATCCCCCCAAAGGATAACTCTCAAGTCAATAGGATACTGTTCCAGATGCTGAACTAACCGAGTTCAACCACACAAGTCCATCAATCCCTGCCACAGATCCTGCAACTCCGGTTCCTTTACTGCCTCAGCAACAACCATCCACCATCTTCACAGACAATCAGTCTGCTCCCCCACAACCATACCATATCTCTTTATAGGTGTAACAATCCCTCTCCCCTGTTCACCAAGATCTTCAAGATTTCAATGAGAACCTCACTTAAATCCCTACAACAATTTTATCCACACCTCCACTTTCCTCTACCTCCCATTCAACACCTCCATTTGATATTGAGCAAGCAATCTCCAAAGCTGTTAGGATGGCCTCAAGCACATTTGCTGACCTGCTGTCCACTCAAGATAGAAGGTTCAGTAAAAAGTACTCACAGATGGAGAGTGAAATGCTTGATTCAAAAGGGTCTCTCTTGGCTCTAAAAGCTTTTGTGTCCTCCTCCTTGGTAACAAAGGATTTCTTAACCTCCCTTATTAGTAAGGTCCAGAAGGGGGAGAAGATTCAGGAAGAGGAAAGGCCTAATCCATAAAAGAAGGCCAGGATAAGGACAAGGATGATGAATTTCTTGATCAAGATGCACTGACTATATTCGAAATAGTAGGGCCAAAAACTCCGGATGCAAATATCCAGGGGGAGTCTCCTACAAGCCCTCAAGATAAACCTGTACAAAATCAAAGGGACATTCTTATAATAACTCAAGAAACTATTGAAGAATTGCCTGCAGTAAACCAGGGGGAGCTTCCATCAATTCAGGGGGAGCTACTAGAAGATGAGCAACTGTTAGATGATGTATCAAAGATTGCTAAGGAGGCTGCCCAAAATGTTGAACAAGATGCAAAATCTCAGGGGGAGCCTCCGAAGAAAATAAAGTTAATGAAGAAGCTAATAAGAATCTTGAAGAAGAGAATGAACCTCTTGCATTTGCTGCAAGGAAGGTAATACCAAAAGTATTCTCAAGGAAAAGTAAAACTCGTGAGAAGGAACATTGAAGCTCAGGTATTCTGTCATTATGAATGCTTTATATTGAACTATCTTGAGCAAAGAGCTATGTTGAACAATATAAATACTTGACATGCATGAAATGGTTTGTGATTTCATTCTATCATATTTTATTGTCTATGTATGTCTTGTTTGTATTTGTGTTTATGTCAAAGTATGTGTAAAATCACTTTAAACAATCTGTAAAATTTATTAAGATAAATAGGGGGAGATTGTTAGGAAAAACTCTTTTTGATTTAACTTAACAAATTATCTATAGGTGATTTTACCTCTTAGGTTATATTACCCAAATTGTATAGGGTTGGGAATCTTGACCATATGATTCCTGATTTGAAGAAGTCACCAAGTCAAGAAAATTTCACTTTGTATTTGATCACTTCTCAAGCTCATAATCTCAGGAAGATAAAGGAATGTTAAAGGAATGTCGTCGAGAAGAATAGGAGATGTCGTTGACAAAGTATGCTTGTCGTCATGATGATGAGCAAAGCAAACTCTGAGACTTGGCGAGTTCGTCGAACGAAGAATGAAGTTTGTCGAACGCAGAATTAAGTTCGTCGAACGCAAAGACAGGACAGAAGCAAGCGCTGAGACCCTGCGAGTTTGTCGAAGGCAGAATGCAGTTCGTCGAACGCAGAATGAAGTTCGTCAAAAGCAGAATGTTGTTCGTCAATCGCAGAATGAAGATCGTCGAATGCAGAGAAGACATGAGATATCAAAGGAAGGAATGTCGTCGAAAAGATGCAGTATCATCGACATCAACAAAGTAGGCTTGTCGTTGAGAAGAACAAACATAATCGTAAAGAAGGCATGACTTCGAGAAGACTGAAGAAGGACAGCTGAAGACAAGCAGTTGCTACAGCATAGTCTGTCGACTTGATATCGCTCATGTCGTCGAAAGAACAAAGTGATCACGACGACTCAGTCAGACATAGCATATCGTTGTATATGCAGACACGCCAGGATATCTCGTATTGTCGAGATATCAATGTCAGAGGTAGAAGCTAGAAGACTTGAAGATCCACCAAGGTCTAAGGCATCGACAAAGTCCTGTCATCGATATATTTTCCATATCGTCGTAACAATGGAAATATCGTCGAGATGAAATTCAAATGTTGCGGACGCGCTGTCAGCATTTAATGTCGTCACCTGATTATCCAATCAGCGCGTGCTCTTAAGGAATGGGCGTCTGACATTAAAGGACATTATATGTAACCGTTAAGCAGCTCATTAGTCCTATATAAAAGGGAACAGTGATGCCCTAAAAAAAGCTAATCTTCGAAAGGGAGACAAGAACAAAAAAGAATCTCGTTGTTGCTTCTCAATACAACAGTACATTCTGCGGAGAAGAAGAAGAACAAGTAGAGAACAAGATTCAAGCGTTCTCAGAAGAATCAGTCATCTCCATCGATGGATAAGAAGTCATTCCTTATCATGCTAAGAGAAGAGATTGAAGAAGAACTGTGCTTTCAAGATCTCAATCAGAAACATCTTCTTCAACCTCAAGAAGCCGATCTCCATCAGGCTAAGTTGCAGATCTTCATCAGGCAGAAGAAAAAGTTTTGATTACTATAAAACCTTTATTGTTATAAGGCTTGATGGCCTTTTTGTCTAGCTTGAGGGATGGAGAGCTATGAGGCTTGAGGGCCAGGGCAATGGAGTTGCGGGTCTGAGATTGTCAAGCTTGAGGGCTTGAGACCTGTGAGGCTTGCGAGCCAGGGCAGAGGCTAAACTTGCGGGTCTGAGCTAGGTAGGGATTGAGGGCTTGAGACCTGTGAGGCTTGTGGGCCAGGGCAGAGGCTAGACTTGTGGGTCTGAGCTAGGTAGGGCTTGAGGGCCTGATTGTCAAGCTTGCGGGCTCGGGTGTAGTAGGGGCGTGCGGGCTTATGCTGTAGGACTTGCGGGTCCGTGTTGTAAGGCTTGAGGGCCTAAAGATTTGGTGGAGTTTGCCGAGACTAGCACACTGCTAGGTAGGCGCAGAGGGAAAGAGGACTACTCAAGACACCCTGTCTTGAGGAACCTCTATAAATTCTTGCGTGTTTTCTGTGTTGTGCTTTATACTTTATAGATCTATTAATCAGAAATCAAGAACACCTAAAGGGGATAAAATAATTTGTAAAACCTATTCACCCCCCCCCCCCCCCCCCCCCCTCTAGGTGATAAGTTGACACCCAATGAACATCAAGTGGTATCAAAGCGAGGTTGTTCAAAGAAAAGCTTAACAGCTTGAACAGATCTGCCCTTGGGTGTCCATTCGTCACAGTTATGGAATCAAGGATAGCTGCTTGCTCTAGGGTGAACTTTGCCCTTTGGAAAGTAAGAGCAAGAATATACATGGAGGCAATGGATCCTAGAATGTTCTTAATTGTTCAAGAAGGACCCTCCATGACTATGATAGAAGATGAGATTCTTCTAACCAGCTTGGACAAAGAAGCCAGAAGTATTCTAGCTTGTACAGTAGATCTGCCAACACTCCAGAAGCTGAGTCATTGCACTTCAGCAAAGGACATGTGGGACTCCCTAGAAGTCCTCATGGATGGATCAGAGGAAGATTTTCAAGATGAAATCCCTCATGAAGAGGTATGCATCAGAGCACCCCTGACTACTTCAGACAGTGAATCAGAAGATGAAGAATGCGCTGTAGTAAGAAGAAGAATAAGAGAACCCTTGACTCTCATAGACTGTGATTCTGAGGAAGAGGAGGTCTGTGGGCTGATGGATCTATCAGATGAAGAAAGTCATGATGAATCACATCATGATCAGGTATGCACCACTTACACACCTTTACTAGCGGCTTCATTTAAGAAGACCAAGAGTGCATCAGGTGATTGTTCATCTTCTGAAGATGATGCAGAAGACTGCTCATCTTGCAATAATAAGAACCATGCTGATCTAATAGAGCAGTTTGGTGATCTCTTGGGAGCTCAGAGAAAAAGAAAAAGGCTTGTTAAGAAGCAAGCTAGGGAGCTTGAATCACTCAGACCTTTTAAGGCTGAGTTAGATGGGGAAATGGGTATGTTCCCCAATGTGGGCACCAACTCCTATGAGCTCAAGAAAATTATAGACAAGCTTTATGAAGAAAGAAGCCAAAGGGAAGAGCTTATCAAGAAACTTGAGAATGACCTTCTTAAGGAAAGAAGCTTGGTAGCTCAATTCTCTAAGCCCAAAACTGTACTGCCCATCATTGACACCTTCTCCTCCTATGTAAATAGGAGGGGATTGGGTTTCAATGAAGGGGCAATAGATGATGGGAATGGAGAAAGGAGTAAAACTAAAGCAGAGCCTCATACCACCTTTCAGAAGGTAGTGCTTCCCTCAAATAGGTATGATCAGGACAGTATCCATGGTCACTGGATGAAAGGAAGCTCCATTAGTCTTGGAAATGCTCCTGACTATGGGAAGAGAGAGGGAATGGGGATGAGTGCATTAAAGGCTCCCCGTAAGGAAATCCAAATGGCCCATCATGGACCATTTGTGTTTGGTGCCCCAGCCCCCACTTTCAAGGATAAAGGAGGAACATCTTCCCAATCTCTTACAGATAAGAAGCAGACTGGTAGCCCAAGTATAATCAATTCTCAATTGATCATATTTGATGCCATCAACACCATGTCAGCTACCAAGCTGACATCTGTTGCTGACAAACAGATAAAGTCAAGAAGAAACCATTATACTAGAGCAGCTAGTCAACTCTTGGCTGAGAGAGATATGAAGAATGTTGTTGCCTTCTCTATTGAACATGCTTCAAAAATTGTTCAGAAAAGAAGGTACAACATCTATGAATGTTGGTGTTGTGGCAAAGTGGGACACTTTTCCATTGACTGTTGGCACAACCCTAGTGTGCCTAGTGCAAAGGAGAGACCTTCTGGAAGGGATGAGGAGAGTGGAAGAATTCCTTATTATGCTAACAAGAACCTAGGACCCAAGTCACCTTGGGTTCCTAAGAATTATTAAATCTGTCTTGCAAGGTAGTCCATTTAGCCAATCAAAAGCAAATAAGGCTAATGGACAATAAGTGCTCCAGGCTCAACTCTGGACTAAGAGTAAAGATAAGTGGACATCCCATCAAGGGGGAGCTACTAGCTCAAAAAGACTTAAAAGCTAAGGTGAAGTTCTGAAATCCTTCTGGATCAAGCAAAACATGGCGCTAAAGAAGGAAGGATTCCTCTTTGAAGGAAGTGCTAAAACTGAGGGGGAAAATAACCGTGAGCTCCCTGCTCTAGTGGAAGAAGTGATCAATAAGATCATAGGGGCTATGGATGCTGAACCAGCAATCCAAGAGGACTCAAGTGCACCTATGGTGAGGAAGAGGGGTCGGCTCTGAGATTTTGGCCGGCCAAGAGAGCCCTCCAAAGGTGCCTTAGCTCAGCCTTTGGCTTGGGAGGGGAAGAGTTAGTTAGTCTTCCGGGTGTGCGGTGGGACCTCCACGCTGAGACCTTGGACATGTACTTTGAGTTCCTAGTCTTGTGTCTAGATCGTTTACTTTAGCGTAGTTAGTGTGCGGTCACCCCTTTTTTGGGACCCCGAACTCCATAGAGACCGAGAAATCGGTTTCAACACTTGTGATAGGAAACAAGTGTGCATCTAATTTTGGTGTAGTTGATGCCTTGTTTGAACACCTGCTGAAATATCACCAATGACTTGGGATATTGGATGATCTCTAACTATGATGTGGTCAACAGTTGGAGTTGGTTCTGCAATTGTATCCACTTGGGGAATTTGTTCAGCTGTCACTTGATTTAAACTGGCAGCAAGATCTGGATGATCTTCTTCTTCACTGTCTTCAAGATTTTGAGTTGATAGAAGTAGTGATTCTTCTTTCTGTAGATCTAGTCCATTGAGCTCTTCACATAGAGCTGGTGCCTGCAAAGTATTTTTGGTAGAGGTGGTATTCCTCTCCTCAATAAACATGTTAGTCTCATCAAAAGATACATGCATGGACTCTTCTATCTTATGAGTAGATTTGTTGTAAACTGTGTATGCCTTACTAGAAAGAGAATATCCAAGGAAAATGCCTTCAGCAGCTTTTTCTTCAAACTTCCTGAGATACTTCTTATCATTGATGTGCACATAGCATTTACAGCCAAATATCTTAAAATAGTTAACCTTAGGCTTTTTATTCTTATGTAATTCATAGGGAGTTTTGCCCTTAAGTTTATGTATCAGGCTTCTGTTCAACACATAATTTGTTATGTTCACTACCTCTGCCCAAAAAGAGAGTGGCGAGTTTGCATCAGCAAGTAATGTAGTTATCGATTCAATAAGGGTTCTATTTTTCCTTTCAGCTACCCCTTTTTGTTGAGGAGTTCTAGTTGCAGAGAAACATTGCCTGATCCCTTCTTTTCCACAGAATTCTATGATCAAAAGAGATTCAAACTCAGTTCCATGATCACATCTGATCAATGCAACTAGAGTAGAGAACTCAATCTTGATGGACCTGAGAAAGTCTGTCAGAACACTGAAGGTGTCAGACTTGTTCATAAGAAAGAACACCCAAGTGAATCTTGAGAAGTCATCTACAATAACTAGAGAGTAATGCTTCCCTCTTAGACTTTGTATAGCAGTAGGTCCAAAAAGGTCTAAATGCAGTAAATACAAAATCCTAGGTGAATCACTCTTGGATAAAGATTTAAAACTTCTTCTAGTTTGCTTACCTAATTGACAAGTCCTGCAGAGTCCTTCCTTCTTGTATGAACCAGAAGGCAGCCCTCTAAAAAGATTGTCCTTAGAAAGCTTAAAGATAGTTCTAAGGTTAATATGTCCAAGCCTTTTATGCCATAATTCATTTGTTTTACTTATTGAATTGAATAAGCAAATATCAGAATTGGCAGAGTCAAAATTGACTAAATAAATATTTCCATGTCTAATACCAGATAACACATTAATGTTTTTATTATTGGTAATAAGACATAAGAAATGATTGAAAGTTACCTGATAACCTTCATCATATAACTGGCTTATATTGATGAGGTTATGCTTCAGACACTTGACATAAGCTACCTCCTTGATGGTAACTGCTCCAACCTTGATCTGACCATATCCTTTGGTTTGTCCACAGTTGGAGTCTCCAATGATCACCTTGGGTCAAAGCTTTTCCTTGTAGTTGTTCAGGTTGGCCTTATTTCCTGTCATGTGTTTTGAACAGCCACTATCCAAATACCATTGTTCATTCTTGCTTGGATAGCTGTGTACCTGCAAAACAGAAAAATAAACTAGTTGTTTTTGACCCAGACTACCTTGGGTCTTATTGTATTACCACAAAAATCTGAAATAAAAGACATTTCATGTTGGTCCGGATGATATCTCCTTGGAGTTATTATCCATTTAGTGAAAGGATTGAAAGTATGTGAAGAATAAGAATTGTTCAGATTTTCTGTATAATTTCCGTTTGACGAACTGGGCTGAGTTCGTCGATCGTCGTTCGACAAATTGGCATGCTTTCATCGAGCGCCGTTCGAATAATGAATATACAGATATTCTGGCATCAGAGTTCGTCGAGCTCCATTCGACGAAGTGAATTCATTTCGTCGAGCTCCGTTCGACAAATTTTGCTTAATTCCTTTATTCTTGACAGCCATACTTGAAATGTTTTTCTTTACATCTACAACCTCTTTGCTCTTAGCAGAAATGAATTTTATAGGTGTAGACATTATGTTCTTCTTAATCAGAGGTGGCTCACTTGATGATGCACCCAAGCCTAGTTTGCCACTTAATCTGGCATTTACTGTGCTTGTAATGTCCATCAGTTTGATGCTTCTCCCATTTAGGGATTCTTCAAATCTTAGCCTCAGATAGTTTATTCTCAATGAGAATAATATGTTCTCTGGAGGCAGCCAATTCTTTCTTAAGAATAGCATTATCTTCACTTAATTTATCCATTTCAGCTAGCTTATTTCTGAGGGAGATTATTTTCTTCTCAGATTTAATTAAGTCTAAGGAAAGAACTTTGAATTCATCTTTGAATTCAATTGAATTGAAATCAAAATTAGATATTACCTGATCAGCATCATTGTCAGCTTCTAATTCTGATTCTTCTTCATCTGAGTTGTTTGCTGAGGCATTGATAGCCATCATACAGAAGCTTCTTTCTTCTTCATTATCTTCATCATCAGAAGAGCTGGATGAAGATGCATTCTCTGACTCATTGCTTGAGTCATAAATGGCCATCAGGCATTGGTCATTCTCCTTTAATTCTTCTTCATCATCAGAAGAACTAGATGAAGATTCTGACTCAGTTTCACTCCAGGTTTCTGCTACAAATCCTCTTCCCTTGTGTTTGTGCTTGTGGGAAGAAGACTTGTTGGAGTGTCTTTTATCTTCCTTTTCTTTTCTCTTTTCCTTCTTCTGATTTTCTGGACATTCTGGTAGAATATGTCCAGGTTTCCTGCAGCCATAACAAATAATTTCCTTAGGATTTGATTTTTCATACCTTGGCTTTTCTCTTGATCTGGAGTCCTTCTTTCTGAAGTTCTTCTTAGCCATCTTGTAGAACCTTTTGGCTAGAAGGCTCATGAACTCCTCATCTCTTGGAGCCTTTTCTTCCTCTTCAGCTTGAAAAGTTATGCCTCTCTCCTTCTTGGATGCTAGAGATGAAGTAGATTGCTCAGCTTCCCTTGATTTGATGAGCTGCTCATAGGATTTGAGTTTGCCTAACAAGCTCTCAGTTGAGATCTCATTAAGGCTTCTGGATTCCATGATTGGCCAGATCCTAGAGTCCCATGTGCTGGGGAAGCACATTAGGATCTTATCATTGATCTCAGTGATGGAGATCACTTTGTCCAAGGTCTTCAGCTCATTGATTATGAGGCTGAGCCTGTTATACATATCAGCCACTGTCTCAGATTCTCCTTTTTTGAAATTCTCAAACTGAGAAATAAGCTGGGATCTTCTGTCCTTTCTTTCATCAGCTGATCCTTCAACCATATTGTTGAGTGAGATCCAGATTTCGCTTGCTGAGGTGCATTCCACCACTCTTTGGAAAATGTCATCAGACATTGTTTGTGCCAAAATATTCATAGCTTTGGCATCAGCACTTCTTTGCTTCTTTTGTGCCTCTGTCCACTCAGGCGGTGGAACAACATTGTTGTTAGTTGTGGTTTAAGCACTTGTTGCTGCTGTAGGTGTTGGAGGCCCTGTCAAAATAACATTAAAGATTTCATCATCAATAGAATTCATGTACAATCTAATCCTTGCCTTCCATAGTGCAAACTTACTGAGATTGCACATAGGAGGTCTTGTGCTAGAATTTTCTTTGTTCTGTGCCATGAGTTCTTAGAAAAAGAAACTCTAAATTAAATTTAAGATCTAATTGATCTTTATGATTCAGGTGTTAGCCTGTAAAGAATCAAGTACCCTCTGATACCAATTGAAAGTCATTTGAATATCAGTTGAAAGTGAGTTGATATAATCAACCACGCACTGATACCAATTGAAAGTGAGGTTAGATCTTAGATTTACTCTAGAGGGGGGTGAATAGAGTATTAAAAACTTTTCACTTAATTTATAGCAGATTTAAAATAGTGTTATATATATGTGTATAGCAGAGTGATTTATAAAAAACTAAATAAAGAAAACAAATCAGCACAGCACACCGAAAATAGACAAGCACACAGACGACACAAGGATTTTTATAGTAGTTCCCCAATAAACCTGGGTACGTCTACTCTTCTACCACACTTGGTAGGTTCCACTAGGTTTTTGATCAGGTGCCCTATCACCAAGGGGTTTTTGATCAGGTGTCCACACACCAAGTGAGATTTTGATCAGGTGCTCTAACCAAACCACAGGTTTTTCATCAGGTGCCCTGCCACCAATGGGTTAACTTTTGAAGGGAGTTATAACCCTGCACAAGAGGAGATAAGAAGGGTTATGAAGTTCTTCTCTGTCAATATTCTGAGAGAAGACTCTAGTGGATTGTTGATGTTGTAAAGCTCCTCTATCTGATATAAAATGTTTGACAGTAGATGGCTGGAAGCTTTCTCTTGAATAAATTGATCTTCCTGTAGCTAATTAATCTGGAAGAATAAGTTCTTCAGATTTTTGTTGCTCTTTGAAGATCTGATCTTGCAGCAGAAATACTGAGAGAAGGTGTTGATGATGTTCTCAGTGAGTGGGTGCTGCTTGAGGAAGAAGATGAAGATGATCTGTATAAACTTTTTTTCTTTCTTTCTTTCTACTTGTAACTTTCTTTCTTTCTTTTTCTGTACAGAAAATCTGTAATGTGTTCTTTATTGATCCTGTCGTGAAAAACTCTGATGTACTGTGATGAATAGTAAATATACGCATTTTTCTTTATAATTTTTAGTATAATTTTAATTAGATTTCTAAATAATATATGTAAATTAATGAATAAAATGTTTGTTTTTGTTATTTTTGTTTTTAACTTAGTTTTATTTTAATTTTGTAAAGTTTTTGTAATTTTGTTAAGTCACGCCCTTGGTCACGCCCGTGTCCAAGGGCGTGTTCACTAATCCCTAACATTTTCTTTTCCCTGTTCTTTTTCCAACTCAAACATCAAGTCACGCCCTCGGTCACGCCCGTGACCGAGGCCGTGTACATCAGTCACGCCCGTGTTGAATGACCAAGCCCAGATTCGAGCCAAGATGTCAATGTCACGCCCAATGTCACGGCCGTGATCGGGTCACGCCCGTGACCGAGGCCGTGACCCCTCAATTTCTTTCGGAAGAACAAGGGACACGCCGCCCGTCACGCCCAGCAGCCGACAACACAATGCCGACATCGAACACGCCCGTGTTACTTGGAACACGCCCGTGTACTTCCGAAGTCGCCGGTCAAGCCTTCCAGATGCCTGCCTGGATCCAGCTGTTCTGGCTATTCGCACCCCAAGCCGTGTCACACCCTCAGACACGCCCGTGTCCGAGGGCGTGTAATCCAAAAAATTTTTCTATAAATAGCCAGTTTCAGCTGAGTCCAAGGGTTCAAAATTTTGGGAGCTTCTCTTAAGGTTTTGTTCCATTTTGCTGATTTTTGGTGTTTTGTAATTTTTGTAATTTTGTGCACTCTCTCTAGCTTTGTAACCCTTTTTATGATGATAATAAAATTAAATTTGCTTATTTTGTAACTCTCTCTTTGTTCTTGTGAAAGTGTGTGTGTGTTTATCTTCCTTTCTTTTTTTCTAGTTTTTGTAATCTTTGTAATTTTTGTTAGTTTGTCATTTTAATTTGGGTGTGTGTGTGTATGAGTGTAATTTTCATATTTTTAGCTTTGTTGTAATTTTTAGATGGTTTTATGTTAGTGTGTGTGAGTGTAGGAGTTTAAATAGTTTTTTTTGTTTTGTTTTGATTTGGTGTTTTTACTTTCTTTTTGCTTTTTTTTTTGTAAGTGTGTGTGTGTGTATGAGAGTAGATTTTCTTTTCTTTTTAACTTAGTTTCATTATTGTTGTGTGTGTGAGTGTATGAGTTTAGATTTGTTTTATTTTAATTAGTTTTCATTAACGTAGAGTGGGTGTGTGTATGAGTATAAAGTTTGCGCTTTTTTTTGTAATCGAATAGTTTCCATTTCCGTCACGCATTTATTTCCCGCCTATCCGTTTGGATAGGACTTGCTCACGCATTTATTTCCCGCCTATCCGTTTGGATAGGACTTGCTCATGCATTTATTTCCCGCCTATCCGTTTGGATAGGACTTGCTCACGCATTTATTTCCCGCCTATCCGTTTGGATAGGACTTGCTCACGCATTTATTTCCCCTCTACCTATTTGGGTAGGGATCGCATTTCTTCAATTTCTGCAATTTACAGCTTTCATTTTAATTCCGTAGAGTGCGTGAGTTTTCAATTAGTGCGTCTTTTAATTTTTTTATATATATTTGCTTGTTGCTTAAATCCGCTACCCGCTCAATCGCTAATTATCGCCGTAGTTATCATTATCGTTTTATAAAACCCTAAAAAAATTCTAAGCAAAACTACTTTTTAAATTAACGTTTTCGTTCTTTTTCTTTTCATCGCTTTTCTTGGTTTTTGCTAAACGCACACCAAGCCCGCGATAGTTATCGTTTTCGTCACTAACTTTTCTATAAAATCATAAAAATCAATTTCAAACTTTTCTCGATAAAATAATAGCGCGTTCCTAAAAAGTAGAAATAATCGATACGACCTTGGAAAAATACGACCTTGATATTTCAAAAGAAATATCCTATACTACTATCGATAAGGTCCACTTGCCTTTATTGATTTTAGTCCGGATAATTACATAAACCCAAAAGCTTTCTCTCTAAAGCACTCTTTAAAACTCTTTTAAAAACACTTAAAAAATTGTTGCAACATCTTTGGTTGTTGCAACTAGCTTAAGGTAAAAGAAGTTTTAAAGCGCTCTTAAAGAATTGTTGCAACTACTCAAAAAATTGTTGCAACAATATTTTCAAAAAGCTTTCAATCTTAATTTTACATAAAAAGAAGCCCCCTTTCATTCTTTTCATTCAGCCTTCAAAGGACGCGGCCGAGGAGGAATCCTCGATATTTCGAAAGAGAAAGAGTTCGTTACTTCTATCCTTCGATGGGATAACGGATAATTCCTCGAAGTAGGATTACTCGCGGGGCTCTTCGAAAACGTCCGCCCAAGGTTGAATCGAAAAGGAAGAAAGAGCTTTTCCTTTTCTTTCTCTCTTTCTAACAAAGAAAAGAGAGAAACAAACTAATTAAAAAACGTATCAAGTTTTTGGCGCCGTTGCCGGGGAACTTGTGTCGTTATTTTGAAATAGGAAACGCTATTAATTTTATCTTATATTTCATCTCTTTTTCTATCTAAAAAAAACCAAAAACTAAAAAAAATATACTATCTAAGAAAAAAAAAATATACATATATTTTTCAATTTTCCTTTTTTACATATATTTTCGAATATAGCTACATATATTTTCATATAAAAGCCCCACAAAAATCAAACCAAAAAAAATATATATAAATATATATTTATATATTTTACTTAAGTAAAGAAAAGCAAAAAAAAAAATATATTATTCCCTTTTACTTATTTTCCTTTCTTTTTCATCTTTGTAAAAATATTTCTAAAACAAAAAAAAAAAAAAAAAAAAAATCTATAAAAGAAAAAAAAAACTCTTCAAAAAATTAATTAAAAAAATAGTGTATGACCCGAGGCGAATCTTCGGATAATCCAATATTACCTTTTGATCCCGAAATCGAGCGCACGCTTCTCGAGCGCCGCCGATCTCGTAATCAAAATCTACAAATAGATCCCGAAGAATCCGTCGGCGATATACATTTAGGCGTGATGGGCGATCCTAATCTAAATGCGGCCCCACAGCGGACCATGGCCTATTATGCTAGGCCAAATTTAGAGGATACAGGATCGAGCGTCACCCGCCCCGCGGTAGCTAATAATAATTTCGAAATCAAATCCAGTATAATCCAAATGGTACAATAGTCGATTCAGTTCGACGGTTTGCCAGATGAGGACCCAAACCAACACCTTAATAATTTTTTAGAAATTTGCGACACCTTTAAGATTAATGGCGTCAGCGATGACGCCATCCGCTTGCGCTTATTTCCCTTTTCCCTGCGGACAAAGGCGAAATCGTGGTTGACTTCTCTTCCGAGAGGGTCCATAACCACGTGGGCCGAATTGACGGAGAATTTTCTAACTAAATATTTTCCTCCGTCAAAAACCGCTAAATTACGCACCGATATCGCATCCTTCATTCAATTCGATTCTGAGTCTCTCTACGAGACTTGGGAACGTTTTAAAGAATATTTGCGTAGGTGTCCTCATCACGCGCTACCAACTTGGCTTCAGGTACAAACGTTCTATAACGGCTTGAATTTTTCAACGAGACAGATGATCGACGCAGCCGCCGGGGGAACGTTAAACAACAAAACCCCGGAGGCCGCTCAAGCTCTGATCGAAGAGATGGCCATGAACGCGTACCAATGGAACGTGCCAAGGTCGCGTCCTCCTAAACCGGCTGGTATTTTCGAAGTGGATGCCACTACTCACTTAGCCTCGCAGGTAGAGCGGCTAAGTAAGCAAGTGGCGGAGATGACTGCTTCCTCCTCCACTCCCGCTTGGGCTAATAATCCTAATAATAATAATAATAATAATTTTAATAATCCAAATAATAATAATAATAATTTTAATAATCTTAATAATAATAATAATCTTAATAATATTAATAATAATAATAATTTATGCGAGGAATCGGTGGATTACGTGGGAAATCAAGTGCGGGCGCCCTTCAACCCATATAGTAATAACTATAACCCGGGTTGGAGGAGCCACCCGAACTTCTCCTGGAGTAACCCTAATAATGCGCAACGTCCTCCACCTGCGATCCCGCAAGGATTTCCGCATGGATATCCCCAAGGATTTCAGCAGGGTTTTGCGCCTCCTCCTCCAAAACCTTCTCCGCTCGAGGAGATTTTTGCAAAATACATGGCTTCCAACGACGCAAATATCCGGAATATAACCGGATCGCTAAAAAATTTAGAAATGCAGGTTGGACAGCTTGCAAAAATGGTCTCCGAGTGGCCACTTGGAGCACTGCCGGGGAACTCGGAGCAGAACCCGCGTGAAAATGCCCACGCCATTACCCTTCGCAGCGGCAAGGAGGTCGACTCCCCATTGCGGGTTGAGCATCAGGTAACTGTTTCGCCTCCGACCCCTGCACCCTCGTCTTTTATTTTATTAGATACGGAAAAAAAATTAGCGCCGGGCGTCTCGAGCCCGCAAATTCCGTACCCCGCAAAACTTAATAAAGAGAAGGAGGACGAACATTATAAAAAGTTTTTACAAATTTTTAAACAAATTCAAATTAACGTCCCCTTCTGCGAGGCACTCTCACAAATGCCGAAATACGCGAAATACCTTAAGGAGCTCCTTTCTAATAAAAAGAAGCTCGAGGGAATTTCGCGTGTTTCCTTAAATGCGGAATGCTCGGCGGTCCTACTTAATAAATTGCCGCCGAAACTAAACGACCCGGGAAGGTTTTCCATCCCGTGCCTATTCGGCAATTTATTAATAAAGTACGCCCTAGCGGACCTGGGAGCGAGCATCAATTTGATGCCCTTCTCCCTCTTTAAAAAGCTCGATTTGGGAGTTCCCACCCCAACGAAAATGAGCATCCAACTCGCGGATCGCTCGATAAAATATCCTATCGGGGTAGTGGAGGACGTTCTGGTCAAGGTTGACAAGTTTATCTTTCCGGTAGACTTCGTCATCCTCGACATCGAGGAGGACGCCGAGGTACCAATTATTCTCGGTCGCCCTTTCCTCGCGACCTCCCGCGCATTAATTGATGTGAGTAACGGTCGCCTCCTCCTTCGGGTAGGGGACGACGAAGTTACCCTTCTCATTAATCCCTCGATGCGAAATTCCTTATCGAACGATGATTCCTGCTTTCACTTAGAATCCGCGTTCGAGGATGAGTGTTCTTCGCTTTATGAATTACTCGCTTTAAATTTAGACGAACCGGATTTGGCGGACCTCGCCCCTTTGGACGAGCTACCGCCAGATTCGCCTTTCGAATCTTTTAATTCTAAAAGTTTAAAAATAACAACTTCTTACGAAGAACCCCCGGTCCTGGAGCTTAAGCCACTCCCCGACCATTTAAAATACGCTTTTCTCGCCGCGGACTTAAAACTCCCGGTAATTATTTCGTCTTCTTTATCTGATTCGGAAACTTCCGAATTAGTTAAAGTTTTGTCCATGCATCGCCATGCAATTGCATGGCAGATTTCCGATATTAGGGGGATAAATCCCTCTTTTTGCACGCACAAAATCTTCTTAGAAGATAATTCCCGCAAAACCATCCAGCCTCAGCGACGATTAAACCCAAATATGCGGGAGGTTGTTAAGGCTGAAGTAATAAAATTAATGGATGCGGGGATTATCTACCCTATATCCGACAGCACGTGGGTTAGTCCCATTCATGTCGTGCCTAAAAAGGGCGGTATAACGGTAGTGGCAAATGAACATAACGAATTAATTCCAACTCGTACTGTTACGGGTTGGAGGGTGTGCATCGATTACCGAAAATTAAATGATGCCACCCGCAAAGACCACTTTCCGTTACCGTTTATCGATCAAATTTTGGAGCGACTATCGGGTCATCCTTATTATTGTTTTCTCGATGGTCTATCGGGATTTTTACAAATTCCTATCTCCCCCGAAGACCAGGAGAAAACAACATTTACGTGCCCCTTCGGTACCTTCGCGTACCGAAGGATGCCATTCGGCCTCTGCAACGCGCCAGCTACATTTCAACGATGTATGATGGCGATCTTTGGAGAGCTCGTAGAGGATATTATGGAAGTCTTTATGGATGACTTCTCGGTTTTTGGAAGCTCCTTCCAAAACTGCCTCCAAAATTTAGATCGAGTCCTCCAACGATGCGAAGACACGAACCTGGTTTTAAACTGGGAAAAGTGTAATTTTATGGTTCGATAAGGCTTAGTTCTCGGGCACAAAATTTCTGAAAGAGGGATGGAGGTCGACAAGGCCAAGGTCGAAATAATTGAAAAACTCCCCGCGCCCTCAAATATAAAATCAATCCGTAGTTTTCTTGGCCACGCGGGTTTCTATAGGCGGTTTATTCAAAACTTTTCCAAAATAACAAAACCGCTAACCCACCTCCTGGAGAAGGAATCTCCATTTATTTTTGATAACGCGTGCGTAGAGGCATTCAATGCCATAAAAAATAAACTTATCCATTCTCCCATTCTAGTGGCGCCCGATTGGACCCTTCCGTTTGAGATTATGTGCGACGCGAGTGATATAGCGGTAGGGGCCGTATTAGGCCAACGCGTTAATAAATATTTTCATCCTATCTACTACGCGTCCCGCACGCTCACGGCCGCATAGGCTAATTACACGACAACGGAAAAGGAACTCCTTGCCGTCGTCTTCGCCATAGATAAGTTTAGGCCCTACGTCACGCTTTCTAAAATTATAATATTTACGGACCACTCCGCCCTAAAATATTTATTAGAAAAAATGGACGCTAAGCCCCGCCTTCTTCGATGGATCCTCCTATTACAAGAATTTGATTTAGAGATCCGCGATAAGAAGGGGGCCGAAAATTTAGCGGCCGACCACCTTTCTCGTTTAGAGCACCCAATCGCGGAAGCGCTCTTCGAACCGGAAATCGATGATCGATTTCCCGAGGAGCGTCTTTTAGCTTTAAATAATTTACAAACTTCTCCCTCGCCTTGGTTCGCAGACTACGCCAACTATTTAGTTGCGCGGGTGCTCCCGAAAGACTTTTCAAAACAGCAAAAGAAGAAATTCTTTCTGATTTGAAAAATTACTTTTGGGAGGACCCTTTCTTATTTCGCGTCTGCGCGGACCAAGTCGCGCGGAGATGCGTTTCGAACGAGGAGGGTGCGCAAATTTTGCGGCACTGCCACGAAGGGCCGGCCGGGGGGCATTATCAAGCCAACCGGACCGCGCAGAAAGCGCTGGAGGCGGGCTTTTATTGGCCCGCTCTCTTCAAAGACGCTCACACTTTTGTGAGCACATGCGATAGCTGTCAACGGTCGGGTAACATCTCTCGTCGCGACGAGATGCCCCAAAATTTTTATTTAGAATGCGAGATTTTCGATTTATGGGGCATAGATTTCATAGGCCCCCTACCTCCTTCATATACAAATCGCTACATTTTAGTGGCGGTCGACTACGTATCTAGGTGGGCGGAAGCGCAAGCTCTCCCCACCAACGATGCGAGAGTCGTCGTCAAATTTCTTAAAAAATTATTTTCTCGCTTCGGTACGCCCCGTGCGATAGTTAGTGATAGGGGTACGCACTTTTGCAACGCCCAGTTTGCAAAAATATTAACCAAATATGGCGTCACGCATAAGCTCGCCACCGCCTATCACCCCCAAACGAGCGGCCAAGTGGAGGTAGTAAATCGGGAAATCAAACGCATATTAGAAAAAACCGTTTCAACTAATAGGAAGGATTGGGCACTTAAATTAGACGACGCGCTGTGGGCTTATCGTACGGCGTACAAGACCGCAATCGGTTGTACGCCTTATCGATTAGTCTACGGCAAGGCATGCCATTTGCCCGTAGAATTAGAGCACCGCGCTTTTTGGGCGTTAAAACTCTTAAATCTCGATCATAATTTAACCGCCGAAAACCGGAAATTCCAATTAAACGAACTCGATGAATGGCGTGCGAACGCTTACGAGAGTAATAAATTTTATAAGGAACGCTCGAAATTTTACCACGACCGCAAAATTAAATTTCCAAAATCATTTGCGCCGGGCGATCTCGTCCTCCTATATAACTCACGTCTTCGTCTTTTTCCGGGGAAACTAAAATCCCGTTGGTCCGGCCCCTTTCAAGTGAAAGAGGTTTGGCCATACGGGACCGTCCTTATCACCCACCCGGAAAAAGGCGACTTAAAAGTTAACGGTCACCGACTAAAACTCTACCACGCGGGGGATCAACTGGGAGGGAAGTTAAATTCCATACCCCTCCCCCACCTCTAAAAAGATCGTACCCCGCCAACGCGTCAAGCTACGAGACGGTAAACAAAGCGCTCGTGGGAGGCACCCCCATAATTATCCAATTACGCTCTTTTTTTTTATTTATTTACTTGAAACAAAAAAAAAGATGAAATAAATTTTCATTTCAAAAAATAAAAACTTAAACAAAAATAATAATAATAAATAATAATAATAAATTAAAAATGAAAAAAAAATAATATTAATAATTATGCATATTTTAAATTATCATTCTTTTTTAAAAAAAAGAAACATAAAACAAAATAAAATAATGCAAAAAACTTTAAAACAAAAATCAAAAAGAATTTTGAGAATTTTAAAATAAGACAATAGGAAGTTTCTCAAAGTAGGATTACTCGACAGACCCGAGAGGGGATTTTTGTCGATATTTCGAAACGAGAAAACCCCGTTGCTTTTACCTTTTTATTTCTTTTCTTTCTTCCTTGGTTTTTATCTTAAAACCTTTTCTTTATTTTACCTTATTTTATCTTTCTTAAAATTTAGATATATTTTAAAACATGCATATTTTCAAATTAAAACCAAAACAACAAAAAAAATACATATAATATAAATAATAACATAAAAAGATGATAAAAATTTATTTTTATCATACCAAAAAATATATGTTTTTTTTTTAACTTCTTTTATACGTATTTTATTCGTGTTTTGTACATTTCGAAAAACTAAAACAAACCAAAAAACAATTTTGTATATATTCATGGAATCCCTTTTTTTTATTTTTATTTTGTAACTATTCTTGTATATTTTTTTCTTTCTTGTAATTAAAATCTTCGTCTTTTTTGTAAATATTTTCGTTCCTCACACTTACCTTCAACATTGAGGACAATGTTGGTTTTAAGTATGGGGGCGTGTTTTCCCTCTTTTTTATAATTATTTTTGCCCCTCCCTTATCAAATGAAAAATCCAAAAAATTTTACATGTTTTATATTTATGTCTTTATTTGTATATAAATAAACCTTATTTATAAAATCAAAATAAAAAAAAAATAAAAAAAAAGATGAAAAGTTTTACTAAAAAATTTGTTACAACAAAATTCACAAGAATTTTGTCATAACATTCAAAAAATATATGTCTTTCTTTTTCTTTCTTTTTCCTTTTTTAGTATTAATGTAAATATATATGTATTTACTTATGTTTTTTTTTGTTATAAATCAAAAAAAAAAAACAGTACTTAAAAATTTGTTATAACAAAATTAATTTTGTCATAACACCAAAATATTTATGTTCTTTTCTTTCTTTTCTTTCTTTCCTTTTTTCCTTTTTTTTTATATGTACATATTTTTAACAAAAAAAAAATATCTTAGAAAAAATCAAAAATATTTTGTATTTATATATGCATTTTGTTATAAAGAAAATCAAAAATCCAAAAAAAAAAAAAATCATATCTTAAAAACAAAAAAAAATAAATTTGAAAAACTTATCAAAAAACCCAAAAATAAAATAAAACCCCTACTTAGCTTTTTGTTATTCCCAAGGCGAGGTTAGTTTTATCTCTAAGCGCTTTTCATTATTTATGATTTGCTAAATCAATTTTATTTATTTCATAGTTTGAAAAATTTAAATCGAGGAATTTTCAGTAGTAAAGAAAATCTTGCGATCTTAATTTAATTTGAGAACAGAACTTTTAGCATTACCTCGGGTTTACCCTAAATAGATTCATTTTTGTATTATATTGGCAAACCATCTTTAGATTCAATTATTCTAACTCTAAACTTGTGAAACTTTAGGAATGTTTTTAATCTACTAAACTTGCTCTCAAAATCTTTCTTTATTAATCTAGAATTTCTCTTGAAACCCCCCCTTATAAACACCCCTTTAGCTTGGCATAAAAAAGTAAAAGAAGGAGTTTTAAAAGAAATCCTGTGTCAATGGGAATAAAAAGATTCCGTAAACACAGGCACCCAATATTGTTAAAAGAAATCCCGTGTCAATGGGAATTTAATTCCGTAAACACGGGCATTGGGTTAAGTTTAGAAAAGATTTCAATTATCCCGCGTAAACCAACGCTGGGAACCAAAGCAAAACCACCAAAAAGGTGGGGTGAGAGGATAAAATCCGTCACCCCTATATCCAAGCACTCTTCTTTTTGCCAAGGCTACCTTTTTTCCCTACCCCTTAGCCAATAAAATTGTACCTAGATTTTAATTTAAAAAAGTTTGAGAGAGCATAATTAGTAGGCTTTATTTATTCTTAAAAACTTTCTTAAAAAAAAGTTATAGTTTTATATAATTCTATTCTAATTAAAAGGTACCAAAGACTGCAATAATCGACGCTATTTAGCTAACTTTAGAAGTCTCGCTAAAATTTTTTCGCTCTTTTTAAATTACTTTCATAGTTTTGGACTTACCTCTTTAAATACCCTAAATTTATTTCGATCTTACTTTTGATTTAATAAAAACTTTAGTAAATTAGAAATTTTATTAAACGTCTTATAGGTATCCCTTACTTTTGCTCTGGAATAGCAAAAGCTTAAGTATGGGGGTGTTTGATGAATAGTAAATATACGCATTTTTCTTTATAATTTTTAGTATAATTTTAATTAGATTTCTAAATAATATATGTAAATTAATGAATAAAATGTTTGTTTTTGTTATTTTTGTTTTTAACTTAGTTTTATTTTAATTTTGTAAAGTTTTTGTAATTTTGTTAAGTCACGCCCTTGGTCACGCCCGTGTCCAAGGGCGTGTTCACTAATCCCTAACATTTTCTTTTCCCTGTTCTTTTTCCAACTCAAACATCAAGTCACGCCCTCGGTCACGCCCGTGACCGAGGCCGTGTACATCAGTCACGCCCGTGTTGAATGACCAAGCCCAGATTCGAGCCAAGATGTCAATGTCACGCCCAATGTCACGGCCGTGATCGGGTCATGCCCGTGACCGAGGCCGTGACCCCTCAATTTCTTTCGGAAGAACAAGGGACACGCCGCCCGTCACGCCCTGCAGCCGACAACACAATGCCGACATCGAACACGCCCGTATTACTTGGAACACGCCCGTGTACTTCCGAAGTCGCCGGTCAAGCCTTCCAGATGCCTGCCTGGATCCAGCTGTTCTGGCTATTCGCACCCCAAGCCGTGTCACGCCCTCAGACACGCCCGTGTCCGAGGGCGTGTAATCCAAAAATTTTTTCTATAAATAGCCAGTTTCAGCTGAGTCCAAGGGTTCAAAATTTTGGGAGCTTCTCTTAAGGTTTTGTTCCATTTTGCTGATTTTTGGTGTTTTGTAATTTTTGTAATTTTGTGCACTCTCTCTAGCTTTGTAACCCTTTTTATGATGATAATAAAATTAAATTTGCTTATTTTGTAACTCTCTCTTTGTTCTTGTGAAAGTGTGTGTGTGTGTTTATCTTCCTTTCTTTTTTTCTAGTTTTTGTAATCTTTGTAATTTTTGTTAGTTTGTCATTTTAATTTGGGTGTGTGTGTGTATGAGTGTAATTTTCATATTTTTAGCTTTGTTGTAATTTTTAGATGGTTTTATGTTAGTGTGTGTGAGTGTAGGAGTTTAAATAGTTTTTTTTTTTTTTTTTGATTTGGTGTTTTTACTTTCTTTTTGCTTTTTTTTTGTAAGTGTGTGTGTGTGTATGAGAGTAGATTTTCTTTTCTTTTTAACTTAGTTTCATTATTGTTGTGTGTGTGAGTGTATGAGTTTAGATTTGTTTTATTTTAATTAGTTTTCATTAACGTAGAGTGGGTGTGTGTATGAGTATAAAGTTTGCGCTTTTTTTTGTAATCGAATAGTTTCCATTTCCGTCACGCATTTATTTCCCGCCTATCCGTTTGGATAGGACTTGCTCACGTATTTATTTCCCGCCTATCCGTTTGGATAGGACTTGCTCACGCATTTATTTCCCGCCTATCCGTTTGGATAGGACTTGCTCACGCATTTATTTCCCGCCTATCCGTTTGGATAGGACTTGCTCACGCATTTATTTCCCCTCTACCTATTTGGGTAGGGATCGCATTTCTTCAATTTCTGCAATTTACAGCTTTCATTTTAATTCCGTAGAGTGCGTGAGTTTTCAATTAGTGCGTCTTTTAATTTTTTTATATATATTTGCTTGTTGCTAAAATCCGCTACCCGCTCAATCGCTAATTATCGCCGTAGTTATCATTATCGTTTTATAAAACCCTAAAAAAATTCTAAGCAAAACTACTTTTTAAATTAACGTTTTCGTTCTTTTTCTTTTCATCGCTTTTCTTGGTTTTTGCTAAACGCGCACCAAGCCCGCGATAGTTATCGTTTTCGTCACTAACTTTTCTATAAAATCATAAAAATCAATTTCAAACTTTTCTCGATAAAATAATAGCGCGTTCCTAAAAAGTAGAAATAATCGATACGACCTTGGAAAAATACGACCTTGATATTTCAAAAGAAATATCCTATACTACTATCGATAAGGTCCACTTGCCTTTATTGATTTTAGTCCGGATAATTACATAAACCCAAAAGCTTTCTCTCTAAAGCACTCTTTAAAACTCTTTTAAAAACACTTAAAAAATTGTTGCAACATCTTTGGTTGTTGCAACTAGCTTAAGGTAAAAGAAGTTTTAAAGCGCTCTTAAAGAATTGTTGCAACTACTCAAAAAATTGTTGCAACAATATTTTCAAAAAGCTTTCAATCTTAATTTTACATAAAAAGAAGCCCCCTTTCATTCTTTTCATTCAGCCTTCAAAGGACGCGGCCGAGGAGGAATCCTCGATATTTCGAAAGAGAAAGAGTTCGTTACTTCTATCCTTCGATGGGATAACGGATAATTCCTCGAAGTAGGATTACTCGCGGGGCTCTTCGAAAACGTCCGCCCAAGGTTGAATCGAAAAGGAAGAAAGAGCTTTTCCTTTTCTTTCTCTCTTTCTAACAAAGAAAAGAGAGAAACAAACTAATTAAAAAACGTATCATACTGTAATAATAATCTTCTTCCTTTTTCATTTTTGAAATCTCTGACAGATTTGAAATTCAAATCCCTTATTTTAAGGAATAAAATATTCTGAAGATATATGTACTGTATTGCAAATCTGATACGCCGCTTATCTTTTTCCTTTTTCATGAACATGTCCTTTTCACCTAAATGTCAACAGCTATAATCTCGAAATAATAAAAGGAAATATATTATCATTACTTATCTGGAAGAATAGAGCCGTTGCAGAAGAGATCTGAGTTCAGAGAAATTAACTGATCTTCAGAAATTAAATCTGCTGTAGAGAAATGTTTGTCGATCTCAACAAATTTCTTCGATCTCAAGATTTTTGTCGAACACAATGTTGAGTTCATCGACCTCAAATGAATCTGGCTAGAAGAGTTAAATTAGTTGAGCTGAGAAGATATTTCGTCGACCGCTGAGACTGGATAATTTCGTCGACCGCTGAGCCGCTGAGATTGAAGATCGTCGACCGCTGAGAGCAAGCCATTCGTCGAACGCATAGTGTAAGCCGTTCGTCGAACGCAGAGATCAAGCCGTTCGTCGAACGCAGTATTGAGTTCGTCGAACGCAGAAGCTGAATATTTTCTTGAGATCTAACGGCCTAAAACCTTGACCCGTTGACTATACATTGGGGTCAACTTGATCCTAGTCAACAGATAGTGATCCTAGCCCAAATCAGTAATTGGGTTGTTCCAACATACCGGCTTCACACATTCACAATCAAGAAGGAAACATAGAGATATACAAGGAACATATTTTTGAATCCTAATTAATGGAAGGAGAGTGTTTTTATCTTTGGTGCGAGCAACTGATTCATGGAATCTTGTGAAGTTTGGGAGGAGTAGAACCGCAACAGCCTCAGGACTCTTTCTCTTGCGATGGCTCGACGATTCGAGTGATGGAGATCCGACAACTCCTCTTCTTCCTCACACGAGCGACGACCCTCCCTCTCCCTCTTTTGACCTAATCTGAAGGAATGAATGGAAAATGACTTTACTTATGGATTCAACCATCTAATACCCTCGGCTGCACATATCGTGGCCGATAGATGGGCTATCAATACGATGAGACGGCCGAAATCGCAAGATTTAACAAACTAGATCAGCTTGGGAGCTACCGTGTCATGGTAACAGTACTACCGTGCGACAGTATCTCCCATGCCAGACGGGCCAAATAGTATGAATGCTACCACATGTAGTAATACCCAACGAGAGGAGGTATCCCCCAGGTTGCCTGTGGTAAGAAACATAGAACGAGGTTAAAATGAACTAGTTTTTGAATTAATTTACAATCGGCGGCATGTAACTACTACCGCGGCGTGGTAGCTAACAGGTTTCTATCTTTCACTTGTGAAAATCGGGGCGTTGCAATTCATTGGGTTGGATTTTTTAGTGGAAATGACTTGTCCCCTTGGGAAGAGGTTGTGCTAGCCCACATAGCTGTGCAAGAGTGGAGAACCCACTTTTTAGGGAACCTCTATAAAAATCTACTGTGTCATCTGGATGCTTTACTGTTTTTGTTTCTTGTTTAGTTTCTTTGTTTATCTCAATTTTGATACTGACTCTAGGCTTTGATCTAACAATAACTGATAGATTATTTCAAACATAACCGCTAAAACCTCTATGCAGATATTGTAAGAAAAGGAATTTAAATTTTTGTGCATTTTCTATTCAGCCCCCTCCTCTGGAGAAGTATTCAGAAAATATATTCCGCACTTTCAATCAATTATATAATGAATGAATAGAATATTAAAACTATTTACACATACCATAATATAGACAACAATAAAATTAAAAAGAAAAGCAATGCGAAAAACAAGTTAAGCTATAGAGCAACGACAAAAAGAATTTTATGAACCCACTTCAAGGTAGTTATGATCATTTATCGTGGGCAAAAATAGAAAATGTCAAAGTGGTCTCAACGTACTCTTATAATTTAGAACACAGTCCTACCATATTTCTACAACTCAGAAACCTAAAATTCCTAAATGGATGGTAGTGGCATGATTTTCCTTTTTCACAACATATTACAGTCCTGAAGCATTAAATTGTGTTCGACAATCAACTTTATGTAAACAACTTTTTTATCTTCAATCAAGAATGAGACTGTGAATGGGCTCCCTATGTACTGATAGGTACCTATGGGTAACCCCGACTTCTTCCTCGTCACATATTTATACATGTTTCTTGAGATTAGAGATAATCACATGTGATCTTCTCTTCACTAAGGGTCCGTTCGTTTGAACGGAAATGGTTTTCAAGAATTGGCTTTCTGTCAAAAACCAATATACGTAGGAATTGGCATTGGTCTGAATTTCAATTTCATTGTTCGGCTACATGATGTAATTAAATCAACTGAATTAGAATTCATGGTTAATCTTGTTCAGAAACCAGAAGGACTTGGTTTTCAAGAATTGGCTTTCTGTCAAAAACCAATATACGTAGGAATTGGCATTGGTCTGAATTTCAATTTCATTGTTCGGCTACATGATGTAATTCAATCAACTGAATTACAATTCATGGGTAATCTTGTTTAGAAGCCAGAAGGACTTGGTTTTTCATATATATATTACTACACATAAATATATATAAAAAGAACATTAAACTCATTACAAATATAAAAAGCCAATCTCAAATCAAAACCATATTGACTGCTCAGAAAAAATATTGTGCACAGTCAACCATGACATATGCAATCACTAATGACCATGTGAGAACACTCAGCAGAAAAAAATGCCTACTGTTTTCTTGTTGCGGCACACATTTTTTAATCACGCACAATATATATATATTGATCTCACGCATGAATACAGACAAGTGCTCAGCAAAAAATTATACTGCGTGATACTCAAAACAAATATGTTCACGAGCATAATTGAAAAAGCAACTGAGTGAGTAAAAGTAGACCAGGTCAAAGCAATTAAGATATACATGCAAAGCTTTGCACAAATAATTAAACCAAAAAAACATTGATTCAGCCCAATCCCATCCAAAACTGCATCCTTGAAATATAATGGACATCCTGATAGCCAGGTGGCTCTTGACATTTCTAGTTCTTACACAGTGGCTAAGAAGTAAGAACTACAACAAATAAGGCATACATCTAAATGAAACCAGTCCAAATTATCCAATACAGATAGTTCAAATAGTTCTCAAATCAAATTAACGATCAAATTGCATTCATAGCCATCCAACATTTAGGTCATCTGGCAGTCATAAATATGTCATGTTTGATACTATCAAAACTAAGCATATTCATAGCCCTCAGTAATTCACGCCTATTCAAATCAGAGATCCAAGTAAGTGCGGTATATATGCCATCTACATTGCTCGATGTACATAAAGACGGGCTAGTAGGCTCGGTGTTGATCGCTTCATGCAAGGTAGCAGTCATCTTATTTATGGACGTCGCCACTGCTTCAACACACTAAATAGCTTTGTTCTTCCTCTTTTTGCTGCTTCCTTCACCATCCACTCTAGTTCGTTCATGTGTACTGTTACTCTATTCCGGAATTGACTCTGCATCGATCTCATTTATCATCTCCTTAGCGTTCATCGCATGACTGCCAGTAGCCTTATACTATCCACACAGCACGGCCAAATCAGACCAATTCACAATAACCTTATCCTTGTAATGCTTAACTCTAGGGTGAGCCTACATTTTAAAAAAATCTCAATATCATCATAATGCGGTGTTAAATTAATAAATAGCAAAACCATATACCTTCACATAAATTTGCCCAGACTTCTTCGTTGTCAACTTTCACCATGTTTCTTTCCCAATCCCATCCAAATCCTCTCGTGTTTAGCATTGCACTAACTTCTACATAGTACTTGTTCCATGTTTTGATACGATCCATCACTTTCTCCTGAATAGTACCAACCCCGCAAATATCTTTCAAAGTAGTCATTGCAGCGGTAAAAGCAATACTTTTCCAACCATTGAGTGTTTTATGTCACATGTTGTTCTGCTCTAACAACGCATTTGAAAGAGCAATATCCATTTCATTACTCCAATGCAATAAGATCGTTATGTCCTTGCTCTAATCTTAGACGTGGCATTTTCCATGATATGTACTATATTTTTGGAATTGTAAACTTGGTAAAATAAACTAAAGTCAGCACTAAAATATGGTAAAATCTAATTAAGTTAAAATAAACTTGATAAAATCTAATTGACATGATGTCATAACAAAACAGAAATAGACAAATCTTATAGTTGTTGTTAGCAAATAATGAAGGTTACACATTCAGCTGAATCAAAAACTACTGAATACTCATGAAAATAGTATATGCATAAACTAAAGACTGCAGTAATCATATACAACACTAAATTAAGATGAAGTGGAACAAAATAGTAAATACTTTGATAGCAAGCAGACTACTTCCATTTGCTAAGATTGGAAAACTCATTATTAAGAAATGGGCAAAACTTAAAGGAGACCATTTATCACCCCCTTCTTATGGTATTAATACCAGACGACTCGTAACGCAAGCTATCCACAACTCCTCCCTCTATAGTGACTTGGCTCTTCCAGTTACTCCCAAAACAACATGACATATTTAAATAAGGATTTTAAAGTAATTCTCCACAGTCTACATTATTCATGCCACGAACTGTAGGGTAGAGATTACCATAAAGAAGAGATCAAGGCAACAACATGGTTTACCAAGAGGTTTCTCTCATGCCATCCTGTTCAACTAATACTTCTTTTGAAAACTCATTCAATTTTTTTTAACATGCATACCACTGGAATAATCGAAGGAAGTTTTACATGCATACCACTGGAATAAACTCATTAAATCTGAAGGAAGTTTTACTTCAAGTCCATGAATTATAGGATGCTCATTGAATAGTTTTACCCATACCGCTGGAATAATCGAGATCAAAAAGAGAAGAAATTAGCAATGGAAAAAAGGCTATAACCTCCCTATATACCAAAACAGAGTCAAGATCAAATCCATCAAGTATGAAATTATGGATAGGTCATTCCCTGTTATGTTTTGATGTATAAATTATCAGGGAGGTGTAAGCAAAAGTGTAACTTCAACCTTTCAGTAGATTCAGCAACTTTTATGCCATTATTAAGAGGAATTAGCAAAACATTTTGAAAAAGGATAAGAGTAGCATGTTTTTTCTCAAATATGAGAATTCCTCGATGCGCCCAGATCAAGAACCGTCAATGGTGAGAGAAAGATAGAGGGAAAGAGAGGATGAGAAGTCTCAAAATTCATTTGCTACACATTAGAGAATATTTCAACAATAATTAAAATAGAACAAAAGAAGTAAACATGAAACATTATAACTAAACATTTAAAATTAAACAATCTAAAATCGTACAAAACACATAACAACTAAACATCAGTGGTAAACATTAAAAACAAAATAGTTTGTCCATGCAAAATGAAAAAAAACAATAGTCAAATAAGCATTAAATAGATAAATATCAAAGACGACTCTGATATTCGTTAAACATATTTATATCCAAAGTGTCTCTGAAGTTTTTCCACGCATGTGTCGCTTGGATTGGACTAACTACTTCAACATAATCATAGAACTTTTCTCCTGACTCTTGTTTAAGTAATTCGCAATCAACCTCGTCGAGCAGTTGTGCATCACTCTCTAATTTCTTCTTTACTAAGAAATTGCGTAATATGCAACATGCATTTATAATATGCACCTGTATGCAAAGTTATTATTAGATAGTCTTCCAGCTAAATGAACACTTGATAAATACATCAACTCATACCTGCACATTGATGTTGAAGAATGATGGTGGTCGTAAGATAGCCCATCATTTCTTCAGCAACCCAAACGTTCTCTCAATCACATTTCTTTCTCTAGCATGCCTTAAGTTGAACAATTCCTTATAATTTGTGGGGTTATTACCATGGGTTGACCACTCCTTAAGGTGATAATGCGTCAAACGATATGGGGCAAGAAACTTTGAACCATTTGTATAGCCCGCATCAACAAGGTAATACTTACCTATGCATTGCAAATGATTAATTAATATAAATTTCAAATAATATTTATGTTTTCTATAATAAATTCAAATATGTTACCAGTTGGGACTTCGAAACGATCTTGTCTCTCCAATGCATCTCGTAGTACTCTTGAATCAGATGAAGATCCTTCCCAGCCAGACAATACATATAGGAATTTCATGGAACTATTACATACACCTAATACATTTGTTGTGATTGCCTGTTTACGATTACGATATCTGCCTTGATCCCTAATTGGAACAGTCACTTCAATATGCGTTCCATCTAAAGCAACAACACAATCCTCAAACCATCTAGATTTGTGTTCTTGTATGGATTCAGGCAACTTTATATAATCCTTCGATACTCTTAAGATGGCTCGCAGTACAATAGTAAAGTGTCTACTAACAGTATCCATTGAACGCATATACATAACACCAGCATCGTGAAACCTTTTATTATATGCCGATATGTATACAAACAAGACAACAGATTCATTAGTAAACACAAATTGAGTATCGCAAATAAAACCTTTTGAATGCAAAATATTACAAAGCTCGTTGAAGGGTTCTTTACCCATGCGTAATTGATTGATGCAGTTTACTTCTACTCCATCTTACAAATATTTTAATAAGATAACCCGTAGAGCGTCATTGTCTACATCATCAACCGGGTGTCTAGGAATATAATTCATAACTACTACAGCAGCACCAAGAGTCGTTGCGACAACTGAATTTATAATTATATCTCTTCTATGTTTTTTTGGCAACTCTACATTATCCATCCAACAAGACTACGCATGGAATATTAGATATTATCAAAAAGTATAAGAATGAGAAGTTAAAAAATACTACAATGATATTAAATCAGATAAAAGATACTGCAACTATATGATGGGATGTGTAAACAACATTAGAATTTAAATCATCACTTGCATAATCATTAATCAGTAATACTTTAAACCATTGTTGAAGTGAAGGTCGTGGCTTAACAATATTGAAGTTTTTACTATGTTTGATATTTGCCAGCATAAAGATTAATGAACTATATGACTACTTTTATGTTATATAGTATTCAGCTCTATGAATCTCTATATGTTCAAATTTTGATCTTTAGCATTGTTACTAATTTAAGAACCATTGATTGAAAAAGATTATTAATAACTTGAGTGTCTAGCAACCACCATATATTGCAGGGAATCAAATTGTATACATCACTTCCATCTCAATTTATATACAACACTTCCATCTAACAACAAAACTGGTTATGCTGATTGAAACCAACCACCAAATATTGCATACATCATTTCCATCTTAAAATTTCTATAAACTAGCAGTTATGAGAATGGGCCAAGAGCAAATGTATCATAACCTCCACTATAACCTCGAGTTCACGGGCTTGTAATATGGAATCAAATTGTAAGTAATGTGATGGTAAAACTATGTACATCAATTCTACATTGCATACTATATTGTGAGGAAGATTTATCTACTATGAACAAAACTGGTAAGCTTTGAACACAACAAAAAGTAGAAGAGCTAAACTCATTTTGCTGCATCAGATTTATCTACGGCGTTAACCTAAACTGGTAAGCTTTGAACACAACAAAAAATATCAAGTGATGAACAAAAAATCGAGAGGAGAAGACAGTTAGATGTAGAGGACATCGAGAATAGGAGAGGAGTAAGCAGTCATATGCTTGTAATAACCTTCATCGGTCAAATCTGAAAAACAATGGAGAAATTAGAGCTAGAGTCTGAGAGCATATCGGAGAGGACAGTGAGATGGAGAGGCAGTCAGTATCTTGGAGGCGACCGGCGATGGGCGAGGCAACTAGCAGTGGGGCGAGAAGCGAAACCCTAGATCTGTGTTCGCGGTGAAGTAATGAGATTAGAGGAAAAGGAAGAAGAGAATGAAGAAGAAGAAGAAGAAGAAGAAGAAGAAGAAGAAGAAAAAGAGGATGAAGAAGAGATCGGCATACCTGAGCGGATCGCGGAGGAGGGTCGTGGGATCTACTCTCAAGCAAAAACTGAGAAAAACGGCGTGATAGGTAAGAATTGGAAGAGCGGGGTTTTAGCTTTATGTGAAGACCGACGATTTTAGACCTACAGCTAATTGCTTCTCAAAATTATTGAACCGAACAACTTAATTAGTTGTTCTCCTCGCAATACCAATACTTGAAAACCATTTTCATTGAAACGAGCAGACCAGTGAATTTAATTTATTGAGTGGATTTGGTCCATCAAAGATAATATAGAAAATACAATAGAAAATATTAGATATTATGATTTTATCATCAATATAAAATAATAGATACTATGGTTTTATCATCAGTAGAAAATGTCTCATCAAAATAATTCAAATCAAAATTGTCAACAATCTTTTATCTTCATTAATAATTTTTCTCATAGCTCTATATTTTCAATGGTACTTCGACATTCTGTGTGTATTGTGTGACATGTTGATCGATTGTCTTTTTTTTCATTTTGACGGGGTTTGGTCTTCATCACCTTCTCTGAATATGCATCAACTTCTTAGATTATTTTCTTAGTCTCACACGTGTGATATTGTTTTTACCATCTCTTAGAGCAACTCCAATGAGGGATATCTAAATATAGAGATCCCCCTTGTACTATGTTCTCTAAATATAGAGAACATGGTAGAGCAACTCCAATCATGTTCTCTATATTTAGAGAACATGGTTATTGTTGGGTATTGTATCCACAATTTCCTGGATTTGAAGATGTCCCCTAGTGAACAAAATTGAATTGAGGATGTATTTGATGATTTATGTTTAGATGTGTTATGATAGGTCTTAATGCTAAGTGCACACCAAAGTCAGGTTGCAATGGATCACCAAACACAGTTCTAGACAATGTAATCCCTCATTGTGTAGAACAAAGTGTTGGTCCATGTGTAATCTCTCTATTGGCGTGTACTTCATATACTCATAACTGAAGGTTTTCAAGTTTGAGGAGTGGAGCAGGTTTTCAGGAGAAAAGAAATTTTTGCTAAGTCAATTCGTCGAGATGTCTCGTGAAGTTCCGATGAATCTCGACGAATCCAGACAGAAGCCAAATTTCTAGTTTAAAGAAGAAATTTCTGCGGCTAAGTCTATTCGTCGAATGTTCTCATGAACTCCCGACGAATATCAACGAACGCAGACAGAAGTCAAAAAGGCAGACTTGTGAAGGAAAATGTGCGGCTAAGTCAATTCGTCGAATGTTCTCGAGAACTCCCGACAAATTCCGACGAATGAAAACAGAAGACAGTTTTCAAGCTTTGATCAGTATTTTCAATGGCTAAGTCAATTCGTCGAATGTTCACGTAAAGTCTCGACGAATGATGGACAGACGGATTTCAAATTTATGTTTCATTTTTAAAATTTAGGGTTGGCCGCCACATACAGTACACGTGGTGATCTCTCCTTCTTTGTCGCCCGAGCCGTTGGAGGTCTCCCTATAAATAATCTTTTATTTTTAGGGCAAAACAAGAAGAAAGAAATCACCCGATTGTTAAAAAAAAAAGCTAGCCGTTTCTTTCTCTCTAGCTGAACAAGTTTCTGAGATCTAAAGTCTGCGCCGCTCAAGATTCGTTCTTCAGTGTTGCTAGAGATTTCTCAGATAAGAAGGCCTTTGATCTAGTTGCTGCTCTCTATATTGAAGATCTTTTCAAATTAATCAAAGGGCCTACTCAGATCAGTTTTGCCGATTCTTTAATCTTCCTAATCCTTGAAGATCCAAACTTTCACTCTAAAGGAAGAAGAAGATTCAGTCTCTCCAGATCTGAAGTTAATCTCTATTGAGATTCAAGAGAAGTTTCATTTCAAACTTTATTTAATTCCTGTAGGAGTTTTTACTCCGAGTTATTTTGTAGGAGTTGTTTACTCTGAGTTGTTGGAGTTGTTTACTCTAAGTTTGTAGGAGAGGTTGTTCTCCGAGTTTGTAGGAGTCGTTGTCTCCGAGTGTAGGATTTGTTGATAAATCTGAGTTTTGGTGAAGTTGCCGACGCTAGCCCGAAGTGATAGATAGGCGGAGCGGGAGAGAGGAGTACCCACCTTTGGGGAACCTCTATAATTCTTGTGTCTCTGTGCTGTGATTTATTTTGTTGTGTATGTGCAAAATTTTTATTCCGCAATCGCAGTAGAGATCACTTATTCACCCCCCTCTAGGTGATTTAGGTAGACAATGATTTCTTTCAATTGGTATCAGAGCGAGGTTATCTTTAAGAGGTTAACACCTAGATTAAAGATCCTTCTATGTTGTCAAGATCTCTATCTATGGACAGAGGCATGGAAAGTTTTTCCTCCAAGCTCCCAGTTTGCACTAAGGAGAATTTCCCCATGTGGAAAGAAAGAGTTATCTTCTACATGGAAGCAAATGATCCCCGAATCTCCCAGATAGTTAAGGAAGGTCCCCATATTCCCATGGTTGATTCTACCACTGATGCCACCAAACAAGTGCCAAAGAAACTGATGGACATGACAAAGGATGAAATTGCACTTGTCACTCTGGACAAGAAAGCAAAGCACATCATAGCAGGTGCAATTGATGATTCAATTCTACAAAATATGATTCACTGCAAGTCTGCAAAAGAGATGTGGGATTCTATTGTGGTTTTGATGGAAGGTACTGAAGAAGTTAGAGATAACAGGAAGTCTTTGCTGAACCAAGAATACGAAGCCTTCAAGCAACAAGGCAAAGACACAATTTCTGACATCTACGAGAAATTCTTCAAGATTGTAAATGGTCTGAGAAACTATGGAAGAGAATTCACCGTGGGTGAACTAAACGATAAATTCCTTAGATCCCTGTCTAAGGAATGGGACCCCAAGGTGATAGCTATCAGAGAATATGGTAAGTTGGCTACTACGGAGCCACAGATTCTGTATGGGAAGCTGCTCTCCCATGAGCTGAAGTTGAATATCAGGAAGTCAGAAGAGGAAAGCAGTAGGAGCTCTAGCAAGGAGAAGACCATTGCTCTAAAGGCTGAAAGCTCCCGGAGAAGCAGGGCTCTGTCCCCTGTGAGGGATGAGTCTTCTGAGGATAAAGCTGAAAACACTTCTGAAGAATCAGAACTATCTGAAGGAGAATTTTCCCTCCTCCCCAAGCAATTCAAAAGGTTGCTTAGCAATAGGAGACAAATGAGAAAAGGCTCATCTTCCTCAAGAGATCACAGGAGATCACACCGTGACAAAAACGACAGGTATGGTTCTAAATCGAACAAACACGACTATATTGAACCTGTTTGTTATTGTTGTAAAAAGCCAGGGCACATGATAGCTGATTGCCCACACAAGAAGAAGGAATCTTCAAGAAAAGAAGAAAAGAAGTCCTTCAAAGGAAAGAAGAAAGAGGAGAAGAGTTTTGTTGCCAAGAAGTCCAAGACTCTGAGTGATAGTGACACAAATGAGTTAAACTCAGATGAAGAGGCATTCTTTGGACTGATGGCTCAACTTGATACAGAAGACCAATTTGGTCAATATCGAGGAAAAGGTCTCACAGAAGACTGCTTCTACAGTCTAATGGCCATGTCAGATGATGACAAAGATATTGTTCCTTTCACTGGTCAGGTATTATCTTCTACACCTCTTTCATGTTTAGAAACGGCATCTGATGCTAATGAAAACTACTATTCAGAAGAGGATTTTGAGTTGACTGCTAAGTATGAGAAAATGTTGAAGGGGTTTAATAAGTGTCGAAAGCTTGTTAAAACTCAATCAAAGGAGATTCAATCCCTAAAGGATCAAGAATCAAACCTGAGAAAGGAGATTGAAGAATCTAACCTACTCAGGGAAGAAATCTTATCCTTGAAGATTGCACTCTCGGAGGCCACTTCTGCAGGCATTCAGAAGAATGAAATTATCAATGATTTGGCGAAACAACTTGAGGCTGAAAACAAGATCATAATGAACTTCTCTAAGCCCAAGACAGTTTTGCCTATCATAGACAGTTTCACTGCTGTTTCTGGTAGTAGTGGATTGGGCCATGTTGCTGAAAAGAGCCTAAGTAAGTCAGCCAAAATAAGAGCTGCTAAAGCAAAGGGTAAGCGTCCACAGTGTGCTCCAACTTTCAAGAAGGTGATTCTTCCTACGAACACCTATGATTTTGAGAGCATTTATGGTCACTTCAGCAGACCAACCCATGTTGAGCCTGCCAAGGTGAACTCAGTGTGGACCAGACCCAGAAACTTTTGTTCTAGCTCCCTCAAGGCTCCTTATGAGGAAGTTCAATTGAAGCATCATGGACCATTCGTTCATGGATCAAATGCTAAGAAGGCACCGCAGGTCAAGCCTATTGTGCCTAAGAATTGTGTATGTTGCACCAACGAGGCTTCTACCTCCAAGGTTGCTCCTCCTGTAAAGCCACCCGTTCAAAAGGCTCAGCAGAACACAAAGAGGAGATACAATAGATTTGAATGCTGGTGTTGTGGAAAAATTGGTCATTTTGCCATAGATTGTTGGTTCAATCATACTGTGCCAAGAACTCCACGAGTTAACAGTGCAAGACCGACCACTTGCAAAGTTAATGTTCCAAGTGGTGTTCCACTAACAAGGAACCAAGGGCCCAAAAATGTTTGGGCTCCTAAGGGGTATTGGTCATGCTTGCAGGAATGTCCAAAGGCCGACGAAATTCCTATCTGGTATTTGGACAGTCGTTGCTCTCGGCATATGACCGGGAGAAGAAGATTACTTTAGGATTATATTCCAGTTGAGAACGGGCCTAAAGTAAAGTTTGGCGAATCTGAACGAGGTATTATTATAGGCTATGGTTCAATAACTAACGGCTCAGTCATTTTCACACGTGTAGCTCATGTGAAAGGATTGAAATACAATCTGATTAGCATAAGCCAACTGTGTGACAAAGGCTACACCATTGAGTTCTTTAGAGATAAATGCCTGATAAAGATGTCCGTGTCTGCGGAAACTATTTTAACAGGCTCTAGGAGTAGTGGTATATACTGTTTGGATTTTATATGTTTACTGTCTTCTACCCCAGTGTGTTTTGTTGCCAAAGATAGTGCATCTCTTTGTGGCCAATGGCACAAGAGACTAGCACATATTAATTTCAAAACTATATCTATGTTATTTTCTCACAACTTGGTAAGGGATGCCCCCAAAGTTAAATGCATTAAAGAAAGTCCTTGCCATGCTTGCCAAATGGGTAAGCAAACAAAGGCTAGCTTTAAGAGCACAATTGGCAATAATTATACCAGATGTCTTCATCTGCTGCATATGGAATAATTTGGTCCAATGTCAGTTAGAAGCTTAGGTGGGAAAGCTTACACCTTGGTTATTGTTGATGACTATTCCCGGTTTGCATGGGTGTTCTTTCTAAAACTTAAGTCAAAAACCTTTGGCATATTCACTACATTTGTCAAGCTCATTCAGAATGAACTTGACTGTTCAGTGGTCAAAATCAGAAGTGACCATGGAACAGAATTTCAGTCTGGGGCCATGACAAAGTTTTGTGAAAGTCAAGGTATCTCCCATTAGTTTTCCTCTCCACGTACTCCACAACAAAATGGAGTAGCCGAGAGAAAGAATAGAACCCTCATAGAAGCTGGCAGGTCTATGTTGAGTGATTCTGCTCTTCCAGAATATTTCTGGGCAGAAGCTATCAACACAGCTTGCCATGTGCAAAACAGAGCACTCATCAATAAGAACCATCGTAAGACCCCATATGAGATTCTAAAGGGCAGAAAACCAAAGATTTCATATTTTAGAATTTTTGGCAGTAAATGCTATGTACTTAACAATGGGAAACATCCTACAACCAAGTTTAGTGAAAAATGTTTTGAAGGTATTTTCGTAGGATATAGTAGCCATAGTAAGGCATATAGGATTTTTAATAAGAAAACTCTGGTGGTAGAAGAAACAGTCCATGTTGTATTTGATGAGACGAGCCTGCTGCATAGCAACTCGTCTAGTGTGTTCATTGAAGATGCAGGTGAAAAGCTAAAGGAACTCACTATGAAAGATGGAGTAAATACCACAGATGATGCACCAAAGTTGACAGAAGAGATCTCAGATCACTCTGAAGATGAACAAGAAGTTCATGAAGAAGAAGATGTTCCAGAGGTGGCTGAACCTCAAGTTGCTCCTGAAAATGCAAGTAACTTGGGAGTCAGATATTCAAGAGATCATCCAGCAGATCAGATTATCGGAGATCCTTCAAGCAGAGTTCTAACAAGAAGAGGTACAACTAAGGAAGTTTTACATTTAAGTTTTCTTTCACAGATTGAGCCGAAGAAGTTTGAAGAAGCAAACACCGATCCATCTTGGATCCTTGTTATGCAAGAAGAGCTCAACCAATTCAAGAGATGTAAAGTTTGGGAGTTAGTACCAAGACCCAAAGGACAAAATGTGATTGGAACCAAATGGGTCTACCGGAACAAGCTTGATGAAAAGGGCATCATTACAAAGAACAAAGCAAGAATGGTTGCACAAGGATACAGGCAAGAAGAAGGGATTGATTTTGATCAGACCTTTGCACCAGTAGCAAGACTTAAAGCCATCAGATTATTTCTGGCCTATGCTTCATATAAGGGCTTTAAGGTTTTCCAGATGGATGTGAAGTCAGCCTTCCTGAATGGAGACCTTAAAGAGGAAGTATATGTAGCTCAACCTCTAGGTTCTGCAGATCCTAACTTTCCTGATCATGTATATTATTTACATAAAGATTTGTATGGTCTCAAACAGGCACCCCGAGCCTGGTATGAGACATTGTCTAAGTTCCTTCTTGAGAACAAATTCACAAGAGGAACAATAGATAAGACATTGTTTCTTAGGGAAGTGAAAGGCGAGATTTTGCTTGTGCAAATCAATGTCGATGATATTATTTTTGGCTCTACAGATGACAAACTTTGCAAAAAGTTATCTAACTTGATGCAAGGTAAGTTTGAAATGAGCAGTATGGGAGAGCTGAAATATTTCTTAGGACTCCAGGTGCATCAATCTGAAGATGGAATTTTTATCTCTCAGACGAAGTTCACCAAATAGCTCCTTAAGAAATTTGGAATGGAGAGTGCAACCTCTATGAGGACTCCAATGGGCTCAAGCATGTCTCTGGACAAGGATGAGAAAGGGAAACCTTTTGATGAAACCAAGTACAGAAGCATAATTGGGTCCTTCCTCTACCTTACTGCTAGTAGGCCTGATATAATGTTTTCAACATGTGTTTGTGCCAAGTATCAGGTGAACTGTAAGGAAACTCATTATGCCACTGCAAAGAGGATTTTGAGATACCTTAAGGGTACACCAAATCTCGGCTTATGGTACCCGAGAAGACATGACTTTGAACTAATTGGTTTTTCAAACGCTGATTTTGCAGGTAGCAAAGATGATAGAAAGAGTACTTCAGGAACTTGTCAATTCTTGGGAAAAAGGCTTGTTTCATGGAGTAGCAAGAAGCAAAATTGTGTTGCAATATCAACTGCTGAATCGGAGTATATCTCTGTCGGCAGTTGCTGTGCACAACTCTTGTGGATAAAGAATCAGCTTGAGGACTAACTTAAAGCTCACAGAAATCCCCATATTCTGTGACTCCTCAAGTGCTATTGCCATAGCAAATAATCCAGTCTCTCATAGCAGAACAAAGCACATCGAGCTTCGCTACCACTTCATCCGGGAACATGTTGAGAGTAAGGATATAAATTTGTTATATGTTAATAATGACAAGCAAATTGCAGATATTTTTACAAAGCCTCTGGACGAGACCAAGTTCAATTTCTTCAAAATGGAACTTGGAATGCTTAACAAGGAATCTTGAAGACAGGACTGTTGGAATTTCACGAAATTGCACGGGATTTCACTAGATAAATCAGAAAATTTCATGAAGTTTCACGGGATTTCACATGTCAAAATAATTCTCTTCTCGGACACGTCTCCCGTGAAATCTTATTATTAAATACAATTTATTGGATCCGAAGAGCCATCCGTGAAATCAGGTACGCGCCCAATTTCATATATATATATATATATAAATATTGAAAACACGTGATTCCACACGTACCTTCCGTGAAAACCCTTCTCGTCTCTTCGTCTCCCTCGAGAAATCACTGTTCTTCTTCCCGATTTCGTCAAGCTCAATGGCGCCAAAAGCAGGTCTGCATTCTGGTGGAGAGCTAGTGCAAGGTGCATTTAGAGCGGCTTCAGATGAGTTCAGAAACATCATCATGATGCTTGATGTCGCCGGGCTCAGTTATGTTTTGGAGGAGCCGGCTAAAATTTTAGAACAAGATGTTCTTGAGTTCTACAGGAATGCAAAAAATTCCAGTCAAGGCAAGAAAATAAAGAGCTGCATCAGGTCGTGTAAAATAGTTTTGAAAGCCAGTGGCATCAACAGGATCTTGAGGATGCCTGAAGTCGAATCAGAAGAAGTGTATGCTGAAGACATTCTCAGAGCCAAGAGATTTTGTGGCATCTCTGATGAAGGTTCTAAAATAAGAAGGAAATTCATGAATGATGGAGGTAAATTGTTATGTGATATTTTAGGAAAAGTTTTATTGTGCAAGGTAGGCTCTCATGACTACCTATCTGAAGAAGCTTTTAAGATTCACACTGCTATTATCTGTAGAAAAGATTTCAATTTTGGTGAAGTTATATTTGAAAAAAATAAAGAAAGTTTCCTAGCCCCAAATTTTGGCAGAATTCTTAGTCTGCTTCTGAATGGTAGTAATCCTGATATGTTTAATCTTGGAAGAGGCTCTCCACTCCATCATACAAAGAAAATTACCTCATCTATCTTCTCCAAATGGGAAAGAGTCATCCCAAAAGGTGGAGTGAAGAGAGCTGCTGATGCTGATGAAGCAGGCTTGCAGAGGGATGACAAATTTCTGGAAGAAGGTCAACCCTCAAGGGGAAGTGGACCTAGTCCAGCTCCTGATCAAGGAAGAGGTGAACATGTTGAGGGGGAGTTTCCAACCCCAAGAGACAATGTTGAAAGTGGTGCTGCTACAAAAGAAATTCCTCCCAGTAAAGCTGATCAAGTTCCTGTTGATCCAGTTAGTACTGCTGTCCCTGATGTTGTTCATGACCTAAAGGGTCAAGGGAAATTTGCTGATGTAGATGAAGCTGCTATGCTAGAAGAATCAAGGAGATCACCTGCAGTGTTTGTTTCTAATTCAGAAGGTAATGAAGACTTGCCAGATACTGCATCTAAACAATCTGAGAAATCTGATTCAAGGGAGAAGGGCAGTTTTGGTGATCAGTTGGAGTTTGCCAAGAGGATGTCTTTGGTTGAGGGGGAGAAAGAACAGGTAGACATATTCATGGGAGAATCTGCAGTTCCTCAGGTTCTTCCTTCTGTGCTACTCTTGCCCCCACCAGAAAGTCTTATTAGAAAATCTCCAAGAGTAACTGTGCTTGATAAGCAAGCACAGTCTACCAGTTTTGTAGCTGATAGAGCCTCTCCTGAAGATTTTGAAACTGGAGAGAGCTCTCAATCTTCTCTGCTTAAGTCTATTGCAAGTTTGCTGCAAGCTCAGACTGAGCATTTTGATAAGTCTATCAAGAAAGTCTATCAGAAGATTGATACTGTTGATAGTGCTTTGAGGCAGGAAATGACTGAAATGAGGCATGAAATGGGCAAATTCAAAAGTGATCAAGAATCCTGGATGACAAAGGCAGGAAAGGCATTGGACCACACCAATAAGGGAGTTGGGCATGTTCTAAATAACTTGCATCAGGTTGCTGAAGATGTTCTTCATCTGAATACTGCTCAAACAGCTCTCAGAATTTCTCATGATCAAGGGCTTAATTTTCTGGATGATCAAGTTGAAAGGAAACTGGCCAAACTCTATGCCCTCCTACATGAAGATGTCATAAAGGGGGAGGAGAGTATGGTGTCTATGATAGAGGAGAGTGTTAGTAAAGTGAATGATTTGGATGATAAAGTGAATGATTTGGATGGAAATGTATTTTCAAAAATGCAAGAGCTTCAGGAGAACATCTTGCAAAATGTTAAAGATGTAAATTGGTATACCCATGAATCAACTAGTTGGCTGTTCAAGGAAGTTGCAGGCATGCTTGGATTCACTGTTGTGAACAAAAAGTCAGATGTTCCTTCTTCAAGTGCTCCAGGTCCAAGTGCTCCAAGTTCTTCTCCAATTCCTGTTGAGGATTTTGATTTTGCTGAAGCAGATATCCCAGCCTCCTCCTACCAAGAGTTCTGGGATGATCCAGTGCTTGAAAGCGCCAAGGTTCCTGAATCTTCTGAAAAGTATTTAAAAAGGAAGATTTTTAGTGATAAACCTTCTGCTAAAAGGTCCAATCCTCATAAGAAGATCAGAGAATTCTATGATAGGCCTCCTCCAAGAAATTTCCAAGAAAGCTGGAGTCCCACTTCAAAGAATATCATTCTTACAACTTTCAACCTTGTTAGTAAGTACCATGAAAGTGTCAGTGATCATTACAGTCAGGATGAATGGGACAAGTTCAAAAAGAGAACAACTGAAAGGGAAATTCATTTCAAGACAGGTGGATCTAAAGAAACTGCTCCTGATAAATATTGGCCTAAGCCAAAGTCATTTTTGAAAGAATAGAATCTGAACAGAAAAAGAGAGCTGAAGCAGTGGAAAGAATTTTTGGAAAGCAGAAAGGCAAGGATCAAGCATGAGCTGAGCTGTTCTGGAATCATGCTGTTTTCTTTGTTTATATATATATATATATATATATATATATTTGTGTTAAGATAAACATTGAGTTTTTTTTAAATATTACTGCCTGATTAATGCTCTTCTTATTCATTATATTTTTTGTACAATTAAACTTAGTGCATAGGGTTATGACATCTTCAAATAGGGGGAGATTGTTGGGTATTGTATCCACAATTACCTGGATTTGAAGATGTCCCCTAGTGAACTAAATTGAATTGAGGATGTATTTGATGATTTCTATTTAGATGTGTTATGACAGGTCTTAATGCTAAGTGCACACCAAAGTCAGGTTGCAATGGATCACCAAACACAGTTCTAGACAATGTAATCCCTCATTGTGTAGAACAAAGTGTTGGTCCATGTGTAATCCCTCTATTGGGGTGTACTTCATATACTCATAACTGAAGGTTTTCAAGTTTGAGGAGTGGAGCAGGTTTTCAGGAGAAAAGAAATTTTTGCTAAGTCAATTCGTCGAGTTGTCTCGTGAAGTTCCGATGAATCTCGACGAATCCAGACAGAAGCCAAATTTCTAGTTTAAAGAAGAAATTTCTGCGGCTAAGTCTATTCGTCGAATGTTCTCATGAACTCCCGACGAATATCGACGAACGCAGACAGAAGTCAAAAAGGCAGACTTGTAAAGAAAAATGTGCGGCTAAGTCAATTCGTCGAATGTTCTCGAGAACTCCCGACGAATTCCAACGAATGAAAACAGAAGATAGTTTTCAAGCTTTGATCAGTATTTTTCAATGGCTAAGTCAATTCGTCGAATAATCACGTAAAGTCTCGACGAATGACGGACAGACGGATTTCAAATTTATGTTTCGTTTTTGAAATTTAGGGTTGGCCGCCATGTACAGTACACGTGATGATCTCTCCTTGTTTGTCGCCCGAGCCGTTGGAGGTCTCCCTATAAATAATCTTTTATTTTTAGGGCAAACCAAGAAGAAAGAAATCACCCGATTGTTAAAAAAAAAGCAAGCCGTTTCTTTCTCTCTTGCTGAACAAGTTTCTGAGATCTAAAGTCCGCGCCGCTCAAGATTCGTTCTTCAGTGTTGCTAGAGATTTCTCAGATAAGAAGGCCTTTGATCTAGTTGTTGCTCTCTATATTGAAGATCTTTTCAAATTAATCAAAGGGCCTACTCAGATCAGGTTTGTCGATTCTTTATTCTTCCTAATCCTTGAAGATCCAAGCTTTCACTCTAAAGGAAGAAGAAGATTCAGTCTCTCCAGATCTGAAGTTAATCTCTATTGAGATTCAAGAGAAGTTTCGTTTCAAACTTTATTTAATTCCTGTAGGAGTTTTTACTCAGAGTTATTTTGTAGGAGTTATTTACTCCGAGTTGTAGGAGTTGTTTACTCTGAGTTTGTAGGAGAGGTTGTTCTCCGAGTTTGTAAGAGCCGTTGTCTCCGAGTGTAGGATTTGTTGATAAATCCGAGTTTTGCTGAAGTTGCCGACGCTAGCCCGAAGTGCTAGATAGGCGGAGCGGGAGAGAGGAGTACCCACCTTTGGGGAACCTCTATAAATCTTGTGTCTCTGTGCTGTGATATTTTTTGTTGTGTTTGTGCAAAATTTTTATTCCGCAATCGCAGTAGAGATCACCTATTCACCCCCCTCTAGGTGATTTAGGTAGACAACGATTTCTTTCAGTTATTATATTTATACTTTTATGTTTATCTATATATATATTAAAATATTTTTATATGTATATTATATATATTTATAATAATAAATTATTATTTTTATTATTAATTTAATTTATTTGATTAAATTTTTTTAATTTCTTTTTATTTCAAATTTTATAACAACAAAAATAAAAATAACGACAAAATAGAACTTTCATTTGGAATTAATAACCACACAATACAAATGACCAAAATAATCACAAAAAGAAATGCGCATTGAAATTAAACAAACAAAAAAAAACAAAAAAAAAAAGCTAAAATACAATAAAAATTACATAATTCAAAATAAAAATATTACATTGGAACTAATACTAAAATTCTGGTAGGTCATCACTTGGTTCGTTATGACTTCCGCGCACAGTTCCCCCGAGTTGTTCGTCTCCATTCCCGGGTACTCTATAGTCGCTTCCTTCATATTAGCTTCCTCTGTGATGGTCTCCTCTGAACTGAGGTCCTCCATATTGGTCTCCTTCATATTGGCTTCCGTAGTACTGGCTTTCTCGGTACTGGCTTCCTGCAAACCCGGGTACTCCATATTGGCTTCCTCAATGCTGGCCTCCATGAAACTGAGGTCTTCTGTATTGATCTCCCACATATTGGCTTCCTCCATATTGGCAATGAAGCAATGTAATTTTGAATATTGTATGCATTTTTAGATGAATGTATTTCGATTTTTATGCAATTAATAATATGATTTCCAAAAAAATATGATTTGTTGTTAACAATAGTGTAAATAATTATTTTGGTTTGCGATTAATAATTTTTAATAATAATTAAAATATATTAAATATTAGTCTCGTTTTGTAGATCTCGCAAAAATAAATTTATTGATATATATTATGTGACATAATTGGACAAATATATTAAAAATTATAGGAGTTATAAAATATAGGTAACTTTTCTAAAAACATTAATTATAAAATTACAAAAACAAAAATAAATCTAAAAAAAATGTCGCCCCCCTCTATTTTCTCTCTCCCTCCTCTAAATTTAGAGGGAGAGAGAGGGGTTCGGCATTTATAGAGTTAGCTTTGCCGATTGATTGGTGGAGGTGAGGGCTGCAAAAATGAAGGTTTCTGGATTTATGGAGGACGGTTGGAGTTGCTCTTAGGGCCCGTTCGTTTGGACGGAATTGTAATTCGATATTGGATTTGAGTATTGATGAATATTGTGAAATAAAATATTAGTTACTAATTCCAATTCCAACGTTCGCTTAATAAACAATATTGTTGAATATTGTAGAATTAATCAATACTTTTGTTCGTTAGTTAAATAAAATTCAATTTAAGAATTGAAAAATATTACAAAAAAGCTAATATTTATCACATATATCATAAACAAATGTATGTCATGGCAACGATTTTTTCCCCCGGGGGCGATTTTTTCACCCGAGAACGATTTTTTTTGCCCGGGCGCAATTTTTTCGCCCAACCGCGATTTTTTCGCCCGGCCGCGCATTTTTTGCCCGGGCTCATTTTTTCGTCCGGCCGTGATTTTGTGTCCCGGGCACGATTTTTTTGCCCGGGCGCAATTTTTTTCCCCGGGAGCGATTTTTCCACCCGCCCGGCCTAAAAAAGCTCGCACATGCGATAAAAGCGCGTCCAGACAAAAAATCGCTCTCCGGTGAAAAAATTGCCCCGGAGCAAAAAAATATCACCAGGCAAAAAAAATCGCTCCCAGCCAAAAAAATCTTGCCCGGGCGAAAAAATTGCGCAAGGGAGAAAAAATTGTGCGCGGGCAAAAAAATCGCTTCCCTAACGAAAAATCGCGCTTGAGCGAAAAAATTGCGTCGGGGCGAAAAACTCTCCCCTGGGAGAAAAACTCGTGTCCGGCCGAAAAATTCGCGCCCGGGCGAAAAAATCGCGTCCGGGCTATAAAAAACGCTCTCGGGGAAAAAATCGCGCCAGGGTGAAAAAATCGCACTCGGGTGAAAAACTCGCGCACTGGCAAAAAAATCGCGCCCAGGCGAAAAAATCTTCCCCGGGAGAAAAATTCGTCCCCGGTCGAAAAAAATCGCGCCCGGAAAAAAAAATCGCCCCCGGGCGAAAAAATGTCGCACTGGCGAAAAACTCGCGCCTGTGCAAAAAAATTGCCCCTAGGCAAAATTTTCCCTGTCGGGCGAAAATATCTCGCTCTGGCGAAAAAATTGTGACCGACGACAAACGCGCGCCCGGAGAACAAACACGCGCCGGATTATAAAAACGCGTGCACGACGACAAAAACACGCGCTCAGGCAAAAAACGCACGCACGGGTGAAAAATGCGCGCCCAGACGAAAAATTCACGCCTCGGCGAAAAACGCACTCACACGCGAAAAACACGCGCCCGGGCGAAAATCGTGCGCTCAGACGAACAAAAAGTCTTGGCCGGAATTATCAAATTCTTATATAGATTGGAAAGAATTGTGTTTAGTTCAAAATGAATTCCACTGAATTCATTAAAATTTCAATTCCAACGTCAAGCGCGCAAACGAACGACAAAATTGAAATTATACCTTCAATTCCAATCCAGGAGCTCAATTCCGTCCAAACGAACGGACCCTTATGTACTTTGTGTCGTAGAGCTTTTTGACCTAATCATCGCTTGTTGCCGTACTAAATCTCTTCTCCATCATAATTTCTCTTGTTTAAATTCATTAGAAGTGAGTTTCAAATCATATGGTATTATTGCAACCTATTATAACAAGGTATTGATGGATTCAACACCCAACAATAATAAAGACTTCAAATTAAATAAAATATATGCTCAACCAGGAAAAGGTTCAAACTTAGGTCAGCTGTCCTCCTCCCACCATTGTACATGGTGTTTTCTACCTACCAAATCATAGAGGTCCACTTGTGCTTTGAATTAATGAATTATTCAAATATCTTTGAAATTATTTCATGCCTAACCATGCACATGTTAGGTCATCTAAGAGAAATGTTTTCACATTAGAGATATAAATGATTTCATATTACACAGATTAAATAATAATATATTGAAAATGGGATATTATGGGGAAGTTGCTGGGAAGATGTTAGGATAAGGCCAATCTCTGTGCAGAACCACTAGTGGCTCAACTAGTGTGCGGGGAAGAAGAAAAATGCCTGGATTCACACTCCTTGGATGACTGACATTTGCCAGCTTGCTGGTAGGAGGAGTTCAGAATCTTGTTCATTAATTTCAAGTAAAACAATATAATGTTCATTTTATATTTTTTGCGGTAGCTTTTTTATCAATTCGAAACCTTGAGGCTTGATGAAATTCAAGTCATTTATATCATTATTTTGTGTGGATATCGCCTAAAATCTATAAACGAAGCACATTTAACCTTGGTCTCGATAAAGTTACATAGGGTTTGATTACGTTATTGTGGCGCACAAGTTATCGACCTTGTATTATAAGGGTGTTATTACAAGAAAATTATTTCTGGCTATTAGTAAATCTTAGCTATTATTAGCAAGCCATCATTTTTGCAAATTACTATTATATGGTCATAAAGAACATCGTTTTTGGACAAAATGAACATTGCGGGAGAAGAATGGCTCGTGGAAGTGGAGGAAAGAAAGGCTTGCTGAAGTGGATGGAAGAAAAGTGGCAAGGAAGACAAATGAGAGAAGGAGTCTCATTTGAAAGTGGCAGGGAGGCCAAGAAAAAATGGCCAGAAGCCACCGACCTCAAAAGTGTCCCAACAGTACCGCTGACCTTCTATAGTCAGAGCAGCGGCTGAAGGACGATCTAGGAGAGCCCTGCGAGCAGAAAAAGTTTTAGGCTCCTACACGTCCAAGCAGAAATCGCATAAATAAGGCAGCTCAGCTTGGTTTGCTAATAAAAAACGTGGAAAGTTAGAAAGGACGTTTATCTTGAACCAGTTTTTGAGCTGCTAATAATCAAAGTTTCCTTATAATAACACCATATTATAAAACACAACTACTTCATAAAACCCGAAAAATATAGCCCAAGTTGCTCAAATACTCCATATTGCTATCTATGTATACCTTGGCCGCGACAATACATTCGTCCGTACTTGCCAGCTCTCAGGCATAAGGGTTTCGCATGATGGTATTCCCTCCGCTCGCCGTCCCCCCACTTGTCATCCCCTTGAGTGCCGTACTCCCGCTGTCGTTCGATTTTCTAATGCACCTGAGAGGACTTCGAGTGGCGAGAGTAGTGTCGTCGTGTGAATCACAGTGCGCCCGAGAGGCAGCGAGCAGAAATGAATGTACTATCAAGACCGATATATTATCGCGAGCTGGGAGGCCCCACTCATAATAAATATATAATAATATTAATATTAATAAGAATAAGAATAAGAAATAGCACTACAAGAAAATTGACATTTAGCAAAGAAAATTTTGGTCACTAAATATTGCGGTTTGGTAACTAAAGACATTTAGTGATCAAATTTAATTTGTCACAAGGTGGTTGCAAAATGCACGTCACTAAATGTATTTAGTGACCAAATTAATTTTCGTCGCTAAATGTACGTTTTTAGTGACAACTAATTTTCATCACTAAATGTACAATTTTAGTGACCATTAGTGTTCGTCAATAAATATACATTTTTAGTGACAACTCGTTTCGTCACTAAATCTATATTATTAGTTACAACTATCTTTCGTCACTAAATGTGCATTATTAGTGATAACTATTTTTCGTCACTAAATATATTTAGTGCCAAATTTATTTAATCACTGTTTGTGCAATGGAATAATAACGACTTTTGGTTACTAAAATTATTTATTTCTTTATTAAGTGCAACAATAATTAAATTATCCATTTGATAAAAAAATCTCATAAATGGAAAGAGAATGTTTCTTTTATATTTATTAATAGGAAAAAAAGGTGGGAGATAGCACAAACCCTTCAGTACAGACCAATAGAGCTTTTAACTTTATTAAACTTAATACATGCAAAAAATCTATAATAAACAAACATTCCATCATTCTTTCTTTAAATGTAACACATAAAATAAATAAACAGATTGCGATGAACAAATATATTGTGACCGGTAGCAGGCGTGGAGGGGGGGAGGGGGGAGATTATTGTTGGGGTCTGATTGAGACCGATAGTGGGATTGGAATAGAGGATGGGGCTTGGATTAGGTTGATTGGGAGTAGGAATTTCAACCGGAGCGGCGGCGGCGAGTGTGGCGGAAGATGGCGAGTCTGTCGTGGAAGCTAGGTATGGAAGAGGGGCGCATGGAGGCGACCTGTGCTGTTTCAGCATCAGATTTCTCCAGCTTGGGTTGTAGGGCTTCGGCTGAGGAAGGAGAGGCAAGGGCCATTGGACTCGGAGACTTGGCTGCTTGGGAGAAGATGGCGAAACGATCGAAGGAGGGCGTACGGAGTGCTCCAGGTTATGCCCTAGAAACCAAGACCACCTGGAGTAGGATTGCAGGCCCCAAGAAGCGGAGGTTTACCGTGAAATTAAGGGGAGAGAGAACAAGGCCGTCCAAGGGGATTGTTAAAAGTAAATCAGAAATGGCTTTCCGCACATAAAATTCTTTTCTGAAATATTTCAAGATTTTTTCTGCAGGCAAATATTGCCCTAAGCCGCACACCACTTCTCTCAGCCACATCCACATTGGTTCGCCGAAATCCTCGCGGAAACCCTCTTCGGAACCTCTCGCCGGAACCCCTCGCCAAAACCCCTTGCCGGAACCCTTGCCGAACCCCGCGCCGGGATTTGACCCAATCGTTGCAGCTTCCGCTGCCGCCGTGGACGATGATGACTTATACAGTTGCTATAGATAAGTATATTTTCATTTTATTTATACGAAATTCAAAATATTAGTTAGGCTTTATTTGGCGCGGCGGTGGCGGGCAGAAGCGGCGGGTGGAGAGGGAAGGTTGGGAACGGAGGGGAGGAGGCGGGGCTCGAAAAGCTCCGTTTTGGAGCGTTTTCCATGGCGCGGTGGGTGCAAACGCGATAAACTCCGCCGCAGGGCGTTTGTTTGCCCGCCGTGCGGTGGCGTTTGCCGCAAACGCCGCCCGCCACCGCCGCGCCAAATGAACCCTAATATAGATTTTGTTTTCGACCCCACAAGAAGATACAAAAATTATTAATTAAAATTGAGATTATTAATACGGCTATGAAAAAACAGAAACAAATTTATGATAGTTTGCATAATGTAAAATAAGTAATAATTTATAATTTTTTAAAAGCATTTTACATTATTCACTCCGTCATCATGAACAGTTCTTTCGCTGCCCGATATTCCAAAGCCAGCAACCAATATACATTGCCTCTCTGATCGCAACCAATATACATTGCCTCTCTGATCGTGTCAGATTATTCTCACGTCAACTATTTTTGTCGTTCATTCTTTCACAGTACCCCACCACATCCGTCGGCTCCCCCAACATTGACGAAGATATGAAATATTGGGGCGGTGACGACATAGATCGTATTAATGATGTTTTCATAAGAAATAAGAATTTTGATAGACACATGAAGCGCATTCTCATTATGAGAGAATAAATAAAATTTTTTAAGAAAGAAACTCAAAAATTTTGATAATTAGTGACTAATTTTTTGGTTACTAAATAAATAATTTAGTGACTAAATTATTTTTTGTTACCAAATACTTTACAATTTTTATTTTAGTGACAGAATTTATACTTCGTCACTAAAGATATGTCTTTAGCGACTAAACATTTATAAGCTGTGTTTTTAATGACGAACTATATTTCGTCACTAATAAGTTGTTTTTAGTGACGAAATATATTTCGTCACAAAGTTTTCATTACTAAATCTCTGTTTCCTTGTATTGCAAATATCATTTCAATATTAAGGGCATAACTAACGAGAACAGCGCATTTTACATTATTTGTTGTTCTATTTATTGTTCTCGTTAGTTTTTGTCACAACAAATGCAAAAAATAAAATTTGAAAGGATTAAACGGATTATAAAAAAAATGAAAAGGGCATAAATTAAACCAATTATAAAAAAATTGGTAAAAAAAAAAGTAAAGATGTAAAGTTGAAAAGATGAAGGTAAAAATAATGCTTTTTCTCTCTCTCTAAATATATTATTTAATATATTATTTATATATGTAAGTAGTGGTGCATAGTGTTCCCCGTGCCCCGACGAAACATGACATGTCCCGTAATTTTTTTTGACAAATTTAATAAATTAGAGGTAAATTGAGTAAAGGATAAGAGCATATTTTTAAAAAAAATATATGCAAATAAAACGAATTAAGAAACTATAAAAACTGTAATGAAGAAGAGGTAAATTTGGTAAAGGAGCATTAACATAATTTGAGCTTGAGTTCTCTTACTCACTATTATGTTGAATAAATATTCATTTCTTTAAGGTAAAGCCTATAATATAGAACTCATTATGAAAACTCATTAGTTTCTCTTTAGTCCCATCTCCTAATTATAAATTTGATTCCACCTCTTTACCTATTTATATCCCTTCGAGGGATGAATACAAGCTCAATCTGTATGCTCTCTATCAGTCTAATAAGCTAACAGAGCTAGGTTTGGATACTCGCCCATAACCCTGACTGTTCTCAGCCTCCTACCAAAATAACTATCTCTGCCTTGCCTTTTATAGGCCCACTTACTACTGGTGTACTAACAACTTCATCAAATTGATCTCGCCCACAGTACTCTTGCTCCCCAGAGCTCATCGATCGTTGCTTCCCATAGCTCACCATTCCTTGCTCTTCGTAGATCGCTGACACTTGGTGCTTGAACTAGCTGCATCCAGACTTTAAACTGATATAACTTTTGATCGGAGCGTCAAATTTAGGCGTATAATACCTAAAAGGGAATAATTATACCTATAAGAATTCTCTAGGATGGGTGAATAGAAATTTAAATTTATTTACCAAAATCTTAACCACAATCAGATTATCATCCACAAATTTCACAACCAGAATTAAATATATCACAACACAAACAAAAGCTGGAAATAAAATAAGAGACAAGCATTGAAAAAGTGCCACAACACAGATGACATAAAAGTTATAGTGGTTCCTCAAAATCTGGGTACTTCACTCTTCTACCACTTTGGTAGGAATACAATATCCCAGTGCCTAAGTCTTTTGATAAGGAGACTCTTAGAACTAGTGACTGGATATTACTTAGTGCCTGAGTCACTTTAGTGGACTGGATATTTTGTATTTGATTAATCCTTGAAGAATAAGTAGAAAGGATGTTGGGAACACTGCTCACAATGTTCCAGATTTGGAGAAATCCCTAAGTCAATAATAAGTACATTTTGTATTTGATATATATTTTTATGTGACATGAGCAGGCAGGGACAAGATATATCTTATATGTGTAATGTGTGGAGATCAAGCACAAATGTCTAACTTAAATATCGTCATGTATATAACACTCACACTACGATATCGTTTTGATCACTCACAGAAGGCAGCAGAAGAAGTCAGTAAAAAAACGATGTGACAATAAGAAGAACACGACAATATCATCGTGTCAACAAGGTACCCACGACGATATCATTATGAGAACTAAATGAAAGTCTGTTAAGGCATATATCGTCATGTCAACAAGGTACACACAATGATATCGTTGTGAGAACTGAAAGAATGTCTACTAATGCATATATCATCATGTCAACAAGGTACACACGACGATAACATTGTGAGAACTCAATGAAAGTATGCTAAGGCATATATCTGTGAAATTTTTTGAATCTTTATGAAGTGAGCAGGAGTTAGACAACTTAGAGACACTAGCCAAAACAACCAGAAGCAAATGAAGGCAAACAACTGATCTTTATTGAAAAGCAACTTCAAATTACAAGGCAAGGCATGCTTGGCGAGACATGATTTCGCCAGCACAAACACCAAAGAGAAAATTACAAAGTTGAAGACAACTTGAGACCGCGCGGTCTCCTTTGCGACCTCTGCAACCCGCCAGACCGCAATCCGCTGCCAACCTCAGAACAACACCAACCCGCTGATCAGACCGCACCCTTCCTTTCCGAATTCCTGATTCTCCTGAACTCCAGCACTACAACTCCAAGCCGCAGACCGCCCGAACACTTTCAGAGGAAGAGGTGCGCTGCTGCCCGCACTATCCGCAGAAGCTGCACAAGAGAAGATCAATCAGCAGACCGCCCGGTCAGACAATTAGAGACCGCAGGAATTAGGCGAACTCAGCTTACACTTGGTGTGTCTTAATTTGCTGCTACAGTGGCTCCTATTTATAGGCATGGGACCTGATCCAGTCACCACCCTATGAGATAGGATCACCACTCTCCAGACCGCGCGACCTGACCGGTCACACCGCGCGATCAGCAACATTACTCCTGCTTCATTTTGGGTGAGCTCACCGGCTTCAACCAAACCATGAGAGACCGCCACTCTCATAGTGAGACCGCGACTCCACAAGGAGATCGCCAGACCACCACGAAGCCGCTCACCACCTGTGTTCGCTAGAGACCGCGAACACAGCCAGTTCGCCATCAGATCGCGAACTCCTGTCCGCATGTCGGTCTCCTCCTGAGACCGCGAACAGCGTCCAGCTCGCATACCAATCTCCTCATGAGACCGCGAACTGCGACCAGCTCACATACCAGCCTCCTCCTGAGACCGCGAACTGAGACCGCGCGACTAAGTCCCTTAGTCCGCGAATACCACCAGAAAGTCCGGTCAGCCACCAGACCGCATTCTGAAGAAAACCTTGATCAAGCTGCGCAGTCACACCAGACCGCCACAACCTTGAAGAGGACAGCATGCCACGCGGTCACGCACAGACCACGCATACCTGAAGACGATCAGCCCGCCACGCGGTCAGAGACAGACCGCGCGGCCTTCACCTTCAGCCGCCTTGAACCCATACCAGCGGTCACGCCAGGAGACTACAGCTAGGCTTAGACCGGCCAGACCGCAGGGACAGACCGCCAGGCCGTGCGGTCAGACCAGACCGCCCGACCTCCTCCCAGACTGCCCAGGTCCAAAATCCCTCCAAACTTCCACTTCAACAATTTCAACACTCCCCCTTGAAGTGGGAAGTTGAAACTAGCCCCAGTAAGCTCCTTAGCCGTGTGCACGACCCCTTTGCCAGCGCCTTTGTGAAGATATCTGCGACATTGTCCGCACTCCGCACATGCCCGACCGAAAGAGATCCCTCCAGCACCTTCTCCCGTATGAAGTGGCGCTCGATCTCGATATGCTTGGTCCTCGCGTGACAAACTGGGTTGGTAACCAGTTTGAGAGCACTCTCATTGTCACCGCGTAGCAGAGTCGGCTCCCGAACCTCCTTGTGGACATCTCCTACCAACCTCCTAAGCCAGATGGCTTCCTGAGCTGCCAAGGCCGAAGCCTTGTATTCCGCTTCCGTGGTGGAGACCGACACGGAATCCTGCTTCTTGCTGCACCATGATATAGTTGTAGGGCTCGCCATGAAGACGAATCCAGACGTCGACTTCCGATCATCCGAATCTCCCCCATAGTCAGCATCCATGTACCCGTGCACCTCGAGGCCCGCATCCCTCCTGTATAGGAGACCCATGTCCGAGGTCGCCTTGACTTACTTCAGAATGTTCTTGGCTGCTAGCAGATGAGGTACCCGTGGCTCCGCCATATATCGACTTACTCTGCCAACTGCATATGCAATATCCGGCCTCGTGATCGTCAGATAGATTAAGCTCCCAACCAGAGCTCGGAACACCAACGGATCTTGTATAATCCTCCCCTCATCCTTTCGAAGCTTCATAGCCTTCTCCAGAGGTGTGGAAGTGCACTTCCCTTCCTTCATGCCGAATCGCTCCAAGATCCGCTCCGCATATCCGGCCTGGGTCACCAACACTCCACCTTCCTTCCTCTGCACCTCGAGTCCAAGGAAATGGTGAAGCTCACCTAAGTCCTTCATCTCGAACCTGATAGACAGCTCGGCCCGAAGCTGTGCTACTTCCTCCTTCGAGTTCCCCGTCACGATCATATCGTCGACGTATAACAGCACGATGACCTGAAGCTCCCCGCTCTTCTTGACGAACATGCTTGAGTCTGAGTCTGAAGCACTAAACCCACAGAATAGGAGATATTCTGCGATCTTCCCATACCACGCCCTCGGCGCTTGCTTCAACCCATACAAGGCCTTCTTCAGCTTGCAGACATGCTCCGAAAAATCTTCAGACACAAAGCCTGGTGGCTAGACCATGAAGATGTCCTTGTCAATCTCGCCGTACAAGAAAGCATTCTTGACGTCAAGCTGCCAAATCTCACATCCACTGAACGCCGCCAAGGCAATGATGAACCAAACTGAAGTCATTTTTGCCACCGGACTGAAAGTCTCCTCGTAGTCTACACCGTACTACTGCGAGAACCCCGAGCTACAAGGCAAGCCTTGTACCGCTCGATGCTGTAGTCAGCTTTCTTCTTAAGCTTGTAGACCCACTTGCATGTAATAGGAGTGGTGCCCTTGGGCTTGGGCACAAGAGACCAGGTCTCATTCTTCTCGAGAGCTGCCATCTCTTCTTGCATTGCAACATCCCACTCCTTCACGCCTCTGGACTTTTCAAAGCTCGACGGCTCCCTCTCATCCAAGGGACCAGCGAAGAAACATGAGACGAAGCTCACTGCGTTTCCTCCTATATAGCGATCAGGGGCAACGATCGCTCGCTTCGACCTTCTCAGCTCCTTCCCCTGAACCGCATTATCTCCAGCTGCTTCTTCCCTAGTTACTCTTCCAGACGTGCTAGGAGCATCGCTCCCCCTGCTCCCTGAACCATAAGCCCCCGTCTCGGAACTAGAAGGAGATGGACCACCTGGTGACACAGGTAGCTCCACCTGAAGATCCTCCACAGCTTTCTCTGGCACCTCCACCCTGCTCTCTGGTAGCTCCACATCAGAAGACCCCTTGTAAGATGTCACCTCATCGAACACGACGTCACGAGATACTACAAACCTCCGCGTCTCCGGGTCCATGCACTTCCATCCTTTCTTCCGCTCATCGTATCCCATGAAGACTAGCTTCCTTGCTTTCGCATCTAGCTTCGTCCGAAGAGCATCTGGAACATGCACGTAGCAGGTGGAACCAAACACCCTAAGGTGTGACATGCTTGGCTTCTTCTTGAATATCATCTCATGTGGAGTCAACATGTTGATGGGTCTCAGAGGCATCCTGTTGATGACGTAAGCAGCACAAGACATTCCCTCCGCCCAGATACTCTTGGCATAAAGCCAACACTTACAGGTCTCCGTCAGATGACGGATCTTCCGCTCTGCAACTCCATTCTGCTGTGGAGTATGTGCAAAAGTGAGCTCCCTCCGGATGCCTGCCTTCCTGCAAAAGGTAGAGAACTCACTGGAGGTGAACTCCCCTCCATTGTCAGTCCTCAGCTTCTTCACCCGCAGTCTTAGCCGACCCTCCACGAGCTCCTTGAACTCCACAAACTTGGCAAATGCCTCCGCCTTCTCCTTCAGGAAATAAACCCAGACATATCTGGTGTAATCATCGATCAACACCAGCATATATCTGCTGCCTCCGAGGCTTGGGGTAGCAGTTGGTCCCATCAAGTCACCGTGGATGCACTCCAACGGCACACTGCTCCTTGTCTGCGACTTGTCAAACGGTAGTCGATGAGATTTGCCGAACTGACATCCCACGCAAACATGACCTTCTCCGTAGGAAGATAGACTTGGCAGGCCCTTGAATAGACCTCTTACCGCCATAACTTTCAGCTTGTCCATCCCTACGTGCCCCAACCTCTCATGCCATATAACGGCACCATCATTCGTCTTCATCTTGTCAACGTAGGAGCTTGTCGATAAAACGAACAAGTCCTTTGCTCGTCTCCCGACATGGACGACCTCGGCCTTTACGGCCTCAAGGTTACGTAGAAACTTTACTTTTGTTGGGCCGAACAGAACGTGATACCCAGCGTCTACAGCGTTGGTCACGGAGAAAAGGTTTTTCTTCATACCAGGCACGTGGTAGACACTCTTCAAAGTAAGTGGCCCTCTATCACTGCCCAAAGAAACAACCCCCACCTTCTCTACTGGATGCACAGTATTATCAGCAGTAATGATTGCATTGTTACCTGTATAGGGTTGTGCAGAAGATAGCTTGGTCTCGTCTCCGGTGAGGTGATGACCACACCCCGAGTCCACGATCCAGTCCTCCAGATAGTTGATAGGAGCAGAAGCTCCAACAGAAGCCGAGAAGGCTCCTCACCAACCTCCTTCAAAGTGTCTGGCCTCAGCTTCCTCCTTCTCCGCAGTATGCCCAGCTTGGGTGACCATCTTGCAATCCCTCTTGATGTGGCCATACTTGCCACACTTGAAGCACTTCGGACCTTCCCCCTTCTTCTTCCCGTCAGCCTTGGGAGCATACCCCCTTTCTTGCTGCCCAGAAGTTGAAGGCCCATAGCCTCCTCTAGCGGTCTTCTTCTTCTTATCCCACTTCTTCTTCTTGCCTGAGAAGAGCACTTTGCCATTTCCCCCAGCCACCGACATCCCCGCCATCTGCCTTGCCAAACTTTCTTGCGATGCAAGCAAGTTCTCCAGCTCCAACAGAGACGGCTGATTTGTCCATCCCTGCACCGATGTCACAAAGGCAACATATTCCTTCTGCAAGCCGCGGATGATGTGCCTCTTCAGCTTCGCCTCGGAGATAGGTTCATCAGGATCTAATGCTAAGATTTCAGCGCACAAGTTCTCCATCTTCAGAAAGAAGGTGGAGATAGAAAGATCACCATGAGCCGACCTTGCCAGCTCATTCTCCAAGAACTGTAGCCTCGCTACATTCTTCTTGTTAAACAGCTCATCCAGGGCTCTCCAGATCTCCGCAGCCGATCCACATCCCAAAATGTGATCAAACAGATCAGGTGAGATTGCCCTCTTCAGAGTGAACTCTGCCTTCGCATTCGTCCTCCTCCAAGTTCTCACATCAGCTCCATTATCCCCTTCCGGGACAACTTCCTGCGTCTGATCTCCTCCAACAACCTCCCAGAGGTCCTCACCTAGAAGATAGCTTTGCATACACGACTTCCACTTCTTGAAGTTAGTCGATGTAAGCATCTCAATTCCAAGACCCCTCGCTTCCATTGCTCTACCACTGGTTCCTTCTTGACAAAGGCGATGGCTACTCTAAGTCACTCACTGCTCAACCACTCCAACCTACCTCTGATACCATGTGAAATTTTTCGAATATTTATGAAGTGAGCAGGAGTTAGACAACATAGAGACACTAGCCAAAACAACCAGAAGCAAATGGAGGCAAACAACTGATCTTTATTGAAAAGCAACTTCAAATTACAAGGCAAGGCATGCTTGGCGAGACATGATTTCGCCAGCACAAACACCAAAGAGAAAATTACAAAGTTGAAGACAACTTGAGACCGCGCGGTCTCCTTTGCGACCTCTGCAACTCGCCAGACCGCAACCCGCTGCCGACCTCAAAACAACACCAACCCGCTGATCAGACCGCACCATTCCTTTTCGAACTCCTGATTCTCCCGAACTCCAGCACTACAACTCCAAGCCGCAGACCGCCCGAACACTTTCAGAGGAAGAGGTGATCGCTGCGGCCCGCACTATCCGCAGAAGCTGCACAAGAGAAGATCAATCAGCAGACCGCCCAGTCAGACAATTAGAGACCGCAGGAATTAGGCGAACTCAGCTTACACTTGGTGTGCCTTAATTTGCTGCTACAGTGGCTCCTATTTATAGGCGTGGGACCTGATCCAGTCACCACCCTATGAGATAGGATCACCACCCTCCTGACCGCGCGACCTGACCGGTCACACCGCGCGATCAGCAACATTACTCCTGCTTCATTTTGGGTGAGCTCGCCGGCTTCAACCAAACCATGAGAGACCGCCACTCTCATAGTGAGACCGCCACTCCACAAGGAGATCGCTAGACCGCCACAAAGCCGCTCACCACCTGTGTTCACCAGAGACCGCGAACACAGCCAGTTCGCCATCAGACCGCGAACTCCTGTCCGTATGCCGGTCTCCTCCTGAGACCGCGAACAGCGTCCAGCTCGCATACCAGTCTCCTCATGAGACCGTGAACTGTGACCATCTCGCATACCAGCCTCCTCCTGAGACCGCGAACTGAGACCGCGCGACTAAGTCCCTTAGTCCGCGAATACCACCAGAAAGTCCGGTCAGCCACCAGACCACATTCTGAAGAAAACCTTGATCAAGCTGCGCGGTCACACCAGACCGCCACAACCTTGAAGAGGACAGCATGCCACGCGGTCACGCACAGACCGCGCATACCTGAAGATGATCAGCCCGCCACGCGGTCAGAGACAGACCGCGCGGCCTTCACCTTCAGCCGCCTTGAACCCATACCAGCGGTCACGCCAGGAGACCGCAGCTAGGCTTCGACCAGCCAGACCGTGCGGTAAGACCAGACCGCCCGACCTCCTCCCAGACCGCCCAGGTCCAAAATCCCTCCAAACTTCCACTTCAACAATTTCAACAATATCGTCGTGTCAATAAAGTACACGCGATGATATCGTTGTGAGGAATCAAGAAAAGTCAGTTAAGGTATTTATCATCGTGACAACAAGGTGCACACGACGACATTATCGCATGAACTAAAGAAAGACTTGCTAAGTCATTTATCGTCATGTCAACTATCTTCACACGACGACATCGTCTTGTCAAGCTCAGAAGACGGGATTTCAAATTGGCGAAGATGACAAAGACAGATGTCAAATCAATTACTTCTGAAAAGTGCTCTGACATCAATTTTCTAAGGTTTTGACCGTTTGATGGCTCAGAGCTATAAAATCATAAGAGAGGGTCAGCAAACACTAACAACTTGGAAAATCATGTGCCCGAATATTCTTTGAAAAGCTTGACTGTTGCAGAGCAATAAAAAAGCAAGTCTTTTCAAAGAAAGAAAGAAGAAGAAGAAGCAAAACTTCAACAAGAAAGTTCTCACTCTTGAGATCAAGAATACATCTTCATACAAGAAAGCTCAACACTAATCCTGATCAGAAGACTCATCTATTGAAGAACCAGTGTTGCTGCTAAAGAGAAGGCTTTCTATTCAGGATGATCTAAGAAGACTCAAGCTGCTTAAAGCTATATCCTTCTGAGTCTATTTTTTGTAAACATTCTTTCAATACTCTTATTATAATATCTCTTTGAGATTTGATGTAGGGATGTGCTGACAGCCTGAGCATAGGGCTTGTGAGAAGGCCTGAGTTGTAGGACTTTGCTGAAAATCTGAGGTAGGGTCTTGTGAAGACTTGAGTTGTAGGATTTCTCAGGAAATCTGAGTTGCAGGATCCTTTTTAGGGATTAGAGCTATAGGAGTGCTTGCACTCCTAGGTAGGGTTACTGCGGGCACCTGTGTTCGAATTCTAGGAAAGAATCTGAGGTGCGGGACTTGCTGAGTTCCCGAGCTGTAAGATCTGATAGACTGAGTTTTTGGAGGAGTCTTGATAATTTATTAGGATGTAGTCTTAATTACCTAGAGGGGGGGGGGGGGTGAATAGGTTTCTTTTGTTTCTAAGCAAAAGCCTAACTATTTTCTGAGTTTATGTTAGCTATGAATCAATCACACATAAAACACACAAGCATTTATAAAGGTTCCTCAAGACAGGGTGTCTTGAGTAGTCCTCTTTCCCCCTTCACCTTTCTAACAATGAGTTAGATAAGGCCAACTCCACCAATCTCAGCTTCATGAGCTTACACCTCAGATCCCTCAGGATCTCTCAAGTTTTCTACAAACCTTACCTCAGGCTCAACAACCCTACCTCAGGCTCAACATCCCTACCTCAGGCTCAACAGCCCTACCTCAGGCTCAACAACCCTACCTCAGATCTTACAAGGATCCTAGACTCAAGTTGAACTCTCAGCTCTACACTAAGGCCAGACAGCCCTACACCCTCATGAAAAGATGCCCTACAATCTCAGAACAGAGAAGTTCCTACAGAAGTAATAAGAGGTGATTACAACAGAAGATAGAATAGATATCAAGCCTTGGTCTTATGTTGCTGAACAACTGTTGTTGCAGTCTTGAAAGAGGGATGAGTCCAATGGCCTCAACTCTGATTCTTTCTGATCCTATTCTTCAAAGGATGAATGGGGATCAACTTGTTTTTATCTTGAGACAATCAAGAAGAACAATCTTTCTCTCCTTGTAGCTTCAGGAAGCAGGAAGAGAAAACTTTCTGGGCCGCCGTCAATGGAACAATAGATCAATCTTCTTCAGGGAATGAGAGAGCTTTTATAAAGCCCTAAATGATTCTTTTATACTCCTTCAGTCTTCAACGTCTATCAGATGTCCCCGTGACACAATATGGAGGTGATTGGAATATCTTTTCTTGCTTTATAGCGATTTGCGCCAATAGTAAACCCGCTAGAACATTTGAATCAGTCTCAGCGGTTGGGCTGAGACAGCTTCCAGTTTCAACGGCTACTCTTGTCCCGTCTCAGCGGATCCGCTGGGACAGACAATTGGCTCAATGAATTTTCTCTATCCGTAGCTCAACTGGCCCAGACACCTTCTCAACGGCTCCTGTCCATGTCTCAGCGGTTCAGCTGAGACAGGGAACTCGTCTCAGCAGTTTTGGCAGTAAACCTCTGAACTTATTCCATATCTTGCGAATGACCTAACCCTGCATAAACATGATGTAAAATAGGATTTATCAAATACAACTTGTACTTAGCATTTAGTGTGATGCTTTTTTAAATCAAGGGAACATTGAGGGTGATATTCCCAGCAATCTCCCCCTATTTGAAGAAGGCAGAACACCCTCAATGTTAAGGTACATAACACATAAATACCTATCATGTAACTTCACAATATGGTATTCATCATAACATTCTCATGTAAACATTATTATGGCATCAAAGATAATATTATAATAGATAGTATTCATGACAGGCATGTTACCAACAGAGTTAATCAACCCAAGAATATGATTAGATAATCATGTCAATGCATAACAGATTAACTTAAACAATGACACAGAGTAAAATTAAGTTATGGCTCAGATTAGCTTACAACATAAAGTACAATTCAACAATTCATTCATTTTCATTTCAGATAAAGTAATGAGACATTGTTCAATTATCATTCAGAAATCCATAACACTTAAATACATTCATTTAAAGTTTTCTTTTCTTAGAAGAAGTTGAGCACTCAGCAATGTCAGCAACAACTTCTTTTCCTTTAGCTGAGGCCTCTTTGTCTGCTGCATCAGCCATATTTTCAGCAACCACTCCTTCTTGTACTGGGATCTCCTTATCTTCAGCAGACACATCCATATTTTCAGGAAGATTGGTTGCAGTGTATTTTCTGCATTAGCTGCCTCTATTTCAGCTATCTTCCTCCTTTTTTCTTGTCTTCTGAAATACAGGAAAGGCTTATGAATGTACTTTGAAGGCATCCTTCTTGGGTTGTCCTTCCTTACCGGATTGGCTTTGAATATCCTATCTCTCTTTATGTTTCTTTCTAAGTGCTTTATCCACTCTTCAGATGGATAGACCTTATCAATATCTTTACAGATTTGACCATGTATTAGCCAGGCATTTAATATTATACTTTTGGAGTCTTCACTCCAATACTCAAAGTCTGGATCTTTGGTTTGTTCATCCCTCTGCATGGCCATGAACTCTTCAGCAAGCATTATGTGTTCTCTTTCTCTTTTCTTTACCAGTCTTGCATTCTGGGCAATTTCTTCCTGTTTAGAGAAGTCCCAATCCTCTGCTCTTTGCCTATCTAGGAGGGGAAGGTTTAAGGCAAGCCTTGTTCCTTGCAGAACCTTGAGGGCTAGCTCAGAATTGGTTACAACATTGTTATCCTCTCCCTTTCTGGCTTCTTCAAATATTTGTTGATGTAGGTCTTGTTGAGCTGTTGTGATTGTGCCAGATATGGTTTGGAAGACATTTTCAAAGTCAGCTTGAAGCTCATCTTTCAGTTTGACTACCACAACATTTAGTTGGGTAGCAGTTACTGTGTCAGCAATTGTTTGGAAAACATTTGCAATATCTGTCTTCAACTTATCCTTGTTTCTGTCAGCCTCCTCATTCAGCTGCAAAGCAGTGGAGTACACATATTCTTCTATATGATTTGTTGTATCATTAAGTAACCCATCTGCTTTACTTACATAATTCTTGACATATCTCATGTCACACTCAGCTATTTTAAGATCATTGTTGATTGACTTGAAGATATCTGATTGAGAGTTTACAGTCGTTTCTGCCATGACAAACCACTTGGTCATTTGCTTAGTTAGATAGACAGTTTCTTCTTTAATGGGCTTTAGTTCAGCCAGTACTTCAGATTTCATTGAGGAGACAGACTGATCAATATATTCCTTTATTGTAGAGACAGACATGTCCACATACTCCTTCATGGATGTTTGATGTGTATTTAACATAATTTGAATTGTACTTAGAATATGCTCATTTGACTGTGAGGAGGTAGAGGTTGAAATTTGCTGAACAATAATAATTGGGTCTTGGAGCCTTTTTGGACTTGGAGGAGGGACTGATTCCACAGGAGGTATAATCTGCACTTGAGCTGCAGGCATCACCTGATCTGGATGTATGACAGCATTTTCCCTTTGGTCAGGATCATCCACCTTTTCAGCAAAGGATGCAAGATCATCAATATGATCATGGTGAACTCCATCATTATCCTCATCATCATTATCAACAGTAGCATTATTTGGTTCCTCACCCTCAGATATAGCATCTTGATCAGATGATGTTGGGTTTTCTATACCCCTCGAAAGGGATGACATATCAAATATGCGCAGCGAAAATAACAAGAACAACCCAAAAGAAGCTAACAGATCTTGCGGTTTTCATGATTCAAGAGAATAAGCAAATCTAAATACAAAGTACCTTTGCGGGATTGAGTCAACACTCAACCAAGGTGCTCCAAGATGAAATTTGAAATCTGAGTTCAAGAACCGAAGTGTGTCGGCTCCTCTATAGCGATCCACACGAACGATGGAGAACCCTAGCTTCTTGTCGCACAAGAACTAGGTCAGAGAAGGAAGCTCTCAACGTCCCCACCGACTGCTAGATCCGATCCAGGGGAGGCGGCGACCGACGATGGTGACTAGCGGTGGCAGACGGATCGAGAGCGATCGGAACACTTCCGTCTTCGGCTCTCCAAAAATCGCAAAAAGGCTCGATCTAAAACCGTCTCTCTCGAGGACCTAATCGCGTGCCCTTTTATACTAAAACGCATAAATCAGGCTATCCGCAGACCAGAAGAAAATTCGTCCAGATTTACATTCGCCGAATTCGACTAATCTATATAACCGAATTCGACTCAGATTCAGCGAAACCCTTTCGACGAATTCGTCTATATATAAATTCGGCTATATAATTTCGGCAAAACCCTTTAGCCGAATTTGTCATTAGCCAAATTCGTCTAAACCCTTTAGCCGAATTCGTTTAATGCCTTTAGTCGAATTCGGTTAATCACATTAGTCGAATCGATATAGCTGAATTCCATTAGTCGATCAACATAATTTGGTTAAACCCTTTAGCCGAATTTGACACAGTTCGGTTAAACCCTTTACCCGAATTTGTCTAGCATAAACCCATTCGTTTAAACCCTTTAAATGATTTCCCCTTGAGACATTCTCAAGTTAATGCCAAGCAGTCACAGGATTGGTCCTCCACTCATATCCAATATGAGTAAGGCCAACACAATCCTTTCTCCAATTTCTCCAAATGCTTTTATGTGCGACCCTATAGGCTCATATTGCGTTGGCAGCAAGACTAACTATTGATTGCTTTGAGATCACCTCAGAAACTCCAACAGATGAGTCCAGGAAAGCTGGGACAATTATTCAGAGTTAGATTTAATGACTTAGCAATACTAAAGATGGGTTAGTTAGTCTTACCAAGGACACCATCTTTACCAGCTGATGACACTTTTTGCTTCTCCCCCTCAGATGGGGCATCAGACTGTCCTTGAGGTGGTATGTCCCATAGGGCTGGTGGGTCATCAATGTTTAATGAAATTCTTCTTTGAAGGTTGAGGAGTATAATGTCAATCTTACTTCGTAGATCTTCAGCAGGAGTGACTACAGAGTCATCAATCCTAGTAGAATCATCCTTGTCACTCACATCATCTTGTTGAGATATGTGATCCTGATGCTCCCCCTCAGAGAGAGCATTCATTTGGTCTTGAGGAACATGGGAAAAAGGTTCCTCCATGTCCTTTTCAATGATAGTATCAGTAGGCATAGTTTGTGCATCTGCAGTAACTACACCTCTATAGAGTTAGGACCAACATGTATATGTCTAAGGTGATTTATTTATTTGGTAATTAGATTACCTCTATTTGAGGCAGCATCCTTATGCAAGTCAGTTGCAAGAGCTTCCTTCTCTTGACTGCTGTGAGATCCAAGATCAGCAACAACATCTTCATGCATATCAGAGTGGTCTGACTCTGAACTTGAATCAATCATTCTTGTTCTCTTGATTGCTTTTGACTTCTTTTTCTCCATTTCCTTTGCCTCAGGGATTGACTCATGGGGAGTATTCTTGTGAACCAATCTAAGGTCTTGATATCCATTCTCTTGATATAGTGGAGGTTTGATCCTTTGGATTTGCCAAATTTCTCAGGACAAGTTTGGATTAGATACAGGGAGAGGATTCTACCCAAATTGGGTGCCTGCAAACATTCCTTAATTCTTTGAAAGATGACTTATCCTCAAGAGGTTTTCCTTTTTAGGATGATCCTAGTCATGAGGTCAAACATATATTATGAGATTGCGTCATGAGACCCAGGTTTGCAAAGAATAGCTTTTCCCACAATGTCTCATAAGAGTTTGCCTCTTTGGTTGAAGAATTTTCATTTCAATAATCCAGTCTTCGCATCATTGTATTCAGTCCATTTCAAAGCCTTTTTCTTGTCTTTGTCAGAGATTTCTTCCTCCTCATTTTGACTGCAGGAGGGAATTCGTAAGGCTTTCACTATTTTTGCAGAAGTTATCTTTACTCTTTCTTCTCCTATCTTAGATTTGAGTGATGACTTGGAAGTGGATAACTTTGCTTTGCCAAACTATTCTAGAACTTCAGTTCTGAGAATGATAGTTGGTTCAGAAAGAAGAAACTCCAGGCCTTGGTCTTCCAGGAGTTGGATCACTCCCTTTATCTGTTCTGGAGCATGGGCAAACCCATTCCTGACAATTTCATATTCCTCCAGAAGGTCTTTGAAATTCTTTGGCGTCATTCCTTCACAGTATCGACACGCTGAGACGAAAGGCAAGTTGAGTCATCTCGGCGGCTAGGGAATAAGTATTTTGTAACAATCAATTGTTGAAATCGATTTCTCGGTCTCTTGTGAAGCTCGGGCCCTCAACAAGTTGAGTGGCAGCTAGCCCTTACTGATCCCTCAGAGAAGGTAGACTGAAGACTAGGAAAATGACTAAGACCTTAGTCACACCGAGGAGGTCCCTCCACTAACCCGGAAGATCGTTGAGCGCTTCCCCTCTCAAGCCAAAGCTGAGACTCGGGCACCTTGGAGAGCTAAAGAGCTGAACCAAAGCAACCCAGGAGTAAGAAGAAGCTCAGAGATCTGAGATTGGAATCCTCTCCCAAGGTGCCCTTTAAGGTCTATTTATAGTTTTTTACTCATGGTCTGTCAATAGCGGAATTCCGCCTTTTGGTTTTACTAAACGCACCCCAATTTGGCCTGCTAACAGCCAAACTCCGCTGTTTGGATCGACTACCTGCAGACAACCAGGGGCAGAGGAGTAACTCTACCTCTCTAGTCTATGGTCGAGTGGTTTATGAGAGCATCACTCGCAAGAGAGGTGAATTCGCCGAACGGGTTTCGTCGAACGGAAAGATGAGTTCGTCGAACGGGTTTCGTCGAACGGGGAACGGAATTCATCGAACGCTAAACTGAGTTCGACGATCTCAACAAATGCTTGGCGTACGTCGAACGCAGGACAGATTTCGTCGAACCCTAAGACTTGGAAGGGATCCGACTCACTTGCCTTCTTGCGAGCAGCCGACGAGTACCCGGCTCGCTCGCCCTCTTGCGAGTTGACCTCGAAACTTGGGCTCGCAGGGATATGACTCACGCGCCTTCCTGCGAGTGACCCTTGAAGTTCTGGCTCGCCTTCTCTATTACCGCCTCAACCTGTTAGATCTGAAGCCCCCTCGGGCGAGCGGCCTACGAAGATCTCGCTCGCATTCCTATCAGCAACATCCACAACGGGCCAGAAGTCCCGAGAGTGTCTTCCTATACAGCCCTCCTGCATGCAAAGAATAATAAGCTGACTTATACCTGAAGCATCGTCTGTCTATGTCTCCTTCAGGGAACATCCCTGATGATAGGAAGGCGATGAAGGGATCCATCCATGAGACCCGCTGATCCACCTCCATCAGTTCTCCTTCCTCGATGGTGGGTCGAAAGATTTCTGAAATCATCCCCCCTGCTTGGGGACCGAACCTGGCTAGGAGGTCCGCAGGGGTGCTCTCTTCCCTTGGCACATGTTTGATGGAGAAGGTGCGGAATTGCCCGATGTCCACCTTGACCTTCTCCAAGTCCCGCTGGAGGGTCGGGTCCTTTGCCTCAAACTCTCCCTTGACTTGGAATGCTACCACCATGGAGTCCGTCGAGACCTCCACATCCTGCACTCCCTGTTCCCAAGCCAATTGCAGGCCCGCTATCACCGCCTCGTACTCAGCTTGGTTGTTGGTAACCGGGAAGTGGATGTTCAACGCTTGTTCGATCTATGTCCCTTGGGGGTTCACTGGGAATATTCCCCCTCCATAGGAGTGCTTCCTCGAGGCGCCATCCACCAACATCTTCCTTGCTACCGGGAGGGGGGGGGGGGGGGGGGGGGGGGGGGGGGGCGGGGGGAGATTCATGCTCCCCCACCTCGCCTGCATAGTCAGCCATGAAGTCTGCCACTGCTTGGGCCTTGATCAACGTCCTGGTTACGAACGTAACATCAAACTCACTCCGCTCCACTGACCACTTCGCCAACCTTCCCGAGTGCTCCACCCCTTCCATGACTTTGCGAAGCGGGTGATCAGTCACTACCTTGATTGAATGTGCCTGAAAGTAAGGTCGGAGCCTCCGGGCCGCCACTACCAACGCGAAGGCCAGCTTTTCCAGAATCGGGTACCGGAGCTCCGCCTTCCTCAGCACTCGGCTGACGTAGTAGATGGGGAATTGCTTTCTCCCCTCCTCCCGAACCAATACTGAACTTACTGCCTCAGATCCTATTCCCAGGTATAGGTATAGGTCCTCTCCCGGTCTCGGCCCTTGGAGTAGGGGGGTTTGGGTGAGTTGCTCTTTCAAAGCCCGAAAGGCTCCCTCACACTCCGGGGTCCATTCGAATTTTTTGTTTCCCCTTAACACCTTGAAAAAGGGTGCACACCTGTCTCCCTCCTTGGAGAGGAACCTGCTGAGTCCGGCCAGCTTTCCAGTGAGGCTCTGAACCTGTTGAAACCTTAGTTTTGATTTGAGTTAGGATCCACCTTTAGTATCTAAGTTTATATCATAATATATCTTATAACTTAGAACAAATCCTATTAAGAAAGAAGGCTGAAAAGAGATATATATAATAGGCTGAAAATAATATATATATAAATAATATACTAAGAAATATATATATATATATTTAATTGACAGAATAATAAGAGAGAATAAAAATACATAAGTTCTCTGCAAATGTCGAACGACGCTCTGCGAATGTCGAACGGCGCTCTGCGAATGTCGAACGACGCTCTAAGAATTATATTATAACAGCGGTCGACGAATGAAGCAATATAATAGTGGTCGACGAAGATCACCTATCTCAGCGCTCGACGCTCCCGTCTCAGCGGTTCAGTGCTTGACACCTTTACTCAAGCTCATCGCACGACGCTTTCATCCAGGCTCAGCGGTCGACGAAATCCTGCGTTCGACGAACTCAAGTCTGCGTTCGACGAACAACTCAATATTCAGCGGTCGACGATCCAGCCCATCTCAGCGGTCGACGAATCCTTTTATTCGACAAAATCAAGTCTGCGGTCGACGAATCTTCATCAGAAGTTCAGAACAGTAAATTTAACGATCAGGTCGACGAATCAAATGATGAGCTCGACGAACTTGAACCTCAGCTCGACGAATTTCTTCAGTATTATTTTATATCATTAAATATTATATATATGCTGACAGAGTTATTTATAAAGCAATATTTTATTTATTCTATTTATATATTGCTATATATATTGCTGATTTAACCTTACAGCGTGTAAGCATTAAATGATATAGCCATTGGCAGCAAAACATTAAATGCTGTAGCCGTTGCAGCAAGCCAAAGAAAGAAATTGTTCTGCTCGAGGTTCTGGGAAAAGAAAGAGATATTACTCCTTTCCTCTTTAGTCGGCAAGGATTCAAATCAGCCAAGAAAGAGGACAACTTCTATATACGACAGCAGGAAGCATCTCTATATACAGCAGATAAATATACAGCAGATAAATATATAGCAGATTACTTATACAGCGGAATATATACAACTGTTTGATCTCGGCAGATTACATATATAATTTATATTGCTGTACAGATTTCTATAGATAGAACATATACATGTCATATTGCTGTACAGGAAAAAGAGAAGAAGAAGAAGAAGAGAAAAGGAAGAACAGGAACAAAAAGAAGAACAGATCAATATATATTATATCTTCTTTTTGCCTAACTCTTTTCTTGCAGATCATACATATCCTGAGACACCAAACACTATCAATTGCTCAGGATCTAAACTGCAAGAAGAAGAACAGAGGATTTGCTTTCTAGAGAAGAAGCTCCATCCACAAGACTGTCATATAAACTAAATCAGACAGGGGGAGCTTTCTTCAACATCATCTTCATCAAGTGTCTTCTCAGCAAAGAGAAGAACAACATAACCTTTTTCTATTTTCTTTATTTCTCCCATCTTGTAAAGGGTTAAAACTCTCTTCAAAAGTTTACTCCCAGTGACAGGCCACCTTAGCAAAAACCTGCATCTTGGTTTATAAGCACCTGATCAAAAGCATATAGGTGAATTGGGCACCTGATCAAACCTCCATTGGTGTGTGGACACCTTATCAAAATCACCTTGGTGTGAGGGCACCTTATCAACAACCTCCAGTGGATTCCTACCAGTGGGTAGAAGAGTAGATGTACCCAGTTGAGAGGAACAACTATATTTTCTTGTGTCTTCTGGATGTGTGCCTTGTTGTTTGTTTTATTTCTTGTTTTATATGCTGTGATTTTTATGCACTCTTAGTGTTTGATTTTATTACTCATACAACACTAATCAGCAATCACATATATTATATATATATCATTTATTTTGAAGTAAAACTTAATAAAGACCTTTTACAAATATAATAAGAACTAAACTCACTTTCAGAACCTCCTTCGAGTTTCTTGGTGATCCCAACTCCATTATCGCTTTGACCTTATCCGGGTTAGGCTCCACCCCCGCCGGGGTAAGCAGGTGACCCAGGAATTTCCCTCGGCTTGCCCCAAAGACACACTTCAAGGGGTTGAGCTTCATCTTATACTTTCGCAAGGTCCTAAAGGTCTCTTCAAGGTCTCGGAGGTGGGATTCAAAGTCTCAACTTTTTACCATGAGATCATCGACGTAGACCTCCAAGTTTCTCCCCTTCTGTTCTCGGAAGACCCTGTCCATCATCCTTTGGTACGTGGCACCTGCATTCTTGAGCCCAAAGGGCATCATCTTATAACAATATCACCCATCCCCCATGATGAAGGAGACATCTTTGTTGTCCGGGGGGTGCATGCGAATGTGATGATAACCTGAAAAAGCATCTAAAAAGACATTATCGGGAAACCGACGGCTGAGTCAACCAACGCATTGATTCTAGGCAAGGGGTAGCAATCCTTGGGGCACGATTTATTAAGTAAGGAAAAGTCGATACACATTCTCCACTTACCTCCCCCCTTCATCACCATGACCACGTTAGAGACACAGCCTGGATACTGGATCTCTGATACAAACCCCGCCTGTATGAGCTTACCCACCTCCTCTCGGATGGGTCCCTCCAGCTTGTCTGCTATGGCCCTCCTCTTTTGACGGATGTGGCGGGTGCCGGGGTTGAGATTGAGGCGGTGACAAGCCACATCTGCGTCGATCCCTGGCATCTCCGCGGCGCTCCAAGCAAAGACACCCACGTTCTCCTGAACGCAGACGAGAATTTGCTTCTGATCCTCCAGGCTGAGTTCCCCGCTGATCCTGACATTCTTCACAACTCTAGCTCGGGTGGTGACTTCGAGCTCCACGACCTCCTCCATGGCCTCCAGCCGAGATTGTTCTCCCCAGTCTCCTCCTTGCTCCTGTCCTTCTTCCTTGACCTCCATCACCTCTTCCGCCCCTTCCTCCTGGGCTCGACCCTCTACCTCTTCCACCTCCATTGGCTCCTCCGACCTCTGCTCCATCTCCTCCTTCTGGTCTTCTCCTCCAAGTCCTGCCGGCTCACCCATCTCCTTGTCCCATTTCTCTGCCTCGGCCATCCAGGAGATGGTGTTGACCGCTGTCACGTAGCATTGCCTTGCGACCTTCGGATCTCCTCTGATTCGGACTTGGACTCCTCCGTCATTGAACTTAAGGCACTGGTGGAATGTGGAGGGGACACAGTGGAACGCGCTAATGAGCGGCCGTCCAAAGATGGCGCTATAGCTGCTGGGCGCATCCACTATGACAAAGCGGCAGTTCTTGGACTACCCTCCCAAAACCACATGGAGTCCTACTCCTCCCTCTACTTCCTTACTCTCCCCGGAGAATCCAAACAACGGACCGTCCGAGGCCAGCACCCTTCGCGTCTCCACCTCCATTCCATCGAACGCCTTCTTGAAAATAATGTTGACCGAACTTCCGTTATCCATTAGGATTCGGGAAACGGTGAAGTTCTCGATCGCCGTCTGAATGACCAACGCATCGCAGAACGGGTCCTCATAACCTGACATGTCCTTCTGAGTGAAGGAAATCTTCTCTATCGGGGGCGCGACTAGGGATGTCGATGCCACGCTACTATGATAGATAGTATGGAGGCTCACCTTCCGGGTTGCCTCAATCCCTACCCCTCCCCCCCATGGATCATCCCGATCCCCCCTCGGGTTCCCAAATCAGCCCGGTCCTCGCACCTTTCCTCCTCTTCCTCCCGAGGCTCGACCTCCTTGATCCTCACTAGTTGCTGCTGTTGCGGCGCGGGCACTCGGGCCTTTTTTGTCTTTAGGAACTTTGGGCAGGTAGCCATCGCGTAACCTTCCTCATCATGGAAGTCACAGTACGACAGCGTCACCTCTCCCATCTCAGCCCCCGCCATCCTTTTCCTTCTTCTCCTTCCTTCTCCTGCTTCTTCTCTCGCCTCTTCTATCCTTCCTCTTCCTCCACTTCCCCGGCTGATGGCCATGGCTTGCTGGGGTGGAGGAGGCATCGGCCTCGGACCCTGCCTCCATCCCAACTGATGGGGTCTTCCTTGAACCCCATAGAAGTTACCCCTCCCCAGGGCGTAACCCCTTCCCTGGCCTTGCATTCCTCCGCCATGCTACCTCCACTCCCCCTCCGGGGCCCTGGGCTCTTCCCTTCTCCTCACCTCTTGCTGTCTGACCTCCGGCTCACTGAGCTTCTCTAGTCTCTTGGTGAGTTCCAGGTTGGCCTCCTCACTCTCGATTTCCTCCGCCACCCTCTCCATCAGCTCCTCGTAGGAGACGGGGGCTTTCCTCTTCAAATCCATCTTGAAGAAACTTTCCCTCAGCCTGACTGTGAAGGCGAGCTGGCGTGCAAACCCAGGCATCTTGAAAATGCACAGTTAACCTCACTAGAATTCTCTAGAGGGGGGGGGGGGGTGAATAGAGATTTAAAATATTTTTGTGCAAAGTTAATAATTATATATATATGGGTGTAGTGATCACAGATTAGAGCTTCCCACACACAAACAAGAATTAAACAAGTAAAGAAAATAAATGCAAGAAGAAAAGTCACAGCACAACACAAAGAAATATAGTGGTTCCCCAAACTTTGGGTAGTCCACTCTTCTACCCCCTTGGTAGGAAATTCACTATCTTGCACTGAGTCTTTTGATAAGGAGACTCTTAGAACCACCCTGAGTCTTTTGACAAGGAGACTCTTAGAACCAACTGAGTCTTTTGAAAAGGAGACTCTTAGAACCAGTACAACTGAATTTTTTGAAGAGAGATTCTAAAAACTCTTTTACAATATGCGAAGATGAAAATGAGAAAAAGGAAAAGAAGTATTTAAGACAAGAATGAATCTCCTTCCTAAGAAGATTGGAAGCACAAGAAGTAGTGAATAAAATCTCCCTTCTATAGTGAGAAGGGGATTGTAGGCTTTTCAGAATTTTGCAGCAGCATGGCTTTAGAAGCAGAAGAAGAAGAATGCTTGATGCTTGCTGCAGGAATCTTTCTCAACTCTCTTTCTTTTTAATTGGGAGCTTTTCCTCTTTTCAAATGTAAAAATGGTGGATCACTCCTTGTTACTCTCTGCCGATCACCTTGTTATTTATAGCTCTGTTCATTAAAATAACAATATAGGAGAATAATCAATTATCAGGCAGAGTATTAGAAAGAAGAAGAAATTTCCATAACAATAATATCCATAGAAGGAAAGTATTCAATCTGATTTCAAATAATGTCCATAAAGGATTTAATCAATTTAGCCAAGAATCTATTAGAGGAAAGAATGATTCAGAACGGCTATAAAGAATAATTTGATTCCATATAAATCAGATCTATGCAAGAAGGAAAGAGATCTGGCGATTTTTGAATTAATCATAGGAATCGACGTGCGTCGATTACCATTCGACATAAGCGTCGAATTCGTCCTAACAGAACGTCGAGAGGAGAATAAGGAAGGTGCGTCGACTAGAGTGCGTCGACTTCTCAAGATACGTCGACTAGAAGTCAGAGCTACGTCGACATAGGATACGTCGAATTCTGCTTGGAGCTACATCGACTCATTCTGATAGAAACGTCGACTTTATTTCGACGTTGCGTCGAATACTATTCGACGCATATTTACTTAACCTTGATTTTCCTTTCTTGGAATTCATATTCAACTCATTTTCAGGGGTTAAGAGAAATCATTTTCCCAACAATCTCCCCCTATTTGTCTTAACCCTATTTAGAGGGAAATTATATTAGCATTTAATCAACTCAGCAAGACAATTATATAGAATAGAAATATGTCAAACAATCAGAAGAGAAATTAGAAAGAGAGATCATATAAACAAGCTTCCCAGAATTATATAAACAGACTTCATGTTCATATCAATTAGTATTCAACTATAGGGTAAAGTATATAAGTATTATTTTCAAACATTACTCAGGAGGGGTAGGAGGAGTCTTTCTCTTTCTCTTGAATACTACTGTTTTAAGAGAGGAGGGTTTCTCCTTCTCAGTTGTAGGAAGTTTACCTAGCTCCCCCTGTGCAGATTGCTCCCCCTGGGATGGAGCTTCCTTTAATCCTTCTACTTATTCAATTTCTTTATCATCTCCAGCTCCAGTTGCATCTGGCTCCTGAGCTTCTACTTTAGTCAACACAGCATCTAGCTGTTCTTTTCCAGCTTCATTCATAACAGTATCCAGCTCCCCCTGAGTTACAGTTTCTTTATCTTTCTCCCCAACTGCCACATCTTCCTTTTCAGTATCAATTTCTGCTCTGCTTGCCTCCCCTTGTAATATTACCACTTGATTTGTAGCCTCTCTTGCTATATTGAGTACCTATATTGTTTGCTCTTCAGAGTGTAGCTCAGGTACAACTTTATTTCCAATTGTCTTGAGAAGTGCAAGACTATCACCTTTTGAGGAAGGAGGGGACTTGGAGAGCTGCTCTTCATCTAGATTCTCCCCCTTCTTGACCTTCCTGGCCAGGGAGGTTAAGAAAGACCTTGTCACTCTAGAGGAAGAGAGAGAGGTCTTTAGATTTTTCACAGAGGCACTGACCCCATCTATTTGGGTGTGCATGTGAAGGATGGAGGAATGAATCTGGGAGCAGTGCTCATCCAGCATTGCTTGGAATTTTCGAGCTGCTGATGTAATGCACTGAGTAAGGAGGGCTTCAGTGGATGCAAATGGATCTTGTTGTGTTTGGTGATGAGGAGAGAGTGATGGAGGTGGTGATGAGGGTGGAGAAAGGTTAGTTGATGTATGAGGTATTGGTGATAATGGAGGTGAAGAAGATGAGAGAGTATGAGGAGGAGGAGATGGATGAGCAGGAGAGTTAGGAGGAGAGGGAGTCCTTTCAGGAATGGAACCAGGCTTCGGGATTTGCCTGGTCCATTTGGAGAAGAGGGCAATGGACATCCTCTTTCCAAGAGGGATAGGAATTCCTTTTGACCTACAGAGGTCAGGGAAGGAGTGGAAGAGTACTTGACTCATAATCCTCATGTAGGCATTCTCTTTGTGAGAATATCTAGAGCCTATCATCTTGAGCAGACAGCTGGCCCAGTCTATTTTCTTCTTTAATACAAGAGCCCCCATGATGTTCAGTTGCTGCTTGGGTACTGCATCATGGGCAGAAATTTTGCATAGTAGTATCTTTCCTACTATATCTGCTAGTAGTCTATACTCCTCAGAAAAGTCTATTTTCTTTAGATGGATTGGTTTATCCCTTGAAAACTTCATGGTGGTTAGCAGATGCTTGATTTCATCAGGTGTGAGGTCTATAGATTCATCACCTAATATGAGAATGATGAAGACTTATGAGGTTACTCTTTAGAAATTGATTTCCTTTCCCTATTTTAAGAGATAATATTAGGATATACCTGATGGAAGATCAAAGGTGGTCCTAATATGTTCTGCAGAGATTGAGACTGGTGTCTCATAGATTGTTCCCTGGATTTCTCCTTATTCAGATATCTGAACATGAGTCATCAGCTCAGTGAGCTCTGTTTCCAGGAGCTTGCATCTTGTGGAGATGAGTTTGTCCAATCCAGCTTTAGTGAAAAGAGCTATGATGTTCTTATAGTTCTCTGCTGCTGCTTGGAAGGATTCGAGGTCGATATCGAACCCAAAATTTATCTTGGGAGCCATTGTAGATCAGTGAGAGAGAGAGAAAGAAATCGGCTAGACTGAGAAGCAAAAAGGATAAAGGATGTAGAGTAGTGAAGGTTTCTAACTGAAGAGTCTTTTTAAGTCAGGTGAAGCGTCGAAACGGGACTCAATTCGAGGCTTATTCGGTACTTCAGTGGATGTGACCGAAAATATTTTAGCATTGCCGCTCGTTTTTATGAAGTCGACGTTACATCGAGTCGAATTCGACGTAAGCGTCGATACAACCCCCGTTAAGATGTTAGGGTTTCGTATCGACGTATGCGTCGATTGTAATCGACGTATGCGTCGATTTCACTTATTGAGTTGAGTCATCGACGGTGCGTCGATTAGAAGTCGACGTGACTTTTGATTTTCCTGAAGAATTTTAGGTGTTTATTTCTTTTTATCTCTTCCTAGTTCTAGGTCAGTCTTGGACTAATTTTTACAGATAGTTTGATTGGTTGTGCCAACATTGTTTGGCAAGGTGGCCAGTTTTGTTACATATATGGCACTTGATTATCTTATTCTTATGATAATTTGAGTTTAGAGAAGGATAGAAGGGTTGATTAGGATAGAAAGTTTGGTTACCAGGTTTAGGGTAGAAATTTTGGTTAGGATAGTGGAAATCATGGTTAGGATGAATGGATCCTGAATGGGAGTTATAGAAGGTTTTTGGAGGATAGGCATTTAAGTTGCTCTGAATTTTTGTGCGTCGATATCTATTCGACGCATGTTGATAGTTGCTTCGAATTATATTCGGCGCTTTCTCCCGATAGCGTTGATCTGATATCGACGCATGGAAAAAGTTGCGTCGATTGGAAGTCGACGTACTTTTATTCAAGCATTGAGTAGGGGGCGAGGCATCTGAGAAGTTGCGTTGAGTAAAGGTCGACGCACTATCATTCATACGCCGATATGAAGTCGACGCAACTGTTTCTTCACAAATTTTCTTTTTCCCTTTTTCTGATTTTGCTCTTTTATGTATTGTTTCTTTTGGCTTAGTTGCTTCTTCAGATGAAGGTTGAGAGTCATCTACTGAATAATATAATGTTTCATCAAATTGTTTTATTTCCTTGAGGAAGTCTTCTTCCTTATTTAGTGAATCTTTCTCTTGGTTTGATTTGATGGGTTTGGTGAATTTTACAGGGATCATCCAAGCAGGTTTGTTGGATGGAATTTGGCTGGTTGAGGGATCAGCCCCTAGACCAAGATTTTTATGTCTCCTTGTTTGTTGTTCAGTGATTTCCTTGAGAGTTCGGCTTCTCATGTTTATTGATTCTTCAAAGGCTTTTGCCTGGGATACCTTATCCTTAAGGAGCTGGTTTTCTCTTCTAGCCCTTTCAACTTCCTTTTCTATAGTGTTAGCCCTTTCTTCATAATTTTTAGAGCATTTAGCCTCTCTATTTCTCTGGTTTTTAGCCATATTAATTTGATCTCTTAGGTCATTAATTTCTTGTGTAGCTTTTAGTTGATCTAGACACATTCTCATAAAATCATTTATGAAATTATCACTTTGAAAATCTATTTCATCAAAAATATTTATCTCATCCTCATCCTCAGATTCCTCTATGAGAATGAGGCTATTTTCTCTTTCATCTTCAGAAGATATGCTTTCTTCTGATCCTGTCTCACTCCATGAGTTGGTACCATCATCTTTCTTTGAGCCTTCAAATGCCATTAAGCATAGGTCTTCTTGCTTAGGTTCTTCATTGTCACTCTTAGAAGAGGAGCTGTCCTCAGAGTCTGTATCACTCCAGACTTCTGCTATAAAGCCTCTTTCTTTCTTCTTCCCCTTTTTCTTGAGATCTTTCTTTTTCAGATCTTTCTTTGTCTCAGCATTTTCTGGACATTCTGGGGCAATATGTCCAGGTTTCCTGCAAGAATAACAAATAATTTCTTTAGTAGGAGTTTTGTCATACCTTAGTTTTGACTCTTTCCTTCTTGATCCATCTGTCCTGACCCATTTCTTGAATTTTCTAGCCAGGAAACTGTTCTTCTTCAGTGATAGAGCTTTCTTCCTCTGTTGCTTTTAATGCAATGTTCCTGTCTTTTGAAGAAGTTGGGATGTTTTCTCTTCCCTTCTTCTCTTCTCTGGTTTTCTGTAGTTGCTCATAGGACCTGAGTTTTCCTAAGAGAGCATCTGTTGAAATTTCCCTTTGTCCTCTTGTGTCTCTTATTGCCCATATCCTTGAGTCCCATGAGCTTGGGAGACTCATTAGCAATTTGTCATTGATCTTTGTGAGAGAGATTTCTCTATTCAAGTCTCTTAGTTGATTGATGATCAGACTGAATCTGTCATACATCTCAGAGATACTTTCTTCATTCTTCTTTGGAAGTTCTCATATTGAGAGATTAATAGAGCCTTCCTATCTTTCCTTTCATCAGCACTTCCTTCTACCATCTTTATGAGAGCCTCCCAAATTTCTTTGGCTGATTCACAATCAACAACCCTTTGAAAGATTTCATCAGAGAGGGTTGAGACCAGAATATTTACAGCTTTTGCATCACATGTTCCTGCCTTCTTCTCTTCAACTGTCCACTCAGCCTTTGGAACAAGTGTTTGAGTCACTTCACCACTTGAGTCTTTTCTATAAGGCTTGGGAGGACCTGTCAAGATAACATTAAATAAATCTTCATCAATAGAGTTTAAATAAATTCTAATTCTTGTTTTCCAAAGTGCAAACTTTTCAAGGTTGCAAATTGGTGGTCTGGTGGAAGCATAATCTTTGATTTGTGCCATGTGAAAATTAATATTTTTCAAAAATATATATTTATAAAAATAAGAGGTAGAGTCTTTTTAATCAAGGAGTTAACCTTTTTAGATCAACCTGCCTCTGATACCAATTGAAAGTGCACAGTTAACCTCACTATAATTCTCTAGAGGGGGGTGAATAGAGATTTAAAATATTTTTGTGCAAAGTTAATAATTATATATGGGTGTAGTGATCACAGATTAGAGCTTCCCACACACCAACAAGAATTAAACAAGTAAAGAAAATAAATGCAAGAAGAAAAGTCACAGCACAACACAAAGAAATATAGTGGTTCCCCAAACTTTGGGTAGTCCACTCTTCTACCCCCTTGGTAGGAAATTCACTATCTTGCACCGAGTCTTTTGATAGGGAGACTCTTAGAACCACCCTGAGTCTTTTGACAAGGAGACTCTTAGAACCAACTGAGTCTTTTGAAAAAGAGACTCTTAGAACCAGTATAACTGAATTTTTTGAAGAGAGATTCTAAAAACTCTTTTACAATATGTGAAGATGAAAATGAGAAAAAGGAAAAAAAGTATTTAAGACAAGAATGAATCTTCTTCCTAGCAAGAAGATTGGAAGCACAAGAAGTAGTGAATTAAATCTCCCTTCTATAGTGAGAAGGGGATTGTAAGCTTTTCAGAATTTTGCAGCAGTATGGCTTTAGAAGCAGAAGAAGAAGAATGCTTGATGCTTGCTGCAGGATTCTTTCTCAACTCTCTTTCTTTTTACTTGGGAGCTTTTCCTCTTTTCAAATGTAAAAATGGTGGATCACTCTTTGTTACTCTCTGCCGATCACCTTGTTATTTATAGCTCTGTTCATTAAAATAACACTATAGGAAAATAATAAATTAGCAGGCAGAGTATTAGAAATAAGAAGAAATTTCCATAACAATAATATCCAGAGAAGGAAAGTATTCAATCTGATTTCAAATAATGTCCATAAAGGATTTAATCAATTTAGCCAAGAATCTATTAGAGGAAAGAATGATTCAGAACAGCTATAAAGAATAATTTGATTCCATATAAATCAGATCTATGCAAGAAGGAAAGAGATCTGGCGATTTTTGAATTAATCATACGAATCGACGTGCGTCGATTACCATTCGACGTAAGCGTCGAATTCGTCCTAACAGAACGTCGAGAGGAGAATAAGGAAGGTGCGTCGACTAGAGTGCGTCGACTTCTCAAGATACGTCGACTAGAAGTCAGAGCTACGTCGACATAGGATACGTCGAATTCTTCTTGGAGCTACTTCGACTCATTCTGATAGAAACGTCGACTTTATTTCGACGTTGCGTCGAATACTATTCGACGCATATTTACTTAACCTTGACTTTCCTTTCTTGGAATTCATATTCAACTCATTTTCAGGGGTTAAGAGAAATCATTTTCCCAACACATCTCCTAAGTGAGCAACATCTCCTCCTGGAACCGGTGCGCGTAGCGAGCCAACGACTCCTTCGGCTCCTACTTTACTTTGAAGAGAGACTCATCGTCCTTCTTCCTCTTCTTTGAAGTTGAGAATCGCAACAAGAAACTTTGGCGCAAATCTTTAAAGGCGTAGATCGATCCTGTAGGGAGTTGATGGAACCAGTCCCTGGCCTTTTCTTTAAGGGTGACGACGAAGAGCCGACACATGAAAGCATTTGACATTGGCCTGATAGAGACCGAGTCCTCAAAAGACTGGAGGTGCTGGACGGGGTCATCCCTGCCGTTGTAGTACACCCTATCCCACTCCCCAAACCCTACCGGCGCAGAAAGTACCAACTCATAGAAGGGGCTTCCTCCTCCTGCCACCCTTTCTCGCTCCACACGTCCCCAAGCTCCCCCGCCAGACATGGGCTCGCGAGGACCGCGCTCGCAAGAACGTCATTGGCCTGAACCTCCCCCACAGTCGCCACATCCTCCGGGCGCGCGCTCTCCTGCGTCAAGCTTGCCGGCACAGAGCTCGCCGCGCTGGCGAAGAGCACTCGCCCCTCCAGGTCATGCACTGACCCTCTGACGACTTCCTTTCTGGCCCTTCCCCCAGGGGCATTCTCGCCGACCACTGCTGGGGGAGGGGTTGCCTGAGGTGCTGGGGTCGCGAACTCACTTCGCAGTGTCGCGATAGTGGGCCTAAAGGTGTCGAGCACCTCCCTCCTGAAATCCGCGAACATCCTCGGCGTCACCACCTGGGGTGACCCGCTGAACCCCTCGCCTTGATCTTCTTCTCCTGCCATCTACTCCTTGGAATTTTCTTGGACCAGCCACGCTCCACGCTCACCGCACCAAAATGTTGAAACTGATTTCTCGGTCTCTTATGAAGATCGGCCCCTCAACAAGTTGAGGGGCATCTATCCCTTACTGATCCCTCAGAGAAGGTAGACTGAAGACTAGGAAAGTGACTATGATCTTAGTCACAGCGAGGAGGTCCCTCCACTAACCCGGAAGATCATTGAGCGCTTCCCCTCCTAAGCCAAAGCTGAGACTCGGGCACCTTAGAGAGCTAAAGAGCTGAACCAAAGCAACCAAGGAGGAAGAAGAAGCTCAGAGATCTGAGATTGGAATCCTCTCCCAAGGTGCCCTTTAGGGTCTATTTATAGTTTTTTACTCATGGTCTGTCAATAGCGGAATTCCGCCTTTTGGTTTTACTAAACGCACCCCAATTTGGCCTGCTAACAGCCAAACTCCACTGTTGGGAGCGACTACCTGCAGACCACCAGGGGCAGAGGAGTTACTCTACCTCTCTAGTCTATGGTCGAGTGGTTTATGAGAGCATCATTCGCGAGAGAGGTGAATTCGTCGAACGGGTTTCGTCGAACGGAAAGATGAGTTCGTCGAACAGGGAACGGAATTCGTTGAACGCTGAACTGAGTTCGACGATCGCAACAAATGCTCGGCGTTCGTCGAACGCAGGACGGATTTCGTCGAACCCTAAGACTTGGAAGGGATCAGACTCGCTTGCCTTCTTGCGAGCAGCCGGCGAGTGCCCGGCTCGCCCGCCTTCTTGCGAGCAGCCGGCGAGTACCCGACTCGCTCGCCTTCTTGCGAGTTGACCTCGAAACTTGGGCTCGCAGGGATTTGACTCGCGCGCCTTCCTGCGAGTGACCCTTGAAGTTCTGGCTCGCATTCTCTGTTACCGCCTCAACCTGTTAGATCTTAAGCCCCCCTCGGGCGAGCGGCCTACGAAGATCTCGCTCGCATTCCTATCGGTGGTATCCACTGATGCTGGGTCTCACGCTTCCTCCTGCGAGTTCTTCCGCTAAGACAAGAGCTCGTCCCAGCGGGTCTGCTTGGACAGGATAGATTTTCTAGAGATGGCCATCGAAGCTGAAGCTAGACGTTCGTCTAACTGAGAAGCGAATCCCTCGAATGGATTTCGTCGAACGGAGAACGGAGTTCATCGAACTCAGGACGCCTTTCATCAAACGGAGAATGGAACTTGTCGAACTCAGGAGCAGGTCGCGAGGATCTGGCTCGCCCACCTTCCTCACAATCAGTCGGCGATCGCTCGACTCGCCCGCCTTCCCACGGGCTTGCCAATTTGAAGCGCGACGTTCGTCGAACTGAGAAGCAAGTTCGTCGAATGTCAAAACTCAAAAAGGATCTGGTTCGCCTAGAACATCACTGTAAGCGGGTCTTCGCGCCCTGGCTCGCTCCTCTTCCCCGCCAGCGGTCGGCGGGTGGCTAGCTCGCCTTCCACATTACTTTTTCTTGTTGGTTACTCCTTAGTCCTTGTTCACCTCTAGGCAAATACCGGGGTTATACATCAATAATCAATACTGGTCTATTTATGGGCACTTGATTAGGGTTTTGTTTAGCCCTTATTATGTAGGAGTAGTAGACTTAGTAATTTATAGAAATTTTGATGACCTTTAGTTTAATTGGCAGAAATTCTACAGAATACTGTCTGTCTCTGCAGAACCGCTGAGACAAAAATCTAAACCGATGGGATAGTGAACTGTCAAATGCTGGGACAATGTGGCTGTCTCAGCGGTTCATCTAAAGTAATCACTCCTATTTAGGTGACCTTTGTGACCTATCATTAGTCCATTTAAGATTGGGTTGGTTGATGTCCTAATCATGTCAATATGAGTATTGATGTGACAATATTTTGAATCATCACAGAACATGCATAATATCATAGATGATGGAAAGAAGGAAATATTTGACACTATTCAATATTTAACATTCCTTGATCAATCTTGAAAGAATTAAATTTGGCTTCATCGAATGGCTTTGTAAAAATATCAGCAACTTGATTGTCAGTGGGGACAAATTCAAGGCAGATGTCTTTACATTCAACATGTTCTCTTATGAAATGATATCTTATCTCTAAGTTCTTAGTCCTGCTGTGAGAGACAGGATTCTTAGCAATAAAGATAGCGCTGGATGACTCACAATATAGATGAGATTCACTTACCTTGTGGTTGTAGTCCTCTAGTTGATATTGCATCCATAATCGTTGTGCACAACAACTTCCTGCAGCAATATATTCAGACTCAGTAGTGGATATTGCCACACTTGTCTTCTTTTTGCTGCTCCATGATATCAACCTCCTTCCTAGGAATTGACAAGTACCATTTGTGCTTTTCCTGTCTTCTTTGCATCCTGCAAAATCTGCATCTGAAAATCCAGTTAGTTCAAAGTCATTGTTCTTAGGCTACCAAAGGCCAAGATGTAGGCTATCTTTAAGGTATCTCAAAATCCTCTTTGCAACTGAATAGTGAGATTCCTTAGGGCATGTATGGTACCTAGCATAAACACATATATCATACATAATGTCTGGTCTACTAGCAGTTAGATACAATGGGGATCCAATAATATACTTGTACATGGATTCATCAAAGGCCTTGCCCTTCTCATCCTTGTCCAGGGAAATGTTGGACTCCATGAGAGTTTTCATGGTGGAAGCTGATTCCATCCCAAACTTCTTGATAAGCTCCCTAGTGTACTTAGTCTGAGAGGTGAATATCCCCTCATCAGACTGTTTCACTTGGAGACCTAAAAAGTACTTGAGCTCTCCCATACTGCTCATCTCAACCCCCCCCCCCCCCCCCCCCCCCCGCATAAGGTTGGCAAACCTTTTGCAAAGTTTGTCATCAGTAGACCCAAATATTATGTCATCAACATATATTTGGACTATAAGACACTTGCCCCTTGTTTCCCTAAGAAACAATATGCTATCTATCATTCCCCTCGAGAACTTATTCTTGATAAGAAAGCTAGACAAGGTTTCATACCAAGCCATAGAGGCTTGCTTTAGACCATAGAGAGCTTTTCTAAGTAAATGCACATGAGAGGAGAGGGTTGGATGCACAAAACCTTATGGTTGTTCAGCATATACCTCTTTCTTCAAGTCACCATTGAGGAAGGCTGATTTGACATCCATTTAAAATAATTTGAACCCTTTGTGGGCAACATAGGCAATGAATAGCCTAATTGCTTCTAACTTTGCAACATGGGAAAAGGTTTGATCAAAGTCTACTCCCTCTTCTTGTCTATAGCCCTTGTCTACCAATCTAGCCTTATTTTTGATGATTATTCCATTTTCATCCAACTTATTTCTGTAAATCTATTTGGTGCCAATAATGTTGTGTCCTTGAGGTTTTGGCACCAACTTCCATACCTTGCATCTTTTGAATTGAAGATGTTCTTCTTGCATGGCTTGAATCCAAAATGTATCTTGGTTGGATTCTTCAAACTTCTTGGGTTCCATTTGTGACAGAAAGCTCAGGAATAGTTCTTCATTGTGAGCCCTGCTTCTGGTTAGTACACCTTGGTTCTGATCTCCAATGATTTGTTCTCTTGGACAATCCCTTAGGTGTTTTGTAGTTGCAGGCAATCTGTCCTCAATTTGCTGTATTTCTTCTACTGGTTCAGCAGTAACTTCAGCACACTACACCTCTTCATCTTCTAGAATTGCAGCATCTATATAGGCTTTGCTACCGCTGGGTATGTCTTGCACAGACATCTTTTCCATTGCTTGTTCATTTCCTGTCAAAACAGAAGAACTAGACCAGCCCTTATAGATTAGGCTGGTCTCATAAAATACCACATGCATAGACTCTTCTACAACATGAGTTTTCTTGTTATAAAATCTATAATCTCTACTATGCGAGCTATAGGCAACAAGAACCCCCACATTGCATTTATCTGCAAACTTTGTTAATTTAGATTTTCCATTGTTTAAAATGTATCATTTTGAACCAATGATTCTAAAGTATGAGATTGTTGGTTGTTTGCCTTTCAGAATCTCATAGTGGGTAATACAATGAACCTTCTTGATAAAAGCTCTATTGAGAACATAATATGCAGTATTGACTGCCTCAGCCCAGAATTATTCTGGGAGTGATTAGTCACTAATCAATGTTCTTTCAGCTTCTATCAAGGTCCTATTCCTCCTCTCAGCCACACTATTTTGTTATGGAGTCCTTGGGGAGGAAAACTCTTGGGTGATACCAAATTCTTGACAAAACCTTGTCATGGATTCAGATTGAAATTATGTGTCATGGTCAGTCCTAGTCCTGACCACAGTACATTTTAAGTCATTCTGAATTGCCTTGACATGGTTTATGAAGATATTTAAGGTATCAGACTTCTTCTTAAGGAAGAATACCCTTGTATATTTTAAGTGATCATCAACAATCACAGAAGTATACAACTTTCCACATAGGCTCTGAATTTGCAAAGGACCAAACAAGTCCATGTGCAATAGATATAAACATCTATTAGTGTCTTTGGAGCCAATACTTTTAAAGGTGGCCCTTGTTTGCTTGACCATTTGGCAAGCATGACAGGGACCACTTTTAATACATTTCAAGTTTGGACTATTCCTAACAAGGTTCTTAGAGAATAGTCTATACATTGTCTTGTTGTTAATGTGTTCAAGTCTCTTGTGCTATTGAACACAAAGAGACTCAGTTTCATTAGCCACAAGACATACTGATGATAAATAATTTGATGGCGCGTCCCCTCCGACACTCCTTGATGATGATGACCCGGCTGCCGAGGCGCTGCGCCACAAAGATCTGAGGCGCCATGATGATGCTGATGGACGACCGCGTTATAATCTCCGCCCGCGGCGTGACAAAACCGCCATGAACAATTAGTATTTTATTCATGCACTTTTATCTTATATTAAAGAAATATAAAATTATTTCATGCTAGATGATAATTTTATATTTATTAAAATGGTTGTTATTTTTAATTTTGAACTTTTTATTTCATTTGGAGTGTATTTAACCATGCGGGTGGATGAGATTTCATCTCCATCATGGATGGTTATGATTTTGTGTAAACTCCTATTTAAGGGAGTCTTTATGAAGGAATAAACATTGAAGATTTTAAACCCTAAATCCCTCCTTGGAGATTTCGGCCAAGCAAGGAGCCTCCTTCTTGTCGCCCCCCCTCTCTTGGTGTGACTCCAAGGCCGCCTCCCTCCATCCTCTTCGGTGCGACTCCGGCGAGACTTCCACGGTGCGACTCCAAGGAAGAAAGGGTGCTACTCCGTTCGGTGCGACGCCGGTGGAATCGTGGAGAGAGAGATTCTCCCACCTTTATCTTGTGTGTTCATCTTCTTGGTTGGGTAACCCCTCTCCTTGCTAGTGATTCTTGCTACTCTTTAATTTGTGGAGGTTTTGTCGAATCGTTTTATCCGCGGCTTTAATTTCTTCGCTTGCAAAAATCTGAGATCTAAGTGTTGTTATTGAATCTCTTGTTGTCCGGATCGGGTAGATTCCGTGCGGGAGCGAAACTCGGCCTAGCCTTGGTTTGCTCTCCAAGATTGGTGCACTTAGTGCTAACAAGGGAGTTAATCTCAACTAACGTTTTATCGCCGCTTGAAAGTTCACCACTTCTCCAGGAAAATTGCCGCTGCGTTTGAAATGAATCGATTGATGGAATAGATGCTTGTGTAGGTGCGGTAAGTTGTGTGCTTGTTGGAGAGGTAGGTCTTAAGGACGTTGTATCGAGTCCGGCTTACGGTGAGTTGTGTGCTTGTTGGAGAGGTAGGTCCTAAGGAGGTTGTATCGAGTCCCGCATATTTATTTTTCAATCGGATTTGGGAGCCAACCGACCCCTTTTCGTTCGCTCTTGGTCGGAGCCCTCCTATGTTGTTTTACTTTTGTGATGAATATGTTTCCGTTAGCGTAAAGTCCACGTCTTCACGGTATCCCTACATCAATTTGGTATCAAAGCGAGGTTGTTTCAACTCCCACGTTGCAAACATCCTCGCTGTGATCCTTGTTGGTCGTTCTAATCAATAGGAAAATCTGAAAATTTTCGGATTGGTCTGCGTTTAGCAAAATCTCAGAAAATTAAAACTTGCCAAAAAATTCTTAAATTTTTTCTGTAGCTTCCTGCACGTATTTCCAGCAACATTAAAACTGAAACTTTTTCGATTCGTCCTCGTTAGGTCGGCCTAAAAATTGGAAGCGTCGTAATTCTGTTTAGGTGGTGTGCGAATAGCGTTCTGAAATCTGAAATTTTTGTCAAAATTCCAAAAAATTTTTTTTTTAACGAGCTACGTGTTACGCACATCAGGAATCTATAAAAAAATTCTTATGTCAATCTATCAACGACCCTAGAAAAAAAAATCACCTTCCTAATTGTCCTGACCCTGAATGCCCACTAGGCTAGGAACGGAGTACACGTTACCGTCTACGTCTAGGATGGCTGCGAATCAGCCCAATGATCCCAACACTGAGGCCATAGCAGGCCTACGCACCGAGCTGACTGACCTTAGGACGATGTTAGAACAAATCTTATGGAATCAAGGAGGACCACCACCACCACCCGGTGATGTTGAAGGGCCCAACCCGCACCAACCGGTCACTGATTCGGATTCTGATGGGGGCTATCCCCGAGCGCCTCCTTGAGAGCGCCGCCCCGAGCGTGGTTTCGATATCACTAAAGCCATCAAGATTGATGCCCCCACCTACGATGGCATGGGAGACCCCCAGGTCTTCCTTAGCTGGGTAGTTGACATGAAATGTTACTATCAATGGCACAATCTCATGGATCTCCAAAAGGTCCAAGTCGCCCGCATGAAGTTGACAGATCGAGCGAAAACCTTCTGGCTGAATGAGGAAAGGAGGTTAGGAGCCGGACAGGAAGTCCCACCTATCGGATGGGCGGTGATGAAGAATTTGCTCACCGACCAATACGTTCCCGCTTACCACCGAACCCAAATGTTCGATGAACTAGCCACCCTGCGGCAAGGTTCAAAATCGGTGGCCGAGTATATGGGAGAGTTGAAGGACCGTATGGTGCGTTGCGATCTTAGGGAACCCCCATAGGTCACGTTATCCAGGTTTCGCAAGGGGCTTCAACCCGATATCCAGCGGAAGCTCTTGCGCTATGGGCACACAGATCTGAACACGACTTTCAATGCCGCCCTAGACATTGAAAAACATTTAGCCGCCAAGGCTCACACCCGTTATTCCCACACGAGGAATAAGACCACCGTTGTAGCGTCTTCTTCCACCTATCCGGACAGGGGAAAGTCTAGAACCACCGAGTCAAAATCCATCGTGATCACCGCTAGGAACACCAAGAACCCCACGAGTGAGCGTGTTCCCATTGGGAAGGTTAGTAAAGCCAATACAACCTATTATTCGTGCGGCGTTCAAGGCCACTATGCCTTTAAATGCCCAACTAAGACGAAGGCCATTGCCCTCTTAGACATGGCCGCTGATTCTACTGATTATGTGTATGAGGCCACTGAGGAGAGCGACCCCGAAGGGGTCCCAAGCGATTTAGAAGACGATCCCCCCTCATGGTGATGCGTTGCATTCTGACCACTCCACGTCCGCTAGATGACTGGAGGAGGACGAGTATCTTCTCCCTGATCTTTAAGAGTGGCGACAAGCTGTGCAAGCTCATTATAGATAGCGGTAGCTGTGTGAACGTTATCTCTGAGAACGCTGTCAAACGTATGAATCTGACCACAGAACCACACCCCACACCCTACCAGGTAGCTTGGATTAGCAAGGTTACCATCCCGGTTAGCAAGCGTTGCCTGGTCCCTCTTACCTTTAAATCTTACACGGATGAGGTCTGGTGTGACGTCCTTCCCATGGACACGTGCCATGTGTTATTAGGCCGCCCTTGGCTTTATGACCGTGACGTCACACATTTCGGTCGAGCCAATACTTATGAATTCAAATTCAACGGTAAGACCATCACATTGAGACCGACCGTTCCGAAGGAGCCGATAGGTTTGGCTAAGGACACTACTGTCCCGGCCGAGAGGAAGGCTTTGAGCCTAGTTAGTAGGAGAGAGTTCGCGAGAGATCCTTTTCTTGAGGGAGTTATGTACGCATTAGTTCTTATGAGTGCGAAGTGTGAATCAGAGGCGTTGAATGATTTCCCTAAGGAGTTACGGGTACTTTTAGACGAATATAAGGACGTGTACCCAGACGAGTTGCCTCCTGTGTTACCTCCATTGAGGAACATACAGCATGCGATAGATCTTATTCCGGGTTCGTCCCTGCCAAACCAACCCCACTATAGGCTTCATCCCGCGGCCCACAAAGAGCTGCAGACTCAGATCGAGGATTTGATAAAAAAGGGATTCATCAGGACTAGCATGAGTCCTTGTGCGGTGCCAGCCCTTCTTGCCCCCAAGAAGGATGGTACGTGGCAGATGTGTGTAGATAGCCGCGCTATCAACAAAATCACCATCAAGTACCGATTTCCTATACCGCGCTTAGATGACCTTCTAGATGTCTTGTCTGGCGCCACAATATTTTCTAAGTTAGATTTACGGAGCGGCTATCACCAGATAAGGATCTGCGAGGGAGATGAGTGGAAAACTGCGTTCAAATCTAAGGATGGGTTATACGAGTGGCTTGTGATGCCCTTCGGGCTATCCAATGCCCCCAGCACATTCTCCCGGATGACGACGCATGTCTTTCAGCCATTCATGGGGAAGTTCGTAGTTGTCTACTTCGATGACATCTTGGTTTACATCACTACTACCACCGAGCACATCTCCCACATGAGAGTGGTTCTTTCCACCCTACGGAAGGAAACTTTATTTCTGAACCTCAAGAAATGCACTTTCCATGTTACAGAGGTAGATTTTTTAGGCTACATCGTTGGAACGGAGGGCATTAGAGTCGATCCTAGCAAGGTTAAGGTGATTAAGGACTGGCCCGTGCCGACCACGATACGTGAGGTGAGGAGCTTCCATGGGTTGGCAACTTTCTATCTTCGTTTCATCAAAGACTTTAGCAGTATCATGGCCCCCATTAGTGACTGCATAAAAAAAGGTGAGTTTACTTGGACGAAGTCCGCCACCTTCGCTTTCCAACGCATCAAAGAGCTTATGACGGAGGCACCCGTCTTACGCCTACCTGACTTCTCGAAAGTCTTTGAGCTTACTTGTGACGCTTCAGGCGTGGGAATAGGAGGTGTCTTGAGCCAGGAGGAGCACCCGGTAAGTTTCTTTAGTGAAAAGCTGGCGGGCGCTAAATTGAATTATTCCAACTATGATAGGGAATTTTATGCGGTCATTAGATGCTTGCACCACTGGCGGCATTATCTCCTCTCTAAGGAGTTCGTGATCCTCTCCGATCATGAAGCTTTACGATTTATCAATGGCCAACATAAAATCAGCCCGCATCACGCCAAGTGGGTATCCTTCCTACAGGGTTACACGTTTAATCTCAAACATCTTAAGGGAGCGGACAATCGGGTTGCGGACGCTCTTACTCGCCTAGCCCTTTTAGTCACCACTATGGAGGTTAACGTTGTCGGATTCGAGCGAATCAAAGATGAGTACGCTACATGCCCGGATTTTCAGGATTCTTACCTATCTGCCCAGGATAGTTCCCCCACCACTATTACTGCGTTCGTTATCAAGGATGGTTACCTCTTTAGGCATGGGAAATTATGTATTCCGCAGTCATCCCTACGTCTCCATATCATCTGGGAACTGCATAGTGGCGGGTTGAGTGGCCATTTCGGTAGAGATAAGACTATCACCCTGGTTGAGGAAAAGTTTTATTGGCCAAAGTTGAAGGCAATGGTAGGGCGAGTAGTGAGTAGTTGTCGTACTTGCCAAGTTTCCAAAGGCACCAAAACCAACGTCGGGTTATATACTCCGTTGCCTATCCCATCCGTACCTTCGGAGGATGTGAGCATGGACTTTGTCTTAGGCCTACCCACCACTTTTCGTCGTCACGATTCTATCTTCGTAGTTGTGGATAGGTTCTCTAAAATGGCCTATTTTATACCATGTACTAGAACCGACGACGCATCTCATGTCGCAAAGCTTTATTTTAAGGAAGTTGTTAGTCACCGAGGAGTGCCGAAGACAATTGTCTCGGATAGGGATGTTAAGTATACAAGCTACTTCTGGAAGACACTTTGGATCCTAATGGGTACCAAACTATTGTTTTCCTCCGCCTATCATCCTCAAACCGATGGGCAAACTGAGGTGGTTAACCGGAGCCTAGGGAACCTTCTTAGATGTCTCGTGAATGATCATAAAGGCACATGGGATCTTATTCTCCCCCACGCTCAGTTAGCCTACAACAATTCCAAAAATTGGTCCACTGGTTTGTCGCCAAATGAGATTGTCCACGGGTACAAGGCCCCTGTGCCTCTTTACTTGGTTCCCTTGCCCCCAACATACAAGGCAAGTCAATTTGCACAATCCTTCGCCCAACATATTCACGACCTTCATGCACGTATACGAGCTACCTTGACTGCTCAGTATGATTCGTATCAGGCACACGCCAATATACATCGGAGAGTGTCACACTTCAAAGTTGGCGATTTGGTCTTAGTACGATTAGTTCCCGAACGATTGCCATCTGGCACCGTTAGAAAGTTAGCACCTAAGCGCGCCGGCCCTTTTCGGATCATCAAGAAAACAGGTGACAACGCTTTTGTTTTGGATTTGCCTGCCGAATGAGGAATCTCCCCTATTTTTAACGTCTCGGATTTAACGATGTTCGTATCGCCTCCACATGAGTTGAGTTCTTTGACGTCTTCTCCTTCCACCAAATCTTCCTATGGGTTGGGGAGTGGTAGTACGGATGACCTCTCTCTATCGGTTCCCACAGGTATTTCACCGGATGGTAAGTCGCATACTTTTATTCCTACTGCTGATATGTTTCCCAGGTTTCCGAAGACTTTTCTCACTCCGGACATGATACTGTCCGCGGAGCCACTTACTACCTCGGAGGGTGCTACTTACCGCTTCCTCATCCGTTGGCGTGATCGCCCTCCTTCAGACGATTCTTGGGTCCTCGCGACAGAGCTTCAACGACTGGATGCTGATCTTCTCCGCCGCTACATTTCGGACCACGCATCGGAGATGCTTGATTTTGAGTGGGGGAGGATTGATGGCGCGTCCCCTCCGACACTCCTTGATGATGATGACCCGGCTGCCGAGGCGCTGCGCCACAAAGATCTGAGGCGCCATGATGATGCTTATGGACGACCGCGTTATAATCTCCGCCCGCGGCGTGACAAAACCGCCATGAACAATTAGTATTTTATTCATGCACTTTTATCTTATATTAAATAAATATAAAATTATTTCATGCTAGATGATAATTTTATATTTCTTAAAATGGTTGTTATTTTTAGTTTTGAACTTTTTATTTCATTTGGTGTGTATTTAACCATGCGGGTGGATGAGATTTCATCTCCATCATGGATGGTTATGATTTTGTGTAAACTCCTATTTAAGGGAGTCTTTATGAAGGAATAAACATTGAAGATTTTAAACCCTAAATCCCTCCTTGGAGATTTCGGCCAAGCAAGGAGCCTCCTTCTTGCCGCCCCCCCTCTCTTGGTGTGACTCCAAGGCCGCCTCCCTCCATCCTCTTCGGTGCGACTCCGGCGAGACTTCCGCGGTGCGACTCCAAGGAAGAAAGGGTGCTACTCCGTTCGGTGCAACGCCGGTGGAATCGTAGAGAGAGAGATTCTCCCACCTTTATCTTATGTGTTCATCTTCTTGGTTGGGTAACCCCTCTCCTTGCTAGTGATTCTTGCTACTCTTTAATTTGTGGAGGTTTTGTCGAATCGTTTTATCCGCGGCTTTAATTTCTTCGCTTGCAAAAATCTGAGATCTAAGTGTTGTTATTGAATCTCTTGTTGTCCGGATCGGGTAGATCCGGTGCGGGAGCGAAACTCGGCCTAGCCTTGGTTTGCTCTCCAAGATTGGTGCACTTAGTGCTAACAAGGGAGTTAATCTCAACTAACGTTTTATCGCCGCTTGAAAGTTCACCACCGCTCCAGGAAAATTGTCGTTGCGTTTGAAATGAATCGATTGATGGAATAGATGCTTGTGTAGGTGCGGTAAGTTGTGTGCTTGTTGGAGAGGTAGGTCTTAAGGACGTTGTATCGAGTCCGGCTTACGGTGAGTGGTGTGCTTGTTGGAGAGGTAGGTCCTAAGGAGGTTGTATCGAGTCCCGCATATTTATTTTTCAATCGGATTTGGGAGCCAACCGACCCCTTTTCGTTCGCTCTTGGTCGGAGCCCTCCAATGTTGTTTTACTTTTGTGATGAATATGTTTCCGTTAGCATAAAGTCCACGTCTTCACGGTATCCCTACATCATAATTATTGCATATGAAATCTAAACAATAAACATTCCCACTCCTAGTGCCTAAGAGAATGGTCTCTAAGTCATTAGACTTTTTGATCAAGCACTTGTCATTGTGGAATTCAATGACATAGCCTAAATCACATAGTTGACTTATGCCCTTGGGTGTGACAAGTTATCACCATGGCTCTAGGAGAAAACTACAAAGAGTTAAGCTCCATGAAGAAGGAAAGAAGCTTTATAGCAACAAAATTCATGTCTCTAAGTGACAACAGTTGCTACTCTTCGTACTCTAAAGAAGAAGCCTATAGATGGCTAATTACAAGAGGAATAAGAGCACCCCTCTCTCTCTCAAACAATGAGTCTGAAGTTAAAGACTGCTCTGATGTTAAAAGAGGGATAAGATCACCCCTCACTCTCTCAAATAGTTAATCTAAAAATGAGGACTACTATGGGCTTGTAACCCTATCTGATGAAGAAGATCAGGATGATTCTCATCCTGCTCAGGTATGCATTCCTCTTATGTTAGGAAAAACTCCTTATGATTTAACTTAACAAATTACTTATAAGTGATTTTACCTCCTAGGTTTATTACCCACATTGTATAGTAAGGGTAAACTAGTCATTAGATGTCTTAGGATGTCACACTCAACATAGAGTGTCAGGGCCAAGTCAAAACAATCACAAAACAAGTTGAGTTAAGACTTGCGTCAAATAAAAGTCGACACAACTTCGATTGGAGACGTAACTCTGACTAGAAGTCGGAGCAACTTATTCAATCTGTCAAAGTGTAAAGTCATGTCGACGCAACGTCAAAAGGATCTCAACGCAGGAGGAAGATCTAGTCGAAGCTATCTAAGAAGTCGACGCAACGTCGACTACAATTAGACACATAAGTTAAGAGATCAAGTACAAGGCTTCAACTCGATGGGTACGTCGATATGTAATCGATGTAACGTCGACATCTGAGTTCAGCCAAAGCTAAGAAGAAATTCGAAGCTACGTCGATAAGAACTCCGAGGTGCGTCAACATGAAGACTGATGAAGTCGACGCAGCGTCGAATACAGTCTGAAAAAAAGAAAGTCTTTCCAGCTGTCTTTCTAACACCTTTTCAGAAGGACCACCATATTGAAGATAGTTCTCCAATGGATCGTTTGTTTCCAAGAAAGGAATGAAGAATTCCAAAAGGGAAAAACATTCTTGGAATGTTTTTCAAATATGATGGATGGGTCGGGAACAAAAGAAGAATTAATGTACCGAATCAGAATTCCTTCTCAGGGCTGTCCAAAATTAGAATGAAATTCAAAACTCAATGATGGACAATAAGTAAGCAGAGAAGAGAAGAAGACAATAGAGCATTCATTACAAAAATCTGGGCTGTCGATTAGGGTTGCTTCTTCTCTTCCACCTTCAACCCTAAGAGACACAGACAGAAATCAAGTGCTCTCTATGCATAGGAAATATACAGGGCTGCTTCTTCTTCTACATCTCACACCAGCCCGATTATAAGAAGCATTCAGAGAAAAGGATCTGAGAAACATAACCCTTGCAAATCATCACAACCATAAGAAGGGTTCATCATCAGCAGATCCAGTGAAAGAAATTATAAGCTGAACTTGAGAAAAGCTTCTAAAGAATTCTGAGAACAGAATTCTTTATCTTCTACTTCCTTCCTTCTTCTTACTCTATTCTACTATTGTAACAGAGTTTTAAGAATCTCTCTTCCAAAGGATTCAATAGTTCAATATCTCCTTATCAAAAGATCTGAGTGGTTCAAGATCTCCTTATCAAAAGATCTTTGGTTCTAAGAGTCTCCTTATCAAAAGACTCAGGCACAGGTTGTGCAATCCTACTAGGGAGGTAGAAGAAAGGACTACCCACATTTTGAGGAACCTCTATAAAATCTTGTGTCTTCTGGTTGTTCATTTTCTATGTTATCCCTCTAATTGCTTACTGTTTTTCTGTTTTTATATTTACTACACTTAATTTATTCTGCACCTTGGTGTTGCTGAAGCAAAATCCCTTAGTATTTTTATTGTATGCTCAGTTAGGATAGAAAAGATTTTAAATCTCTATTCACGCCCCCTCTAGAAAATACTCAGAAGCACACTGTGCACTTTCAATTGGTATCAAAGAGATGTTGTTCATTAAAAGGTTAACACCTTAATCAAAAGATCTCCTACTCTTATTTATTCATTTTAATATTAATTAAAACTATTTAATAAAATGAGTTCTAAGGATTATGCATCAACAAGACCTCCAGTGTGTAATCTAATCAAGTTTACACTCTGGAAGGCCAGAATAAAACTCTATATGAACTCAATTGATGAAGAAATTTTTAATGTCATCCTCACAGGTCCCCTAGTCCCAATAAGGAATGATGCTAGTGGAAAAGTTAAACAAACTACAATCCCTATAGCAGAGTGGACTGGTGCTGAGAAGAAGGTCAAGGCATGTGATGCCAAGGACATAAACATCCTGATCTCAACTATGTCAGATGTCATATTCCAAAAAGTTGCTGATTGCAACTCTGCCAAAGAAATCTGGGATTCTCTCTCCAGATTGGTTGAGGGTAGCTCTGATGAAAGAAAAGACAAGATGTCACTTCTCATATCTCAATATGAGAACTTCAAGAAAAAGGCTGATGAAAGCATAACAGAAATGTATGACAGATTCAATCTCATCGTAAATGAGCTGAGAAGGCTTGACAAAGAAATTTATCTGACAGAAATTAATGACAAGCTCCTCATGTGCTTCCCAAGCACTTAGGACTCTAGAATTTGGGTCATTAGAGATTCTAGATTCTTTAGAGAGATATCAACTGATTCTCTGATGGGGAAGCTCAAGTCCTATGAGTTTCTGTTGGGAATCTTGCCCACATGATTCCTGATTTGAAGAAGTCACCAAGTCAAGAATACTTCACTTTGTATTTGATCATTTCTCTAGCCTATAAATCTCAGGAAAGTAGAAGAACAAGATTCATCGAACGCAGAATGGAGTTCGTCGAACGCAGAATGGAGATCGTCGAACTTAGAAGGAAGATCGTCGACCGCTGAGACTTGGCGGATTCGTCGAATGCAGAAGGGAGTTCATCGAACGCAGAATGGAGATCGACAAACTCAGAAGGAAGATCGTCGACCGCTAAGACTTGGCGTGTTCGTTGAACAAAAAAGGAAGATCGTCGAACTCGGAATGGAGATCGTCGACCGCTGAGACTCTGCAAGATCGTCGAACGCAGAAAAGACGCAGTATCGTCGACTTCATCAAAGTGGCCTTGACTACGAGAAAGAACAAACATCATCGTGAAGAAGCCTTGTCGCTGAAAAGGCTAAGTATGACTGATGGCGCTGAACATCGCCATAAAGAAGGAATGTCGTCGAGAAGACTGAAGAAGGACAGCTGAAGACTAGCAATTGGTGAAGTATGATCTGTCGACATAGTATCACTCATGTTGTCGAGAGAACAACATGAATACGACGACAATCTACAAGAAGGAAGATCACGACAACACAGTCAGAGATAGCATATCGTCGTATATGAAGAATATCTCGTATCGTCGAGATGAGAGGCAGAAGCAAGAACATCTGAAGCTCTATCACCGAGACAGATTCAAATGTTGCGGACGCGCTGTGAGCAATTTATGCCGTCGTCTGATTTCCTGACAACACTTAATGCCGTCGTCTGAATGTCTATTAGCAATTGATGTTGTCAGCAATCTACGCGTGCTCTTAAGGAATAAAGCGTATGACACTTAAGGAACTTTTTCAAGAAGACCATTGGGAGCCTCACAGTCTTATAAAAGAGATAGGAGGTCGCCCTAAAAAAGGAATAAACAAGAAAGAACTTGCGCATATAGCGAATCGAACAGTACAAGCGGCGCAAGATAGAGAGAAGAGAAGAAGCAGTCATCTTCATCTACTGTTAAGTTGCCAATCTTCATCAGGCAAAGAAAAGATTTGAAGAAGAACCGTGTGCTCAAGATTTGATTCACAAGCATCTTCTTCAATCTCAAGGAGCCGATTTTCAACAGGCTAATGTTGCCAATCTTCATCTGGCAGAAGAAACGGTTTTATTACTGTAATTTATTGTAAGGCTTGCAGACTAACTTGTCTAGCTTGAGGGATGGAGAGCTGTGAGGCTTGAGTGCCAGGGCAGTGCACTTGCGGGTGCGTTTTGTCGAGCTTGAGAGCTCGGGTGCAGTAGGGGCTTGAGGGTTTAGGATGTAGGCACATGACTTGCGGGTCTGTGCTGTGTAGGGCTTGAGGGCCTGAGTGTCGAGCTTGCGGGCTCGGGGGCAGTAGGGGCTTGCGGGCTTAGGCTGTTGGGACTTGCGGGTCCGTGTTGTAAGGCTTGAGGGCCTGAAGCTTTATGTCAGAGTTTTGCTGAGCCTAGCATACTGCTAGGTAGGCGTAGAGGGAAAGAGGACTACTCAAGACACCCCATCTTGAGGAACCTCTATAGATCTTGTGTCGTCTGCTGTGCTTTTTGTGTGTGATATTTAACTAGTGTACTTAAATACTCATAACTCACACTAACATATCAAAAAGGACCAAGATCACCTAACACCCCCCTATAGGTGAACGTTCCATAACTAACAAGTGGTATCAAAGCTAGGTTGATCAAAGGAAGACTTAACTGTCTGATCTAGATCGAGGAACGACTCACCAGGGCTGGTGGATATCAAAATCGGTAGATGAGGTCTATGAAACTTCCGATCTACACCAAGGAGAACTCTCCTATCTGGAAGGAAAGAGTTAGGTTGTTCATGGAAGCGGCCGATCCAAGAATCTATCTGACAGTCCAACAGAGTCCTTTTATCCCCACAGCCGCTTCCACCATTTATCCAACACGGAAGGTGATAAAGAAATATGAAGACATGACCAAGGACGAGCTAGCTTTGGCAGGCCTGGATAAGAGGGCATAGAATGTTATTGTAAGTGTTGTAGATGATTCAACCCTCCAGAACCTAATTCACTGCAAAACGGCCAAGGAGATGTGGGACTCCCTGATCGTATATATGGAAAGCTGCTGTCTCATGAACTTCAGCTCAACACCAGAAAGGCTGAAGAAGAAAGCTCAAGAGTGAGCACAAAAGAGAGATCTGTGGCTCTAAAAGCTGAGAGCACCAGAAGATCCAAGAGCAAGAGCTCTACATCTCAGAATAGATCTGAGAGCAGTGAGGAATCAGAAGCCAGCTCCTCTGATTATGATGACACTGATAGAGAGGTGGAACTCCTCTCAAAATAGTTCCGAAAGTTGCTACGCAGAAGAAGGAGGGACAACAACAGAAGTTCCTCCACAAGCTCCAGAAGATCTGACTATCGTGACAGATCCAAAGCTCCCAGGGAGGACAGGTACAGATCCAACTCTAGTAGACATGATTTAAATAATACTGTTTGCTATTCCTGCAGCAAAATAGGTCACATGGCTGCGGACTGTCCCTCTAAGAAGAAGGAGTCAAGGAACCATGAAGAAAGAAGAAGCCCGAGGAGCAAGAGGAACTCTGAAAAAGGGTTCGTGGCCAAGAAGATGAGAACTTTGAGTGACTCTGACTCAAGCTCCTCTGGGACTGAGGATGAGGCACTTATTGGATTAATGGCCATCAATGAAGGCAACCAGGATGACAACTCTCCTGGAAAGGTAAATCACAGAACCTCCCTATCTGCCTCTGATTCTAAATCAGTGGCAGATTCTTTGCATGATGATAAGGATGTGTCTGCTGCCAACAACACAGCTTCAAGATCCCAGTATAAAGTTGAATCTAAAATAATAAGGCAATACAAATCCTTGTGGAAAGCCTTCATGGGCTGTAAGAAACTCCTCAAAGTCCAGACCAAGGAGTTAGATTTCTTGAAGCCTGTTCAATCTGAGCTCCAGGAGACAGCTGAGAAGCTGGCTAATATGAGCAAAGAAGTGAACAAATTCAAGGAAGCCATAAGGCTTAAAAATGCTGAGTTAGGACAGAAGAACAAGGTCATTAAGGACCTTGAGGAAATGCTGTTGGCTGAGAAGAAACTAGCATCCAGCTTCTCAATGCCCAAAACTATCCTTCCTATCATTGACACCTTCTATGGACAGTTCAGAGCTGGTATTGGTTTTAATCAGGAGACAGTTAAGGGCAAAGATTCTGAAGCTAGACCTTCCTACAAGAAGGTGCTGGTGTCAAGTCCTTCAGCCCACAGACCTACAACAACAACAATCAAGAGTAAGGGAAAGGCTGTTTCTACAAAGCTTGTTCCTAAGAAGGTGAATCAAAATGTGGTGAGACCGATTCCACCCCAATCTCACACATATGAGGTTCACCCAAGATCTGTTAGACAAGAAGGATTCTCCTCTGCTCATCAGCACTGCCACCCCACTCAGATGGTGAAGCAGAAGAGAAGATACAACAGACATGAATGCTGGTGCTGTGGGAAAGTAGGCCACTTTGCCTTGGACTATTGGTTCAACCCAACAGGGCTCAATGCAAAGAGAGTGCAGAACCCCTCGTGGTTTAGTGTTCCCTTATACCAACCTAACAGAAAGCGAGGACCCAATCAATTTTGGGTACCTAAGGGGAAGTAATTTGTCTTGCAGGTAGGTCCAAATTCCAACCAATTTCCAATTTGGTATTTGGACAGTGGCTGCTACAGGCACATGACTGGAGTCAGAAAGTACTTGAAAGAGTTCACCCCTGTGGAGAATGGACCAACAGTGATTTTTGGAGGTTCAGAAAAGGGAGTGACCAGGGGCTATGGCAGCATCTCAAATGGGTTAGTTACAATCACAAAGGTGGCTTATGTGGAGGAATTGAAACACAATCTCATAAGCATAAGTCAACTTTATGACTTAGGCTTTGTTATTACCTTCCACAAGGACAAGTGTCTAATTAAGAAGTCCTTAGATTCTGAGGCTACCTTAACTGGCACTATGAGTGGGAATATTTATTGCTTAAATTTTCTCAATACAAATTCTTCCAAGCCCGTATGTCTTGTGGCTGATGGTAAAGAGCCTCTCTGTGTTCAATGACATAAGAGACTTGCACACATCAACTATAAGACAATTGGAAAGCTTTTTCTCACAAACCCTAGTTACAAATAGACCTGACATTAAGTGCATCAAAGATGGTCCATGTCAAGCTTGCCAGCTTGGTAAGCAGACTAGGACCAGCTTTAAAAGCATATCTAACAAAGAGTCCACTAGGTGCCTATTTCTACTGCACCTGGATTTGTTTGGTCCTATGTCAGTTCATAGCTTAGGAGGGAAGACCTAAACACTTGTAGTTGTAGATGAGTATTCAAGGTTCACTTGGGTATTCTTCCTCAAGTAGAAGTCAGATACCCTAGATATCTTGAAAAATTTTGTCAGGCAGATCCAGAATGAGATGGACTGTACTGTAGTCAAACTCAGAAGTGACCATGGGACAGAATTTCAGTCTGGGGCCATGACAGAATTCTGCCAAGAACTAGGTATCTCCCAAGAATTCTCCTCACCCAGAACTCCTCAACATAATGGGGTTGCTGAAAGGAAGAACAAAACCTTGATAGAAGCTTGTAGGACAATGCTAAGTGATTCCTCCCTACCAGAATACTTCTAGGCAGAGGCCGTCAATACAGCTTGTCATGTGATAAACAGGGCTTCCATCATCAGAAACCACAAGAAAAATCCCTATGAGTTAATGAAGGCCAGAATACCAACCTTATCCTACTTTAGCATCTTTGGAAGCAAATACTAAGTCCTTAATAATGGGAAATCCAAGATAACTAAGTTTGTTGAGAAAAGCAGTGAGGGTATCTTTGTTGGCTACAACTCTCATAGCAAGCCCTATAGAGTGTACAACATCAATAACCAAGCAGTGGAAGAATTTATTCATGTGGTATTTGATGAGACTTGCCTTATACATAAGGGTTGGTCTAGTTCTCTAGTGAATGCAGGTACATTGGAGAGAATAGAGAAGCTATCTATTAAAGACAATGCTGATACTTCACTCAGAAATGAGAATCAGTCAGTGACAGTTGAAATCGAGGAAGAACCTGCAGAAAGCTCAGAAACGGCTGAAGAAGTGCAACCTGGAGAAGTTGCTGATGCAGAAGTACCCAGAATACTCCCAACAGCCTTGAGACAAGTAAGAGATCATCCCCAAGAACAGATAATAGGAAACGTCAACCAAGGTGTGCTGACAAGGAGCAGAGCTGCAAATGAAGCATTGTACCTGAGTTTTCTCTCTCAAATTGAACCCAAGAAATTTGAGGAAGCAAATCAGGATCCATTTTGGATTCCAGCAATGCAGGTTGAGCTGAACCAGTTTAAAAGATGCAAGGTTTGGAAACTGGTTCCAAGACCCCAAGGACAGAACATCATAGGAACTAAATTGGTCTATAGAAACAAGTTGGATGAAAATGGAATCATCACCAAGAATAAAGCAAGGCTAGTGGCAAAAGGCTACAGACAAGAGAAAGGGATAGATTTTGATCAGATATTTGCTCCAGTAGCCAGACTGGAAGTAATAAGACTGTTTCTAGCCTATGCAACATACCAAGGATTCAAGGTCTATCAGATGGATGTGAAGTCAGCCTTTCTAAATGGTGATCTCAAAGAAGAGGTATATGTAGAGCAGCCGTCAGGTTTTGTATATTCTACTCACCCTGATTACATTTATTTTCTTAGAAAAGCCCTTTATGGCTTAAAGCAGGCTCCTAGGGCCTGGTTTGAGACCCTATCAAGCTTTCTAACTGAGAATGAGTTCTCAAGGGGAAAGATTGATAAGACATTGTTCCTAAGGGAAGTGAAGGGCAAGATCTTGCTAGTGCAGATCTATGTGGACGACATCATTTTTGGCTCTACAGATAACAATCTCTGCAAAAAGTTTGCCAACTTGATGCATGGAAAGTTTGAGATGAGCAGTATGGGTGAGCTCAAATACTTCTAGGTCTCCAAGTGAAATAATCTGAAGATGGTATATTCATCTCCCAGACCAAGTTCACTAGGGAGCTAGTCAAGAAATTTGGATTGGAGAGTGCTTCTTCAATGAAGACTCCAATGGGAACCAATATGTCTTCGGACAAGGATGAGAAGGGCATACCCTTTGATGAAACCAAGTATAGATGCATGATTGGATCCTTGCTTTACCTAACTACAGGTAGGCCTGACATAATGTTTGCTACATGTGTCTGTGCTAGATATCAGGTGAACCCTAATGAATCTCATCACGTCTCTGTCAAGACAATTTTAAGATACCTAAAGGGTACATCAAATCTTGGCCTATGGTACCCTAGGAACAATGGCTGTAAACTAACTGGCTATTCAGATGCAGATTATGCAGGGTGCAAGGAAGACAGGAAAAGTACATCAGGGACATGTCAATTCCTTGATGGAAGACTGATCTCTTGGAGCAGTAAGAAGCAGACAAGTGTGGCAATCTTAATAGTAGAATCATAATATATCTCGGCTGGAAGCTGCTGTGCCCAACTTCTATGGATAAAACATCAACTTGAAGATTACAACCTAAAGATGACCAAAACACCCCTATTTTGTGACTCCTCAAGCGCAATCTCAATTGCTAAGAATCTTGTCTCTCACAGCAGGACTAAGCATATTGAGATCAGGTATCACTTCATCAGGGAGCATGTGGAAAATGAAGATATCACCCTTGAGTTTGTCCCAACAGACAACCAAGTGGTTGATATATTTACAAAGCCTCTAGATGAAGCTTGTTGGATCTTACGGCGCCCTTAGAGAGGGGGGGGGGGGGGGTGAATAAGGGAATAAAAATCTTTTTATAAATTTTAAGGAAATTACTAAATTGTTTAAAGTAATATTAGAACACAAAATAACAATTTAGCTAAAGGAAGAAAATATCATAATTTGCAAGTTTAGGATTTAGAAACAAGTGCTAAATTGTTATATGATGAAATAGATTAAGATAAACAATTTAGACAAAGTGATTTGAATTGAAAGCTTTGTAACCAATATTTTAGAGATAACGCCAAAAGTGAGAAATCAAGTAAACACAAATAGAGACATGATTGTATTTATATAAAAATGGTGTTTACATAAATTTGATTTATACATCGCTAGAAATCGGAGGCGTACAAATGAAAATATCTTTTCCTTTTTTATACCGACTCGTATCCCCACGAACCGGTTGGCTTTAGCCAATCCTTCACCGGATATGGCCTCAAGCCGCTCTAGCCAATCCTTCCCCAAATATGGCCTCGAGCACCCCCTAGATCTAATCACCTAGACCTAGTCGCCAACACAAGATGAATTTCCCCCTAAGTCCTACCCAGACCTAGTCGCCAACACAAGGCGAATTCTCTAAATGGTTACAAAAATATGGAATGGAAATAATGAAAAAAAATAATAAAACTCCCTATATGAGATCTCTGGAGTCGAGGATGAAGGATCGCTGTAGCATAAGCGAGGTAGAAGCGATCATCCTTCGGATGTAGCGTGACGTATTCCTCCTCCAGAATTCTCCTTAAGGTTTTTGTGGGAGATCCATCTTCGGCAGCATAACAGCACTAGAATTGTGGCACAAGCAACCTCTCTGGGATGGATTGCCAAAATGATCGAAGTTGGCTTCAATTTATAGACCTTGGAGCTAGCGCCTGCTGTAGTACTTAGTGCATGCGGTATCGTTCGTGTGGAGCGGTTGCGAAACCATCGGCGGCGTGGCTCTCTGCACGAACTTGAGATAGCGCCTGCAGTAGCGATAGCGCTGGCAGTAGCGGAGATAGAACCAGGCGGTAGCGCTAGCGCTGAGGAAACCGCTGAGACAAAACCAACTGAGCTAGCGCCTGGCGTTAGCGATAGCGCTGGCGTTAGTGCTGGCGTTAGCGATAGCGCTGGCGGTAGCGCTGGCGGTAGCGCTGCTACTTTCAAAAGATTGTTCCAAGCTGCTTTATACCTGTGGAGTATTGCACCTATAGTTCCTGCACACTATAAACACACTACAAGCAATATCAAATACAATATGGGATTTGTTTTTCTCAAACAAGGGGATGTGACACATATGTCCAACAATCTCCCCCTTTTGATAATAACAAATCCATTAAGCAAGAAATCACCAATAGTGTTTATAGATAAGATAAGCAAGATAAAAGTGCAACTATAGTAAATGATATGCATGATAATGTGCATATCATGAATTAGTCTCCCCCTAACTTAATGCTCCCCCTACATAAATGCAATTTATGTGTTACTCCCCCTAAATGATAGATTTCATGAATTAGTCTCCCCTTATTTATCTATATTTCTCCTATATAGATTTCTTCAATTAATCTCCCCCTTTTGGTATTACCAAAAGAAGGTGGGGTGAGGGTAGTAAGGATGCATTAATATATCATGATCGAGCTTTTCGAAATATAAATAAAGATAAAGAGTGTAAGCATAGCATATATAAGAGATTTCAAATATAAAGATAAGAGTTGTAAGCAAGCGGAAGATTATAATAAACATCTTTTTGTAAGCATGAAAAGCATAAGTAGAAATATGAGTTTTAGTTAAAAATTGAAAGATGTTTTAACCTTTTTGAAATCTCAAAGTTTTTCATAAAGATACCAAGCATGAAATGATCATATCAAAGAGAGATTATACTACAATGTTACTTAATTGTAAATTCAAGAAATACCAAAACATTGTAGAGATCATGTTAGGTTTATCTAGTGCATTTTTATATAAAGAGTAGTATAAATAAAGCATTAGAATCCAATACTCATGAGAAGAAGTGTTATGAAAGATAATGATGTGCACATAAGTGTATTTTGGGCAATGTTAACAATGGATTTAAATCATCAAAATACAAGACATATGTAAAGTAAAGTGCACAATAAAACACAAGTAAATTACTTTCACACACTTTTAATGCACATAATTTTTAAAAAGTGGTGTAATAATCAAAGTTTGCACAAGACACTTTACTATTCTTTCCAAGGTGCTCAACCTCACAATGCTTATGAAGACTTATCAGGAGGTTCAAGTAGTGCTTGGTGGAGTTATATTTGTCTACATATATAATTTTTTTGTTCATATTTGTGAGACAACATTCTCCGAATACACTTGTTTTGCAAACCAAAATTTTTAACTTAACCACTTTTCTAAATTTCATAAGTGCAATTCAAATGTAGTGTAGGAAATAAACTTATGCAAGTTTTAATTCATTGTACAAATACAATACACAAGCAAACATTTTTAGATTTAGACACACATGTTGATTACCAAAATATGTGAGTGAAATGTATCATTATCAATCATAAAACATTTACTCATACTTAGAGGCATGCTAAGCTTGGTTCTACACATTTTTCAATACAATTGATGCACTTTAAATAGATATATCAAAGCATGATAAGCAAAACAATGTTCATAGTAATTTGAAAGAATATATTTTAATATTGTAAATAATTCTAAATAGAATTCATACATGCTTGATATTGGCAATAAAGATCGTACAGTTTTTTTTGTTTTATCATTTTTAAATTAATTAAAAAATAGAAAATCACAATAACATATTTTTGTCATTTTTAAATTTTGAATTTTTGTAGTTGATTTTTCATAATATGAATAAAACACAAATATAAAAAAAAACATATTTTTGTATTTTTGAATTTTGAATTTTTGTAGTTGATTTTTCATAATATGAATAAAACAGAAAACCATAAAACATACTTTTGTATTTTTGAATTTTGAACTTTTATAGTTGCTTTTTCATAAATTCAAATAAAACAAAAATAAAATAGACACAAGCACAAAAATAAATTTGCACAAATAAACTAACATATTTTTGTTGATTTTTAGAAATTTTAAAAAACAGAAAAATCACACACCCACGCTAGCGCCGGCGCTAGTGATAGCGCGACAAACAGTACGTGATTTTTTGAGAATTTTAAATTTTTGATTTTTGATTTTGATTAAGTGTCCTTAGAGTAGTTCCATGCTGAAATTTCAGAATTTTTGGAGATCTCTAGGTGGATCAAATTTGCATGAAACTTTGGCTTTTCAAATTCTTGTGTTTTACAAAACCATTTAAACATGAAGATATAAACTATGAAGACACAAGAGGACATTTTTATTAAACAACCCAAAATATGCATGATTTAAGTAATAAGTGAATAAAAATGTTCATGCAGTGAGTAATATAAGTATGTCCTAAGATTAAAGGCTACCCCGACTAAATGTCTACACCCTAGCCCCGTACTAAGTGACAGATGGGCATGAGGAGCTGCACGCATGCCGTAGGTTGGGTTGTTAATCCCATATGCACACACTAGAGAACACTCAACCTAACACTCTTTCCCCCCAGTGCCTCGCAAGACCCCACTGGAACCCTCCCCGGTTAAGGACAAGACATGACTTAGAGGTTAGGTCTCTAATGTATACAACCCTACGCCCCCGCTATTGTGAGATATGAAGTCAATGATGAAATAATCTTTTGGACAACCTATGCTTTTAAATCTAAGGGTTGGTATATAAACTATGGGTTTTGTTTAATGTGATGAGTTATAAAGCTGCATAGTTTTTCTACTTTTGTGAGATGACGATATGTGATAACTAGTACAATTACTAATATTCAATAAGTGACAATGCTAGTATGATGAGTTTTGGGTTTAATGTCATGTCATAAGATTTATATTGAAATTGCATGTATTCCAAAATAGAATTTTAAATTATAGATCTAGAATAGAGTGATGATTAAGTTTGATGTATATCTTCATTGCAAAGTTGATTCTAGAGTCTACAAATATGAGAGATACATGCAATCACTAGCAAAGCAAATCAATACATCAAATAATGTAAAGAAAACATTATTCATAATTTTTATCATAAGATTCATAATTCCTATTATCGATTTGAGATATGTCTTGATAGAACATGAATTATGATTTATGATTAAAGATAATTTTTGCATAGAATATATGTTAGATCATCATGATGTGTGTAAATTCTAATTCTTCTAGACTTATGACAATATGAATTGGTGATTTTCTTTTGAATGAGCATGTTTGAATTTTAAGTCTAGAAAATGATGATCAAGCTATTATATCAAAGATAAAGATCACAAATATATTGTTTTGAAATAAAATGCCATTCAATAAATGAATTTATTGATCTTTGGTTTTGCATGATAATATATGATTCATGAAACAATATTCATAAATATTCTAATGATTAATCCATAAACTATGTGTTCGTTGGAATTTTAGTATTCTATTATAATTTCAAATCACATAGTTATCATGAAATTTAAATAACATTGTACATGTTATACCTAGCATAAATATATAAGCATAGACCAAGAAGCAATGCTAGGATAATGAGTTTGAATGCAATGTTATTACATAGGATTAATGGAGATTATGTTGCATGTAATATGAGAAGTTTTCAAATTAATTTTCTTTAGACCTAGAATGAAATGATTAAACTTTTGATTTGATCTTAATGATACAAGATGATTCTAAGGTCTAAATTACATGCAAACATTGGTGACACACATCACACACATAATATCTAAATTAATATATGAAATAATTATACTAAGGATAGCATGCGATGAAAAATCTATAAACACAGAAATTTCCAAATCAAGCAAACTAAGATAGCTTTTAAAACGGAGTTGAAATTGGGCAAGTTGACAGCACCAAAAGAACTCAAATGAGCAAGCCTAGTTTGCCGTTGGATGGAGATTTTTGTGCTCTTTCCGAAAATATATTAAACAAGAAAATCAGACGAGCAGATCAAAAGATATGGATGTTTGATGTTTTGATCGTAAACTCGCATTTTTGAAAGATTAAACATGCGTTTAGATGAATTTTTGTTTTCAATTTTTTTTAATAATATTCTTCATTATAAAGGGCTATCACATGCAGTCAACAAAAAAAATTAGACAAGAATAAAAAACGTTGCGCATTTTAAATTTTTAGCTTAAGCCCTTTAATAAACCATTTTAAAAAAAAAAATAATTTCATTAGTCTTGAAAATAATTTCTATATTCAAATTATAATGTTAATTCAAGACATAGATGGGTAAAAGATTTATAAGGATATATTTAAACAATTTAAGATGAGAGATAGATCACTTTGAAAAATATATGATTTAATGTTCAATTTTAATTCAAATTTGATTTGATAAACATTAGGCTTAATGTATGAAAGTCATATTTCATGATTTATAAAGTGATCATAGCATGTTTGTTCAAAAAATAATAAAAAGTAAACAAAAGAAAAAGAGACAATAAGCATATCATGAAGTAGAGTAGTGATATTACATTTTTATTTGTTTCTACTTCATGCAAATGATAAGATACTAATGAAAAAGAGATTTAGGTATCCAAAGGGGACCAAGTGGGATGGTTCCTTTGGGTACCCAAATACATCGTGTAGGCTTTTGGAGAGATAGTGATGAATGGGCCTTTACAAGTGGAGTTAGTGTTTCGTTTTTAATTTTGGGCCTCCATTCATACTTTGGTTGTTTTTCTTTTAAATTCATATTATGATTATTTAAAATCTTTTTGGAATGATAGTTGTTTGAAAAATAATTCATTTGGGATTTATGTTTATTCAAATTATTTTTCAAAATAGATTGATGTTGATAATCATAATGAATTTTATTATAACGATTCTTTGAAAGTTTATAAGAGTGATTGTCTTTCTTAAGAAGTGATTGTTGAAAGAGTGGGTTACAAAATGTTGTAAATAATTGATTCTTATTTTGATAATTTTCATTTCCACTCTTTCTTATAGACATACTCTTATAATATAAAGGATTATATCTTGTAGTTTGTTTTTCATGAAAAGGAGGTATTAAATTTGAGTCATGATTGAAAATATATTGAGACTTATAATGGTGACTCTTAAGAATTTTATGAGGATCATAATTCTTTTTGAAACTAAACTCCTTTTGATTCAATGTGTGAAAATGGTCCTTTTTTAGAAATGATTTTGTAAGATAATTTATCCTTGTTATTCAAAATCTTATGATTAAATTCATTACATGACATTTGAAATTTTTCAACAAAAGATTTTAATTGTATTAACTTACAAGATAAAACATCATTTTCAATTAACAATTTTTCATTATGCCTTTTAGAAATTAAGAGCCCTTTTTCAATTTCCTTGAATTTTTCTTTTAATAAATTGCAATTATGACAAGGAATAGGAATTTCAACTAAAGAGCATGAAAGAGAATTTAACACATCAATATTTGATTCTACGTTATCGTTTGCTTTTAAAGATTTATTTTCTAAATGTAATTTGGAATTAGCAATTTTTAACTTTAAAATTTTACGTTTAGCAATTTTAAGCATACGAGAAGTAGAAATGGAATTTGTTACAAAAAGAGAAGATTTAGATTTTCTTACCTTGCTATGGGATGAGGCAAGATTTGGACCAACGATTCCTTTGACATCTTCTTTGCATTCCTCTTCCATAGTTGAATTTCCGTCTTCTCTTTTGCTTGATGTGTTGCCAACAAATGAGTCCAATATTGTGACGTTGTATTCTTCTTCCTCCAAGCATAAGTCCTCATTGATTTCTTCTCTTGGATCCATAAGGAATTCCTCGTCGATTTCTTCTCTTGGATCCATAAGGAATTCCTCGTCGATTTCTTATCTTAGATCCATAAGGAATTCCTCTTGTTCATCATCTGTAGAAGGAAGACTATAAGTATTCTCAAGAAATTTCCAAACTTCATAAGCAGTAGGAAGTGTATAGATAAGTTTGAAAATATTTTGATCTAATGCACAATATAGACTATTCATAGATTTGGCATTTAAAAACATTTCATTTTTATTTAAAATACTTGGGGGTATTTTAATAGTAATATTCCATACTTCCATATCCAAAGACTTAAGAAATTTTTCCATAAGAAATTTCCACCCATTATAATTTTTGCCTTCAAATAAAGGTGGTGCTAAAGATTTTTCATTTATAAGAAAATTTCCCCTACTAGTAGAAGCGAGATCATGAGACTCCATTATTCCTGGTTTTTAAACCGTTTGGAATAACCTCGCTCTGATACCACTTGTTGGATCTTACGGCGCCCTTAGAGGGGGGGGGGGGGGGGAATAAGGGAATAAAAATCTTTTTATAAATTTTATGGAAATTACTAAATTGTTTAAAGTAATATTAGAACACAAAATAACAATTTAGCTGAAGGAAGCAAATATCATAATTTGCAAGTTTAGGATTTAGAAACAAGTGCTAAATTGTTATATGATGAAATAGATTAAGATAAACAATTTAGACAAAGTGATTTGAATTGAAAGCTTTGTAACCAATATTTTAGAGATAACGCCATAAGTGAGAAATCAAGTAAACACAAATAGAGACATGATTGTATTTATATAAAAATGGTGTTTACATAAATTTGATTTCTATATCGCTAGAAATCGGAGGCGTACAAATGAAAATATCTTTTCCTTTTCTATACCGACTCGTATCCCCACGAACCGGTTGGCTTTAGCCAATCCTTCCCCGGAATGGCCTCAAGCCGCTCTAGCCAATCCTTCCCCGGATATGGCCTCGAGCACCCCCTAGATCTAATCACCTAGACCTAGTCGCCAACACAAGGCGAATTTCCCCCTAAGTCCTACCCAGACCTAGTCGCCAACACAAGGCGAATTCTCTAAACGGTTACAAAAAGTATGGAATGGAAATAATGAAAAACAATAATAAAACTCCCTATATGAGGTCTCTAGAGTCGAGGATGAAGGATCGCTGTAGCATAAGCGAGGTAGAAGCGATCGTCCTTGGGATGCAGCGTGACGTATTCCTCCTCCAGAATTGTCCTTAAGCTTTTTGTGGGAGATCCATCTTCGGCAGCATAACAACACTGAAATTGTGGCACAAGCAACCTCTCTGGGATGGATTGCCAAAATGATCGAAGTTGGCTTCAATTTATAGACCTTGGAGCTAGCACCTGCGTTAGTACTTAGCGCCTGCGGTATCGTTCGTGTGGAGCGGTTGCGAAACCGTCTGCGGTGTGGCTCTCTGCACGAACTTGAGATAGCGCCTGCGGTAGCGATAGCGCTGGCGGTAGCAAAGATATCGCCAGGCGGTAGTGCTAGCGCTGAGGAAACCGCTGAGACGAAACCAATTGAGCTAGCGCCTGGCGTTAGCGATAGCGCTGGCGTTTGTGCTGGCGTTAGCGATAGCGCTGGCGGTAGCGCTGCTCCTTTCAAAAGATTGTTCCAAGCTGCTTTATACCCGTGGAGTATTGCACCTATAGTTCCTGCACACTATAAACACACTACAAGCAATATCAAATACAATATGGGATTTGTTATTCTCAAACAAAGGGATGTGACACATATGTCCAATAAAGCTAAGTTCAACTTCTTCAAATTCCAACTGGGAATGTTGAACTTAGAGTAATCCTCTACATATTTTTCACTAATCCCTTTCTAGATGATTGGTTAGACAACCTTTCAGGATTTGGGTGAGCTATAACCGAGAAAGGGGGAGCCTTGGACTATTGTCTCCTAAAAAAAGAGCTCCAGCAAAGAAGTCAGAAAGGGGGAGAAAGGGCATCAAATGTTCAAGACAAGATGCTCGAGAAGACGACCTCAAAGATAGGGGGAGCAAAGAAGTAGGGGGAGCCATAAAAGAAGAGACATCAAATCAAAGGGGAGCCACAGGCTTGATGCACTCAGAGAGTTCAACAAAAGATAAGTACAATCTTACATGCTCACAAGTTGAGATTATAAGATTTACTTCCAAGTGAAAGTAGTCTTGAATTGAGATTCTGACTTCTTCAAATAGGGGGAGATTGTTGGGAATCTTGCCCACATGATCCTGATTTGAAGAAGTCACCAATTCAAGAATACTTCACTTTGTATTTGATCATTTCTCTAGCCTATAAATCTCAGGAAACTAGAAGAACAAGATTCGTCGAACGCAGAAGGGAGTTCGTTGAATGCAGAATGGAGATCGTCGAACTTAGAAGGAAGATCGTCGACCGTTGGGACTTGGTGGATTTGTCGAACGCAGAAGGGAGTTCGTCAAACGCAGAATGATGATCGTCAAACTCAGAAGGAAGATCGTCGACCGCTGAGACTTGGCGTGTTCGTCGAACAAAAAAGGAAGATCGTCGAACTTAGAATGGAGATCGTCGACCGCTGAGACTCGGCAAGATCGTCGAATGCAGAAAAGATGCAGTATCGTCGACTTCATCAAAGTGACCTTGACGTCGAAAAAGAACAAACATCATCGTGAAGAAGCCTTGTCGCTGAAAAGGCTAAGTATGACTGATGGCATTGAACATCGCCGTAAAGAAGGAATGTCGTCGAGAAGACTGAAGAAGGACAGCTGAAGACTAGCAATTGGTGAAGTATGATCTGTCAACATAGTATCACTCATGTCATCGTGAGAACAACATGAATACGACGAAAATCTATAAGAAGGAAGATCACGACGACACAGTCAGAGATATCATATCATCGTATATGAAGAATATCTTGTATCGTCGAGATGAGAGGCAGAAGCAAGAACATCTGAAGCTCTATCAAGGCGTAAGGGTTCGACAAAGTCCTGTCGTCGAGATATTGTTCATGACGTTGTAACAATGGAAATATCGTCGAGATAGATTCAAATGTTGCAGACACGCTGTCAGCAATTTAAGCCGTCATCTGAATGCGTGACAGCACTTAATGCCGCCGTCTGAATGTCTATCAGCAATTGATGCTGTCAGCAATCTACGCGTGCTCTTAAGGAATGAAGCGTCTGACACTTAAGGATCTTTTTCAAGAAGACCGTTGGGAGCCTCACAGTTTTATTAAAGAGATAGGAGGTCACCCTAAAAAAGGAATCAACAAGAAAGAATTTGCGCATATAGCGAATCGAACAATACAAGCGACGCAAGATAGAGAGAAAAGAAGAAGCAGTTATCTTCATCGACTGTTAAGTTGCCAATCTTCATCAGGCTAAGAAAAGATTTGAAGATGAACCGTGCGCTCAAGATCTGATTCAGAAGCATCTTCTTCAATCTCAAGGAGCCGATCTTCAACAGGCTAAAGTTGCCAATCTTCATCCGGCAGAAGAAACGGTTTTATTACTGTAAATTCTTGTAAGGCTTGCGAGCCAAATTGTCTAGCATGAGGGTTGGAGAGCTGTGAGGCTTGAGGGCCAGGGCAGTGCACTTGCGGGTGCATTTTGTAGAGCTTGAGGGCTCGGGTGCAGTAGGGGCTTGCAGGCTTAGGCTGTAGGCACAGGACTTGCGGGTCTGTGCTGTGTAGGGCTTGAGGGCCTGAGTGTCGAGCTTGCGGGCTCGGGGGTAGTAGGGGCTTGCGGGCCTAGGCTGTTGGGAATTGTGGGTACGTGTTGTAAGGCTTGAGGGCCTGAAGCTTTTTGGCAGATTTTTACTGAGCCTAGCACACTGCTAGGTAGGCGTAGAGGGAAAGAGGACTACTCAAGAGACCCCGTCTTGAGGAACCTCTATAGATCTTTTGTCGTCTGCTGTGCTTTTTGTATGTGATATTTTACTGATGTGCTTACATACTCATAACTCACACTAACATATCAAAAAGGACCAAGATCACCTATCACCCCCCTCTAGGTGAACGATCCATAACAAACAGTTTCTACTGAAAATCAGGGTTGAGTCAGAAGCCTAGGAAAGAATAGCAACTTCTAAGGAAAGGACTTTTGCATTAAAGACTGCTGAAGCAGAGTCCTCTACCACTGACCTAGGGTGTGTAATGCAAAATTTTCCAAACTTGTCCCAAAATTCTGCAATACAAATAAGCTAAATTAGAAACAAATTTTATAAATGAACTATTTATAAGCTAAAATTTGACATGAAAAAGAAAATTTCATTTTAAATAATTACTAAAATTTATACTAAAAAGGTTATCTAATAACTACTTATCACTTCTCAATGCTCAAAACTGTTCTCCCTATTACAGATATCTTCTCCTTTCAATATAGAGGAGGACTAGGCTATAATAAGGAAGTTGGAGAGACTTACCAAGTAAGAACTATCTTCTGAAAGGTTGTATCCCCCCAAGCACCATCATCCAAAGGGAAGGAAAAGGCTTTATCTCAAAAGCCTATTCCTAAAGTGAACCCTGTGACTGTGCAACCAACATCCAATTCAGTGCACAACCACATGAATATCTTAAGAAATGTTTATTGTAAAGCATCCCGCTCTTCTGATCACCAATACTCCATTCAGAAGGTAACTCAGAAAAGGAGGTATAATAAATTTGAATGCTGGAGTTGTGGCATTGTTGGGCACTTTGCTCTTGATTGTTGGTTCAACCCAACAGTACCCAGAGCAAGGAATGAGAGCCCTGCTAGTAGTTTTGCTGTTAAGCATCCAGTAGTCAAGTTTAAAAAGAACCTAGGTCCCGAATTTTTTGGGTTCATAAGGTATACTAATCTCTGTCTTACAAGATTGTCCAATGGCCAGGCAAAGGCAAATATGGTTGTTGGACAGTAGATGATCTAGGCATAGGTCTGGATTAAGAAATCTTATATTAAAGGAAAATATCACTTATAACAAATAAATTTGATCTTGCAATCACAGTCATTGAATCTGGGTTCAATACCCTATGATTGCCAGCTCAGGTATGCGCCTCTTCACATTCTAAAGTAATATATATATAGTTATAGGTCATATGTCTCGAAATAGAGTACAACCTACATTTTTTCCAAGCCATCACAACGAGTTCTCGAGATCTCTCTAAGCCAAAGCTCTGCAGACTCGACGATCCCGAGGAAATGGCGCCAATGAAGAATGTCAATACCTGCAATATTGGAAGTGTGCTAGTACGTGGTGAGTTCAACAAAGACGATGAGGAGATAAAGTTGGTTATTGGGTTAATTAATACAGTGGGGATAGAATACGCGGTCTTAGAGCCAACTGCTATAATGAATAGAGAGCTTCTGGAGTTCTATGCCCGACCTAAGATAAGTACTTTCGGGAAAGCCATTAAAACTAGGGTTGTGGTTACCCTATCAAAATTAATAACAAAAGGACTCTCCAAGGCACTTTGTATCCCTAGACATACAAGGGATGTAATAGAGGATAAAATCTCAGAGGAAGATCTATCAAAAGAAAAGAAGTAGTGCAGTCATAGTGAACAATGCCATGGTACTCTGTAGAAGGCTAATTTCAATGGGAAATGGAAACTTCTCGCTAACATCATAGGAAAATCATTTTTTTGCAAACTTGGATCTCATGACAAAATATCTAAGGATATGTTTGAGATAATGACTAGAGTGATTCTCTGCAAGAAAACTGACTGGGCTCAGTTATTGTTCAACAAGGTCCAAGGAAGTCTCCAAACACAAAACTTTGGAAGGATATTGTCCCTGTACCTCCTTAACAGTCTTCAATTGAATAAAAAGATGGGCTCACCCATTCAGCATATGAAGAGAATAAACATTAAAATTCTGGGGAGATGGGAGAAGGTTATCCCTAAAGCTGCCAAGAAAGGGAAGAAAGCAAGTAATAGTCAAGATATCCAAGAAAGGGAGAAGGTTATCAATTTGACTGAGTAATTGATGTTACGTCGATTATTTATCGATGAATGCGTCGATCTATGCACTAGAGATGTGTCGATAGTTGGAACATGCTTTCCGCATCTCTTGGTTTGACAATAACAAATCTTATTGTATTTGATCATACATGCATTGTGTTTATAGTGTGCAGGATCTTCAACATTCAATCCCCAAAGGAGTGTGAAAAAGAAAGACGTCGAAGCGACATCAGGATGATTCTCTATTGATACCGCGGCGCGGTAACACTACTACTGGCGCTAGCGGTCCGAAGAAATGTGATGCGCTCGACGAAATGGTGTTCGATGAAAGAAGATGCTGTTTGACGAACTAGCGTTCGACGAAACTGGCATTCGACGAAATGAAACTGCGTTAGCAATACAGCTGGCGCTAGCGATCGACAAAATTGAGTTCGACGAAATGAAAACAATGCTCGACGAAATGGTGTTTGGCGAAAGTAGATGCCGTCCGACGAACTGGCATTTGACGAAATTGACTTTGACGAAATGGAACTGCATTAGCACTACCGTTGGCGCTAGCGATCGACGAAATGGTGTTCGACGAAATGAAAACAGCGTTCGACAAAATGTGAGGCCGTTCGACGAAGATGCATTCGACGAAAAGAGATGTGCTCTGCCGCGGAGCGTTAGCACTACCGCTGGCGCTAGCATAAATGGAAACAATTGACGGGAAGGAAATAACGGAGAAAAAAGAATGATTGGCTGGATGCATATTTAGCATGCTCTACCGCGACGCAACTTCTCTACCGCCCAGCGGTAGCTTTTGGAATACTCCCATCTGCATGTGATTTAGGAGTAAATATGGAAGGAAATTTTGGCTGATGGAAGGTTATCTCGCTATCACGGAGCGTTAGCGTTACTACGGTGCGCTAGGCGGAGCTCAAAGGTTGGCGCGCAAAAGTTGCCTAAACTGCCACGATCCGTGTGCCTTATCATTGCCTAATGTGGCTACCGCGGGGCGGTAGTACTACCGCATGCAGTAGCGGCTGACTCTATTTAAAGACGTTTGCTTCCTCCGTTGTTGCTTGCTGTTACTGAACAAATTGAAGCCACAATATTTAGAGCACTCGTAAGAGCCTTCTCTAAGCAGCCCGAAGAACTCAGTCAACGTTCGTGAACGCAAAGAACTTGAAGACCAATCCGATCACATCTACATCGACATCATGTTCTTCTTTTGAGGGAATTTTTAATTTGTTATTTTTTTTAGTTTCAAATTGTAACCTTTTATCTTTTGTTCGGTAAAGGAATTCACCACACGGTGACTAGGGCCTTGCGGGGGCTAGGGGAAATTCGCCTCGCGTTGGCGACTAGGTCTAGGTAGGACTTAGGGAGGAATTCACCTCATGTTGGAGACTGGGTCTAGGGAGTAGATCTAGGGGGTGCTCGAGGCCTTTCTGGTGATAGATTGGCTAGAGTGGCTTGAGGTCGTATCTGGGGAGAGATCGGCTAAAGCCAACTAGTTCGTGGGGATATGAGTCGATATAGAAAACAAAAAGGGTTTTCATTGGCCGTCTCTTTCCAAGCGTCATTAGGAAATTTTTTTGTAATCATAACTATTTCAATTTAATATTAATGAAAATATGTTTGTTTCTTCATCTCTGATTCGTGCTCTCTGATTGGTTTAACCTAAACGTATTTTCTCTGTCACTAACGCCGAGCGGTAACACTACCGCTGGCGGTGGCAAAGAGAATTATTTTCTTTAATAATCATAAAAAGTTTATAACCCTTATTCACCCCCCTCTTTGGGCGCATACAGATCCAACAAGTGGTATCAGAGCTAGGTTATTCCAAATCGGTTTAACAACCGGGAATAATGGCGTCTGTTGATCATGATCTCGCTTCTACTAGTGGGGAAAATTTTAATATAAATGAAAAAGTATTATCACCACGTTTATTTATGGGCAAAAATTATAAAGGGTGGAAAATATTAATGAAAATTTTTCTTAAGGCTTTAGATGAAAAAGTTTGGAATATTACTATTGAAAAGCCACCTAGCGTACTAACTAGAAACGAAATTGTTGTAAATGCAAAATCTATGAATAGTATATTTTGTGTGTTAGACCAAAATATTTTCAAACTTATTTATACTTTACCTACCGCATATGAAATTTGGAATTTTCATGAAAGAACTTATGATTCTCCTTCTACAGGTACGGAACATTCACAAGAACCGGAGAATATGCAAGCCTGCACAAAAGTTCAAGAAAGCTCCTCACGGGATGGATCAATGGAGCACACATCAAATGGAAGAGAAGAAGAAATACTATCTTCGGAAGAGGAGTGCCAAAAAGATGTCAAAGAAACTATATATTCAAATCGTGCCACTCCCAAAAGCAATGTAAGGAAATCAAATTCAATTTTTTGTACTTCTATATCTACATTACAATTGCTTCAAGTTACAAAGCAAAAAATTAAGAAATAAAAAAATGCTAATTGCAATCTGCGCTTAGAAAATAAAGATTTAAAGGCAAAAATTAATGAAGAATCAAATCTTGAGTTATCTAGGTCCACCCATGGCTCCTTAGTTGAAAACATTACACCTTGTATAGAATTTAATGATTTAAAAGAAAAATGCAAGCAACTTAAAAAGGAACTTCTTTTTATAAAAAAACATAGTGAAAGATTATGTTTAGAAAATTCATCCTTGAAAAATGATTGTGCTAAGTGTAAAGACTATAAAATTGAAATTAAAGAGATGGATTAAACATTTGAAGAATATAGAAATAACTATCAAAATCATATTGATTCAATTGTTTCCACTCTTAAAAATAGCAAAAATGCTTATAATAAAGCAAGACATAATCTTAAAGTTAAGAATTATGAATTGGAAACTAAAGTCAACTTGCTTAAGGAAATTATAAAGAAAAATTCTCAACACATAAATCAACAATTTCAATCAAATTCCAAAAGTAGGTTAAATATGAATTTTCATAATATGTCTAAGCCTAACAAAGGAAATGAAAAATATCAAATGCTTGAAAATGAAATTCCAAATCATTATCATTTACAACATCATCTTTCTCCCAACATAATCTTAAAGATAAACAAATTTCCTATAAATAATGTTTTGCAAAATCATCATGGAAATTTGACAAATAAAAATAATATTAAACCAATGTTTGAATGGCGGCACAAAGTTAAAGATGAAACACAAACTCAAATCAAAAGGGCCCATTCAATCATATCTCCCCAAAAGAAAACACGATATATTTGGGTACCCAAAGGAACCGCCACACCCGGTCCTCTTTGGTTACCTAAATCTCTCATTCAATAGTATCATATCATTAACATGAAGTAGAAATCAATTAAAAATGAAATATCAATTCTCTACTTCATGATATGCATAAATTTCCTTTTTGATTTTGCTTTTATTTCTTTGAGCCATCATGATAAGATCACTTTATATATCTTGTGATATGATTTTCACATATTAAACCAAAATTCATTATTAAATCAAATTGAACACAATTAAAAAAAAGTCATATTATTTTCAAGTGGTCTATTTATCCTTTATTTTTATCCTTCTAAATCCATTTCCTAAAAGTCTTATAAAATTTGAAAATAAATTTGTCTTATGATATTTTTATGACTAAATGAAATAATTGTCGAAATGGGTTTAAAAGGTATTTTAGGGGTATTAGGCTAAATTTATAAAATGCGCAAGTTTTGCTTATTTACTTAATATATTTGCGTCATTTGTTTTCCCATATCATGATTAACCAAAATATGAAAAATTGGAAGTTAAAATTCATAATAACTATGTGCTTTAAAAACAAATATAATGAGAAATTAATCTTGGATAAAAGCCATAGTTTATAAATTGTTTTTCCATAAGATTAAATGCTTAGTATGCCCATGATCATTCAACCACATTATGTGTCTCACTATAGCGAGGGCGTAGGAATGTGTGCATTAGAAACCTAACCTCTAAGTCATGTCTTGTCCTTAACCGGGGAGTGTTCCTGTGGGGCCTTGCGAGGCACTAGTGGGAAAAAGTGCTAGGGTGACTGATGTCTTTTGTATGCATGTGGGATTAACACCCCAACCTACGACATGCGTGTAGCTCCTCATGCCCATCCATCACTTAGTACAGGGCTAGAGTGTAGAGATGTTGTTAGGGTATCCTGATCTTAAACATACTTATGTTGTATACATTGAATGAATATTATTTCACTTATTTATGATCATTTCACTCATGCATATTTGTGCTCAAACATGTTATCTTATGTTTTTCATATTATCTATTTCTGAACTCTCATGCATGTGAAAAACACAAGTATTTTGAAAGTGTATTGTGACACCTTAGGCTAGAATTTGGGGTTTTGGACATATTAGCTTAAACATGCAAAATCCACATCTTCGTGTATGCATATGTCTGATTTCATTGCTGAACTTCATTGTCACTAATCTGCACAAAAATATGCAAAAGAAAAATTCTGAAAAATTTCACGTTTTCCCCAAAAATTTGAGTTCTGTCACTACCGCCCGGCGATAGCTGGGTACTGCTGGCGGTAGTTGGTACTTCTGAATTTCCCGTTTCTTTTTCATTTTTTTATTTTTCAGTTCCTGTTATTTTCTTTTAAAATTCTAAAAACAAAACAAACTATAAAACAAATCAAAAATATGTTTTCGTTATTTGTTTTGCTTTATCTCTTTACAAAATTTTAGTTTGACTATAATATTTCACAAGAGCAAACATCTTAGTTATTTTTGTTTCAAAAAGGTCAAAATTGTGTTTAGCATACACTTAAAGATAGTCTTCAATGTCTAATTTTAATTTCAAATTTCCTAAACATTTTTTTATCTTCATGCCTTGACCTTAATCTGATTATGTGCAATGAAATAGTCTATAGATAATTATGTATGATTGCCTAGCATGCCTCTAAGTATGAGTAATGTTTTATGTTTATCAATGATTCATACAAAAACATGATGATTTCTTTCGGATTGTTTTCTTTTTAATTAATTTGGTTTGCGCAACCTTTATATGATGAGATTAGATTTCGACAGATGTTTTCGAAGAGTCTCGCAAGTACTCCTACTTTGAGAAATTAACCATTATCCTATCGAAAGATAGAAGTAACAGTCTTTTTCTGCTTTCAAAATATTGACGATTACACCCTGACTACAACGCCGAATTCTATTGATTTTTAAAATAGCAAAGGAGTGTTTTGCACTAATTTGGTTTGAACAGTTTTTGTTTAAATTTTAATCCAAACTAATCATATAATAAAGCCAAGTATAACTTATCGTGAGTAATACAAGATATTTGGTTTTAGAAAATATCGAGGTCGTATATTTCTGCAGATCGTGTTGATTAAGCTACTTTGAAGAACGAACTATTATTTTACCAGAATAAGTTTTTAGTGTGGGTTTTTAAAAGAAAATGATAATAAGCGTATAACTAGAGTTCTAAACGATGATAATAATAGCGCCCGATGTCGAATTACCTTGAGACGAAAATAGTCTTTTTTTTAGAAGTAAAAGTGATGACTTTTCAAAACATTAATACGGCTTGGCCGTGGAGGTTCCATAATTATGAATGCTCCTCTCTCGAGGGTACGCCCACATGAGATTATGAATTTTCGACCATCGAATCTTCTTAATACTCGACTTATGTTGTGAACCCCGCTATTGGGTTTTTACTTCCAATTCGGGAGACTTACGTTATCCTCTCTCGAGGGTAGAGCACACTTCTCTTTACCCGTGAGCGATCAGTCTGTATGCACGAGCCTCTCGGCTAACTAGCGTACGAAGATGGAAATGAAAACCACACATCGATTATGTGGCTCCACTCAACGTTATTCTCGGGTAAACCTTAAGCGTTAATTATTTTAGAAAGAGATGTTTTATTTTTAGAAAAACTATTTTTGTGTCCCAATGCTCTTCTACATCGTGCGCTAAAGGAAATTAGCCACTCATCGGAATGGAGACAGCATAATTAAGAAAATACATGTTTAATAATTTAAGCGGATATAAGCGGATACAAAAGGGAAATGAAAAGACTTATATAAAAGCAGTAATAGTATCCATCCCAACCGTCTTAAACAAGCGCTAAAGGAAATTAGCCTCTTATTCAAGATGGGGTGGTATAGAAATAAAAGACATATAAAAGTGCAGAAATAATATCTGTCCCAACCGACTTAAATAAGTGCTAAAGGAAATTAGCCTCTTATTCAAGATGGGGTGGTATATAACAGTTATATAAAGACTGAAATAAAGCTAAGTTATAAAAAAGAAAAACACTATCTCATATACGCACGCACTCAACTTATAATAAAAATACTGAATCGAAAGAAAGCGTTTAAACGAACGCGATAAATAAAGCGTTAAAGAAAGCGATAAACTATTTTTATGAAAACAATAAACTAAGTTATGAAAGCAATAAACTAAGTTATGAAAGCAATAAAACTATTCTCATACACACACACACTAACATAAATAACAAAGGAAGATGATCCAAATGAGAAAATAACATTTTATTTCTAAAAGGCGAAAATTACAAACGAACATAAACTTAATTGCATAAAGAAAACTCACAATCACTCAAAAGAACTCAAAATAACATTACAACACTCGAAATTTGGATGGGAAATGCTTCTGCCGAGCCCCTCTATTTATAGGAAAATTTTCATTTTTACACGCCCTAGGTCACAGGCGTGATTTGGATGTCACGGTCGTGACTTAGGGCGTGACATTTGCGCATGCTTTAGGGGTCGCATCCGTCATCTTCTGGAAGGTCCTACCGTCAAATAAGGCTGCACACGGGCGTGACCTGGAGTGTCATGGACGTGACAGTAGGCGGAAGTTTATCAGTAGCATGGGCGTGACTTTGGGGCTGGCGGTGGATTTGTCAAACGCTTGGATAGAGAGTTCATCGAACGCAGCTCAGGTTTCACCGAATGCATCTCGGTTTCATCGAACGCAGCTTGATTTCGTCGATCGCAGTGCAGAGATCGTTCATCGAACTCAACTCGACGTTCGTCGAACGCAGGGCAGAGATCGTTCGTCGAACGCAGCTCGACGTTCGTCAAACGCAGGGCAGAGATTGTTCGTTGACTGCAGCTCAAGATTTTTCGAAATTTGAACTTTAAATTTACACGCCCTTGGTCACGGGCGTGACCGAGGGCGTGACCTGAGAAAATTTTGTCAAAAATCTGAAAAAAGAAATATAGCTAAGTTAGTAATAAAAATAATAAAACAGGCAATTATTCATTAATTTACATAGAAAATTTATAATATTAATTAAAACCATACTAATAACTATACTAAAAATACGTATATAGTACTACTTATCAAATACCCCCATACTTATTCTCTTGCTATTCCAGAGCAAAAGTAAGAGAGATCTATACGGGATTAACATAAGTTCTAATTTTTAGCTATCGTTTTATTTTAATCATAAGAGATTGAAAAATAAAAATTCGGAGTAATAAGAGTTAAGTCCTAAATTATGCAAATGATTTAAGTAGAAAGAAATGTCCTAGCCAAAAGACTTCTTAATTAACCAAATAGCAAACAAAATTGCAATCATTAGTAAACGAGATTAGATCGAAATTATAATAACTTTTGTTTAAAAAAATGTGAAGGAAATGTGCAATTTACTAATTATGCTCTCAAAGGATTTTTTGAATTAAGTCCAGAAACAATAAATCGGCTAAGGGAAAGGGGGGTAAAAAAAAAGCTATGGCAAAAAGAAGAGTACTTGAATTAGGAGTGGTGGTTTGTATCTTTCCACCTTTCCTTTTTAGTTTTCTTTGGTGCTCAACGTGATATACGGGGGAAAACTGTTTGTTTTTTCTTTTGCTTTAATAACCCAATGCTTATGTTTACGGAACGAAATCTTATTCCCATTGACATAAGATCATTTAAAATTTTTATTGGGTGCCTATGTTTACGGAACGCAGTCTTATTCCCATTGACATAGGATCTTTTTATTTTTCTATTTTTCTTGCCATGCGTACAAAGGGGTTTGCGAAAAAAAATTCTTAGAAATAATAAAAAAAAGGTTTGAGAGCAACCTTGGTAATTTGAAAATTCCTAGATTCCTAGAGACATAAAGTAGAGATAATTGGGGTCTAAAGTTGTTTTGCCAACATAATACACATGTCTCTATTTTAGCTAGTAAAAGTAGTGCTTGAAAACAAAGCCTCTATTTAAATTAAAAACACAAGATATTCTTTAAAACTTAACCCCGAACATTTAAATCTATCGATCTTAGATAATCAAACAAATAGTAAAACTAGCGATTATGAAAACTCACAAGCATATACTCTCGAAACTAAATGCTTTTAAGAATAATAGTAAAGTTGGATTTATTATTTTTTTGGTTTTTTGGATTTTTTTTTCAACTACTATATAGTTATATATATATTATTATTATTTTTTCTGGAAAAGTTTTGGGGTTTTGCTAAATTTTTTTTGGATTTTTGTAATTTTTTGTATTGTGACAAAATTAAAAAGAAAAACATGTTTTTTTTTGTGGTTTTAAACATTTTTTTGATTTTTTTGTATTATGACAGTTAAAAAAGAGAAAAACATGTTTTTTTTTGTAATTTTTGAACATTTTTTTCTTTTTCAAGCTTATATTTACAAAAGTAAGCAAAATGCAGAATAAAATAGGAAAATAGTCTTTTTTTGTATAGTTTTGTTTTTTTTTTATATTTTAAAGTTTTTTTTTGTAAATAAAGACAGTAAAACACCCCCATACTTAAAACCCGACATTGTCCCCAATGTTGTAATGTAAGTATGAAGAAGAGAAAATAAAAGTGCAATATATACAAAAGGAAAGAGGGAGCAAAACGGCTTCCCTGAATTAAAGCTGGCGGGGCCGTAAGAAACCCTGCAAAAACATATAAAAAGAACAAAGCATAATAAATATTAGATAAATATGGGGTGCCTCCCACGAGCGCATTATTTACCGTCACATAGCTTGACGCATTTGGCATGGTGAGATTATAAGTTGGGGAGGGTTAAGGATTCAGTATTTTCGTCCATTGGATCGCCTGCAAGATAAAGTTTTAAACGATGCCCGTTTACTTTAAATTCACTTCTTTCAGGGTGAGAGATAAGAACGGTCCCATACGACCAAACCTCTTTAACCTTAAAGGGGCCGGACCATCGGGATATTAACTTACCCGGAAAAAGATGAAGGAGTGAATTATAAAGAAGGACAAGATCGCCCGGAGCAAATGTTTTGGGAAATTTTATTTTGCGATCATGGTAGAACTTAGAATGCTCCTTATAAAATTTATTACTCTCATAAGCGTTCGCACGCCATTCATCGAGTTCATTTAGTTGGAATTTCCTATTCTCGGAGGCTAAGTTCGAATCGAGATTTAAAAATTTTAAGGCCCAAAAAGCGCGCTGCTCCAACTCTACAGGTAAATGACATGCTTTGCCGTAGACGAATCGATAGGGCGTACAACCGATAGCGGTCTTGTATCCCATTTGATATGCCCACAACGTGTCGTCGAGTTTGACGGACCAATCTTTCCTATTTAAAGAAACGGTTTTCTCCAAAATGCGTTTAATCTCGCGATTTACTACCTCTACTTGGCCGCTTGTTTGGGGGTGATAGGCGGTGGTGAGCTTGTGCGTGACGCCATATTTAGATAAATTTTTTGAAAACTGGGCATTGCAGAAGTGCGTACCCCTATCACTTACAATTGCACGGGGCGTGCCAAAGCGAGAAAATAATTTTTTTAGAAAATGGACGATGACTCGCGCATCATTGGTGGGCAGAGCTTGCGCTTCCGCCCACCTAGAGACGTAGTCGACCGCCACTAAAATATAGAGATTATTAAAAGAAGAAGGTAGGGGGCCTACAAAATCAATGCCCCACAGATCGAAGATTTCACATTCGAGAAAAAGGTTTTGGGGCATCTCGTCACGACGAGAGATGTTACCCGACCGCTGGCAGCTATCGCATTTACTCACAGAAGTGTGAGCATCCTTAAAGAGAGTGGGCCAATAAAAGCCCGCCTCTAACGCTTTCCGCGCGGTCCGGTTGGATTGATAATGCCCTCCAGCCAGCGCCTCGTGGCAGTGTCGCAAAATTTGCGCACCCTCCTCGCTTAAAACACATCTTTGCACCACTTGGTCTGCGCATACTCGAAAGAGAAAGGGGTCCTCCCAAAAGTAGTTTTTCAAATCAGAAAAGAATTTCTTCTTTTGCTGATTCGAAAAATCTTTTGGAAGGACCCGTGCGACTAGATAGTTTGCATAATCTGCGAACCAAGGGGTGGAAGAAGTTTTTATATTATTTAAAATTAAAAGGCGCTCTTCAGGAAATCGATCATCTATTTCGGGTTCGACGAGCGCTTCCACGAAGGATTGTTCTAAACGTGAGAGGTGGTCGGCTGCTAAATTTTAAGCCCCCTTCTTATCCCGGATCTCTAAGTCAAATTCCTGTAAAAGGAGGATCCATCGAAGAAAGCGGGGCTTGACATCAACTTTGGCCAAAAGATATTTTAGGGCGGAGTGATCAGTGAAACCGATTACGTGTGAAAGTGTTACGTAAGGCCTGAATTTATCAAAAGCAAAGACGACGACAAGAAGTTCCTTTTCCGTCGTTGTATAGTTAGCCTGTGGGGCATTGGGTGTGCGAGAAGCATAATATATTAGATGAAAATATTTATTTACGCGTTGGCCTAAGACGGCTCCTACCGTGATATCGCTCGCGTCGCACATAATCTCAAACGGAACGGACCAATCTGGCGCCACCAGAACTGGAGAATTGATAAGTTGCTTTTTTATAAAATTAAATGCCTCTACGCAGGCAGTGTCAAAAACAAATGGGGAATCCTTTTCCAGGAGGTGAGTTAGCGGTTTGGTTATTTTTGAAAAATCTTGAATAAACCGCCGATAAAAACCTGCGTGGACGAGAAAACTATGAATAGATTTTACATTTGAAGGAACAGGAATTTGTTCAATTATAGCGACTTTGGACCTATCGACCTCCATCCCCTTGGAAGAAATTTTATGGCCGAGGACTAAACCCTCTCGGACCATAAAATTGCAATTCTCCCAGTTCAAGACTACGTTCGTCTCTTCGCACCGCTGGAGGACTCTATCTAAAATTATTTGACAATTTGCAAAAGAGCTTCCAAAGACGGAGAAGTCATCCATGAAGACTTCCATTATATCTTCTACTAGCTCGCCAAATATTGCCAGCATACATCGTTAGAATGTAGCTGGCACGTTGCAGAGGCCAAATGACATCCTTCGATATGCGAAGGTGCCGAAAGGGCAAGTAAAAGTGATTTTTTCTTGGTCCTCGGGGGAAATAGGGATTTGGAAAAATCCCGAGAGACCATCGAGAAAGCAGTAAAAAGGATGACCAGAGAGACGCTCTAGGATTTGATCAATAAATGACAACGGGAAGTGGTCTTTTCTGGTGGCATCATTTAGTTTTCGGTAATCGATGCACACCCTCCAACCCATAACAGTATGAGTTGGGATTAATTCGTTATTCGTGTTTGCCATGACCGTTATATCGCCTTTTTAGGGACGACTTGTACGGGACTTACCCACGTACTATAGGATATAGGATAGATAATCCCCGCATAGAGGAGTTTAATAATTTCAGTCTTAACGACTTCCTGCATATTCGGGTTAAGTCGCCCTTGAGGCTGAATAGTTTTGCGGGGGTTTTCTTCGAGAAAAATTTTGTAGGAGCAGAATGAGGGGTTAATTCCCCTGATATCAGAAATTTTCCATGCAATTGCACGGCGATGTTTAGACAAAACCTGAACCAATTCGGATGTTTCCGAATCGGTTAAAGTAGATGATATTATAAACGGAAGTTTTAAGTTCGCGACTAGAAAAGCATATTTTAAATGGTCGGGGAGTTGCTTAATCTCCAAGACCGGAGGTTCTTCATAAGATGTGGAGATTTTTAACTCTTTCGAATCGAAGGCTCGAAGGGAGAATCTAGCAACAATTCATCCAAAGGAGGTTGATTTGCCAGATCCGAATCTTTTATCATTAAAGATAACAATTCCGAAAGTGAAGAACACTCATCCTCAAACGCGGATTCCCAATAAAAGCAGGAATCATCATTCGATAGTGAGTTCTGCATGGAGGGGTTGATATGTAAAGTAACTTCATCATCTCTAACCCGAAGGAGGAGGCGACCGTTACTTACATCTATTAACGTGTGGGAGGTTGCGAGGAACGGGCGATCGATAATGATAGGCACCTCAGCGTCCTCCTCTATGTCTAGGATGACAAAGTCTACCGGGAAGATAATCTTGTCGACCTTGACCAGAACATCCTCCACTACCCACTTTATCGAGCGATCCACGAGTTGGATTCTCATCTTAGTTGGGCTTGGGATGCCCAAATCAAGTTTTTTGAAAAGGGAGAAAGGAATCAAGTTGATGTTAGCTCCCAAGTCCGCTAGAACGTACTTTATTAACATATTGCTGAAGAGGCACGGGATGGAGAATCGTCCCGGGTCATTCAGTTTTGGTGGCAATTTGTTAAGGAGGGCGGCCGAGCATTCCGCGTTAAGGGAAACACGCGAAACATCTTCGAGTCGCTTTTTATTAAAAAGCAACTCCTTAAGATATTTCGAATATTTCAGCATTTGGGAGAGTGCCTCGCAGAAAGGAACGTTTATATGGATTTGTTTTAAAATTTGTAGAAATGTTTTATAATGCTCGTCCTTCCTCTCATTATTTATTTTCGAGGGATAAGGAAGGGATGGGCTAAAAATGTTTGGCACAGTCAGAATACTCTTTGTATTATCTATCGAGAGAGGGGGTGGATGGGTCGGTGTCGAAACATGTACCTTGGGCTCAACCCGTTTTAGGGAGGTTACCTCCTTGCCGCTGCGAAGGTTTATGACGTTGGCATTTTCTCGGGGGTTTGGCTCCGTGTTCCCTGGCAGAGCTACATATGGCCGCTCGGAGACCATCTTTGCCAGCTTTCCCACCTGATTTTCCAAGTTTTTAATCGATCTGGTAATATTCCGGATATTTAACTCGGTGGACGCAACATATTTAGCAAAAATATCTTCAAGCGGAGAAGGTTTTAGAGGTGGAGGCTGAAATCCATTCGGAAATCCTTGTGGAAATCCTTGTGGATTTACAATTGGGGGCCTCTGAGCATTATTAGGATTGCTCCAGGAAAAATTTGGGTTGTTCCTCCAACCCGGATTATAATTATTACGATACAGATTGTTATTAGGGTTGAAGGGCGGCCTAACTGGGTTGCCTAGTTAATCTACTGTTTCTTCGACATATGTATTATTATTATTATTATTAGGAGCCCAAGCGGGAGTGGAGGAGGAAGCAGTCATCTCCGCCACTTGCTTACTTAGCCGCTCCACTTGCGAGGCTAGGTGAGCAGTGGCATCCAGTTCATAAATCCCGGCCGGTTTGGCAGGGCGTGATCTAGGTGCATTCCATTGATAGGCTTTCATGGCCATTTCTTCGAACAGAGCTTGGGCGGCCCTCGCGGTTTTATTGTTTAACGTTCCCCCGGCGGCCGCATCGATCATCTGTCGTGTTGAGAAATTTAAACCATTATAAAATGTCTGGACCTGCAGCCAGGACGGCAGCGCATGATGAGGACATCTACATAGGAACTCTTTGAAACGCTCCCAAGTCTCATAGATAGACTCAGAATCGTATTGAATGAAAGAGGCGATATTTGTATGTAACTTATCGGTTTTTGACGGGGGAAATATTTAGTTAAAAAGTGTTCCGTCAATTGGGCCCACGTGGTTATGGATCCTCTGGGAAGAGAAGTTAACCACGCTTTTGCCTTCGTCTGCAGCGAAAATGGAAATAAGCGTAAACGAATGGTGTCGTCAGTAACGCCATTAATTTTAAATGTATCGCATATTTCTAAAAAGTTAGAAAGTTGTAAATTCGGATCCTCATCTGGCAAACCGTCAAATTGGACTGACTGTTGTACCATTTAAATGATGCTAGATTTTATTTCAAAATTATTATTAGCCACTGTTGGGCGTGTAATGCTCGATCCGGTATCTTCCAGATTTGGCCTGGCATAATATGCCATGGTCCGTGGCGGGGCCACATCTAGAATTTGATCGGCCAAAGGTTGAGTGTAAGTATCTCTGACAGGCTCTTCGGGAAATTCGAGTAAGTTTTGATCATGAAGTCGGAGGCGCTCGCGAAGATTGCGCTCGATTTAGGGTTCAAAAGGGATATTCGAATCGTCCGAGGAGTTTCCTCGGGTCATATACTAATAATAAAAATGATATATTTTTTGGCTTTTTGTAATAATGTTTTTTATATTTTATATTTTTTGTAGATATATATATATATTTTTTATATATTTTTAATATATATGATAAAAGTAATAGTAATTCCTTGTTTCAAATAACAACACTAATTTTCCTCGGCAACGATGCCAAAAACTTGATGATTTCTTTCGGATTGTTTTATTTTTAATTAATTTGGTTTGCGCAACCTTTATATGACGAGATTAGATTTCGATGAATGTTTTCGAAGAGTCTCGCAAGTACTCCTACTTTGAGAAATTAACTGTTATCCTATCGAAAGATAGAAGTAACGGTCTTTTTCTGCTTTCGAAATATTGACGATTACACCCCGACTACAACGTCGAATTCTATTGCTTTTTAAAATAGCAAAGGAGAGTTTTGCACTAATTTGGTTTGAACAGTTTTTGTTTAAATTTTAATCTGAACTAATCATATAATAAAGGCAAGTATACCTTATCGTGAGTAATACAGGATATTTTGTTTTAGAAAATATCGGGGTCGTATATTTCCGCGGATCGTGTTGATTAAGCTACTTTGAGGAACGAACTATTATTTTATCGGAATAAGTTTTTAGTGTGGTTTTTTAAAAGAAAACGATAAAAAGCCTATAACTAGAGTTCTAAACGATGATAATAATAGCGCCCGATGTTGAATTACCTTGAGACAAAAATAGTCTTTTTTTAGAAGTAAAAGTGATGACTTTTCAAAACATTAAAACGGCTTGGCCGTGGAGGTTCCATAATTATGAACGCTCCTCTCACGAGGGTACGCCCACCTGAGATTATGAATTTTCGGCCATCGAATCTTCTTAATACTCGCCTTATGTTGTGAACCCCGCTATTGGGTTTTTACTTCCAATTCGGGAGACTTACCTCATCCTCTCTCGAGGGTAGAGCGCACTTCTCTTTACCCGTGAGCTATCAGTCCGTACGCACGAGCCTCTCAGCTAACTAGTGTACGGAGACGGAAATGAAAACCACACATCGATTATGTGGCTCCACTCAACGTTATTCTAGGGTAAACCTTAAGCGTTAATTATTTTAGAAAGAGATGTTTTATTTATAGAAAAACTATTTTTGTGTCCCAATGCTCTTCGACATCGTGCGCTAAAGGAAATTAGCCACTCATCGGAATGGAGACGACATAATTAATAAAATACATGTTTAATTATTTAAGCGGATATAAGCGGATAAAAAAGGGAAATGAAAAGACTTATATAAAAGCAGTAATAGTATCCGTCCAAACCGTCCTAAACAAGCGCTAAAGGAAATTAGCCTCTTATTCAAGATGGGGATGGTATAGAAATAAAAGACATATAAAAGTGCAGAAATAATATCCGTCCCAACCGACTTAAATAAGTGCTAAAGGAAATTAAACACGCCCTTGGTATATAGCAGTTATATAAAGACTGAAATAAAGCTAAGTTACAAAAAAGAAATACACTATCTCATATACGCACGCACTCTACTTATAATAAAAAGACTGAATCGAAAGAAAGCGTTTAAAAGAAAGCGATAAATAAAGCGTTAAAGAAAGCGATAAACTATTTTTATGAAAGCAATAAACTAAGTTATGAAAGCAATAAAACTATTCTCATACACACACACACTAACCTAAATAAAAAAGGAAGATGATCCAAATGAGAAAATAACATTTTAGTTCTAAAAGGCGAAAATTACAAACGAACATAAACTTAATTGCATAAAGAAAACTCACAATCACTCAAAAGAACTCAAAATAACATTATAACACTCGAAATTTGGATGGGAAATGCTTCAACCGAGCCCCTCCATTTATAGGAAAATTTTCATTTTTACACGCCCTAGGTCACGGGAGTGACTTGGATGTCATGGCCATGACTTAGGGAGTGACATTTGCGCGTGCTTTAGGGGTCGCATCCGCCATCTTCTGGAAGGTCCTGCCATCAAACATGGCTGCACACGGGCGTGACCTGCAGTGTCACGGCCGTGACAGTGGGCGGCAGTTTATCAGCAGCATGGGCATCACTTTTGGGCTGGCGATGGATTTGTCGAACGCTTGGATAGAGAGTTCGTCGAACGCAGCTCAGGTTTCGTCGAACGCAGCTCGGTTTCATCGAACGCAGCTTGATTTCGTCGATCGCAGGGCAGATATCATTCGTCGAACGCAGCTCGATGTTCATCAAATGTGGGGCAGATATCGTTCGTCGAACGCAGCTCGACGTTCGTCGAACGCAGCTCGACCTTCGTTGAACGCAGGGCAGAGAATCGTTCATCGACTGCAGCTCGGGATTTGTCGAAATTTGAACTTTAAATTTACACGCCCTTGGTCACGGGCGTGACCGAGGGCGTGACCTGAGAAAATTTTGTCAGAAATATGAAAAAAAAAGTAATAAAGCTAAGTTAGTAATAAAAATAATAAAACAGGCAATTATTCATTAATTTAAATAGAAAATTTATAATATTAATAAACCATACTAATAACTATACTAAAAATACGTTTTTTTTACTACTTATCTCACTCACTACTTTGATAATCTACATGTGTTCATAATCTTAGTCTTGCATGATTGTGTAGGGTAATTTTTTTAACATATTAAGTTGTATGTCTAAATTACCTACACCGTCTTTCAAAAATAAATTTCATGCACGATATAGAAGTGTTATGTCAATAATATTAATGTTTGCAACAACAAGTGAATTCGGAGACCTTCGGCCCAAAATAAAAATCTGAAATAAAAATCCAAAGATAACTCCACCAAGCACTACTCACCCTCCTGATAAGTCTTAATGATCATTGTGAGGTTGAGCACCTTGGAAAGAATTTTAAAGTGTCTTGTGCAAACACATTCATCTTTTATCACTTCTATTTGTACACCGGATCACTAAAAATAAAAATCAATAAAATTGCTTATGTGATCCCCCAAGCAATACTTCGCTCCTTGATAAGTCTTAATGAGCAATGTGTGGGCGAAGCACCTTGGTTGTTGTACTCATTATTTGTGCCTTGAAACTTTATTCTAGATTTGATGTGTGAAAGTAATTATAAGATTGCATCCTTAATATTGTTGTCACTATCTCATTACATATGTCACGTGTTTTGATTATTTCACTGGTATACTTTTATCAAACACCTTATGCACACATCATTGATTTTTATAAGGCTTATACTCATGAGAATTAGATCCTAATGCAAAATTACATAATTTTCTAAAACTCAAGTAAAAGCACTAGATTGCAATGCATGATTTCTACAATGTTTTCTTTACTTGAAATACGAATTGGTTACATTGTAGTTATTATCTCTTTGGATATGTTAATTCATGCTTGCCTATTTGTTATGAAAATTTTCAAAGTTAAATTGCTCAATTGTTGAAATGGTCAAACTATTACCAAAATATTAATCTTTTTAACCTTGTTTTAACTTTCCGCATTCCTACTTGCCTACATTGTTTTCATGCTTATTCTTTACATGTACTTGTCACACAACATTGCATCTCCCTTAAACAAGTACTACACCTCTTAAAATTAATTTAAAAAGGCAAGTGATTATTTTTATATATTCATTAATTAATGTTCTTTCACGCTTATCTTATATCTTTTCCGCTGTGCTACTCTCTCCTTTCGCTCGATCATGAATATTTCCTTTTCAAAACAAGTGTATGGTTATGTTGCAACTAAAATTATTTTGTGTACTTAAATTGCTACAACATCTTTTTTTTGGTCTAAAACTCTTAATCATCTACTATGCTTCACCATTCTTATATAGATGTTCACTTCAAAAATAAATTTCTTCATGCTTTCCACCTCTTTACTACTTGTACGCTCGATCATGAATACGTTTTTCCAACAAATGGTTTCCTCATGACAATTTCTTCACATTCCCTTCTTTTTTCACTCCTATATATTGTATTTTTCCTAAGCATTTATCTCTCTATCATGTTCATTCCCTCTCTACACATTTATTGCACACGTTCCTGTTTGACTTTCTCTCCACCCTCCTTTGATAATACCAAAAGGTGGAGAATAAATTTGAAAGAAATTCACATGTTTGGAGAGTCAAGTTCATAGGAATTTTTTGTTGTAGGGGGAGCATATGCACATGTCATAAAGTTCATGCTTATCCTTTTTAATAAACATAATTCCTATCTTTTGAACTATTTCATTCTAAAGGGATTTGTTATTATCAAAAGGGGGAGTTTGTTGGAACATGCTTTCTTCATCTCTTGGTTTGACAATAACAAATCCTATTGTATTTGATCATACTTTCTTTGTGTTTATAGTGTGCAGGATCTTCAACACTAAATCCCCAAAGGAGTGTGAAAAAGAAAGACGTCAAAGTGACATCAGGATGATTCTCTGTTGATACCGCGTCGCGGTAACACTACCGCTGGCGCTAGCGGTCTAACAAAATGTGATGCGCTCGACGAAATGGTGTTCGACGAAAGAAGATGCCATTCGACGAACTGCCATTCGACGAACTGACATTCGACGAAACTAGCGTTTGACAAAATGAAACTGTGTTAGCACTACCGCTAGCGCTAGCGGTCGATGAAATTGAGTTCGATGAAATGAAAACAGCGCTCGACGAAATGGTGTTCGACGAAAGTACATGCCGTCCGACGAACTGGCGTTCGACGAAATTGAGTTCGACGAAATAGAACTGCGTTAGCACTACCGCTGGTGCTAGCGATTGACGAAATGGAGTTCGACGAAATGAAAACAGCATTCGACGAAATGTGAGGCCATTCGACGAAGATGCGTTCGACATAAAGAGATGTGCTCTACCGTGGAGCATTAGCACTACCGCTGGCGCTAGCATAAATGGAAACAATTGAAGGGAAGGAAACAGTGGAGAAAAAGGAATGATTGGCTGGATGCATATTTAGCATGCTCTACTGCGGCGCGACATCTCTACCGCCCTATGGTACCTTTTGGAATCCTCCCGTCTGCATGTGATTGAGGAGCAAATATGGAAGGAGATTTTGGCTGCAGGAAGGTTATCTCGCTATCGTGGAGCCTTAGCGTTACCGTGGCACGCTAGGCAGAGCTCAAAGGTTGGCCCGCAAAAGTTTCCTAAACTGCCACGATCCGTGTGATTGATCATTGCCTAATGTGGCTACCGCAGGGTGGTAGTACTACCGCACGCGGTAGCGGCTGACTCTATTTAAAGACGTGCACTTCCTTCATTGTTTCTTGCTGTTATAGAATGAATTGAAGCCACATATTCAGAGCACTCGTGAGAGCTTTCTCCAAGTAGCACAAAGAACTCCGTCAACGTTCGTGAACACAAAGAACTTAAAGACCAATCCGATCACATATACATAGACTTCAAGTTCTTCTTTTGAGGGAGTTTATAATTTGTGATTTGTTTTAGTTTCAATTTGTAACCTTTTATCTTTTGTTCGGTAAAGGAATTCGCCACACGGCGACTAGGGCCTTGCGGTGACTAGGGGAAATTTGCCTCGTGTTGGCGACTAGGTCTAGGTAGGACTTAGAGAGGAATTCGCCTCGTGTTGGCGACTGGGTCTAGGGAGTAGATCTAGGGGGTGCTCGAGGCCTTTCTGGTGATATAATGGCTAGAGCGACTTGAGGCCGTATCAGGGGAGAGATCGGCTAAAGCCAACCGGTTTGTGGGGATACGAGTCGGTATAGAAAACAAAAAGGGTTTTCATTGGTCGCCTCTTTCCAAGCGTCATTGGGAAAAGTTTTTGTAATCATAACTTTGTCAATTTAATATTAATGAAAATATGTTTTTTCTTCATCTCTGATTCGTGCTATCTGATTTTCATTGGTTTAACCTAAACATATTTTCTCTGTCACTAACGCCGAGCGGTAACACTACCGCTGGCGGTAGCAACAGAGAATTATTTTCTTTAATAATCATAAAAAGTTTAAAACCCTTATTCACCCCCCTCTATGGGTGCCTACAGATCCAACATCGACTTCTCTTCAGAGTATACGTCGACTGCTACCCAGAGATACGTCGACTTCTAGTCAACATTGTGTCAACTATTATTTTACGCAACTATGCCTTGAATGATTTTCTTCTAGATTTCAAAATGCTTTCTTCTTCCTTTGACTAGACTGACTTCCTAGGGCTTCTAATGACCAAATTACCCTTACTATACAACATGGGTAATTATCCTAGGAAACAAAATTACTTATAAATAATTTGTTAAGTTAAATCAAGAGACTTTATCGAACAATCTTCCCTTATTTAGCTCAAGCAAATTTTCAAGAAATTATTGTGAATTATAGCATAAAAATAGAAAGGAGAAAACATAAAGAATTTAAAAAAACATGTTAGCCATAAATATAATGTCAGGCTTCAAAACCATTCCTTTATAAATAGTATTAGACATATGTTTAAGTGCAACAAACTATTTTTTTTTACGAAATTCAGAAAAAGCAATTTATAGCTTTTTGGAAGTCTTTTCAACGTACTCAAAGTGTGCTAGTCTTGCCCTATCTGGATGTTCTTGAATGTCACTATACACTTTGAACAGCTTCTTGATCTTCATCATAAGAGGAAGCTGCATTCAAACCCAGGCCAAGAGCCAAGATTTTTGATGATTATTCATTTATAACCTCAAGCTTGTTTTCAAAAGACTTAGTCCTTTGAGGGTGTTTAGCTAAAGATACATAATCAGGTTCTTTGGCATTAAGTACTGAAGGCTTTACAAAAATAATCTGACTTTCACTATCTTCTCCATAAGGAATATATTCCTCCTCAATAAAACCAAGACCTTCTTTATGAAGTTGTCATGCAGATTCAATGACTTGTGCATTAGGATGTTTCTTGGAATAACCTTTGTGATCAAAAATTGTATTATGTATTACAATTGTTTGTTCATTCCAAATTTCCTCATTGGTTCTCCCTTTCCTGAGTTTATCAAGAAACACCTTCAATTTTCATGATGTCTCCTTCATAAAAACCTCATATTCATCATTATCTCTTTCTCTATTTTTTCAAAGACTTTTTCCAGCTTAGGATTCTTGTATACTTTCATTGTATTCTCTGGAATATCAATTTTCTGATATTGTTTATTATAGGATTTATCCTTGGTATATTGTTTCTATTCTGCTTTTGTAAACCTTTTCCCATACTGACATGTCATTTATCTGATATTTCTTCCTTTTTCTTAAAGTGGATTCTGGGACTTGTGCAGGCATCTTCATCTTCTAAAAACTGGTACACATTTCTTTATCATTATTGGTATGCCTTCTTCAGCTATTGGAGGCACTGCTTGGTTTTGTTCAAGAATCTTCAGCTCTTACTCTTGAGTGAGAGTCAGGATATCTGTTGTTGGAACCTCTTTCAGTATTGGTATTGTTATTTCTAAGGATATAGTTGATTCAACTGAAGAACTCATCTCTGGAGTCAAAGGCCTTGGAGAGTTAGCCCACATCCAGTGTTCTTTCATTCTCTTTTGAAGTTCTATATCATCTGATTACAACTCCTTCTCCCACTGGGTTAAAGACTCCCCTAAATGTTAGAATTCTTTACAGTTGCTGACTCTAGCATATCAAGAGTTAACTTGGAATCTATAGCCAGCTCCCCCTCGGATAGATAATGGGAGTAGAGAAAATGGGGTTTCTCTGGGACACACATAGATAATATAGATAGTGTCTGTAAATTTGGCATGGTGCCATGGCTCTGGACTTTTATTTTCAGTAATTTTTATTCCAATTCTAGGTTATTATCCTGATTACAGTCCCTGTGAATGTTGGCACTATTCTCCACCATCTTTAGATCATGGAAGAAGGATTTAAAGACCGTTGTAGGAACACTGGGTTGAATAATTTGATGTTCAAGTTCATGTAGAGAGCTTGATAGATCAGTTAATTGGTTCTGTAATGTGTCAACTTTATTAAAGCAGTAATCTTAGAAGATGATGAAGCGGGGGGGGGGGGGGGATTTTGAAATCAATAGTTCCAAAGCTTTGTTGATGGCTTCAAGAATTTTCGACTCTGATAGCATGGAGGACATTTTCATACCTACAAAGAACTTAACAAAATTGATAGTATGGGAAGAGGAAGTAGAGAGCGAAGAAGATAAAGAGTTTGAAGGAGTAATAATTTATAACAGATGGCTGGTATAAATAGACAATACATCGAAAGTTAGGGCACTAACAATGTATTTTAGGAAATAAGTTGAAGAAGCATGCAAAAATAGCTCTAAGTGACGTCAAAAGGAAATTATGCACGCGCTTTGCGAAATTGATTGTGTGTCGAAAGGTATTCAACATAGCTTTGAATATGAATATTAGATATCTTGTCAACGCATGTGACGATTGGAAATCAATGATGTGTCTAGTGGTTTCATACTCTCCATAATCTACCGGATCTCGAAATAGATGTTGAGAATAAATCGTCATTGTGTCAAGTATAAATCATCATTGTGTCGATTTATATTCGATGTTGCTTTGAATAAAAAACTTAGAGTTTTTCAAATCTTTAGCTATTTTTCCCTGCAATAATTTTCATAACAAAAATAGATTTAACATAAATATCTCTGAGCACCATCAAGCATTCCCAATGTATTGATGAAAAAATTGTGCATAATTTCATTAAGAGGTTTTGTGAAAATATCAGCACTTTGATTTTCAGTGGGAACATGTTGAAGGTATATTTTCCATTTCTCTATATTATCCCTAAGAAAGTGGTGTCTAATTTTATTGTGTTTAGTTCTACTATGAAGCACTAGATCTGATGCAATTGAAATTGCACTTGAGCTATCACAGAATATTATGGAGTTTTTAATAGAAAAGTTATAGTCAAGTAATTGATTTTTCATCCACAATATTTGTCAGCAACAACTTCCAGCAGTTATATACTCAGCTTCTGCTGTGGAAGTAGAAACTGAGGATTGCTTTTTGCTAAACCAAGAAATCAGTCTAGCACACGAGAATTGACAAGTCCCTAAGGCGATATTCCAATCCATCCTACATCCAGCATAATCTGCATCTGAGTATCCACCTAATTCAAATTCAGATTCTGATGGATACCATATGCCAAGCTCAGGTGTACCCTTGAGGTATCTTAGAATCCTTTTAACTATGCTCAAATGAGACTCTTTAGGGTCTACCTAGAATCTAGCACATACACAAGTGGCAAACATGATATCTGGCATAATGGTAGTGAGATAGAGAAGAGAGCCAGCGATTGCACTATATGTCTTTTGTTCAACAGATTGTCCTTTTTCATCTATATCAATCACAACATTTGTAGTCATGGGAGTTCTCTTGGAGGAGGCATTTTCCATCCCAAACATCTTGATAATTTCTTTAGTGAATTTAGATTGGGATATGAAAATGTCTTCAACACATTGTCTCACTTTAAGAACGAGGAAATAAGATAGTTCTCTCATGCTACTCATTTCAAATCTAGATTGCATTAGGTAAGCAAACCTTTTGCAAAGGCTTGGATCTGATGAGCCCACAAAAATGTCATCCACATATATTTATACTAGCAATAATTGATTCTTATGTGTACTAGCGAAGAGTGTATTATCCACCTTTCTCCTATCATAGGAATTATATAAAAGGAAGGTTGATAGGGTCTCATACCAAACACTAGGAGCTTGCTTTAGACCAAAAAAGGTTTATCTAATCTATAAACATAAGAGGGATGAGAAAGATTGATAAAAAAACTGGTGGTTATTCCACATGCACCTCTTCATGCAGTGTACCATTTAGGAAGGCACTCTTGACATCCATTTGGTATACTTTTATCTTCATATAGGCAGCATAAGCAAGGAATAGCCTGATTGCTTCAAGTCTGGCCACTAGTGCAAAGGTCTAATTGTAGTCTATCCATTCTTCTTGCCTATACCCTAGTGCAACCATTCTTTCCTTATTCCTTATAATGACTCCATTTGAATTCAACTTATTTATATATACCCATTTTCCCCAATAATTTGGTAATTTCTAGGCCTCTCAAATAGAATACAAACCTTATTCCTCTCAAATTGAGCTAGCACTTTTCACATGGCAACAATCTAGTGGGGATCATTGTCTGCTTCCTCAAACCTCTTTGGTTTAGATTGGGAAAGGAAGCATTGGATCATAGTCTCATTAGTTCGTTGGTTACTTGTTTGCACTCAAAGAGTCATTTCCCTATTACTTGAGAAGTGGGATGATCCTTGTGATTTATTCTCTCAGGATTTGTTCTAGCTACATCAAGTATTGGAGTGACTTCTTTTTCATTAGCAATCATTGGTTCAACAACTTGCTTTAGAGTTTGAATGGGTTCTTGAGCCGTGTTTTTGGTATTAGAATCTTCATCATTTGAATAGGTATCATCTTTGTCCAGCTGGTTATTATGCTCTTTGGTTGAGCCTTCTTCATTTTTCTTAATATTTAGTTGCTCTAACTCAGCAACCAGATGGTTTTTTCCTGCAAATTTATGTTGGTTGAAGTTTCCTCCCTTGGGAAATATGTTAGCCTCATAAAACACTACATGCATAGACTCTTCTATTTTAAGAGTCCTTTTATTATAGCAAATGTACTCTTTACTTGTTGATGATTATCCTAAGAAGATACCATCTTCAGCCTTCTTGTCAAATTTGGCAAGATAGCTCTTTCCATTATTTAGAATGAAACAAGTGCAGCCAAAAATCCTAAAGTATGGAACTATTGGTGCTTTTCCCTTCAGTAGCTCATAAGGGGTCTTTGATTTGGCATTATGGATAAGACTTCTATTCATAATATAATTGAGAGTGTTGACTGCTTCAACCTAAAAGGACTTAGGCAGGTTTGACTCAGCCATCAATTTCCTCCCTGATTCAATTAGGGTTCTATTTTTCCTTTCAGCAACCCAATTTTGTTGAGGAGTTATAGGAGCTAAAATGCTTTGTCTTATCCCTTCATCCCCAAAGAATCTAAATATTAACTGATTTTCAACTTATGTACCATGGTCACTTCTGATCATAGCAACTTGAGTGTTGAATTCAGTAATATCTGTTTAATGAAACTTGAGAGGATCTTGATGGTTTCAGATTTTGTTCTCAAAAAGAAAACACAAGTGAATCTAGAAAAATCATCCACTATAACCAAAGTAAAGGTTTTCCCCTCCTAACTTTTGAGTGGATATTGGACAAAATAAGTCCATGTGTAATAAATAAAGCTTCTAGGTGAGTCATTCTTACCAATTGGTTTGAATGATTACTTGGTTTGTGTTGGGTATCTTAGCATAATAGCCTTAATTTGAAGAAGTCCCCCTTGAACTAAGATGAGTTGGAGTTGTATTTGATATTGTATTTTAGCTATGTGTTTGCAGGATCTAAATTGCTAAGTAAAAAACCAATGTCAGGTTTCAATGAGTCATATAACACAGAGCTATGCAATGTAATTCCTCATTGTTTTTAACAAGGTGTTAACTCATGTGAAATCTCTCTATTAGGGTGTACTTCTTATTCGAGTACTAAGGAAAAATCAATTACGAGCTATTGTTGTTTCCTGGAATGGAAGAAAAATTGTCTAAGTGTTTTTCGTCGAGTACTCACAAGAAGACTCGATTAATTCGTCGAGATATCTCGTGATAACTCGTTCAGTTCTTCGAGTTTACTTAAAAGGATGCTGTGAAATATCTTAACTCTTTTTTGATGAGTAATCAGTTGTTCTCTTGTGAACACTCGACGAATTCATCGGGGTCTGTTGATTTCTCGTGAACACTCGATGAATTCGTCGAGTGCTCTCGAGAGAATTCAAGATGACTAAGTTAAAGGTTCTTCCAGGTTCAGTTTTCAGCTAAGTATTTTTCGTCGAGACTTCAAAAATAATTTATCGAGTAGTTAAGTCAATTCGTCGAGTAATCTAGAGACTTCACGAGTATACTCAATGAATTGACTCACAGACTTTCTTTTTCAAATAGCTGATGGCTTTCCTTTAGGGCCTCTACCATGTACAGTGCACGTGGGGGTCTATTTTAAGATTTCATTTTTAGCCATTAGATAAGGATCTCTAGAAATAGTTAAGGGTTATCTCCATTAACCCTAATCGTGAACTAAAATAAAAAAAATCACAAATCCCTATTATGTCTGTCAGCATCCTCTTTCTCGAAAAGAGATGTTCTTGCAACCGATCACTTGATCTAACGATTCTTCGCAAATATAAGAGTTGGCTAGATCTCTGGTTTAAGATTCCTCTAAGTTCTTTCAAGATTTAGTTATTCCTAAGATTTCAGATCCAGTGCCTAAAAGATAAAGCTTCTTTCTTCTTTCTCTTTCAAGTTCAAAGCCTTAAACTTAAGCAAGGAATTAGAAGACTTAGTTTTAGACCTGAAGGAAAAATCTCTTTGAGAGTTTAGAAGATTATTTACAATCTAGTTGTTTTAAAAAACCCTTTATATTTTGTAGGATGTGTTTACTTCTGAGTTTGTTGATCCTTGTTGGATGGATCAAGTGTAGGAGAGGTTGGGCTCTGAGTTTGTAGGAGTGGGAGACGCAGAGTTGTAAGATTTGGTTAAATTTGAGTTTTGGTGAAGTAGCCGAGTCTAGCCCAAAGTGCTAGATAGGCGAGGCGGGAAAGTGGACGTACCCATTCCGGGGAACAACTATAAATCCTTGTGTTTGTGTTGTGTGTCTTTTTCTGTGTGCTTTTATTCATAAATTTTTAATTCCGCTTAAAGCCATAGTATTCACCTATTCACCCCATCTTGGTGATTTAGGTAGCATCTAGATACTTTCAATTTGTATCAAAACTAGGTTGTTCATTAAAAGGTTAACACCTTGAACAAGACTTCCATCTATTTGAAACGAGATATCATGTCTGGAATGGATAGAACCAAGGATTCCTCCATGAAGTTGTCAGTCTGCACCGAACAAAACTTTCCGATGTGGAAGGAAAGAGTCAGATTCTACATGGAAGTCACCGATCCCAAAATATTTTAGATAGTTGAAGAAGGTCCGCACTTTCCAAAGACTGCATCTACTTTGTATCCAAATGTATAGGTTCCCAAGAAGATGTTAGATCTAACAAAGGATGAAATTGCTCTTCTCGCCTTGGACAAGAAGGCTAATAATATTATTGCCAGTGCAGTGGATGACTCAATGCTACAAATCTTATTTCAATGCAAGTCTGCCAAAGAGATTTGATATTCTCTCTTTGTTCTGATGAAAGGTACTGAAGAAGTAAGGGATGATCGAAGATCTTTACTAAATCAGGAATACAAAGATTTCAAGAAATATCCAAGGGACAACATTTCTGTCACTTATGAAAAGTTCTTCAAGATCATTAATGGTCTAAGGAATTATGATCATGAATTCACTATCAGCGAACTAAATGACAAGTTCTTGAGATCCCTGGCGAAAAAATGGGATTCCAAGGCAATTGCCATCAGGGAATTCGGTAAGTTAGCTACAATGGATCCACAAATTCTATTAGGGAAACTTCTTTCCCACGAGCTCAAGTTAAGCTTCAGAAAAGCAGAGGAACAGGTAAGCAAGACTTCAGGTAGAGAGAAGTATGTAGCCCTGAAGGCCAAAGGGTATAGAAAAGGCAAAGTTGTGTCACCGATAAGGACACAATCATCAGGTGTAGATAATGAATTAGTGGCTTGCCCCTCAAGCTCTGATATGTCTGATGGAAAGTTCTCATTGCTCTACACGCAATTCAAAAGACTGCTTAACAAGAGAAGACAGAGGAAAAATCTGCCGTCCTCCTCAGATCATAGAAGATCATGACGTGATGGTGATCATCACAAGAAAAATTTACAACAACGATGAAAGGTATAAATCAAATCCGAACAAACATATTTCTTTTGACATCATTTGCTACTATTGTAATAAGCCAGGGCACATGATTGCGGAATGTACGTACAAGAAGGAGGAAGGATCTAGGAAGGAAGAGAAGAGATCCTTCAAAAATAAGAAGAAAGAAGAAAAGAGCTTCTCAGCAAAGAAGTAGTTGAAGGCTCTTAGCGACAAGGACTCAGACGAGTCTAGTTCAGATGAAGAAGCCTACTTTGGGCTTATGACTCAAACTGATGAAGAAAGATATGATACCCCTTATGAGGGGAAAGTAAACTCTCACACTCCTCTATCTGACTCTGAGACTGGATCCAATGCCGATGAAGGCTACTCTTCTGAGGAAGATTCAACTCTTCTAGTTTAGTACAGATCTTTGTTGAAGGGATTTGACAAATGCCGCAAGGTAGTCAAACATCAAGCCAAAGAGATTGAGTCTCTAAAGGCAGTAGACTCATATTTGAGGGAGGAAATTGAGAAATTAACTCCTCTCAGAGATGAAATCCAAACCTTAAAAGACGAACTAAAAAGCTCAGCTAAACTCGTGAATCTGAAGGAGAAGTCCATTAATGAATTGGAAGGGAAATTGGTGGTTGAAAGGAAGCTTGTAGAAAGCTTCTCGAAGCCAAAGACTATTCTTCCTCTTATTGATGGCTTCTCAGCTCCTGCAAAGGGTAGTGGTATTGGTCACGAGACCGAGAAAAGTAAGGCTGCTAAGAGAAGAGACGTTAAAGGTAAGGGAAAGGATGATCAGAGTCAACCTTCCTTCAAGATTGTTGTCTTTCCGACAAACAATTATGACTTTGAAACATCTTATGGTCACTTTGCTAGACCAACTCACGTTGACTCTAACGAAAGTTACCAAGGATGGAGCTGTCACCGAAACTTCAGAATGACTGCTCTCAAGGAACCTTATGAAGTGATAGTCCTGAAGGATTATAGTTCATTCATGCATGGATCGGAAGCTAAGAGAACACCAAAGATCAAACTTGTTGCTACAAAGCCACATGAGAAGAAGGAGTCTTATGTATGTTGTAATCATGATGCTTCTATTTCCAAGTCAGTAGCTCCTGCTCGCCCTCCTGTTCAAAAGGTAAAGCAGGAGAATAAAAGAAGGCACAATAGATTCGATTGTTAGTGTTGTGGAAGGGTTGGTCAGTTTATCATAGATTGCTGGTTCAATCCTTTGAATTACAAGACTCCACGAGTTAATAATGCAAGAATGACCACTCGCAATGTTAACACTCTATGTGGCAGTCATCAAACAAGGAGCCAAGGACCCAAATCTATTTGGGTTCCTAAGGGTAATTGATTCTTGAATGCAGGAATGTCCAAAGGGCAACCAAATGCCTATCTGGTACTTGGACAGTGGATGTTCGCGACACATAACTGGAACAAGGAGCCTACTACAAAATTATACCCTAATCAAAGATGGTCCAAAAGTTATTTTTGGTGGATCCGATCAAGGAATTACAAATGGCTATGGTATGATTACTAATGGTATAGTCTTTTTCACAGACATGATTTATGTTAAAGGATTACAACATAATCTCATTAGCATAAGTCAATTATGTGACAAAGGCTATATGGTAGAGTTCTACAAGTGAAAATGCACAGTGTGCCTCTGAGAATCCTCTAGGGGGGGGGGGGGGTTAATAGAGATTTAAAAAATATTTCTATCCTATTTATGCAAATACAATAAAACACTAAGTGTTATGCTTCAACAATTCCACACACAGAATAAAACAAAAGCTGTTTAAGTAAAGCAAGAAAAACAGTAAAAGAAAAAGTAAACTATATGGGACAGCACAGAAAATAAGCAACTAGAAGGCACAGAGATTTTATTGAGGTTCCCAAAATGTGGGTAGTCCTCACTTCTACCACCTGGTAGGAATGCACCACCTGTGCCCGAGTCTTTTGACAGAGAGACTCTTAGAATTACTGATCTTTTTATAAGGAGATCATGAACCAACCAGATCTTTTGATTAGGAGATCTTGAACTAACCAGATCTTTTGATAAGAAGATCTTGAACCACTAAATCCTTTGGAAGAGGGATTCTTAAAACTCTTTTACAGTTGAGAATGAGAAGGAGAAAGAAGAAGGGGGAGGAAGAAGAATTTTGTTCTCAGAATTCTTATGAAGCCTGTCTCAAGAACAACTTCTATATTCTTTCACTAGATCTGCTGATGATGAACTCATGCTTATGATTGTGATGATTTATATGAGCTATGATTTTCAGATCCTTTCTCTTCCTTCAGATTGAACTTTGGCTGCTATATGATATTGATTATGAGTAGCCTTCAGTTATTCTATTCTAAGAGAGGGAGAGCAGTTCTTGTTTCTTCACTGTCTTTTCTCTATTAGGGTTGCAGGAGGAAGAAGAAGAAGAGGAAACCCTAATTGAAAAAGTTTTGCCAATTGTAATGAATGATCTACTGTTTCTCTGTCTTCTCCTCCCTTTTATTGTCCCTCTTCAATTTGAATTAATTTCCTTTTCTGGTAGGTCCTGAAAAGGTAATTTGTCTTGGACAGTTTCTCTTTCTTTCCTTCTTTAATTCACGACCCGTCCACCAACTATAAGCTTGTTTTCTGGAAAGCTTTTCTGTCCTCTTTTAATTCTTCTTTCTATTTGAGGCAATAATTAAGCCAATGGAGAACAGTCTTCAGTACCGTGGGCCATGAGAGGGTCCAAAATGATAGCTAAAAGGTTTCCTTTTCAGACTATATTCGATGTAGCGTCGAGTTATCTTTCTTTCTTATCGACGCACCATCGAGTTCTTGTAAGAGCAGCTTCGAATTTATCCTTCTCTGATTGAACTCTGCTAGTCGATGTTGCGTCGATTCCTTATTGACGTAATTATCGCGTTGAAGGCTTGAATTTGAACTTCATTATCTACGGCGAAATGAAGTCGACGTTGCGTCGACTTTAGATGGCTTCAACAGATACTTCCTTCTACGTTGAGTTGAAGTAGAAGTTACGTCGACTTCTCAAGGTACTTCGACAGGTCCATGAACTCTACGTCAATATCTATTTGACATAACGTCGACTTGAATTACTTCGACAGAAGGGTTGTACCACTTGTACTTCTAGTCAGAGTAGCGTCGACATTAACTCGATGTTGCGTCGATTTATATTCGACGCAAATGTTAACTCTTCCCAAATTGTGCTTTTTTTGATATAGTCTTGACACCCTAGGTTGGGTATGACATCCTAAGACATTGAATGACCAGATTACCCTCACTATACAATGGGTAATTACACCTAAGAGATAAAATAACTTTTAGCTAATTTGTTAAGTTAAATCAAAGGAGTTTTTCCCAACAATCTCCCCCTATTTATCTTAACAAATTTTACAGATTGAATAAAGTGATTTTACACATTCCTTTTATATAAACAAAAATACATTCAAGACAATATAGACATAAGAAAATGACAGACTGAAATCACAAGCCATTTCATTCAATTATCAAGAAATATATAGATCTCCACAGCTGTTTTTTAGGAAGTATAAGGATTTACAGAATACCTGAGCTTCTTTGTTCCTTCTCAGGAGTTCTTCTTTTCCTTGAAAATATTTTGGAATAACCTTTCTTGAAGAAAACTTCAAAGGCTCATCATCTTCAGGGGACATTGTTGCATCTTCTGCAATAATGTCTTTGGGAAGCTCCCCCTGAGATTTTACAGTTACTTCAGCCCCCTGGGCAGCTTTCTGAGCAATCTGAGCTCCCCCTGGCATTGTTGCATCTTCTGCAATAATGTCTTTGGTAAGCTCCCCTAGAGATTTTGCATTTACTTATACCTCCTAGGCAGCTTCCTGAGCAATCTGAGCTACTTCATCCAATAAATCCTTTTGGACTTCCCCCAGGACCACTGTTGTAATTACATCTGCCATCTCTTTATCCAGATAGCTTTGGACTTTTGGAGCAGGTTCCACCTGATTATCTGGGAGCTCACCCTGATTTTTTGGAGCAGACTCCCCCTGATTTATTGATGCTAATTGCTCCTCATTCTGTCTTTCTGGTGCAGGCTCCCCCTGGACTTGTGCACCTTGGAAGGTGGTAACTTTGTCAGGAGTAGGAGAGACATCAGTAAGGCCACCCACCTCTGGGACAAGCCTTTCTTCCTTAAGAATATTCCCCCCCTTCTTAACCTTGCTGGCAAGAGAGGTTAAGAACTCTTTTGTGACCATGGTGGAAGACATAAAGTCCTTGATGCTCTGGAGAGATCTTTTAGAATCTAATAATACAGCCTCCATCTAGGAATACAATCTGTCAAATTTTCTTTCTTGAGAGACCATTAGATCTGTAAATGTAGAGGAGGAAAGACCAACTCCCTTAGAGATGAACTGCTCAAGGTCAATAAGTGGGATTTTTGAGGTAGATGGAGGAGGTGATGGTGGTAAATCTTCTTGAATAGGGGATAGAGCCTGGTAAGTTTCAAGTGAGATATGGGTTGGTAGAGGTGGAATAGACTGAGAGTCTGGGGTAAAAGTGGATGGTTGCTGATGGATTTGTTGTTGTTGTTGTTGATGCTGAGGAGATGCTTGAGCTTGAACATCATCCTAAGGGAGATCTGGAACTGTGTCCAGAGGAGTTGGAGAGGGAGGAGGAGGAATATTATCCCTAGGAGGATCTGGTATATGCCTCTCAGAATTTTGAGGAGGAGGAGAGTGAGGAGGTGAGGCTGGAGCTTGACTAGGCTTCATGATTTGCCTGGTCCACTTTGAGAATATTCCTATATTTATTCTCTTTCCAGGAGGAATAGGCACTCCTTTTGAGTTACACACACCAGGATAGTGGTGAAGCAGCACCTGACTCATTATCCTCATGAAGGCATTTTCCATGTTAGAGTACTTATTGTTGGAGCCTATGTTCCACATCTCTTGGTTTGAGAATAACAAATACCTTGTTGTATTTGATTTTGTATTTTGTGTGTTTATAATGTGTAGGTTGTACAGGAACTATAGCTACACATCCCTATGAGTAGTATACTGAATGGAGCTGACTCTCTGGAAAGAGAGCTAACGCCCTGCGTTAGTGGTTAACGCCCCACGTTAACTTTCGTCAAGAAGGAGTCCGTCGAGAGGAAATGTCGTCGAGAAGAAGCATCGTTGATTACCAAGAGACAACGCCAACGTTGACTCTCAATGCCCGCATTGAGTCAACAATCTGCCACGATCTTGGCAGCTGCATGATTTCAGCCATGATAGTGCACGATCACTAACGCTGACGTTAACTCTTAACGCCACGCATTAGCTCCCGTGGCTATTTAAAGTACAGCCCCTCTCATTCTATGATTCAAGATTTTTGAGTATTTTAAGAGAGGCTCATGTACAACAATTAAGAGAACTCCCTTCGGCTATCTTGAAGATCTAAATAGGATTTTCAAGGAGAAGGTCTACAATGCATAATCTATACGAAGGAAGATCGTTTTAAGAACGCCAACATCTACATCTCCTTCGTCTTCACCTTCAGAATTTCTGGGGGAGTTTCTCTTTACTTTATCTTGTAATCTTTTATTTTATTTTCTTTGTATTTTATTGTGGAGAAATCGTTCGGGGAGAACGTCGGATTCCGGGAAGGATTCCGTGGGTAAATCGCCTTGTGTTGGCGACTAGGTCCTTGTGCAGCTTAGGAGGTAATTTGCTGCCTTGTGCGTGGTGACTAGGTCGAGGGTAGTTCTTGGGGGTGGCTAGAGGCCTTATTTGGGGATAGATAGGCTATAGCCAACCGGTCCTTAGGAGAAAGACCGGTGAAACAACAAAAAGTGATTTTTATATTCTCGCCTTGATTTCTAGTTTTATATAAATTAAACATTTGTGTATTCAATTTATTATGAAAAAAAATCATGTCTTTTAATGTTCTATTCAATTGATTTTATTTCCTCTTCAAGAATGTTTTAATTTATATTTTTATTAAAGTATTAAAATTAACATTTGTGTAATAATCTTTGAAATACAGTAATCGTTTTCAATATCTCTGATTTTCTGGAATTGTATTTCATTTAAGATTTCATAATTAAAATCACTGTGGCAATCTTTTTGTTGTAAGGAATATTTTTTGGAGAGCTAACGCCCATCGTTAACACTTAACGCCAGACGTTAGCAACAATTAACAAAAAGTTGTGTTTCTCTTATTTAAAAAGGAATCTTCAATACAATCTTTTCTGAGATATCAAAATATATTTTCTTATAAAATATTCCTAAACTTTGGTCACAAACTTTGATAAATTTAATTAACAATTAAAATTCCATAAAACCCTTATTCACCCCCCTCTAAGGGCACCGTCAGATCCAACACATGGTATCAGAGGGTAGGTTATTCCAATACGGCTTCACAACCGGGAATAATGGTGCTTCATGATCTCGCATCTTCTAGAGGGGATAATTTTTATGAAAATGAAAAATCATTATGTCCACCATTATTTATGGTGAAAATTATAATGGGGGGAAAACACTTATGGATTTTTTTTTAAAACTTTGGATATTGAAGTTTGGAATATTACAATAAAAATGCCCCTAATTATTCTAAATAAAAATAAAATGTTTTTAAATGCCAAATCAATGAATAGTCTATATTGTGCTCTAGATCAAAATTTTTTCAAACTTATTTATACGCTTCCTACTGCTTTTGAAGTTTGGAAATTTCTTGAGAATACATATAGTTTTCCAACCATAGATGATGAACAAGAGGAATTCCTTATGGATCCAAGAGAAGAAATCGATGAGGACTCATGCTTGGAGGAAGATCTATCTAAGAGAGAAACAATATTGAACTCAATTGATGGCAAAACATCAAGCAAAAGAGAAGACAGAAACTATAGCAAGGTAAGAAAATCTAAATCTTCTCTCTTTGTAACAAATTCTATTTCTACATTTCGTGTGCTTAAATTTGCTAAACGTAAAATTTCAAAGTTGAAACATGCTAATTCCAAATTACGTTTAGAAAATAAAACTTTAAAAGCAAATGCTAAAGTTGAATCTTATATTGATGTTTTAAATTCTCTTTCATGCTCTTTAATTGAAAATACTAAACTTGTTTTGATTATAATACTTTTAAAGAAGAACTCAAGGTTTTGGAAAAAAGGTCTTTTAACTTCAAAAGAGCATAATGAAAATTTGATAAAAGAAAATGATAATTTAAAGGATAAACTAGAACCATTAAAACAGTTTATTCAATATTTTTCATATAATAAAAAATCTTTTATTTCAAGTTTATCAAATTATCAAAAGTCGAAAATCTTAACTTCATATTATAAGAGTATGTCTATAAGAAAGAGTGGAAATGAAAATCATCAAAATAAGAACCAATCATTTAAAATATATTGTAACCCACTCTTTCAACATTCAATTCTTAAGAAAGACAATCACTCTTATAAACTCTCAAAGAATCAATATAATAAAATTGATTATGATTATTAACATCAATATATTTCGAAAAATAATTTGAGTAAGCATAAATCCCAAATGAATTATTTTCTAACAACTATCATCACAAAATGATGTCAAATAATCATAATATGGATTAAAAAGATAAACAACCAAAGTATGAATGGAAGCCCAAAATTAAAAATGAAACACTAACTCCACATGTAAAGGCCCATTAATCACTATCTCCCTAAAAGCCAACACGTTGTATTTAGGTACCCAAAGGAACCATCACACTTGGTCCCCTTTGGATACCTAAATCTCTCATTCACTAGGAATCATTGTATTGCATGAAGTAGAAATAAATTAAAAATAAAATATACTTATTCTACTTCATGATATGCTTAATTGCTTTTTCTTTTGATTATTTTTTATTTTTGAGCCAACACACTATGATCACTTTATATATCATGAGATATGACCTTCATTTTAAGCCTAATGTTTAACAAATCAAATTGAATTAAATTGAATATAAAGTCATAATTTTTTTAAGTGATCTATCTTTACTTTTTATATATTTTATCCTTTTTAAATCCATTGCCTATAAATGTCTTATATTATAATTATAAATTGAATGCTAAATTTGCTAAATGATATTATCGAGACTAATGAATTTGTTTCAAAATTGGATTTAAATGGACTTTTAGGGGTCTTAGGCTAAATTATTAAATGCACAACTTATTGCATATTTGTCTATTTTTTGTTGCTGCATATAATAGCCCCTATATTGAAAATCATAATCGAGAAAAATTGGAATCAAATTATATAAAAAACCATGTGTTTTAAATCAAAAATTGTAACTCAAAATTGTAAATAAAAAACCATGTGTTGCTAACGCTAGGCGTTATCACTAACGCTGGCGGTAGTATATTTTCCTAAAAATTCTGATTTCCCTAATTAATATTTTCTGAAAAATTATTTTACTATGTTAAGTATCATTATCTTCTACTTTCAGATACCTTGTATTTGTTTTGTCTAATTTGTACAAATTAAAATAAAAAAGAAAACTTACAAAACATTTCAAAATAACCAAAATATTTTTTTTGTCCATTTATATATATGTAGTATAATATTCACTTTACAAGCAGTCACTACATATTAAAAGGATGAATATGAATCATACAATCACCACCATGATCTATTGATATCCTATGCTAAAATTCACTAAATTCATATATCATAATTCATGATCTATCAAGACCTATCTTAAACAAATAATTCTATCAACCTTAGGAATTATGAAATATATGATTGTGATTGGTATTATAGTTTCATATCTTGTTTAGTGTGTGTGATGTGCATTTCTATTGTTTGCATGTATCTCATTATATTTAGAACAAAGATGAAATCAAATAGAATTTTCTCTTCATTCTAGGTCTGTGAAAATTCAAAACTCTATGTTTGAATACATGTGACTCAATTATATATTTGTCCATCTTTACTTAGCTTTGCACCTTGTTGTCCTAACTCATCACACTAGTATCATAACTTACCATAGGTATAAATCAATGCCCATGCTAGTTATATCTTGCAATGCTAAAGTAAATTATATTACTAAAATATGAAAATCATAATTTCCTTTGTAGTTATTTACATGAATAAAATTTTCAAAATTGATTTAAAATCAACAATCTTCGATTTAAGTGTAAATCCAAAAGTAATCATACAATTATACCATAGTTTATATATTTAAGACTTACACGCTTAGTATGTCCATAATCATTAAACCTATGACATGCGTCTCACAATAGCGAGGGCGTAGGATTGTGTGTATTAGAGACCTAACCTCTAAGTCATGTCTTGTCCTTAACCGGGGAGGGTTCTAGTAGGGCCTTGCGAGGCACTGGGGAAAGAGTGCTAGGATGAGCACCATCTTTTGTATGCATATGGGATTAATACCCTAACTTATGGCATGTGTGCAACTCCTCATGTCCATCCGTCTCATAGTACGGGGATATAGTGTGTAGACATATAGATAGGGTATATTATTCTTGGGTATACTTATATAATATTCATTGCATGAATATTATCTCACTCATTATACTAAAATAATGCATATTTGTTTTTGTTCTAACATTGCATCTTGTGTTTGCATATTTTATTATTTTGAGCTTTAATGATTTTACAAAAGATAAGTATTTGAAAAATCACCAAAAACATGCTAAAAGAGCCTTCAAATGTAATGAATATACTCTGAAAAATTCAACTGAAGGAAGGTCTCTTTATAATACAAATGAATTGTGAAAAATGTTTTTCAAAACATCAAAATTTACAGTTCTGTCTCGGCGTTAAGAAGCTAATGCCTGGCGTTAGCTCCTTTGCTCCAATTTTTTTTTTGTTTTGAATAATTTCTGGTATTATTTTAATATTTTGTGTGTGTTTTATTTCTCTGTTTGTACAAAGATTTCTATCTTTTTATTTTCTTTAAAACAAAATTTTATTTCTTTTAAAAATATATATGTATTTTCTCCTGCATTATTTTGTGTTTACTTCTCTAGCATAGAATATCATTTACTGATAGGGCTAAGAAGACTTCTATGTTTCCAGAAAATATTTAAATTTTAATATTTAAAAATAAAATACAAAATTATAAAACAATTTCAAAGAACAAAAATATGTTTTTCTCTTTATGTGTGTTTATTGTTTTGTACTTATATAAAAATTCAAAAATTTTATAAGAACTGATTGATATTCATTGCCATTGTCAAGGATAATTAATTATCTCAATTAAAGATTAAATACAATGTTTAATTTAACATTCAAGTTTCTTAAAAAACATTATTTTGCATTTGTCATGACTTGAAAATTATCTTGTTATGTGCAATGAAATTGATTGTAGATAAACATGTGTAGAAACTCTTAGCTTGCCTGTAAGTATGAGTAGTGTATTATGATTGATAATGATTTATTCACTCACTTATTTTTGATAATCTACATGTGTTTACAATCTTATACTTGCATGATGTGTAATGTAATAACATAAATAATTAAAATGCAAAAATAGATTACCTACACAACATTGAATTGGTTATTATAATTCTTTGTCTATCGTGCACTTATTCTTCAGAGAAATGTGGTTTAAAATGCTATGTTTGCAAATCAAGTGAATTCAGAGTCCTAGTCACTAAACTAAAAAGCAAATAATAAATGACAAGGATAACTCCACCAAGCACTACTCACCCTCCTGATAAGTCTTAATGAGCATTGTGAGGTTGAGCACCTTGGCTAAAGAATTGTAAAGTTTCTTGTATCAAACAATTTATAAACAACTTTTCTTAGTACACCGGATCATAAAAATGAAAATAAAGCTAAAACGTATAAAAGTGATCCCCCAAGCACTACTTTGCACCCTGATAAGTCTTAATAAGCATTGTGTGTGCAGAACACCTTGGTAGTTGTACTCTTTATTCATGTGCATTGAAATATTGTGGAAGTAATAGTATTTGTGTATTTTAATGTTGTGTCATTTCATTATATATGTCATGTGTTTTTGATTGATTCATATGTATGCTTTATCAAAACACTATTTTGTACACATCATTATCTTTCATAAAACCTCTACTCATGAGAATTGGATCCTAATGCTTATCTGCAATATTCTCTACAAACTTAAGTTAATGCACTAGATAGCAAAGCATGCTCGCTACAATGTTTATGTTTACTTGAAATGCAAATTTTATTATATTGTATCTTTTGTACCTTTTCTTGATATTATGAAATCATCCTTGCAATTTTATCTAATAGAATAGCATCTCTTCAGTCTCTAACTCAAACATCAATTTTCAAATTTAAAACTCATTATCCTTTATATAATTTTTGTTAGAACATGGTCTTCCGCATCTCCTAGGTTTGAGAATAACAAATCCTATGTGTATTTGATCTTGTGTGTTCAAGTGTGCAGGTTTACTAGGTCCACATGACTCAAGGAGTACACATGATGACTGCCCCCAAAATTGAGGCCAAAATTCGACAAAGCTCACTATCGCCGGCGGTAGCGATAGCGCCCGACGATAGCGTTGATTTGTGCCATTTCGGAAACAATTTATGAATGAGCTAGCGCCCGGCGGTAGCCACTAGCGCTGGCGGTAGCATGGCGCACAAGAGGCATAGAGCAAAATGTTGCCGCGGTTTGAAGATCCTGCCGCGCTAAATGTTTCCTAATCCGGGCTAGCGCCGGCGGTAGCGCTAGCGCCGGTGGTAGCATGAAGGCTATTAATTAGATGCCTTGGATCCGTCTTCATCATCCTTCCACAATCCCAAACTCCAGAGCTTCGTGCCACAGCAGAGAGAGGAGAGATCAGAGAGATACTCAAACCAAAAGCTTAGAGAAGGAATTTCTGAAGGAGGACTTCTTCACGCTTCATCCGACAGGCGACTGCCTCAACAACGCTTATACTACAGCGGTCCAACGTCTCCTACTTCAGAAGTTCTTAGATGGAGTTTTTATTATTGTTGTAATTTCATTTTAGTACTCTTTTTCCTTGTAAATGGTTCGTTAATTCGCCTCGTGTTGGCGACTAGGTCTGGGGTAGACTTAGGGGGTAATTCGCCTTGTGTTGGCGACTAGGTCTAGGGTGTAGATCTAGGGGGTGCTCGAGGCCTTTCTGGGGATAGATTGGCTAGAGAGGCTTGAGGCCATATCTGGGGAGAGATCGGCTAAAGCCAACCGGTTCGTGGGGATACGAGTCGGTATAGAAAACAAAAAGAACTATAATTATTCGCCTCAATTTCTAGCGTCATAGAAATCCATTTTTGTAATCAAATTTATTAATAGTAATCATTTCTCTATTTTTGTAATAAAATTGATTTTGTTCTTCATGTTGGAACATGGTCTTCCGCATCTCCTAGGTTTGAGAATAACAAATCCCATGTATTTGATCTTGTGTGTTCAAGTGTGCAGGTTATCCAGGTCCACATGACTCAAGGAGGACACATGAAGAATGCCCCCGAGTTTGAGGCAAAAATTCCATAATGGCCACTAGCGCCGGCGGTAGTGATAGCGCCCGGCGCTAACATTGATTTGCGCAATTCCAACAGCTTATTTAGAAGGAGCTAACGCCCGGCGGTATTGGGTAGCGCCGGCGGTATTGTGACGCACATGAGGCATAGAAGCCAGGTTACCGCGGATAGGAGATTCTGCCGCGCAAAATGTTTCTTAATCCGGGCTAGCGCCGGCGGTAGCGCTAGCGCCGGCGGTAGCGCTTGTTCAATAAAAGGACCCCCTCTCCTCACGAATTAGAGCATCCATTGTATACACCTCAGAGAGAGAGAGATTGCTCGAGTTGCAGAGGCCTTCCTTGGCCGAATTCTGAAGTCTTAGCGAAGCGCTGCCAATTTCTGAAGGAGGATTCCATCACGCCGAATCCGAACGAAGTCCGCCTCAACAAACGCTGATTCTCCAGCGGATCTTCGCCTCCTCGTTCAGAAGTTCATCTTGAGGGAGTTTTTAATTATTGTTATTTCATTTCTCTTTTATCATTGTAAACGGTAGTGAAATCGCCTCGTGTTGGCGACTAGGTCTGGGGTAGACTTAGGGCTGAAATTCGCCTCGTGTTGGCGACTAGATCTAGGCTAGATCTAGGGGGCTCAAGGCCACATCCGGGGAAGGATTGGCTAGAGCGGCTTGAGGCCGAATCCAGGGGAGGATAAGGCTAGGGCCACCGGTTTGCAGGGAAGCGAGTCGGGATAGAAAACGAAAAGAGTTTTAAAATATTCGCCTCCGGATCTCTAGCGTCATAAGAGATCAAGTTTTGTAAAACTTATTCAATATAAATAAAAGCATGTCTCCTCTTTTTGTTTTACATAACTTCTTACTGTTTTAATCTTGCAATATTTCTATGTTTTCTAAATAAATACTAAACTTTTTGAAAACACTTATTCACCCCCCCTAAGGGCGCCTACCGATCCAACAAGTGGTATCAGAGCTAGGTTGTTCCAATCGGCTTAACAACCGGGAACAATGGCGTCTCATGATCTCGCTTTCTCGGAGGGTCAAGGGATTAGTCGACCACCTCTCTTTACTGGGTCCGATTTTAACTATTGGAAAAATAGAATGATGTGCTTTCTTATGACAATGGATGTAGAAGTCTGGAATATGGTAGAAGTCAGATACTCTCCTCCTACAACTGTAGTGGGAGAGGCACATTATTAAAACCTAAAGATAAATGGGACGATAACGACAAATTAAGGTGTAAAAATAATGCAAAAGCAATGAACGCCTTATATTGTGCCCTAAATAGGACTGAATTTAATAGAATTTCTGCTTGCACTACTTCTTATGATATTTGGAATCAATTGGAAGTAACTCACGAAGGTACATCGCAGGTGAAAGATGCCAAGCTGTTTCAACTGGAATCTGAATACGAGAAATTCAGGATGGACACAGAAGAGGACATCAACTCAATGTACACTCGCTTCACAAAGATCGTCAATGCATCCAAGGCGCTTGGAAAGACCTACTCCGACGGGGACTTGGTGAGGAAAATTCTTCATTACTTACCTCCAAGGTTCAATCCGAAAGTGACGGCCATCTCGGAATCGCACAACTTAAGAACGCTCCAGATCGAGAATCTCATTGGGAATCTCAAAACCCATGAGGTGGAACTACAAATTCAACATGATGAATACAACAAGGAGCCGAAGAAAAAGGCGTTGGCACTGACATCAAAGAAGGAATGCAACGAAGAGGACGATGATGATGAAGAAGGACTCCTGGTGAAGAATTTCAAGAAGTTCATCAGAAATCCAGAAAGAAGGAACACATTCCGAAAATTCTTCCAAAAGGATACTTGACGAAAGGGATCCTCCTCTTCATCGAAGAAAGAAAAAGGAAGCGATGACGAAGAAGAAAGGCTGCCTCCAGAATGCTATCACTGCAGAAAAACCGGGCACATTCGGAGCCAGTGCCCAAAATACCAAAAGGAGCGAAAAGAACAAAAGAAAGCAAAAGAAAGGAAGAAAGTGCTGAAGGCCGCTACTTGGGATGACTGTTCCTCTGAAGAGTCAAACGGTTCTGAGTCGAGTAGCGAGGAGGAAGCAAACTTGTGCTTAATGGCCAAAAGCGACGATGACGACACCAGTGTTCTTAGCGACACTGAGGTATCTCCTCCTACTTTTGAAGAACTTTATGATAAATTTGTTTTATTAAATCTTGAAAATGAATCTATTATAAAAGAAAATCATAAGCTCACAAAAAAATTGGTTTCTCTTGAAAAAAGAAAAGTCTCATGTCAAGAATGTGAGCACTCCTTATTTAAGATAAAAGAACTTGAAGTATCTCTCACTAATGCCCTCTCACAAAACAAAATTATTGCAAAAGAGAAGGGGGACTTAGAGAGAAGATTGAAAGCTTCTATATTACAAATTGAAAAGAACAAAAAAGGATTTGAAAAAAAATGTGTTATGATTGTTCAAAAAAATACATCTCTTAAAAAACAAAATAAAAATCTCAATTTAGCCATAACCAAATTCGGGATTTGTCAAAAATCCATGGATATGCTTCTGGGTAATCAATGCTTTGGGTCTGGAAAAATCGGACTCGGATATAAAAGTGAACACTACCGCCCAGCGCTAGCTACTAACGCCGGCGGTAGCTCTAAAGTTAAAATTTTTTTTGGTCATTCTAATGAACAAACATCATCCAACAAGAGCGACATAGAAACTCAGAAAAGGGTCTCAACCCCCTTTATTTCGTGTGCTAATTGTCTTAAATTTAGACACACATCTGGCTCTTGTAGGAATATAATAAATCAACGATCATTAAAAAAATCTGGGTACCTAAGAAATCCACTTACTCTATGGGTGGTACCTCTTGGTATCTGGGTCTTTACTCTCATCCTCTTTCTAGATTTGCAGGAAGGCTTAGGAAACAGAAGACGTGTGGTATTTGGACTCAGGCTGCTCCAAACACATGACAGGCAATAAAGCAAAATTCCTTAGCCTAGAAAAGAAGAAAGGAGGAATAGTAACGTTTGGCGATAACGGCAAAGGAAGGATCATGGGAGTTGGTACAGTGGGTAACACATCTTTTCTTATATCAAATGTGCTTTATGTGAAAGGATTAAAACATAACCTAATATCTATAAGTCAACTGTGTGATGAAGGTTTAGACGTACTTTTTGAATCTTCCACTACCCTTTGCAAGATTGTTAATCCTAAAATAAAAGATGTGTTATTAACTGCACCTAGAATTCATAATGTTTACATAGTTTCATTTCATGATCTTTCTAAATCTTCTATAAAATGTTTTATAACGAAAAATGATGAATTAGAATTATGGCATAGACGCTTAGGCCATGCTAGTACAAAGCTCATCTTAAAACTAGCAAAAAGAGAATTGATTAGAGGATTGCCTATGTTGAATGGAAATTTATCATCATTATGCTCTCCATGCCAGAAAGGCAAATTTACTAAGACATCTTTTAAAAGCAAAAATAAAATTTCTACATCAAAACCTCTGCAATAAATTCATATGGATCTTTTTGGTCCCGTTAACACTGCGAGTCTTGGTGGTAGATTATACACTTATGTTCTCATAGATGACTATTCTAGATATTGTTGGACTTTATTTATCTCCTCCAAATCTGATGTGTTTTGCGAATTTTCAAAATTATGTACTCGCATTCAAAATGAATTAGATTTAAAAATAAAATGCATTCGCTCAGATCATGGAGGTGAATTTGAAAATGAAAATTTTAATTTTTTTTGTGATATGTTAGATATTAAGCATGAGTTCTCTGCTCCACGCACACCTCAACAAAACGGTGTTGTAGAACGGAAGAATAGGACAATACAAGAAGTTGCACGCACAATGCTATCTGAAAATAAATTACCTAAGTATTTTTGGGCAGAAGCCGTAAGCACTACATGCTATGTAACGAATAGAGTTATGCTTCGCCCATCATTATCTCTCACACCATATGAACTCTACTATCAAAAGAAACCTATCGTATCGTATTTTAGAGTTTTTGGATGTAAGTGCTTCATTACTTAATACAAAAGACTCTTTAGGAAAATTTGACGAAAAATGCGATGAAGGAATATTTCTTGGTTATTCTTCAACTAGTAAAGCATATAGAATATTTAATAAAAGATCAAGCAAGGTTGAAGAGTCAATTAATGTCAGATTTGATGAGTTTGTTCCATGTGCAGAAAAGCTCCCTATAGGTACCGATGATGAACCTTTGCCATCCTTGGAGCACGACAAAGAAGAACCATCCAAAGAAGAGGAGGAGAAGTCAAAAGAAGATGAATATGTACCTCCAAGCATTCTAAACTTCTCCAAAAATCATCCAAAGGAGCTAATCATTGGGGAACCTTCTACTGGGGTAAGAACTCGGTCCTCTCTTCATGAAACATTCTCAAATATTTGCTTTGTGTCTGAAATTGAACCTAAAAATGTTTCCACCGCTTTAAATGATGAATTTTGGTTTTTGCAAATGAATGAAGAGTTAGGACAATTTGAAAGAAATAAAGTTTGGAATTTAGTAGAAAGACCATCTAATCATCCAATTATTGGCGTAAAATGGATTTTTAAAAATAAGCTAGATGGTGAATCTAGGATTGTAAGAAATAAAGCACGCTTAGTTGCTCAAGGCTATTCACAAATCGAGGGGGTAGATTTTGAAGAAACTTTTGCACCCGTAGCTCGCTTAGAATCTATACGAATATTTTTGGCATTTGCGAGTTTTAAAAGAATAAAATTATTTCAAATGGATGTTAAAAGTGCTTTTTTAAACGGGTTTATTAAAGAAGAAGTTTATGTAGAACAACCCCCCGGTTTCATAAATGAAAGATTTCCAAATCATGTTTACAAATTAGAAAAAGCGCTTTATGGTTTAAAACAAGCGCCCCGTGCCTGGTATGATCGTCTTAATAATGAAAAATGAATTTGAAATGAGTCTTGTAGGAGAACTATCATATTTTCTTGGTTTTCAAATTTCACAAAGAACTGATGGTATTTTTCTGTGTCAATCAAAATATGTTCACGATATACTTAAACGATTTGGATTTGAAAATCTTAAACAAGCTTCTACTCCTATGAGTGCTTCCTTAAAACTAGGAAAAGATGAATCTGGAATTTCTATTGATCAAACGCTATATAGAGGAATGATAGGTTCTCTTCTTTATTTAAGTGCATCTAGACCAGATATAATGTTTGCCGTATGTTTATGTGCTCACTTTCAAGCCGATCCAAAAGAATCTCATTTAAAAGCGGTAAAACGTATTTTTCGTTATCTAATAGGGTCATCTAAACTAGGATTATGGTACCCACATAATGACTCTTTCACACTCCACGGCTATTCCGATTCGGACTACGCCGGGTGCTCACTAGATAGAAAAAGCATTAGCAGTACGTGTCACTTTTTACGACCCTCTTTAGTTGCTTGGTCTAGTAGAAAACAATCTTCGGTTGCACTCTCCACCATGGAGGCCGAATATATCGCACTTGGTAGTTATTGTGCACAAGCGTTATGGATGAGCCAAACACTAGAGGACTTTGGATTTCATCTCAAAAACATAGATCTTAAATGTGACAACAAAAGTGCAATAGACCTCACATATAATCTTGTACACCATTCTAGATCCAAACACATCGACGTTCGTCATCATTTCATTAGAGATCACATTAAGAAAGAAAATGTAAAAGTAAGCTTCATTGGGACAGACTCTCAACTCGCTGACATATTCACTAAACCTCTTCCCGATGCATGATTTCGTTTATTACGACTTGAGTTAGGTGTGCTAGATCTTACAAGTTAAAATATGCTCACAAATACAAACTTCTTCACTTTTCACCATCAAAAACATCTCCTAAAAATCTGCACCTTCAGCATGAAACTACTATTGGGACACCTAATCAAAATCAACAATCAAAATTTTCATAACCGTAACAAATCACTTACTGTTTCCCGCGCTAGCGCTAGCGTCGAGTTTCGATTTTTTGTGTTTTTAAAATTTTGAAATTTTTTTAAACATATCTTGATCTATATATACTATTTAGTTTTGCTCATCTATTTTTACTTTATTTTTGAAAAATCAAAATACAAAAATATAAAATCCAAATTACAAAAAATTATGTTTTGCCTTTTATTTTTGTCTTGTGGTTAAAGTTTATCTTTCAAAAAACAAATACAAAACTACAAAAAAAAAACAAATTACAAAAAAAAAATGTTTTTGTGCTGTTTTTCTTTATCTAAAGTTCATCTTTATGCAAAAATCATATATAAAAATTACAAAAGCAAAAATTACAAAAATATGCTTTTATTTGCTAAAATCAAATACAAAAATATAAAATTTTAAAACTATCAAAAAAAAAAACCTTACGATTTTTTGTGAAAAATCAAGCATGATTTAGTCTACTATTTAGAAAATCTACAATGTTGCAATTTATCTTTTCAAACTACTTTGGACATTGTCTTCCTTCATGCTTTGATATATCTATTCAAAAGTGCATCAATTATAGTTTAAAAGTTGTGTAGGATCAAGCTTAGCATGCCTCTAAGTATGAGTAAATGTTTTATGTTTGATAATGATATTTATTCACTCACTTTTTTTTGGCATTGTCTACATATGTATTTAATCTAAGAATACTTGTGTATGTTATGTATTAGTACAATAGATTAAAATTGCACAAGTATCTTACCTACACTCCTTCTTTTGCACTCTTCAAAATTAAGAAAAGTGGTTATATTTTTTTTCTATTGATTTGCAAAACAAGTGTATTCGTAGAACTTTGTACAAAACAAAATTATAAATAAATAACAAAGATAACTCCACCAAGCACTACTTGAACCTCCTGATAAGTCTTAATAAGCATTGTGAGGTTGAGCACCTTGGAAAGAATAATAAAGTGTCTTGTGCAAATCAAATCTCTCTTTCAAAAATAAGAAAAACCACCTTCTCTTAAGTACACCGGATCACTAGTCTCAAAATTCAAAATAAAATATGTGATCCCCCAAGCACTACTTTGCACCCTGATAAGTCTTGATGAGCATTGTGTGTGCAAAGCACCTTGGTAGTTGTACATTTTTTTTGTGCATTAAAGTGTGTGGAAGTAATCTTATTTGTGTTTTATTGTGCTTCTTACTTTACATATTACTTGTAGTTTTGATTAAAACATTTGTTTACTCTCCTCAAAATTACACTTATGTGCACATCATTATCTTCCATAACACTTCTTCTCATGAGTATTGGATCTTAATGCTAATTCTCTATTACTTTTTATTTATGAAATGCACTGGATAACCTATCATGTGTTCTACAATGTTTTGTATGTTTTTTTGGAATTATGAATTAATGTAACATTGTAGTATTTTTCTTTTTTTGTTAAACATTCTTTCATGCTTGGTTATTATCAAATTTAAAACTACAAAATGATTTACAAAAACATCATCTTTTGTGAACTTTAACTCATTTTTTTTGGATTATCATTACTATTTGATGTTTTTTTGTATTGCTATAAGTCTTCCGCATCTTAACCATATAAGTGTTTTTACCTTGTGCTTTCATGCTTACTTAATATCTTGTATTCTTTGCATCATCACTTATTCTTAAAAATTCCTATCTTTCATCAAGTGATAGATTTCCTTGGACCACTTTTTATTGGTTACTTCTAACATAAAAATCGTTTATGCTAAAAACTCTGAAAATTTTGTAATGCGTATAACACTGATCTATTTCAATGAAAAACAATTCTAAACCTCCTTATCACTTACTTAAAAAGCTCGATCATGCCTTCTCTTCTATTTACAAATTCTTTGGTGCTTAGTTTCCCTACCCACTTTTGCTAATAACAAAGGGGAGAACTAACATGATAAAATGCAAAAGGGGGAGAACTAATATGATAAATCCAGAGGTGTTTTACCCAGAAATCGGCGATCCCCTCCGAGCTAACTTTTTCAGGTATTGCGGTATTTTTGGAGATCCGGGCCGATCTCGCTCCTCCGGGGGGCGATCTCGTCGAACCCAGGCGGTCTCACAGCAGGGAAGGTCGCCCCTTCCGGGCGACCTCGCAGAGGGAGATCGCCCCTCCCGGGCGATCTCGCAGAGGAGAGATCGCCCCTCCAAGGCGATCTCGCAGGGAGATTGCCCCTCCCGGGCGATCTCGCAGCAGGGAAGGTCGCCCCTTCCGGGCGACCTCGCAGAGGGAGATCGCCCCTCCCGGGCGATCTCGCAGAGGAGAGATCGCCCCTCCAAGGCGATCTCGCAGGGAGATGTCCCCTCCCGGGCGATCTCACAGCAGGGAAGGTCGCCCCTTCCGGGCGACCTCGCAGAGGGAGATCGCCCCTCCCGGGCGATCTCGCAGAGGAGAGATCGCCCCTCCAGGGCGATCTCACAGGGAGATCGCCCCTCCCGGGCGATCTCACAGCAGGGAAGGTCGCCCCTTCCGGGCGACCTCGCAGAGGGAGATCGCTGATGCGATATTTTCGGCAAGTGCACCGGTCGCTGTCAAGTAATAATTGTGGAGAATAAATTCCCCGGATGTCGGTCTCTTGAGGAATGCAGGATGGGTGAACGAATCGCGCAGTGATGATTGTTACACAAGCGTTCAACAGACACAAAGATGGGTTTTTGGTTGGTTTTCCTAATCTTAGCAATAACAAAAGAAATGCGGGTCGAAAACACCGCTTCGCAAAGTGAGGTGGACGCAACGGCCGCGATGCCGTGCTTCGTGAGGCAGATGAAGTGAACTCAAGTGCGAGAGGGTGAGGGTCGCAAACACCTCTTCACAAACGCCGTTAGCTCTTGCTAACGCGGGTCAAACACCTTGCGTGCGGGTGCGAGTGAGTGAATGAGAACGGAGTGAATCACAACCAAACCATGAAGAATAACAAAGAGACATTCATTTAAACAAATAACATCTCAATATTCGAGTTTTACACGGTTCAAAGAGTACAACGAGGAAAGAGGAAAGAAATAACCGATGTTGAAGACTAGCGGCCGTTCACGGCCGGAATGGTAGGTTGTCGGGCTACCTCCGGACTCGGACGGACAATGCTTCCGGCGTAGAGAGCTGTCACGATCTCCCTACGTGCTCCGTCGTCTTCGACTTTAGGTTTCTTCTTCTTCTCACCGAGCGGAATGAAAGAATGCTTGCTTGGAGGCTTACGGACGATGGAGAACACTCACGGACAATGGAGGAAGTCTTAGAATGGGTGGAGGAGGCTTCCCCTTGCGTAGGAGATGAGGTGGAGGCGTCCCAAGGTGGAAATCGGCAGCGTACGGAACAAGAATCCCGCTCCCGGAAGTGAACGAACGCCCTAAAATCGCAACAGGCGTTTAAATAGGTGCTGGATTGAATACTGCACACGGTCATTGGCGCACGACCAGTGGTCGTGCGCACTGGAATTCTGCGATCGTGCGCACTGCCTGGGTGGAACCTCCAAAATACGAAATTATAAAATAAAATGTTCGCACGACCAGTGGCGCACGACCGGTGGTCGTGCGTACATGAGTTGATGGTCGTGCGCACTGGAGCAAACAGAACTCGGAAATTAAATGGTAAGTGCGCACGAGCAGTGGCGCACGACCGGTGGTCGTGCGCACTGGCGGTGGTGGTCATGCGCACTGCACCAAACAGAACTCGTGAAAAAGGGCTAAGTGCACACGATCAGTGGCGCACGACCAGTGGTCGTGCGCAATAGAACCGGTGATCGTGCGCAGTGTTCCTGTGCAGAATTGCACCGGGAACACTTGCACGACTCCTATTCCAGCATAACCACAGATCTAGCCACTGAAAGTGGCACCTAACAGCACAAGAATACTACTAAAGACAAAAAGCACGAAAATCACACCAAAGTGGGCCAAGATGTGCACCTAGCATGGATTATCAAATATAAACTAAAACAAGGCTAAAGTGCGGAGAAATGACTAAATAACGGCCCGGATGAGTCCATAAATGTGTATATGATCAGGACTCATCACACCCCCAGACTTAACTATTTGCGCGTCCCGAGCAAACGAATCCGGCGGAGCGTGAAAACGATAATTAACATAGAGAATTACACAAAGGTGTACGGTGCAAAGTAACATACGCAAGCAAGCAGAGATTCTAGTAGAAGGAGAGTTTAACTATGCTAACTAATTTACATAAGTATTAAAGCGTAATTAAAGATTTAGTTATACTCAGTTGGTGAATTATGAAGAATTTGACGATCATGCCCGGTATGAAAGTGACGAGACACTGAGGCGGGTGTTGCAAAAGATCGGGGATTAGGAATAACTCCACTGAAATCCATCAACGTCGTGAACCATACGCTTGCCCGGTCACACTCTCTCCACGGCGCTAGCACTCTCGCAAGTCAAATCAGTAGGGCTTTTAGGAGTAAAACGGGGCTTAGGTTACGGTATGATATTCAAAGTTAAACACGGCGGCTACGCAACCCAAGTGAGCTAACGGAATGCTGCACCACGCAAGACCAACAACAATGCTCGTGTGACACACCCCCAGACTTATCATGAAAACCAGGTGTGCACACGGCCTACTTCACAAATACCAACAGATTTTCTGTTTTTAGCTCGGGAGGATTTTTTTTCAAAATACTCTTTTTTTTTCTTTTACAAATTTTACTTCTTTTATTGAACCCCCGGTTGGTTCAAAATCAGCAGATGGACTTTATTTTCTCTTCATAACACAAAGATTCCACACTCCACACAAGTTTAGAATTATGAGCGCAGTTAAAAACAATTTGGTTGCGGGCGTGGGATAGGCTTCAGGCTTTGGTGGATGAAGAGGAGCTGAACAAAGGATTGGTAGGCACAAAATGGGCTTGCAACGGTGAATGAAATGGACATGGAATAACAAAGCTCAAACTAGCCAAAGGGTGGCCTACATCATGCTTGACTCAACGAGTAGCTCTCACCCATGCTTCGAGAGTCGCTTGGGGCAAGTTCTTAGCCCACGAGAAAGATAAACCTTCCTCCCGACTCGAGCAACACACGACTAGCAATCGCTCACACACAACACCGAGTTATCGTCAATTCCATACAAATTCATCACTTGAGTATATTAAATCTAAATTTACGCAGAAATACTAAACATAAATTAGATGCATAAAGAAAATCTAGTTCTACACAAATTCTACCATAGCATGCGAAGTGACTAGAACACTACATGAGTCAACATCGCACTCCAAATAATAATTCCTGCGTTAACAACCTATTTCATACTCCAACCAAGATAGTTTACAACGGAACAACAACAAAAAGATAAGCGCGCACTCAAGTGGGTGAAAGGGTGTGTGAAACATGGAAAACAACGATAATGATAAGATAAATAAGAATCAACCTTCTAGTATGCGGTGCACTCGTGCACAGTGGATAACAACAACCGCTCCCCCAGACTTAAGCTAAACAATATCTCTAGAAATTTGAAGCAACAAGAGGGGAGGAAGTGTTACCCAATGCTCAGAAATGAGCATACCAGACGATTGGCGTAAATGATCAAGAATAGTCCGCAGCATCCGCTCCATCGAACACAAAACCTGCAAGCGCAAACTCAAAGCAACAAAAGCAGAAACAAAAGCTGAACTAAAAGAAGTTAGATAAAAAGAAATACGAAAACAGGAAATCTGGGTTGTCTCCCAGTAGCGCTTTCATTTAACGTCCTTAAGCTGGACCAAATACCTGTATTAGCAGTGTTTATAAAGTGCAGGAATTAAAAAGAAATCTCAAAAATAGTTCACCACAGCAAATAAAACACACATCAACTAAAAGCGCTCTTATGGTGTGCTTCTCCCGTAGCACGTAGGCGGGAGGTGAAGGCTTTAGGGCCAGCACTGGTATTACCCAATGCTCCCCTAACCTCCGCCACCTTGCCATGGAGAGCGGCAGCACGAGCGTCACGCATAAGTTTTTCCTTTTTAAGTTTGGTGACAGTCGGAGACTGCCACCGTTGAGAGTTCTCAGATTTTTCCTCCTTAGAATCAGGTGGCGTCACTTCCGGCATCGTGGTGACTACCGGATCGGCCCAGGAGATGGAGCGCTTAGATAGTTTATTACATGATTCACCATAAGAAGATAAATAATCAGCAACCCTAACTACATTCACGTCAACGTTTCCCGAACTGCAGTCTTCCTCCTTCTCGGAGTCGAACTCTTTCCAGAAGTCAACCTCTTCCTCCTCATCTGATTGGAGCTCCTCCTTTCCTCCTTCACTTGTTTCTTGATCTTGTATCTTTCCTGCACATCTTAGAAATTCATCAGAAATAATGAGAGGGGGAGGAGTGGATGTGTCAGCTGTAGCTTCGAGGAGAGTGGGCTGCAGCGCCTTGTTAGGTAGGAGAACACACCCCGTAGCGAAGTCAAGGGTGGCGCCGCTCTCTTTCAAGAACGGCACGCCCAAGATAGGAATGGATTGATTTTCCTGGGGGCCCAACACCTGAAAGTCCGCGACCACAGTCGTCCCCTCAACTATTACTTCCACATTTCTCACTTCCCCCTCAGATTGGACAATAGTGCCGTTAGCGAGAATAAGCGATTTCCTTTCCTCCGTGTTCATCTCAAGTTGTAATTTTGCAACATCTTGCAGTGCAATGACGTTGCGGGAGGAACCGGAATCGCATAAAGCTTTTGTTTCAACCTTATTGATGGCACAAGAAATTACCAGCTCACTCGGTTCAACCTCTACCACATCCCCAAGACTCTTCCCTTGATCAATTGGGTTCTTCTCCGTGTTGCTGGGAAGGGTCCCCTGCGATCGCTCGGTTAGCACTTGGGCCAATTGGCCCAACTGCGTTTCCAGGTTTCGCATGGATGCAGTTTGACTTACCATATTCGAATTAGCTACTTGCATGAATTTCTCCATCATCTCTTCTAGATTACTCTTTTTTTGAGTAGGGGGTGCTTGATTATAGTCCGGGTGTGGTGGCCTCGGTTGGCTCCCGGAGGCGTAAGCATCGTATTGATGCTGCCCCGGTGCCCATCGTTGGCCAGGTGTGTTAGGATTCCACGAGAAGTTCGGGTGACTTCTCGCTCCCAGATTATAAGCATTATTGAAAGGCGCCCCCTAGGCTGATTTCCTACATAATTAACAGATTCGTTCAAGTTCAAGTGTGCGAAGTCACCTGCCACGTTGTTCCCCGAACACTCGTACGCGTGGTGGCCTCCGCCTCCACATCCCTCGCGGGTAATGACAGCAGCAGTAGCGGATGGTGAGGGGAGAGAGTCGACCATGAAAAGACCTCGGCCGCTTCTTGGAGCATTTCTCCCTGCAGTCTAGAATGTACTGTGGGAGGCAGTGTCGCGCAGAATTCGAAGGGCTTCTTCTGGAGTGTGGTTCATCAAGGTACCACCCGCCGCAGCATCGATCATTGCCCTGTAGTTGGGCTCGATCGCGAAGTAGAACAATTCAACCACATTCCATGGTTGGAGCTCGTGGCCAGGGCAACGGCGAAGGAGATCGTTGAGGCGCTCCCATGCTTCGGCTAGGGTCTCTTGGTCAAGTTGGCGAAATGTGGCGATCTCCCGCCGCAAGCTTACAATCTTATCCACAGGGTGGAATTTAGCAAGGAACTTGGATGCGAGGGCATCCCAAGTTGCAGCAGTCCCGGGCGGAATGGAGTGGAGCCACACCTTTGCTTTGTCGCGGAGTGAAAAGGGAAACAGTCTAAGCTTGACCGTGTCGTCAGCAATCCCTGCGTAGCGGAAGGTTCCGCAAATATCAGAAAACTCCGCCAGATGCAGATGCGGATCTTCGCTGGCCAACCCCGAGAACTGAGCGTTGTTCCGGATGATGTTTAAGATCGCTGGCTTGATCTCAAACTGATTATTCAAAATATTGGGCCCAAACCCCGGATACACACTCCCAGCACTTGGAGTGGTGTAGTCCCTCATCGTGCGGGGTCGAGGCCTGACTGCCTCCTGCTCAATCCCAGGCAGATGTTCCCCCACGCCGGGCATTCTCGGATCAACATCATTTGGGTCTACCTGATCACCCATGGCCGCTTGTACAGCCGCAGCGCGCCTTCGCGCGCGAGCAGTTCGTTCGATTTCTGGATCAAAAGGTGCGAGTTCACCTGCGACCTGCCTCTGCATGAACTGTCAAAATAAAAAAGAAAAACAAAGAAAATAAAAAACAACTGCTCATATAACGACAGTCACAACACAAGACGAAACACGCCTGCAATCCCCGGCAACGGCGCCAAAAACTTGATGCGATATTTTCGGCAAGTGCACCGGTCGCTGTCAAGTAATAATTGTGGAGAATAAATTCCCCGGATGTCGGTCTCTTGAGAAATGCAGGATGGGTGAACGAATCACGCAGTGATGATTGTTACACAAGCGTTCAACAGACACAAAGAGGGGTTTTTGGTTGGTTTTCCTAATCTTAGCAATAACAAAAGAAATGCGGGTCGAAAACACCGCTTCGCAAAGTGAGGTGGATGCAACGGCCGCGATGCCGTGCTTCGTGAGGCGGATGAAGTGAACTCAAGTGCGAGAGGGTGAGGGTCGCAAACACCTCTTCACAACCGCCGTTAGCTCTTGCTAACGCGGGTCAAACACCTTGCGTGCGGGCGCGAGTGAGTGAATGAGAACGGAGTGAATCACAACCAAACCATGAAGAATAACAAAGAGACATTCATTTAAAAAAATAACATCTCAATATTCGAGTTTTACACGGTTCAAAGAGTACAACGAGGAAAGAGGAAAGAAATAACCGATGTTGAAGACTAGTGGCCGTTCACGGCCGGAATGGTAGGTTGTCGGGCTACCTCCGGACTCGGACGGACAATGCTTCCGGCGTAGAGAGCTGTCACGATCTCCCTACGTGCTCCGTCGTCTTCGACTTTTGGTTTCTTCTTCTTCTCACCGAGCGGAATGAAAGAATGCTTGCTTGGAGGCTTGCGGACGATGGAGAACACTCACGGACAATGGAGGAAGTCTTAGAATGGGTGGAGGAGGCTTCCCCTTGCGTAGGAGATGAGGTGGAGGCGTCCCAAGGTGGAAATCGGCGGCGTACGGAACAAGAATCCCGCTCCCGGAAGTGAACGAACGCCCTAAAATCGCAACAGGCGTTTAAATAGGCGCTGGATTGAATACTGCGCACGGTCATTGGCGCACGACCAGTGGTCGTGCGCACTGGAATTCTGCGATCGTGCGCACTGCCTGGGTGGAACCTCCAAAATACGAAATTATAAAATAAAATGTTCGCACGACCAGTGGCGCACGACCGGTGGTCGTGCGTACAGGAGTTGATGGTCGTGCGCACTGGAGCAAACAGAACTCGGAAATTAAATGGTAAGTGCGCACGAGCAGTGGCGCACGACCGGTGGTCGTGCGCACTGGCGGTGGTGGTCATGCGCACTGCACCAAACAGAACTCGTGAAAAAGGGCTAAGTGCACACGATCAGTGGCGCACGACCAGTGGTCGTGCGCAATAGAACCGGTGATCGTGCGCAGTGTTCCTGTGCAGAATTGCACCGGGAACACTTGCACGACTCCTATTCCAGCATAACCACAGATCTAGCCACTGAAAGTGGCACCTAACAGCACAAGAATACTACTAAAGACAAAAAGCACGAAAATCACACCAAAGTGGGCCAAGATGTGCACCTAGCATGGATTATCAAATATAAACTAAAACAAGGCTAAAGTGCGGAGAAATGACTAAATAACGGCCCGGATGAGTCCATAAATGTGTATATGATCAGGACTCATCAATCGCCCCTCCCGGGCGATCTCGCAGAGGAGAGATCGCCCCTCCACGGCGATCTCGCAGGGAGATCGCCCCTCCCGGGCGATCTCGCAGCAGGGAAGGTCGCCCCTTCCGGGCGACCTCGCAGAGGGAGATCGCCCCTCCCGGGCTATCTCGCAGAGGGAGATCGCCCCTCCCGGGCGATCTCGCAGAGGAGAGATCTCCCCTCCAAGGCGATCTCGAAGGGAGATCGCCCCTCCCGGGTGATCTCGCAGCAAGGAGATCGCCCCTCCCGGGCGATCTCGCAGCAGGGAAGGTCGCCCCTTCCGGGCGACCTCGCAGAGGGAGATCGCCCCTCCCCGGCGATCTCGCAGAGGGAGATCACCCCTCCCAGGCGATCTCGCAGAGGAGAGATCGCCCCTCCAAGGCGATCTCGCAGGGAGATCGCCTCTCCCGGGCGATCTCGCAGCAGGGAAGGTCGCCCCTTCCGGGCGACCTCGCAGAGGGAGATCGCCCCTCCCGGGCGATCTCGCAGAGGAGAGATCGCCCCTCCCGGGCGATCTCGCAGAGGAGAGATCGCCCCTCCAGGGCGATCTCGCAGGGAGATCGCCCCTCCCGGGCGATCTCACAGCAGGGAAGGTCGCCCCTTCCGGGCGACCTCGCAGAGGGAGATCGCCCCTCCCGGGCGATCTCGCAGAGGAGAGATCGCCCCTCCAAGGCGATCTCGCAGGGAGATCGCCCCTCCCGGGCGATCTCGCAGCAGGGAAGGTCGCCCCTTCCGGGCGACCTCGCAGAGGGAGATCGCCCCTCCCGGGCGATCTCGCAGAGGAGAGATCGCCCCTCCAAGGCGATCTCGCAGGGAGATCGCCCCTCCCGGGCGATCTCGCAGCAGGGAAGGTCGCCCCTTCCGGGCGACCTCGCAAAGGGAGATCGCCCCTCCCGGGCGATCTCGCAGAGGAGAGATCGCCCCTCCAGGGCGATCTCGCAGTGAGATCGCCCCTCCCAGGCGATCTCACAGCAGGGAAGGTCGCCCCTTCCGGGCGACCTCGCAGAGGGAGATCGCCCCTCCCGGGCGATCTCGCAGAGGAGAGATCGCCCCTCCTAGGCGATCTCGCAGGGAGATCGCCCCTCCCGGGCGATCTCGCAGCAGGGAAGGTCGCCCCTTTGGGCGACCTCGCAGAGGGAGATCGCCCCTCCCGGGCGATCTCGCAGAGGGAGATTGCCCCTCTCGGGCGATCTCGCAGATGAGAGATCGCCCCTCCAAGGCGATCTCGCAGGGAGATCGCCCCTCCCGAGCGATCTCGCAGGGAGATCGCCCCTCCCGGGCGATCTCGCAGCAGGGAAGGTCGCCCCTTCCGGGAGACCTCGCAGAGGGAGATCGCCCCTCCCGGGCGATCTCGCAGAGGAGAGATTGCCCCTCCAGGGCGATCTCGCAGGGAGATCGCCCCTCCCGGGCCATCTCACAGCAGGGAAGGTCGCCCCTTCCGGGCGACCTCGCAGAGGGAGATCGCCCCTCCCGGGCGATCTCGCAGAGGAGAGATCGCCCCTCCAAGGCGATCTCGCAGGGAGATCGCCCCTCCCGGGCGATCTCGCAGCAGGGAAGGTCGCCCCTTCCGGGCGACCTCGCAGAGGGAGATCGCCCCTCCCGGGCGATCTCGCAGAGGGAGATCGCCCCTCCCGGGCGATCTCGAAGAGGAGAGATCGCCCCTCCAAGGCGATTTCGCAGGGAGATCGCCCCTCCCGGGCGCTCTCACAGCAGGGAAGGTCGCCCCTTCCGGGCGACCTCGCAGAGGGAGATCGCCCCTCCCGGGCGATCTCGCAGAGGAGAGATCGCCCCTCCAGGGCGATCTCGCAGGGAGATCGCCCCTCCCGGGCGATCTCACAGCAGGGGAGGTCGCCCCTTCCGGGCGACCTCGCAGAGGGAGATCGCCCCTCCCGGGCGATCTCGCAGAGGAGAGATCGCCCCTCCAAGGCGATCTCGCAGGGAGATCGCCCCTCCCGGGCGATCTCGCAGCAGGGAAGGTCGCCCCTTCCGGGCGACCTCGCAGAGGGAGATCGCCCCTCCCGGGCGATCTCGCAGAGGGAGATCGCCCCTCCCGGGCGATCTCGCAGAGGAGAGATCGCCCCTCCAAGGCGATCTCGCAGGGAGATCGCCCCTCCCGGGCGATCTCGCAGCAGGGAAGGTCGCCCCTTCCGGGCGACCTCGCAGAGGGAGATCGCACCTCCCGGGCGATCTCACAGCAGGGAAGGTCGCCCCTTCCGGGCGACCTCGCAGAGGGAGATCGCCCCTCCCGGGCGATCTCGCAGAGGAGAGATCGCCCCTCCAAGGAGATCTCGCAGGGAGATCGCCCCTCCCGGGCGATCTCGCAGCAGGGAAGGTCGCCCCTTCCGGGCGACCTCGCAGAGGGAAGGTCGCCCCTTCCGGGCGACCTCGCAGAGGGAGATCGCCCCTCCCAGGCGATCTCGCAGAGGAGAGATCGCCCCTCCAAGGCGATCTCGCAGGGAGATTGCCCCTCCCGGGCGATCTCGCAGCAGGGAAGGTCGCCCCTTCCGGGCGACCTCGCAGAGGGAGATCGCCCCTCCCGGGCGATCTCGCAGTGGAGAGATCGCCCCTCCAGGGCGATCTCGCAGGGAGATCGCCCCTCCCGGGCGATCTCACAGCAGGGAAGGTCGCCCCTTCCGAGCGACCTCGCAGAGGGAGATTGCCCCTCCCGGGCGATCTCGCAGAGGAGAGATCGCCCCTCCAAGGCGATCTCGCAGGGAGATCGCCGCTCCCGGGCGATCTCGCAGCAGGGAAGGTCGCCCCTTCCGGGCGACCTCGCAGAGGGAGATGGCCCCTCCCGGGTGATCTCGCAGAGGGAGATCGCCCCTCCCGGGCGATCTCGCAGAGGAGAGATCGCCCCTCCAAGGCGATCTCGCAGGGAGATCGCCCCTCCCGGGCGATCTCGCAGCAGGGAAGGTCGCCCCTTCTGGGCGACCTCGCAGAGGGAGATCGCCCCTCCCGGGCGATCTCGCAGAGGAGAGATCGCCCCTCCAGGACGATCTCGCAGGGAGATCGCCCCTCCCGGGCGATCTCACAGCAGGGAAGGTTGCCCCTTCCGGGCGACCTCGCAGAGGGAGATCGCCCCTCCCGGGCGATCTCGCAGAGCAGAGATCACCCCTCCAAGGCGATCTCGCAGGGAGATCGCCCCTCCCGGGCGATCTCGCAGCAGGGAAGGTCGCCCCTTCCAGGCGACCTCGCAGAGGGAGATCGCCCCTCCCGGGCGATCTTGCAGAGGAGAGATCGCCCCTCCAAGGCGATCTCGCAGGGAGATCGCCCCTCCCGGGCGATCTCGCAGCAGGGAAGGTCGCCCCTTCCGGGCGACCTCGCAGAGGGAGATCGCCCCTTCCAGGCGATCTCGCAGAGGGAGATCGCCCCTCCCGGGCGATCTCGCAGAGGAGAGATCGCCCCTCCAAGGGGATCTCGCAGGGAGATCGCCCCTCCCGGGTGATCTCGCAGCAGGGAAGGTCGCCCCTTCCGGGCGACCTCGCAGAGGGAGATCGCCCCTCCCGGGCGATCTCGCAGAGGAGAGATCGCCCCTCCAGGGCGATCTCGCAGGGAGATCGCCCCGCCCGGGCGATCTCACAGCAGGTAAGGTCGCCCCTACCGGGCGACCTCGCAGAGGGAGATCGCCCCTCCCGGGCGATCTCGCAGAGGAGAGATCGCCCCTCCAAGGCGATCTCGCAGGGAGATCGCCCCTCCCAGGCGATCTCGCAGGGAGATCGCCCCTCCCGGGCGAGCTCGCAGCAGGGAAGGTCGCCCCTTCCGGGCGACCTCGCAGAGGGAGATCGCCCCTCCCGAGCGATCTGGCAGAGGGAGATCGCCCCTCCCGGGCGATCTCGCAGAGGAGAGATCGCCCCTCCAAGGCGATATCGCAGGGAGATTGCCCCTCCCGGGTGATCTCGCAGCAGGGAATGTCGCCCCTTCCGGGCCACCTGGCAGAGAGAGATCGCCCCTCCCGGGCGATCTCGCAGAGGAGAGATCGCCCCTCCAGTGCGATCTCGCAGGGAGATCGCCCCTCCCGGCGATCTCACAGCAGGGAAGGTCGCCCCTTTCGGGCGACCTCGCAGAGGGAGATCGCCCCTCCCGGGCGATCTCGCAGAGGAGAGATCGCCCCTCCAAGGCGATCTCGCAGGGAGATCGCCCCTCCCGGGCGATCTCGCAGCAGGGAAGGTCGCCCCTTCCGGGCGACCTCGCAAATGGAGATCGCCCCTCCCGGGCGATCTCATAGCAGGGAAGGTCGCCCCTTCCGGGCGACCTCGTAGAGGGAGATAGCCCCTCCCGGGCGATCTCGCAGAGGAGAGATCGCCCCTCCAAGGTGATCTCGCAGGGAGATCGCCCCTCCCGGGCGATCTCGCAGCAGGGAAGGTCGCCCCTTCCGGGCGACCTCGCAGAGTGAGATCGCCCCTCCCGGGCGATCTCGCAGAGGGAGATTGCCCCTCCCGAGCGATCTCGCAGATGAGAGATCGCCCCTCCAAGGCGATCTCGCAGGGAGATCGCCCCTCCCGGGCGATCTTGCAGCAGGGAAGGTCGCCCCTTCCGGGCGACCTCGCAGAGGGAGATCGCCCCTCCCGGGCGATCTCGCAGAGGAGAGATCGCCCCTCCAGGGCAATCTCGCAGGGAGATCGCCCCTCCCGGGCGATCTCACAGCAGGGAAGGTCGCCCCTTCCGGGCGACCTCGCAGAAGGAGTTCGCCCCTCCCGGGCGATCTCGCAGAGGAGAGATCGCCCCTCCAAGGCGATCTCGCAGGGAGATCGCCCCTCCCGGTCGATCTCGCAGCAGGGAAGGTCGCCCCCTCCGGGTGACCTCGCAGAGGGAGATCGCCCCTCCCGGGCGATCTCGCAGAGGGAGATCGCCCCTCCCGGGCGATCTCGCAGAGGAGAGATCGCCCCTCCAAGGCGATCTCGCAGGGAGATCGCTCCTCCCGGGCGATCTCGCAGCAGGGAAGGTCGCCCCTTCTGGGCGACCTCGCAGAGGGAGATCGCCCCTCCCGGGCGATCTCGCAGAGGAGAGATCGCCCCTCCAGGGCGATCTCGCAGGGAGATCGCCCCTCCCGGGCGATCTCACAGCAGGGAAGGTCGCCCCTTCCGGGCGACCTCGCAGAGGGAGATCGCCCCTCCCGGGCGATCTCGCAGAGGAGAGATCGCCCCTCCAAGGTGATCTCGCAGGGAGATCGCCCCTCCCGGGCGATCTCGCAGCAGGGAAGGTCGCCCCTTCTGGGCGACCTCGCAGAGGGAGATCGCCCCTCCCGGGCGATCTCGTAGAGGGAGATCGCCCCTCCCGGGCGATCTCGCAGAGGAGAGATTGCCCCTCCAAGGCAATCTCGCAGGGAGATCGCCCCTCCCGGGCGATCTCGCAGCAGGGAAGGTCGCCCCTTCCGGGCGACCTTGCAGAGGGAGATCGCCCCTCCCGGGCGATCTCGCAGAGGAGAGATCGCCCCTCCAGGGCGATCTCGCAGGGAGATCGCCCCTCCCGGGCGATCTCGCAGCAGGGAAGGTCGCCCCTTCCGGGCGACCTCGCAGAGGGAAGGTCGCCCCTTCCGGGCGACCTCGCAGAGGGAGATCGCCCCTCCCAGGCGATCTCGCAGAGGATAGATCGCCCCTCCAAGGCGATCTCGCAGGGAGATTGCCCCTCCCGGGCGATCTCGCAGCAGGGAAGGTCGCCCCTTCCGGGCGACCTCGCAGAGGGAGATCGCCCCTCCCGGGCGATCTCGCAGAGGAGAGATCGCCCCTCCAGGGCGATCTCGCAGGGAGATCGCCCCTCCCGGGAGATCTCACAGCAGTGAAGGTCGCCCCTTCCGGGCAACCTCGCAGAGGGAGATCGCCCCTCCCGGGCGATCTCGCAGAGGAGAGATCGCCCCTCCAAGGCGATCTCGCAGGGAGATCGGCGCTCCCGGGCGATCTCGCAGCAGGGAAGGTCGCCCCTTCCGGGCGACCTCGCAGAGGGAGATCGCCCCTCCCGGGCGATCTCGCAGAGGGAGATCGCCCCTTCCGGGCGATCTCGCAGAGGAGAGATCGCCCCTCCATGGCGATCTCGCAGGGAGATCGCCCCTCCCGGGCGATCTCGCAGCAGGGAAGGTCGCCCCTTCTGGGCGACCTCGCAGAGGGAGATCGCCCCTCCCGGGCGATCTCGCATAGGAGAGATCGCCCCTCCAGGACGATCTCGCAGGGAGATCGCCCCTCCCGGGCGATCTCACAGCAGGGAAGGTCGCCCCTTCCGGGCGACCTCGCAGAGGGAGATCGCCCCTCCCGGGCGATCTCGCAGAGGAGAGATCGCCCCTCCAAGGCGATCTCGCAGGGAGATCGCCCCTCCCGGGCGATCTCGCAGCAGGGAAGGTCGCCCCTTCTGGGCGACGTCGCAGAGGGAGATCGCCCCTCCCGGGCGATCTCGCAGAGGGAGATCGCCCCTCCCGGGCGATCTCGCAGAGGAGAGATCGCCCCTCCAAGGCGATCTCGCAGGGAGATTGCCCCTCCCGGGCGATCTCGCAGCAGGGAAGGTCGCCCCTTCTGGGCGACCTCGCAGAGGGAGATCGCCCCTCCTGGGCGATCTCGCAGAGGAGAGATCGCCCTCTTGGGCGATCTCGCAGGGAGATCGCCCCTCCCGGGCGATCTCGCAGCAGGGAAGGTTGCCCCTTCCAGGCGACCTCGCAGAGGGAGATCGCCCCTCCCGGGCGATCTCGCAGAGGAGAGATCGCCCCTCTAGGGCGATCTCGCAGAGGAGAGATCGCCCCTCCAGGGCGATCTCGCAGGGAGATCGCCCCTCCCGGGCGATCTCACAGCAGGGAAGGTCGCCCCTTCCTAGCGACCTCGCAGTGGGGGATCGCCCCTCCCGGGCGATCTCGCAGAGGAGAGATCGCCCCTCCTGGGCGATCTCGCAGGGAGATCGCCCCTCCCGGGCGATCTCTCAGCAGGGAAGGTCACCCCTTCCAGGCGACCTCGCAGAGGGAGATCGCCCCTCCCGGGCGATCTCACTTTGGAGCATCTTAGTCATGCTGATTCTATTTTATATGGTCTGTTCAGGTATGCAGGTCGAGTCCCGACGATCTTAGCGGTCTCAGCAGACGATCTCAGCACATCCTGACGATCTCAGCGGTCTCAGCAGACGATCTCAGCACATCCTGACGATCTCAGCGGTCTCAGTAGCGGTCTCAGGCGATCTCAGCAGTTCCGGGCAGCCCGTTACTTTCCAGATCTGCCCGTTCGGGCAGGCCCCTGCGTCTATAAATAGAGGGATAGGGGTACCAGTTAGAGGACTTTTGGAGAGCTTCCAGTCCCAGCCAGTGGTTTAAGCGGTCTCAACTTTGAGTGACCGCTGAGACCTCTCCGATCTCCCTTCAGGCCCCTTTTTCCTCATGTTTTATGATGTTTCTTTCATACTTTTCTATTGTAACCTCAGTTGTAACTCAAGTTTTATATCAATAAAATAGCCTTTCCTCCAGCTCAAAATAACCGGCCATTCAACAGTCTTACCCCCCATCCCTCAGTTTTAGCGATCGTGGAGTTGGTACCATTTTTGGCACCAACAAGAGGATAGCTTACATATTAGGGGAGCACTCACTTAGGGGGAGCACGTATTTAGGGGGAGCATGTCTAACATGCTAGAATCAATTATTATCCTAAGTCATCACTCTCACACACACACAAGTATAATTTCATCATGCTTATCTATTAATGCTTTGATTTATCATTAATGGATTTGTTATTATCAAAAGGGGGAGTTTGTTGGAACATGGTCTTCCGCATATCCTAGGTTTAAGAATAACAAATCCCATGTATTTGATCTTGTGTGTTCAAGTGTGTAGGTTATCCAGGTCCACATGACTCAAGGAGGACACATGAAGACTGCCCCCGAATTTGAGGCAAAAATTCCATATGGCCACTAGCGCCGGCGGTAGTGATAGCGCCCGGCGCTAGCATTGATTTGCGCGATTCCAGCAGCTTATTTAGAAGGAGCTAACGCCCGGTAGTATCGGGTAGCGCCGGCGGTATCGTGATGCACATGAGGCATAGAAGCCAGGTTGCCGCGGATAGGAGATTCTGCCGTGCAAAATGTTTCTTAATCTGGGCTAGCGCCGGCGGTAGCGCTAGCGCCGGCGGTAGCGCTAGCGCCGGCGGTAGCGCTAGCGCCGGCGGTAGCGCTTGTTCTATAAAAGGACCCCCTCTCCTCACGAATTAGAGCATCCATTGTATACACCTCAGAGAGAGAGAGAGAGAGATTGCTCGAGTTGTAGAGGCCTTCCTTGGCCGAATTCTGAAGTCCTAGCGAAGCGCTGCCAATTTCTGAAGGAGGATTCCATCACGCCGAATCCGAACAAAGTCCGCCTCAACAAACGCTGATTCTCCAGTGGATCTTCGCCTCCTCGTTCAGAAGTTCATCTTGAGGTAGTTTTTAATTATTGTTATTTCATTTCTCTTTTATCATTGTAAACGGTAGTGAAATCGCCTCGTGTTGGCGACTAGGTCTGGGGTAGACTTAGGGCTGAAATTTGCCTCATGTTGGCGACTAGATCTAGGCTAGGTCTAGGGGGCTCAAGGCCACATCCGGGGAAGGATTGGCTAGAGCGACTTGAGGCCGAATCCAGGGGAGGATAAGGCTAGGGCCACTGGTTTGCAGGGAAGCGAGTCGGGATAGAAAACGAAAAGAGTTTTAAAATATTCGCCTCCGGATCTCTAGCGTCATAAGAGATCAAGTTTTGTAAAACTTATTCAATATAAATAAAAGCATGTCTCCTCTTTTTTTTTACATAACTTCTTAATGTTTTAATCTTGCAATATTTCTATGTTTTCTAAATAAATACTAAACTTTTTGAAAACCCTTATTCACCCCCCCCCCCCCTCTAAGGGCGCCTACCGATCCAACACTTCATTCATCTAAATTGTTTATTATCCTCCTTTTCATCATAAATCAATTTTGATCGCTATTCAAAAATATTACTTTAATCTTGCAATAATTCAAAGTTTTCTAAATATTTACATAATTTTTTGAAAACCCTTATTCAACCCCCCCCCCCCCCCCTCTAAGGGCGCCGACCGATCCAAGAAGTGGTATCAGAGGCAGGTTATTCCAAATCAGCTTAACAACCGGGAATAATGGCATCTCATGATCTCGCTTCTACTAGTGGGGGAGATTTTTGTGAAGAGGAAAAATCACTTGCACCACCTTTATTTGAAGGGACAAATTATAAAGGATGGAAAATCTTAATTGAAAAATTTATTAAAACTTTAGACATCGAAGTTTGGAATTTAGCAATAGCAAGACCTGCAAATGAATCAAATAAAAAAGAACTTCAATTAAATGCAAAAGCTAAACACTATTTGTTTTGCGGTCTATCTAATGAAATTTTCAAATTGATATACTGTTTTTCTAGTGCATACAAAGTATGGAAATTTCTTGAAGAAATGTATGATCTTCCTCTCGCAGTTATGGAACAAACACATGAAGAGAAAAATGTCCAAACATCAACTATCAGTCAAGAAGATCTCTCTCGGAGCGAAGCCATGGAGAATATTGAAATAGAAAAGGAGAACCATACACCAAGAGAAAGAGAAGATATAGATCCATCTATAATGGAGGAAGAACTAAAAAATGACGAAGGAATTTCATGTTCACAATCTGCCTCCTCCAATAGCGCTGTAAGGAAAACTAAATCTTCTTCTTGTGCGATAACTTTCATTTCTAGTTTCAATATACTAAAAACTGCTAAACGTAAGATCAAGAAATTGAAAAACACTATTAAAAATTTACATTTAGTAAATAAGAGATTAAAAGCTAATGTTAATTTAGAATCAAACTGTGATGTGGTTTCACCATCTTGTCCTTTACTTGAAAACACAAAACCTTGTTTTGATTGTAATAACTTTAAGGAAAAACTTAAGGAACTTGAAAAAGAAATTATTTTTATAAAAGAACAAAATGAAAAATTATGTTTAGAAAATTCATCTTTGATAAATGATTGTGCTAAGTGTAAAGAATATAAAATTGAAATTAAAGAGATGGATGAAACATTTGATGAATATAGAAACAACTATAAAGATCATATTGATTCAATTGTTTCCACTCTTAAAAATAGCACAATCAATTATAATAAAGCTAGACATAGTTTAAAAATCAAGAATGATGAATTAAAATCAAAAATCAACTTGCTTATGAAAATTGTAAATACAAATTCCCTATATCAAACTATACCTAAAGACAAGTTGAATAGGAATATGAACATCAAAATGAAGTTTAATAATGGGAGTAAGGAACATAAAGGACTTGTAAATCAAAATCAAAATCATCACTATTTACAAAATCATGCTTCTCCCAACCCAAAATTAAATGCAAAATTTCCTTTAAATTATAAATTCAAAAATCATTTTTATCCAAACATTCAAGTAAATGATTATGGAAATTTGAGAACTAAAAATAATGTTTGTCCAAGGTATGAGTGGAGGCCCAAAATTAAAGATGAAACATTAACTCCACTTGAAAGGGTCCATTCGTACTTGTCTCCCCAAAAGCCATCTCGCTATATTTGGGTACCCAAAGGAACCATCCCACATGGTCCCCTTTGGATACCTAAAACTCTTATTCATTAGGTATCATCCAAATGCATGAAGTAGAATATTTTCAAATTGAAATATACAAATTTCTACTTCATGATGTGCTTTAATATCTTTTCTATTTTTCTTTTTTTCTTTTGAACTATCATGTCATGGTTATCCTATACAATATTGAAAATATGATCTTATCTCTTAAAAGCTTAATATGTTTATAAAATCAAATTGATCAAATTCAAAAGTCATATCTAATTTTGATGACCTATCTATCTCTCTCATTTTTATTATCTATAAATATCTTTTATTATTCATATAAATCAAATTCTAAATTTGCTATAAGATATTTTAAAATTAAATCAAGTCATTGGGCTATTAAGCTTTTTAGCCTTCACCAACAAGTGGTTTAGAGAAATAACATAATCTACAAAAAAGTTCAAGATCTAAATGAAAGCTCAACTTTCAAAATGGTTATGTTTGGTCGCAACAAAAAAATTATGTTATGTCAAACATGATCTAAACCATCACTATTGTTCACCTATCAAAAATCACATATATATATTCAAAATTCTTAATTAGTTAAAAAGAAAATCACTGAAATGTATTGAAAGAATTTACCCTCATAATGAATATTGAATTCACAAGCACCACTATGATCTATTGATGTCCTTTGCTAAAATTCTCTAACATCATAAGTCATACCAAAAGTCTTCTAAAATACTTATTTCTATCACATTTTTGTGAACTATAATTAATATATAAACTGATGACAATTGATATTATAATGGTTGGTGTATATTGTGATTTATTTCTAGTTTAGACCTTTGAATCATCTTGATATCCAATCAAATTAAATCATCACTTCATTCTAGGTCTCTAAGGTGAAACACAATCAAAACTTGGTATAACATTAATCTCAAACTTATCATTCTAACGTTGCCACCTAAAGAATATTTGTGTCTATGTTAGGCTTTATTTGTTTACCCAGATATACAGGCTAGGTATTCTCATCTAGGGCTTATTCATGGTATGATTATGCATAAACATTATTGTTAATCTTTAAAATCATGCATATTTGACTTGTTTATTCAGGTACAATCATGCTTACATTTCTTATCATTTTCAAACTATATTGGTAAACATAAGCCTTTGAAAAATCATAATAAAGATATAAGAAAATATGTCTCATGCGATGGTTAGGTATCCTAGATCTTTCAAATTAACACAAATTCAAAAATATAATTTTTTTGGTGTTTAACCATCAAAAACATCTCCTTAAATTCTGCAAACTACTAATGGGACACCTAATCAAGACCACCAATCAAAATTTTCAAAAACAAAAAAAATCATTCTCTGTCTCCCGCGCTAGCGCTACCGCAGGCGCTAGCGTCCATGTTCAAATTTCTGTAATTTTAAAATTTTGAAAAATGTCTAAAAATATCTTGATCTATTTGTACTATTTAGTTTTGCACGTCTGATTCTATTTTATTTTTGAAAAATCAAAATACCAAATATAAAATCCAAATTACAAAAATACGTTTTACCTTTTATTTTTATGGTTAAAGTCAATTTTTTATGCCAAAATCAAATACAAAAATACAAAAGCAAAAATTACAAAAATATGCTTGTATTTGCTAAAATCAAAATACAAAAATATAAAACACTGAAACTATCAAAAATACTGTATGGACTTTCCTGTGATAATCAAGCATGATTTAGTCTATTATTTAGAAATTCTACAATGTTGCAATTTATCTTTTCAAACTACGTTGAACATTGTTTTCATCATGCTTTGATATATCTATTCCAATGTGCATCAATTATAGTTTAAAAGTTGTGTAAGATCAAGCTTAGCATGCCTCTGAGTATGAGAAATGCTTTATGTTTGACTATGTATTTAATCTAAGAATACTTGTGTATGTTTTGTATTAGTACAAATAAATTAAAATTGCACAAGTATCTTACCTACACTTCTTATTTTGCACTCTTAAAAATTAAGAAAAGTGGTTATGTTTTTTCATAAATTATATTGGTTTGCAAAACAAGTGTATTCGGAGAACTTTGTACAAAACAAAATTATAAAATAAATGACAAAGATAACTCCACCAAGCACTACTTGAACCTCCTGATAAGTCTTAATAAGCATTATGAGGTTGAGCACCTTGGAAAGAATAGTAAAGTGTCTTGTGCAAATCAAATCTTTCTTTCAAAAATAAGAAAAACCACTTACTCTAAAGTACACCGGATCACTAGTCTCAAAATTCAAAATAAAATATGTGATCCCCCAAGCACTACTTTGCACCCTGATAAGTCTTAATGAGCATTGTGTGTGCAGAGCACCTTGGTAGTTGTACTTTTTATTGTGCATTAAAGTGTGTGGAAGTAATCCTATTTGTGTTTTATTGTTCTCGTACTTTACATATATCTTGTATTTTTGATCAAAACATTTGTTTACATTACTCAAAAATACACTTATGTGCACATCATTATCTTCCATAACATTTCTTCTCATGAGTATTGGATCCTAATGCTAATTCTATACTACTCTTTACTTATGAAATGCACTAGATAACCTAGCATGCTTTCTACAATGTTTGGTATATCTTGAAATTATGAATTAAAGTAACATTGTAGTAATCTCTTTTTGATAACATTATTTCATGCTTGGTTACATTGTTCAAGATTTTAATTGAAAATGATATACATAAACATCTTCTTTTTGAAATTAAACACATATATCTTTTTATGGATTATTCTTGATTATAATAAGATGTTTCATGTATTTCTACAAGTCTTCCGCATCATCACCATATAACTTTTACCTTGCACTTTCCTGCTTATATCAAGTCTTAAATTTCAATTTTTTCTTAAAAACAAGTGGTAGACTTGCTTGGTAAAATTTATATTGGTTGTTCTAACACGCATATCATTTTTATGCTATAAACTCTGATTTATTTCTATGTACACTTTTATGCTAAACACTCCTCCAACAAGTGAAATATTGCTTATAAAACATCCTCTTATTATTGAATTTAAAATCAAAATCTACTTTTGCTAAAAGGATGTAGGTTCTTTATTTCTCAATGCTTTAACTCTTATCTTTATAAAGTTAGTTTTTTGAAACTCAAAAACATCTCCTTTTTGAACTTAAACTCTTATTTAGTATTATGATGTTTCTTTTTTCTCGGACTCTTCCGCAATACTCAAACTCTGATTCATTCATGCATTTCAATATAGCTAAGTGTGTTTTATTTTCAAATAAAAATCCATATGCTATGAAATTTCCCATTAGCTTTAAATGCTTATTGTTTCCAATAATTGTTATCCATGACTTCATTTCTCACCATAGCGGGGGCGTAGGGTTGTAGACATTAGATAAACTTATCTCTAGTCATGTCTTGTCCTTAACCGGAGAGGGTTCTAGTGGGGCCTTGCGAGGCACTGGGGGGAAAGAGTGTTAGGTTGAGTTTTGTCTAGTGTTTGCATAAGGGACTAACACCCCAACCTACGACTTGTTTGTAGCTCCTCATGCCCATCCGTCACTTAGTACGGGGCTAGGGTGTAGACGTATTGCCTGGGTAGACTGGTGATGAGTCCTGATCATATACACATTTATGGACTCATCCGGGCCATTATTCAGTAAATTCACCGCACTTTAGCCTTATTATAGTCTATATTTGATAACCCATGCTAGGTGCACATTTAGGCCCACTTTGGTGTGTTTTCGTGTGTATTATCTTTAGTAGTATTCATATGTTGTTAAGTGCCACTTTCAGTGGCTAGATCTGTGTTTGTGCTGGAATAGGAGGCGTGCAAGTGTTTTCGGTGCAATTCTGCACAGGAACACTGCGCACGATCACTTGTTCTAGTGCGCACGACCACCGGTCGTGCGCCACTAATTGTGCGCACTTAACCCTTTTTCACGAGTTCTGTCTGGTGCAGTGCGCACGACCATCGACTCCAGTGCGCACGACCATCGGTCGTGCGCCACTGCTCGTGCGCATTGACCATTAAATTTCTGAGTTCTGTTTGCTGTAGTGCGCACGACCATCAACTCCAGTGCGCACGACCACCGGTCGTGCGCCACTGGTCGTGCGAACATTGTATTTTATAATTTCGTCTCTTGCAGGTTCTGTCCAGGCAGTGCGCACGATCGCAGAATTCCAGTGCGCACGACCACTGGTCGTGCGCCAATGATCGTGCGCAGTATTCAATCCAGCGCCTATTTAAACGCCTGTTGCGATTTTAGGGCGGATCGATCATTCCGGGAGCGAGGTTTCTGTTCCGTACGCCGCCGACCACCGCCCTGGAACGCCCCTACTTCATCTTCAACCCAAGGGGAAGCCTCCTCCATCCATTCCAAGCCTTCCTCCATCGTCCGTGAGTGTTCTCCATCGTCCGCAAGCCTCCAAGCAACCATTTTCGCTTTCCGCCCGGTGAGAAGAAGAAGAGACCTTGAGTCGAAGACGACGGAGCACGTAGGGAGATTGTGACAGCTCTCTACGCCGGAAGCATTGTCCGTCCGAGTCCGGAGGTAGCCCGACAACCTACCATTCCGGCCGTGAACGGCCGCTATTCTTCACCGCCGGTTATTTCTTTCTTCTTTCCCTTCATTGCACTCTTTGAACCATGTACTAGATGAATATTGTGATATTTACTTTGATGAAAATGAATATTTCTTTGTTTTTCTCCATGGTTTGCTCATGATTCATTCCGTTCTCACTCACTCACTCGCACACGCACGCAAGGTGTTTGCTCCGTGTTAGCAAGAGCTAACGACGGTTGTGAAGAGGTGTTTGCGACCCTCACCCTTTCGCACTTGAGTTCACTTCATCCGCCTCACGAAGCACGGCATCGCAGCCGTTGCATCCACCTCACTTTGCGAAGCGGTGTTCTCGACCCGCATCTCTGTTGTTGTTGCTAAAATTAGGAAAACCAACCAAAAACCCCTCTTTGTGTTTGTGAAACGCTTGTGTAACAATAATCACTGCGCGATTCGTTCACCCATCCTGCATTCCTCAAGAGACCGACATCCGGGGAATTTATTCTCCACAATTATTACTTGACAGCGACCGGTGCACTTGCCGACGCGCATCAAGTTTTTGGCGCCGTTGCCGGGGAATGCAGACGTGATGAATTCGTCTGCGTGAGGATTTGTTGCACGAGAATTTTCTTTTCTCTCACTTCTCTTGTTCACCCCTGGTATCTCCGTTTCTTTTCGATCCGCACTTCTGATTACTTTCGCCTTTCCCATCATTTGCTAATCGTTTTGTTTGCAAGTATTTGCGACATGAGCTCAATTCAGGAATGCATCTACCAGGAAAGCTTAAAAGATTTAAGAGATCAAACAGAAAGAAACAATCATGACCTCGGGATCTCCTCCGACGTCATTGAGTACATGTCTGGGAATTGCAAGTTCAGCGGGGATGAGCATGAAGACGCAGTGCAACACATGCAGGACTTCTTAGCAATCTATTATACATGTATATTTAGTGGAGTTGAAAGTGACCTGCAAAAGACTCTGGCATTCTCATTCTCCTTGCATGAAAAAGCCAAAAGATGGTATTGGGATATCCCGAAAAGAGAGGTGCTCACTTGGAAACAACTCGAAGGGAGATTTTTGCAAGAGTTTCAACATCGCACCCAAGCTTTGAATAAGTACAGGGAACTCGTAACCTTTGGACAGGGGAAGGAGGAGACGTTAGTCGATGCTTGGGAGCGTTTCCAGTCCCTGTATAGGGGATGCTACCGTGAAGATCTTTCGGAAGCTTTCTTGATTCAGATTTTCTACTTTGGAGTGCTGGATAATTTCCGTCTTCTATTTGATATGGCAGCTGGAGGGGCCCTGTTTAATAAATCAGGAAAGGACGCGTGGGACGTGGTCGTGAATATTGTTCACACCAGTCAGCACTGGAGTCATGTTATTCGCCCCCCATTTACTGCTGCAGTTAATGCCGTGACATTCAAAGGAGTAGCGGACTTTTTGCCGCCAGAGCAACCAGAACAGTTAGCGACTTTGGTGGTCGGGGTATTGAACAAAATGAATGACCAATCAGTCGCAATCCAACAGCTTCGCTCTACCATTGGGACGCTGTCCGATGCTGTTTCTGAGCTTGCAAGTCAGCCTCCTGAGTCAGTGAACACCATGCGATTGAGAAGTGGGAGAAGTGTAGACAATTCTCCTCGACAGGAACCTCCTACGTGTTCGACTGACAGGCATAATGAAGAAACCCCCGAGAAGCTGGCTCAAAGTCATATTGAGCCGCATCCTGTGAGCGAGGCACAACCCTCGAAAAGTGCTGTTCACCCCCCATTCCCTCACAGACTGCGAAACGAGAAAACTGAGCAGCAATTCCGCAGATTTTTGGAAATAATGAAAGGAGTGCAGGTGAGCATACCGCTGATCGAAGCTATTTCTCAAATGCCGGGCTACTCCAAGTTTTTGAAAGATTTGATCTCAAAGCGGAAGCAGTTGGAGGATCTCAAAACCATCGACCTCACTGAGGAGTGCTCTGCCATCATTTCCAATTTACCCACTAAGTGCAAGGACCCGGGCAGCTTTACGATTCCCTGCAGGATCGGTCATCACCGTTTCAGCCAGGCACTCTGTGATTTGGGGGCATCAATCAACTTGATGCCGCTCTCTATCTTTCGTGAACTCGGTGCTGGGATCTTGAAGCCAACACAAGTAATGCTGCAGCTTGCTGATCGGTCGATCAAGAAGCCATCGGGAATCGTCGAGGACCTCACAATAGTTGTAAACGGTCTCGCTTTTCCAGCTGATTTTATCATTCTCGACATGAAGGTCGATACAAATGTTCCCATTATTTTGGGGCGGCCCTTTCTCGCTACTGCTCGTGCTATTATTAATGTGGAGCAGGGGGAGCTCACACTAAGACTGGGGGAGGATGCTATATCTTTCAACGTCCACAGCCCGTCGCAACTTTTTGAAATTACAGAGTATGAACCAGCAGAAGCGCTTGAAGAATTCGATGGTCAGAACGGTGTGGAGTTGGATGACCGCGTGATGTACCGACATCACGAAGACGAGGAAGAAGAGGGTGCACACTCAAATCACCCTGATTTTTCACATTCAAGTGGAGAGCTCTCCAACGATTCGGCTAGCCCAAACCCATGTCCGGCTCTCAAACAACTTCCGGACTCTCTAAAGTACGTGTTTCTTGGAGAAAAAAACACACATCCGGTGATTATTTCTGCAGCCCTGTCCGCCGCTAATGAAACTGCATTATTGGGCGTGCTGAGAAGGTACCACAAGGTCTTCGGACGTTCTCTTGCTGACATTAAGGGAATCAGCCCCACGGTCTGCATGCATAAGATCCTCCTTGAAGATCAGTACAAACCGACAGCACAGCCCCAAAGGCGGCTGAACCTGAAAATGCAAGAGGTAGTAAAGGCTGAAGTGATAAAGCTGTTGGACGCTGGCATCATTTACCCAATCAGCGATAGCAAATGGGTCAGTCCAGTTCAGGTGGTACCGAAGAAGGGAGGGATTACTGTCGTTGCCAATGAAAAGAACGAGCTGCTACCGACCCGAATGATCACCGGGTGGAGAGTCTGCATCGACTATCGCAAGCTGAACGACGCGACGCGCAAGGACCACTTTCCGCTCCCCTTTATTGATCAGATGCTAGAAAGGTTAGCGGGGCAGGATTACTACTGCTTTTTGGATGGATACTCAGGGTACAATCAGATTCTAATTGACCCATCTGATCAAGACAAGATGACATTCACATGTCCCTCTGGTACATTTGCGTTCAAAAGAATGCCATTCGGACTGTGTAATGCCCCCGCAACCTTCCAACGTTGTATGCTCGCCATCTTTGCTGACATGGTGGGGGACTTCCTCGAAGTTTTCATGGATGATTTTACTCTATTTGGCAGTAGCTTCGACATTTGCCTGGCGAATTTGGCCAAGACCTTGAAGCGGTGTGAAGACACCAATCTTGTCTTGAACTGGGAGAAATGCCACTTTATGGTGCGCGAAGGAATTGTGTTGGGACATAAAGTTTCCCGCAAAGGGCTCGAAGTGGATCAAGCAAAGGTAAGTGTCATCAGAAACATCCCTCCACCCATGTCAGTGAAAGGTATTCGAAGTTTTCTTGGTCATGTGGGCTTCTATCGAAGGTTCATCAAGGACTTTTCCTCCATTTCAAAGCCGTTATCTCGCCTGCTGGTTAAGGATGTTCCCTTCCACTTCAACGAAGCATGCATGCAAGCCTTCGAAACTTTACGGGGACAACTCATCTCTGCCCCAATTTTGGTGGCACCCGACTGGACTTTACCTTTTATCATCATGTGCGACGCAAGTGATGTGGCCGTAGGTGCTGTGCTCGGTCAAAAGAAAGATAAGACTTTTCACACTATTGCGTATGCCAGTCGAACTCTCAACAGTGCACAAGCAAATTATACCACTACAGAGAAAGAAATGCTAGCCGTGGTCTTCGCCTGTGAAAAGTTTCACTCATATTTGGTACTTTCCGAAGTGATCGTGTACACGGACCATGCCGCTCTCAGGTATCTTTTCAGTAAGAAAGAATCCAAATCGCGTCTGATTCGTTGGATTTTACTTTTGCAGGAATACAATCTGGAAATCAAAGACAAGAAGGGGGTGGAGAATGTGATTGCTGATCATCTCTCGCGTTTGGAGTACGACACTCCCAACAGCTTTGCGGAGGAAACGGACGACTATTTCCCGGATGAGAAGTTATTCGCAATTGCTACGTCTTCTCCAACCGCACCTTGGTACGCAGATATTGCTAATTACTTGGCTTGCAAAACGTTCTCCCCGAATCTGTCCCCCCAGCAAAGACGGAAGCTTGCCTCTGACTCAAAATACTATTTTTGGGAAGACCCGCTCTTATTCCACACGTGCAGCGATGGGATTATTAGGCGTTGCATTCCGGAAGCTGAGTTTCATTCTATATTACAGCACTGTCATGACAGAGAAGCTGGCGGGCACTTCGGGGCCGTTCGAACAGCATGAAAAATCCTGCAATGTGGATTGTTTTGGCCGACCCTCTTCCGGGACGCCCATACCTATGTTACCAAGTGCGATGAATGCCAGAGGACCGGAAATATTTCCCGGCGTGACGAGATGCCCCTTAATAACATGCTGGTCTGCGAACCCTTTGATGTCTGGGGAATAGACTTCATGGGTCCCTTCCCGATGTCTCATGGTAAGCATTACATTATTGTGGCAGTTGATTATGTCTCAAAGTGGGTGGAAGCTGAAGCGGTGGCCACGAATGATGCCAACACAGTGCTACATTTCATCCACAAGAATATCTTTTCCAGGTTTGGGACGCCGAGAACGATCATCAGCGACGGCGGTAGTCACTTTTGCAATAAGCAGTTTGTGCAACTAATGAAAAAGTTCGGGGTCCATCATAAGATTTCTTTGGCATACCACCCCCAAACATGTGGGCAAGTCGAAGTTTCCAACCGCGAGCTCAAGCGAATAATTGAGAAATCAATACATTCAAATAGGAAGGAGTGGGCTAAAAAGGTCGACGATGCATTATGGGCTTACCGGACTGCGTTCAAAACACCCATAGGCATGACTCCATTTCAATTGGTATATGGCAAGGCATGCCACCTTCCGGTGGAGCTGGAGCATAAAGCATTATGGGCAACCAAATTGTTGAACATGGACATTGGAGCCGCGGCCGAGGTGCGTCGTTCTCAACTCAACGAGTTAGAGGAGCTCCGTCATTTCGCTTATGAAAACGCTCGTATTTACAAGGAGAAAACGAAGAAATGGCACGATCGGCATATCATTCCTAAGGAGTTCAAAATTGGAGACCAAGTGCTGCTCTACAACTCTCGTCTCCGCCTCTTCCCTGGGAAGTTAAAATCGAGGTGGAGTGGTCCTTTCTCCGTGACCGCCGTCTCCCCCTTTGGTGCCATAGAAATATCTGGAGATAAGGGGGACAAGTTTAAGGTCAATGGACATCGGATGAAGTTATACGATGGTGCCACTATAAACAAGGAATGTCAGTTGTTGACATTGGGAGATAGACATCATTCAAGCACCGGCAGCTGATTTTCCCTTCTTGTTTCTTATTGTTGCAAAACTCTATTTTTGAGTATTTCTTTTTAATTCCTGCACTCTTTATAAACACTGTTAATACAGGTATTTGGTCCAGCTTAAGGAAGTTAAATGAAAGCGCTACTAGGAGACAACCCAGATTTCCGTTTTCGTATTTCTTTTTTTTAGTTCAGCTTTTATATTTGCTTTTGTTGCCTTGAGTTTGTGCTTGCAGGTTTCGTGTTCGATGGCGGATGCTGCGGACTATTCTTGATCGTAAACGCCAATCGTCTGGTATGCTCATTTCTGAGCATTGGGTAACACTTCCTCCCCTCTTTCAGCTTCAAATTTCTAGATATCGTGTTTAGCTTAAGTCTGGGGGAGTGGTTGTTATTATCCACTGTGCACGAGCTGCATTGCATACTAGAAGGTTGCTTTTTATTTTTCATTATCATTATCATTGTTGCATTCCTTACACACCACTTCACCCACTTGAGTGCGTGCTTGTCTTTTTGTGTTGTTCCGTTTAAATTAGTTTGGTTGGAATGTGAAATAGTTTGTTAACATAGGAATTATTATTTGGAGCACGATGTCGACTCATGTAGTGTACTAGTCACGTCGCATGTTATGGTAGAATTTGAGTAGAACTAGATTTTCTTTATGCATCTAATTTATATTTAGTATTTCTGCGTAAATTTAGATTTAGTATACTCAAATGGTGAATTTGTATGAAATTGACGATAACCCGGTATTGTGTGTGTACGATTGCTAGTCGTGTGTTGCTCGAGTCGGGAGGAAGGTTTATCTTTCTCGTGGGCTAAGAACTTGCCCCAAGCGACTCTCGAAGCATGGGTGAGAGCTACTCGTTGAGTCAAACATGATGTAGGCCACCCTTTGGCTAGTTTGAGCTTTGTTTTGCCATGTCCATTTCATTCACCTTTGCAAGCCCATGTTGTGCCTACCATTCCTATTTTCAGCTCCTCTTCATCCACCAAAGCCTGAAGCCTATCCTACTCCCGCAACCAAAACGTTTTTAACTGCGCTCATAATTCTAAACTTGTGTGGAGTGTGGAATCGTTGTGTTATGATGGGAAAATAATGTCCATCCGCTGATTTTGAACCAACCGGGGGTTACACAAAAGAAGTGAAATATGTAAAAGAAAAAAAAAAGAGTATTTAAAAAAAAAAAAGTCCTCCCGAGCTAAAAACAGAAAATCTGTTGGTGTTTGTGAAGTAGGTCGTGTGCACACCTGGTTTTCATGATAAGTCTGGGGGTGTGTCACACGAGCGTAGTTTGTGGTTTTGTGGGGTGCAGCGTTCCGATAGCTCACTTGGGTTGCGCAGCCATCGTGTTTAACTTTGAATATCATACCGTAACCTAAGCCCCGTTTTAATCCTATAAGTCCTACTGATTTGAGTTGTGAGTTTGCTAGCGCCGTGGTGAGAGTGTGACCGGGCAAGCGTATGGTTCACGACGTTGATGGATTTCAGCGGAGTTATTCCTAAGCCCCGATCTTGTGCAACACCCGCCTCAGTGTCTCGTCGCTTTCATACCGGGCATGATCGCCAAATTCATCATAATTCACCAACTGAGTATAACTAAATCTTTAATTACGCTTTAATATTTACGTAAATTAGTTAGCATAGTTAGAATCTTCTTCTACTAGAATTTCTACTCGCATGCGTACGTTACTTCGCACCGTACTCCCTTGTGTAATTCTCTATGTTAGCTATCGTTTTCACATTCCACCGGATTCGTTTGCTCGGGACGCGCAAACAGTTAAGTCTGGGGGTGTGATGAGTCCTGATCATATACACATTTATGGACTCATCCGGGCCATTATTCAGTAAATTCACCGCACTTTAGCCTTATTATAGTCTATATTTGATAACCCATACTAGGTGCACATTTAGGCCCACTTTGGTGTGTTTTCGTGTGTATTATCTTTATTAGTATTCATATGTTGTTAAGTGCCACTTTCAGTGGCTAGATCTGTGTTTGTGCTGGAATAGGAGGCGTGCAAGTGTTTCCGGTGCAATTCTGCACAGGAACACTGCGCACGATCACTTGTTCTAGTGCGCACGACCACCGGTCGTGCGCCACTAATCGTGCGCACTTAACCCTTTTTCACGAGTTCTGTCTGGTGCAGTGCGCACGACCATCGACTCCAGTGCGCACGACCATCGGTCGTGCGCCACTGCTCGTGCGCATTGACCATTAAATTTCTGAATTCTGTTTGCTGTAGTGCGCACGACCATCAACTTCAGTGCGCACGACCACCGGTCGTGCGCCACTGGTCGTGCGAACATTGTATTTTATAATTTCGTCTCTTGCAGGTTCTGTCCAGGCAGTGCGCACGATCGCAGAATTCCAGTGCGCACGACCACTGGTCGTGCGCCAATGATCGTGCGCAGTATTCAATCCAGCGCCTATTTAAACGCCTGTTGCGATTTTAGGGCGGATCGATCATTCCGGGAGCGAGGTTTCTGTTCCGTACGCCGCCGACCACCGCCCTGGAATGCCCCTACTTCATCTTCAACCCAAGGGGAAGCCTCCTCCATCCATTCCAAGCCTTCCTCCATCGTCCGTGAGTGTTCTCCATCGTCCGCAAGCCTCCAAGCAACCATTTTCGCTTTCCGCCCGGTGAGAAGAAGAAGAGACCTTGAGTCGAAGACGACGGAGCACGTAGGGAGATTGTGACAGCTCTCTACACCGGAAGCATTGTCCGTCCGAGTCCGGAGGTAGCCAGACAACCTACCATTCCGGCCGTGAACGGCCGCTAATCTTCACCGCCGGTTATTTCTTTCTTCTTTCCCTTCATTGCACTCTTTGAACCATGTACTAGATGAATATTGTGATATTTACTTTGATGAAAATGAATATTTCTTTGTTTTTCTCCATGGTTTGCTCATGATTCATTCCGTTCTCACTCACTCACTCGCACACGCACGCAAGGTGTTTGCTCCGTGTTAGCAAGAGCTAACGACGGTTGTGAAGAGGTGTTTGCGACCCTCACCCTTTCACACTTGAGTTCACTTCATCCGCCTCACGAAGCACGGCATCGCAGCCGTTGCATCCACCTCACTTTGCGAAGCGGTGTTCTCGACCCGCATCTCTGTTGTTGTTGCTAAAATTAGGAAAACCAACCAAAAACCCCTCTTTGTGTTTGTGAAACGCTTGTGTAACAATAATCACTGCGCGATTCGTTCACCCATCCTGCATTCCTCAAGAGACCGACATCCGGGGAATTTATTCTCCACAATTATTACTTGACAGCGACCGGTGCACTTGCCGACGCGCATCAACTGGTTACTTGGAAATCACTATTTTTATGCTTAAAACTCTTATATATAAAGGGGGAAATCATTTCTTTTTCCCAAACTAAAAACTCTGATATATTTATACAAAAATTATTCTAACAAGTGGCTCTAAAACTCCTTATCATTTACTACAAAAGCTCAATCATGCCTTTATTATCCAACTTTTCTGTGGTGCATCCCTACCCACTTTTGCTAATAACAAATGGGGAGAACTAACATGATAAAATGCAAAAGGGGGAAAACTAACATGATAAAAATATAATCCGCTATCAAAATAAAAAACCCAACATGATTGATTAAGTTGATAGCTTACATATTAAGGGAGCATTCATTCACATAGGGGGAGCACACACACAAGTAGGATTCCATCATGCTTATATATTAATGCTTTGTTTTATCATTAATGGATTTGTTATTATCAAAAGGGGGAGTTTGTTGGAACACGGTCTTCCGCATCTCCTAGGTTTGAGAATAACAAATCCTATGTGTATTTGATCTTGTGTGTTCAAGTGTGCAGGTTTACTAGGTCCACATGACTCAAGGAGTACACATGATGACTACCCCCAAAATTGAGGCCAAAATTTGACAAAGCTCACTATTGCCGGCGGTAGCGATAGCGCCCGGCGATAGCGTTGATTTGTGCCATTTTGGAAACAATTTAAGAATGAGCTAGCGCCCGGCGGTAGCCACTAGCGCTGGCGGTAGCATGGCACACAAGAGGTATAGAGCAAAATGTTGCCGCGGTTTGAAGATCCTGCCGCGCTAAACGTTTCCTAATCCGGGCTAGCGCCGGCGGCAGCGCTAGCACCGGCGGTAGCATGAAGGCTATTAATTGGATGCCTTGGATCCATCTTCATCATCCTTCCACAATCCCAAACTCCAGAGCTTCGTGCCACAGCAGAGAGAGGAGAGATCAGAGAGATACTCCCACCAAAAGCTTAGAGAAGGAATTTCTGAAGGAGGACTTCTTCACGCTTCATCCGACAGGCGACCGCCTCAACAACGCTTATACTACAGCGGTCCAACGTCTCCTACTTCAGAAGTTCTTAGAGGGAGTATTTATTATTGTTGTAATTTCAGTTTAGTCTCTTTTTCCATGTAAACGGTTCATTAATTCGCCTCGTGTTGGCGACTAGGTCTGGGGTAGACTTAGGGGGTAATTCGCCTTGTGTTGGCGACTAGGTCTAGGGTGTAGATCTAGGGGGTGCTCGAGGCCTTTCTGGGGATAGATTGGCTAGAGCGGCTTGAGGCCGTATCTGGGGAGAGATCGGCTAAAGCCAACCAGTTCGTGGGGATACGAGTCGGTATAGAAAATAAAAAGAACTATAATTATTCTCCTCAATTTCTAGCGTCATAGAAATCCATTTTTGTAATCAATTTTATTAATAGTAATCATGTCTCTATTTTTGTAATAAAATTGATTTTGTTCTTCATTCATCTAAATTGTTTATTATCCTCCTTTTCATCATAAATTAATTTAGATCGCTATTCAAAAATATTACTTTAATCTTGCAATAATTCATAGTTTTCTAAATATTTACTTAAGTTTTTGAAAACCCTTATTCACCCCCCCCCCCCCTCTAAGGGCGCCGACCGATCCAACAATTTTATCTTCTAAAATGATGTTTATTTTTAAGAGTGCTTATTATATTCTTCTGCTAAGTTTACCACTAATGCTCATTTATGTTTATTTTTTTAACACCGTGGTATTCTATTTTTTCAACAAGTGGTATCTTAAAATAGAATGCTTACTTTATCATGTCAGCTATGTTGCTTACTACTATATGTTCCATCATGCATATATTTTTCTTAACAGTGGTACTTAACAAGCTTATGATTGCATCCTATTTTTCTTCTCGACATAGAACATATTACTCCTTATTACACACTCTCACCTAAACCTTCTTTTGATACTACCAAAAGGGGAGAATAAATTAAATAAATCTAATATTTAGGGGGTGTACATTATAGGGATTTCAAACTCAAAGAAAGTATTTATGTAGGGGGAGTAATCATATAGGAGGTGCATACACTATCATATGCTCGATCATGACAATCCTTCAATAAGTGGTTCCTAATCAATCTTAGTTGATATACACTCATCCCTACCCACTTTTGCTAATAACAAAGGGGGAGAATAATTAGAGAAATTTAGTAAAATAGATATTTAAGGGGAGTAAATTATAAGAGAACACTTATATAGAGGGAGGACTTCATATCGAAAGAGTATGCATCATCACTTTTATATCTATCAAGATCTTAACATGTTATTCATGCATATCTTATCACCACACTTATCTATAAACACAAATTATTCTTAATCTCACTAATTTCTCATACAGGTATTTGTTATTATCAAAAGGGGGAGATTGTTGGAGCCTATGTTCCGCATCTCTTGGGTTGAGAATAAAAAATATCGTGTTGTATTTGATCTTGTATTTTGTGAGTTTATAGTGTGCAAGTTGTACATGAACTATAGCTACACATCCCTATGATTAGTATACTGAATGGAGATGACTCTATGGAAAGAGAGCTAACGCCCTGCGTTAGTGGTTAACGCCCCGCGTTAACTTCCGCCGAGAGGAAATGTCGTCGAGAAGAAGCACCGTCGAGTACCAAGAGACAACGCCAGCGTTGACTCTTAACGCCCGCGTTGAGTCCACAAACTTCCACGATCTTGACAGTTGCACGATTTCAGCCACGACAGTGCACGATCACTAACGCTAGCATTAACTCTTAATGACAAGCGTTAGCTCCCGTGGCTATTTAAAGTACATCCCCTCTCATTTTATGAATCAATATTTTTGAGTATTTTAACACAGGCTCGTGTACAAGAATTGAGAGAACTCCCTTAGGCTATCATGAAGATCTAAAGAAGATTTTAAAGGAGAAGGTCTATAACGCATATTCCATATGAAGGACGATCATTTTAAGAACGCCAACATCTTCATCGCCTTCGTATTCACCTTTAGAATTTCTTGGAGAGTTTCTCATTAATTTATCTTATAATCTTTTATTTTATTCTCTTTGTATTTTGTTGTGGAGAAATCATTCGGGGAGAACGTCGGATTTTGGGAAGGATTCCGTGGTAAATTGCCTTGTGTTGGCGACTAGGTCCTTGTGCGGCTTAGGGGGTAATTTGCCACCTTGTGCGTGGCGACTAAGTCGAGGGTAGATCTAGGGGGTGGCTAGAGGCCTTATCTGGTGATAGATAGGCTATAGCCAACCGGTCCTTGGGAGAAGGACCGGTGAAACAACAAAAAGTGATTTTTATATTCTCGCCTTGATTTCTAGCGTTATAGAAATCAAACATTTGTGTATTCAATTTATTATGAAATAAAATCATGTCTTTTAATGTTCTATTCAATTCATTTATTTCCTCTTCAAGATTGTTTTAATTTATATTTTCAATAAAGTATTAAAATTAACATTTGTGTAATTATCTTTGAAATACAATAATCATTTTCATCATCTTTGATTTTCTGGAATTGTATTTCATTTAAGATTTCATAAGTAAAATCACCATGGCAGTCTTTTTGTGCTAAAGAATATTTTCTAGAGAGCTAACGCCCAGCGTTAACACTTAACGTCAGGCGTTAACAACAATTAACAAAAAGTTGTGTTTCTCTTGTTTAAAAAGGAATCTTCAATACAATCTTTTCTGAGATATCAAAATATATTTTCTTATAAAATATTCCTAAAATTTGGTCACAAAATTTGATAAATTTAATTAACATTTAAAATTCCATAAAACCCTTATTCACTCCCCCCCCCCCCCTCTAAGGGCGCTGTCAGATCCAACACGTGGTATCAGAGGGTAGGTTATTCCAATACAACTTCACAACCGGGAAAAATGGCGCTTCATGATCTCGCATCTTCTAGAGGGGATAATTTTTATGAAAATGAAAAATCATTATGTCCACCATTATTTATGGGTGAAAATTATAATGGGTGGAAAACACTTATGAAAAAATTTCTTAAAACTCTGGATATTGAAGATCGGAATATAACAATTAAAACGCCCCCAATTATTCTAAATAAAAATGAAATGTTTTTAAATGCCAAATCTATGAATAGTCTATATTGTGCTCTAGATCAAAATATTTTCAAACTTACTTATACGCTTCCTACTGCTTTTGAAGTTTGGAAATTTCTTAAGAATACTTATTGTTTTGCTTCCACGGATGATGAACAAGAGGAATTACTTATGGATCCAAGAGAAGAAATCGACGGGGACTCATGCTTGGAGGAAGATCTATCAAAGAGAGAAACAATATTGAACTCAATTGATGGCAAAACATTAAGCAAAAGAGAAGACAGAAACTATAGCAAGGTAAGAAAATCTAAATCTTCTCTTTTTGTAACAAATTCTATTTTTACATTTCATGTGCATAAATTTGCTAAACGTAAAATTTCAAAGTTGAAACATGCTAATTCCAAATTACATTTAGAAAATAAAACTTTAAAAGCAAACGCTAAAGTAGAATCTTATATTGATGTTTCAAATTCTCTTTCATGCTCTCTAATTAAAAATGCTAAACCTTGTTTTGATTATAATACTTTTAAAGAAGAACTCAAGGTTTTGTAAAAAGGTCTTTTAACTTCAAAAAAACATAATAAAAATTTGATAAAATAAAATGATAATTTAAAGGATAAACTAGAATCATTACAAAAGTTTATTCAAAATTTTTCATATAATAAAAAATCTTTTATTTCTAGTTTATCAAATTATCAAAAGTCTAAAAGTTCAACTTCATATTATAAGAGTATGTCTATAAGAAATAGTGGAAATGAAAATCATCAAAATAAGAACCAATAATTTAAAATTTTTTGTAACCCACTCTTTCAACATTCAATTCTTAGGAAAGACCATCACTCTTATAAACTCTCAAAGAATCAACACAATAAAATTCATTAAAATTATCAACATCAATGTATTTTGAAAAATAATTTGAATAAGCATAAATCCCAAATGAATTATTTTTCAAACATCTATCATCACAAAAAGATGTCAAATAATCATAATATGAATTTAAAAGATAAACAACCAAAGTATGAATGGAGGCCCAAAATTAAAAATGAAACACCAACTCCACTTGTAAAGGCCCATTCATCACTATCTCCCCAAAAGCTAACACGTTGTATTTGGGTACCCAAAGGAACCATCACACTTGGTCCCATTTGTATACCAAAATCTCTCGTTCACTAGGAATCATTGTATTGCATGAAGTAGAAATAAATAAAAAATAAAATATCATTATTCTACTTCATGATATGCTTAATTTCATTTTCTTTTGTCTATTTCTTATTTTTGAGCCAACACACTATGATCACTTTATATATCATGAGATATGACTTTCATTTTAAGCCTAATGTTTAACAAATCAAATTGAATATAAAGTCATAATTTTTTTAAGTGATCTATCTTTCCTTTTTATATGTTTTATCCTTTTTAAATCCATTGCCTATAAATGTTTAATATTATCATTATAAATTGAATGCTAAATTTGCTAAATGATATTATCAGTACTAATGAAATTATTTTCAAAATTGGATTTAAATGGACTTTTAGGGGTCTTAGGCTAAAATATTAAATGCACAACTTATTGCATATTTGTCTATTTTTCGTTGCTGCATATAATAACCCCTATATTGAAAATCATAATCGAGAAAAATCGAAATCAAATAATCTAAAAAACCATGTGTTTTAAATCAAAAATTGTAACACAAAATTGTAAATAAAAAATCGTGTTGCTAACGCTAGGCATTATCACTAACGCTGGCGGTAGCATATTTTCCTAAAAATTCTGATTTCTCTAATTATTATTTTCTGAAAAATTATTTTACTATGTTATGTATCATTATCTTCTACTTTCAGATACCTTGTATTTGTTTTATCTAATTTCTACAAATTAAAATCAAAAAGAAAATTTACAAAACATTTCAAAATAACCAAAATAATTTTTGTCCTTTTATATATATATAGTATAATATTCGCTTTACAAGCAGTCACTACATATTAAAAGGATGAATATGAATCTTATAATCACCACCATGATCTATTGATATCATATGATAAAATTCACTATATTCATATATCATAATTCATGATCTATCAAGACCTATCTTAAATCAACTAATTCTATCAACCTTAGGAATTATGAAATATATGACTGTGATTGGTATTATTGTTTCATATCTTGTTTAGTGTGTGTGATGTGCATCTCTATTGTTTTCATGTATCTCATTATATTTAGACCTAAGATGAAATCAAATAGAACTGTCTCTTCATTCTATATCTGTGAAAATTCAAAACTCTATGTTTGAATACATGCGACTCAATTATATATTTGTCCATCTTTACTTAGCTTTGCACCATGTTGTCCTAACTCATCACACTAGCATCATCACTTACCATAGGTAGAAATCAATGTCCATGCTAGTTATATCTTGCAATGCTAAAGTAAATTATATTACTAAAATATGAAAATCATAATTCCCATTGTAGTTATTTGCATGAATAAAATTTTCTAAATGGATTTAAAATCAACAATCTTCGATATAAGTGTAAATCCAAAACTAATCATGCAATTATACCATAGTTTATATATTTAAGACTTACACGCTTAGTATGTCCATAATCATTAAACCTATGACATGTGTCTCACAATAGCGAGGGCGTAGGATTATGTGCATTAGAGACCTAACCTCTAAGTCATGTCTTGTCCTTAACCGGGGAGGGTTCCTGTAGGGCCTTGCGAGGAACTAAGGGGAAAGAGTGCTAGGTTGAGCGCCATCTTTTGTATGCATATGGGATTAACACCCCAACCAACGGCATGTGTGCAGCTCCTCATGTCTATCCGTCTCTTAGTACGGGGCTATAGTGTGTAGACATATAGTTAGGGTATATTATTCTTGGGTATACTCATATTATATTCATTGCATGAATATTATCTCACTCTTTATAATAAAATCATGCATATTTGTTTTTGTTCTAACATTGCATCTTGTGTTTGCATATTTTATTATTTTGAGCTTTAATGATTTTACAAAACACAAGTATTTGAAAAATCACCAAAAACATGCTAAAAGAGCCTTCAAATCTAATCAATATACTCTGAAATTTCAACTGAAGGAAGGTCTCTTTATAATACAAATCAATTGTGAAAAATGTTTTTCAAAACATCAAAATTTGCAGTTCTGTCTCGGCATTAAGAAGCTAACGCCTGGCGTTAGCTCCTTTGCTCCAAAATTTTTTTTTGTTTTGAATAATTTCTGGTATTATTTTAATATTTTGTGTATGTTTTATTTCTCTGTTTGTAAAAAGTTTTCTATCTTTTTATTTCCTTTAAAACAAAATTTTATTTCTTTTAAAAATATATATGTATTTTCTCATGCATTATTTTGGGTTTATTTCTCTGGCATAGAATATCATTTACTGATAGGGCTAAAAAGACTTCTATGTTTCCAGAAAATATTTAAATTTGAATATTTAAAAATCAAATATAAAATTATAAAAAATTTTCAAAGAACAAATATATTTTTCTCTTTATATGTGTTTATTGTTTTGTACTTTTATAAAAATTCAAAAAATTTATAAAAATTGATTGATATTCATTGCCATTGTCAAGGATGATTAATTATATAAATTAAAGATTAAGTACAATGTTTAATTTAACTTTCAAGTTTCTTAAAAAACATTGTTTTGTATTTGTCATGCCTTGAAAATTATCTTATTATGTGCAATGAAATTGATTGTAGATAAACATGTGTATAAATGCTTAGCATGCAAGCATGAGTAAGGTATTATGTTTGATAATGATTTATTCACTCGCATAATTTTGATAATCTACAGGTGTTTACAATCTTATACTTGCATGATTGTGTAATGTAATAACATAAATAATTAAAATACATAAATAGATTACCTACACAACATTGAATTGGTTATTATAATTCTTTTCTTTCATGCACTTATTCTTTAGAGAAATATGATTTAAAATGCTATGTTTGCAAATCAAGTGAATTCGTAGTCCTTAGTCACTAAACTAAAAAGCAAATAATAAATTACAAGGAAAACTCCACCAAGCACTACTCACCCTCCTAATAAGTCTTAATGAGCATTGTGAGGTTGAGCACCTTGGCTAAAGAATTGTAAAGTTTCTTGTTGCAAACAATTTATACACCACTTCTCTTAGTACACCTGATCACAAAAATGAAAATAAAGCTAAAAAGTATAAAAGTGATCCCCCAAGAACTACTTTGCACCCTGATAAGTCTTAATAAGCATTGTGTGTGCAGAGAACCTTGGTAGTTGTACTCTTTATTCATGTGCATTGAAATATTATGTAAGTAATAGTATTTGTGTATTTTAATGTTGTGTTATTTCATCATATATGTCATGTGTTTTTGATTGATTCATATGTATGCTTTATCAAAACACTATTTTGTACACATCATTATCTATCATAAAAGTTCTACTCATGAGAATTGGATTCTAATGCTCATCTACACTATTCTCTAGTAAATGCACTAGATAGCAAAGCATGATCGCTACAATGTTTTTGTTTACTTGAAATGCAAATTTTATTTTATTGTAGTTTTTGTATCTTTTATGGATATTATGAAATCATGCTTGCAATTTTATGTTAATAGAATAACATCTCTTCAATCTTTAACTCAAACATCAACTTTTCTTATTTAAAACTCATTATCCTTTAAATGATTTTATCTTCTAAAATGATGTTTATGTTTAAGAGTGCTTATTATATTCTTCTGCTAAGTTTACCACTTATGCTCATTCATGTCTATTTTATTTAACACCATGGTATTCTATTTTTTCAACAAGTGGTATCATAAAATAGATTGCTTACTTTATCATGTCAGCTATGTTGCTTACTACTATATGTTCCATCATGCATATATTTTTCTTAACAGTAGTACTTAACAACTTTTGATTGTATCCTATTTTTCTTCTCGACATAGAACATATTACTCCTTATTGCACACTCTCACCTAAACCTTCTTTTGATACTACCAAAAGGGGAGAATAAATGAAATAAATCTAATATTTAGGGGGAGTACATTATAGGGATTTCAAACTCAAAGAAAGTATTTATGTAGGGGGAGTAATCATATAGGAGGTGCATACACTATCATATGCTCGATCATGGCAATCCTTCAATAAGTGGTTCCTAATCAATCTTAGTTGATATACACTCATCCTTACCCACTTTTGCTAATAACAAAGGGGGAGAATAAATTGAGAAATCTAGTAAAATAGATATTTTGGGGGAGTAAATTATAAGAGAACACTTATGTAGGGGGAGGACTTCATATCGAAAGAGTATGCATTATCACTTTTATATCCATCAAGCTCTTAACCTGTTATTCATGCATATCTTATCACCGTACTTATCTATAAACACAAATTATTCTTAATCTCACTAATTTCTCATACAGGTATTTCTTATTATCAAAAGGGGGAGATTGTTGGAGCCTATGTTCCGCATCTCTTGGTTTGAGAATAACAAATATCGTGTTGTATTTGACCTTTTATTTTGTGCGTTTATAGTGTGTAGGTTGTACAGGAACTATAGATACACATCCCTATGAGTAGTATACTGAATGGAGATGACTCTCTGGAAAGAGAGCTAACGCCTTGCGTTAGTGGTTAACGCCCCGCGCTAACTTCCGTCGAGAAGGAGTCTGTCGAGAGGAAATTTCGTCGAGAAGAAGCACCGTCGAGTACCAAGAGACAACACCAGCATTGAGTCTTAACGCCCGCATTGAGTCCACAAACTGCCACGATCTTGACAGTTGCACGATTTCAGCCACGATAGTGCTCGATCACTAACGCTGGTGTTAACTCTTAACGCCACGCGTTAGCTCCCGTGGCTATTTAAAGTTCAACCCTTCTCATTCTATGATTCAAGATTTCTGAGTATTTTAAGAGAGGCTCTTGTACAACAATTGAGAGAACTCCCTTGGGCTATCATGAAGATCTAAAGTGGATTTTGAAGGAGAAGGTCTACAACGCATATTCCATACAAAGGACGATCATTTTAAGAACGCCAACATCTACATCGCCATCATCTTCACCTTCAGAATTTCTTGGGAAGTTTCTCTTTACTTTATCTTGTAATCTTTTACTTTATTCCCTTTGTATTTTGGTGTGCAGAAATCGTTCGGGGAGAACGTCAGATTCCGGGAAGGCTTCCGTGGGTAAATCGCCTTGTGTTGGCGACTAGGTCCTTGTGCGGCTTAAGGGGTAATTAACCGCCTTGTGCGTGGTGACTAGGTCGAGGGTAGATCTAGGGGGTGGCTAGAGGCCTTATCTGGGGATAGATAGGCTATAGCCAACCGGTCCTTGGGAGAAGGACCGGTGAAACAACAAAAAGTGATTTTTATATTCTCGCCTTGATTTCTAGCGTTATAGAAATCAAATAATTGTGTATTCAATTTATTATGAAATAAAATCACGTCTTTTAATGTTCTATTCAATTGATTTTATTTCCTCTTCAAGATTGTTTTAATTTATATTTTCATTAAAGTATTAAAATTAACATTTGTGTAATTATCTTTGAAATACAATAAGGGTCCGTTCGTTTGGCCGGAATTGGCTTTCTGGAATTGGCATTAGAGATTAGAAATCCAATTCTAGTGTTCGGCGGAACGAAATTTAATCGGATATTGGCTTTCATGTGAAAACCCATGGCTTTTACTGTGAACTAAAAAATCAAATAACAATTCTTACCTCCGCCCATATGTTTTCCGCATAATCAAATGTTTACACTAGAGTATTTTGACCTACGCGCGAGTTTTTTGCCTAAGCGTGCGTTTTCCTGCAGGGTGTGTTTTTTAGTCGGGCACGAGTTTTTCGGTCGAGCGCGTGCTTTTCGACCGGACGTTCATTTTTCTCCCAGGCGGGCGTTTTTTCGACCGGGAGCGCGATTTTTTGCTCGAGCTCGCGTTTTTCAGCCAGGCGCGTATTTTTCTCCCGGGCTGGCGTTTTTCAGCCGATAGAGGGTTTTTTCGGCTTGTCGGGCATTTTTCGCCCGAACGCTCTTTTTTCGCTCAGGTGCGCGTTTTTCGCCCGAGAGCGCGTTTTTTCGGTCGGGCGCACATTTTTTTGACCCGGGCACACATTTTTGACCAGCGCGTTTTTCTGTCTAGCGCGCGTTTTTCGCCTGGGCTCGATTTTTTCGCCGGACTCGATTTTTTCGCACGGGCTCGATATTTCGCCCGGGCGCGATTTTTTCGCACAGGCGCAATTTTTTCGCCCGAGCGCGATTTTTTCTCTCGGGCGCGTTTATTTCGCCCGGGCGCATATTTTCACCCGGGCGCATATTTTCGCCCGGGCGCAATTTTTTCGCCTAGACGCGATTTTTTCGCCCGGGGGCGATTTTTTCACCCGGGCACGTTTATTTCGTCCGGGCGCATTTTATTTCTCCCGGGCGCGTCTATTTCGGTCGGGCGGGATTTTTTCGTCCCGGCGCGAATTTTTCGCCTGTGCCGGATTTTTTTGCCCAGGCGCGATTTTTTCGCCCGGGCGCGTTTATTTCGCCCGGGTGCGTTTTATTTCTCCCGGGTATGTTTATTTCGGCCGGGCGCGATATTTTCGCCTAGGGCGCGATATTTTCGCTCGGGCGTGATTTTTTCGCAGGGCACGATTTTTTCACCCGGGCGCGATTTTTTTGCCCGGGAGCGATTTTTTCATCCGGGCGCGATTTTTTCGCCCGGGCGAAATTTTTTCATCCGTGCGCGTTTATTTCAACCGGGCGCATATATTCGCCTGGGCGCGATTTTCTCCCGGTCGTGATGTTTTCGCACGGGCGTGTTTATTTCGCCCGGGCGCGTTTTATTTCTCCCGGGCGCGTTTATTTCGTCCGGGCGCTATTATTTCGCCCGGGTGCGATTATTTCGCCCGGGCGCGATTATTTCGCCCGGGCGCGATTTTTTCGCCCGGGCGCGATTTTTTCGCCCGGGCGCGTTTATTTCGCCCAGGCGAATTTATTTCGGTTGGGCTCAATTTTTTCGCCTGTGCGCGTTTTTTTTTTTGCCGGCCGCGATTTTTTCGCTCTGGCGCGTTATTTTAGCCCGGGCGCACGCTTTTCGCCGGGCACGCGCTTTTAAAAATTTCACTTCCAGAAAGCCAATTCTATCGTGCAGCCGAACAATTTACAGATATCAATTCAAATTCTGTTCACTGAATTCCATCCTGTAACCGAACAACAGAATTGGTTTTAAGCACAAAACCAATTCCTGCAGATATTGGTTTTCTGGCCAAAGCCAATTCCAGAAAGCCATTACCTGCGCGCCGAACGGACCCTAATCGTTTTCATTATCTTTGATTTTTTGGAATTGTATTTCATTTATGATTTCACAAGTAAAATCACCGTGGTAATCATTTTGTGCTAAGGAATATTTTCTGGAGAGCTAACGCCCAACGTTAACACTTAACGCCAGGCGTTAGCAATAGTTAAAAAAAGTTGTGTTTCTCTTATTTAAAAAGGAATCTTCAATACAATCTTTTCTGAGATATCAAAATATATTTTCTTATAAAATATTCCTAAACTTTGGTCACAAAATTTGATAAAGTTAATTAACATTTAAAATTCCATAAAACCCTTATTCACCCCCCCCCCCCCCCTCTAAGAGCGCCGTCAGATCCAACACTTATGAGCAATCAGCTTTAGGAGACACGTCCCCCAGTTAATCTTCTTTTACAGAACTAGAACTCCCATGATTTGCAACTGCTGCCTGGGAATGACATCATGGGCTGAAGGTTTGCATAACAAAACCTTCCCAACAATGTAAGCTAAAAACCTATACTCTTCTGCCATATCAATCTTTTTGAGATTAATTTGATTCTCCTTCCTGAACTGCATTATCTCCAGGACATTTTTTACTTCTTCTCCTGATAATTCATCTGAGTCAGTCCCAGTGGGAAGATCAAATGTTTGGGAGACAATTTCCTCAGATATGCTGATGTCTTGACCAGAGATTGTCCCTTAGAGAGAACCACCATCTGCTACTGAAACATTATCCTTGAATTCTGTCAACTCAACATCAAGTATTTTACACCTTGTGGAGATCAGCTTGGTTAATCCTGCTTTATGAAATAGACAAAGACTGGACTTAAAGCTTTCGGCCGCTGCACTGAAGGAATCAATATCCACATCGAAGCTAGAGTTTACCTTTTGTGGAGCCATTGATGTGAGGTACCTGCAAACACAAGAGAAATGAGAGAGAAAGAGAGAAGAAAATATGAGAGAGCTGGAAAAGAGGAGAGCAACGAGAGGAAAATTCGAAAGCGTAATACACTCGATGCTGAAGTTGCTTAAAAGAAGACGATTCATCGCACATAGGGTTAGGTCGATGCACCGTTGATAAAACTAATTATTTGGCACGCAAAGCTGTGTCGAGATTACTTCTAGAAGGAGTTCTGCGCGCGCTGTTATATCGACGTTGCGTCGACTAGTATTCGACGTAACTTTGAGATTGTTCAGCAGACCTTAAGTCAACGTTGTTCTGTCAATGTTACGTCAATTTCCAATTGACGATACCTCGACTTTGAGCAGCGACCATTGAGTCAACGCATGCATCGATACGAACTTGACATTACGTCGAATTCTATTCGAATTATCCACTCTGAGTGCTTCTTAAGGCAGGCATCGAGTAGAAGTCGATGGTACGTCGACTTCTATTCGATGCACCTATGAGTGAATAGATTCATTTCCTTAGGAAATTCTTGCTGATTTTCCCAGCAATTATATTTATTGAAAATATAGTTTATGATAATTATTTTATGAACTATAAAGATAACAAGGGAATTAAGAGAAGTAATCAGTCACTTGATTGAGTTTAGTTCTTTATTACATTTCTCACTATCTCCTAGCTAATCCCCTTTGTTACCCTGCACAAGTAACTCAAACATTAGAAGGAACCCAGGTTACCTTGGGCCCTTTGTTTTTACCATTGTAGGGTTCAATGAAGGAATAGAAGGGTCTTTCATGATGCCCTTTTGGATGATAAGGAATGGGTTTCCCAAACCTATTATTTTGATACTTGAAACGAGTGTAGAATGTATCTAGGTATAATAGATCAGCAAAATGTTTTATTATCCTAGGTTTTGCTTTAGACTTTTTGGTTGTGGTTATTTAATTTCTCTATATTGTTCTTGCTTAAGGGTTTTTCTTTCTTGTTCAGATTTACTTTGTTAGCTTCATCTATCCTATCTGGATAACTACTAGCCTTACCCTTAGATGATGTATTTTTCTCACTTGGTTGGTACTCACTAGGTCTAACAAAAGATATTGGATTTTTCTAGGCAGGTTTCCTAGGTGCTTCTGTGCTAGTGGATGGCTCTTCTCCTAACCTTAGGTTATTGAATCTCATGGAGAGATTATCTGTGATGTCTCTGAGAGTTTGACTCCTCCTATTGAAAGAGTCCTCAAAGGCTTTTGCCTTGGCTAACACTTCTTTTAAATTTATGTTTTCATTCCTTATTTCTATTAGTTCTAATTCTTTGTCCTTAACCTCATTTCTTATGTTGTTATTTGCTGAGTAGAGATCATCTTTCTTATAGTTTTCGAACACTTCTCTATCTGCTTCTAATTCTTTATGAATTTTGATAAAGACATTACAGAATTCTGTAAAACAGGTTTTAAAATCATCTGAACTAAAATCAAAATCATCAAACATAATTACCTGCTCTTCTTCATAATCTGATGACATCCCCAGTGCCATCATACATGCTGCCTCTGCTTCTGCTTTATCATCACTTTCAGATGATGAGGAGCTTAACTCTGCTTCTGAGTCACTCCATGTTTCAGCAATGAAGCCATTGGATTTCTTTTTGTCTTTCCCTTTGAAAGACTTCTTCTTCTTCTTTTCATCCTTTTTGCTGCTTCTGTCCCTTTGTTCTTATGGGCACTCAGGAACTATGTGCCCTTGTTTGTTGCATGTAAAATAGACAATCTCCTTCTTTGGAGTTTTATCATACCTGGGCCTTGAGTACCTTTCTCTCCTCCTTGAGTCTTCTGTCTTGACCCATTTCTTGAATCTCCTTGCTAGGAGATTCAACATTTCATATTCAGGAGTAGAGATCTCTCCTACATTTGCCTTCAGGCCATGGCTCCTTTAGATAGGAGCTGGAGTAGTCTCCCTTTCATCAGGCTCAGCCCTGTTTTTCAAAAGCATCTCATATGACTTAAGCTTTCCTAGCAAAGCTTTAATAGAGATTTCTATGTGGCACATGGACTCTCTGATTGCCCAGATCCTTGAATCCTCTGATCTAGGGAAGCACATGAGTGTTGGATCGGTAGGCGCCCTTTGAGGGGGGGGGGGGGGGGGGTGAATAAGGGTTTTAAAAAACTTATATTATATTTTGGAATACTTGAAATAACAAGAGATCAAAATAGTGATTTTGAATGAAGATCTAAATTGTTTTATAATAAAAGAGTAAGAAATAAATAATTTAGAGAAATGAAGAGTAAATCAATTTCATTACAAAAAGAGACATGATTATTATTGATAAAAATTGATTACAAAACTAGATTTCTATGATGCTAGAAATCAAAGGCGAATAAGTGAAAATCCCTTTTTGTTTTCTATACTGACTCGTATCCCCACGAACTGGTGGCCCTAGCCTATCCTTCCCCGGATACAGCCTCAAGCCGCTCTAGCCAACCCTTCCCCGAATATGGCCTCGAGCACCCCTTTGACCTAACCTAGATCTAGTCGCTAACACAAGGCGAATTTCTGCCCTAAGACCTACCCAGACCTAGTCGCCAACACGAGGCGAGTTCACTAAACGTTTATAAGAAAAGATGTAAAATAAATAACAACAATATAAAAACTTCCTATATGGATCTCTTGCAGAAGTAGACGTAGACCCGCAGAATATGATCGTAGTCGATGCGGTCTTTCGTCGCGATAATGACGCTGTTGAAATCTTCTCCACGGATCTGCTTAAGCCTTCATGGATTTGTGGGAGTATCTCTCTAAACCTTTCTCTATATGATGTGGCATGAAGCTCTGGAATTTAGGAATGGAAGAGGATGATGAAGACGAATCTAAGGGGTCCTTTTTATAGCCTCAACGCTAGCGCCTGCGCTAGCGCTACCGCCGGCGCTATCCCGGATTAGGAATTATTCTGCGCGGGAGAATCATTAATCCGAGGAAAGATTTCTCTCATGCCTTCTGTGCTCTGCGCTACCGCATGCGCTATTCGCTACTGCCTGGCGCTAGCTCCTTCTATATGTGCTCCGGAATTGCTCTAACCAATGCTAGCGCCGGGCGCTAGTGGGCATGTTGGATTTGTTGGCTCAAATTTGGGGGAAACATCTTATGTAATCCTTGAGTCATATGGACTTTGTTTCCTGCACACTTAAGCACACAAGACCAAATACACATAGGATTTGTTATTCTCAAACCTTGGAGATGCGGAAGACCATGTTCCAACAAACTCCCCTTTTGATAATAATAAATCCATTAATGATAAATCAGAGCATTAATATATAAGCATGATGAAACCTACTTGTGTGTGTGAGAGAGTTATGACTTAGGATAATTATTGATTTTAGTATTTAGAATTGCTCCCCCTAAATACATGCTCCCCCTAAGTGAATGCTCCCCTAATGTGTAAGATATCATCGTAATTAATCATATTGGTTTTCATTTTGATAGCGAATTTTATTTATCATGTTCATTCTCCCCCTTTTGTTATTAGCAAAAGTGGGTAAGGAAGCAAAACACCTAAAAGTTTTGATAATAAAATAAGGCACGATCGAGCTTTTAGAGAGAAAGTAAATGATAAGGAGTTTTAGAATAATTTTTATAGAAATAAATCAGAGTTTTTAGCATAAGTGTTTTTATAGAAATAGATCAGAGTTTTTAGCATAAGTGTTTTCATAGAAATAGATCAGAGTTTTTAGCATAAAGATGAACAAAAAATTGTTAGTTCTTCCCTTTATATGAGAGTTTAATGCAAAAAAAAGTAATGATTTCCAATTAACCAATTTACCCAGACAATATGTCTACAACCTAGCCCCATACTATGTGACGGATGGTCAAGAGGCGCTGCAAACATGCTGTAGATTAGGGTGTTAGTCCCATAAACACTAGACAAACACTCAACCTAGCACACTTTCCCCCCAGTGCCTCGCAATGCCCCACAGGAACCCTCCCCGGTTAAGGACAAGACATGACATAGATGTCAGGTTATCTAATGTCTACAACCCTATGGCCCCGCTATGGTGAGATATGAAGTTATGGGATAATAATTATAGGAATCATTTTAGCGTTTGAATGTAATGATGGGTTCATAGCCTATGGGTTTATATTTTTATTTGAATTTAAAAAAAAAACTCACATAGCAAATCCATTGATAAATCACAGTTTTAGTATTGCGGAAGACTTAACATTTTGGAATAAGAACATCCTTTTAGCAATTAGGAACTCAAAACATAATTTGATTTGAAATTCAAGAAGATATTTTTATAAGCAATATTTCACTTGTTGGAGGACTGTTTAGCATAAAATTGATATTCGTGTCAGAACAACCAATATAAATTCTACCAAGTAGGTCAACCATTTGTTGAAAAAGGAATTTTGAGATTTAAGAATTTGATATAATCATGAAAGCACAAGGTAAAAAATACATGGTGATGATGCAGAAGACTTATAGAAATTCAAGAAACACCATTTTGTAATCATGATGATTTATAAGAAGATATTTGAGTTAAATTCAAAAAAGAAAGATGTTTTTGTAAATCATTCTTCAATTAAAAACTTTAAGATTGATAATAAAGTAACCAAGCATGAAATAATGTTATCAAAAAGAGATTACTACAATGTTATTTTAATTCACAAATTCAAAGCATACAAAACATTGTAAAGAGCATGCTAGGTTATCTAGTGCATTTATATATAAGGAGTAGTATAGAATTAGCATTAGAATCCAATACTCATGAGAAGAAGTGTTATGGAAGATAATGATTTGCACATAAGTGTATTTTGAATAGAGTAAGCAAATGATTTAATCAAAAATACAAAACATATGTAGAGTAATGTGCACAATAAAACACAAATAATTTTACTTCCACACACTTTTATGCACAAAGAGAAAATGTACAACTACCAAGGTGCTTTGCACACACAATGCTCATTAAGACTTATCAGGGTGCAAAGTAGTGCTTGGGTGATCACACACTTTATTTTTCAATATTGATTTATTGTGATCCGGTGTACTTAAGAATAAGTGGTGTAAAAATGAAGGTTTGCACAAGACACTTTACTATTCTTTCCAAGGTGCTCAACTTCACAATGATTATTAAGACTTATCAGGAGTTTCAAGTAGTGCTTGGGGGAGTTATCTTTGTCAATTTATTTCATGACTATTTTTTAATGCAAAGTTCTCTGAATACATTTGTTTTGCAAACCCATGTAATTTTGAAAGCACAACCACTTTTCTTAATTTTTAAGAGTGCAAATAAATGCAGTGTAGGTAAGATACTTGTGCAAATTTAATTTGTTGTACAATTACAATATACAAGCAAGCATTCTTGGATTAAAAACACATGTAGACTTTGCCAAAATAAGTGAGTGAATTAGTATCATTATCAACCATAAAGCATTTACTTATACTTAGAGGCATGCTAAGCTTAGTTCTACAATACAACTTTTACAATATGAAAGTGCACAGTTAACCTCACTAGAATTCTCTAGAGGGGGGGGGGGGGGGGGGGGTGAATAGAGATTAAAAAATATTTTGTGCAAAGTTAATATATATATGTGTATGATCACAGATTAGAGCTTCCCACACACCAACAAGAATTAAACAAATAAAAAAAGTAAATGCAAGAAAAGAAATCACAGCACAACACAAGAAAATATAGTGGTTTCCCAAACTTTGGGTAGTCCACTCTTCTACCCCCTTGGTAGGAATTCACTAACTTGCACTGATTCTTTTGATAAGGAGACTCTTAGAACCACCCTGAGTCTTTTGATAAGGAGACTCTTAGAACCAACTGAGTCTTTTGACAAGGAGACTCTTAGAACCAGTACAACTGAATTTTTTTGAAGAGAGATTCTAAAAACTCTTTTACAATGTTATAAAGAAGAATAAGAAAGAAGAAAGAAATAAGAACAAGAATGAATCTTCTTCCTAGCAAGAATATTGGAAGCACAAGAAGTGAATTAAATCTTTCTTCTATAGAGAGAAGAAGATTTGTAGCTTTTCTCTCTTATGTGAGAGCTATCAGAATTTGCAGCAGAGTGACTTCAGAAGCAGGAGAAGAAGAATGCTTGAATATTGCTGCAGGACTATTTCTCAATTTTCTCTTTTTCACTTGGGAGCTTTTCCTCTTTTTCAAATGAGTAAAATGGTGGATCAGTTCTTGTTGTATCTCTGCCGACCTCCTTCATATATATAGCTCTGTTCATTCAAATAATACTCATATGAGGAAAATTAATTATCAGACAGATAATTAGAAGGATAGAAATATTTCCATAATTAGCATATCAATAGAAGGAAAGAATTCATTCCAATTTAAAATAATGTCCATAATGAATTTTATCAAATTAGCCAAGAATCTAATAGAGGAAAAGAAAGATTCAGAATGGCTATAAGACATAAATTGATTCCATATAAATCAGATCTATAAGTTAAGGAAAGAGATCTGGCGATTTTGAATTCTGTCATAGAAATCGACGTGCGTCGATTACTATACGACGCAAGCGTCGAATACATCCTGTCTGGACGTCGAGAGGAGAATATGGAAGGTGTGTCAACTAAGGTGCGTTGACTACATTAGATGCATCGACTAGAAATCAGAGTAGCGTCGACAACACATACGTCGAAATCTTCCTAAAGTTACTTCGAATCATTCTGAAGGAAACGTCGACTACATTTCGACGTTGCGTTGAATACCATTCGACGCATATTTACTTAGCCTTATATTTCATTCTTAGAATTCTTCTCTAACTCATTTCTAGGGGTTAAGAGAAATCATTTCCCCAACAATCTCCCCCTATTTGTCTTAACCCTTTTGGAGAGAAATTGTATTAGCATAAAATCAATCACAGCAAAGCATTGGTATAGATATGGAATATATTAGTCAATCAGAAGAGATTAAGAAGAAGAAATCATATATTAACAAACTTTATGTTCAGATCAACCAATATTTAGGCATGAAAAATTATCAGCCTTTTTTTAGACCAAGAACATCACTCAGGAGGGGTAGGAGGAGTCCTCCTTTTTCTTTTGAATACAATTGTGGATTGCTCTTTCTCAGTAGCAGGTGATTCCCTCTGCTCCCCCTGGGTCTCAGCAATTTGCTCCCCCTGAATTTCAGCTCCCCCTGCCATTGACTCCTGAGCCCCTACTTCAGTCATCACAGTATCTTTCACAGTATATGGTTCTTTTTCATTTCCAGCATGAGTTTCAATATTTTTCTCTCTTTCAGCCTCATTGTCTGCCCTACATGCATCCCCTTGCAGTAGATCCACTTGTTGTGCAGCTTCTCTAGCTATAAGCAGTACATCTGATGTATGTATTTCATTCCCAATTGGTTTTGACAATGCCATATTATCAGATTTTGGAATAGAAAGAGACTTGTGAGAGAGAGACTTAGGATTGGAGGGCTGCTCTTCATCTAGCTTCTCCCCCTTCTTGACCTTCTTGGCCAAGGAGGTTAATAATGACCTGGTCACTCTATAGGAAGAGAGAGAGGCCTTCAGACTTTGCACAGAGGCACTAACCCCATCTATTTGGGTGTGCATGTGTAGGATGGAGGAGTGAATCTGGGAGCAGTGCTCATCTAGCATTGCTTGGAATCTTTGAGCTGTGGATTGGATGCACTGAGTGATGAGAGCCTCAGTGGATTCAGATGGTTCATGGTGAGAGAGTGGAGGAGGTGATAGAGGTAGAGGAGGAGAAGAAGGAGGAGGTGTATGTGATGAAGGTGGAGAAGGGATTCAATCATCTTGAAGAGGTGTATTTGAAGGAGGAGGTGGAGGAATAGAGGAGACTTGAGCATATGATTGAGGTGGTATTTGTGATTGTGTGGATGATGGTGGTATAGAGGAGAGATATGTTTGAGGAGGAGGATGAGGAGGATGAGCAGGAGAGTTAGTAGGAGAGGGAGTTCTTTCAGGGATGGAACCAGGCTTAGGGATTTGCCTGGTCCACTTAGAAAAGAGAGCAATTGACATCCTCTTCCCTGGAGGAATGGGGATTCCTTTTGACCTACATAGGTCAGGGAAGGAGTGGAAGAGTACTTGGCTCATGATTCTCATGTAAGCATTTTCCTTGTGAGAGTATTTGGAAGCTATCATTTTGAGTAGACAGCTGGCCCAGTCCACCTTCTTCTTCAGCACAAGGACCCCCATAATGTTCAGTTGCTGTTTGGGCACTGCATCATGGGCTGATGTCTTGCATAGTAGTATCTTCTCTACTATATCTGCCAGCAATCTGTACTCATCAGAAAAGTCTATCTTTTTCAGATGGATTGGCCTATCTTTTGAGAAATTCATGGTAGTCAGCAAATGCTTGATTTCATCAGGTGTGAGTTCAATGGATTCATCACCTAATAGGGGAATAATTAAGACTTGTTTAGTTATTCTTTTAGAAGCTCATTTTCTTTCCTTATTTCATTTAAACAAAGATGATATTAGGATATACCTGATGGAAGATCAAAGGTGGCCCTAATATGTTCTGCTAAGATTGAGACTGGTGTCTCATATAGTGTTCCCTGGATTTCTCCTTGTTCAGATATCTGAACATGAGTTATTAGCTCTGTGAGCTCTGATTCCAGGAGCTTGCACCTAGTGGAGATGAGCTTGTCCAGGCCTGCTGCAGTAAAGAGAGCAATGATGCTCTTGTAGTTTTCTGCGGCTGCTTGGAAGGACTCAAGGTCAATGTCGAAGCCTGAGTTTGTTTTGGGAGCCATTTTAGGTCATTGAAGGAGAGAGGAAAAATTTGGCTGGTCTGAGGAGCAAGAAGGATGAAAGATGCAGAGTCGTGAAGGATTCTAACTGAAGAGACTATTTAAGTCAGGTGAAGCGTCGAAACTGGACTTAATTCGAGGCTTATTCGGTACTTCAGTGGATGTGACTGAAAATATTGCCGCTCGTTTTTATGAAGTCGACGTTACATCGATAGGGGATCGACGTTACTTTGACTGAAGGAGATCAGTTGCAGCGTCGAGGTCTTCTCCACGGTGCGTCGATTATAAGTCGACGTGACTTTTAATTTTCCTGAAAAGTTCTAGGTCTTTTATTTCTTTTCATCTCTTCCTAGTCTTAAAAGTTTCTAAATAAGTCTTGGACAATTTTTTTTTACAAATAGTTTGATTGATTGTGCCAACATTATTTGGCAAGGTGTCCAGGTTTATTACATATATAGCATTTGATTATCTTAGTATTGTGAGAATTTGAGTTTAGAGAGGGATGGAAGTGTTGATTAGAATAGAAGGTTTGATTAAGATGGGAATTTTGGTTAGGATAGATGCATTGATTTGGATAAAAATCATGATTAGGATGAATGGGTCCTGAATATGGGTTAGGATGAAAGGCTTTTGGAGGAAAGGTATTTAAGTTGCTCTGAACTTTTGTGCGTCGATATCTATTCGACGCATGTTGATAGTCGCGTCGATTTGTATTCGGCGCTTTCTCCAGATGGCGTCGATCTGATTTCGACGTATAGAAAAAGTTGCGTCGATTGGAAGTCGACGTGCTTTTGTTCAAGCGTCTAGAAGAGGTTGAGGCATCTTAGAGATTGCGTTGAGTTGAAGTCGACGCACAATCATGCATGCGTCGATATGAAGTCGACGCAACTGTATCTTCATAAATTTTCATTTGACCTTTTTCTGTTTTTACTCCTTTATGTGTTGTTTTTCTTGGATTAGATGTCTCTTCAGATGAAGTTTGTGAGTCATCAGCAGAATAATATGATGTCTCATCAAATTCCTTTATTTCTTTGAAGGATTTTTCTTCCTTATCTTGTGAGTCCTTTTCTTAGTTTGTCAATTTGACAGGTTTAGTGAATTTTACGGGCTCATCCAAGCAGGTTTGTTGGATGGAATTAGGCTGATTAAGGGATCAGCCCCTAGCCCAAGATTCTTGTGTCTTAATTTTTGTTTTTCAGTGATTTCCTTAAGAGTTTGGCTTCTCATTTTTATTGATTCTTCAAAGGCCTTTGCCTGGGATACCTTATCCTTAAGGAACTGATTTTCTATTCTAGCCCTTTGTATCTCTTTTTCTCTTATGTTAGCCCTTAATGCATAATCTTTTGAGCATATATCCTCTTTATTTCTTTGGTTCTTAACCACGTTAATTTGCTCTTTTAGATCCTTGATTTCTTGTTTTGCTTTTAATTGATCTAGACACATTCCCATAAAATCATTTCTGAAATTATCACTTTGAAAATCTATTTCATCAAAGATGCTTACCTCATCCTTATCCTCAGATTCCTCTATGAGAATAAGGCTATTTTCTTTTTCATCTTCAGAAGATATGCTTTCTTCTGGTACTGTCTCACTCCATGATTTGGCACCATCATCATTCTTTGATCCTTCAAAGGCCACCAAGCATAGATCTTCTTTCTTAGATTCTTCATTGTCACTCTTGGAAGAGGAACTGTCCTCAGAGTCTGTTTCACTCCAGGCTTCTGCAATAAAGCCTCTTTCTTTCTTCTTCTCCTTTTTCTTGAGATCTTTCTTTTTCAGATCTTTCTTTGTCTCAACATTCTCTGGACATTCTAGGGCAATATGTCTAGATTTCCTGCAAGAATAACACACAATTTCTTTAGTGGGAGTTTTGTCATACCTTGGTTTTGACTCCCTTCTTCTTGATCCATCTGTCTTGACCCATTTCTTAAATCTTCTGGCCAGGAAACTGAATAGTTCTTCTTTAGTGACAGGAGTCCCTTCTTCTGTTGCCTTTAAAGCTATGTTCCTGTCTTTTGAGGAGATTGGAGTGTTTTCTCTTCTCTTCTTCTCTTCTCTAGTTTTCAGCAGTTGCTCATAGGATTTGAGTTTTCCTAAGAGAGCATCTGTTGAGATTTCCTTTTGTCCTCTTGTGTCTCTTATTGTCCATATTCTTGAGTCCCATGAACTAGGGAGACTCATTAGCAATTTGTCATTAATCTCAGTGAGAGAGATCTCTCTATCCAAGTTTTTCAATTGATTGATGATTAGACTGAATCTGTCATACATCTCAGAGATACTCTCTTCATTCTTCTTTTGGAAGTTCTCATATTGGGAGATCAATAGAGCCTTCTTATCTTTCTTTTCAACAGCACTTCCTTCCACCATCTTTGTAAGAGCATCCCAAATTTCTTTGGCTGATTCACAGTCAACAACTCTTTGAAAGATGTCATCTGAGAGGGTTGAGACAAGTATGTTCATGTCCTTTAGATCATATGTTCTTGCCTTCTTCTCATCTTCTGTCCACTCAGATCTTGGAACAAGTGTTTGTGTGACATTGCCACTTGCATCCTTTCTATAAGGCTTTGGAGGACCTGTCACAGTAATATTAAACAAGTCATCATCAATAGAATTCATATAAATTCTAATTCTTGTTTTCCAAACTGCAAATTTTTCAAGATTGCACATTGGTGGTCTGGTGGAAGCATAATCTTTGATTTGTGCCATGTGAAAAATAGTTTTTTTAAAAAATATATATATATGAAAGGTAGGATCTTTTTGATCAAGGAGTTATCCTTTTTAGATCAACCTAGCTTTGATACCAATTGAAAGTGCACAGTTAACCTCACTAGAATTCTCTAGAGGCGGGGTGAATAGAGATTAAAAAATATTTTGTGCAAAGTTAATATATATATATATATATGTGTATGATCACAGATTAGAGCTTCCCACACACCAACAAGAATTAAACAAATAAAGAAATTAAATGCAAGAAAAGAAATCACAGCACAACACAAGAAAATATAGTGGTTCCCCAAACTTTGGGTAGTCCACTCTTCTACCCCCTTGGTAGGAATTCACTAACTTGCAATGAGTCTTTTGATAAGGAGACTCTTAGAACCACCCTGAGTCTTTTGATAAGGAGACTCTTAGAACCAACTGAGTCTTTTGACAAGGAGACTCTTAGAACCAGTACAACTGAATTTTTTTGAAGAGAGATTCTAAAAACTCTTTTACAATGTTATAAAGAAGAATAAGAAAGAAGAAAGAAATAAGAACAAGAATGAATCTTCTTCCTAGCAAGAAGATTGGAAGCACAAGAAGTGAATTAAATCTTTCTTCTATAGAGAGAAGAAGATTTGTAGCTTTTCTCTCTTATGTGAGAGCTACCAGAATTTGCAGCAGAGTGACTTCAGAAGCAGGAGAAGAAGAATGCTTGAATATTGCTGCAGGACTATTTCTCAATTTTCTCTTTTTCACTTGGGAGCTTTTCCTCTTTTTCAAATGAGTAAAATGGTGGATCACTTCTTGTTGTATCTCTGCCGACCTCCTTCATATATATAGCTCTGTTCATTCAAATAATACTCATATGAGGAAAATTAATTATCAGACAGAGAATTAGAAGGATAGAAATATTTCCATAATTAGCATATCAATAGGAGGAAAGAATTCATTCCAATTTCAAATAATGTCCATAATGAATTTTATCAAATTAGCCAAGAATCTAATAGAGGAAAAGAAAGATTCAGAATGGCTATAAGACATAAATTGATTCCATATAAATCAGATCTATAAGATAAGGAAAGAGATCTGGCGATTTTTAATTCTGTCATAGAAATCGACGTGCGTCAATTACTATTCGACGCAAGCGTCGAATACATCCTGTCTGGACGTCGAGAGGATAATAAGGAAGGTGCGTCGACTAAGGTGCGTCGACTACATTAGATGCGTCGACTAGAAATCAGAGTAGCATCGACAACACATACGTCGAAATCTTCCTAAAGTTACTTCGACTCATTCTGAAGGAAACGTCGACTACATTTTGACGTTGCGTCGAATACCATTCGACGCATATTTACATAGTCTTATCTTTCATTCTTAGAATTCTATTCTAACTCATTTCTAGGGGTTAAGAGAAATTATTTCCCCAACAATCTCCCCCTATTTGTCTTAACCCTTTTGGAGAGAAATTGTATTAGCATAAAATCAATCACAGCAAAGCATTAGTATAGATATGGAATATATTAATCAATCAGAAGAGATTTAGAAGAAGAAATCATATATAAACAAACTTTATGTTCAGATCAACCAATATTTAGGCATGAAAATTTATCAGCACTGTTTTAGACCAAAAACATCACTCAGGAGGGGTAGGAGGAGTCCTCCTTTTTCTTTTGAATACAATTGTGGATTGCTCTTTCTCAGTAGCAGGTGATTCCCTCTGCTCCCCCTGGGTCTCAGCAATTTGCTCCCCCTAAATTTCAGCTCCCCCTGCCATTGACTCCTGAGCCCCTACTTCAGTCATCACAGTATCTTTCACAGTATCTGGTTCTTTTTCATTTCCAGCATGAGTTTCAATATCTTTCTCTCTTTCAGCCTCATTGTCTGCCCTACTTGCATCCCCTTACAGTAGATCCACTTGTTGTGCAGCTTCTCTAGCTATAAGCAGTACATCTGATGTATGTATTTCATTCCCAATTGGTTTTGACAATGTCATATTATCAGATTTTGGAATAGAAAGAGACTTGTGAGAGAGAGACTTAGGATTGGAGGGCTGCTCTTCATCTAGCTTCTCCCCCTTCTTGACCTTCTTGGCCAAGGAGGTTAAGAAAGACCTGGTCACTCTAGAGGAAGAGAGAGAGGTCTTCAGACTTTGCACAGAGGCACTAACCCCATCTATTTGGGTATGCATGTCTAGGATGGAGGAGTGAATCTGGGAGCAGTGCTCATCTAGCATTGCTTGGAATCTTTGAGCTGTGGATTGGATGCACTGAGTGACGAGAGCCTCAGTGGATTCAGATGGTTCATGGTGAGAGAGTGGAGGAGGTGATAGAGGTAGAGGAGGAGAAGGAGGAGGAGGTGTATGTGATGAAGGTGGAGAAGGGATTCTATCATCTTGAAGAGGTGTATTTGAAGGAGGAGGTGGAGGAATAGAGGAGACTTGAGCATGTGATTGAGGTGGTATTTGTGATTGTGTGGATGATGGTGGTACAGAGGAGAGATCTGTTTGAGGAGGAGGAGGAGGAGGAGGATGAGCAGGAGAGTTAGTAGGAGAGGGAGTTCTTTCAGGGATGGAACCAGGCATAGGGATTTGCCTGGTGCACTTAGAAAAGAGAGCAATTGACATCCGCTTCCCTGGAGGAATGGGGATTCCTTTTGACCTACATAGTTCAGGGAAGGAGTGGAAGAGTACTTGGCTCATGATTCTCATGTAAGCATTTTCCTTGTGAGAGTATTTGGAAGCTATCATTTTGAGTAGACAGCTGGCCCACTCCACCTTCTTCTTTAGCACAAGGGCCCCCATAATGTTTAGTTGTTGTTTGGGCACTGCATCATGGGCTGATGTCTTGCATAGTAGTATCTTCCCTACTATATCTGCCAGCAATCTGTACTCATCAGAAAAGTCTATCTTTTTCAGATGGATTGGCCTATCTTTTGAGAAATTCATGGTGGTGAGCAAATGCTTGATTTCATCAGGTGTGAGTTCAATGGATTCATCACCTAATAGGGGAATAATTAAGACTTGTTTAGTCATTCGTTTAGAAGCTCATTTTCTTTCCTTATTTCATTTAAACAAAGATGATATTAGGATATACCTGATGGAAGATCAAAGGTGGCCCTAATATGTTCTGCTGAGATTGAGACTGATGTCTCATATAGTGTTCCCTGGATTTCTCCTTGTTCAAATATCTGATGAGTTATTAGCTCTGTGAGCTCTGATTCCAGGAGCTTGAACCTAGTGGAGATGAGCTTGTCCAGGCCTGCTGTAGTAAAGAGAGCAATGATGCTCTTGTAGTTTTCTGCGGCTGCTTGGAAGGACTCAAGGTCAATGTCGAAGCCTGAGATGGTTTTGGGAGCCATTTTAGGTCATTGAAGGAGAGAGGAAAAATTTTGCTGGTCTGAGGAGCAAGAAGGATGAAAGATGCAGAGTCGTGAAGGCTTCTAACTGAAGAGACTATTTAATCAGGTGAAGCGTCGAAACTGGACTTAATTCGAGGCTTATTCGGTACTTCATTGAATGTGACTGAAAATATTGCCGCTCGTTTTTATGAAGTCGACGTTACATCGATAGGGGATCGACGTTACTTTGACTGAAGGAGATCAGTGCCAGCGTCGAGGTCTTCTCCACGGTGCGTCGATTATAAGTCGACGTGACTTTTAATTTTCCTGAAAATTTCTAGGTGTTTTATTTCTTTTCATCTCTTCCTAGTCTTAAAGATTTCTAAGTCAGTCTTGGACAATTTTTTTTTACAGATAGTTTGATTGATTGTGCCAACATTGTTTGGCAAGGTGTCCAGGTTTATTACATATATAGCATTTGATTATCTTAGTATTGTGAGAATTGGAGTTTAGAGAGGGATGGAAGTGTTGATTAGAATAGAAGGTTTGATTAAGATGGGAATTTTGGTTAGGATAAACATTTTGGTTAGGATAGATGTGTTGATTTGGATAAAAATCATGATTAGGATGAATGGGTCCTGAATATGGGTTAGGATGAAAGGCTTTTGGAGGAAAGGTATTTAAGTTGCTATGAACTTTTGTGCGTCGATATCTATTCGACGCATGTTGATAGTCACGTCGATTTGTATTCGGCGCTTTCTCCAGATGGCGTCGATCTGATTTCGACGTATAGAAAAAGTTGCGTCGATTGGAAGTCGACGTGCTTTTGTTCAAGCGTCTAGAAGAGGTCGAGGCATCTGAGAGATTGCGTTGAGTAGAAGTCGACGCACTATCATGCATGCGTCGATATGAAGTCGACGCAACTGTATCTTCATAAATTTTCATTTGACCTTTTTCTGTTTTTACTCCTTTATGTGTTGTTTTTCTTGGATTAGATGTATCTTCAGATGAAGTTTGTGAGTCATCAGCAGAATAATATGATGTCTCATCAAATTCCTTTATTTCTTTGAAGGATTTTTCTTCCTTATCTTGTGGGTCCTTTTCTTGGTTTGTCAATTTGACAGGTTTAGTGAATTTTACAGGGCTCATCCAAGCAGGTTTGTTGGATGGAATTAGGCTGATTAAGGGATCAGCCCCTAGCCCAAGATTCTTGTGTCTTAATTTTTGTTTTTCAGTGATTTCCTTAAGAGTTTGGCTTCTCATTTTCATTGATTCTTCAAAGGCCTTTGCCTGGGATACCTTATCCTTAAAGAACTGATTTTCTATTCTAGCCCTTTCTATTTCTTTTTCACTTATGTTAGCCCTTAATACATAATCTTTTGAGCATATATCCTCTTTATTTCTTTGGTTCTTAACCATGTTAATTTGCTCTTTTAGATCCTTGATTTCTTGTTTCGCTTTTAATTGATCTAGACACATTCCCATAAAATCATTTCTGAAATTATCACTTTGAAAATCTATTTCATCAAAGATGCTTACCTCATCCTTATCCTCAGATTCCTCTATGAGAATAAGGCTATTTTCTTTTTCATCTTCAGAAGATATGCTTTCTTCTGATCCTGTCTCACTCCATGATTTGGCACCATCATCATTCTTTGATCCTTCAAAGGCCACCAAGCATAGATTTTCTTGCTTAGATTCTTCATTGTCACTCTTGGAAGAGGAACTGTCCTCAGAGTCTGTTTCACTCCATGCTTCTGCAATAAAGCCTCTTTCTTTCTTCTTCTCCTTTTTCTTGAGATCTTTCTTTTTCAGATCTTTCTTTGTCTCAACATTCTGGGGCAATATGTCCAGATTTCCTGCAAGAATAACACACAATTTCTTTAGTGGGAGTTTTGTCATACCTTGGTTTTGACTCCCTTCTTCTTGATCCATCTGTCTTGACCCATTTCTTAAATCTTCTGGCCAGGAAACTGAATAGTTCTTCTTCAGTGACAGGAGTCCCTTCTTCTGTTGCCTTTAAAGCTATGTTGCTGTCTTTTGAGGAGATTGGAGTGTTTTCTCTTCTCTTCTTCTCTTCTCTAGTTTTCAGCAGTTGCTCATAGGATTTGAGTTTTCCTAAGAGAGCATCTGTTGAGATTTCCTTTTGTCCTCTTGTGTCTCTTATTGTCCATATTCTTGAGTCCCATGAACTTGGGAGACTCATTAGCAATTTGTCATTAATCTTAGTGAGAGAGAGATCTCTATCCAAGTTTTTCAATTGATTGATGATTAGACTGAATCTGTCATACATCTCAGAGATACTCTCTTCATTCTTCTTTTGGAAGTTCTCATATTGGGAGATCAATAGAGCCTTCTTATCTTTCTTTTCATCAACACTTCCTTACACCATCTTTGTAAGAGCATCCCAAATTTCTTTGGCTGATTCACAGTCAACAACTCTTTAAAAGATGTCATCTGAGAGGGTTGAGACAAGTATGTTCATGGCCTTTAGATCATATGTTCTTGCCTTCTTCTCATCTTCTGTCCACTCAGATCTTGGAACAAGTGTTTGTGTGACATTGCCACTTGCATCCTTTCTATAAGGCTTTGGAGGACCTGTCACAGTAATATTAAACAAGTCATCATCAATAGAATTCATATAAATTCTAATTCTTGTTTTCCAAACTGCAAATTTTTCAAGATTGCACATTGGTGGTCTGGTGGAAGCATAATCTTTGATTTGTGCCATGTGAAAAATAGTTTTTTTAAAATATATATATATATATATATATATGAAAGGTAGGATCTTTTTGATCAAGGAGTTATCCTTTTTAGATCAACCTAGCTTTGATATCAATTGAAAGTGCACAGTTAACCTCACTAGAATTCTCTAGAGGCGGGGTGAATAGAGATTAAAAAATATTTTGTGCAAAGTTAATATATATGTGTATGATCACAAATTAGAGCTTCCCACACACCAACAAGAATAAAACAAATAAAGAAAGTAAATGCAAGAAAAGAAATCACAGCACAACACAAGAAAATATAGTGGTTCCCCAAACTTTGGGTAGTCCACTCTTCTACCCCCTTGGTAGGAATTCACTAACTTGCACTGAGTCTTTTGATAAGGAGACTCTTAGAACCACCCTGAGTCTTTTGATAAGGAGACTCTTAGAACCAACTGAGTCTTTTGACAAGGAGACTCTTAGAACCAGTACAACTGATTTTTTTTGAAGAGAGATTCTAAAAACTCTTTTACAATGTTATAAAGAAGAATAAGAAAGAAGAAAGAAATAAGAACAAGAATGAATCTTCTTCCTAGCAAGAAGATTGGAAGCACAAGAAGTGAATTAAATCTTTCTTCTATAGAGAGAAGAAGATTTGTAGCGTTTCTCTCTTATGTGAGAGCTATCAGAATTTGCAGCAGAGTGACTTCAGAAGCAGGAGAAGAAGAATGCTTGAATATTGCTGCAGGACTATTTCTCAATTTTCTCTTTTTCACTTGGGAGCTTTTCCTCTTTTTCAAATGAGTAAAATGGTGGATCACTTCTTGTTGTATCTCTGCCGACCTCCTTCATATATATAGCTTTGTTCATTCAAATAATACTCATAGGAGGAAAATTAATTATCAGACAGAGAATTAGAAGGTTAGAAATATTTCCATAATTAGCATATCAATAGAAGGAAAGAATTCATTCCAATTTCAAATAATGTCCATAATGAATTTTATCAAATTAGCCAAGAATCTAATAGAGGAAAAGAAAGATTCAGAATGGCTATAAGACATAAATTGATTCCATATAAGTCAGATCTATAAGATAAGGAAAGAGATCTGGCGATTTTGAATTCTGTCATATAAATCGACGTGCGTCGATTACTATTCGACGCAAGCGTTGAATACATCCTGTCTGGACATCGAGAGGAGAATAAGGAAGGTGCGTCGACTAAGGTGCGTCGACTACATTAGATGCGTCGACTAGAAATCAGAGTAGCGTCGACAACACATACGTCGAAATCTTCCTAAAGTTACTTCGACTCATTCTGAAGGAAACGTCGACTACATTTCGACGTTGCGTCGAATACCATTCGACGCATATTTACTTAGCCTTATCTTTCATTCTTAGAATTCTTCTCTAACTCATTTCTAGGGGTTAAGAGAAATCATTTCCCCAACACAATACAATTTGATGCACAAATGAGTAGATATATCAAAGAATGATACAAACAATGTTCAAAGTAGTTTGAAGGAATGAATTGTAACATTGTAGAAGGTCTAAATGATGGATTAAACCATGCTTGAGTTTCACAATAAAGTCCATACCATATTTTTAACATTTTTTAAAATATTTTTGATTTAAAGTTTGAACTCTTATAATTTGATCTTGGACTTCCCGAGGTCTACCCTGTGAGAGGTTTGCTCGGTACTAGGAGATGTGATGGGGTGATAGCCCAAATCTCCCTTTCGCAAGATACATGTAAATAAAAAATTTTATGTTTAAGAAATACTTTTTTGATACTTGTTTTTGTTTTATATTTTTGTATTTGATTTTTGCATATAGAAATAGAAATCAATCAAATAACCAAAATAAGAAAAATATTTTTTTTGTAATTTGGCTTTTGTAATTTTGTATTTTAATTTTTCAAAAATCAATTATAGGCAGAAATGCAAAAATGAGTAGTATATATAAAACAATATATTTTTAGTGATTTTTCAAAATTTTAAAACATGAGCTAGCGCCGGCGTTAGGTCCTAGTGCATGCGTTAGCTCACAGAGAGTGCTTATTTTAATCATATAGCCTAGATTTTCTTCGATTTCACTTCCAATTTTGCTTAATTATGTTTGTGCAATGTAAGAGCTGTCTAATGACGAGAAGAGACGAGAAGAAATCGCAAAAATTTGCGGAAGTTAAAATTTTAAAACATGGGTTTCATATTCATTAAAGCTTCATATTCATTAAACTTTAATTCTTGAGTTTTGCATAACCATTTAAGCTTAATATTATAGGATATGCAAAGAAAGAAGACATGATTGAAGAAAACAGATATGCATGATTTTATAGATTGGTCATTTATAAATGAAAAACTGACTTTTACTTTTGATTTAATTTGATTTGCAAACTTCATTTAGGCTTTTAGGGGACAAAATCAAATTTCAAATATTATATTAGATGACCATACTATGATATATATTTTCTTATATCTTCATTTTGATTTTTCTAATGCTTATATTAATCAATATAATGTATGTTGAAAATAATAGGAAACGTAAGAACAAGATATCAGTTCGAATAAACCAAATAAGCATGATTTGAATGATTAGTATGAGATGATGTTTTTGCAGAGAATATCATGGATAAGCCCTAGATAAAAGTACCCAGCCTATATATCTTGGTAAATATATAAAGCCTAACATAGACACAAATATTCTTTAGGTGACAATGTTAGTATGATAAGTTTGAGATTAATGTTATGCCAAAGTTTGATAGTGTTTCAACTTATAGACCTAGAATGAAGTGAAGATTCTATTTGATTTGATCATATTGATATCAAGATGATTCTAAGGTCTAAACTTGAAATAAACCACAATACACACATAATACACCAACCATGGTAAACAATTAAAATACCAATTGTTATTATATAATTCATATATATGTGATAGAGATAGTTGTTTTTAGATCTTTTTTGATATGAATTATGATATATGATTTTTAGAAAATTTTATCAAAGGACATCAATAGATCATGGTGGTGCGTGTGACATCAGTATTTAAGACTTTTAATCTTTCAATATGTCTTTTGTGATTTTATTTATAATTTAGATAAATATCTCATAACAAATTTAGAGTTTGATTCATATGGATAATATAAGATATTTATAAGTAATGAATATTAGAATAATAGATAGGTCATCAAAATATAATATAATTTTTGAATTTTGATCAATTTGATTTGTAAACTCATTAAGTTTTAAAAGATAAGATCATATTTCCTATAATATATAAGATGACCATAACATGATAGCTTACAAAATAAGAAAACAAAAAGAAAAATAGAAAGACATTAAAGCATATCATGAAGTAGAAAATTTGTATATTTCATTTTTGAAAATATTTTACTTCATGCATTTGGTGATACCTAATGAATAAGTGATTTAGGTATCCAAAGGGGACCAAGTGTGGTGGTTCCTTTGGGTACCCAAATATAACGAGATGACTTTTGGGGAGTTGAGGATGGATGGACCCTTTCTTTTGACATTTGTGCGTCATTCTTAAGTATGGGTCTCCATTCATACCTTTGACAAACATTATTTTCCGTTTTCAAATTTCCATTGTCATTTACTTGAATATTTGGATAAAAATGAATTTTGAATTTATAGTTTGAAGGAAATTTGTTTGCATTTAATTTTAGGTTAGGAGAATAATTATGTTGTAAATGATAATGATGATAAAGTTTTGGAATTTCATTTAGAAGCTTTTGTTGCTTTTCATTTCCTATGTTTTGCTTGGATAAATTATGAAAAATCATATTTAACTTGCCTTTGGATTTTGCTTGATAATTTGAGTTTATGTGTTGAGAATTTTTCCTTAAAATTTCCTTAAGCAAGTTAATTTTATTTTCTAACTCGTAGTTTTTAACTTTGAGATTGTGTCTAGCTTTATTATAAGCAATTGTGTTATTCTTAAGAGTGGAAACAATAGAGTCAATATGATTTTGATAATTATTTCTAAATTCTTCAAATGTTTCATCCATCTCTTTAATTTCAATTTTATAACTTGTACACATAGCACAATCATGTTTCAAAGTTGAATTTTCTAAAGACAAATTTTCATTGTGTTCTTTTACAATAAGAAGTTCTTTTTCAAGTCCCTTGTATTTTTCTTTTAAGACATTAAAATCTAAACAAGGTGTAATAGTATTATTCAAAGAGACATGGGTAAGACTATATGAATTAGCATTTGATTCTACTTTAACTTTTGCTTTTAAACTTTTTTTTCTATGCGCAATTTACAATTTGCATTTTTCAATTTCTTAATTTTGCGCTTTGTAATTTGTAGCAATTGTAAAGTAGAAATAGAATTACAAACAATAAGAGAATTTTATTTCCTCACAGTGCTATCAGAAGTGGCAAGATTTGAACTAATAGTTCCTTTGACATCCTTTTGGCACTCATTTTCCATTGATGCATTTTCATCTTCTTTTTCTATTGATGCATTACTCTCTTCTTCTAAGTTAATTTTCATGATCTCCATGGTTTTGCTACAAGAGAGATCTTCTTGACTAATGGCGGATGCTTGTATGTCCTTCTCCTCTTGTGTTTGTTCCATATCTACGAGAGGAAGATCATACATTTCTTCAAAAAATTTCCATACTTTGTATGCACTAGAAAAATAATATATCAATTTGAAAACTTCATTTGATAAACCACAAAATAAATAGTGTTTGGCTTTTGCATTTAGATGACATTCCTGTTTATTTGATTCATTCGCTGGTCTAACTATTGTTATATCCCATGCATTGATATTAAAAATTTTAATAAACTTTTCAATTAAAATTTTCCATCATTTATAATTTGTTCCTTCAAATAAAGGCGGTTTAAGAGATTTTTCTTCTTCATAAAAATTTACCCCACTAATAGAAACGAGATCATGAGACGCCATTATTCCCGGTTGTTAAGCCGATTGGAATAAAACCCCTCTGATACCACTTGTTGGATCGGTAGGCGCCCTTAGATGGGGGGGGGGGGGGGAGGGGGTGAATAAGGGTTTTAAAAAACTTATATTATATTTTGGAATACTTGAAATAACAAGAGATCAAAATAGTGATTTTGAATGAAGATCTAAATTGTTTTATAATGAAAGAGTAAGAAATAAACAATTTAGAGAAATGAAGAGTAAATCAATTTCATTACAAAAAGAGACATGATTATTATTGATAAAAAATTGATTACAAAACTAGATTTCTATGACGCTAGAAATCAAAGACGAATAAGTAAAAATCCCTTTTTGTTTCTATCCCGACTCGTATCCCCACGAACCGGTGGCCCTAGCCTATCCTTCCCCGGATACGGCCTCAAGCTGCACTAGCCAACCCTTCCACGGATATGGCCTTGAGCACCCCCTAGACCTAACCTAGATCTAGTCGCCAACACGAGGTGAATTTCTGCCCTAAGTCCTACCCAGACCTAGTCGCTAACACGAGGCGAGTTCACTAAACGTTTATAAGAAAATATGTAAAATAAATAACAATAATATAAAAACTCCCTATATGGATCTCTTGGAGAAGTAGACGAAGACCCGCTGAGTATGATCGTAGTCGATGCAGTCTTTCGACACGATGATGACACATGTTGAAATCTTCTCCACGGATCTGCTTAAGCCTTCATGGATTTGTGGGAGTATCTCTCCAAACCTTCCTCTATATGATGTGGCATGAAGCTCTGGAATTTAGGAGTGGAAGAGGATGTTGAATATGGATCCAAGGGGTCCTTTTTATAGCCTCAGTGCTAGCGCCTGCGCTAGCGCTATTGCCGGCACTATCCCGGATTAGGCATTATTCTGCGTGGGAGAATCTTTGATCCGAGGAAACATTTCTCTCATGCCTTCCGTGCTCCACGCTACCGCCTGCGCTATCCGCTACCGCCAGGCGCTAGCTCCTTCTATATATGCTCCGGAATTGTGCTAATCAATTCTAGCGTCGGGCACTAGATGCTACCGCCCGCACTAGTGGGCATGTTGGATTTGTTGGCTCAAATTTGGGGGTAACCATCTTTTATAATCCTTGAGTCACATGGACTTTGTTTCCTGCACACTTAAACACACAAGATCAAATACACATAGGATTTGTTATTCTCAAACCTAGGAGATGCGGAAGACCATGTTCCAACAATGAGGATTTTATCATTAATTTCAGTCAAGTATATCTCCTTGTCCAAGCCTCTGAGCTCATTAATGATAATGCTAAATCTGTCATACATATCAACAACAAATTCTTCAGCTTTCTTTTGAAAGTTCTCATACTAGGATATGAGAAGGGACTTTCTGTCCTTTCTTTCATCTGAGCTTCCTTCCACCATTCTGGTGAGAGAATCCCAGATATCTTTTGCTGATTAACATTCAGCAACCTTCTGGAAAATGTCATCTAACATTGTTGACACTAGAATATTCATGGCCTTGGCATCACATGCCATAACCTTCTTCTCAGCCTCTGTCCACGCACTTCTTGGAACAACCTCAGTTGTTGAGAATTCTCCTGCCTTTTGTCTGACTGGAGCTGGAGGACCTATGAGAAGGACATTATAGATGTCTTCATCAATGGAATTCATATAGAGCCTTATTCTGGCCTTCTAGAGTGTGAACTTATTCAAGTTACACACTGGGGGTTTTGTAGAAGCATAATCCTTAAAACTCATTTTCTTTATAAAATATATTTGAAATAAAGATAAAAGAGTAGGAGGTCTTTTTGATCAAGGTGTTAACCTTTTAATGATCAACCTTCCTCTGATTCCAATTGAAAGTGCACAGTGTGCCTCTGAGAATCCTCTAGAGGAGGGGGGAGGTGAATAAAGATTTATAAAATATTTCTATCCTATTTGTGCAAACACAATTAAACACTAAGTATTTTGTTTCAATAATTCCACACACAGAATAAAATGATAGTTGTTTAAGTAAAGCAAGAAAAACAGTAAAAAAAGTAAACTATATAGGACAGCATAGAAAATAAGCAAACAGAAGACACATATTTTATAGAGGTTCCCCAAAATGTGGGTAGTCCTCTCTTCTACCACCTGGTAGGAATGCACCAAATGTGCCTGAGTCTTTTGACAAGGAGACTCTTAGAACCACTGATCTTTTGATAAGGAGATCATGAACCAACCAGATCTTTTGATAAGGAGATCTTGAACCAACCAAATCTTTTGATAAGGAGATCTTGAACCACTGAATCCTTTGGAAGAGGGATTCATAAAACTCTTTTACAGTTGAGAATGAGAAGGAGAAAGAAGAAGGGGGAGGAAGAAGAATTCTGTTCTCAGAATTCTTATGAAGCCTGTCTCAAGAATAGCTTCTATATTCTTTCCCTGGATCTGCTGATGATGAACTCCTGCTTATGATTGTGATGATTTGCAGGAGCTATGATTGTCAGATCCTTTCTCTTCCTTTTGATTGAACTTTGGCTGCTATGCGATATTGATGATGAGCAACCTTCAGTTATTCTGTTCTAAGAGAGGGAGAGCAGTTCTTGTTTCTTCACTGTCTTTTCTCTATTAGGGTTCCAGGAGGAAGAAGAAGAAGAGGAAGCCCTAATTGAAAAAGTTTTGCGGATTGTAATGAATGATCTACTCTTTCTCTGTCTTCTCCTCCCTTTTATTGTTCCTCTTCAATTTGAATTAATTTCCTTTTCTAGTAGGTACTAAAAAGGTATTTTGTCTTGGACAATTTCTCTTTCTTTCCTTCTTTAATTCACGCCCCGCCCACCAACTATAAGCTTGTTTCCAGGAAAGCTTTTCTGTCCTCTTTTAATTCTTCTTTCTATTTGAGGCAATAATTAAGCCATTGGAGAACAGTCTTCAGTACCGTGGGCCATGAGAGGGTCCAAAATGATAGCTAAAAGGTTTCCTTTTCACACTATATTCGATGTAGCGTCGAGTTATCTTTCTTTCTTATCGACACACCATCGAGTTCTTGTAACAGCAGCTTCGAATTTATCCTTCTCTGATTGAACTCTGCTAGTCGATGTTACATCAATTCCTTATTGACGTAACTGTCGAGTTGAAGGCTTGGCTTTGAACATCATTATCTACGTCGAAATGAAGTCGAAGTTGTGTTGACTTCTTAAGGTACTTCGACAGGTCCATGGCCTCTACGTCGATATCTATTCGGCATAACGTCGACTTGAATTGCATCGACAGAAGGGTTGTGCCACTTGGGCTTCTAGTCAGAGTAGCGTCGACATAACTCGATGTTGCGTCAATTTATATTCGACGAAAATGTTAACTCTTCCCAAATTGTGCTTTTCTTGATCTAGTCTTGACACCCTTGGTTGGGTGTGACATCTTAAGACATCTAATGACCTTATTACCCTCAATATACAATGAGTAATTACACCTAAGAGATAAAATCACTTTTAGGTAATTTGTTAAGTTAAATCAAAGGAGTTTTTCCCAACAACAAGGACAAGTGTTTGATAAAGTCGTCTGATAACTTAGAAAGTATTTTAACAGACACTCGGAGTAGAAATATTTTATGCTTAAATTTTCTTTGTTTAGACACTTCTACACAGTGTGCTTTTTAGCAAAAGATAATGCATATATTTGTGACCAATGGTATAAGAGATTAACTCTTATAAATTTCAAAACTATAAGTATGTTATTTTCTCACAACTTAGTGCATGATGCACCCGATGTTAAGTGCATTAAAGAGAAACCATGTCATGCATGCCAAATGGGTAAGCAGACTCGGGCTACCTTCAAGATAATTATTGGCAAAGATTCTATTAGATGCTTATATCTGCTTCATATGGAGTTATTTGGTCCCTTGTCAATTCGTAGTTTTGGAGGTAAAGCTTACACATTGGTTATTGTTGATGATTACTCACATTTTGCATGTGTATTCTTTCTAAAACAAAAGTCAGACCCTTTGATTCTTTCACCAACTTTGTTAGGCATATCCAGAATGAACTCAACTGCTCCGTGGTCAAAATCAGAAGTGACCATGGAACAAAATTCAAATCTGAGGCCATGACAGAATTTTGTGAAATCCTAGGTATCTTTTATGAGTTTTCCTCTCCTCGTACTCCACAACAAAATGGAGTTGCCTAGAGAAAGAATAGAACACTCATTGAGGCTTGCAGAACAATGTTGAATGATTCATCTCTACCAGAATACATCTGGGCAGAAGCCATCAACACTGCTTGCCACGTGCAAAACAGAGCACTAATCAAGAAGAATCATCGTAAGATGCTTTATAAACTTCTAAAGGGCAGGAAACCAACTGTGTCTTATTTTAGAATCTTTGGCAATAAGTGCTTCGAACTCAATAATGGGAAATATTACAAAACTATGTTTAGTGAAAAATCTTTTGAAGGTATTTTGTAGGCTATAGTAGCCATAGTAAGGGATATAGGATTTACAATAAGAAAACCCTGGTTGTAGATGAAACCTTTAATATTGTATTTGATGAGATGAGCATGCTTCATGGCAGCTCTTCTAGTATCATTGTTGAAGATGAAGGAGTTTGGTTTTCTACTTCATTCATATATGAACAGCATATCATATATGCACAGCGGAAATAAAACAAAAACAACCCAAAAGCGTTTCGGATCTTGCGATTTCATGAATCAAGAAATAAATAAAGCAATGCATTGCAATATACCTGAAAGGGATTGAGTCAACACTCAACCAAGATGCTCCAAGGTCTGAATCCAAAATGAACTCTAAGTTGCAAGTACTGAAATGGATCAGCACCTCTATAGGAGTGCACACAGTGAAGAAGAACACAATGACCTTGTCCAACAAGATTTGGGATGGAGGAAGAATGCCCTCTACGTCTCCCACGAACTTCTAGATCAGACGACAGGGAGAGGAGGCTGTAGCGATCTCGCAAAATGTCGAGACCTATGCAGAACTCTTCCGCTTTGGTTCTGATAGTTTTACGAAAAAAATTATTTTTGTAGGAAACCTAATTGCTTCCCGTTCAATACTGAAGGCATAAAACACATTACCCGTAGACCAGAGACTTAATTGGAGTTAAACATGTGTCATCAAAATAATTTGATGCAACATCGAGCAAAAGAATTGCGTCGAGACAATCTCGACGCAACTTCGAGTACACTACGTCGAGAAAATCTCGATGTGGCGTTGAATATAACCTGTCTGTCGAGACAATTCGACGCAACATTGAGTCCAAGACTTGTATCGAGACACTCTCGACGCAATGTTGATTACACCACGTCGAGACAATATTGACGCAGCGTCGAGTACAATTCAACGCAACTCCAATCAGTTACAGGATTGGTCCTCCATTTATATCCAATATGAGTAAGACCAACAACATCCTTCATCCAACTTCTCCAACACTCTTATGTGTGACCCTATAGGCTCATACTGCGTTGGCAGCAAGACTAACTACTTGATTGCTTTTAGATCACCTTGGAATAACCAACAATCTCCCACTTGATCACAAAGTATCAACAAAAGTCTCACAAACAATGAGCGGCTTCTAGCAATACAACATTGCTAGCCAAGCAATAAGAGTTCAAAATTCAATAAGCTTGTCTTGACTAATGTTTTAGTGTTGTCATGTCCCTTTGTCCCTTACATCCGGATAGAACTAGAGGCACGGACCGTGTCACCCTCATAATTGTTCAATCCTAGTTTCTTGATCTAGAAAAGACTGTCTGAAATTGGTGTGCTTAATATCACATATTGACTCAACCAAGCATGGCCATGCATTTCTTAGTCTCATTCCATCAAGGGGCCCTTAGATGTAACTCCAATCATATAGGAGGATAAATACCATATCTGTCCACACACAAACATCCAAATGAATCGTAACATACCCAATAACCACCGTTATCATTAACCTTCTTCAAGGAAGACTTTTGATGGCATGAAAGTACACTCTTCCTCACTTGATTAATGTTGTGACTTCAGGTTAAAGAACCACAAACACCAATGCCATATGAGACCTACTTGTGACACATTCATATAACAATCCACAAAGTAGTCCCATGGTGTGTCTGTCCAGTATAACTTGTTCACTAACAGGTACCCAAGTGATTGCTTGATATCACAATATCATGACATGTGAGAACCAGTCATCAGTCAATGCACATGCTAGTCTAATTATACCTTCATTTCCCTTAGCTTCTAAGATGATACACCGACTAGGGACTATTTAAGAATGAAGCTTATTATAAGCATATGCCTCCATATTCAAGTCATGTACTTGAATTCCTATGGAAGAGAACATTCTAAGGGCATTTATTATGCTAATTATTCTATCATATAGAAACAGTTAACATAATAAGAGAACTTTCCATAAATGTAAAATGAAATATAAAATACTCTATTCATCATATGAACAACGACCGACACAAATACAATCCACAAGTTTCCCATTAGAAATCATCATTCAGGTATCTAATACCCATTGATCTAGTATGACCATCATGCTTTCTCTATGCAAGAGGCTTCGTTAGTGGATCCATAATATTCTTTTCAGTCGGTACTCTGCATATGCTCACATCTCCTCGATCGACAATCTCTCGAATAAGATGGACCCGCTGAAGTATGTGCTTGGAGCGCTGATGAGATCTAGGTTGCTTAGCTTGGGCAATTGCACCATTGTTGTCACAGTAGAGAACTATGGGATCAATAATGCTAGGAACTACATCTAGCCCGCCGATGAATTTCCTAATCCACACAGCCTCCTTTGCCGCATTCACTGTAGCGATATACTTGGCTTTTGACGTAGAATCGACAACTGTCTCTTACTTGGAACTCTTCCAACTTACATCTCATCCATTAAGGCAAAATATAAAACTTGATTGGGACTTTGAATCGTCCCTATCAGTTTGGAAGCTAGCATTCGTGTAACCGTTTACAACGAGCTCTTCCTCTCCACAAAACACCAAGAACATATCCTTAGTCCTTCTCAAGTACTTTAGGATATTCTTGATGGCTATCCAATGACAATCATTGGGATCAGACTGATACCTACTTATCATGCTCAAAGCATAGGAGACATCGGGTCGACTACATAACATTTCATACATGATTGATCCAATTGCTGAAGCATATGGAATCAACATCATGCGGTCCTTATCTTCCAAAGATTCAAGACATTGGTCCTTAGAGAGACTCACACCATGAGACATGGGTAATAATCCCATCTTGGACTCAAGCATGCTGAACCGTTTCAACACCTTCTTAATGTATGTACTTTGGGTCAAACCCAACAACTTCTTCGATCTATCTCTATAGATCTTAATACCAAGTATATAAGTCGCTTCGCCCAAGTCTTTTATAAAAAATAGTTCCCTATGTTGTTCTTAACAACTAACAGGATCGGAATGTCATTCCCGATCAATATTATGTCATCTACATACAGTATCAGGAAGACAACTATGCTCGTACTAATTCTTTGTAAACACAAGGCTCATCTTCATTCTTGATGAAACCAAACTCTTTGATTTTCTCATCGAAACGCAGATTCCAACTTTGAGAAGCTTGTTTCAATCCAAAAATAGATCGATTCAACTTGCATATTTTAGTGGCTTCATTTGGAGATTCAAATCCCTTGGGTTGTGTCATATACCCTTCCTCAAGGATGTTTCCATTTAGGAAAGCTGTTTTGACATCCATTTGCCAGATCTCATAGTCATAATATGCATCAATAACAAGCAGAATTCTGATGGACTTGACCATAGCGACGTGGGAAAAGGTCTCATCATAGACAATACCATGAATTTGCTTGAAACCTTTAGCCACTAATCGCCCTTTGAATGTCTGTACATTCCCATCCATGTCAGTCTTCTTCTTGAAGACCCACTTGCACCCTTTGGGTCGTACCCCTTCAGGTGGTTCCACCAAGGTCCAAACTTGGTTTGCATACATGGAGTCCATTTCAGAATTCATGGCGTTAAGCCACTCCTCAGAGTCTGGTCCATTCATAGCCTCTTGGTAGGTTGCAGGCTCATCATCATGACCCATTAACAACATATTACTTATTTGAGACACGAGAAATCCATATCTCTCAGGCTCAAATCTTGGTCAACCAGATCTACGTAGGACTTGTGTTTCTTGAGCAGGCTCTCTAGCTACAACTTCTTGTAGTCCTTGCTCTGGTTCCAATTCAGGTTCGTTTTCAATTTGTGGTTCTTGAACTTCTTCAAGTTCTACCTCTGTAGTCTTTCTGGATAAAAACTCTTTCTCCCAAAAGATGTCAGTCCTTGCAACAAACACTTTACCCTCAAACGGCAGGTAGAAGCAGTATCCATTGGTCTCCCTAGGATACCCCACTAGATAAAACTTATCTGATTTGGGTTCCAGCTTGTCAGATATTTGACATCGTACGTATACCTCATAACCCCAAATTTTAATGAAAGACATACTAGGATGCTTCCCAGTCCATATCTCATATGGTGTCTTTAGAACCGTTTTCGTTGGAGCATGATTTAAAGTGAAAGTAGCAGTCTCTAGAGCAAATCACCAAAAGGAAATGGGCATATTTGCATGACTCATCATCGATCGCACCATGTCTAACAAGGTACGATTCCTCCTCTCAAAAACACCATTATGTTGTGGTGTTCTAGGTGGATTGAGTTGTGATACAATACCACACTCTCTCAGATGATCACGAAACTCATGACTCAGGTATTCGCCACCTTGATTAGATCAGAGTGCCTTAATCCTTTTTCCTAGTTGGTTCTCTACTTCATTCTTAAACTCTTTGAACTTTTCAAATGTTTCGAATTTACACTTCATAAAAAATATTTATCTGTATCTACTGAAATCATCAGTAAATGTAATGAAGTAGTAGTACCCACCTCTAGCCATAGAACTCATGGGTTTGTATACATCACTTTGTATTATACCTAAGAGATCGTCAGCCCTCTCACTACAACTAGTGAAAGGGACCTTTGTCATCTTGCCTAATAAACATGACTCGCATCTCTCAAATGATTCATAATCAAATGAGTCCAATAGTCCATTTTTATGGAGCTTGGATATGTGTTTCTCATTTATATGGTCTAAACGACAATGCCAGAGATATGTAGGATTGGAGTCATTAGTTTTTAGTTGCTTTGTATTTTCTATGTTATAGATTGGATGATTTATGTTCAAAACATATAAGCCATTAAACATCCGAGCAACTCCATAACAAACATCATTCTTATAAATATAACAACAATTATTCTTAAAAATATAAGAAAAACCATTCATGTCCAAACATGAAATATAAATAATGTTTCTAGTTATAGTAGGAACAAAATAACAATTATCAAGTTCTAAATTAAGCCCAGTGGGCAAGGAAAGACGGTACAATCCTACAGCAACAGCAGCAACTTTTGCTCCTTTTCCAACGCGCAGGTCAACCTCTCCTTTACCCAGTAGTCTTCTCCATATCAGTTCCTGCACATTTGTACAAATATGAGAACCACATCCGGTATCCAATACCCAAGATGAAGGAGCAGACATGTTAATTTCTATAACAAAAATACCCGAAGTGGAAGTCACACTTCCCTTCTTCTTCAGATCCTCAATGTAGAGGGGACAGTTCCTCCTCCAATGCCCTGCCTTACATTAGTGGTGGAAATTCCCTTCTTTAGCTAATCAGTTCTTTTTCAGTGAAGAAGATTTGGGATCAAGGCAAGACTTAGGTCCCACCTTAGTTCTCCTAAATACCTTCGCCTTGCCCTTTCCTTTATGCACCATCAATATGGGGCTGACAGGCTTGGTCTTCTTCATGTTGTTCTCGGCAGTTCTTAACATGCCTAGGAGCTCGAGTAGTGTCTTATCTATCTCAATCATGTTGTAGTTCAAGATAAACTGCTCATAACTGTCTGACAATGATTGTAGGATCAGATCAGTAGCCAACTCTTGGCTTAAAGGAAACCCCAGTCTCTGAAGGTTCTCAATGTACCAATCATCTTGAGTACATGATTTCCCACTAGGTCCCTTGCTCCCATTTTACACTGAAATAAAGCCTTAGTGATTTCAAACCTCTCTTGATGAGCATGCCCTTGGAACATTTTCTTCACGTGCTTGATAATTTCAAAGCCACACATGGTCTTATGTTGCTTCTGAAGCTCAGAGTTCATGGTAGCGAGCATGAGGTATTCGACATCAGGGATTCATCTTGATACTTCTTATAAGCATCTTTGTCGGCACGGGACGTATTCCCGGTCGACACTGGGGGCGGGGGGGGGGGGGGGGGGGGGGGGGGGGAATCCTCTTCCAAGATATAGAGCTTACGCTCTTGCCTAAGAACAATTATTAGGTTTCTATACCAGTCAAGGAAGTTAGTCCCATTGAGCTTGTCCTTCTCAAGGATAGCTCTCAGGGACAAGGTGGATTGAGATCAACTTGCCATGGAAGTTCTACAATATTATGCAAAATTAATTTCATTATGATATTTCAAAATACATTTTATTTAATAAGGACTTTTATTAAATACTCCCACTATTTTATTCAAATTGATAACCCTTAATATCAATTCGGAGAGGTAAAGCGAGCTAATCTCTTAGTGGACAAGATCTGTATTTCACCAACACAATGAGTCCGCTTTGGCGTTCCTCTCATAATATGATTTTTTAGGTAGACAACGCTTGCCAATTGCATCATTATTTAACTCTTATATGATTGGTGAATAACTCTTTATTCGCATCCATGATATGGAGCATACCAACCCTATGCCTATAGGCACTCAACCTTTGAGGTCACTTAGTTAAGTTGGACCCGATGTCGATAGTGGGATATCACAATTATCCGCTCGCACTCATACCAAGATAGATTGATGCAGCTTACTTTGGCAAGCCCACACTTCATCGATCGAGGCAGGAAGAGTGTCATCCAACGGAAGGCATCTGTATACTTAATATTTAATAAGAGATTTTATGATTATCGATTAACAATTAATCTATGTGCACATTCACAGAATTACAACATTCACAAACCAAATACATCCCAGATGTGCACAAAAATAAAATTATCAACACTTTGATAAAAAGGGCTAAATCTGAACATTTAGAACACTTCTAAACCTCTAGATTTACATTCATTGGACACAGGAAAAAACAACTCCACATATGCAGTAGACAAGCTCGTCTCTTAATGCCAGATTTAAAACAATTTTTAAAACCATTCCGAGGGACGGTTACTCCAAAGGAGAAACAATTTTTAAAACATGAAAATCATAACGCAATCACATGCATTTAAAATCTTCTGATTTACACGCATTTGATCGGGAACCTGGCAATCACATGATTTTAAACCTCGCTCAGATACCACTATTGAGTTTTCTACTTCATTCATAAATGAACAACATATCATATATGTGCAGCGGAAATAAAACAAAAACAACCCAAAAGAGTTTCAGATCTTGCGATTTCATGAATCAAGAAATAATCAAAGCTATGTATTGCAATATACCTGAAAGGGATTGAGTCAACACTCAACCAAGATGCTCCAAGGTCTGATTCCAAATCGAACTCTAAGTTGCAAGTAATAAAATGGATCAACACCTCTATAGGAGTGCACATAGTGAAGAAGAACCCCACGACTCTTGTCCAACAAGATCTGGGATGGAGGAAGAATGCCCTCTACATCTCCCATGAACTGCTAGATCCGACGACAGGGAGAGACGACGGAAGAGATCTCGCTGAATGTCGAGACCTATGTGGAACTCTTCCACTTCGGTTCTGATAGTTTTTCGAAAAACATTTTTTTTAGGAAACCTAATCGCTTCCTGTTTTATACTCAAGGCATAAAACACATTATCTGCAGACCAGAGAGTTAATTGGAGTTAAAAACATATCGTTGAAACAATTCGATGCAACATCAAGTACAAGAATTGCATCGAGACAATCTCGACGCAATGTCGAGTACTCTGCATCGAGACAATCTCTACGCGGCATTGAATATAACTTATATGTCAAGACAATTTGACGCAACATTGAGTCCATGACTTACGTCGAGACACTCTCGAAGCAATGTCGAGTACACCATGTCGAGACAATCTCAACGCAATGTTGAGTACAATTTGACGCAACTCCAATCAGTTACAGGATTGGTCCTCCACTCATATCCAATATGAGTAAGACCAACAAAATCCTTCATCCAACTTCTCCAACACTCTTATGTGCGACCCTATAGGCTCATATTGCGTTGGCAGCAAGACTAACTACTTGATTTCTTTGAAATCACCTTGGAATAAGCAACAACAGGTATTAAACTAAAAGAGCTCAGCTTGGAAGAAGAAGCTAATGAAGATTGATAAAGTAGTTTTTATATAAGTTTTTAATAGAAAATTTTGTAATTATTTAATTTGAATTTTCCTTTTTATGTCAATTTTAGGTTATAAGTAGTTCTTTTTGTAATTTTGATTCTAACTTAGCCTAATTTTAATATTTGCAGATTTCTGGGACAAATCGGGAAAAATCACATGTCACGCCCTCGGTCACGCCCGTGACCAAGGGCGTGTAACCTGAAGATCAGTCCAGAGTCGCAGCCGTGCTGTTGAGCTAGTCCACACCCAGTCACGCCCCAGGTCACGCCCGTGACCGGGGGCGTGTAATTTTAGCATCTGCCACGTGGAGCCGCCGTCGAGACGAGAAGCTGCCGTTGAGAAGTCAACTTGAGTCACGCCCGTGACCCAAAGTCACGCCCGTGACCTTCCCGCGTGATCCAAGTCGCCGCCGCGGCGTCTGGCTAGCCCATGCCGCATTAAATGAAGCCTTCCTGAGTCACGCCCGTGACCCAATTATCACGCCCGTGACATGTGCGATTTTCTCCCGCCGTCACGCCAAGCCCACGCCGCGACCGGATCCGATGCTGCAGAGATTACACGCCCTAGGTCACGCCCGTGACCGAGGGCGTGTAACATGAAATTTTTGCCTATAAATTCAGAGGCTCTCCTTGAGTTCAAAGTTCAGAATTTTGGAGTGGGGAAGGTGCTGCTGGAGCCAATCTTGAGTAGTTTTCCTTTTTCATGTTCATGTTCATGTCTCTTTATTTTCATGCTCTCTTCCTTTTCTAATGCAATGTATTAGCTTTCCTTTAGTGCAATAGTCTAGTTTAAGCTTGTAATCTTGTTTTTCCTAGCTTGCAATTTCCTTTCTTAAGTCTTGTAATAGTTTTTCATTTAAATAAAAAATAGTTTGTTCTCTTTATTTTGTCTCCTCCTTAGCTAAAGTTTCTTAATATGCATTTTTATTTTTTTTCCTCTTCCCCCTCCACCATGATTAACTAATCCTCATTAGTACTCGATCAAAATGATCCGAGGATGAGTTAGACAAGTTATGATTTTCTAAAGTTTTCTTTTTCCGTTTTTATAAACACTTGAATTATCCTTGATTTTTAATTAGTGAGGCCATACTTTCGATATATGGTTTTCGCTTAAGTTTTCATATTTAGTTAGCCGAGAGGCTCAAAGTATGAATCGATCACTCAAGGGTAAAGAGAGTTGCATGCACCCCTCGAGAGAGGATGACGTAAATCTCCCGGATTGGAGTCAAATCCAATAGTGGGGTTCACCTCGTAAAGCAAGTTTTAGGTAATCGATTATAGGACGAGAGTCCGGTTGATTTTTCCTAATCTTAGTTGGGCATTAACCTCGAGAGAGGCATGTTCGAGCTTCGGGAACCTCCACGGTCAAGTAGTTCAATTTAAACGGAATTAGATTTAATTTCTTTTTACTTGTCTTTTCTCACTCCAAGGTGACTTTTGATTGAGTACTAGCCTCTTTTATCATCATCTAAACCCTTAATTTAGCTTGCAATTTCTCTTTTTTAGCTAAGAACCAAAACCCCAAAATATCATTAGATAAGATAATAGTGACTTTCCTCAAAGTAGAAGTATTCAACGCGCCCCGTGGAATACGACCTTGGTATTTCTTAATATCCTATACTATAGACGATAAGGTACACTTGCCTTTATCAGATATAGTTTTGGAGAAAATCTCAACCCTTCACTAAAATTTCAAAACCGCAAAAATCTATATCAAGTTTTTGGCGCCGTTGCCGGGGACTTTTGCGTAGATATTTTGAAACAAGGATAGCTATTAATTTTATCATGTTGTTTTTATTTTAGTTTTTCTATTTTTGAAAATCTTAAGGGTGAAATTAAAATTCTTGGAAAGGACGCTTTGGGCTTGAATTCCCATCACAGCCTCTAGTACCTTGCAAACCCTTCACCGGGTAGATCTTGGGAAGTCCAAGACTAACTTAATCCGCCTAAAAAGAACAAAAAATATTCTCTCTTTTTCTTCTTCTTTCCTTCTCTTTTTAGTGTATGACCCGTGGTAGCACTTCGATTCTTCCTTTTGATCCGGAAATCGAGCGAACCCTTTTGAGGCACCGCCGTTCTCGTGATCAAGGAAATCAAGTAGAATCTGAAGAGTCAATCGGGGACACTAACGCAGCAAATATGGATCATAATCTTAATCCTCCTAATCTTAACGAGCCAAACCCTAATGAGGACGCGCAACGGACCATGTCCTATTATGCGCGGCCGAATTTGGAAGGCACACAATCGAGTATTGTTCGCCCCGCGGTGGCGAACAATAATTTTGAGATCAAGTCCAGCATCATACAAATGGTGCAACAATCGGTGACCTTTGATGGTCAACCGGACGAGGATCCAAATTCACATATCTCTTACTTTCTTGAAATTTGCGACACTTTTAAGATCAATGGCGTCACCGATGATGCCATTCGATTACGTCTTTTTCCTTTCTCTCTGCGGTCTAAGGCCAAGCAGTGGCTGGGCTCCCTACCAAGGGGATCCATCACTACATGGGCCGAAATGGCGGAAAAATTTCTTAATAAATATTTCCCGCCTTCAAAGACCGCTAAATTACGCACGGATATTGCATCGTTCATGCAAATCGACTCGGAGACTCTCTATGATACATGGGAGTGCTTCAAGGAGCTTTTGCGTCGATGCCCTCACCACGCACTTGCCACTTGGCAACAAGTGCAAATATTTTATAATGGCTTAAATCTCCAAACGAGGCAAATGATTGATGCGGCCGCCGGGGGGACATTAAATAACAAAACCCCGATCGCCGCTCAAGAGCTTTTCGAAGAGATGGCCACAAATGCGTATCAATGGAACATGCCCCGAGCGCGACCTAATAAGCCGGCCAGAATTTTTGAAATAGACGCTAACGCAAATTTGGCTTTACAAGTTGAGCGCTTAACAAAGCAAGTGGCGGAGATGTCTGCTTCCTCCGCCACTCCTCCTTGGGCTAATAATATTTTACTTGAAGAGCAAGTTGATTACATGGGAAATCCACCTCGGCCTTCCTATAACCCGAACACCGCTCCGTATAATAACACCTACAATGCGGGTTATAGGAATCATCCGAACTTCTCATGGAGCAATCAAGGAAATGCTCAGCGTCCCTTAAATTTAAATCAACCTCCAAATCAACTTCTCAATTTAACTCCCCCTCAAAATTTTAATCCACCCGGTTTTCCACCGCAACAGCAAAAACCCTCTCCGCTTGAAGAGGTTTTTGCAAAATATGTTGCTACAACTGAAGCGAACATCCGGAACCTCACTGGATCGATCAAAAATTTAGAGAACCAAGTGGGCCAGCTAGCAAAGATAATCTCCGAGCGACCGCAAGGAGCCCTTCCGGGAAACACGGAGCCCAACCCAAGGGAGAGCGCAAACGCGATTACACTCCGAAGCGGGAAGGAGGTGGCTTCTAAGCAGGACGAACCCATGGTAACTTCCTCTCCTCCTCTTCCTCCTATTTTATCTTCAATTTTACCTACTACGTTAGCTCCGCGCGCTTCTACTTCTAATGTTCCGTATCCATCTAAGTTTAAAAGCGAGAGCGCCGAAAAGAATTATAAAAAGTTTTTAGATATTTTAAAGCAAATCCACATTAATGTACCCTTCTGCGAGGCTATCTCTCAAATGCCTAAATATGCGAAATATCTTAAGGAGTTGCTCTCCAATAAGAAAAAATTAGAAGATATTTCGCATATTTCTTTGAACGCAGAATGCTCCGCGGTTGTACTCAACAAATTGCCTACAAAAGTGAATGACCCGGGACGGTTTTCCATCCCGTGTTTATTTGGCAATTCGTTAGTAAAACACGCTTTAGCGGATCTGGGAGCAAGTATCAATCTCATGCCTTTTTCATTATTTAAGAAACTAGGTCTAGGAAATCCAAGCCCCACTCGAATGAGTATTCAATTAGCGGATCGCTCTTTAAAATATCCGGTAGGAATAGTGGAGGACGTGCTCGTCAAGGTCGACAAGTTCATCTTCCCGGTGGACTTTGTCATTCTTGACATCGAAGAGGATGCCGAAGTACCCCTCATACTCGGCCGCCCCTTCCTTGCCACCTCCCGCGCCATTATTGACGTAAGTAACGGAAAGCTCCTCCTTCGGGTTGGAGATGATGAAGTTTCTTTCGGCATAAATTCCTCGATGCGGAACACATTAGAAAACGACGATTCATGTTTTTACCTGGAAGAGTGTTGGGAATTCGATTCCCCTCCCGAGTTAGTCTCCACCTCGAGTCACGAGTCTGAATTCGCCGAGCTCTTTTGTCTGGAAGAAGAAGAAGTCACTCGTTTCACACCACCCGAACCACTATTTTTAGAAAAATTAAAAATCAAAACATCTTATGAAGAGCCACCCGTTTTGGAACTAAAGCAACTTCCCCCTCACCTTAAGTATTTATTTTTAGAAAAAGAGTCGAAGCTACCCGTCATCGTTTCATCCGAACTTAGCAACTCAGAAATTTCCGAGTTGGCTATTGTCTTAAGAAAGCACCGCCACGCAATTGCGTGGCAAATTTCGGATATAAAGGGTATAAACCCTTCCTTCTGCACTCATAAAATCTTCCTCGAAGATAACTCCCGAAATTCGGTCCAGCCTCAACGACGGCTAAACCCTAACATGAAAGAAGTCGTTAAGGCCGAAGTGATCAAACTATTGGACGCGGGAATTATCTACCCGATATCGGATAGTACTTGGGTTAGCCCAGTACAAGTCGTACCAAAGAAAGGTGGCATTACGGTAGTAGCTAATGAGAATAACGAGTTGATCCCAACCCGTACTGTTACGGGTTGGCGGATGTGCATCGATTACCGAAAACTAAATGATGCCACCCGTAAGGATCACTTCCCCCTACCATTCATCGATCAAATTTTAGAGCGCCTTTCAGGTCACTCCTACTACTGTTTTCTCGATGGTTTGTCGGGATATTTTCAAATACCGATTTCGCCCGAGGACCAAGAGAAAACCACTTTCACTTGTCCCTTTGGCACCTTCGCTTATCGAAGGATGCCATTTGGTCTTTGTAATGCGCCAGCTACATTCCAAAGATGTATGCTGGCAATATTTGACGAGTTAGTAGAGGAGGTGATGGAAGTGTTTATGGACGACTTTTCCGTGTTCGGAAATTCATTTAAAAATTGTTTAAAAAATCTTGAGCGCGTGTTGCAGCGATGCGAGGAAACGAATTTAGCACTTAATTGGGAGAAATGCCATTTTATGGTCAAGGAAGGGCTAGTCCTTGGTCATAAAATTTCGGGCATGGGGATCGAGGTCGATAAGGCCAAGATCGAAGTGATTGAAAAACTTCCCCCTCCAACAAACGTAAAAGCTATTCGTAGTTTCCTAGGCCACGCGGGGTTTTATCGGCGCTTTATACAGAATTTTTCAAAAATCACAAAGCCGTTAACCCACCTTCTTGAAAAAGAATCCTCGTTTATTTTTAGCGATGAATGCCATTTGGCTTTTAAACTCATCAAAGAGAAACTTATAAACTCCCCGATTCTAGTCGCGCCGGATTGGTCGCTTCCTTTTGAAATCATGTGCGACGCGAGTGACATTGCGGTTGGTGCCGTTTTAGGCCAACGGGTGAGTAAGTATTTCCACCCTATTTATTATGCGAGCAAAACACTCACGTCGGCACAAGCGAATTACACCACAACCGAAAAGGAGCTTCTAGCGATCGTTTTTGCCTTCGATAAGTTTAGGTCATATATCACCCTCTCAAAAGTTATTGTCTTCACGGATCACTCCGCACTTAGGTATCTTTTAAGCAAATCGGACGCCAAGCCTCGTCTTTTGCGATGGATCCTCCTCTTGCAGGAGTTTGACTTAGAGATCCGGGACAAAAGAGGAGCCGAAAACTTGGCGGCCGATCATCTCTCCCGTTTAGAAAACCCCGCCTCGGAAGTTTTGATAGAATCTGACATCGATGATAAATTTCCCGAAGAGCGCCTCCTCGCTCTCGAAGATATTAATACGTCGTCTACCCCCTGGTTTGCAGATCTGGCTAACTATTTAGTAGCCCGGGTCTTGCCAAAAGAATTCTCGAGTCAGAAAAAGAAGAAATTCTTTTCTGATTTAAAGAATTACTTTTGGGAGGACCCCTTTTTATTCCGTGTATGCGCAGACCAAGTGGTGAGACGATGCGTCTCGAGTAAGGAGGGTCTTAAAATTTTACGACATTGTCACGAGGGACCATCCGGTGGTCATTATCATTCGAACCGAACCGCGAGGAAGGCGCTGGAGGCAGGCTTTTATTGGCCCACGCTCTTCAAAGATGCTCACACCCTTGTGAGTACTTGCGACAGCTGCCAGCGGTCGGGCAACATCTCTCGCCGGGATGAGATGCCCCAAAATATTTTCTTAGAATGCGAGATTTTCGATCTTTGGGGCATTGATTTCGTTGGTCCTCTCCCTCCTTCATTTTCAAATAAGTATATTCTAGTGGCGGTCGACTACGTGTCAAGGTGGGCGGAAGCGCAAGCTCTCCCCACCAACGATGCGCGAGTCGTCGTTAACTTTTTAAAAAAATTATTTTCTCAATTTGGCACTCCGCGCGCTATTGTGAGTGATCGGGGCACCCATTTTTGCAATACTCAATTCACAAAAACTTTAGCAAAATATGGTGTCACGCACAAACTATCCACTGCATATCACCCACAAACGAGCGGCCAAGTCGAAGTGGTTAATCGAGAATTAAAGCGAATTTTAGAGAAAACGGTTTCTATTAATCGGAAGGATTGGGCAATAAAGATCGATGACGCGCTTTGGGCCTATCGTACGGCGTACAAGACCGCTATCGGTTGTACACCATATCGAATGGTCTATGGCAAGGCTTGCCACCTTCCGGTCGAATTAGAACACCGCGCATTTTGGGCGCTTAAATTTTTAAATCTCGATTCCACTTTAGCGGGTGAACAAAGGAAGTTTCAAATAAACGAGTTAGATGAATGGCGAGCGAATGCGTATGAGAGCAATAAATTATATAAGGAGCGAACAAAGTTTTATCACGATAAACATATAAAATTTCCGAAAACTTTTTCGCCGGGCGATCTCGTCCTCCTTTATAATTCTCGCCTTCGCCTTTTTCCGGGAAAATTAAAATCCCGATGGTCCGGACCCTTTATTGTTAAAGAGGTTTGGTCCTATGGGACAATCCTAATTTCCCACCCGAAAAAAGGCTCCTTCAAAGTTAACGGGCACCGCCTTAAATTGTATCTTCCGGGAGACGTACCTAATGACAAGAGTGATGCGATTTTTCTTCATCATATAACATAATCGGCAAGTGGGTCAAGCTACGCGACCTTAAACAAAGCGCTTTTGGGAGGCACCCCAAAGTTATCTTTTGTTATTTTCTCTTGTCTCTTCTTTTCTGCTTTAACAACTTTTGCAGGTAATCGCGGCTTCCCCACAAAAGCTTCAAAAAAAATCAGGGAAGCCCTTTTTCCTTCTCTTCTTTCGTTTTTGCATTTTTTTTTTATCTTTTCCTACTTCATACTTATTTTTTAAACATTGGGGACAATGTTTAACTTTAAGTATGGGGGTGTGAATAGCCCTTTGTAAATTCTTGTAAATAGTTGTTAAATTAGAAAATTTTCAAAAAAAAAAAAAAATATATATATATATTTTCTTATGTTTTTCTTCTATTTTAGCACTTGTAAAACCCAAAACTCAAAAAAAAAATAGAAAACAGAAAAATTTAAATCTTGGAAAGGGACGTTTGGGATTTTATCCCATCACACCTCCTAGTACCTTGCGAACCCTTCACCGGGTAGCCCTTGGGAAGTCCAAGACTTGCAAAAAAATTTGTTAAGTTTTAAATCTAGTTTCCTTTCTTTGTAAATAGTTTTTAATGAGAAAAATTCAAAAAAAAAGATAATATCAAAAATTCAAAAAATTCTTATTTCCCTCCTTGTTGTTTTTGTGATTTCTTAGAAATCTAGTTGAGAATGTTTATAAGCATGTTTAAGTTTTTAATTGGCTAAAATTTTGCTTATCATAGTTTGTTAATTTTAAATTTGAGGTAATCTTGATTTAAGAATCATCTTATGATTTTAAATTGATTAGAGAATTTTGTTAGCATGACTTTTCTTTTTATTTTTAAATGGCTTCATTTTGTAGTAAATTTCCTAAACCTCTTTAGATTTCAATTATACTTTCTTCTAACTTCTTAGATCTTAGGAATTTTAATTTTACTAGAATTTGCTCTCAATATGATTTAAAACTAGCTAGATTTATTTTTCCCCTACCCTACCCCCTTTGATGGCATAAAAAAAAAATGTGTATTAAAAGATCATATGTCATGGGAATAAGAGGATAAAATTCATTATTCCCTAAAACATATGCACCCAAAATATTTGAAAAGATTATATGGCATGGAGTAAGAGGATAAAATTCATTACTCCTAAACCATATACATTTTGGGTTTTTATTAGAAGAGAAAAAAAAAAAAAAAAAAAAAAAAAAAAAGGAAATTTCATGATAAATTCCATTTCCTCCATTCAAAAATTTCTCTTCTTATGCCAAATTCTATGAAATCACCCTTAGCCAATTATCATTGTTCTAGTTTTAGTTGAAAATTATGGAGAGAGCAATATTTAGTAATTTACTTTTCCTTAAGATTCTTTTAAGATAGAGTTCTTATAATTTTAATTTAATTTAGTTTTATAATTTCTACAATTTTGTCAAACTACTTAATTTTCTTGAGAAGTTATTGCCTAAACATTTTTTCCCTCTTTTCAAATCATCATCATAATTTAGGACTTAACTCCCCCTTGAATTTACTCTTAACTTAACTTTTGGTTAAATGAAATTTTAGTTTTAAATTAAAATTTTTTTAAGGATGTCTTATAAATTATGTCTCACACTTTTGCTCTGGAATAGCAAAACCTCAAGTATGGGGGTATTTGATAAAGTAGTTTTTATATAAGTTTTTAATAGAAAATTTTGTAATTATTTAATTTGAATTTTCCTTTTTATGTCAATTTTAGGTTATAAGTAGTTCTTTTTGTAATTTTGATTCTAACTTAGCCTAATTTTAATATTTGCAGATTTCTGGGACAAATCGGGAAAAATCACATGTCACGCCCTCGGTCACGCCCGTGACCAAGGGCGTGTAACCTGAAGATCAGTCCAGAGTCGCAGCCGTGCTGTTGAGCTAGTCCACACCCAGTCACGCCCCAGGTCACGCCCGTGACCCAAATTTACGCCTGTGACCGGGGGCGTGTAATTTTAGCATCTGCCACGTGGAGCCGCCGTCGAGACGAGAAGCTGCCGTTGAGAAGTCAACTTGAGTCACGCCCGTGACCCAAAGTCACGCCCGTGACCTTCCCGCGTGATCCAAGTCGCCGCCGCGGCGTCTGGCTAGCCCATGCCGCATTAAATGAAGCCTTCCTGAGTCACGCCCGTGACCCAATTGTCACGCCCGTGACATGTGCGATTTTCTCCCGCCGTCACGCCAAGCCCACGCCGCGACCGGATCCGATGCTGCAGAGATTACACGCCCTAGGTCACGCCCGTGACCGAGGGCGTGTAACATGAAATTTTTGCCTATAAATTCAGAGGCTCTCCTTGAGTTCAAAGTTCAGAATTTTGGAGTGGGGAAGGTGCTGCTGGAGCCAATCTTGAGTAGTTTTCCTTTTTCATGTTCATGTTCATGTCTCTTTATTTTCATGCTCTCTTCCTTTTCTAATGCAATGTATTAGCTTTCCTTTAGTGCAATAGTCTAGTTTAAGCTTGTAATCTTGTTTTTCCTAGCTTGCAATTTCCTTTCTTAAGTCTTGTAATAGTTTTTCATTTAAATAAAAAATAGTTTGTTCTCTTTATTTTGTCTCCTCCTTAGCTAAAGTTTCTTAATATGCATTTTTATTTTTTTTCCTCTTCCCCCTCCACCATGATTAACTAATCCTCATTAGTACTCGATCAAAATGATCCGAGGATGAGTTAGACAAGTTATGATTTTCTAAAGTTTTCTTTTTCCGTTTTTATAAACACTTGAATTATCCTTGATTTTTAATTAGTGAGGCCATACTTTCGATATATGGTTTTCGCTTAAGTTTTCATATTTAGTTAGCCGAGAGGCTCAAAGTATGAATCGATCACTCAAGGGTAAAGAGAGTTGCACGCACCCCTCGAGAGAGGATGACGTAAATCTCCCGGATTGGAGCCAAATCCAATAGTGGGGTTCACCTCGTAAAGCAAGTTTTAGGTAATCAATTATAGGACGAGAGTCCGGTTGATTTTTCCTAATCTTAGTTGGGCATTAACCTCGAGAGAGGCATGTTCGAGCTTCGGGAACCTCCACGGTCAAGTAGTTCAATTTAAACGGAATTAGATTTAATTTCTTTTTACTTGTCTTTTCTCACTCCAAGGTGACTTTTGATTGAGTACTAGCCTCTTTTATCATCATCTAAACCCTTAATTTAGCTTGCAATTTCTCTTTTTTAGCTAAGAACCAAAACCCCAAAATATCATTAGATAAGATAATAGTGACTTTCCTCAAAGTAGAAGTATTCAACGCGCCCCGTGGAATACGACCTTGGTATTTCTTAATATCCTATACTATAGACGATAAGGTACACTTGCCTTTATCAGATATAGTTTTGGAGAAAATCTCAACCCTTCACTAAAATTTCAAAACCGCAAAAATCTATATCAAAGATACTCCAAGGTCAATTAAAGTGAACACTTCAACCTAAGTTGAGGAAGAAGAACCTCAAGATCTAGAGATGCACCAGAAGTAGAAGAACCTACTTGTGACACAGAAGATGCAAGGAATCTAGTGATCATACACTAAAGAGATCATCATATTGGTCAGATCATTGGAAATGCTAGTGTTGGAGTCAGAATAAGAAGAGATACTGATGCGCGAATCTAGCACACCGCTATAGGCGGTAGTGAGACTGCGGCACGAAACGGCAGTGTTCCGATCGTTCAAGTAATATAAAACAAGGAGCAAATTCCCGAGTATCGATCTCGAAGGAACACAGTAAGGTGGAGTTAACTTTCGAGGAGGGACTTGAGATCGAAGTCCTTTAGGTCGAGTGAAACGTGAACGGGATGGATTGGTTTATGAAAAATAAATGAAAACAACAACTCAACTACTCCTATTCAGGCCTTGGGCACATTGCTTCGCTAGGCGGGATGGAATCTACGTAGGCCTTGAACGCACTACTTCGCAAGGGCGGATGGACGAGTAGGCATGCAGATGGAGTGGTAAGTGCGGAATCGAACTGTGCAGTCCTTGAGCCCGCTGCTTCGTTAGGAGAATGGACTACATGGGCCGCTATGCCACGCTTCACTAGGGAGATGGACGAGAAGGCTTGCGGATGGAATGGTTCGCACCGGCGGGGTCGAGGTGGATTACACGGGCCGTTAGCACCGCTTAGCTTGGCGGATGGAAGAGTAGTCTTACGGAATGGAAGAGTAGGCTAGCGTAATGGAGTGGAGGGTGATGACGGATGTGGATGGAAAATGGATTGGGGCGCACCTCATACACACATATGAATAATATGAACTCATAAACATGAATTAAACATTACAAAACAAGATTCATAGCGCACATCATCAAAAGATAGAAGAATGTAGCTTATACAATCATCAAAATAAAAGGGGAGAAAGCAAGGAATCGACCCAATCCGAAGTCTTGTCGATGATTCACGGTTGGAATCGCTGGGTTGTCAATCCGCGTCCAAGCTCGGTCCTCAACTGCGTCTGGGGTAGAGAAGGCTGTCACTACCCTCCAATGGCCCATCTTCTTCGTGTAACGATCCGGCAACAAGACCAAAGCTTCCTTCTCCTTGGATGATAATGGATGTAGGGATAGATCCCTCTCCTTGAAGCTTGAATATGATGGAGGAGGCCTAGAATGAAAAAACGCAAAAAACGGCGCTCAAAAAGACCTAGAAACGAAGTCGATGCATCTATTTTCGGGGAGCAGCTATTTATAGACAGGTGCAAAATTTTGTTCATGCAAGACCAAACGCACGACCGTGCGTAAAAACGCAAGACCAAATTCAGAATGCTATTTTGGGCCGCAAATGAACGCACGATCGCAGCCAACCGTGCGTCAAGAAAACGCACGACCGTGCGATTCATGCAGACATGAAATCTGGGCATAATTGATGATCTACCCAGATGCACACCACCAAACAGCAATCACACAGCTAAGAATACCCTTCCAGCTCAATCCAAATAAAGAAAAAGGGTTGAGGAGCACCATGTGCTTACCCCCAACAACATGGAGCGCAAATGCACACCAAAACGGGCCTAAAAGGTGCACTTCGTGAAGAAATGTGTTCAACTGAAATATAAGCAATAATAAACTAAAAGTGAAGTGCAAATGCATGAAAACTAGACCAGATCAGTCCAAATATGTGTATATAAATGGGACTCATCACACCCCCAGACTTACTCGTTTGCTCTTCCCGAGCAAACTATCTCCCATGTGAAGTAGAAAAATCATAAGCTGGCAATGTAATTGAATATGCGAAGTACAATGCGAAGTCGCTCGCGCGCGTTGAAATTTCAGTAGAAAAACTTTTTAAACATGCGAAATAGATTAGAATTTTCTAGATTGCGTTTCTACTTTTTATTTCTACTCATAATTTGAATGGTGGTGAATCCTTCAATCACGCGTAGGGTAAAAGTAGCTCGATCACTAAGTGGAATATTGCCAGAGATCGAGGATCGGGACAAACTCCAAAGAAATCCATCAATGACGATGGCCATAAGCTTGCCCGTTCACACTCTCTCCACGACACTAGTTACGTTCAGAGTGCGAATCAATAGGACTTTTAGGTTATGATTTAGGCTTAGGCTACGGTGCGGTAGACAATGATAAACGTGGGGGCTTAGCACACCTAACCAAAATGAGCTCGCAATAAAAACACTATCCGGCAATAATGAAAAATGTGTACACCACACCCCCATACTTAAACATGAAACTATGGGGTGTGTACACCACCTATTCCCAAATACATTGCTTTACACTTTTTTTTCATTTCTTTTCACATTTTTTTTCTTTTCTCTTTTTTTTAATTATAACTTTGCACATATAATAACAAAATAGCTATATTTTCAATAACGCATTCCCACCACAACCACAAATATACATAACCTCAACACCCAACTTTTAAATGCACAAATTGCTTGAGCTCAGAATTTGGTGTGCGATTAGGATATTCATTTTGGCTTTGGTGAATTGAAGGTGGAGCTGAATCAAATGGTAGGGATTAGGCACAAAGGGGCTAAGTAAGGATAGAGCGTTTAGGAATAGTGCAAAGGCTCAATCGGGTCAAAGAATGGCCTATATCACACTCGCACAAATGAAATAACCTATACCCATGCTTCGAGATTCGCTAGGGGCAAGTTTTTAGCCACTGAGAAAGAATATCCTTCCTCCCGACTCGAGCAATACATCACTAGCGATCGTCTACACACGCACCTACACTATCGTCAGATTCAACTGGATTCACGAAATACGAGTACAATAAACAGTATTCACACAATTGGAAAATTATAAAACTAAATGCATCAGAAAAAGCTAATTCTACAAGAATTTCAACACGAGACGCGAGGACTCGACTAGGAGCACTGCTCGAGTCAACATGTTACTCCGCCACTCAATCCTATGCCAGCATCATGATCTTTCAATCACGCAGAAAAATAATATTTACCCAAGACGCATAGACATATAAGCGCGTGCTCAAGTGGGTGTTGTGATGTACTGTGAAGATGAAAATACAAAATAAATGAGATTAATATACTTCTAGTATGCAAATGATATGTGCACGTGAAGTGGGTAACACATAAGGGCTCTGCCCCAGACTTAATCTAAACAATCCAACAAAATATATGGCCATGAAATTCAAAATGAAGCTAAGGGAAGAGGGTACCCAATGCTCAGCAAGTGAGCATACCAGAAGACGTGTGTAAACCAAGACAAAGCTGCAGCATCCGCCATCCAGAAAAAGGACCTGCAGGGGTGAGCTACGCAAAAACAAAAGAAAATGTACATACTAAAATGAAATATCATTAACTAAACTAAACTAGATAAAATAAAAATGCAGGAAACGTAAGATAACTACTGGGGTTATTGTCATCCCAGCACGACTTATTCAAATTTAAAACAGTTCTAGCTAATGGGTCTATGAAAAGAAAAGTGCACAGGTAACTGTTCTAATACGCGTGTCGGTAGCGGGTACCGATATGATGACAGAACAATTACTCCCCTACCTAAATAAAAATACCCGCTCTTCACAGGAAGGGGAAGCAGAAAGTAAGAAGTGGAGGAGGAGTCCTCATCACAATTCTCACCAAAAACATCCTTGCCCAGCAAGGTGTCATCTTCAGGGAGGCGACAGGAAGAGAAGGCAATGAATGAGGCTTCCTCTATGGAGGAGGGATCAACCTCCTCACATGAGAGTGTACACTCATCATTGACTTGAGCAAAATGCTCCAAGTCCTCCTGGAGTACCTGTGAAGACTCAACCCCCACAGGCTCAGATGAAGAAGAGGGGTCAAGGAATAAAGAAGAGGAAGAACATAAATAAAAATCAATCGGGGGAGTGGTACCGGTCTCACTCCCAGCAGGATCCAAGGATAGATCGCTATCGTCATCGTAAGTATCATAGCGAGGGGAACCCAAGAACTCAAGGGCCTCAGTGGTGAGTTGGACCTCCTCGTCCCATGAGGAAGTGCAAACCTCCTCATCAGAGAGAGTATCCTCCTCATCCCACCGAGGTGCACCATCGTGATCAAAGCATTCATTCTCCCCTTATGGGAAAACAAACTCCTCATCCCACTTTGGAGCATCCTCCGAGTCATAAGCATCACCCCACTCCTTCACTTCGATAGGATCATAAAGAATGTGTGTAGAAAAATCTTGCAAAGAAACTGGAGGAACAAAAAGATTTGGTTCCTCCGCAAAAAGATCTGCTAATGCCTCCCCGATGGAAAGAATACTTTCCATATCCCACTCAGGAGCATCTAGGAGCTCCCATTCCTCTCCTTGTTGGCCAACAGATGAGTGATCATCATCACTAGGAGTGAAGCCATACATAGGGAGTGAGGAGTCCATGCACGAGATAAACTCGGGGATAGAGGGCACGATTGCCTCCATGGGTAAAGAATGTGTGGTAGGAACAATGTTGTCATGAGTGGAGGAGCAGCGGTCAGGATTGAAAAGACTAGGACAGTCCTTCAATTCATGACCCTCTCCCCGACACAACAAGCAAACAACGTTCCTACACTACCTAGCATTTAACTCCTTCATTTGGTCTATATAATAGACCATCATGTCGTAAGTGCCAGGAGAAATATCCCATGAACACATTTTCAACAATAAAAGCAGATATAATGAAACTGAAATTCTTTGCAAGGAAATTTACACAGACAAATAAAACTAATTGGGTTAAACTTGCCTAAAACTTTAAAAACAGAAGAGGAAACAATAATAACAAACAATATATAATTAAAAAAGCAAACAAAAACAATAAAGCAGCTATACACACTGGAAGAACTACTATCTCTTGTCACCCTCTACAACAACTCACATGACTGTGTTCCCTGGCAACGGCGCCAAAAACATGATGCGCGAATCTAGCACACCGCTATAGGCGGTAGCGAAACTGCGGCACGAAACGGCTGTGTACCGATCGTTCAAGTAATATAAAACGAGGAGAAAATCCTCGAGTATCGATCTCGAAGGAACACAGTAAGGTGGAGTTAACTTTCGAGGAGGGACTTGAGATCGAAGTCCTTTAGGTCGGGTGAAACGTGAACGGGATGGATTGGTTTATGAAAAATAAATGAAAACAACTACTCAACTAATCCTATGGAGGGCTTGGGCGCACTGCTTCGCTAGGCGGGATGGAAACTACGTAAGCCTTGAACACACTACTTTGCAAGAGCGGATGGACGAGTAGGCAAGCGGATGGAGTGGTAAGTGCAGAATCGAACTGTGCAGGCCTTGAGCGCGCTGCTTCGTTAGGCGAATGGATTACATGGGCCGCTATGCCATGCTTCACTAGGCGGATGGACGAGAAGGCTTGCGGATGGAATGGCTCGCACCGGCGGGGTCGAGGTGGATTACACGGGCCGTTAGCACCGCTTAGCTTGGAGGATGGAAGAGTAGTATTACGGAATGGAAGAGTAGGCTAGCGTAATGGAGTGGAGGGTGATGACGGATGTGTATGGAAAATGGATGGGGGCACACATCATACACACATATGAATAATATGAACTCATAAACATGAATTAAACATTACAAAGCAAGATTCATAGTACACATCATCAAAAGATAGAAGAATGTAGCTTATACAATCATCAAAATAAAAGGGGAGAAAGCGAGGAATCGACCCAATCCAAAGTCTTGTCGAAGATTCACGGTTGGAATCGCTGGGTTGTCAATCTGCATCCAAGCTCGGTCCTCAACTGCGTCCGGGGTAGAAAAGGCTGTCACTACCTTCCAATGGCCCATCTTCTTCGTGTCACGATCCGGCCACAATACCAAAGATTCCTTCTCCTCTGATTATGATGGATGTACGGCTATATCCCTCTCCTTGAAGCTTGAGGATGATGGAGGAGGCCTAGAATAAAAACACGCAAAAAATGGCGCTCAAAAAGACCTAGAAATGAAGTCGACCAAACGCACGACCAAATTCAGAATGCTGTTTTGGGCCGCAAATGAATGCACGATCGCAGCCGATCGTGCGTCAAGAAAACGCACGACCATGCGATTCATGCAGACATGAAATCTGGGCATAATTGATGATCTACCCATATGCACACCACCAAACAGCAATCACACAGCTGGGAATACCCTTCTAGCTCAATCCAAATAAAGAAAAAGGGTTGAGGAGCACCATGTGCTTACCCCCAACAACATGGAGCGCAAATGCACACCAAAATGGGCCTAAAAGGTGCACTTCGTGAAGAAATGTGTTCAAGTGAAATATAAGCAATAATTAACTAAAAGTGAAGTGCAAATGCATGAAAACTAGCCCAGATGAGTCCAAATATGTGTATATATTATGGGACTCATCAGGTACAGTTAACGAAGTTTTACACTTATGTTTTCTTTCTAAGATTGAGCTGAAGAAATTTGATGAGGCAAAAGAGGATGCTTCATGGATCTTTGCAATGCAAGAGGATCTCAATCAATTCAAGAGGTGCAAAGTTTGGAAGCTAGTACCAAGGCCAAAAGATCAGTATGTTATCGGGACAAAATGGGTCTTTAGAAATAAGCTGGATGAAAATGGTGCAATCATCAAGAATAAGGCCAGACTTGTTGCTCAAAGTTACAGACAAGAAGAAGGGGTCGACTTGGATCAGATTTATGCTTCAGTGGATAGACTCGAAGAGATCAGGTTGTTCCTAGCGAATGCTACTCATAACGGATTCGAAGTCTATCATATGGACGTGAAGTCAGCCTTCCTTAATGGTAATTTAATGGAATATGTATACGTCGAATAATCCCCTGGTTTTGTTGATTCCTCTTTCCCGAATTATGTTTATTTCTTACGCAAAGCTTTATATGGTCTGAAACAAGCTCCCCGAGCTTTGTATGAGACTCTCTCTAGATTTCTTCTTGAGAACAAATTCATAAGAGGAATGATAGATAAGACATAATTTCTTAGGGAAGTTAAAGACAAGATCTTGCTAATGCTAATCTATGTCGATGACATTATTTTTGGATCTACAGATTATCACCTCTGCAAAAAGTTTTTCAACTTGATGCAATGGAAATTTAAAATGAGTAGTATGGGTGAGCTGAAGTATTACTTAGGACTTAAGGTGAAACAATCTGAAGATGGAATTTTCATCTCTTAGACGAAGTTCACCAAAGAGTTGATTAAGAAATTCGGAATGGAGAAGGCAACCTCGATGAGGACTCCAATGGGTTCAACTATGACTCTGGACAAGGTTGAGAATGGGAAACATTTTTATGAAACCAAGTATAGAAGCATAATTGAATTCTTGCTCTATCTTACTGCCACTAGACCAGATATACTGTTTTCGACATGTGTAAGTGCTAGATTACAGGTGAACTCTAAGGAATCTCATTATACCGCTACAAAGAGGATTTTGAGATATCTTAAAGGCACACCAAATCTTGGCTTCTGGTACCCAAGAAGTAATGACTTTGAGCTAATTGTTTTTTTAGATGTTGATTTTGCAGGTAGCAGGGATGATAGAAAAAACACTTCCAGGACTTGCCAATTCCTTGAAATGAGGCTTATTTCTTGGAGTAGTAAGAAGCAAAATTGTGTTGCAATCTCAACTGCTGAATTGAACAATATCTCTACAGGCAGTTATTGTGCATAACTTCTATGGATCAGGAATCAATTAGAAGATTACAACATGAAGTTCAAGGAGATTCCTATGTTTTGCAACTCATCAAGTGCTTATTAATTGCTAATAATCCAGTCTCTCACAGTCGGACAAAGCATATAGAAATACGCTATCATTTCATCTAGGAGCATGTGGAGAACAAGGACATCAACCACAGTTATGTCCCGATGGATAAGCAAGTTGCAGATATTTTCTCGAAGCCACTAGATGAGGCCAAGTTCACCTACTTCAAAATGGAACTTGGTATGCTGAACAAAGAATCATGAAAAATCCAAGGAAATCTGTCCAAGATCAGAATTTCAAGAAGTTAAAGAGATTACTCAAGTAATTTCGACTATTCGTCGAATCCTACTCAGTCATTTCGATGAATAAGTCTATTTCACCGACTCATTTTGACGAATACGCTTATTTCATGAGTTATTTCGACGAATTAGATCAATCTCTCAGATCATTTTGACGATTCATCCAAATCATTCGATGAATTTCTGTCATTCTAACTTTTAATTCTATTAGATTTGAAGAGTCATTTCTTTCCATAAAGGTGCGCGCCACACTCTCTATCTCTCTCTTCAAAATTTTACTACTATATAATTGTTTTAAATGGTTTCACGAGTCACACACGCTGATTCATCGAGATTTCACAGAAACCTTCTGACGATTCATCTCCCTCTTGCCGATTCGTCGTCTGTACTCGATGGCTCACAAATGCTCAGGCAATCTGCATGTAGGGGGAGAGCTTATTCATACATGGTTTGCTAATGCTACAGATGAATTCCAAAATATAGTTTTGATCCTTGAAGAGGCCGGTCTTTAATTTTTTAGAGCATCCTTGTCGGCTTCTTGACAGGGAAGTACTAGAGTTCTTTAAAATTGCTCACCTTCATCGAGAAGGCTCTGTCATCAAGTCTTAAGTCAGAAATTTTGTGATAAAAATGAAGCCGCCTCTTTTAACCAAATTCTTGAGGCTCCTAGAGGTTCAAGTTCAATTAAAAGGAAGAATATGAATGGAGAGGGGAAGCTATTGTATGATATAATAAGCAAAGTCTTGTTATGCAAAGTAGGATCCCATGGCTACCTATCCAGTGACATGTTCAAACTTTTGACTAGAATTGCCTGCAGGAAGAGAATAAATGGGGGATTAGTTCTATTGGAGAAGATCAAGGACAACTTGATGACTCCTACTTTTTGCCGGATCATCACCTTGTACTTGAATTAAATTGCTGGCAATCAATTTGACATGTCTTCTAGTATTCCAATTCATCACCTCAAGAAGATAGATTCCTCTATCCTTAACAGATGGGAAAGGAAGATATCCAAGCTTGGTGCAAAGAAGAATGATGATGAAGATGAAGTTTTTGAAGATGAGCAAAGATTTCAGTCTTCACCTATCAGTATTCCACCAAAGTTTACTGATGCAGCAGTTCATGGGGAGAGACCTCAAACTCCAGATCCAAAAGTTCAGAAAGAACCATTTGTGGTTCAGTCCCCTCTGCCCCATGTTCCATCTCCTCTAGCTGATGACTTTCAGGATGATGATGATGTTCAAGTGAATTAAGATATTCAAGACATTGATGATGCTGAAGATGTAGTTCCAAGTGAACAAACATCTGGTGAGAAAGAAGCTGACTAGAGGAAAGAATCCACATCTGGTGGAGTTCTTGTTATTTTATATGAAATTGCTGGTGATAACAAATTTTTTACAAATATTGAGGGAGAGATAGTTCTAGAAGATGTGGTCCTAGAAGCTAAATTTAGGGAGGATGAGGTTTTGCCCTCTATGGAAGTAAGAGAGGATGTGCACTCTGCACCTACTGCTCAGAAGAATGTTCAGGCTTCACCAAATGAGATTATATTCAATGATGAGAACTTTGGCACCCCAACTCCTCAGCATGTTCATGTTCCTGAACCTTCCTCCTCTAATAATTAGATGATAAACACCATTGAGGCATTGATCATGTCTCAGGTAGAGCATTTTGAATTCTCTCTGAAGCAAGTCATTGACAAGGTAAGAGAGGTGGAAGCTGATGTAAATAATGGTCTAGCTGCAATGAAGCACAATATTGATCATATGAAACAAGAAATGGATAACAACTATACTACTACTGGTACCTCAACATGGATGGAGTCCAGTATGTTTTTAAGTCAACTCAAGATCTTTCTAAAGGACAAAACATGCTGATGCACTCTACAGAAACATACACAGATTATCTTCATACACAAATGAAAATTTTCAAGGAGGAAATTATCCAAAGCCTTAATGAATAAGTAAGAAAGGGGGAGGAAAATATCCTAAGTAAAATGATTGAACTAAGCAGAGAAGTGGAAATCATATTTCATGAAGCCAATGTCTACTATTATCAAAATTTCCAATGGCTTCATGAAGAGTTCACAAGGAGAGTTGCTGAGCAACCCTTTGTAGCTCCCTTTGTAGCTGATCTAGTGTAACCTCCAAAATCTAATTTGTTTGACCCTCCTCAGCAATACTCTCAGGTGTGGTCAGATCATGAGGATTATGGAGACCCTCAGTGCCCCTTGTGAAAAAGAGGAAATATGGGGAAGGTCCTTCTCCAAGCTTGTCAGATCCTTCTGTGAGAAAAGGAGCAGGTATAGTAATAAGAGAAGTAGCAGAAGATAAGAAAGAATTTGTTGAAGTGTGGAGTCCGACTACCAAAGCTATAATTCTAGGCACTTTCAATTTGATTGACATTTCAAATGAGTTGCCTCAGAATCTCTACTACTAGGAAGAAATTAATAAGCATAAAGCAGCAAAGCTAAAGTGGAAGATTCACATCAGAACATATGGTCACAACAATCCTGATGCACCTCCAGCTCCTCCTAAGTATTATCCTAAGCCAAATGCATACTATGACTGGCAGTTGGAGAAGAGCAGAATGAAGAAGTCAAAAATGCCTTAGTGTTGTGTTGTGACTTGTGATGGCCCCTAAAAATATTTATATAAATATTAATATTTTGTTGATATAATGTTTTATCTCAATTTAATTATGTCATTATCTTTATCTATGATTATGTTTATTATCTGTGCAATTCACCTTAGTAGATAGGGTTTTAATTTCTTCAAATAGGGGGAGTGTTGGATATTGTAGCCACAATTGCCTTGATTTGAAGAAGTCCCCCTTGAACTAAGATGAATTGGAGATGTATTTGATATTGTATTTTAGCTATGTGATTGCAGGATCTTAATTGCTAAGTACAAACCAATGTCAGGTTTTAATGAGTCATAAAACACAATGCTATATAATGTAATTCCTTATTGTGTAGAACAAGGCGTTGACTCATGTGAAATTTCTCTATAGGGGTGTACTTCTTATTCAAGTACTAAGGAAAAGTCAAGTAGGAGCTATTGCTATTTTCTAGAAAGGAAGAATAATTGTCTAAGTGTTTTTCGTCGAGTACTCTCGAGAAGACTCGATTAATTCATTGCGATATCTCATGAGGACTCGTTTAGTTCATCGAGTTTACTCGAAAGGATGCTGTTAAATATCTTAACTCATTTTCAATGAGTAATCAGTTGTTCTGTCATGAACACACGGCAAATTTGTCGAGTGGTCTGTTGATTTCTCATGAACACTCGACGAATTCGTCGATTGCTCTCGAGAGATTTTGAGATGACTAAGTTAAAGGTTCTTCCAGGTTTAGTTTTAAGCCAAGTCTTTTTTGTTGAGACTTCAAGAAGAATTCGTCGAGTAGTTAAGTCAATTCGTCGAGTAGTCTAGAGACTTCACGAGTACACTCAACGAATGGACTCAGAGACTTTCTTTTTCAAATAGCTGACGGCTTTCTATTAGGGCTTCTACCATGTACAGTACACATGGAGGTCTATTCTAAGATTTTGTTTTTAGCCATTAGAGAAGGATCTCTATAAATAGTTAAGGGTTATCTCCATTAACCCTAATCGTGATCTAAAGTAGAAATCACAAATCCTATTCTGCCTGTTGGCATCCTCTTTCTCGAAAAGAAATGTTCTTGCAGCCGACCACTTGTTCTCAAAATTCTTCTCATTGAAAAGAGTCGATTAGATCTCTAGTTTAAGATACCTTTATGTTCTTTCAAGAACCTGTTGATTCCTAAGATTTTATATCTAATGCTCAATAGATAAAGTTTCTTTCTTCTTTCCCTTTCAAGTTGAAAGCCTTCAACTCAAGCAAGGAAGAAGAAGACTTATTTTCAGATATGAATCTCTTTGAGATTTTAGAAGATTGTTTACAATTTAGTTGTTTTGCAAAAAACCATTAATATTTTGTAGGAAGTGTTTACTTCCGAGTTTGTTGATCCTTGTTGGAAGGATCGAGTGTAGGAGAGGTTGGGCTCTGAATTTATAGGAGTGGGAGACTCTGAGTTGTAAGATTTGTTTAAATATGAGTTTTGGTGAAGTAGCCGAGTCTAGCCCGAAGTGCCAGATAGGCGAGGCGGAAAAGTGGGCATACCCGTTCCGGGGAACCACTATAAATCCTTGTGCTTGTGTTGTGTGCTCTTTTTCTGTGTGCTTTTATTCATAAATTTTTAATTTCGCATAAAGCCATATAATTCACCTATTCACCGCCTCTATGTGATTTATGTAGCAACTAGATACTTTCAGTTTGCTTGCCTAATTGACAAACTCTACAAGGGTTTTCTCCTATACTTACCACTTGACAAGAATCTAATTAGATTATTTCTAGCTAATTTGGCTATCGTCTAATGATTTAGATTACCAAGCCTCCTATGTCGAAGCTCATTTTTGTCTATATCAGAATTGAATAAACATATTTCAGTTGAACTAGAATTGAAATCAACTACATAGACAATTCCTTTCCTATGGCCAGACAACACTATTGCATCTGACCTTGAGTTGACAATTTCGCATAAATTATGAGTTAATATTACTTTGTATTCACCATCACAAGTCTGACAAATCCTAATTAGATTATGTTGAAGACCTTCAACATAAGATACTTTGGAGAATGTAATGTCTCCAATTCTAATCATAATATAAGCTTTGGTTTGACCGCAATTGGAGTCACCAAATATTACCTTAGGGCCATCCTTGGCCATATAGCTTTCCAGCAGGTCTTTTTGTCCAGTCACATGCCTGGAGCATCCAATGTCCAAATACCACAGCTGGTTTATGGATGGAGATCCCCTAACCTGTACAGGTAATTCAACCATTAGTTGGGTAATAGGTTACCTTGGGCCCATTGCTTCTACCATTTTAAAGAGTTCTGAAAGAATAGGAAGGTATTTCATGATAACCCTTTGGATGGAAGAGTGTTAATCTATTAAACCAACAACTTCTTACAATATGTCCTAACTTATTCTAGCAATTACATCTAGGTATGTTAGTGTAGACATCAGAAAATAATTCTATATTAAAGTTGTTATTGTTTCTCGCTAGAAAGTAGATTCAACTAGAAGTCGATGCAGTTGCCTGGTTACGTCAATAGTAAGTCAACACAGTATGAAGTTCCATTGAGAATAAATCGACGCAGTTTCATACTTGTGTCGATAAGAAATTGTCTCACCTGCAATGTTGTGTCGAGTTGAAGTTGATGCAAAATTCTAGTTTTTAGAAACTTTATATTTTGAAGCCTGATTTTTTAAGGGCTTCTTCCCTAGTATACTCTGATGATTTTATCAACAACCCCTATTAAACACAATGATTCTTTCAGTGTCTTCATCTGTAATTGTAATGGGTTGTTTGTCTTTAACTCTAACAAAAGCTACTAGATTTTTCGAGGCTGGTTGGTTGGAGGATTCACCAAAGTTATGGGTTGTGCACCTAACCCTATATCTCTGAATCTCACATAGTGATTCTATGAAATGTCCTTAAGTTTTTGACTCCTTCCAATTAGAGAGTTTCAAAGGCTTTTTCCATTGCAAGCTATTCCTTTAGTTATTTGTTGTAACACCCTGCCCATTGCACAATATAATACAGTAGGTCCGGCCAGGACCCCACGCCATATAAATTAAACAAGCTAGAGAGTTACACATTCAATTTATTCAACCAAAGACATCTCTGAGTTACACATAAGTGGAAGCATAATTTAATAATCTTAAATCAGAATGTATGCCCACAACACTAAATAGGAATGACTGATTTATAGACATAAAAGAGTTTGACACTACGACCATACAAAACAAAGTGTTAATCTAATTACATGGTTTACAAACATCGGCACGCAGGCTGGCAATACATGAAATAAAACACTCAGAATACCTTCGAGAGCCAGCTAGCAAAAGTGCTCCACCTAGTTACTTCCCGCTCGGTTCACCAAGACCTGTATAAACAAAATCCACCAAGTAGTGGGAAAATAGGTAACCAGTCAGCTTTAGCTGACCAAGACTTATAACAACCCCACCCCATTCCCATGGCGGTGGTTATACTTCCATGCAAGCAAGCATTAACAATATATATATATATATATATATATATATATTCCACAAGTGCATTGAAGCACTGCATATATACAATCATCACAAACGTCGGCACGCAAGGCCACACATCTCGTGCTCTCACGACACACTTTCAGTGTACTCCCCGAGTCCACTTCCATCCTCAGTTTAACAACTTAGATGTCAATTGAGCTACTGCTAGTTGTGTCGTCATGCTTTCTGGCCTTTATGCCGGTCGTTTTATCACGCTTCCCGGACTATCTTTCTAAAAGATAGTGCACCGAGGGGCGATCTCTTCACCGACCACTATGGATGGGTTCGAATCCACCTTGCCTGGCTCAATAATCCCGAACAACAAGCACAATGCGGGTACAGTTTCACGTCATCACGATAACGAGACAACCACACTGGGTCCTCAGCATAGCCTCACAGACAATTCCAATCAAACCATGCGACATCGAGTGTCACTAGCACTAATACCGACGTTAGCACTAACACCACACGTTAGCTAATAGTACACAATTCTGTCATCTTTTTTAGGTATTTTTTGGAGATTGCCTCCAGAACTCCCTGCAGCACATCACAACACCCAGAGCCCAAAAATAGGCATACATACTCAGAGTCTTCTCCAGAACGTAATAAAGCGATATTAACATCACCAATCTAGACCAACAAGTCTAGATGGGCTTCACACATCATGCTTATGTCAGTACAATGATCTAGTCACTATATGCAATTTCTACCGGAATATTCCATATCAACCCATCAAAAGAAACCTATCCACTAATTAGTGGAAATCTTCCTGCTACTATGCAAATCAAAGGACAAGTGTGTATAAAGATTCAGGAGGGGAATCATTGCCCTTGACGATCTCTTTGGCGCCATGATTCTGAAAGCAATCTGGATGGAGAGGTTCACAACATGCTCTCCTACACATATCCAAACTTGGCGAGTCGAACGGCTAGCCAAATGGGGTCTTCCTTTTCCTGCCCTCTTCTTCCTTGCTTTTGTAGAGAGACAACCACAATTACAAATGACAAGAGAAATCCACGTTTGCTGCCTTATATATATAAAAAGCTAATGCCGATGTTAACTCTTAATGCCAGGCATTAGCCTAAAGAAGGTACAATCGATCTTATCCAGAACTGCTTACTCCAATTGGTTGGATGACCTAATGCTGGCGTTAGCTCTTAACCCCAGGCGTTAGCCATCTAGACAATCAATGAGACCTCTTGTCGATAAAGAAGCTTCACGACGATAAGTTAAAGTCATCACATTAAACAGCTACCGCCAGCATTAGATATTAATTTCAGGCATTAGCTGGGCAATCGACCAGACCTCTCGACGACAACAGGAGCCTCACGATGACACGACAGTCATCTTATCGATATCACTACCGCCAGAGTTAACTCTAACTCCCAGCATTAGCTCTCTTGTCGAATCATCGGGACTTCTCGACAACAACATGACTTTCACAATGACAAGGGAAAGTCATCAAGTCGATATCGACCTAACGCCATGTAACATCCTCATAATAGCTAGACCCCTAAGATACATTTTGTCATGAAAAGGCCATGACATTGCTCTAACAGACCAAAATGGTGCTAAGAATCAATGTGAATATGTAAAAATCACCTTGGTGTGCAAATAGCCAAATTTGAGTCAAAGACTTAGGGCTTGATATTTATGCTTCAAAATGACAAGTTGACCTCACCAACTCTCCCTAAACCCCTTAGGGAGTCCCTTTGGTCATTTAGGACCCATTGGGGTCAACCCAATTCATCAATTTGACCAAAGTCAAATAACCCCCAAATGGTCAAAGTTACCCCAGCTAAGCCTTCCTAATCCCTAAGGGAGCTCCATGGATCATAAATAGCCTAATGAGCCTAGCCAAGCCCATGAATTGGGCCAAAATCACCATTTGGCCCAAATTGGTCAAATGGGCCAAATTGACCTAACCTAGTCACATTTCACCCTAATTGGTGTCCTTAGACTCAATGGCATCAATGTGAGTCAATCACATTTATTATGTTGATCAAGGTTCAACCCTAACTCAAAAAACCCAAAATTGGCCTCTTTAGGTCAAATAAGCCCAAGCTAAATTCAAATTTTACTAGCCCAATGATGGGCCCAAGAGCAAAGCCCATAATGCCTATACTCTCAAATATCCAGGAATTCAAGAATAAGGAAAAGTTAACTAGGGTACATTGGTGACAAGTTGAATGAGTGGAGAACACCATGGTGTGCACTAAGCCACCATGGGTCATCCCAATTTAAGGAGAATTCAAGGGTAACTCAAGAGGGCTAAATGTAACGCCCTTGACATTTTGGCTATTATTTGGAAATATATTGTTGATGTCATAATCACGTAAGGGAGTTACATTAGTGCGGAGTTAGCGGTGCGCCGTCGTTTGCTCATTTTCACATCCGTTTGGTCAAGTCGGCCAAATTTTGAAATGACTCAGAATTGGAAAATTTTACGTTTGGAAATTAGATTATTTAATTTTAGAAAGGTTGTCAAAGTTTCATGGTGTTTCGAGCAATTTTAGAGCCTCGGCGAATTTTCAAAGATTTGTATATATTTAACGCCGCCGTAAACTTCAGAAATTTATATCTCGAGAGCGGTACGTTTGATTTTGGTTTCGACATCGCCGTTGGATTAGTAGCGCCGGCGTTCGCCTTTGGTGCGATTTTTGTCAGTTTCGAGATTCGTTTAGTTTATGCAATAATATAATATTATATGATAATAATTATTATTATGATAAAAATAAATGTTAATTGGAATTTGGTCAGAGAATTCTTGTGCAATCGATGAATAATTTATTCCTTATAAAAATCATTTCGTTGAATGAGTATAAATTACTCGACAAAGCCTTCTTTTCCTCCTGCTATTGTTGTTGTTGTTATTATTATTATTATTATTATAATCTTTATTATTATAAGTATAAATAGACATCTTCCCCATCCCTGAAAACCTAGAACCTTTTATTTTCTATTCACGGGCCATTTGCGAACCAGTGAGAGGCGCGTCTGTTCGCGAGCCTTCAGATCGCCGTCGCAGGAGCTCCGGTGCATGAAATATTTGCCGGAGTATAGATCTGGAAAGCTCTCGTTGTGCTCTTCGCGTGTGCGGTAAGTATTTTTATTTTCGTGGATTTTTGTCGATGAAGGGTGTAACACTAATCTTTCTTTTCATCCCAAAAGTTTTAGAAATTCTTCCTTGAGGTCTTCTAGCTGTAGATCTGCGTTATTGAGCGCGTTGGAGGCCATTTTCTTTGAAAGGTTTGAGGCAAGTGGTGGACTCCTCCCCCTTGCCAAGTTATTTTCCATTTGCTACCATTTTACTTCCATGTGATTTAGACAAAATGTATTGTATATCGTTTTTCTGCTAGAAATCGTGTTTCCGACCCAATTAGCAAGTAGTTTATCAAGTTTGTCAAAAATATATGAATTCACCGATTTTTCCCCTAAGTCACAATTTGTCGATTAAGTTCCGTCAAATTCGTCGAAAACCTTAGGATTCGACGAAATGATTTCGTGTAGCCGTTGAGTCGCGTTCCGTAGAATAGTTAATGTGAATAAGCCGAATTCATTGAATTCATTTCGGCGAATTCGTCGAATAACTATGCTTCCGTCAATCAGCTTTAGACTTCCCGCTAGTAGTTAAGTCACTTCGGTAAATTTGTTGAATTCATTCGATAGAGTTTTCGTCGATTGTCCTTGTAATTCGGCGAATGTTTTTCCCCGAATTCATCGATAACCTTGGTAATTCGACGAGCTTGTTATGAAGGTGGTTTTCCTCGGAGTTTTTCTCCAATTTTTTCTGTAGTGTCTGTTTTGGTCAGGATTTTGTGAACCCTTATTCCCAGTCAGTTGTTTTTGGGTTGTTGGTGTAGTTGGAAAATGAGGCCACTACCACAGTGCCTGTTTTTCCGTGGACGTGTAGACTGTTGGTTGTGTGGGATGTAACCACCGCCATATTTCTTTTGTGCCATGGATGTTTTGGTCTGATGGTTGGTTGGAAAGAATGCCTCCGCCTTAGTACTATTTTTGGCTGGGATAGTGATTCATTTCTTGGGCAACTCGATACCTTTTCCCTTTGGATGTTGTTGGAATGCAACTTTGACCACACTTTGTGCCAGTCTTTCCTTACTTGTTGGATGCTAATACTTCATTATTGATTTTGCTGATGTTTTACAACCTTTTCTCGGTGGGTTGGTAACCCTCTTTTGCTAATATTTCTCTTACTCTTTGATTATGATGTCTTTTCATGCCTTTGTGCTGAGGCATTCTTTTCTTTTGAATGCCTCAGGTTTGGATCAGTAGCAGGTTGAGTTGACCGAGTTCAATTTCCGTCAGATCCGTAGTAGTTATTTTCATTACTGCTTTTGGAGAGGTAGACTGCTGATTTCTTTTGAGAACCTATTAAGGTGATGGGTTCGTGTCAGTTTGTTGACGCTCATAGCCTGAGTTCTTTCTGTGTTAGACTTATTCTTGCAATTTATGTTACTATTGTTACCTTGCTATTAGTGCAAATGCTCTTGGGAAAGTTTTATGTTATGATGCATAGTAGATATTTTACATACAAAAATCTGCATAATTCTCCATACATGACATCACTTTTAAAACTATCATCCTTTTATTTTGAAGCTCGTAAAAGAAACCTTTTTACCTATCCTAAATCTAGAAGCTGCATATCATTAGAATGCTGGTTAGTTTATCATGCTCATATAGGGTAAATTAAAGGAAATTATGTATTTTTCGCTGCGTAAATCTATACTTTATTATTTATGGACTAGTTGATCCACTAAACCGAGGGACACGGTGTTGGAAAACCTTAAGCTTAAACTATGTTTTAAAATGCATGTTCATGACTTTCTAAAGAAACGTTGGAGGTAAAGCTGCCTGAGCATCTGCAGTTGTCCCCTGCACGACGTGGCATCATGACGCATTTTTCTCTTACTCTGATATTATATTTATATATATTGAGAAAATGTGGTTGTGACAGTTGGTATCAAAGCTAGGTTTGTTTGACAAATTAGTCGAACGACTTTTTCTGATCAGGTGTAAATCATCTTGTCTCATTGCATACACACACCGAAGTGTCATCCGCACGTCTTGGTTGAAGCATGAACACTACACTCATAGCCTGACAAGGAGTATACATGGCATATTATGTATTATGGGTTGCATAGTATGTGTTTATATATGGATCCTCAGAGGTGACAACATGTGACTGTTATGTAGTATGGGATGCATAACACCAGTCCCATGGATGTCCATTACCTCGATTTTAATTTTTTTCTATGTATGCGAAATTATGTATTATGGAGTGCATAATATTTCATACGTACTCCGCTCATAACATGCACTAAGGCTTTTCTTAGAATGAATAACACAACATGCACATCATAACATCGCATAAAGCACTCGTACCAAGCTAAGGATTTATATGATGACACCCGTACACGCATGATTTAAAAAGAAGATTTAAACATTCATGCATGCATATGATATGCACAAGTGTCAAAGGATGATAGTATATCATCCTAAGTTAAAGCATAATATCATTTGTATAAAATCCCAGAGAAAGATATTAGATAGAGCAAGTGTCTCTTCTTGTTTGGTTCTAGCAAAGTTGAGTAGTTCTAGTTCCAAGCTAGGGTTTTGAGGAGTCGTTTGTTCGTATTTATAGATATGTCATTGAGGCGAGTTGCGATGAGGTTGATTCCCCAATCGTATGGTGAAGCCATGATCGAGAGTCTGCGATAGAGTAATAAGGCTCTGTCAAGGTAGTTGGTTGCGATGTAATCGCAGATTTAGACGTTGTTGACTGTCACCGCTGGGCAGTATCCTGTGGTGCAGGACCCTGCAGTGGGTCAGACTGTACTTGTTCCTCCTGCTCCTCTGGTGCCTCAAGTTCTGCTGCCACCGTAGATGAACTTTATATCGCATTTCCAACGATTAGGACCTACTACGTATGAAGGAAGAGCTTATTTCATGGCGTTGGATGACTGGTTAGTTGCCATTGAGGAGATGTTTATGTACTCATGAATCTCTGCGGGCCAAAGGGTGATGGTTGTCGTTTACCAGCTGAAAGGACTTGCTAAGAGTTGGTGGATCGGGGAGAGAGAGAGCCTCGTAGACGGATGTTCTTGGGAGTCGTTTATGGTGATGTTGCTAAAGAAGTTCCCGCCGTCGGTCGAGCAAGACCGTCTGATGAATAATTTTCTACACCTGAAGCAGAGGCAACTTACGGTTAGTGAGTATGAGATTGAATTCAGTAAGTTGAGCAGATTTGCTCCAGATTTAGTGGCTTCTAACGTTGGAAGAGTGAAGCAATTTCTCGGAGGACTTCGTAGTAACGTTCAACAGTTGGTTAGCGCATACAGATTTGAAAGCTATGCTGAAGTAGTAGAAGCTGCGCTGAAAGTAGAGGCCATCGACAATGCCAAGAATAGAGATGTGTTGACGAGAAAGGACAAGAGAAAGGTCGAAGAGAGGGAAAGCACCAAGGTATCTAGCCCTGCTCCAAATAAAAGATGTAGCGATGTTTATAGCTTCTGTGGTCGCCCAGGCCATCTGTTCGAGAAATGTTTCAAAATGTTGGGAGCTAAGAAGCAGCTGGAAGTTTTGGCAATTTAGAGCACTCCCAGAGGAGATCTAACATGTGCCTTTTGTATGCGAAATGGGCATGATATTGCCCATTGCTGGTCTAAAGATAAGGTGTGTTTTCAGTGTGGACAGAAGGGGCACATTAAGACTAAATGCCCAGGTTTCCAGCCTGCTATGCAGCTAGTGCCACTTCAAGCTTTGCCGCTGTAGCATCAGGATAGAGGAAATAACAAGTGAAATGTGATGACTAGGGAAGAAGCACAGAATTCCACCCATGTTATTTTAGGTTAGACCTTAATTTAACTCTTAGCCTTCATCTTTCGTTTCAAATTTCGGTTCGGCTAGTTACGTATCCAATTTTATAAGAGAATTTAAGGTAAAGAATAGTTGGGCGCGTGTCCTTTTCGATTCTAATGCTACCCACTCGTTCGTGACTAGGAATTTTGTGGAGCATCATTGTTTGACCCTCGATCAGTTTGGCTATGCATTTCGTGGTAAGTTTCCTTCTGGCGACTCCATGGTGTTGAACCAGTGTATCCATAATTGTCCTGTTCTCTTAGGTGATTTCATAGCATTTGCTGATTTGAAGATGCTAGACCTGGAAGATTTTGATGTGATTTTGGGCATGGACTGGTTGTCCAGATATTATGATGTTATCCAATGCAAGGTAAAGCGTTTGGACTTTAAGTTGGACAACTGTCAACCCATGAGTGTATATGGCTTTCCCCGCCAGGATTCTCCGATTATTTCTATGGTATGTGCTCAGAAACTTTTTGGTTCCGGTTGTTATGCTTACCTTGTTTCTATGTTAGAAACTGTCAGTGGTTTGCCGTGTATCGAGGATGTTCCTGTGGTGCGAGAGTTTCCTGATGTTTTCCCTGTTAGTCTTCCTTGTCTTCCACCTGAGAGAGATAAGGAGTTTGTTATTGATCTTGAGCATGGTACTCATCCTATTGCTAAGGCACTGTACCGTATGGCCCCACGTGAGCTAGAAGAGTTGCGTACCCAGTTAGATGAATTATTGCAGTGTGGATTTATTAGGCCATGTTCTTTGCCCTGGGCTGCTCCAGTATTGTTCATGAAAAAGAAGGATGGTTCTATGAGGTTGTGCAGAGACTATAGAGATTTGAATAAGGTAACCATCAAGAATAATATCTGCTGCCGCGAATCAATGATTTGTTTGATCAGTTGCGTGGTAGTTTGGTATTTTCAAAGATTGATCTTCGTTCAGGTTACCATCAGTTGAGGATCCATGAGTCGGACGTCCCTCAGACTGCATTTCGTTCCTGTTATGGTCATTCTGAATTTCTGGTGATGTCATTTGGTTTGACAAATGCACCATCTGCTTTCATGGATATGATGAACCGAGTGTTCAGAGAATTTTTAGATAATTTTGTAGTAGTTTTCATCGACGATGTATTGGTGTATTCAAGAAGTGCTGAGGAACATGCTACACATTTGCGCTTAGTATTGTCTACTCTAAGATGGCACAAGTTTTATGCGAAATTGAGTAAATGCGAATTCTGGCTTTCCCAAGTGTCTTTCCTGGGCCATGTGGTGAGCAAAGATGGAATTTTTGTAGAGCCAACAAAGATTTTTGCTATTTTTGATTGGAAGACGCCTACAACGCCTAAGGAGATAAGGAGTTTCTTAGGGTTGGCAGGTTATTACAGAAGGTTTGTCCAAGGATTTTCGGTGCTGTCGGCACCTCTGACTAAGCTTACCCAGAAGAATGCAGCCTTTGTTTGGAGCGATTTCTGTGAGGAGGCCTTACATGAATTAAAGAGGCGTTTGTGTAGTGCTCCTATTTTGACATTAACGACCGAGGGAGTAGAATATGCCATTTATGTGGACACATCTCACATTGGACTAGGGTGTGTTTTGATGCAAGAATGGAAGGTGATCACATATGGATCAAGAACACTGGAAGTTCATGAAAGGAATTACCCTACGCATGACTTAGAATTTGCAGCAGTGATTTATGCCTTAAAGCTTTAGAGACATCTTCTTTATGGAGTGTCATTCATGATTTTTATGGATCACAAGAGTTTGAAGTATGTCTTTACCTAGAAAGAATTAAATTTGCGCCAGCGCAGATGGTTGGTGTATGTTACGGATTATGAAGTTGTCATCTTGTATCATACGGGTAAGGCTAATGTGGTGGCTGATGCCCTGAGTAGAAAGACCGCGCATGTCTTCAACCTTTCTGTGCAGTCCTTAGTGAAGGAGTTTATGCTGATGGATAGTTCAGTCGTTAGTAGTACAGTACCTTGGAGTTTAGAAGCCGAATAGCCTTCTTGGATTACCCTTACAAGACTGCATCAGAAGGATGATCCCGATTTGCAGCATCTCCGGAATAGAGCTGAGAAATGGGAATTACCTGATTTTTCAATTGATGATTAGAATACCTTGAAGTATCAGTGTAGGTATTGTATTCCCGCGATTGAGGATATTCGAATAAAGATCTATAGTGAAGCGCATGATTCTAGTGTTTCCTATCATCCTATTTCTACAAAGATGTATAAAGACCTGAAGCAGATTGTTTGGTGGTCAGGTTTGAAGAATGATATAGCTAAGTATGTTTCTTAATGTTTTACTTGTCAGCGTGTTAAAGCAGATCATAAGAGGCCTGGAGGTAAATTGAACCCTTTGGATATTCCAAGCTGGAAGTGGGAGAGTATTTCAATGGACTTCATTACCGGTTTGCCGAGAACACCCCGAGGACATAATTCTGTGTGGGTCATAGTTGACAGATTGATAAAGTGTGCTCACTTTGTGCCTTTTAAGATTGGTTATTCCATGGAGAAAATAGCAGAGCTTTATTTGTATGAGGTCATTAGATTGCATGGTGTGCCCATGAGTATTGTGTCAGATCGGGATTCTTGGTATATGTCTCATTTTTGGCAGAGTTTGTAGGGAGCTTTGGGCACCGACCTACTACTTACCACCCTCAGACCAATGGTCAGATGGAAAGAGTGAATCAAATTTTGGAATATATGATCAGATGTTATATTTTGGATCATGGTGGAGCTTGGGATAAACATCTTGGACTGATGGAATTTGCTTATAATAACAGTTATCAGGAGAGTTTGCAGATGTCGCCCTTTGAGGATTTGTATGGGAGGCGCTGTTGAATCCCTTGTTTTGCGTTGAGGTTGGTGAGAGTCCGTTTTTAGGTCCAGAAGCTTTGGAAGAGATGAATGTTGTCGTGACTCATATTCGCGAGAAGCTTCGCATTGCTCAGGAGCGATATGAGAAGTATGCTAATCATAGAAGGGTTGATATTGAGTTTGTAGTTGGTGACATGGTTTTTCTGAAGGTTTCTTCTATGCCAGGAGTTAAGAGATTTGGAAGGAACCACAAGTTGGATCCCCGGTATTTGGGACCTTTCCAGGTTGTTGAGCGCATCAGAGTGTCAGCTTATATGCTGGATTTGCCTGCTTCTTTCCCATGTGCTCACAATGTGTTTCATGTGAGCCAGTTGAGAAAGTGCATGCGTAGTGACCGTCATGTCCTTTACTCAGTGCCCCAGTTGCAACCCAATCTGTCTTATGTTGAAGAGCCTATTCGTATTCTAGAGACTCAAGATCGAGTGTTGCGGAAGAAGACGATTCCTATGGTCAAAGTCCTATGGCGAAACCAAGACATCGAGAGCACTGGGAACTGAAATCTGTTATGAGGACATCTCATCCTCATCTTTTCTCCTAGATCTCTTTGGTGAGTGTTTTCATCCGTTAGTTTTTAGTTACTCACTTCCTTCTGTTGTATTCGAACTATTTGTCAAAGTTTCGGGATGAAACTTTTTTAGGGGGAGTGGTTGTAATGCCCCTGAAATTTTGGCTATTATTTGGAAATATATTGTTGACGTCATAATGACGTAAGGGCGTTATGTTAGTGCGGATTTAGCGGTGCGCCATCATTTGCGCGTTTTCGCGTCCATTCCGTCAAGTCAGCCAAAATTTGAAATGATCTGGAATTAGAAAATGTTACGTTAGGAAATTAGATTATTTAATTTTAGAAAGGTTGTCAAAGTTTCGTGGCGTTCCGAGCAATATTAGAGCCTCGGTGAATTTTCAAAGATTTGTATATATTTAACGTCGTCCTAAACTTCAGAAATTTATATCTCGAGAACGGTACGTTGGATTTCGGTTTCGACTTCGGCGTTGGATTCGTATCGTCGGCGTTCGCCTTTGGTGCAATTTTTGTCGGTTTCGGCATTCATTTAGTTTCGGCAATAATATTATATTATTATAATAATTATTATTATTATGATAAAAATATATGTTCGTTAGAATTCGGCGAGAGAATTCTTGTGCAATCGATGAATAATTTATTCCTTATAAAAATCATTTCGTTGAATGAGTATAAATTACTCGACGATGCCTTCTTTTCCTCCTGCTATTGTTGTTATTATTATTATTATTATCTTTATTTTTATAAGTATAAATAGCCATCTTCCCCATCTGTGAAAACCTAGAACATTTTTTTTCTATTCACCGGCCATTTGCGAACCAGTGAGAGGCGCGTCCGTTCGTGAGCCTTCAGATCGCCGCCGCCGGAGCTCCGGTGCACAGAATCTTCGCCGGAGCATAGATCTGGAAAACTCTCGCCGAGCTCTTCGCGTGTGCGGTAAGTATTTTTAGTTTTGTGGATTTTCTTTGATGAAGGGTATAGCCCTAATCTTTCTTTTCATCCCAAAAGTTTTAGAAATTCTTCCTTGAGGCCTTCTAGCGGTAGATCTGCGACGTGGAGCGCGTTGGAGGCCGTTTTCTTCGAAAGGTTTGAGGCAAGTGGTGGACTCCTACCATTTTACTTCCATGTGATTTAGACAAAATGTATTGTATATCATTTTTCTGCTAGAAATTGTGTATCCGACACAATTAGCAAGTAATTTATCAAGTTCGTAAAAAATATACGAATTCACCGATTTTTCCCCTAAGTCACAATTTGTCGATTATGTTCCGTCGAATTCGTCGAAAACCTTAGGACTCGACGAAATGGTTTCGTGTAGCCATTGAGTCGCGTTCCGTAGAATAGTTAATGCGAATAAGCCGAATTCGTCGAATTCATTTTGGCGAATTCGTCGAATAACTAGGCTTCCGTCAATCAGTTTTAGACTTCCCACTAGTAGTTAAGTCATTTCGGTAAATTCGTTGAAATCCTTCGATAAAGTTTTCGCCGATTTTCCTTGTAAATCAACGAATGTATTTCGTCGAATTCGTCGATATCCTTGGTTTCGTCGAGTGCTTTCGATGAGCTTGTTGTGAAGGTGGTTTTCCTGGGAGTTTTTCTCCAGGTTTTTCTGTTGTGTCTGTTTTGGTCAGGATTTTGTGAACCTCTATTCCCATTCGGTTGTTTTTTGGGCTATGGGTGTAGTTGGACATGAGGCCACAACCACAGTGCCAATTTTCCTTTCCGTGGACGTGTAGGCTGTTGGTTGTGTAGGTTGTAACCACCGCCACATTGCTTTAATGCCTTGGATGTTTTGGTCTGATGGTTGGTTGGAAAGAATGCCTCCGCCTCAGTACTATTTTTGTCTGGATAGTTATTCATTTCTTGGGCAACTTAATGCGTGAATCTAGCACACCGATATAGGTTGTAGGAAGGCTGCGACACGAAATGGAAGTGTACCGATCGTTCAAGTAATATAAAATGGGCGAGTAATTCCCAAGTATCGAATCTTGAAGGAACACAGTAAGGTGGAGTTTACTATCGAGGAAGGACTTGAGATTGAAGTCCTTTAGGTCAGAAGGATTGCGGAAAAGGGGTGATTTGGATTATGGAAAATAAAAGAAAATAACTAAACTACTCCTATGAAGGCCTCTATGCACTGCTTCACCGAGCGGATGGAAACTATGCAGGCCGCTATGCATTGCTTCGCTAGGCGGATGGACGAGAAGGCAAGCAGATGGAGTTTTTCGCACCGGCGGAAGTGAAGTGGGTTATATGGGTCGTTAGCACCGCTTAGCTTGGCGAGTGGAAGAGTAGCTCGCGTAATGGAATGGAGGGTTTGCGGAGTGGAATGGAATGGGGGCGGAATCAACGCACTTCATACACACATATAAACAAAAGATTAATTTCACATAGACATAAAATAAACACTACAAAATATGGTTTGAATGTGCAACATCATCAAATAGTAAAGATTACATTCATATACATCTACACAAGTTATGGAGAAATGCAAGAGATACGATCGAATCCGGAGCCTTGTCGTAGATTCTCGGTAGGAATCGCTGGGTTGTCTATCCGCGTCCTAGCTCGGTCCCAACTATCGTCCGGGGTAGAAGAGGGCTGTCACTTCCTACCAATGGACCCCTCTTCTCCGGTAAACTACAATCCAGTCATGTCCGATGCGAAGAACCCTTGCTTGGTGATGCAGATGAAGGTGGAATCATCTCCTTGAAGCTTTTGGATGATGGAAGTGGCCTAGGGCAAAGCCCTCATGGAAGGCGGAAGAAAGATGGAGCTGGAGCTCCCCTTGTGGTCGTAAATGGCGGAACAGGGTAATCGATCCCGGTTAGGTTGAAATCTGTGGCTTTTATAGGAAACTGTCAGAAATTTGGTCACGCATGGTCAAACGCACGACCGTGCGTTGACCTGCGATATTAATTAAGAAGAAAGACCAGAAAGATGACCCAGAGCACCCGTGCATTTTACTCAAGTACGATTGAATCCAACCGTGCGTAAAACGCACGGGCAAATTCCGAATGCATGAAAATAGGACAACAGAGGGGCTCGTGCGATTTTACTCATGCACGGTCAAAAACGACCGTGCGTAAAAACGCACGAGAAAATATAGATCACCATTTTGCAAGCAGATAAGCATGCACGGTCAGAGTGATCGTGCATCAAGAAAATACACGACTGTGCGATTCATGAAGAAATGTAATTTGGGCAAAATGGAGATCTGCCCACCTTTACAGCACAAAAAACAGCTGGGAAAACACCTCCAGCAACATCCAAATACAAAAAAAGAGTTGGGGAGCACCATGTGCTTACCCCTAACAAACAAAGTGCACAATTGCACACCAAAATGGGCCCAAAGAGTGCACATATCGTGAAAGCGAATGAGAGTGAAATACAAGCTAATATGGCTTGAAAGTTTAGAGCACAAGCAAGAAAACAAGCTCGGATGAGTCCGAAAATCACTATATATATGGGACTCATTGTTGGAGCATGCATTTTGACCTCCTTGGTTTGCTAATAAAAAATCCCGGATGTATTTGATCCTATTTTCTATATGGTGTGCAGGTGATGAGTCCTGATCATATACACATATATGGACTCATCTGGGCCGATTTTTTAGTCTATGCACCACATTTTAGGCATGTTTTCGCTCATATTTGATACTCCATGCTAGGTGCACCTCTAGACCCGTTTTTGGTGTTATTTCGTGTTATTCTCCTTTAGTAGTTGCTATGCATTGTTAAGTGCCACTTTCAGTGGCTGGATTCGTGGTTGTGCTGGAACAGGTGTCGTGCAGGTGTTTCCGGTAAAATTCTGTATAGGAACACAGCGCACGATCACTGGTTCTATTGCGCACGACCACTGGTCGTGCGCCACTGATCGTGTGCACTTACCCCCTGAAATCTGAGTTCTGTCTTCATTATCACACGACCACTTACGATAGCGCGCACGACCACTGGTCGTGCGCCACTGGTCGTGCGAACATTGTATTTTATAATTTTCTTACCTTGCAGGCTTCGTGCAGGCAGGCGCACGATCACAGGATGCAAGTGCGCACGACCACTGGTCGTGCGCCAATGACCGTGCGCACTGTTTATTCCAGCGCCTATAAATTGACCTGCTCGCGAATTAGGTCGGGAATCGACGATTCCAGTCCACCCAGCTCCGCCGTTTTCGCCCCTTCCGCAGGTTTTTCGCCCCTCCATCGCCGCCCACCATATGGAGGTGCTCCGGGCTTGTTCTTCACGCCAATCTTGAGCCGGAGCTTCCTCTCGGCCTCCTCCTTCATCCCAGCGCTCCAAAGGAAGATCTAGCCGCCATCTCCATCAAGCAAGGCGAAGTTTGCAACCTCTACCAGATCGTGACACAAAGAAGACGGGCTCATTGGAGAGTAGTGACAGCTCTCTCTACCCCGGACGTAGTTGCGGACCGAGCTTGGACGTGTATTGACAACCCGGCGATTCCAACCGTGAATCTACAACGAGCCTTCGGATTCGGTCGATTTCTTGCCTTGTTCTTCTCTTATTGATGTGTATATGTTTTAGATCTCATTATTATGATGAAGTTGCACTTAAACTAGTTTGTATTTCTATATATTTCATGTTTATGTGAAATGTTTGTTGTTTGAGTTGCTTGAGGGGTGCCCCATTCCATCCTCCATCCCGCCGTCACGTTCGTCGCTGCACTAGCAATTGCTAGTGGCGTGCTTGTCGAAGAGGTGCTTACGACCCTCATTCCGTTAGCCTACTCATCCATCCGCCTACCGAAGCGTGGCATCGCGGCCCATATTCCATTCTCCTAACGAAGCAGCGCGCTCAAGTACTGCATAGTTCGATTTCGTTTGCCTACTCGTCCATCCACCCTTGCGAAGCAGCGCGCTCAAGGCCTGCCTAGTCTCCATCCCGCCAAGCGAAGCACTGCATAGAGGCATTGCATAGGAGTAGTTGTAGTTGTTTTCTTTTATTTTCCAAAAGCCAAATCACCCCGTTTCTGCATTCCATCCGACTCAAGGACTTCGATCTCAAGTCCTTCCTCGAACGTTAACTCCACCTTACTGTGTTCCTTGAGAGATTCGATACTCGGGGATTACTCCTCGTTTTATATTACTTGAACGATCGGTACACTGCCGTTTCGTGTCGCAGTCGAACTACCGTCTATAGCGGTGTGCGAGATTTGCGCCATCAAGTTTTTGGCGCCGTTGCCGGGGAACACAGTCGTGTGAGTTTTCTGGAGAGGGAGAATCTGAGAGAGAAGCCCTTCCATTTGTAAATTGCATCTCTTATTTTATTTCTGTTCTTTTTATTCTATTTCCTGTTTTACTTAGGTTGCTTTTGTAATTTTTGTTAGGCGTAGTATTTTGCACAATAGCATTTTTATTTTGAATCGTTTTATCTTCACACTATGTGGGCACATCTTAATATCCGTTGTCGTTGGTGTAGAGATACCTCCCACTCTAGTGATGAATGCCCTACGGAGAATAGTAGGCATAATTCTTATAGCCCAGCATATGGAGCACCGACTTCGTCTGGTACTCCATATGGTGCGCGTAAGTCTTATGGCTACTCTGCTGAGCCTTTATCGTCATACCTCTTTTCGGCTTCAGCCCCCGCTGTGCCAAAGAAGCCCGCAAGGCAGTGCCGGTTTTGTCGGAGCACTGATCATGTCTTGAAGGACTGTGCCGAGTATTTTCGCCAATTGGACGAGGATGACGAGCCGGATATCCGGATCATCCCACTTCCTAATTCTGGCGGCACACCTTCAACATCCGGTTATCTGTCTTTGTCACCATCACATCTTGAAGGGTATGGCATGGATACGGTCACCGGATGTGCGGCTGATCTATGCACCGACATTGATGAGCCTATTCTCCATGTGCATCCACCACCTCTAGTGGATTCGATTCTTTGTGAGGAATCGGTGCTCGACTGTCATTCGAGCACAATTCTTCTCCCTATTGTGCGTACTACGCTCGTCTCCGACGACATTGTTTATGATGTGTCGCAGGATGAGGTGGGTGATCTGAGTGTTGTGCCTGTTCCTATGGAGGAGGACAACCTTCTAGGTGAAGAGGAGTTTGCCTCAACACCGGTGGAGGAAGTCCAAATCCTAAGCCTGGCCACCGTTGATCCTGCCGAATCTTGTAGCATTGATGACAATGCAAACATTATTTTACTTCCCCAACCTGATGGGAGTGAGACCGGGATCACTCCCCCGATTGATGTTTATTTTTGTCCTTCTTCTCTTTTATTTCTTAACCCCCCTTCTTCATCTGAGCCTGTGCAGGTTGAGTCTTCACAGGTACCCCAGGAGGACTTGGAGCATGATGCTCAAGTCAATGATGAGAGCATCCTCTTATGTGAGGAGGTTGATTCCCCCTCCGTAGAGGAAGCTCCACTCATTGCCCCCTCCTCCTGCTGCCTCCCTGGAGATGATACCTTGCTGGGCAAGGATAGTTTTGGTGAGATGAGTGAGGTCTCCTCCTCTTCTCACTTTCTTTTCCCTCTACCTGTGATGGGCAGGTTTTATCTATATTCGGGTAGAGGCGTGATTGTTCTTTCGCCGTATTGGTACCCGTTACCGACACGCATATTAGAACAATTACCTGTTCATTTCCTTTTTCATACGCCCATTAGCTAGAACCTTTAGTTTTTGAATAAGTCGTGCTGGGATGACATTAACCCCAGTAGTTATCTTTCTTTTCTGCATTTTTATTTCATCTAATCAAGTTTAGTTAGTAGTATTTTTGTCAGTTTTCTATTTTCTTTTGTTTCTGCGGAGCTGACCCTTGCAGGTGTCTTTTCTGGATGACGGATGCTGCGGCTCATTTTAGCTTACACGCCAATCTTCTGGTGTGCTCATTTCTGAGCACTGGGTACCTCTTTCCCTAGCCTTTTCTGATTTTCATGTCATATATTTTGTGGATTGTTTAGTTTAAGTCTGGGGGAGAGCAGTTTTTGTGCCCACTCACGTGCACTCTTGCATAGCATGCTAGAAGTACTTTTATTTTAGCTTATTGAAAATTGTTGTTCATTTTCATTGCACACCACAGCACCCACTTGAGCTCGTACTCATCTGTTTGCTTGCTCTGTTGTGAATTTAATTCTTCTGCTTGTTTGGGAAAGTCTAGGTGATGGCTTAGGACTATGTAGCAGAGTAAAATGTTGACTCCAGTAGTGCTCCTAGTCGAGTGCTCGGTTGCATAGAAATTTGTGTAGATTAGACTTCTCTTTATACTTATGGTTTTATATTTTTTCTATTAGTGTAAATGTTGTTTACTCTACTCAAATGGTGAATCCGGTGGAATCAAACGGTAGCATAGGGATGTGTGTAAACGATCGCTAGACTCGTATTGCTTGAGTCGGGAGAAAGGAGAATCTTTCTCGGTGGCTAGAACTTGCCCCAAGCGATTCTTGAAGCATTGGCATAGGATAGTTCTAGTGCGTGAGAATGACGTAGGCCATTATTTTGGCATGCTTGAGCTTTTTATTTCATGCCTATCATCTACCCTTGCTAGCCCCGTTGTGCCTACCCCTTCCTCTTGATTCAGCCCCACTTTTATCTCACTAAAAGCTTAAAAGCCTAAACTAGTCGCACACCCAAATCTGAGCTTTAATTATAGTTATATTTACATTTTGGGGGGTGTTGATGTGGTAATTTTTATAGTGGAAATTGTGGGTGTATTCATTGATATTTCTGCTGAAAAAGAAAAGAAAGAAAAAGAAGAATGAAGTAGAGAAAGAAAAGAAAAAAAAAAGGGGATTGTTATGAAAAAAAAGGTTGAATTGAAAATTTTGAAATTTTGGTATTGGGAGTGGGCGGTGCACACACCTATGTTGCAAAAGTCCAAGTCTGGGGGTGTGGTGCATTTGTTTATTATCGTCATGTGGGTAGCTCTATCTTATGCTCATGTTGGGTTAGGTGTGCTTAGCTTCCAGGTTTATCTTTGTTTACCTCATCGTAACCCAAGCCCCATCTCTAACCTAAAGTCATACCGACTCACGCTATGAACCAATCTAGTGTCGTGGAGAGAATGTGACCGGGCGAGCCTATGGTCACCGACACCGATGGATTTCGGTGGAGTTTGTCCGGCACCCCAATCTTGTGCAATGCTCATCTCAGCGCTTAGTTTACTTTCTCCGTATGCATGACCGAATGATTCACCATTGTTCACCATTTTGAGTAGTTGTAATATGCTTTTACTCTTTTAGAAATATATAAACTGTTTATATAATCAGAAATCTTCTCTACTATTTTTCTTATGCACGTGAGCATGCGACTTCGCATGGTACTCTGTATTGTAATTTTAAGCCATCTACTTTTCTTTCCCCGTTCGCTTAGAATTTGTTTGCTCGGGACGCGCAAACAGGTAAGTCTGGGGGTGTGATGAGTCCTGATCATATACACATATATGGACTCATCTGGGCCGATTTTCTAGTCTATGCACCACATTTTAGGCATGTTTTCGCTCATATTTGATACTCCATGCTAGGTGCACCTCTAGACCCTTTTTTGGTGTTATTTCGTGTTATTCTCCTTTAGTAGTTGCTATGCATTGTTAAGTGCCACTTTCAGTGGCCGGATTCGTGGTTGTGCTGGAACAGGTGTCGTGCAGGTGTTTCCGATACAATTCTGTACATGAACACAGCGCACGACCACTGGTTCTATTGCGCACGACCACTAGTCGTGCGCCACTGATCGTGTGCACTTACCCCCTGAAATCTGAGTTCTGTCTTCCTTATCGCACGACCACTTACGATAGCGCGCACGACCACTGGTCGTGCGCCACTGGTCGTGCGAACATTGTATTTTATAATTTTCTTACCTTGCAGGCTCCGTCCAGGCAGGCGCACAATCACAGGATGCTAGTGCGCACGACCACTGGTCGTGCGCCAATGACCGTGCGCACTGTTTATTCCAGCGCCTATAAATTGACCTGCTCGCGAATTAGGTTAGGAATCGACGATTCCAGTCCGCCCAGCTCCGCCGTTTTCGCCCCTTCCGCAGGTTTTTCGCCCCTCCATCGCCGCCCACCATATGGAGGTGCTCCGGGCTTGTTCTTCACGCCAATCTTGAGCCTGAGCTTCCTCTCGGCCTCCTCCTTCATCCTAGCGCTCCAAAGGAAGATCTAGCCGCCATCTCCATCAAGCAAGGGGAAGTTTGCAACCTCTACCGGATCGTGACACGAAGAAGACGGGCTCATTGGAGAGTAGTGACAGCTCTCTCTACCCCGAACGTAGTTGCGGACCGAGCTTGGACGCGGATTGACAACCCGGCGATTCCAACCGTGAATCTACAACGAGCCTTCGGATTCGGTCGATTTCTTGCCTTGTTCTTCTCTTATTGATGTGTATATGTTTTAGATCTCATTATTATGATGAAGTTGCACTTAAACTAGTTTGTATTTCTATATATTTCATGTCTATGTGAAATGTTTGTTGTTTGAGTTGCTTGAGGTGCGCCCCATTCCATCCTCCATCCCGCCGTCACGTTCGTCGCCGCACTAGCAATTGCTAGTGGCGTGCTTGTCAAAGAGGTGCTTACGACCCTCATTCCGTTAGCCTACTCGTCCATCCGCCTACCGAAGAGTGGCATCGCGGCCCGTATTCCATTCGCCTAACGAAGCAGCGCGCTCAAGGCCTGCATAGTTCGATTCCGTTTGCCTACTCGTCCATCCGCCCTTGCGAAGCAGCGCGCTCAAGGCCTGCCTAGTCTCCATCCCGCCAAGCGAAGCACTGCATAGCGGCATTGCATAGGAGTAGTTGTAGTTGTTTTCTTTTATTTTCCAAAAGCCAAATCACCTCGTTTCCGCATTCCATCCGACTCAAGGACTTCGATCTCAAGTCCTTCCTCAAACTTTAACTCCACCTTACTGTGTTCCTTGAGAGATTCGATACTCGGGGATTACTCCTCATTTTATATTACTTGAACGATCGGTACACTGCCATTTCGTGTCGCAGTCGAGCTACCGCCTATAGCGGTGTGCAAGATTTGCGCCATCAGCAGGTATAATAGGTATGCAACTATGCTAATTATTGTTTGGAGCTCAGAATGAATATTCCAGAAAAATCACTATCGTCAGCGATAGATAGGTGTCGTCGACGACAGTTCAACGGTTTTCCCACGATCTTCCAGTTCCGTCCACTAATGGAATTCTGACATTATTATCGAAATCTGACAGCCCACGTTTCAACCGCAACCATCACGACGCGCAAAAAATTTGTGACACGTGGCAGCTGGAGGAGATAACGTCAACGAACAACAACTAGATGTAGTCGATGACATCGACAAATTATATATTGACTCGTTTTTCATGGAGGAGAAGTTACACACTATTCCGGAGTACACATTCCCGATTGCTTTTCATCCAGAGAGCTCCAAAAATTCGAGAACTCCCTTTTCGGCAAGAACGTTCAAGATCAAAGGAGCGACGGTTCATGCGCGGTATCTCATGCAATCTTTGCAAGGATTCGACGCTGTTTTTAGAGCTGTGGATCTATGGAGTTCTCATATCTTTATCTCTATTTTGTAATTTATTTTATCATCTTGTAATCCGTAGAGGAAATCGCCGCCTTGTGCATGGCGTCTAAGTCCGTGTGTGGCTTAAGAGGAAATCGCCGCCTTGCGCGTGACGTCTAGGTCCTTATGAGGCTTAGGAGTAAATCTCTGCCTTGTGTGTAGCATCTAGATCATGGAGAGATCTACGGGGAGGCTTGTAGTAAGATATAGGAAGATATACGCTATAGCCAGCCAGTCCTTGGTTGAAGGACCCGTAAATTTAAAAGAAGTTTATTTTCATCATAGCCTTGATCTTAAGCTTTATTATGTTCAATAGTTCTTTGTATTCATCACTTGTGAAAATAAAATTTGATTTCCAATTTCCTCATGATTTTCTAAGTGATTATATTGGTTGTGTAAAAATCTACTTGTTTCTCATTGCAAAACTATCTTAATATTTTAGAAAAATCTCAAAGTAAATATTAGCCCTTATTCACCCCCCCCCCCCCCCCCCCCCTCTAAGGGCGCTGCAAGATCCAACACTTGGTATCAGAGGGAGGTTGCTCCAAAACAGTTTTACCATCGGGAGTAATGACGCATAATGACCACACATTTGTAGAGGGTCAAGGGATTAGTTGACGACCTTTATTCACGGGCATGGACTATAACTATTGGAAAACTCATATACGTTGTTTTCTAATTGCACTAGACATCGAAGTCTTGAATATGGTAGAGACGAGTTATACTCCCCCGACATTAGTCCTTGGTAGTGTAACAATGGATAAGCCTAAGGATAAATGGGATGAAAATTGTGAAATTTTTTTCGAATCTTTATGGAGCAAGCAGGAGCTAGTCAACTTAGAGATCAAAGCCAAAACAACCAGAAACAAATGAAGGCAAACAACTGATCTTTATTGATAGCAGCACTTCAAAATTACAAGGCGAGGCATGCTTGACGAGACATGATTTCGTCAGCACAAACACAAAGGAAAGATACAAGTTGAAGATAACTTGAGACCGCTCCAGACCGCGCGACCTCCCTGCGACTTCAACACACTGCCAGACCGCAGCGCCTTGCCGATCACAGCACACCACCAAAACCGCTGCACAGACCGCTCCCTTCTTCCGATTTCCTGATTCTCCCGAACTCCAGCACCACAACTCCAAGCCGCAGACCGCCCGAACACTTTCAGAGGAAGAGGTGATCGCTGCCGCCCACACTATCCGCAGAAGCTGCACAAGAGGAATTCAATCAGCAGACCGCACGGTCAGAATAAACCAGACCGCAGGAAACAAGCGAACTCAGCTTACACTTGGTGTGTCTTAATTTGCTGCTACAGTGGCCTCCTATTTATAGGCGCGGGACCTGATCCAGTCACCACCCTATGAGATAGGATCACCACCCTCCAGATCGCGTGACCTGATCGGTCAACCCGCGCGATCAGCAACATAACTCCTGCTTCATTTTGGTGAACCCGCCAGCTTCAATTCTCCACCATGAGAGACCGCCACTCTCACAGCAGACCGCGACTCTCCAAAGAGATCGCCAGACTGCCCGAAGCCCTTCACCACCTGTGTTCGTTCGAGACCACGAACACAGCCAGTTCGCCATCAGACCGCGAACTCCTGTCCACATGCCGATCTCCTCCTGAGACCATGAACAGCAACCAGCTCGCATACCAGTCTCCTTCTGAGACCGCGAACTGTGACCGCGCGACTAAGTCCCTTAGTCCGCGAATACTCCCAGAAAGCCTGGTCAGCTACCAGACCGCATTCCGGAGAGAACCTGGAAGAAACCTGAAGATGATCAACCCGCCACGCGGTCAGAGACAGACCGCGCGGCCTCACCTCCAGCCGACTTGGACCTATACCAGCGATCAAGCCAGGAGACTGCAGCTAGGCTACTACCAGCCAGACCGCAGAGGCAGACCGCCAAGTCGTGCGGTCATGCCAGACCGCCCGACCTCCGCCCAGACCGCCCAGGTCCAAAAACCTCTAAACTTCCACTTCAACAATTTCAACACTCCCCCTTGAAGTGGGAAGTTGAAACCAGCCCCAATAGGCTCCTTAGCCGTGTGAACGGCCCCTTTGCCAGCGCCTTTGTGAAGATGTCTGCGACATTGTCCGCACTCCGCACATGCTTGACCGAAAGAGATCCCTCCAGCACCTTCTCCCATATGAAGTGATGCTCGATCTCAATATGCTTCGTCCTCGCGTGACAAACTGGATTGGTCACCAGTTTGAGAGCACTCTCGTTGTCACCGCGTAGCAGAGTCGGCTCCCGAACCTCCTTGTGGACGTCTCCAACCAACCTCCTAAGCCAGATGGCTTCCTGAGCTGCCAAGGCCGAAGCCTTGTATTCCGCTTCCTTGGTAGAGACCGATACGGAATCCTGCTTCTTGCTGCACCATGATATAGCCGTAGGGCCCGCCATGAAGACGAATCCAGATGTCGACTTTCGATCATCCGAATCTCCCCCGTAATCAGCATCCATGTATCCATGCACCTCGAAGCCAGCATCCCTCCTGTATAGGAGACCCATGTCCGAGGTCGCCTTGACATACTTCAGAATGTTCTTGGCCGCTAGCAGATGAGGTACTCGTGGTTCCGCCATAAACCGACTCACCCTGCCTACTGCATATGCAATATCCGGCCTTGTGATCGTCAGATAAATCAAGCTCCCAACCAGAGCTCGGAACACCAACGGATCTTGCATGATCCTTCCCTCATCCTTCCGAAGCACCTCAAGTCCAAGAAAATGGTGAAGCTCACCAAGATCCTTCATCTCGAACCTGATAGATAGTTCAGCCCGAAGCTGTGCTACCTCCTCCTTCGAGTTCCCCGTCACAATCATATCGTCAACGTATAGCAACACGATGACCTGAAGCTCCCCGCTCTTCTTGACGAACAAGCTCGAGTCTGAGTCTGAAGCAACAAATCCACAGAATAGGAGATATTCTACGATCTTCCTGTACCACGCCCTCGGCGCTTGCTTCAACCCATACAGGGCCTTCTTCAACTTGCAAACATGCTCCAGAAGATCTTCAGACACAAAACCTGGTGGCTGGACCATGAAGATGTCCTTGTCAATCTCGCCGTACAAGAAGGCGTTCTTGACGTCGAGCTGCCAAATCTTCCATCCACTGAACGCCGCCAAGGCAATGATGAACCGAACTGAAGTCATTTTTGCCACCGGACTGAATGTCTCATCATAGTCTTCACCGTATTGCTGCGAGAACCCCCGAGCTACAAGATGAGCTTTGTACCGCTCGATACTGCCATCAGCTTTCTTCTTAAGCTTGTAGACCCACTTGCATGTCACAGGAGTGATGCCCTTGAGCTTGGGCACAAGAGACCAGGTCTCGTTCTTCTCAAGAGCTGCCATCTCTTCTTGCATCGCAACGTCCCACTCCTTCACGCCTTGGGCCTTCTCAAAGCTCGACGGCTCCCTCTCATCCAAGGGACCAGCGAAGAAACATGAGACGAAGCTCACTGCGTTTCCTCCTGTATAGCGATCAGGGGCGATGATCGCTCGCTTCGACCTCCTCAGCTCCTTCCCTTGAACTGCAATGTCATCCGCTGCTTCTTCCCTAGCTCCCCTTCCAGACGTGCTAGGAGCATCGCTCCCCCTGCTCCCTGAACCAGAAGCCCCCGTCTCGGAACTAGAAGGAGATGGACCACCTGGTGACACAGGTAGCTCCACCTGAAGATTCTCCACAGCTTTCTCTGGCATCTCCACCCTGCTCTCTGGTAACTCCACATCAGAAGACCCCTTGTAAGATGTCACCTCATCGAACACGACGTCGCAAGATACAACAAATCTCTGCGTCTCCGGGTCCATGCACTTCCATCCTTTCTTCCGCTCGTCGTATCCCACGAAGACTAGCTTCCTTGCTTTCGCATCTAGCTTCGTCCGAAGAGCATCTGGAACATGCACGTAGCAGGTGGAGCCAAACACCCTAAGGTGTGCCACGCTTGGCTTCTCCTTGAACATCAACTCATGCGGAGTTAACATGTTGATGGGGCTCAGAGGCATCCTGTTGATGACGTAGGCAGCACAAGACATTCCCTCCGCCCAGAAGGACTTTGGGATACTCTTGGCATGCAGCCAACACTTGCAGGTCTCCGTCAGATGACGGATCTTCCGTTCTGCAACTCCGTTCTGTTGTGGAGTATGAGCACAAGTGATCTCTCTCCGGATGCCCGCCTTCCTGCAAAAAGTAGAGAACTCACTGGAGGTGAACTCCCCTCCGTTGTCAGTCCTCAGCTTCTTCACCCGCAGTCCCAGCCGACCTTCCACGAGCTCCTTGAACTCCACAAACTTGGCAAACGCCTCCGCCTTCTCCTTCAGGAAATATACCCAGACATATCTGGAGTAATCATCGATCAACACCAGCATATATCTGCTGCCTCCGAGGCTTGGGGTAGCAGTAGGTCCCATCAAGTCACCGTGGATGCACTCCAACGGCACACTACACCTTGTTTGCGACTTGTCAAACGGTAGTCGATGAGACTTGCCGAACTGACATCCCTCACAAACATGACCTTCACCGTAGGAGGATAGACTTGGCAGGCCCTTGACCAGACCTCTCACCGCCATAGCTTTCAGCTTGTCCATCCCCACGTGCCCCAACCTCTCATGCCATATAACGGCACCATCATTCGTCTTCATCTTGTCGACGTAGGAACTTGTTGATAAAACAAACAAGTCCTTTGCCCGTCTCCCGACATGGACGACCTCGGCCTTTACGGCCTCAACATTGCGTAGAAACTTCACTTCTGTTGGGCTGAACAGAACGTGATACCCGGCGTCTACAGCATTGGTCACGGAGAAGAGATTTTTCTTCATACCAGGCACGTGATAGACACTTTTCAAAGTAAGTGGCCCTCTATCACTGCCCAAGGAAACAACCCCCACATTCTCCACTGGATGTACAGTATTATCAGCAGTAATGATTGCATTGTTACCTGTATAGGGCTGTGCAGAAGAAAGCTTGGTCCCGTCTCCGGTGAGATGATGACCACACCCCGAGTCCACGATCCAATCCTCCAGATAGTTGATAGGAGCAGAAGCTCCAACAGAAGCCGAAAAGGCTCCTCCCCAACCTCCTTGAATGTGCCTGGCCTCAGCTTCCTCCTTCTCCGCAGCATGCCCAGCTTGGGTGACCACCTTGCAATCCTTCCTGATGTGGCCAAACTTGCCACACTTGTAGCACTTCGGACCTTCACCCTTCTTCTTCCCGTCAGCCTTGGGAGCATACCCCCTTTCCTGCTGCCCAGAAGTTGAAGGCCCATAGCCACTTCCAGCGGTCTTCTTCTTCTTGTCCCACTTCTTCTTCTTCTTCCCTGAGAAGAGAACTTCGCCATCTCCCCCAGCCACCGACACCCCCGCCATCTGCCTTGCCAAACTTTCTTGCGATGCAAGCAAGTTCTCCAGCTCCAACAGAGACGGCTGATTTGCCCATCCCTGCACCGACGTCACAAAGGCAACATATTCCTTCCGCAGGCCGCGGATGATGTGCCTCTTCAGCTTCGCCTCAGAGATTGGCTCATCAGGGTCCAATGCTGAGATTTCAGCACACAAGTTCTTCAACTTCAGAAAGAAGGTGGAGATAGAAAGATCACCCTGAGCCGACCTTGCCAGCTCATTCTCCAAGAACTGCAGCCTCGCCACATTCTTCTTGTTAAACAGCCCATCCAGGGCTCTCCAGATCTCCGCAGCTGAACCACACCCCAAGATGTGATCAAATAGGTCAGGTGAGATTGCCCTCTTCAAAGTGAACTCTGCCTTCGCATTCGTCCTCCTCCAAGTTCTCACCTCAGCCCCATTATCCCCTTCCGGGACAACTTCCTGGGTCTGATCTCCTCCGACAACTTCCCAGAGGTCCTCACCTACAAGATAGCTTTGCATACACGACTTCCATTTCTTGAAGTTGGTCGATGTAAGCACCTCAATCCCAAGACCCTTTGCAAATCCACCTTCCATTGTTCTTCCACTGGTTCCTTTCTTCACAAAGGCGATGGCTACTCTAAGTTACTCACTGCTCAACCACTCCAACCTACCTCTGATACCATGTGAAATTTTTTTCGAATCTTTATGGAGCAAGCAGGAGCTAGTCAACTTAGAGATCAAAGCCAAAACAACCAGAAACAAATGAAGGCAAACAACTGATCTTTATTGATAGCAGCACTTCAAAATTACAAGGCGAGGCATGCTTGACGAGACATGATTTCGTCGGCACAAACACAAAGGAAAGATACAAGTTGAAGATAACTTGAGACCGCTCCAGACCGCGCGACCTCCCTGCGACTTCAACACACTGCCAGACCGCAGCGCCTTGCCGATCACAGCACACCACCAAAACCGCTGCATAGACCGCTCCCTTCTTCCGATTTCCTGATTCTCCCGAACTCCAGCACCACAACTCCAAGCCGCAGACCGCCCAAACACTTTCATAGGAAGAGGTGATCGATGCCGCCCACACTATCCGCAGAAGCTGCACAAGAGGAATTCAATCAGCAGACCGCACGGTCAGAATAAACCAGACCGCAGGAAACAAGCGAACTCAGCTTACACTTGGTGTGTCTTAATTTGCTGCTACAGTGGCCTCCTATTTATAGGCGCGGGACCTGATCCAGTCACCACCCTATGAGATAGGATCACCACCCTCCAGATCGCGTGACCTGATCGGTCAACCCGCGCGATCAGCAACATAACTCCTGCTTCATTTTGGTGAACCCGCCAGCTTCAATTCTCCACCATGAGAGACCGCCACTCTCACAGCAGACCGCGACTCTCCAAAGAGATCGCCAGACCGCCCGAAGCCCTTCACCACCTGTGTTCATTTGAGACCACGAACACAGCCAGTTCGCCATCAGACCGCGAACTCCTGTCCACATGCCGATCTCCTCCTGAGACCATGAACAGCAACCAGCTCGCATACCAGTCTCCTTCTGAGACCGCGAACTGTGACCGCGCGACTAAGTCCCTTAGTCCGCGAATACTCCCAGAAAGCCTGGTCAGCTACCAGACCGCATTCCGGAGAGAACCTGGAAGAAACCTGAAGATGATCAACCCGCCACGCGGTCAGAGACAGACCGCGCGGCCTCACCTCCAGCCGACTTGGACCTATACCAGCGATCAAGCCAGGAGACTGCAGTTAGGCTACTACCAGCCAGACCGCAGAGGCAGACCGCCAAGTCGTGCGGTCATGCCAGACCGCCCGACCTCCGCCCAGACCGCCCAGGTCCAAAAACCTCTAAACTTCCACTTCAACAATTTCAACAAAAATGATAAGTTAAATTGTAAGAATAACGCAAAAGCAATGAACGCTCTATTCTATGCGTTAGATAAAACTGAGTTTAATAGCGTATATGCATGTGAAACTGCGTATGAAATTTGGAATTTATTAGAAGTTACTCATGAAGGTACCTCGCAGGTGAAGGACTCAAAACCGTTTGAACTCGAGTCAGAATTTGAAAAGTTCAGAATGGTGGCTGATGAAGACATTGATACAATGTACACCAGATTTAGCAAGATCGTCAACAATTCCAAAGTCCTTGGAAAGAATTTCTCAAATGGAGATTTAGCTAGAAAAATCTTAAGATCACTTCCCCCGAAGTTCAATCCGAAGGTGACCGCCATCTCAGAATCTCATGATCTTAAGACTTTTCAACTAGAAAGTTTAATTGGAAACTTGAAGACACATGAAGTGGAACTAAAAATCCAACAACAAGAGTACAGTGTGGAGCCAAGAAAGAAGGCATTAGCACTAAAGTCTAAGAAAGAAGTTGAGAGTCAGACTGATGGAGATGAGGAAGAAGATGAAGAATGTTTGTTTGTGAGAAAATTTAAGAAGTTTATGAGAAATCCGCAAAGGAGGAACACTTTTAAGAAGTACTTTAACAAGAAGGATTTTTCATATTAGAAGGAAAAGGAAAGAGTGAAACTGAGGAAGATGATAAGCTTCCACCCCCGGAATGTTATCATTGTAAGAAAATTGGACATATAAGGAGCAAGTGCCCAAAGTTTTTGAAAGAGCAAAAAGAGAAGGGGAAAAATAAGAGATACAAAAAGAATGTTCTAAAGGCGGAAACATGTGACGACACATCATCGGAAGGAGAAAATGATTCAAGTTCTGAAGGTCATGAAGAAGCAAATTTGTGCTTAATGGGAAAAAGCAATGCATCATCTTAGAACGATTACAGTGTCCAAAGCAACACTGAGGTAACTCCCCCAACTTATGCTGATCTTTATGATGAATTTCTCTGTACATGTAATTTTTTTCAAAAAAGTCTTATAGATGTTGATAGCCTAAAATCTGGAAATAAAATTCTTTCAAAAGAAAACAGAAAACTACTGAATGAATTGAAATTCTTGAGAAGGAGAAGATTGCTTGTCACGAGTGCGATTGCTCTTTGATAAGAATTAAAGAATTTGACCAAGAACTTTCTAAATCCAAATCATAAGTAGATTTTCTTATCAAAGAAAAGAGGGAGTTAGTAAGATCTTTGAAATCTTCTCATTCACAATAGGATAATAGCAAGAAATTATTTTCAAATCGGCGTGTTATGTTAGTCAAAGAAAACACCGCTTTGAAAACTCAAGTCCATGATTTAAACTTGGCCATAAATAAGTTTGGAGTTGGCCAGAAATCACTGAATATGATATTAGCCAACCAATGCCATGGAACTGCTAAGTTTGGACTTGGATACGTTACTAGAGGCTGTCGAAATCCGACAGCTACTGTCATCGACGATAGTGAAAATTCTAGTAAATGGAAAGTTAATAATAAAAATAATTATAATACTACTGCTGCAACATCCTCTTCCGGTAATTGTCCACAGAAAACTTTGAAAAGAGTGTCATCTCTCTTTGTTGCATGTGCCAAATGTAATAGATTTGGTCACATCAAGGACTCTTGCAAGAAGAAGGGATCATGTAATAGTAAGCAAGTCTGGGTACCTAAGGCATCCACCTATACTATGGGAGGAACTACTTGGGTAACCAGATCTTTACTCTCATCATCTTGTTAGGTATACAGGCAGGCTAAGGATAAAGAAGATGTGTGGTATTTGGACTCTGGTTGTTCAATGCACATGACGGGCAATAAATCAAAGTTCCTTAGCCTGGAGATGAAGAAAGCAGGAGTTGTAACGTTTGGCGACAATGGAAAAGGAAGGATTATGGGAATTGGTGAAGTTGGTAACGATTCTTTCAAGAACTCTAATGTTTTATTTGTTAAAGGTTTGAAACACAATTTAATATCTATTAGTCAATTATGTGATAGAGGCTTGAATGTTTTATTTGAGTCATCGTCAAACCTTTGCAAAATAATAGATTCAAAAACTCATGAAATTATTTTTACCGCACCAAGAATTCATAACGTTTATATGATTAACTTCCATGAACTTTCTCATTCATCACTTAAATGTTTCATTTCAAAGAATGATGAGTTAGAATTGTGGCATAGGCGACTAGGACATTCTAGTACTAAACTTGTAGTGAAACATTCCAAAAAATAATTGATTAATGGTTTACCACCATTAGATGGAACACTTTCTTCATTGTGCTCGCCATGTCAAAAAGGAAAATTTACAAAATCATCTTTTAAAAGAAAAAATATTATGTCTACTTCTAGGCCTTTACAATTAATTCACATGGATTTGTTTGGTCCAATTTCAACTCAAAGTCTAGGAGGTAGAAAATATATTTTTGTCTTAATTGATGACTATTCTCATTTTTGTTGGACTATTTTTCTAGTATCCAAATTTGATGCGTTTTTTGAATTTACTAAGCTATGCGCTCGCATTCAAAATGAATTAGATTTACAAATTAAATGTATACGATCAGATCATGGTGGTGAATTTGATAATGAAAAATTTATTTCATATTGTACTGAATTTAGGATAAAGCATGAATTTTCCGCTCCTCGCACACCACAAAAAATGGTGTAGTGGAAAGGAAAAATAGAACTCTTCAAGAACTAGCACGCACTATGTTATTTGAATTTAAATTACCAAAACATATTTGGGCCGAAGCTATTAGTACTGCATGTTATGTTATAAATCATGTCATGCTACATCCTATGTTGAAACTTACTCATATGAATTATATTTTCAAAAGAAATCTAATGTATCTTATGTCAAAGTATTTGGGTGTAAATGTTTTATTTTAAATACAAAAGTTACTTTATGTAAATTAGATGAAAAATGTGACGAAGGTATTTACATTGGTTATTCTTCAACTAGTAAAGCTTATAGAGTTTAAAATAAATGGACTAAAGTAGTTGAAGAAACAATTCATGTTAAATTTGATGAACTTGTTCCATGTGTAGTGGAGAATAAATCTGCAGGTGATGATGAAGAACTCCTGTTGAAAAGAAATGATGATGAAGAAGTCATACTTGAAAATGAAAAATAAGAAAAATGTGAAGAAGTACAAGAAGAAGTTGAGGAATTTGTGCCACCACGCGAACTTAGATTCACTAATGATCATCCACGAGAATTGGTCATTAGAGAACCAACAAGAGGGGTAAGTACACGTGCTTCCCTACAAGATTTATTTTCAAACCTTTGTTTTATTTCCAACATAGAACCAAAAGATGTTTCAACCGCTTTAAATGATGAATCTTGGTTTTTAGCTATGACGGAAGAACTTAATCAATTTGAGCGAAATAAGGTTTGGAAGCTTGTAGAAAGACCTAGTGATCATCCTGTTGTATGAGTAAAATGATTTTTTAAAAATAAATTAGATAGTGAATCTAGGATTACTAGAAACAAAGCTAGGCTTGTAGCAAAAGGTTTTGCTCAAATTGAAGGAATAGATTTTGATGAAACCTTTGCACCCGTAGCACGTCTTGAAGTAGTTAGGATTTTCATTGCATTTTCTAGTTATAAACGATTTAAATTATTACAAATGGATGTTAAAACTGCATTTTTAAACCGGTACATTAAGGAAGAGGTTTATGTAGAACAACCTCCTGGATTTATTAATTTTAAATATCCTAATCATGTTTATAAGTTATATAAAGCTATTTATGGTTTGAAACAAGCACCCTGAGCATGGTATGAAAGACTGATGCTTTATTTATTAAAGAATGATTTTAAAATGGGTAGTGCTGATTGTACACTCTTCATTAAGTATGTAAATGATGATATAATTGTTTTGCAAATTTATGTTGATGACATTATCTTTGGATCCACTAATGAAGAGTTATGTAATGATGTTGTTAAAGTGATGAAAAATGAATTTGAAATGAGCATGGTAGGAGAACTTACTTATTTTCTAGGTTTTCAAATTACACAAAAACATGATGGCTTTTTTATTAATCAATCAAAGTACATTCCTGATGTGTTAAAGAGATTTGGGTTTGACAATCTTAAACAAGCTAGTACTCCTATGAGTGTTTCTTTAAAGTTAGGAAAGGATGAAAGTGGAATTTCTATAGATCAAACTTTATTATGAGGGATGATTGGATCATTATTATATTATACCGCTTCAAGACCTGACATTATGTTTGTTGTGTGTTTATGTGCAAGATTTCATGCTAATTCAAATGAATCACATTTGAAAGTGGTTAAACGCATTTTTTGTTATTTAATTGGAACTTCCAAACTAGGTTTATGGTATCCACATAGTAATAATTTTATTTTGCATGGCTATTCCGATTCTGATTATGCTGGGTGTTCACTAGATCACAAAAGCACTAGTGGCACTTGTCACTTTCTAGGCCCTTCACTAATTTCTTGGTCGAGTAGGAAATAGAATTCTGTTGCCCTTTTAACCACCGAGGCCGAGTACATTGCACTAGGCATTTATTGTGCACAAGCTCTTTGGATGAAGCAAACATTAGAAGACTATAACATTAATCATCAAACTATAGAATTATGGTGTGACAACAAAAGTGCGATTGACTTAACAAACAACCCAGTTCATCATTCTAGGACTAAACAAATTGATGTTAGACATCATTTTATACGATACCACATAAAGCAAAATCACATTAAAATTTCATTTATAGACACAGATTCACAACTTGCCGATATATTCACAAAACCACTTCCAGATTCCCGCTTTACAATGCTAAGAGTTGAATTAGGAATCCTTGACATATCAAATTGAATAAATTCATTTAAATTTTTAACAAAAAAAATATAATTAAATGACAAATTGCTAACTCCACACAATGTTACTAAACTATCTTTAAACATCATCAAAGTTACACAAACTAATTCATTAATACAAACATTAACTAAAGATAACTTATGCATAAGAGTTCCAACACCTAACAATTACACAAAATTAAAGTTCACTGTCATCCACGACATCTACCTGTCGCCGATGACATCTACCAGAACACAAACCCTGCAAAAAACCACTCAAAAATCACCACTCTCAGCACCACTACTCTCTGGCTGATCCCCTCTAGAGCTCTGTCCAGCATCTCTTCCATGTCTTGTTCATCTAGTTGACTGACGCGGCGGCCCCGCTTCCGAATCTTTCCATTCAGCGGCCTCAGCAGGAGTAGGTTTTAGTTTTAAACCTTTCACCAGAAATTTCATAAATTTTTGAATCTTGCGCATCTTCTTCTTCACATCCTTCTTGTGCTCCTCAAATGACTTCTTATGCTCCTCAATTGAGTCACGTAACTCATCCACAGCTTCACGCATAGATCCTCCATGTGAGATTCGTGGATTTATCATCTCTACCGATGGCTCACGCTGAGATCGACTAGGTCACATAGTTTCTGTATTGAAAATCCCGGGAATACAATCAATCAAATAAAACTCTTGGTTTATCCAAGAATATTTCTTATATAATATGCGTTGGATGATTGCTCCCATCGGCAAGCTATAAACCTTCTTCCAAGTCGTACTCTTCAATCTAAATGTATAACACATAATAGATAGCAGTAAATCTGCAACATCAAAAGGCTATTTTTCTAATATAAAATACGTCACAAGGCTAAGTTGTGCCGTAATACTTCTTGAGTCACCAACATTGTACATGAACGTATTCCTTTCGATTTCTTGCACAATCTGTGCATCTGGTGCGAGCGTCGTCATGGTTGTGATTAAATTCTTCATAGAATTTTTGTGGAATATCATATTCAGGAGCGTCCAATCTCATTCTTTTCTATAATTTTCTACTACGTCAATCACATGCTCACTCTCAATCAGTCCAAATTCATTTCTCAAATCAATGTGTGTCATTTCCACATATTGTCCTTGGATTTTCGATCTTACACCACCATTCAGATCCGTATAGTTTGGATCTTCCAAGTGATTGTAAAACTCTCGAATTAACACTGATGAGAACATGTCTCGGATTATAACAGAAATAATACCTGCCTCAATGAGTAGATAATATACGTGTTTGTGTCATGGAAGGTCAAACTCCACCACCTTAGCTACTCCAATAAGTGACCTTTCGATGCCCAGATAACTTTGGTATGACGAATGAGAGTCACCCGACGTACTTCTACGTGCTCTAGAACTTGAAGTCATCTCTTTACTCTAAAATCCTTCACATCCAAACATTTTTTTTCATCAACATTTATATCTAGGATTTCCTTCAATCTACACTTAGATCTAGGATTTCTTTTCTAAAACTTCACAAAACAAAAAGGAATCCTTAAATCAAGTTTTTATTTCAAAAGTTTCACCAAAAAATTAACAAAAACACTTAAACTTACCTTAGATATTGGATTTCCGCCGACTTTCGACAGCAACTCTCGCAAAAACCCTATAGGAAATGCCTCCCAGATCTGTTTTCCTCAGATTCGCGACCTTTTATACTTTTTCTGCTGTCGTCGACGACATCTAGATGTAATTTTCTGACATCATCAAAAATTCACATTTTTTGGTATTTCTGACATTAAAAAAAACAAAAATTCTAAGTCATAAACAATATGTTCGTTTATAACTATTTTGTTTGGTATTTCTGACTTTTTTTTTGTTTTATTTTTATTCTGCAACATCAATTACAAAAGTTCAAAAACAAAAATATGTTGTTGTGATTTTCTTTCTTTTTGTTTTTTGTCATTAAAACATTTTTCCAAACAAAAATAAAAATTTTGCTCTTTATTGCTAATATCAAGCATGTATGAATTCTATTATTTAGAATTATTTACAATGTTAAAAATGATTTCTTCAAATTACTATGAACAATGTTTTGATTATCATACTTTGATATATCTCCCTACGTGCATTAATTGTCTTGAAAAACATGTATAGAACTAAGTTTAGCGTGCCTCTAAGTATGAGTAAATGTTTTGTGATTGATAATGATACTTTTTTACCCACTTATTTTTGGTAAACTACATGTGTGTTTAAATCTGTAAATACTTGCTCATGTATTGTAATTGTACAATAAATTAAATCTTACATAAGCAAAATACTTACACTACATTTTAATTGCACTTAAGAATTCAGAAAAATGGTTACATTTAAAACATTTGGTTTTGCAAAACAAGTGTATTCGGAGAATGTTGTCTCACAAAAATCAACAAAAAAAATAAAAAAAGACAAATATAACTCTGCCAAGCACTACTTGAACCTCCTGATAAGTCTTCATAAGCATTGTGAGGTTGAATACGTTGGAAAGAATAGTAAAGTGTCTTGTGCAAGCCTCTGTTTTACACCATTTTTTTGTCTAAAAATATTGTGCACTATAGTGTGTGAAAGTTAATATACTTGTGTTTTATTGTGCACTCTACTTTACATATGTCTTGTTTTTTGTGATTTAAATCAATTGTTAACTTTGCTCATAATACACTAATGTGCACATCATTATCTTTCATAACACTTCTTCTCATGAGTATTGGCTTCTAATGTTTTATCAATACTACTCTTTATATAAGCAATGCACTAGATAACCTAGCATGACTATACACTGTTTTGGTATTTCTTCAACATTGTATTATATTTCGCAACATTTACTATATTTCCTTTTTGATATATTCATTTCATGCTTGGTAATATTCTCTGAAACTTTGAGATTTCAAAAAGCTTAAAACATCTTCACGTTTTGACCTTAAACAACTCTTTATACTTATGAAATTGATGTTTACAAACCGATATTTCTTATAATCTTCTGCTTGCCTAAAACTCTTATTTCTTCTGCAATCTCTTATATACTATGTTTACACTCTTCCACATTACCTATATTACAGAAGATCAATCATGATTTATAATACCTAAAGCATACTCCTTACTTCACTCACCCAAATTTCTTTTAATAATACCAAAAGGGGGAGAATTATTCTTTGAAAGACATCATTACTAAACATACCATCATTCCAACACTCACAATCATTACTAACCTCATTAATTGATTATCATATTTTGGGGGAGAATACATGTAGGGGGAGAATACATGTAGGGGGAGCTTCATCCAATTGGCGTTATTGCACACCCACTTATTTCGTCTTGCTTATCTTATATCACTTAATATGATACTATGATTTCTTTCAAAGTGGATTTGTTATTATCAAAAGGGGGAGATTGTTGGAGCATGCATTCCGACCTCCTTGGTTTGCTAATAACAAATCCCAGATGTATTTGATCCTATTTTCTCTATGATGTGCAGGTATAATAGGTACGCAACTATGCTAATTATTGTTTGGAGCTCAGATTGAATATTCCAGAAAAATCACTGTCTTCAGCGACAGATAGGTGTCGTCGACGACAGTTCAACGGTTTTCCCACGATCTGCCAGTTCTGTCCACTGTCGGAATTCTGACATTGCTATCGGAATCCGACAGCCCACGTTTCAACTACAACCATCACGACGTGCAAAAACTTCATTCGCATGGGACACGTGGCAGTTGGAGGAGATAACGTTGGCGGACGACAGCTAGATGTAGTCGATGACATCGACAAATTATATATTGACTCATTTTTTGTGGAGGAGAAGTTACACACTATTTTGGAGTACCAATTCCCGAGTGCTTTTCATTGAGAGAGCTCCAAAATTCGAGAACTCCCTTTTCTACAAGAACGTTCAAGATCGAAGGAGCGACGGATCATGCGCGGTATCTCAGGCAACCTTTGCAAGGATTTGACGCCATTTTCAGAGCTATGGATCTAGGGAGTTCTCATATCTTAATCTCTATTTTGTAATTTATTTTATCATCTTGTAATCTGTAGAGCAAATTGCCGCCTTGTGCGTGGCGTCTAAGTCCGTGTGTGGCTTAGGAGGAAATCGCCGCCTTGCGCGTGGCGTCTATGTCCTTGTGAGGCTTATGAGTAAATCACCGCCTTGTGTGCAACATCTAGATCGTGGAGTGATCTAGGGGGAGGCTAGTAGTAAGATCTAGGAAGATATACGCTATAGCCAACTGGTCCTTGGTTGAAGGACCGGTAAATTTAAAAGAAGATTATTTTCATCATAGCCTTGATTTTAAGCTTTATTAAGATCAATAGTTCTTTGTATTCATCACTTGTGAAAATAAAATTTGATTTCCAATTTCCTCAAGATTTTCTAAGTGATTATTTTGGTTGTGTAAAAATCTACTTGTTTATCAATGGAAAATTATCTTAATATTTTAGAAAATTTTCAAAGTAAATATTAGCCCTTATTCACCCTCCCCTCTAAGGGCACAACAAGATCCAACACTCATCACACCCCCAGACTTACCTGTTTGCACGTCCCGAGCAAACAAATCCTAAGCAGGCGAGAAAAAAGGAATAACTAGCTTAAAACTTACAAAATGGAGTACCATGCAAAGTCGCATGCTCACGAGCATAGAAAAATAAGAGAGAAGATTTCTAATTATACACAGTTTATAAATTTCTAATAGAGTAAATAAATATTACTACTACTCAAAATGGGAGTCACGATGAATCATCCGGTCACACATACGGAGAAAGTAAAACAATCACTGAGATAAGCATTGCCAAAGTTGGGATTCGGGACAAACTCCACCAAAATCCATCGGTATCGGTGACCATAAGCTCACCCAGTCACATTCACTCCACGACACTAGATTGGTTCATAGCGCGAGTCGTTAGGACTTTAGGTTTTAAATGGGGCTTGGGTTAAGGTGAGGTAAACAAAGATAAATACGAAGGCTATAACACACCTAAACCCAAATGAGCTTTATTACAACTCCAAGCACACCATCATCTAAAGCAAGTGCACCACACCCCCAGACTTAGACTTTTGCAACAATCTAAATATTTCAAATAATATTCAATTTAGGATTTTTTTTATTTCAACAGTTTTTATCAATATATATATATATATATATATATATATATATATATATATTCAGCACAATTTTAATGAACACAACCATAACATCACATTATATTTCCACAATCAACACCACAAAAATAAAATCTAAACAAAATGCTCGCATTTGGTTGTGTGACTAGGATTGGCTTTGATGCTTTGGTGAGGTATATGTGAAGCTGAACCAAGAGAATTGGGTAGGCACAAAGGGGCTAGCGAGGGAAGATATCAGGAATGGCACAAAGGCTCAATCGGGCGAAAATGATGGCCTACGTCATTCTCGCGCAACAGAACTATCCTATGCCTATGCTTCAAGAATCGCTTGGGGGCAAGTTCTTATCCACCGAGAAAGATTATCCTTCCTCCCAGCTCGAGCAATACACGTCTAACGATACTTTACACACATCCCTATGCTACCTTTTGATTCACACCGGATTCACCATTTAAGTAGAGTAAATAATATTTACACTAATAGAAATGTATACAACTAATAGTATATACAGAAATCTAATCTACACAAATCTCTATACTCACGTGAGTACTTGACTAGGAACACCGATGTCAACATTTTACTCCACTACATAATTTAAACGCCAGCACAATGATTTTAGCAATCACACAAAAGAGATGAGTTATACTCGATACACTCCTACGGCTAAGTACACTCTCAAGTGGGTGCTGTGATGTGCATAGAAAATGAATAATACAACTTAAGAAAAAGCTTCTAGAATGCTATGCAATAGTGCACGTGAGCGGGCACAGAAAATAGCTCTCCACTAGACCTAAACTAAACAATCCAACCCAATATATAACTATGAAATTCAAAATAGAGCTAGGGGAAGAGAGTACCCAATGCTCAACAAGTGAGCGTACTAGAAGATGCGTGTAAATCTGGGGCAAAGCAGCCCTACGAAGAATCACAACCACCACCTTCACAAATTGAAAATGCCTGTAGTGGGGGTAAGCTCCGCAAAAACATGAAAGAAAAATAAAAAACTGAATTAAAGAGAATGCATTTATAAAAGTAGGATAACTACTGGGGTTATTGTCCTCCCAGCACGACTTATTCAAAAGTTTAACATTTCTAGCTTATAGGAGTATGGAAGGAAAAGTGAACAGGTAATTGGCCTAATATATGTGTCGGTAACGGGTACCGATACGGTGATAGAACCACTACTCCTCTACCTAAATAATAATACCTGCTCGTCACAGGTAGAGGGAATAGAACGAAGGAAGTTGAGGAAGAGTCCTTCTCACTACTTTTACCAAAATTAATGTCCTTGCCAAGCAAGGTGTCATCCTCAGGGAGGCAGCAGGGGGAAAAGACAATGAATTAGGCTTCCACTGTAGAGGAAGGATCAACCTCCTCACATAAGAGGATACTCTCATCTTTGACTTGTGCAACAAGCTCCAAGTCATCCTGACATTCCCGTGAAGATTTATCTTGCACAGGCTCAGACAAAGAAGGGGGGTTAGGAAATAAAAGAGAAGAATGACATAAATAATCAGAAATCGGGGGAGTGGTCCCGGTCTCACTCCCAAGAGGTTGGGGAAGTAAGATATTGTCGACATTATCGATAATACTGCAAGGCTTGGCAGGATCAATAGTGGCCTCACCGATGATTTGGACTTCCTCCACCGGTGCTAAGGAAAAATCCTCTTCACCTTGAAGGTTGTCCTCCTCCATAGGAATAGGCATAACACATAGATCACCCGCCTCTTCCTGCGACGCACCCTCGATAATGTCGTTAGAAACGAATGTAGAAGAATGCACAGAAGGGGGAGGAATAGAGCTTGGATAAAATTCAAGCACCGATTTCTCACAAAGAGTCAAATCCATACACGGTGATATATGCACAGGGGAGATGGGCTCAGCCATGTAAGAGCCCAGATCAGGCACACATCTGATAACTGTGTCTACATTATTCCCTTCAAAACATGAAGGTGGCACAAACACATAACCAGATGTTGAAGGTGTGCCACCAGAGGTAGGAGTCAGGATGATCCAGATATCCGGCTCATCATTCTCGTCCAATTGGTGAAGATACTCGACACAGTCCTTCAGGGTGTGATCTATGCTTTGACAAAACAAGCACCGTTTTATATTTCTCCTTGGTCCTTGCGGGGCTGGAGAGGAATATAAAAATGGTGCATATGGCAAGGGTGAGTGGCCATAAGATTTGGTCACGGGGTATGAAGGACCGTAGGAGAATGGTGCTCTATACACTAGTCCACAATAATTATGCCCACCATCTCCAGTAGGCCATTTATCACTATCTTGGGAAATATCTCCACACCAACAACAACTAACATTAAATGTAGCCCACATTGTGAAGATACCAAGATTCAATAGAAAATCACAATTGTGCAAAACACTACACCTAACAATAAATTACTAAGACAACCTAATTTAAATTAGGAAAAACAGAATATGAAACAAAATAAAAAGATGCAATTTACAAATGGAAGAACTTCTATCTCTCAGCTCTCCCTCTCCAGAAACTCACACGACTGTGTTCCCCAGCAAAGGTGCCAAGAACTTTATGCGTGAATCTAGCACACCGCTATAGGCGTTAGCAAGACTACGACACGAAATGGCAGTGTACCGATCATTCAAGTAATATAAAATGGGCGAGTAATTCCCAAGTATCGAATCTCGAAGGAACGCAGTAAGGTGGAGTTTACTATCGAGGAAGGACTTGAGATTGAAGTCCTTTAGGTTGGATGGATTGCGGAAAAGGGGTGATTAGGATTATGGAAAATAAAAGAAAAGAACTAAACTACTCCATGCAAGCCGCTATGCGCTTCTTCACCGGGCGTATGGAAACTATGCAAGCCGTTATGCACTGCTTCGCTAGGTGGATGGACGAGAAGGCAAGTGGATGGAGCGGTTCACACCGACGGAAGTGAAGTGGGTTTTACGAGCCATTAGCACCGCTTAGCTTGGCGACTGGAAGAGTAGGATCGCGGAATGGAATGGAGGGTTTGCGGAGTGGAATGGAGTGGTGGCAGAATCGGCGCACTTCATAAACACTTATAAATAAAAGAGTAATTTCACATAGACATCTAATAATCACTGCAAAACAAGGTTTGAATGTGCAACATCATCAAATAGTAAAGATTACATTAATATACATCTACACAAATTAGGGAGAAAGGCAAGAGATACGACCGAAGATGGAGCCTTGTCGTAGATTCTTGGTAGGAATCGCTGGGTTGTCTATCCGCATCCTAGCTCGCTCCCAACTATCGTCCGGGGTAGAAGAGGGCTGTCACTTCCTCCCAATGGACCCGCATTCTCCGGTAAACTACAACCCAGTCACGTCTGATGCGAAGAACCCTTGCTTGGTGATGAAGATGAAGGTGGAATCCTATTCTTAAAGCTTTTGGATGATGGAAGCGGCCAATGGAAAAGACCTAATGGAAGGCAGAAGAAAAATTGAGCTGGAGCTCCCCTTATGGCGGTAAATGGCAGAATAGGGTAATCGATCCCGGTTAGGTTGAAATATTCCACTTTTATAGGAAACTGTCAGAAATTTGGTCACGCACGTTCGAATGCACGACCATGCATGGTCCGTGCGATATTTATTAAGAAGAAAGCCCAGAAAGATGACCCAGAGTGCCCATGCATTTTACTCACGCACGGTTGATTCTGACCGTGCGTAAGATGCACGGGCAAATTCTGAATGCATGAAAATAGGCCAACAGATGGGATCGTGCAATTTTACTCACGCACGGTCGATTACGACCATACATAAAATCGTACGAGCAAATCCAGATCACCATTTTGCCAGCAGATAAGCACGCACGGTCAGAGTGATCATGCGTCAAGAAAACGCATGACCGTGGGAATCATGCAGAAATGTAATTTGGGCAAAATGGAGATCTGCCCGCCTTCACAGCATAATAAATAGCTAGGAAAACACCTCCAGCAACATCCAAATTCAAAAAAGAAGGGTTGGGGAGCACCATGTGCTTACCCCCAACAAACATAGCACGCAATTGCACACCAAAATAGGCCCAAAGAGTGCACATTTTGTGAAAGATAATGAGAGTGAAATACAAGCTAATATGGCTTGAAAGTGTAGTGCACAAGCAAGAAAATGAGCCTGGATGGGTCCGAAAATCACTATATATATGGGACTCATCACAACTCGATACCTTTTCCTTTTGGATGTTGTTGGAATGCAACTTTGACCGCACTTTGTGCCAGTCTTTCCTTACTTGTTGGATGCTAACACTTCTTTATTGATTTTACTGATGTTTTACAGCCTTTTCTCGGTGGGTTGGTAACCCTCTTTTGCTAGTATTTCTCCTACTCTTTGATTATGATGTCTTTTCATGCCTTTATGCTAGGGCATTCTTTTCTTTTTAATGCCTCAGGTTTGGATCAGTAGCAGGTTGAGCTGGCCGAGTTCAGTTTCCGTCAGATCCACAGTAGTTGTTTTCTTTACTCATTTTGGAGAGGTAGACTATTGATTTCTTCTGAGAATAGTTAAGGTGATGGGTTCGTGTCAGTTTGTTGACGCCCATAGACTGAGTTCTTTTTGTGTTATACTTATTCTTGCAATTTATGCTACTACTGTTACCTTGCTATTAGTGCAAGTGCTCTTAGGAAAGTTTTATGTTAGGATGCATAGTAGATATTTTACATACAAAAACCTGCATAAATCTTCATAGAAGACATCACTTTTAAAACTATCATCCTTCTATTTTGAAGCTCGTAAAAGAAACCTTTTACCTATACTAAATCTAGAAGCTGCATATCATTAGAATGCTCATATAGGGTAAGTAAAATATGTATTTTTCGCTGCGTAAATCTATATTTTCTTATTTATGGACTAGTTCATCTACTAAACCGAGGGACACGGTGTTTGAAAATCATAAGCTTAAACTATGTTTTAAAATGCAAGTTCATGACTTTATAAAGAAATGTTGGAGGTAAAGCTGCCTGAGCATCTACATTTGTCCCCTGCATGACGTGGCATCATGACGCGTATTTTCTCTCACTCTGATATTATATTTATATATATTGAGAAAATGCGGGTTGTGACACTAAAGCACCCTATGCATCACCAATAACCAAGGGAAAACCCCTATAGCACCTAGGACATTCTATGGGAGCCAAATTGGATCTAGGGCTAGGATAGACTACCCTAACCTAAGCTAGCCCAATTGGGTTATGTGGGATCCACTTCGACTCACCAAAGTATTGACCACCATAATGAGTGCACTTAGGGTTCACTTAACTTAAAGTGTCTCATCATGTGTTAACATTGTTCTCAACCCAACCTAACCAAGCCCACAAGGGGCTGAATTGCTTAAGAGCCAATTGGGACCAAGAAGGGTGCAACATAGTGGTGGCCAGCCACAACCAAGAGGGAATCCAAGGAAGGATTCATGGATTGGTAGCCACATCTCCACCATCCATCCTTTCCTGGACTGCTCTCAGCATCCCCAAGGAAATCCATGCTTCAAGGAGCTGAGTTGGCAACTGTTGAGAGGAGGAGGAGGAAATAAGGGAGCTTGTCGGCCACCTTAATGGCAACTCCCCGAATTTAACTCAATTGAGTCAAATATCCCCTCTCCTGGCAGAAATTGGAGCCTAGGGATTAATTTCCCATGACCTGGAGGCCTGTAGTTGGCTGGCTGAGGAGGTGCCAACATAGAGGAAATCACCAATAATGGTGACTTTAAATTTAGCCTCCCCCGACCTCATCCAAGCTCACCATCACCTTCAGAATTCTGAGAGCAGGAGAACACCTCAATTAATTCATGTAATCGAGCAACTGCAACTACAATTCCATGGCACCAAAAGCTTCGAACTCGAGCATGACAACTCCCCGGAACCCAAGAATGCAGCACCAATCCAGGTCGGAATCCTCCTCTCCTCCATCTGTGCCAGCTTTCCCCCTCTCTTACTTTTCAAATTAATGGAAAAACCGGTGGATCACCACCACCATGTTTTTGTTCCTACCTGCAAAATCAAAAGGTGTCGGAGCCCCTCTCCAGCCACCTCAAGCCAAACTGACACCACCAGTTGTTGGAAAAATGTCGACTGGTGGTGGCAGGAGGATTTCGCCGAAAACCTCCGAGGTTCGCTAGAATCAGGCTCGAGATATTGGCCCAGGAAGGCATAATCTGAGCAATTGGCTCAAGGAAGAAGACAACGCCCGGGCCGTCTGATCATAGGGATCTAATAAATGCATACCATGTTTAATTAAAAATGTATTTTGTTACATAAGATTATAACTTTTGTTCTCTAATATTGAGGCCCTTAGATGCCATAAAATGAAAAATTGGCTGAGGCAACTCTTGTAGATCTTTGAATCTACTTTCTGTAGGAATTGAAATCAAATCATTTGGGGTCCTACAGCTCCCCGTAGGATAGTTCTAGTGGGACTTGTTTTTGGGAAGGACAAGACTTTGATGATGAATAACTTTCATATGGTAGTTTGTATGAAGCTAAAATTTGGACCATGTATGGTGAAACTCAAGCATACTATGTGCCCAAAAATTAGAATTTTTGGTGCAACTTTTGCTAAGGTTTTAGTAATAATTTTATAAACCATTTATGGTGTATATTTTGGGTTAATTTGACTAAAACACTACCAAATCTTCTCTGAAAGATTGGTTGTGTGTATATTTGTGTCTGGTAAAAATCTTGGGTCATTTTTACCCTTGCATGTGAATAAATCTAAGTTCAAATGAATCTTAGTAGAACAAATTTTAAGGATATGACATGAAGGGTATTTTGTGTATTTTTCCCAAATACTTGGGAGAATGAACCTGAAATTTCTCACATAGTTTTAAAATAGCTATGTGCACCATCTTCCCAAAAATGAGTTATTTTGGGAAACATTTCCCCATAATTTTTGTAGATATTTAATATAGCATGTATGTGTGTCACACATGTTTAGGTCACACCAAATGAACCTAAATTTTGATGGGTGATGAGGTAGTCCCCTATGAACCTCTGGTAAAAATTTGAGACTAGTTGGGTTCATGGATTATTGGGAATCCAACTATTTATGTTAAGTGGGAGGTCATGGTGTGCTAATAACACTATTTTACATATGAAGAATTTTAGGATCAAACCTACTCATTTTGAACAAAAATTGGGATGGCATGATAATAAGACCATAAATATGCCCTAGTTAAAGGTTGAGCCCAATTGGACTCTTGTATATGAAGGAAATTCACATGCCAAATATCTAAGTGTTAAAAGATGTTAAGAAGGTACTTATGCAATAATGTTTTGAGAGGTGAAGGGTATTCCCTTGTTCAATTCTCATGAAAATTAAAACATGCACTTAGGGTTATGAGATAATACACCTTAGATAAAATCATGAACTTTTGGGTTGATTTCACCAGAAATTACGTTTTATGAGATTTTGTCCCATAGGCCTTAAATGAGTATTATTAGGTTCAAAGCTTTCTGAAATGTCATGAGGCTCTGGTATTCACTTAGAGGAGTGAGATTACACCTTGTGGAATTTAGTTAGAATATTTATAAGTATTATAGCCCATTTCTTAGTAATTATTGAATTACCCCCAATTTACCTCACTCCACCTTTAGGTAAGTTAATGAACTCACAATTGCATGAGATTATGTATTTGGAATGAAGAGACCATCTGGGACCTCTAGAAATTTATATGTAATTTTTGGTTGTATACTAATGATATTTCCTTCACAAGGTAGAACCTTGGGTTATAACTTGAAAAATAGAGATATTGAATTATTGATACTGGATTGTTATATAAATTTGTATATAGACTTGTGATATCAATGTGAACCTCTGGAAATTTTGTTAGATTTAATTACTGAGAAGACGTCATACTTCCTTCACAATGTAGAACCATGGGTTATAATTTGAAAAATTAGATATCTTGAATTATTGATGCTGGAATGTTATAGAAATTTGTATATAGACATATGATATCAATATAACCTCTGGAAATTTTGTTAGATTTAATTACTGAGAAGACATCATACTTCCTTCACAGTGTTTAACCTTGGGTTATAATTCGAATAATAGATATCTTGAATTATTGATGCTGGAATGTTATAAAAATTTGTATATAGACTTGCGAAATCAATATAAACATCTTGAAATTTTATTAGATCTAATTACTGAGAGGTCATCATACTTACTTCACATAGTAGAACCTTGTGTTATAGTTTGAAAAATAGATATCTTGAAATATTGATGCTGGAATGATCTAGAAATTTGTATATAGACTTATGAAATCAATATGAACATTTAGAATTTTTTTTTAGATTTAATTACTGAGAAGTCATCATACTTCATTCACAAAGTAGAACCTTGTGTTATAGTTTGAAAAATATATATCATGAAATATTGATGCTGAAATGATCTAGAAATTTTAATACAGAGTTGTGGAATTAATATGATTATCTGTAAATTTTTTTAGATTTAATTACTGAGAAGTCATCATACTTTCTTCATAATGTAGAACCTTGTGTTATAATTTGAAAATTAGATATCTTGAAATACTGACGCTGGACTTTTCTAGAAATTTGTATATAGACTTGTGATATCAAGATGAACATCTGAAAATTTTGGTAGATTTAATTACTGAGAAGTCATCCTACTTCTTTCACAAAGCAGAACCTTGTGATATAATTTAAAAATAGATATCTTAGAATATTGATGCTCAAATGTTCTAGGAATTTTTATAGAACTGTGATATCAATATGAACATCAAAAAATTTGGTTAGATTTAATTACTAAGAATTTATCATACTTCCTTCACAAAGTAGTACCTTGTGTTATAGTTTGAAAAATAGATATCTTGAAATATTGAAGATAGAATGATCTAAAAATTTGTATATAGACTTGTGAAATCAATATAAACATTTGGAAATTTTGTTAGATTTAATTACTGAAAAGTCATCATACTTGCTTCACAAAGTAGAACCTTGTGTTATAATTTAAAAAATAGATATCATGAAATATTGATGCTGGAATGTTCTAGAAATTTGTATATAGACTTGTCATATCAAGATGAACATCTAGAAATTTTTTTAGATTTAATTACTGAGAAGTCATCCTACTTCTTTCACAAAGTAGAACCATATGTTATAATTTGAAAAATAGATATCTTGAAATATTTACGCTGGAATGTTCTAGGAATTTGTATATAAACCTGTGATATCAATATGAACATCTGGAAATTTTGTTAGATTAAATTATTGAGAAGTCATCATACTTCCTTCACAAAGTATAACCTTGTGTTATAGTTTGAAAAATATATATCTTGAAATATTGATGTTGGAATGATCTAGAAATTTGCATAAAGACTTCTGAAATCAAAATGAACATCTGGAAATTTTGTTAGATTTAATTACTGAGAAGTCATCATACTTCCTTCACAAAGTAGAACCTTGTGTTATAATTTGAAAAATAGATATCTTGAAATATTGACTCTGGAATGTTCTCGAAATTTGTATATATACTTGTGATATCAAGATGAGCATCTGGAGATTTTGTTAGATTTAATTACTGAGAAGTTTTCCTACTTCTTTCAAAAAGTAGAATTTTGTGTTATAATTTAAAAAATAGATATCTTGAAATATTGATGCTGGAATGTTATAGACCTGTGATATAAGTATGAACATCTGTAATTTTTCTCGGAATTATTTGCATATGACAAAAGATGCCTCATGTTCAAATTTAGTCTCTCCAGGTTTAAAAATTAATTATAGGCCCAAATATGTTTATTTGGAGAAAAAAACTAGAAATCTCAATGTGGGTAACCCTACAACTTCTTGAACTAGAATTGACTCATTTTTAAGTAGGATTCATATAGTCACCCTTTTAGGACACGTGGATTTAATTAAAGGCCGACGGTCTGCAAATAGTAAAAACTAAAATGTTAGATTTAGACCCCTCCCTTCTGGTCACCACCCATGGAGGTGCTAACCCTTTGGTATTTGCTTGTGCATAGTTGATCGATGAGTTAACCAGTAGTGTTATAAACTAGTAGTAGCGGTTGGGGTACGATTAGTAAAATTATCAAAACGGGATTTTGATACTTCAAGCTAAGTATTATGCGAGGAGGTCTACCGGCAACTAGAACCCAAATTAATATTAGGTTATGGAACTTATAGATCATGTTTAAGAGAGGTCGAGAGAGTCACACCACAACTAAGGCAAGGAAAGGACAAGAGTTCAATCGAGCTCCGTCGCTTCCCTGTCCACGTAGTTGAAAACATCCTTAGAAGATAGCGTAACATGAGAGATATTATGGAAAATGAAAGGATAGTCACAAATAAGAATAAATGCCTTGAGAAAGGGAAGTTTGGGATGCCACCCCATCATACTTCCCAGTACCGTTGCGAGCCCTTCACCGGGTAGACCTCGGGAAGTCCAAGGTTCACCCTAAATCGCTAAGTACATGTAAACGGTAGAAAAGAATATATAAGTAAGAGAACTATAATAGATGATTTTCGTCCCAAATATGGGACGAAATAATACAAGGGCCAGTTGGACCTGTGAGCGGTAGGCACAGTAATTTCAAAAAGGAGTAGACAGTCTGATGAGCGGAGACTCATTGAAATATAAATTAAGTGGTGGCTACTTATTAAATAGTACCTGAATATCCTGTGTGTTCTTAGGGGCGTATGTAAGGTCTAGGCCGGGAGGAGTGAGTAAAATCCTAGAAGTGGACATGCCCAATCCACTTCCCCTATTTGCCTCAACGAGGTACCTAATTTGACATACTAAAATAGAGGGAACTTTCAAGGTATGTACGTACAGAGTCGAGTAGTTGAGTTGCATCATTGTATTGCACAGCATAATATAGCATCATTACATACACAAGAACTCATCGTATAAATTAGTATGGGCTCTTTTACACGATGAGTTTACCTTAGTGCCAGATCCCTTAACTTATATGTTTGTATGGTCATCCATATATATTAAGGTTACTTTTGTAAGTGCTCTCCTTATATAGAATTATGCTTCAGTTACTTCTTGCTATGGTTACTATGGTTGGGTGTTTATTAGACTGCTATTTTAAAACATTCTGAATTGTTGTATTACTACATATGTCTTACTTATAGAATTTGCTAGAGATAGAATATACTTTATTTATAACTTTGAAAAGTAGGCTTGTCACCTGCTTGATATATATTACCCCTTATTGTACTCTGCTTCCTTCTCCTGCACGGTTCCTAGGAGTCGCGGGTGGAGGGGATGAGGAATCAGCTTAGTATTTTGAATAACGGTCGGTGGACCATATCATTTTAGGAGCTGTTATACCAGAGCATTCAGGAGACCAGGACATGAGGATAAGATGAAGCAATACAGCCAATGCCCATTATTGCAGTAGCAGCTACATAGACGAGTGACTTTTGTAGTGAGGATGTTGATGTAATGGGCATAAACCCCTATTAATTTTAGTACTTTCTCATTGTGGACATTTATATTATAATGCTTATATATAATGTGATTTTGTGGACTTATTTCATTTAACGCTCATATTACTGTGATATGTGGTTGACCTGGATGATGTTGATTAGCCGGCAGAATCGATGTATTGTGGTGGAGATCATCCCGTGAGTTGGTGTTACCACAAGACGGCGGTTCTAGGATGTAAGACCGGAGAACGATTGCAAAAAAGGGGGTCTTACATGCCTGGCATTAACAATAACATCTGGAATTAGCTCCTGCTACAAGAAACCTTCTTTCTTCTTTTGGGGAAATCTGGGGTGTTATAATCCCCATCCCCTTGAAAAAATTCGTCCCAAACATCCTGAAATAAGATATAAAACAACAGTACAAAATATATAACTTGTACCTCAACGGAACAATTCAGGGAACTCCACAAGCATGGTCTGCTCTCGCTCCTATGATAGATCCTCACAATTGCAATTTTCCCAGCGGACTTTATCCATTCTGATCATTTTTTCTGCAATTGCTTGACTTCAGTGTATTTAATGTGAATGGGCTCGACCTTTGTCTTTAGCCCACCATCAATCATCACTTGAACATCAGCAACAACATGAGTAGGCTCTTGCATTGCCTTTCTCAATACAGATATGTGAAACACATCATTCAAACTGCTCCACTCTGTCGAAAGAGCGAGCCGATAGGCATCTTCACCAACACGTTCCAGTATCACAAACGGCCCAAGGTATCTTGGACTCAACTTTTTCAAGCATCGAATCCTTGACACACCCTTGAAAGGTTTGATTTTGAGATAGACCCAATCGCCCATGACGAACTCAATGTTTTTGTGTTTGGCATTATAGTACTTTGCTTACCTATCTTATACAATCAACAACCTCTCCCGGATTGTTCGAATAGTCGAAGTGGCATCTTCGACTTCCTTTCGCTTAAACGGCTTAGTCTCGCCCGTCTACTCCTAAGCCAAAGGAGTATGACACATTCTATCATAAAGGGCCTCAAAGGTCACCATTATAGAATTGTTTGATAGTTGTTGTTGTAAGCGAACTCAATCATATAGAGATGGTCCTCCCACCTCTTTTCGAAATTCATGGCGCACATAAAATGCATATCCTCCAGTGCCCTATGGGTTCATTCAGCCTGCCCATCAGTTTGAGGATGAAAGACAGTGCTAAACTTCAGTTAGGTACCCAATAGTTGGTGGATTAGCCTCCAATCATTTGATGTAAAGCCCCCATTTCGGTCACTTATGAAGCTACGAGGCACACTGTGCAATCGTAATATGTTATCTACATAAAACTTTGCCAGTTTTCCCATTGAATCATCTCGCTGATTTGGAATAAAGTGTGCGACTTTCGTTAATTGGTCTACGATCGCCCAAATGGCATCATTCCCGGGTTGAGACCTCGGCAAGCCATGCACGAAATACATAGAGATATCATCAAACTTCCATTTTAGAATCTGTAATGACTTCAGAAGACCACCATGCTTTAGATATTCTTCCTTCATGAGCGCACAAGTGTGACACTTCGCCACGTATAGAGCTATATATTTCTTCAAACCTGGCAACTAGAACAACTTTTTCATGTCTTGGTACATTTTTGTGCTCCCCGGGGAGATTGAGTACTTAGTAAAATGTGCATCGTACATTAATTGCTCACGTAACTTAACAACATTTGGGACGCACAATCGACTGCCTTTCTATAGAATACCTTCTTCGAAGGAGAACTCAGCATTAGACCCATCCACGGTCTTTGCCTCATACAATTTCATGCTTTCGTCAATCTCCAAGACCAATCGAACCCTGTCCGCAAGGTCATATTGCATCTCCGTCTACTTCAAACATGCATTGGCACTTGTTCTCCTCTCAACAAAAGAGAATTCCAAGGCCTCCAAGTCCTTGATTATAGGCTCATCATGCATTTGAATCCAGTTCGCTTGTGCAGAAACCCTCCGACTTAAAGCATATCAACAACAACATTTCCATTCCCGGGTGTATAGTGAATCTTGAAAGTGTAGTCCCCAAGGAACTCCATCCACCTTCGTTGTCGCATATTCAACACCTTCTAATCCAATAGGTATTTCAGGCTCTTATGGTCCGTAAAGATTTCGATCTTTACGCCATATAAATAATGACCCCAAAGCTTAAGAGTAAGTATCACGGCTGCTAGATCCAATCATGGATCACATAATTCCTCTCATGCACTTTTAGTTGGCGAGAGCCATATGTTATAACCAGACCACTTTGAAAAAAACTCAACCTAAGCCGCTTCCTGATGCATCACGGTAGATTTCAAAGCATTTCGTACCACATGACGAACATAGAATTGGCGCCGTGGTCAGACGACTCTTCATCTCTTCAAAGCTCGTGCGCACTCCGGCAACCAAAAGAACTTCTGATCATTCCTAGTCAATATTGTGAGAGGCAGAGCTATCCTTGAGAAGTTCTCTACGAAGCGCCTATAATTGCCGGTAAGTCATAAGAAACTTTGGACTTCCGCCACTGTAGTCAACATAGGCCACTCCCATATCACAACTATCTTCGCAGGATCCACTACAATGCCCTCTCCACTTACCACATGACCTAGGAACACCATAGAGGACAACTTAACTCTTATTTAAAGAACTTGGCATTCAACTAATAGGTTAAGACTGAGAGTATACCAGTATACCAGGTATCCGATAAAATGCGCAAGTGAATCACATGCTCTTCTTCAGACTGAGAGTATACCAGTATATAGTCTATAAAGACAATCACTAATAGGTTAAGATACTCTCGAAATGTTATGTTCGTCAGATCCATGAATATCGATGGCGTATTCATCAAGCCAAACAACATCACTGTGAACTCAAAGTGCCCGTAACGGGTGTTGGAGCCTATGTTCCGCATCTCTTGGTTTGAGAATAACAAATACCTTGTTGTATTTGATCTTGTATTTTGTGTGCTTATGTTGTACAGGTTGTATCAGAACTATAACTTCACATCCCTATAAGTAATATGCTGAATGGGGGCGATTCTCTGGAAAGAGAGCTAATGTCCAGAGTTAGAGTTAACGCCACGCGTTAACTTATCATCGATAAGGGATATTGTCGAGAAGGGAATGACATTAAGAAGAAGTATCATCGAGTACCAAGTAACAATGCTAGAATTGGAGCTAACACACACGTTGAGTCCACGATCTGCCATGATCTCGACGGGTGCTCGATCATAGCCACAACCGTACATGATCACTAACGCTGGCGTTAACTTATTAACGCCAGGCGGTAGCTCCCTAGCCTATATAAAGAGCAGCTCCTCTCATTCTATAAGTGTGATTCCATTGTCTCTAAAGCCATAATTGCGATTCTTTTGAGAGAGGCTCGTCTACAATAATTGAGAGATATCCCTTGGGTTAACATGAAAATCTAAAGAAGATCTTGAAGGAGAAGGTCTACAATGCATATTCTGACGAAGGACGAACACTTCAAGAATTCCAACATCTATATCACCTTCGTCTTCACCTTCAGCATTTCTTTGGGAGTTTCTCTTAATTTATTTTTATCTTGTAGTCTTTTATTGTATTCCTTTTATAATGGGTGTGAAGAAATTGTTCAGGGAGCGTCAAATTCTGGGAAGGATTCCGTCAAAAATTCGCCGCAATTGTTGACGACTAGGCCTTATGAGGTGTAGGGGGAATTCACCGCCTTGCTCATGACGACTAGGTCGAGGTTAGATCTAGGGGGTGGCTAGAGGCCTTATTGTTGGAACATGGTCTTTCGCATCTCCTAGGTTTGAGAATAACAAATCCTATGTGTTTTTGAACTTGTGTGTTTAAGTGTGCAGGAAATAGAGTTCATATGACTCAACGACAACATAAGAAGGTTGCCCCCAAATTTGAGCCAGCAAATCCAACATGCCAACTGGCGCCAGCGGTATTACTTAGCGCCCGGCGCTAGCAATGATTAGCGCAATTCTGGGAGCACATTTAGAAGGAGCTAGCGCCTGCTAGTGGCGGATAGTGCAGGCAGTAGCGCGGAGCACAAAAGGCAAGACGGAAATGTTTCCTCGGATTGAAGATTCTCCCGTGCAGAATATGTCCTAATATGGGATAGCACCGATGGTAGCGCTAGCGCTGAGGCTATAAATAGAACCCCTCTTCTCTCGTTTTGTACATCCATTAGAGAGAGAGAGGTTGAGTGCTAGAATTACATAGCCTGATTTGGCCGAAGGTTGATCTCATACCAAACCTCTGTGAATTTCTGAAGGAGAATATCTTCACACCGGATCCAAATGTCATTCGCTTCTACAATGCCTATTCTACAACAGATCTTCGTCTCCAACTTCAGAAGTTCTTTAAGAGGGAGTTTTTACTATTATCTTTTTATATTCTTTGTAAACCGTTAGAGAATTCGCCTCGTGTTGGCGACTAGGTCTAGGAAGGGCTTAGGGAGAAATTTGCCTCGTGTTGGCGACTAGATCTAGGTTATGTCTAGGGGGTGCTCAAGGCCATATCCAGGGTAGGATTGGCTAGAGCGGCTAGAGGCCGAATCCGGGGAAGGATAGGCTAGGGCCACCGGTTCGTGGTGATGCGAGTCGGGATAGAAAACAAAAAGAGTTTAATATTATTCGCCACTGATTTCTAGCGTTATAGAAATCAACTTTTGTAAAACCTTATTTCTTATTAATAAAGCATGTCTCTACTTTATTTCAATTGTTTTGTTCGATTTCTCACCTTCTTAATCACGCATTATTTCGAAGATAATCAAAATATAACATAAGTTTTATAACCCTTATTCACCCCCCTCTAAGAGCGCCTACCGATCCAACAAGTGGTATCAAAGTGGTTTTATTCCAATCGGCTTAACAACCGGGAATAATGGCGTCTCATGATCTCGCTTCTATTAGTGGGGTAAATTTTTATAAAGAAGAAAAATCTCTTAAACCACCTTTATTCGAAGGGAGAAATTATAAAGGGTGGAAATTTCTAATGGAAAAATTTATTAAAAATTTAGATATCAATTCGTGGAATATAACAATAGTTAGACCAGCATATGAATCAAATAAACATGAATGTCATCTAAATGCAAAAGCTTTAAATAGTATTTTATTTGCTTTATCTCAAGAAATTTCAAAATCAATATATTGTTTTTCTAGTGCATACAAAGTATGGAATTTCTTGAAGAAATGTATGATTATCCATCTACAGGTATGGAACAAATGCAAGAAGTTGAGAAAGAAAGCTCCTCTCATGATGGATCAATGGAGTGCACATCAAATGGAAAAGAAGAAATCCCATCTTTAGAAGAGTAATGCCAAATAGATGAAGACAACAAAGAAAATTTGTGCTCAAATCTGTTGGTGCCAAAAATGGTACCTCCAAAATTCACACTAAAAGGGATGGGAGAAAACTGCGAAGTGCAGGTTACTAAGACAGAAGATGCTGGAAAAAAGGAAAAGCGATCACGAAATGGCGATCACGAAGAAATGAGACCGCTTACACAGGTTGTAAGCTGGAGCCTCGGAGCCCAAAAGTCCCTCTTCTGGCACCCCTACCCCTCTATTTATAGACGAGGGGGCTGCCCAAACGGGCAGAACTGAAAACTACGGGCTGCCCGGGATACAGGAGAGCCAGGGCAGGGAGGAGGGGTGCAGATAACAAAAATAAGAAAAACGATCAGACCGCCCGATCTGGCGGTCTCACACTATCTTGACCGCTGAGTACTTAGAGAATCCCAGTTGAGGAGGCATCTGCCGATCTGGGCGATCACCTAATTCGAGACCGCTGAGACTGGGAAAAAAGAACAATGAGAGGAGGTCGCGGGCTTTCCGGGCAAACATAATCCCCGCACATTTTTAAGTTGCGCCTGGAACTTCGAAAATGTAAACTCTGACCGTGGAGACCGCGACCGTCATTAATGCGTCTGGATCTATAAATATCGGCTGATATCTTCACATTCCAAGATATTGCGAAATTCCAATCCTCGAGCGGTCACTGAGGAGTAGGTAGGTGCGATCTCTTGCAAAAGATGACTATGCTCGATCTCTTAAAAGCTCTTCCATCAAAAGCGAACTCTCCTGGGAAAAAAGAAAGTGTTAGCTCAAAGAAAGGGAAGAAGGCACCAAAAATTTTGACGAAAGTGAGCGCTTCGAAGGAGACCGCCCGATCTATGAAAAAATCTGATCTCCCTGAGAGTTCAATTGCGCCGGTCTCTGTTATTCCTGAACCATCTAATGTTTCTTCAGATCCCGTATGGAAATTTTCTGACTTTTCCATTTCCTTTGATTGTCAGAAATCCCTGGAAGTGCTAGATCAAATAATTTCCAAGCCATATGAGACCGCCTCTACCGAAACCATTTTGGCCGGTCTGCGCCAGAAACAGGCCGAGGCAGAATCTTTAAGGCAACAGATTGCTGATCACGTGGAAGCTGCTGATAGTAAGAAGAGAAAGAATTCAAGTCCATCTAGTCTGACTTATAAGAGAAGTAAGAAAAATGAGGAAGGAAAAGACGTGATCGCCTCGGAGGCGACCACACTTCCTGAATCTTCCGATCTGGAGAACGCCGCGGGTACTTCAAAGGTGAGTGCTAAGGGCGATCCCTTCTTCCCTCCTGCGATCTCAGTTTTGTCAAGAGAGGATGATTCCGAATTAATCACCTATCTTGATGAGGCTTCTTCTAACAATTCATCTTTTTCATCGCTGCAGGTGTTGGATCCCCTTGAAGCTTCTGCTCTTAGAAATGCCGCTGTTGAGAAGGAGATCACTGACAGGGAGAAGGAGATCGCCAAGGAAGCGATCAAGGCGAAGGAAGAGGATGGGAAGAGGAAAGAAAAGGAAGAGAAGAGAGAAAAAGAGGAGAAAGAAAAGAAAGAGAGAGAAGAAATGAAGAAGAAAAAGGTTGATGAGAGGAAGAGGAAGGATAAGGAGAGGGAGAAAAGAGGAAAAAAGGAAAAAGAAGAGGAAGAAAAGAAGAGAGAAGCGGTTAAGACCGCCGAGGAGGAAAGGGAGAAAGAGGCGCTCAGGGCTGCCGAGGAGAAGGCAGCTCTAATCGCTGAGGAGAGGAGGAAAGAAACGGCCAGGATTGCTGGAGAAAAGGCGGCCCTGATCACTGAAGAGAGGAAAAAGGATGCGGTCTTGCAGACCGCGGAGAATAAAAATACTGAGGGGGAGATCGCGGAGAGGCCACAGATTGCTGAGAAAGCCGTACTTTCTAGCGGTCTCCTAAATGATTCTCTTCAGGAAGATCACTTGAACAAGGCAGCAACAGACCGTACGGCGGCGGTCTCAAGTTTGCGATCTGGTAAGGGTAAGACGATTCCCTAGTCAGTTGAGATCCTTCCTTTGTCTATGGTTTCTCCTGAAAGAAAACGTGAGACCGTCTTTATTGAGACCGACGATATTTTCTTGAGCAATGAAGAACTAAAAAGAAGAAGAAAAGAGGGAGAAAAGTCGCAGAAAAAAGATTTGGAAAGAATGGATCTGGAGCGTTTAAGGGGATCCGATCGCCTTTCACTGACCGCAGATCCCGCGGTCACTAAAGAAATAAGAAGAGCTTTACGTGACTGCGGTCTCAACTTCTTTCCAAGTACTCTTTCTGTTTATTTAAAGAGTTTATCTGATTGCGTGCTTATGATTGAAAAACCCATCTCTTGTGACCGCAGATAATGAAAATGTTGAGATCGAGGAAGGAGAACTTCCACAGCACATCGAGATTTCTCCTCAGCTAACCAACATCCTTAACCCAATGTTCGAGGATGTTCGCTCAATGCTGATGAGGGAGCGAACTCAGAACGATCAGATCCGTGATCTTGAAGAGAAGCTGCGTGCTAACGAGAAGAGGATTCGAGAAGAATGCGATCTGAGAGTTGTAGAGATCGCTCGAGCCCTTAAAAAAGCCGAAAAGGATGCTGAGTTCTACAAGGGGAAAGCCGCGGCACTATCTGCGGAGAATGAGAGACTGAGGGGCGGCCATGCAAAGATGCTGATGAGACCGGGTACCTCCAGCGATCATCCATCGGAGAGGCCGCAGCCCGAAATTGTGCTGATCCCCATGGAGCAGGTGGATAAGGAGATGTCGAAAATTCACCGATCTGCAATGCTAGCCAACCATAGCTTGGTGTCGGTTATGGCTGCAGTGAACGACATGCAAGATGTCGCTGCTCATGTAGGAAGAAACAGGCCCTCTAGGAGATGAACATCTAATTTGAGACCGAGCGGTCCCTAGATTTAAACTATATTTTGTAAAATTTTACTATTATTGTTTCATATATCTGTGGCTGTTGGATCTTAATGCTTTGTGCGACCTCAATTTGTAAGATTTTGATCTCTTTATGCCTGGGTTACCTGTGTTGCTGCTGTCTTATTGATTGAGATCGCCAATCATAGTACGTTTTTCATAACTTTGCACAGGTCGAGCGGTCTGAACATTTTTTCCTGGGCGATCTGCAAGAGGTAATGATTACGAAATGACCCTTCGTCTTCTATAAATAGCTATCTCCATAACCTTCGTTTTATGCTTTCTTGAATTTGCTATAAGCATCGATCTCAGCGATCACTAAAAATGGTGTCCGCTCGTTCTTCTTCTGCTACCATCTTCCTGAGTGCCGGTCACAAACAAGGACGCTTATCAAAGGATGAATACATTGAGTTTATAAAGAAATATATGATCCAAACTCAGGTGGTTGTGAGACCGCCAACTGATCAAGAAATATTGAATTTTGTAGAGGAGAAAAAGTTTATCATCCCCATCGATCACTTTGACAACGGGCTGAGGATTCCCCTCCCTTGGGAATGGCTAGAGATCCTGGAATACTACGGCTTCGTGCTTGCTCAGTTGGCTCCGAACTCCATCGGTCTAGTTAATGTCTTCATCAACTACTTGAGATCAGAAAGGGTGAAATTCACAATGAATTTGTTCCGCGCAACCTTTACTGCGAAGATTTTGAAAGAAGGTAGAAAGAAAGAAGAATTTAAAGGACTAATGTACTTTTCAGCAGATGGAATAAAAATTCTGAATCTTCCCAACAAGATTTCTTTCTGGACAGAGAGATTCCTTGTCTTTGAAGGTGACCTTGGCGGTCTCAAAAACTCGCCTTCTTCGCGACCCGACAGTATTTTTAAGAAGATAAAAGCGGTCTCAGAAGAGGATCTGAAAATCCTGGCTTTCTTGGCGGGCAAGAGAATCGACCTTGTTCATTATCTAGCGATCTGGCCCGAGATCGCCGAGATCGTCCCCATAGAAAGTAATTTTTTCTTGCGGTCTCGAACAATTTCCTTTCATGTCTTTTGAATGTTTGAATGTTTTTCCTAACTCTTTTTTTTTCTTTTAGCGACCTTCGCGGTCCCTGCACAAGATCCTATCTCCCCAGCAGCAGAAGTTCTTACTCAAAGGGAGAGGAGGCTGAAGCGTGAGGCCGACGTGTTCGGCGTTACTTCTGAGACCGCCGAGAGAGTTTTTCCCTTGGTGGGTTTTAAAAGAAAAATGAAGGACATCAAAGGAAAACCTCTCCTCAAATGGGCGGCCAAAGGAAGGTCCGTGAAGGTGTCCACTGATTTGCCCTTGTGGAGCGGGAAGGTGACCCGTCATGCATATGCGGTCACTTCGGCATTGTACGGGAAAAAGAATACAAATGAAATATTAAATATTGAGACCGATGCGCTTCCCGACCTCTGTGCCCAAGTGACCGCTAGAAGTACAATCTTAAATCACCATATGGGGCGGTCTCTTCGCAGCGCATTGGATGAAATAACTGCCTTGCAAGAAGAAAGAAGAGTGAAATTTTACATATTTTATGAACGCGTTACCTATGATCGTGCGGTCTAACATATATTTCTTTTGCAGCAATCTGAAAATGCAGCTTATGACCCTGAAAATCCGGCTTTTCAGAGGGCTATGATGCATCACATTAAGGAGACCGCCGACCAAGTGCTGAATGAGGTTCGAGGTCGAGGTGGTTTTACTGAAGAGTATAAGGACATCACATTTGCCGATCTCTTCCCTGACGCGGCACAGAGGATTGAAGAGCAATCTGCATTTGCTGAAGAGACCGCGGATCTTGCTGAGGAGACCGCGGGTCAAGATAGATGAAGACGTGGTGATTGAAGATGAAGAAAGCGGAAGCCGCTATACTATAGGCCGGGATTCCAGCTCGGGTTCCAGCTCTGGATCAAGAATTCATCTTAGTAAATCGGAGGAATCTTCTGCAGACACTGACTCCACTTCTTCAGATGAGCGATCTCCGAAAAGATCAAAGAAGGAATGAATTGTAATGATTTTTTCTTTTCCTTTCCTTGGAGACCGAGCGGTCTCGTTGTAATAGATATTTCAGAGAACATATATAAAAATTTGATATCTGTTGGATTTTGCCTAAGTGAATGAGTTTGTTTTTGATGTATATATTTATTTGTTCTTCTGAGTTTAGACTCGGCATTCGATCTCAATGCCTTAGGCTTGTTGCAATTTTATATTACCATTAAAGAATTTCAGGTAGCGATCTCTCGGAAAAAGCAAAGAAGACCTTGAAGGAAAAACTAATACTGTATAAATAAAATCATTCTACGATCTCGAGATAATCAGGTCGTTGAAAGACATTCAGCAACTTAACTGTGATCAGAGAATAACCAACTTATTCACAATAGTCATGTGGTCTCATATTACACAGATCGCAATATAAGGAAACTACAAGAAGATGATTTGAACTCATTAAACTCTGGCGATCGGTGCCCAAATAACTTTCAGAAAATCCGCCTAATGATCCCTTGATAGCCAAGGTTCTCTTCATGAATTTTCAGTTCAGCGATCATATTATATTCAGACCGCCCTTTTGAAGAAAAAACCCAACTTTCACTTGATGAGAAACAGTGCGTCATGATTATTCCATGTAACTTCGAATAACAGGGAATATCAGAATATCGATCCTACTGAGACCGGGCCGACCTCTTTCAAGCTGTCATAAGAGATCCCTGAATAGCAACCTCAATCATCCTGAAAAGATTATATCTGGCGATCGTAAATGACTCAAATCGCTCTTCGGAGAAAGTTGGAAAGAAAAACATGCGGTCTCACAAATTGCTGACCGCCCGATCCCAGTACAAAGGGATGAATAAGATTTTATCTTTTGAAGTAAGAGGATATGAAAATGGGATCTCTAGGAATGATCCGAAAGGAATGTGTGGTCATGCCGCGGAGTCTATACCGACATTGCCTCTCTCTTTAAGCAAAGGATTACCTGAGTATACTGCAAACATGCCAATCTAAGGTTCAGGCGACGGTCACGGATGTTTCTGACCGACCCTTACTTAACCATGCTTCAATGAGTATTCGAGAGTTACAGATCAAAATGATCGGTAGGGCAGGTGTGGTCATGCCGCGGAGGCTATACTGACATTGCTTTCCCTGAAAGATCATTAAGATCGTAACAATGTCCCTCTTAATGCATGACAGAGCTGAGCCAGCCACCTAGACCCCCTTGAAATGCTGAGGTGTGCCAGATGTCAGCAAGGACCCGGTATCCTAAACTTCCTCCGCTCAAGCTTGGCGAGCTACTGCTACACAGATTCGAAATCTCCCCGACATCTGTGGTCCTGACAGAATCACACGTCGAGCTAACAAGTCGAGGGGGAAGATAGTAGGATCCGTCGATATCTCACTTGACAGGTTTTTGGCTTTTCAAAAAATAACATTCTTAAAACTTGTCACCCATCACTCATAGTGCGAATGTTTTGATAATACCTGTATGACATTTGAGAGGGAAAAAGTGAGAAAAAGAATTAGTGAATCAGATACGAACATTTAAGAGAAGAAAAGCTTGAGATCATCTCCACTCCATGAATGAGGCAACTCTTCTCCTTCATAAGTTTGGAGATGGTAAGCACCATTTTTAAGCACATTCTTCACCACGAACGGCCCTGCCCAATTTGGGTTAAGCTTTCCAACTGATCCAGCTCTTGCTGCTGTATCTACCTTCTTCAAGACAAGATCTCCAACAGCGAATTCTTTGGTTCTTACATTTTTATTGAACAGCCTTGCCATCCTTCTTTTCACTTCTTCTTGTCTGATGATTGCAGTATCTCTCAATTCCTCAATTAAATCAAGGCTGCATTTTAACTCTTCATCGTTTCCTTCCATCCAATCAATTTGATATTGTTGTGCCAATAATACTCTCGGGCTTTTTACTTCAAATTCCACCGGAATGAGGGCTTCGGAACCGTGTGATAATTTGAACGGAGTTTCCCCAGTAGCAGAACTCGGAGTTGTCCTCAAAGCCCATAAGACGGAAGGTAGTTGTTCTGCCCAGTTGCCCCTGACGTTTTCAACCTTCTTTTTCAAGAGATTTATGATGAGTTTGTTGGCGGCCTCTACCTGCCCATTGCTTCTAGGATGATGCACGGAAGCGAAACGTAGCTCAATGCCAATTTGCTTGCAGAAACTAATAAGAGTTGAATTGTTGAACTGACAACCATTATCCGTGATGATTTCCATTGGAATCCCATGCCGACACACTATCTCCCCCCAAATAAAATTTTTCATGGCTTGAGTGGTAATTTTGGCCAATGCTTTTGCCTCAATCCATTTGCTGAAATAGTCAATCATGACTATAATATACCGACGTTGCCCACTTGCCATAGGGAAAGGCCCAATCAAATCCATCCCCCAAACTGCAAACGGCCATGGAGTTGCTATTGACTTGAGTTGTTGAGCCGGCTGATTTTGAAGAGGAGCAAACTTCTGGCACTTTACACATTTCTTCGCAAATTTTTCCGCATCCTTCCTCATCTGGGGCCAAAAGTAGCCTTGCCTCAGAATTCTTTTTTCCAATGTTCTGGCTCCAGAGTGATTTCCACATTCTCCAGAATGGATCTCCTGAAGGACCGCTGGAATCTCCTCCTCTGAAACACACCGTGCGAATGGTGAAAGGAAAGTTCTTCTATAAAGCACTCCTGCAACAAGATAATAGTTAGCCGCTTTCCGTTTAAACCTTTTCCTATCCTTTATTGGTGAATGGAGTTCTCCAGTTGAAAAATAAAGAACAAACGGATCCATCCAAGACGGATGTTGATCAATCTCCATGACTTCTCCTTCTTCAATCGCCGGGCGAAACAACTCCGAAGTTGTTCCTCCTGAGAGAAGCCCAAATTTTGCCAACTCATCTGCTTCCATGTTCTCCCCTCTTGGAATATGATTGATAGTAAAGCTTTTAAACTTCCCAACCTCAATTTTTACCAGAGTTAAATACTGCTTTAAGGTACTATCTCTAGTCTCGAAAGTCCTGTTTACTTGAGAAGCCATCACCAAAGAATCTGTGAAAACTTTGACATCATCAATCCCCAGCTCCCTGGCAAACTTGAGACCGGCTAGCAAGGCCTCATATTCCGCCTGATTATTTGTTACTTGAAAGTAGAACTTCAGGGCCTGATCCAATCTTACTCCGTTTGGGTTGATTAAGACAATTCCTGCTCCGAAAGCATCTTTTCCTGAGGCTCCATCAACGAAGATTTTCCAGGCGAGGGGTACTCCGACCTCCTTCTGAGACTCAGCTTCTTTGGCATCGACCATGAAGTCTGCTAGGACTTGAGCTTTGATTGCCACCCTTGGAACATAGGATATATCAAATTCACTAAGCTCTATTGCCCACTTTGCCAACCTGCCTGAATGCTCCGGCTTCTCCAAGATACTTTTCAATGGAAGATCAGTAACGACTAGAATCGAATGAGCCTGGAAGTATGGTCTTAGTCTTCTTGCTGAAATTACGAGTATCAAAGCTAGCTTCTCTCGGATCGGGTAGCGAGTCTCCGCATTCTTCAGAATTCGACTTACATAGTAAACCGGAAATTGTTTCTTTTTCTCTTCTCGAACCAAAACAGAGCTTATGGCATCGGCTCCGACTCCCAAATATAGAAAAAGATCCTCCCCTTCTCGCGGGCTTTGGAGTAGAGGAATTGAAGTCAACTGCTTTTTAAGTTGATTGAAAGCATCATCACACTCTTGAGTCCATTCAAACCTGGCTCCTCCCCGGAGGGTCTTAAAAAATGGTGCACTTTTATCCCCTGACCGGGAGATGAATCGACTCAAGCCTGCCATCCTCCCTCCCAACTGTTGAACCTCTTTGGGGGTCTTGGGAGGAGGCATTTCCAAAATAGCTTTTACCTTGTTTGGATTGGGTTCTAACCCTTCTGGAGTGAGGATATGACCCAAAAATTTACCTTTGTTTGCTCCGAAAACACACTTCAACGGATTCAACCTCATATTGAAAGTTCGTAGGGTTGCAAAAGTTTCCGAGAGAACTTTAAGATGAAAGGAAAAGGATTTGCTTTTTACCAAGAGGTCATCGACATATACCTCAAGATTTCTTGCCTTTTGACTCTTGAAAACTGTATCCATCATTTTTTGATAAGTTGCTCCGGCATTTTTCAGCCCAAAAGGCATCACGAGATAACAGAAACAACCATCATTCGTGATGAATGAAGTATGCGGTATATCTGGTTTATGCATCTTGATTTGATGATAACCTGAAAAAGCATCTAAAAAACTCATAAAAGAAAAACCTACCGCAGAATCCACTAAAGAATCTATCTGAGGCAAGGGGTAGCAATCCTTGGGGCAAGCTTTATTGAGTTTAGTAAAGTCGACACACATCCTCCATTTTCCACCCGACTTCTTTACCATTACAACGTTTGACACCCATTCCGGGTATTGGATTGGTTGGATGAACTTTGCCTTCAGGAGCTTCTCTACCTCTTCACGGATAGGCTGTGCTAGAGTAGTTGCAACAGACCTCTTCTTCTGCTGGATCGGGATGAAGTTTGGGTCAAGATTGAGATGGTGGCAAGCAACATCCGGATCTACTCCGGGCATATCATCTGCCGACCAAGCGAAGATGTCTAGATTTTGCAGAAGACAAGAGATGAGCTGACCCTTGTCAGCTTCGGATAACTCAGCGTTGATGGAGAGGCTCTTGCTCTCATCTTCCTCGCTGATCCGGACCTCTTGAGTTGCTTGAGCAGGTTCCAAGCGAACTCCATCTCTTGCATCCTCCTCAATTTCCTCTGCAACTTGGACATGTTCAGGAGCTTCAATGGATTCAGCCATCATAACTTCCTGGGGTGGAGAAGACACGATCATGTTGACCGTCTTCACATAGCACTCTCTAGCTTTTCTGGGGTCGCTCCTGATTCGATGTTGCTTGCCATTCAAGGCCAACTTCACCGCTTGGTGATAAGTGGAGACAATGGCTTGATACCCATTCAGAAAGGGTCTCCCGAAAATTGCGTTGTAGCTACTGGGAGCATCAACGACTATAAATTTGACCAACTTCACTATCCCTCCCAGAATCACAGAAAGAGTAACGAGCCCTTCCACTTCTTTCTTCTCTCCTGAAAAACCATAGAGGGGGCCTTCAGTTGAAAGGAGGGTTTTACCTGTCCTCAATGCCTCGAAGGCGGGTTTGAAGAGCACATTGACTGAACTCCCCGTGTCAATCAGAATCTTCTCTACTGTATAATTTTCAATTACGGCTTTGATGACGACCGCGTCGTCAAAAGGATTCGCGGTCTGAGGAAGATCTTCATCTCCAAAAGTGACCGTCCCTCGAACCGGAGCAGAAGAGGTAGCAGCAACCTCTGACTGGTAAACTCTCTTCAAACTTGCCTTTCTCGAGAACTCCGGTCCTGCACCCCCATGGATGCAGAAAAGCTTGCCCAAGGCGCCTTCGTCATCAGCATCCATGCATTCATTGGGAAAGCCGATATTGCCAAAATGGCCAATATCGTCTACTTCTTCGCATTCCCAATGGACTTCTGCTACTTCCTTAGCTTTGGAGGTCGAGGCTTTGGAAGAATCATTCTTCTGGATGAGATCTCGAAGCTTACCCTCCTTCAGAAGCTTCTCTAAGAACAGGCGGAGAGCTCTACAATCCTCCGTTAAATGACCCCTATCTCTGTGATATTCACAATAGAGAGTTGGGTTTCTGGTTTTCGGGTCAGAATTTAGCGGAGCTGGCCTCTTAAAAAAGGGCTGCTTCTGAAGTACTTGAAGCACTTCATTCATAGAAACGCCAAAGTCCGTGAAGGACTCTTGGGATTCGTTGTAAAGTGAAGGAATGGGTAGAAGAGGAGGTTGAGCATACTGGATCTGGTGGATGGGGGCGACTTGCGGAGCAGGAGTAACAGGAGTTGGAAGAAATGAATTTTGAAGTGGAAAGGATTGATTACCTCGGTTGAAGCGGTTGTTGCGGTAATTCTTACCTCTTGGAGCTGGAGGTGGAAGCTCTTGTCGGGGCTTAGAGGAAGAAGGAGCCGGATAAAATCCCGCAGAGCCTTTCTGAGTGGCCCTGTTTGTCAAATTGCTCACATAAGTGGGGTTGTTGATCTCCCCTTCAATGTAGCGATTGGCAATGCTGATCAGCTCCTGATAGGAGCTAGGCTCCTTGGTTGTGACTTTGAACTTCAGAGGACCCTCCTACAGGCCGCTGATCAAAGCTACCATATAGAGCTCGGGATCCATGTCTCTGACTCCCAAGATCTCCTTCTGAAAGCGATCAACGAAATGCACTGCAGTCTCGTTGTCCCCTTGCTTAATTTTGAAGAGGGTCGCAGGACCACTCTTCCTTTTCTTTGCGGTGGCGAACCTCAGGAGGAGCTCTTGCCTCAAGGCGGCAAAGCTTGAGATAGATTGACAAGGCAGCTTATAGAACCATTCCATGGCTGATCCATCGAAGGAGGTAACCATCAGCTTGCACCTCACTCCATCTGAAATAGTCCTGAGGGCAACGGCAGACTCGAAGGCTTGAAGATGACACATCGGGGCGGTCTCTCCTGTATACACAGGAAGACGGGGCTCTCTGAATCCATGAGGAATCGGATCCCGACGAATCTCATCAGTAAAGGGGGAAGGCTCCCCAAAAACAGAAGGTCCTGGAGGAGGAAGAAAAGGAGCAGGAGGATCTTGAGGGTAAGCAAACCCTTCTTCAAAATTCAGGGTTTGGGCCGGAGGCCCCTGGGCTGCAGCTTGGAAAGAATTTCGACGGGCGGCGAACTCCTCATGCTGAGATCGCTGAGGAGCTGCGGGCTGAAAAACGGGATGATCGCTTGGGTGACCGCTTGTCATGCGGTCAGGAGTGGCGACCTGAGAGGATTGGGGAAGGATCTTCTGGGAGATCGCGGCTAGAACCTGGTTCATAGCCTCAATTTGCTTCGCGGACTCCTGCTGAGCCCGGACGACTTCTTGCCGATCTCGAGCGGCCTCTTGCTGGGACCGCGCGATCTCCTGCTGAACAGAGGTGGCATCCTGCCTGGCTCGGGCGGCCTCACGGAGAGCTTGTTCAACACGAAGCTCGAAGCGGCGTTCAAGCGCTTCTAACGGATTGTGATCGGAAGGGGGAACACTGGGAGATTGCAAGGGACGACCTCTACGGCGATCTGCCATCTTGAGAACCTGGGTTTCACCTAACACTTCGAATCTGAAGGTCGCGTGTTCGTTTTGTTGGTGCCAAAAATGGTACCTCCAAAATTCACACTAAAAGGGATGGGAGAAAACTGCGAAGTGCAGGTTACTAAGACAGAAGATGCTGGAACAAAGGAAAAGCGATCACGAAATGGCGATCACGAAGAAATGAGACCGCTTACATAGGTTGTAAGCTGGAGCCTCGGAGCCCAAAAGTCCCTCTTCTGGCACCCCTACCCCTCTATTTATAGACGAGGGGGCTGCCCAAACGGGCAGAACTGAAAACTACGGGCTGCCCGGGATACATGAGTGCCAGGGCAGGGAGGAGGGGTGCAGATAACAAAAATAAGAAAAACGATCAGACCGCCCGATCTGGCGGTCTCACACTATCTTGACCGCTGAGTACTTAGAGAATCCCGGTTGAGGAGGCATCTGCCGATCTGGGCGATCACCTAATTCGAGACCGCTGAGACCGGGAAAAAAGAACAAGGAGAGGAGGTCGCGGGCTTTCTGGGCAAACAAAATCTCACAGCATCCAAAAGCACTGTGAGGACATCAAATCCTCTTATTGTTTGCAATTCTATTTCTACTTTACAATTGCTACAAATTACAAAGCGAAAAATTAAGAAATTAAAAAATGCGAAATGCAAATTACGCTTAGAAAATAAAGATTTAAAAGCAAAAGTTAAAGTAGAATCAAATTCTGATTTATCTAGCTTTACCCATGTCACTTCAATTGAAAATACAAAACCTTGTTTTGATTATAATGATATTAAAGGAAAATTTATGGAACTTGAAAAAGAAATTATTTGTGTAAAAGAACATAATGAAAAATTATTTTTAGAAAATTCATCTTTGAAAAGTGATTGTGCTACGTTCCAAAATTATATAATTGAAAACAAACAGATAGACGAAACATTTGAGGAATTTAGAAACGACTATCAAAATCATATTGACTCTATTGTTTCCACTCTTAAAAATAGCACAATATCTTATAATAAAGCTAGGCATAATTTAAAGATTAAGAATGATGAATTAAAATAAAAAATCAACGTGTTTATGAAAATTATAAATAACAATTCACAATTTAAAAAAATATCTAAAAACATGTTGAATATGAATATGAACATGAATATTTTAACTAAACCAAATAATGGAAATAAGAAACACAATGGATTTGTAAATCAAAGTCAAGCTCACCATTATTTATAAAATCACGTTTCTCCCAACTTAACAGCAACATTACACAAATTTCCTAATCATTACAATCATAATCTTCAATATAAAGATTATCACAATAAAAATTTGATGCATAAGAAACCAAGGTTTGAATGGAGGCCCAAGATTAAAACTGAAACTTTAACTTCACATGAATGGAACCATTCATCTATATCTACTCACAAATCTAAACATTATATTTGGGTACCCAAAGGAACCACCAAACTTGGTCCCCTTTGGATACCTAAATCTCTTATTCATTAGGTATCACCAAATGCATGAAGTAGAATATTTTCAAAATAAAAAATACAATTACTACTTCATGACTTGTCTTAATTTATTTGTTTTGTTCTCTTATTTGTTTTTCTATCATGGTATGGTCATCATATAGACACAAGACTTTATCACTTAAAGATTTATAAATCAAATTATCAAACTATCAAATTTTAAAGTCATACCCTATATTTCTAATGACCAATCTATTCTTCCAAAACTCATTGTATATATATATCATAAATTGAGTTCACAATTTTCTATGTGATATTAAAATCTCAAGTCATATGATTTCAAACACATACTACTTCATATGATTTCAAATTTGCTTAAACATCTCCACTTCATATGACTTCAAATTTATAAATAAAATGTAAAACAAAACCTTCAAAAACTACCAAAGAAGGACAAGATAAAAATATTCAAACATCCAAAAACAACAAAATTAAACATTACAGGTAGCGCTGACGCTAGTAGAATATATCCAATAAACATGTGTTCAAATTCCTATATTATTACACAACTTGAATACTAGTTTCCCTCAGGACACTCCTACTCCTCTACTCTATCTCGTCTATCTCTTCCACACTAGCACTTGGAGATCATCTTCTGTGACTCCTCTGAATTGAATGAAGCGGTGGATCCTGTACTGGGATAAGCCACTCCCTTCGCTCCAGTGTAGATGGATTTAGCTTTAATGCCTTGATCATGAACTTCATCATCTTCTTTATACCAGAAATATCTTTCACCACTCTTGTCATCCACTCTTCCATTTCTTCTCAAAAAGATTCAAATGAATCATCTCGAGCCCCTCAGGATGATGCTCCTCGTCGGAGTGGTGGTAAAGTAGATGTTGATTGCTCATCCGGGAGGGATGTAGCTCGTAAGTGTGAGGAACTATAGATAGTCGGAAAGCAGTCTATCATGTAAAAAACCTATCTCAATAGAAGGGTACATCATTTGAATGACCTGTTGTATGATGCCACCCAGGGGCAAGTTATTATATCTCTGGCGGTAAGGTTGTCGCAACTTGTATGAATAACGAATCAAGGAGAGTAACAAGTATGCCACGTCAAATTTCTCCTCCTCTAAAATGAAATAGGAGACATAACTGAGTTGTGTTGTGACCTTTGCTGTATCACCTAACTTCAAAATAATAGTGTGACGTAATACATACTAAACTACTAGGGTGTCTATTGTGAGTGTCGTCAGAGAGGAGATCAGACTCTTGCATGACCTATTATGTAGCACCAAGTTTAAATTACTCCAATCCCTATCTACCTTAAATTTCTCAACTATCTCCAACCGATCTGGATGCTCCATCAATCCAAACACGACCCCTCATTTTTTCATAGGGGATAGTCACCACTTGTACTTGCAACTGAGACCGCATTCCTCCATCCAGATCAGTCTGCGATGGGTCCTCCGAGTGCATGTAGAACTCTCATACTAACTCTGAAGAAAACCCCTCCGAAAGAAACAAATTCAACACATCGGAGTTTGCAAACAGCTGCATGATGTGGTGGTGTCAAGGCATGTCAAACTCCATGAAATAAGTGACACCTACTATAGTTGCTTCCCCGACTAGTCCAGCATGTTTCTTCCCTTTTGAGCCAGGAGCCATCTGCCACATTAATAAGAGGAATTAAAATTTAAACAAAAAACACTAGCATCAGCGCTAGCACTAGCGCCCGATGCTAGCACAAGCACCTGCAGTAGCGCCGACGCTAGTCCTCTTACCAAACATGGTAAGATCTCTCTACTATATATTTTATTAATACTAACTTTCTCAAATTGCTAGATCCAAGAAAAACCCACGTAATCTAAGCTAAAATCAAAACTAGAAATCTTCATAAAAATTCAAAATGAAAAACAAAAAATATAAAAATATTGAAGATTTTTTTATCTAACCTTCTTCTAGATCCAATCATCAAAATAAAAAGTTTCTCTTAAATAGGTTCATAAATCTTAATCACAAACATCAAAATCAAATATTTAGAACAAAAATCATCAAAATGATGAAGATTTACTCTAGTTTCTCTCTTCAAAAGTAAAAGAATCAAGCATTGTAGATCTAACATCTAAAACCACTTGATAACCACAAATATCTTCTTCTTCAACATCAAAATCAAAGTTTAAAATAAAAATCATTGAATATGATGAAGATTTAACTTAGATCTATGAGTTGGCTGCGTTATCTGCTTGGGTTTTTCGGGAGAGCTTCAGTGGTAATGGACGAAATGACAAGGGAAAGGAGATTAAACTAAAGCAGCGCTAGTGCCAGCGCTATCATTATCGTGAGCGCTAGCGCACCTGTCTGTTTATATGTATTTTTAAAATTTTATAAAATCCCTAATATTATATGTACTACATAGTTTTGCAGTTCTGTTTTGAAATTATTTTTTGCAAAATTAAAACAAAAAATTACAAAAGCCAAAATTTCAAAAATATTTCTTTTAATTTTTTTGTTGTTCATTTGTTTAAATTCTATTTCTAAAAACAAAAATCAAATACAAAAATATAAAACACAAAAACTAACAAAAAAACTGTATGGGATTTATTATGAAAAATAAACATGTTTTAAACTATCTTTAGAACTTCTACAATGTTTCAAATTTATCTTGTCAAACTACTTTGAACAGTGTTCTTATCATGCTTTGATATATCTATTAATGTGTGCATCTTTTATATTGTAAAAGTAGTGTAGAACCAAGCCTAGCATGCCTCTAAGTACGAGTAAATGTTTTATGGTTGATAATGATATTTCTTCACTCACTTTTTGGCTAAGTCTACTTATGTTTTTAATCTTACGATGCTTACTAGTGTATTGTAATTGTACAATAAATTAAATTTGCACAAGTATCTTACATACACTACATTTATTTGCACTATTAAATATAAAGAAAAGTGGTTGTACTTTCAAAATTCAATTGGTTTGCAAAGCAAGTGTAATCGGAGAACTTTGTACAAAAAAATCATAAAATAAATTGACAAAGATAACTCCACCAAGCACTATTTGACCCTCCTGATAAGTCTTAATATGCGTTGTGAGGTTGAGCACCTTGGAAAGATTAGTAAAGTGTCTTGTGCAAACCTTTTTTCTGTTTTTACACCACTTATTCTTAAGTACACCAGACCAATAATAAAACTGAAAAATAAAATTGTGTGATCCCCTAAGCACTACTTTGCACCCTAATAAGTCTTAATCTGCATTGCGTGTGCAAAGTACCTTGGTAGTTGTACATTTTTTTGTGTGCATAAAAAGTGTGTGGAAGTAAACTTATTTGTGTTTTATTGTGCACTTCACTCTACATATGTCTTGTATTTTTTATTGTAACATTTATTTACTCTTTTCAAAATACACTTGTGTGCACATCATTATCTTCCATAACACTTCTTCTCAGGAGTATTGTATTTTAATGCTAATTCTATAATACTTTTTATATCTAAATGCACTAGATAACCTAGCATGCTCTCTACAATGTTTGGTATGCTTTGACTTTATGAATTAGAATAACATTGTAGTAGTCTCTTTTCCATACATCTCTTTCATGCTTGGTTACTTCATGAAAAATTTTTCAAAGAAAAATGATTTACAAAAATATCTTTTTCATTTTTTGGTCCTTGACTCATATTTCTTTCTATGAATCATCATGTCTTACAAAAAGATGTTTGTTGTATTTTTATGTAAGTCTTCCGCAACATTACATTTACCTTGTGTTCTTTTCACTTATCTCAAGTTTTCCAACTCAAATTTTTTTGGTAAGCTTGCATGGTAAATGTTGTATTATTCTTCTTAAAGCTAAAAACTCTGATTTATTTCTATGAACATACTTATGGTAAAACCTCTGATTTATTTCTATGAAAATTATTCTAACACTCCTTATCATTTCCTTCTCTCTCAAAGCTCGATCATGCCTTTATCTTATTATCAAAACTTTTATGTGTTTTCCCTCCTTACCCACTTTTGCTAATAACAAAAGGGGGAGAACTAAAATGATAAATAATATCCGCTATCCAAATGAAAACTAACATGATTAATTAAGATGATAGTTTATATATTAGGGGAGCATTCACTTAGGGGGAGCATGTATTTAGGGGAGCAATTATAAATTCTAAAATCGATAATTATCATAAGTCATCACTCACACACACTCTCACAAGTAGTTTATCATGCTTATAAATATTAATGCTCCGATTTATCATTAATGGATTTGTTATTATCAAAAGGGAGAGTTTGTTGGAACATGGTCTTCTGCATTTCCTAGGTTTGAGAATAACAAATCCTATGTGTATTTGATCTTGTGTGCTTAAGTGTGCAGGAAACAGAGTCCATATGACTCAAGGATAACATAAGATGGTTGCCCCCAAATTTGAGCCAGCAAATCCAACATGCCCACTAGCGCCGACGGTAGTACATAGCGCTTGGCGCTAGCAATGATTAATGCAATTCCGGGAGAATATTTAGAAGGAGCTAGCGCCTGGCGGTAGCTGATAGCTTAGGCGGTAGCGCGGAGCACAGAAGGCAAGACGGAAATGTTTCCTCGGATTGAAGATTTTCTCGTGCAGAATATGTCCTAATATGGGATAGCGCTGCGGTAGCGGTATCGCTGGTGCTAGCGCTGAGGCTTTAAATAGGACCCCTCTTCTCTCGTTTTGTACATCCATTAGAGAGAGAGGTTGAGTGCTAGAATTCTAGAGCCTGATTTGGCCAAAGGTTGATCTCATACCAAACCTCTGCGAATTTCTAAAGGAGATTATCTTCACACCAGATCCAAACGTCATCCACTTCTACAATGCTTATTCTACAACGGATCTTCGTCTCCAACTTCAGAAGTTCTTCAAGAGGGTGTTTTTACTATTATCTTTTCATATTCCTTGTAAACAGTTAGAGAATTCGCATCGCGTTGGAGACTAGGTCTAGGAAGGGTCTAGGGAGAAATTTGCCTCGTCTTGGTGACTAGATTTAGGTTAGATCTAGGGGGTGCTCAAGGCCATATCCTGGGAAGGATTGGCTAGAGCATCTTGAGGCCAAATCCGGGGAAGGAAAGGTTAGGGCCACCGGTTCGTGGGGATACGAGTCGGGATAGAAAACAAAAAGAGTTTATTATCATTTGCCACCGATTTCTAGTATTATAGATATCATCTTTTGTAAAACCTTATTTCATATTAATAAAGCATGTCTCTACTTTATTTCAATTGTTTTGTTTGATTTCTCACCTTCATAATCACGCATTATTTCAAAGATAATCAAAATATAACATAAGTTTTAAAAACCCTTATTCACCCCCCCCCCCCCCCTCTAAGGGCACCTACCGATCCAACACATATCTGGGGTAAGATAGGCTATAACCAACCGGTCCTTGGGAGAAGGACCAGTGAATCAAAAAAAAGGTTTTTCATATTCTTGCCTTGATTTCTAGTGTTATAAAAATCAAACAATTGTATAATCAATTTCTTATGAAATAAAATCATGTCCTTTAATGTTTCATTCGATTGATTTTATTTCCTCTTTAATAATGTGATAAATTATATTTTCATCAAAGCATTAAAGCAAACATTTGTTTAATCAATTTCTTTTGAAATAAAACCATGTCTTTTAATGTTTCATTTAATTGATTTTATTTCCTCTTCAAAAATGTTTTAAATTATATTTGCAACAAAGCACTAAAGCAAAATATATTGTAAGATTCTTGTTGATCATTAACTTATGGACTTCAACTTATGTCACTAATGATAGACGATGGCACTAGCACTGGCGGTAGTGGAGAAAAATTGAATTCCTTCTTCTTTAAAAAGGAATCATCAATATAATCTTGTCTGAGATATTAAAATATATTTTCTTATAAAATATTCTGGAAATTCGATCGAAAACTCTATTAAATTTAAATAAGATTTAAATTCCATAAACCCTTATTCACCCCCACCCTCTAAGGATGCCATAAGATCCAACATGTGGTATCAGAGGGTAGGTTATTCCAAAATGGCTTCACAACCGGGAATAATAGCGCTTCATGATCTCGCATCCAATAGAAGGGAAAATTTATATGAAAATGAAAAAATCATTATCACCACCATTATCATTGGGTGAAAATTATAATGGGTGGAAAACGTTTATGGAAAAATTTCTTAAATCTTTGGATATTGAAATTTGGAATATTACTATTAAAATGCCCCCAAGTATTCTAAATAAAAATGAAATGTTTTTAAATGCCAAATCTATGAATAGTCTATATTGTGCTCTAGATCAAAATATTTTGAAACTTATTTATACGATTCCTATTGTTTTGAAGTTTGTAAATTTCTTGAGAATACTTATAGTCTTCCTTCCACAAATGATGAACAAGAGCAATTCCTTATGGATCAAAGAGAAGAAACCGATGAGGAATCTTGCTTGGAGGAAGATCTATCAAAGAGAGAAGAATGCATCGTCACAATATTGGTCTCAAATGATGGCAACACATCAAGCAAAAGAGAAGACAGAAATTCAACTATGGAATTGGAATGCGAAGAAGATGTCAAACGAACCTTTAGTTCAAATCTTCCCTCATCCCATAGCAATGTAAGAAACTCAAAATATTCTCTTTTTGTAACAAATTCTATTTCTACATCTCGTACACTTAAAATTGCTAAACGTAAAATTTTAGAGTTGAAAAATGCTAATTCTAAATTACGTTTTGAAAATTAAACTTTAAAAGCAAACGCTAAAGTAGAATCTTATATTGATATTTCAAATTCTATTTCATGCTCTTTAATTAAAAATGCTAAACCTTGTTTTGATTATAATACTTTTATAAAGAAGAACTCAAGGTTTTGGAAAAAGGTTTTTTAACTTCAAAAGAGCATAATGAAAAATTGATAAAAGAAAATAATGCTCTAACTAGTAAACTAGAATCATTAAAATTATTTATTAAAAATTTCTCAAGTAATAAACAATCTCTTATCTTTAGTTTATTAATAAATCAAAACTCCAAAAGCTTAACTTCACATTATAAGAGTGGGTCTATAAGAAAGAGTGGAAATGAAAATCAACAAGTATATAAGAACTTTTTATCTAATCACTCAATCTTTCAACATTCAATTCTTAAGAAAGACCATCACTTTTATAAACTCTCTAAGAATGACTATTCTAAAACTCTTTATGATTATCAATATCAATCTACTTTGAAAAATAATATCAATAAACATAATCCTCAAATGAATTGCTTTTTAACCAATTATCACCACAAAATGATGTCATAAAATCATAATATGAATTTACAAGATAATCAACCAAGGTATGAATGGATCTCGATTCTTAAAAATGAAACACTTGAAATAGCTCATTCATCCTTTTCTCCTCATAAAACATCACGCTACATTTGGGTACCCAAAGGAACTATCACACTTGGTCCACTTTGGATACCTAAATATATTATTTATTAGTATCCAATCAAATGCATGAAGTAGAAATAAATCAAAATGAAATATACAATACTCTACTTCATGATATGCTTAATGTCTTTTTCTTTTGTTTGTTTTCTTATTTTTGAGCCAACACGCTATGGTCACTTAGATATATTATGCAATATGACTTTCACACTTTAAGTCTAATGGTTAACAAATCAAATTGCATGAAATTGAATATAAAGTCATAATGTTTTCAAGTGATCTATCTTTTCTCTTTCTAGGTTTTTATACTTTTTAAATCCATTGCATATAAATGTCTTATTTTATCATTATAAATTGAATGATAAATTTGTTAAGTGATATTAGAAAGAATAATGAAATTACTTTCAAAAATGGATTTAAATGAGCTTGTAGGGGTCTTAGGTTAAAATATTAAATGCACAACTTATTGCATATTTGTCTATTTTCTTTGCTACATATGATAGCCCTATAATGGAAAATCATGATCTAGAAAAATCGGAATTGAAAATTCCAAAAATGATAAATTTGGTTTCACACACTCCACCATGATCTATTGTTATCCAATGCTAAAATTCACTATTATCATATATCATAATTCATGATCTATCAAGAATTATCTTAAATTAACTATTTCTATCAACCTTAGGAATTATGAAATATATAATGGCTATTGGTATTATAGTTTTATATCTTATTTTGTATGTGTGATGTGCATCTCTATTGCTTGCATGTACCTCATAAACTTTAGAACTAAGAATTAACTTGATATAAACAAGATGAAATCAAATTGAATTGTCAGTTCATTTTAGGTCTATGAAAATTCAAAACTCTATGATTGATTACATGCAAACCAATTATATATATTTTGCATATTTAGCATAACATTGCATCCGTATTTATTATCCTAGCTGCACCTTTGGTATATGATCAATTTAGTGTATATGCTAGGTTCATCAATATAATGACATGTTAAATTAAAGGTAGAAAATATGAACTTTAAAATTCATAATTACTATGAGGCTTTAAAATCTACTATAGGTTCTAAAACTAAAACAAACTCATATTTTATGAATCAATCCTTAGGCTAAAACGCTTAGTATGTCTATAATAATTAACCTATGACATGTGTCTCATAATAGCGAGGGTGTAGGATTGTGTGCATTAGACACCCAACCTCTAAGTCATGTCTTATCCTTAATTTGGGAGGGTTCTAGTTGGCCTTGCGAGACACTAGGGGAAAGAGTGCTAGGTTGAGCGTCATCTTTTGTATGCACATAGGATAAACACCCCATCCAATGACATGTGTGCAGCTCCTCAAGCCCATCCGTCACTTAGTACGGGGCTAGAGTGTAGTCATGTAGTTAAGGTATCTTGATCTTAGATATACTTATATTATATTTATTCCATGAACATCACCATACTCTTTATACCTAAATTATGCATATTATATTTGTTTTATCTTTGCATCTTGTGTTTGCATATTTCATTATTTTGAGCTTTAACGATTTTATAAAACACATGTATTTGAAAAATCATCAAAACATGCTTAAAAGAGCCTTCAAATCTACTCTACAAAGTCTAAAATTTCAACAGTAAGAAGTCCTCTTTATAATACAACTGAATTAAGAAAAACATTTTTCAAAAAATCAAAATTTATAGTTCTATTTTGGGGTTAAGAGATAACGCCTCACGTTAGCCCCTTTGCTCCAAAAATTTTTATTTCTTTTTGAAACATTTCTTGTATTTTCTCATGCATTATTTTGGGTTAATTTCTCTGGCATAGAATATCATTTACTTATAGGCCTGTTAAGGACTTCTATCTTTTCCAAAAAATATTTAAACTTGAATACTTAAAAAAAATACAAAATTACAAAACCATTTCAAAGAACAAAAATAAGTTTTTCTCTTTATGTGTGTTTATTTTTTTGTACTTATATAAAAACTAATAAAAATTTAAAAATTGATTGTTATTTTTTGCCATTGGCAAATATGAATATTTATATTAATTAATGATTAAATACAATGTTTAATTTAACTTTCAAATTTCTTAAAAACATTGTTATGTATTTGTCATGCCTTGATAATTCTCTTGTTATGTGCAATGAAATTGATTGTAAATAAACACGTGTAGAAACGTATAGCATGCCTATAAGTATGAGTAATGTATTATGTTTGATAATGATTCATTCACTCACTTATTTTTGATACCATACAAGTGTTTACAATCTTATTCTTGCTTAATTGGGTAGTGTAATAACATAAATTATTAAAATGCATAAATAGATTACCTACACAACATTGAATTGGTTATATCAATTCTTTATTTTCATGTACTTGTGATTAGAGAAATGTGGTATATAAATAAAATTTCTATGTTTGCAAAAATCTAATATTTAGCGGGATTTCATTATAATAATATCAAACTCAAAACAATTTCTTTGTAGGGGGAGTAATCATATAGGAGGTGCCATACATTATCCTATGCTCGATCATGACATTCCTCCAATAAGTGGTTCCTAATCAAGCTTAGTAGATATACACGCATCCCTACCTGCTTTTGCTAATAACAAACGAGGAGAGTAAATTGAGAAATCTAGCAAAATAGATATTTAGGGGGAGTAAATTATAAACACTTATGTAGGGGGAGGACTTCATATAGAAAGAGTATGCATTATCACTTTCAAATCTATCATGCTCTCAACTTGTTATTCATGCATATCTTATTACCGCACTTATCTATAAACACAAATTGTCTTAATCTCACTAACTTCTCATACAGGAATTTGTTAATATCAAAAGGGGGAGATTGTTGGAGCCTATGTTCCACATCTATTGGATTGAGAATAACAAATACCATGCTGTATTTGATCTTGTATTTTACATGTTTATAGTGTGCAGGTTGTACAAGAACTATAGCTACACATCCATATAAGTAATATGCTGAATGGGGACGATTCTCTGGAAAGATAGCTAACGCCCCGCGTTAGAGTTAACACCATGCATTAACTTATTGTAGATAAGGGATATTGTCGAGAAGGGAATGACGTCGAGAAGAAGTATCGTCGAGTACCAAGAAACAATGCCAGCGTTGGAGCTAACACATGTGTTGAATCCACGATCAGCCACAATCTCGATGGGTGCACAATCTTAGCCACGACCGTACATGATCACTAACGCCGGTATTAACTTCTTAATGCCAAGCGTTAGCTCCCGAGCATATTTACAGAGTAGCTCCTCTCATTTAATAAGTGGGATTCCATTGCCTCTAAAGCCAAAATTCTGATTCTTTTGAGAGAGGCTCGTCTACAATAATTGTGAGATCTCCCTTGGGCTAACATGAAAATCTAAAGAATATTTTGAAGGAGAAGCTCTACAACGCATATTCTATACGAAGGACAAATGCTTCAAGGATGCCAACATCTCATTACCTTCGTCTTCACCTTCAGAATTTCTTAGGGAGTTTCTCTTACTTTATTTTTATCTTGTAATCTTCTATTGTATTCCTTTTGTAACGGGTGTGAAGAAATTGTTTGGGGAGAACGTCAGATTCCGGGAAGGATTTTGTGGGAAATTTGCGGCAATTGTTGGCGACTAGGCCTTGTGAGGTTTATGGGGAATTCGCCGCCTTATGCATGGTGACTAGGTTGAGGTTAGGTCTAGGGTTGGCTAGAGGCCTTATCTGGGATAAGATAGGCTATAGCCAACCGGTCCTTGGGAGAAGGACCAGTGAATAAAAAAAAAGGTTTTTCATATTCTCACCTTGATTTCTAGCGTTATAGAAATCAAACATTTGTATAATCAATTTCTTATGAAATAAAATCATGTCCTTTAATGGTTCATTTAATTGATTTTATTTCTCTTTAAGAATGTGTTAAATTATATTTTAATCAAATCATTAAAATAAACATTTGTGTAATTAATTTCTTATGAAATAAAATCATGTCTTTTAATATTTCATTTAATTATTTTATTTCCTCTTCGAAAATGTTTTAAATTATATTTGCATCAAATCATTAAAGTAAATATATTGTAAGATTCATTTTGATCATTATCCAATGGAATTCAACTTCTGTCACTAATGCAATGCGTTAGCACTAGCGCTGGCGGTAGTGGAGAAAAATTGAATTCCGTCTTCTTTAAAAAGGAATCGTTAATATAATCTTATCTGAGATATTAAAATATATTTTCTTATATAATGTTCTGAAACTTCGGCCACAAACTCTGATAAATTTAAATAAAATTTAAATTCCATAAAACCCTTATTCACCCCCTCTAAGGGCGCCATAAGATCCAACAACGGTTACTAAATGCCATCTTGGGAAAATAACATTCCCTAATCCGCAACTGGTAGTAGCCGGACTTCAAATCCAGCTTTGAGTACACCGTCGATCCAACCACCTGATTGAACAAGTCATCGATTTGCGAGATAGGATACTTATTCTTTTCTGTGAGTTTGTTCAGTTCATGGTAGTCTATACAAAGACGCAAGCTTCCGTCCTTCTTCTTTATAAAGAGGACCAGTGTACCCCAAGGGGTTGAACTTGGGCGTGTATAGCCTTTCTCCAGTAAATCCTGCAAATGAACATTCAATTCCGCCATCTCTTTTAGCGAAATTCGGTAAGGTGAGCGCGCCATTGGTTTGGCACCTGACAACAACTCAATAGTGAAGTCAATCTCGCGCTGAGATAGAGCCCTAAGTAGATCTTTAGGAAACACATAGGCATACCCCGATACTATTAGAACATCACACAACCTGGGCATTGGGCTTGAAGTCTCCACCAGAGTGAAGAACAACTCTGTGGCTTTCCGAACTGCCTTGACAACATAGAGAGCAGACATCAGCAACTTGCTCGATCCTCGCATACCAATAAACATAGGATCGTGTTCAGTATTTTTCCCTAGTGTGACCTTCAAATTGCAATCAATGCATGCACACTGCTTCACATGCCAGTCCATTCCAAAGATTACATCAAATTCAGATATCGGGAGCATTGATGCTTCCAAGTCAAACTCCTGACTTCCTATCCATACCTGGACACAACAAACCCTATCTGCATGCATTCATTACTCGTTTGGTAGCAAGACCTCCAATATATCATTTTTAATGAAAAAAGGCACTCCAATACGTAGTATGAAACACTATGACAGAATGGAGTGGGATGCTTAAGTGTCAAACAATTCCCTCGCCGGACAGTTCTGAATTAGGACAAAGCCTAATACAAATAGGTTAGAAAAGCAATCACACAAAAGGTATTAAGTACCTGAGGCAATAAATACTATATACTAAACCATACCTGTCATTACGTCACTTTGCTTGATGGACTCCTGCTGACCAAGATTATATAATCGCGGCTGAGCTGGAGTGTATGATATAAGATCCTCCTATGGGGAGGGTTATTGGTAAGGGACACCAGAGGAATGGTCTATACTAAGTAGATTGTCTTCATTTACTACTGTCGCCAATCGCTACCACTACAATTTCTTCCTTTATTTGCTTGTCGACGCCCATGTGTGGTATATACAAAAACTCTTCATCAATATATTATTTGTATTAAAGGTCATCATATTGCCACCTCTTTTTTTCTTTTATCTCTTTTGTATCTTCTGCTCTTTTTGAATTAGTTCACAGCGATGTATGATGTCATTCTCATCACATATCAAAAAGATTAAATACATATTATGTTATTTTTGTTGATGAATAATCTCATTTTACATAGATATACTTATTAAATGCTAAATATAGTGTATCTTCTAAGTATGTTAAGTTTAATTCTATGGTGGCGACTCAATTCTATCGCAAAATCAAACTCTATACTATGATTCTATGGGTTATACACCTCACACACTTTATGAAATTCCTTCTATCTCATGGGACTCTTGCTCAATTCTCATGTCCCCACATTCATCAACAAAATGGGATATTTATATGACACCATCGTCATGTTATGGAGGTTGCACATTCTCTCCTTCTAACCTCATCCATTCTTGTTCATTTTTGGGCTGAAGTCTTCCACACATGTGTGTTCTCGATATACAAAATACCTACTCACAATCTTCAAAACATATCACCATTTCAATGATTTGACAATAAAGTCTCCTCACACTCCTTCTTAAAAGTATTTGTGTGTACATGCTTTGTTCAACTTTTAGTGTTAGAACAGGAAAAGTTAACATCTCATTATGTAGCTTCTGTCTTCCTTGGCTACAAATTTCAACACAAAGGCTATATATGATACAATCATGCTGTTAGATGTATGTGCATCTCATCTCATGTAATCTATCTAAAGAATCTACCATTCTATACCCCACATAACCAACTTATACCTATACCATCCTATACTCTTGAGGATCTAATATTTATTGATATCTTCCCTTTCATCCACTACTCCTCAAGCATCTGCTATGGTATCTTCCACTATATCTGGTAACACCGAGACTCCCATTAGTGTCTCTGATTCATATAACGCATCTGATCTATAATTTGTCATTAACAAATCACCTCATCTCACATACCTCATCATCATTTCACTTGTTCACACAAACCTCCTATTCATCATAATATTTTCTCTTCTCTCAGTCTAGTTCTTCAAGCCTTTATATCCACTACTTATAGTCATTAAGTGTAATAGCCATACGAGGAGGCTGCATCTATACCTGTCTAGAACAAGTAATGGAAGAAGAATTACAAGCCTTAAAAAATACCCGAACTAGGGAACTTGTGCCTCTACCTTAGGGTACTCATCCCATCAATTGAAAATGTGTCTACAAATCAAAACTTTAGTTAATGGTACCATTAACAAATACAAGGATTTCTTAGTTGCTCGAGGTTTTCAACAGCCATACGACATCGACAATGATGAGACTTTTTCTCTGGTCTCCAAAACGACCACTATATGCACTATTCTTGACATTGCCTCCATTCACTACTAGGAAACTTGTTAGATGGATGTCAAAAATGTTTTTTCCATGGATATCTCTCCTAAAATGTTTATATGATACACCACCCAGGGTCCCATACTCATCTAAGAAAGCTTGTCACCCCTACAAAGCCCTTTATGGACTCAAATAAGCCCCTCAAGCATGGTTCTTAAATTCACTATAGCCATCCCAAAGGCTATATTTACTACATATCTTTCAGACCCTACAGTATTCACCCATATCTTAGGCACCCTTTTATTGTAATATGTTAATGACATGATTATCACGGGCAAAAACTCTTGGCATATCCAAGAAGTCAAGCATCGTCTTCAAAATCAATTTGAAATAAAAGATCTTGGACCTCTTCATTACTTTCTCAGTCTTGAAATAGATCACTCTCCCAGAGGATATATTATATACCAATAAAAGTTATGCAATAAGATTCTTGATAGTGTTGCATTTATTGACAAACACACCGCTACCACTCCTCTTTAACTAAATATCAAGCTTCATTCTCAAGAAGGAGAAATCCTATCAGATCCCTCTTGATACCAATAATTTGTTGGAATGTAAGTTTATCTCACAATCAATTGCTTTTATATTTCACATGCCATTCATATCAGTAGCCAATTTCTATCACAACCCGAGTGCACTCATTATGCATCTCTTCTCAGCATCATGCACTACCTTTGTGGCACAGTTAACATATATTTATTTTTCTCATCCAACTCATATTTAGTTCTTCATTCCTATACTAACACTGATTGGGCGTATCTGAACATAATTCAATCACCAAATACTTCAACATTCATAGAGACTCTAAACTTTGGAAATCCAAGAAATAAGATATGTTAAATCACTTCAATGTTGAAGTTGAGTATCATTCCATGGCTACCACTACTACCAAAGTGACTTGGTTTTAATGCCTTCTACAAAAACATCATATTCCTATCTAAGATGTCATACCACTCTTCGATGACAACACAAATGTCATAATGATCATTTTGAATCATGTGTTTCATGAATACACCAAGAATATTGAGATTAACATCCACTATATCCATCAATAGTTTGAGCAAGATCATTTCACTTCCTCTTATTTCCTGCACTCTTTGAATTGTATGCTTCTTTATCAAGTGAAACATAATTTAGATACATGAATTCTTGACTTGACAAATCTCAATGATTGATCCTAAAGCCTTTTGCAAAAAATAACGCCTTATCTTTTTTTTCTTTTAAACTCATACTTCACCACTATGATTTTGAGGGGAATGTTGAATAAATACTCATTTATGTAATGTAAAGCCCATAATGTAAATCTCATCACCTTCTTTTTAGTCACACCTCTCCTAATTGTAAATTTAATTTCCCATGTTTACCAATTTATACCCTTCAAGGGATGAACAAAAAACTAATCGGTTATAATCTCTATCATTCTAACATGTTATTGATGAGTCCCATTTGTATACACATTTTTTGACTCGTCTGGGCCAGTATTGTAGTCAATGCACTACATATTAGATCCATAATCACTCATATTTGTTCTCTATACTTCATTCCATGCTAAGTGCACTTGTAGGGCCATTTTGGTGCGCATTTGCGCTCCATATTGTTGGGGGTAAGCACATGGTGCTCCCCAACCCTTTTTCTATATTTGGATGTTGTTGGAGGTGTATTCCCAGCTGATTATTGTGCTGTGAAGGTGGGAAGATTTCCATATTGCACAAATTATATTTCTGTATGAATCGCACGATCGTGCATTTTCTTGACGCACGATCGCTCCGACCATGCATGCTTATCTGCTGGCAAAAATGGTGATCTGGATTCGCCCGTGCATTTTTACCCACGATCATTTTCGACCGTGTGTGAGTAAAATGCACGAGCCCCTCCATTGGCCAACTTTCTTGCATTCGGAATTTGCCCGTGCATTTTTATGCATGGACGGCTTCAACTGTGCATGAGTAAGATGCACGGGCACTGCTGCTTCTTCCGCAAGGCACTACTCCTTCGTTAATATTGCACGGTCTACCCATGGTTGTGCATTCGACCGTGCGTAACTTAATTTCTTTTGTTATTGTTTTTAAGCTAGGAAATCTGTCGGCTGAGGGGTCTTCTTCCATTCCACGATTTTAAGCTTCGTCGAGCACCGTTTACATTCCCTCTCCATCTCCACTCATCTCCTTCATTCGGAAACCATTCTCCGGTGAAACCCCAGTAGATTCCAAGAGTTTGGAGGCATTCCCGGCCGTCAACAACACCATTGCCGAGTTGTGCAACCTCAGTTTGGAAGAAGAAGAAGAAAACCCGACGAACGAAGATGACGGTGCAAGATCGGAGATAGTGACAATCTCTTGGTCCCAGAAGCATACTTCGGCCGAGCTCAGAAGTGGTTTGACAACCCACTATTTTGGCTGAGATCGACGGCTAGTCTTCTCTATTTATTTATTCTTCCCCTTTCCTGTTGTTGTTATCAGTTTGTAATGAACATGAATACTCTCATTTCTCTATGAATGAAAGTGCTTATTGCTTTTCTTAAACATGGATAGTGTGTTTTGTTGCTCTTCATCACCACTTACCCGCATCCACTCCATTCACTCACTTGAGATTCACGTTAGCAAAGGCTAACAACTATTAGCGAAGAGGTGATTGCGACCCTCACATTCCACACTTGCTTTCCGTCCACTCTCCTAACAAAGCCCGGCATCACGGCCGACACATTCATCTCGCCAAGCGAAGCAGTGACTTCGACCCGCATCTTTATTTTTGTGTTTGTTAGTTTAGACCAACCAAACAAAGCCCCCTTGTTTTACTTATTTCGCTCATTGTAACAATCATTTCACGACATGAATTACTTCACCACATCCTGCATTCCTCAAGAGATTGACATTCAGGGAAGCTATTCCCATTATTACTTGACAGCGATCGGTGCACTTGCCGAATTCGCATCATGTTTTTAGCGCCGTTGTCGGGGAATGTAGGCGTGAAGTGTTTTGTGTTTTTGAACCCTTGTTATAGGAGCGGGTGTTTTTTATTTTTGTTCTTTTTTGTCTTTTGTTTGTGTATGCAGGGGCAAGTCGTAAGGGATCTTGCACCCTTTGATCCATAAATCGATAGGGCTGCTCGTGCACTGAGGCGTGTTGTAGCTGTACGAGCATAAATGGGAGATAATCTGAACTAGGTAGAGGGCCACGAAGGCAGCCAAAGAGTGCCCGACGAGGGGAAGAATATTATGGTGGATGAGCAGGAGGCGCTCGACCAAGGCCACGAACAATGAGGGATTACACCACCCCAACTGCCAGGAGTGTGTATCCGGGATTCGGGCCAGATATCATGAACAACCAATTTGAAATCAAGCCGGCGATTCTGAATATTATCCGCAACAACACACAGTTTTTGGTGATGCCTAGTGAAGACCCACATCTTCACCTGGCGGAGTTTGCTGAAATTTGCGGAACATTTTGCTACACGGGAATCCCGGATGAAATAGTCAAATTGAGACTGCTTCCATTCTCTCTGCGCGATAAAGCAAAGGTCTGGCTCCATACAATCCCTCTAGGTAGAGCCGCAACATGGGACGCCCTCACATCCAAGTTCCTCACCAAGTTCCATCCGGTGGACAAGATTTTGAGCCTTCGGTGGGATATTGCTACTTTCCGTCAGGCAGATCAGGAGACTCTCGTTGAGGCCTGGGAGCCCTTCAATGAAATTCCTCGCAGGTGCCCAAGCCATGGGCACCAACCGTGGGAGCTAGTGGAGAACTTCTACTTTGCTATTGATCCCAACTATCGGGCAATGGTTGATGTCGCTGCTGGAGGCACCTTGATGAACCACACCCCGGAGGAAGCCTTGAAAATATTGCAAGACACTGCTTCCCACAGCACTTTCTTGACACCTGGGAGGAACGCACCCAGGGCGCTCGAGGTCTTTTCGTAGTGGACTCTATACCTTTTGCTGCTGCACCCTCTACGACTATCGCTTGCGAAGGATGCGGAGGTGGTGGTCACATGCTTATGAATGCCCAAGAGGTGGGCAGTCAGATGAATTTTCCCAGCTTAACTTAAATGAGTCTATTAATTATGTAGGGAATCAAACTAGGGGGCACCCTATGGAAATACTTATAATCCGGGTGTGAGAAATCACCCAAATTTCTCATGGAATCAAAATGCTGTGGGCCAACGTTGGCAACCAGACCAGCATCAATTTGATGCTCAAGCGTCCGGAAGCCAACAAAGGCAACCTCAACCCAGATTTAATCAAGGCGCTCCGGTGCAGCGCAAGAGTGCGTTGGAAGAGATGATGGAAAATTTTGTTGATGTGGCCCAAGCAAATATGGCCAATCAAACGGCCTCGATGAGGAACTTGGAAACAAAACTGGGTCAATTGGCTCAAGTGCTTTCTGAGAAAACTCAAGGTGCTCTCTCGAGCACGACGGAAAAATCCGTGTGAGCAGGGAAAGAGCCTAGTCGAGGTAGATGGTTGCAATGAGGGCGATTTAATATTGAAATGTGAGATAAACAATGTTGAAACCACCGCTCTTTGCAAAACTAGATCGTCACACAACGTTCTTGCACTGCAAGATGTTGAAAAGCTGAATTTAAAAATCAATGTGGACGATCAGACACTTCTTGTCCTCGCAAATGGAACGGTGGTGGAAACAGTGGGAGAAATTAAGGATGTTAAGGTTGTTGTAGATGGAGCAGCGGTTGTCACTGACTTTCAGGTTCTGGGACCCATGGAAAACACTTCCATGCCTCTTTTGGGTATCCCATTCTTGAAGGAGAGTGGCGCCACTCATCACATCGCTAAGGGGTGTGTCACTTTGTCACCCAAAGTGGCACACCACACCTTCCCCTCTACAACAACCAAGGATCTAAATTCTTTACCTGTCAATTCTGATAAATTTGCTAATGAGTTGAGTATAGTTGTGGAGAAGCAAAACGAAAGAACAAATGCTGTGTCAGAGGAGAATGAAAAGAAGGTAGTGAAGAAAGATGTGAGGGATGAAGAAGAAGCTGAGAACAAAGGCGGCGAGGTCGCGAAGTCTGAAGTTACCATGGTCGGCATGGCTAAAAACTTTTGATTGATTTTGTTAAAATTGAAGTAAAATGTAAACAATTAAAATAGGTTCGGTGGGCGGATCAGTCACCCGTGGTGGGTGAAGAAATTAAGCCCTTGGTTGCTTCGGGACTGCTAAACGCTGATTCTGATATGGCACATTGTGCCCGATGGCGCTCCCTTCTTTGAAATAACTTAAACAAGAGAGACTACTTCGCGCTGCTCGTTTTGCTGCTCTTAGGCACGAGAAGGAAGAAGTTAGGGGCAAGGAAGAAAAATCTCCTTTGAGACCTAAAGCCTTCACCTCCTTCCCGTCTCGTGTTACAGGGGAGAACCATCACAAATCAACATATAGTTGAATCATGACTGAGTTTTTGGGCTTTTGGTTGCTTCTTTTTCTTTCTACTTTTGTTTTAGTCCTTAGTTTGTTTGCTTGTGTATCTTTTTTGGTGATATTTTGGACAATTACTAGAACTCTTCTATCTTTAAACTGCTTAATACAGGTATTTGGTCCACCTTAAGGACATTAAACAAAAGGACTCTTGGGAGACAACCCAGTGGGGGACCTTTTGGTTCCCGTTTTTTTTTCTAATCTATTTATGCCTCTGCTTTCTTTCTATTTTTGTCTCTATTGTGATTTATTCGTAGGAGCAGTGACTTTTTTGGGCGGCGAACCTAGTAACTTCTAAGGACTAACGCCAATCTTCTGGTATGCTCATTTCTGAGCATGGGGTAATCTTTCCTCCTACTTCTTTTTATGAATCTAGTATGGCAATCTGTGATGTTTAGATTTAAGTCTGGGGGAGAGTAGCTTGTCGTTACCCACTTGCACGTGCACATAAGTACATCATACCAGAAGTATATTTTCATTTATGTCATATATTTGCATACCCCAATTCACCCGCACAAGCGCGCACTCACTTGTCTGTGTGCTTCTGTTCACACTTATCTTGGTTTGGATTTTGAAATAGGATGTTAGCTTAGGAATTGCAAATCGGAGTGCGATGTCGACTCTTGTAGTGCTCTAGTCGCATCCACATGCTCCCATAGAAATTTGAGTAAAATTAGATTATCTCTATGCTTTTAATTTACAATTAGTGTTTTCGCAAAGCTTTTGATTTATTTTACTCATTTGGTGAATGTGACTAAAATTTGCGATAGCACATTATTGTGTATAAGAGAGCGCTAGTTGTGCGTTGCTCGAGTCTGAAGGAAGGTTTATCTTTCTCGTGGGATAAGAACTTGCCCCAAGCAACTCTTGAAACATGGGTGAGAGCGACTCAATAAGTTGAGTGTTATGTAGGCCATCTAGTTGGCTAGTTTGAGCTTTGATTTCCATGACCTACACGCTTACCTTTGCAAGCCAATTTGTGCCTACCATTCCTTTGTTTCAGCTCTTCTTTCAATCACCAAAGCCTGAAGCTTATCCTGTTATCGCAACCAAGTATTGAGTTAATTGAAATTATATTTCTTATTTGGGTGTGATGTCTGGAATTATTGTGATGAAAAAAAGGGAAAAAATTATATTGTGTGCTGAATACATTCTTGTTAACCATTTGGGGGATAAAATAAATAGAAAGAAAAATGAAGTTAGAAGTAAAATCTGAGAAGAAAAAATTGAAATGAAAAGAAATCCCCTTGGGCGTAATAGAAAAATTCAGTTGGTATTTGTTTGGAGTAGGTTGTGTGCACACCCAGTTTTCAAGCTAAGTCTGGGGGTGTGTCACACTAGCGTTGTTGTGGGCTTGTTCTGGGTAAGCTTATTATTGTTGCTCATTTGGGTTGCGTAACATTCAAGTTTATCTTTGTATATCATTCCGTAACATAAGCCTCGTAAAAACCTGAAAGCCCTACTGATTCACTTTATGAGTTTGCTAGCACAGTTGAGAGAGTGTGACCGCGCATGCTTATGGCTCACGACATTGATGGATTTCGGTAGAGTTACCCCTGAATTTCGGTCATTGGCAACCCCCTCCTTAGTGGCTTATTTACTTTCACACTGGTGCACGACTGCAAAATTCACCATGATTCACCTTCTGAGTAAACTTAAATTTCTACTTATGCATTTACACTATTGTAAATTAGTTAGTATAGTTAGAATTTTCCTTTACTGAATTTCTATTTGCATGAGTATGATACTTCGCATCTTAATCTTTCTTTGCAATTCTCTACGCTAACTACCATATTCATTTCCCACTGGATTAGTTTGCTCGGGACGCGCAAACAGGTAAGTTTGGGTGTGTGATGCGTCCCATTTGTATACACATTTTTGGACTCATCTGGGCCAGTATTATAGTCAATGCACTACATATTAGATCCATAATCACTCATATTTGTTCTTTATTCTTCATTCCATGCTAAGTGCACATTTAGGACCGTTTTGGTGTGCATTTGCTCTCCATATTGTTGGGGGTAAGCACATGGTGCTCCCCAACACTTTTTCTGTATTTGGATGTTGCTGGAGGCGGATTCCCAGCTGATTATTGTGCTGTGAAGGTGGGCAGATTTCCATTTTGCCCAAATTACATTTCTGCATGAATCGCACGATCATGCGTTTTCTTGACGCACGATCGCTTCGACCATGCGTGCTTATCTGCTGGCAAAAATGGTCATCTGGATTCGCCCGTGCGTTTTTCTGCACGATCATTTTCGACTATGCGTGAGTAAAATGCATGAGCCCCTCCGTTGGCCTACTTTCTTGCATTAAGAATTTGCCTGTGCATTTTTACGCACGGACGGCTTCAACCATGCGTGATTAACATGCACGGGTGCTGCTGCTTCTTCCTCAAGTCACTGCTCCTTTGTTAATATTGCACGGTCTACGCACGGCCGTGCGTTCGACCGTGCGTGACTTAATTTTTGCTGTTTTTTGTTTTTAAGCTAGGAAATCAGTCGGCTGAGGGGTCTTCTTCCATTCCTTAATTTTAAGCTCCGCCCAACGCCGTTTTCGCTCCCTCTCCATCTCCACTCATCTCCTTCATCCGGGAACCATTCTCCAGTGAAACCCTAGCGGATTCCAAGAGTTTGGAGGCATTCTTGGCCGTCAACAACACCATTGCCGAGTTGTACAACCTTAGTTTGGAAGAAGAAGCAGAAAACCTGATGAACAAAGACGACGGGGAATGATCGGAGATAGTGACAGTCTCTTGGTCCCGGAAGCATACTTCGATTGAGCCCGGAAGTGGTTTGACAACCCACTATTCTGGCCGAGATCGACGGCTAGTCTTCTCTATTGGTTTATTCTTCCCCTTTCCTATTGTTGTTATCAGTTTATAATGAACATGAATACTCTCATTTGTCTATGAATGAAATTGCTTATTTCTTTTCTTAAACTTGGATAGTGTGTTGTGTTGTACTTTATCACCACTTACCCGCATCCACTGCATTCACTCACTTGAGATTCACGTTAGCAAAGGCTAACGACTATTAGCGAAGAGGTGATGGCGACCCTCACATTCCACACTTGCTTTCTGTCCACTCGTCTAGCGAAGCTCGGCTAGCGGCCAACGCATTCATCACGCCAAGCGAAGCAGTGACTTTGACCCGCATCTTTATTTTCATGTTTGTTAGTTTAGACCAACCAAACAAAGCCCCTTATTTTACTTATTTCGCTCATTATAACAATCATTTCATGACACGAATTACTTCACCACATCCTGCATTCCTCAAGAGAACATCATTCGGGGAAGCTATTCCCATTATTACTTGACAGCGACCGGTGCACTTGCCGAATTCGCATCAGTTATCTTTTGTGCTGCAAACCACGCATTTCAAGAATATTATCAGTTCATATTGTTTGGCCGTGTTGTGTTATGTAGTTTGAAAAGAAAATGTAAATCGACAACATACAAGGCATACATTTTATATGTTAAAAAAATTCTCAAAACCAATTGGTTATTTATGTAATATTTAATGCCTTTAAGACATTAGTTATTATTAATATAGCAGTTTAAAATTCCTTATAGATTTTTTAATATCGGTGAATATATATATGTATATATATATATATTTATCTTTACTATATTAAAAGGGAAAAGTTGCCTTTGGTGAAATATTCAAAATTGGCAAATATCGTCTTCTTGTTTTCATCTAATGACTTAATATACATTAAAATCTATTTTAAAAAAATAGTGCCCATTTAAGTAATTACACACTTTTCTCAAATTTCAAATAATGATGAAAATTCATAAAATTGAAAAAGTTTTTAGTAGAGCTCCTATACCTACTACGGTAGGTTATCATTAAGCATGCCAACTTTATTAAAGCTGATTTGAAAAGTAATGATGGAAATCAATTAATTTAATTTATAAAAGTAATGATGAAAAATTAATTATATATGAATAATGATAAGATTTTTTTAACAGAAATGAAAAATAACGTATAACTATTTTCCGCATTAATTAATTAATAATGTATTTATTTTAAATATCATTAATTAATTGACAGGATGGAATCCTATGCCTGTCGCGGTCGGGATACTATCATAATCGGGGCACTATCATAGTTGGGGCACCGTCGTGGTTGGTCATAGGAGCGGAGCCCCCTGTCTCTCACTCATATATTAAAATAAAATATATATAATGAGACAACAAAAGCTCTTAAATGAAAATAAACCTGATAATAAGTATAACAAAACATAGAATACCATAAAAATCTTCGGCTCCATTCCTCGAGGGAAACTAAAATTTTCCGCCTATTGATTTGAATATTGAATGTCGTGGAATATCTTTTTTCTCATAAATTGTTTTGATTCATTTTTCTGCTTTGATGTATTAAATTTTTGCTCTAAATCTGCATCAGTCTCTCTAAGATGAACATTTGTATATGAAATCTCCACCTTTGCGTGAGTGATATTAGAATTCAGAATATCCCTATTTCCACGATGAAAGCACGGAAAGTGAATTGTGAATTACTCTATGGGATATAGATTTAAAATCATTTACGCAATCAATCACAAAACATGCCATCCATTATATAACTAGAAAGATAGATTATTTAATAAACAAATTCTAAGCTATAGAAAAGATCATCTAGACAACACAAATATTTTATAGAGGTTCCCCGAAATCTTCGGTATATCCTCTGTTCACCCCTTAGTATACTCTCAAAAAAGTGTCGAGTATTTTAATAAAGAGACTCTTAGAACCACAATTGTTTCTTTTGATAAGAAGATTCTTAGAATCAATAAGTCTTTTGATAAGGAGACGCTTAGAATTATTGAGTCATTATGAGACTCTCAAAACTATTGAGTCTTTTGGTAAGATGGCTCTTACAACCACTGAATCCCTTGGAGAGGGATTCTTAAAATTCTTCATTGAGTCCTTCGGAAAGGGATTTTAAAAGCTCTCTTGGAATGGATGGATGTATATGGATTTTCCACAATGAGTTCCTTTCGTTGACAAGCAATGAATGGATCTTTGAATTTGATAATCTTTGTGGATAATAATTATTCTTTAATCGGTTGTTCTTGAAGAGTGAAGAAAGAACACCAATAAACTTATTTTATATTCTTGAGGCAAGATGTAGCTACAACCATTTTAGATTGAGAGGGGAAGAGAGAAATAATGAGACTTAATGTGAAGATGAGTCTTTCAGAGATCGTGAGAGAGGTGAAGAGAATTCACAATCTTTATCTTAATTCTTAATCTCAAAATCTCATTCCTCTCAGTTGAGTTTTCTGTATATAGATAACCCATATGATTCAAGACTTTCCATTCATTTTAGATTCAATGTAATCAACTTCTTTAATTTGAGCATCAACGATTTGATTTAAATTGCAATGACAACCTCAATCTACTCAACTACCATTACAGTCATTATGTAAGAATTCGAGGTAAGCTTAAGTAAATGGCGGTTACTTCTCGATGTTCATCCATTACTAATAACTCAAAATCAACATAAGCTGAATTCTCATAATCTGAACTTCGACTTCTTCTTTACTTCATCATAGAAGTTGACTTAAGTTGTAATACCTCTTCGACATTTGTTGATTACTTCTCGAGATAGAAAGCTTTCTTTAGAAGTTTTTTTTGTCATTACATACCTTAATTTTTTTAGACAAATTTCCTATTTACATTACTTTAATAGCCTTTCTATACATTCATAAAACATTCCTAAATCACTTATTTAATCTGATATGACAAATCAAGAGGTTCATCTTAATAATCTCCCCTAGTTAGTATAGAAAGTTTTATAATTTTAATAAGTGATTTTACATGAATTAAAGAAAAATAGAAAAGAAATTCTGTATGCATGGAAAGATTAATCTGAGTGTCTGATGTTTCATAAGTTGTTAGTTTTAGGAAAGTTGATAGACAATAATATTCCAAATTCTAGAATAGAATATTATACTAACAAAAAGAGAGTTTTAGATAGTATGAATGTATATAAGCACTGTAAGTTAATGTATGTCTAATCACCTAGAGGGGGGTGAATAGGTGTCTGAGTGTTTTTCGGATATTAAAATTATCAAGGAGATTAATCACATACAAGTTAACCCATCACAAATTGCGCAGATGTTTATAGCAGTTCCCGGAGTTAGGTATGCCCACTTTTCCCCTCCACCTATCTAGCAGTGTGCTAGACTCGGCTAACTCCTCTAAGTACTCAGATCTATTAGATCATACAACTCAAAGTCCACGACTCCTACAACTTAAGAATAACAGTCTATTCCCTACCTCAGATCCAATCCCTAGATCCTATAACTCAGATTCAAACTTGAATCCTACCCCAGGAACTATTCAAAGTCCCCTACCTCAGATCCTTAGTAAAGATCCTACAACTCAGGTCTGAGAGTCCCTACACTCAGCTTTTCTTAGAAATCCTACAGAAGAATATGTAAAATAATTTTTTACAAAGAAGTTTTAGACTCAGAAAGTTTAACTTGTATAGCTTGAATCCTCTTAAAGCCGATTGCAGAAATGGATTCTTCAGAAATCTTCTTACAATACATGTTGAATCTTTGTATCAGAAAGATGATTGAATATTTCTTCAGAAGAATAAAATGAGAGGCTTCAATGAATATCTTCTTTTTTACTTGAGCTCTGAGAATGAAAAGCACATTGTCGGCGGTGAGCTCTTTCATCAGAAAAAGTTTAAAGAAATGTTGTGAATCTTCAGATTAGGGTTTGCTGAAATCCGTCTCTTCCTTTTTATAAGGATATATGGTTACGGTCACTTCCTCGAGCGACCTTTATGTCAGATATTAGGTTTCCTTAAAGCTCAACTTTGATTGGACGAATTTGCGGCGACAATAAATGATGTGATGCTAAAGCCACACATTAATTTGAATTATGGCCTTTCTGCTATTTGACTAGATGATTGGTCGAATTTGAACTTTGTATAGCATTAGTTCAAAACTTATTTACGAATCATCTTAGTGACTTTGGTGCTCTTCAAGACGATATTTCATAGTTCAATCTTCTAGTCGAATCATTTACATGAATTGTCTTGATGGACCTTTGTGGTTCACAAGATGACATTCAACTGCTTCAGCCTTCTAGTCGAATCATCTGCATGAATCATCTTGACAACCCTTTGTGGTTGACAAGATGACATTTCACTACTTCAGCCTTCTAGTCAAATCTTTAGCACAAATCGACTTGATATCTCTTTATAGTCTTCAAGACGATAAATGAGTCCTTTAATCTCCTAGCCAAGTGATAAGCCTATTTAGTCGAATCTTCCTTGATACTTATGCAATATCGTGTTGGTTCCTCAATGACATTTCACATGACCTCGATGATATTCGAGATCACCTATACGATAAATTCCTTAAGCAAATTCTTCTTTCATACAAGTGCTTCCAGATATCTATTGTATAGTTCTAAGACAATATAAAAGAAAATGAGCCTTGTCATGACGAAATCATCTTGGAAGGTATATTACCATGATGATATTTAGAGACATGTCTTCTTTTAGACAAGATGATATGTGTGTAATTGTGAGTATTCAAGACGATATTGTTAGAACATGTGTTCTACATCTCTTTAATTTAACAATATCAAATCCCATATTGTATTTAATTATACATGTCTTGGGTATAGAGTGCAAATTTATAGGTGTGAAGACGTCAAGAATTTCATTCACTGATGCTACTGCTGGGCGCAAGTCCTATCGTCGGAGATATCCATATCGACAGGACTTGTTCTCGACGCAAAGGCAAATATCTATGCCATTACTCATTGAGATGAAGGCATCGATATGATATCGACGTGACCTCTACTGCGGGCGCTAGCCTACTGCCGCGGGCCAGTTTTGTGGATGAGAAGACTATATCGACTTAATGCTCTACTATTGTCAATGAGAAATCGATGTGACTGCAACCGCAACTCACTAGCCTACCGCGCCGACTATAAACAATGTTTTTATAATTCAATGATATCATGTTTCGATATTTTATAATATAAACTGCTGTTATTTTTTTGGTGGAACATTGGTTGGAGCAGTGCGATTCCCGAAACGATATTCAACATTTCTATATTGTTTCCTTAGCTAATGCCACATAGTGGGTTTAGCGCCCAGCGCTAGCTCCAGAATGCGCATTACTGTAGTTATTTATTTAAATCTCAAATAGTTTATTCTAAACCCAATTTACCCCCCCCCCCCCCCCCCCGCATCTAAGGTTGGCCTCCCAATCTAACAAGTGGTATCAGAGGTACATTTTTACTTCAAAAAGGGTTAAATTGCTGAAGTAAGATGGCCAACGTAAATTATGCTTTACATGAGGTTCAAGTTGTGAGCATACCTCCAATGTTTACCGGGAGTGACTATGGACACTGGAGAACAAGAATGGAAATATTCTTGATGACTCATAACATGGACGTCTGGTCCATGGTTGAGTCAAAATATAATGCACCCACTATCATTGTAGGTGAACAAGTGTTGGAAAAACCACTTGATAAATGAGATGACGCAGATAAACTAAACTGCTCCAACAATGCGAAAGTATTGAATTCTCTATTTTGAGCGTTAGATAAAACTGAATTTAATAGAATATGCAATTGCAAAATTGCTTATGATATTTGGCGATTGCTTGTGCTAATGCATGAAGGTACTTCGCAGGTGAAAGTTTCAAAGCTATTTCGACTAGAATCTGAATACGAACATTTCCGGAATGAGATCGATAAGGAGGTGGACAACATGTTCACTTGCTTCTAGAAGATTGTGAATGCCTCCCAATCACTTGGAAAGACTTTCTCAAACTGGAACTTGGTGCGAAAATCTTGCAATCTCTTCATCCATGGTTTAACCCAAAGGTGACCGCCATTGCTGAATCTCACAACATCAGCACCTTGGAAATTGAAAGTTTCATTAGGAATCTGAAAACCCATGAGTTGGAGTTGAAGATTCAAAGTGAGGAATATCCAAGGGAGCCGAAGAAGAAAGCTCTAGCACTCAAGGCGGACAAGGGTAAGGAGGAAGTAGAAAAATCTTACAATGAAGAGAGCCTCTATGTACAGGAATTTAGATGATTCATGAAAAATCCTAAGAGGCAAGGAAAGTTCAAGAAATGTCTGAAGAAAGTTGCTCAAGAGAAGAAGAGCTGGAACAAACCATCAAAGGGGATGGAGATTGACGAAGAAAAATTAGTTCCAGAATGCTTCCACTGTCACAGATCTGGCACATGAAAATAGAATGCCCAAATCTACAAAAGAAAGAAAAGGAAAGAAGAAGCCAGGAAAAAGGAAGGAAGAAAGTGCTTTAAGCGTCAACATGGGACGATGCAGTTCTGACGAGTAAAGCACTTTTGTTTCAAGTAGTGAGGATGAGGCAAATTTGTGCCTCACATGGAAGCATGACAATGAATCCGATGGTGAATCCAGCGTTCAAAGAGACACTGAGGTAACCCGTAACCTCTCCCTCCTATGATGAATTATATGAAACCTATGAACTATTATGTAATAAACATGATGAGGTGTTGCTTGAAGGAAATCCTTTCAAGTCTGAAAATAAGAAAATGAAGAAAGACTTGAGGAATTTGAACTATAAACTCACCAAATGTGGTAAAGAGAAAGTCGAGGACAGGAGTGTTTTCACTCAATAGCAACGATCAATGAACTACAAGAAAGCCTCTACAAGACGTCTTCGAAAGTAGAAATTCCTACTAACAAGAAGAAGGTTCTGGTGAAAAGGTTTCACATTTCTCTTATGTAAGTTGATGAAAATAAAAAGAAGTTTGTGAAACAGTGTGTGATGCTTGTCATGGAAAACACCGCCTTGAAAGCAAGGATTCATGATTTAAATGTGCTGTCCAGAAATTAGAAATAGCTCAGAAATCTCTGGATATGCTGCTCGGAGCATAATGCCTCAGATCTGGAATGTTTGGGTTGGGAAACGTACACGCAGTGCTACCGCAAAGCGCTAGCACTAGCGCTGGCGATAAGCTAACTCTAGCAAAGAACTGAAATCTGGTTAAGAAAAACAAAAATATAATTGTTGGTTATGGAAGATCTTCTCCGTATTCCAGCATGAGCTCTACAAAAATGAAAAGGGCAACATCCACCGCTTATACCATATATGCCGAATGTAAAAAGTTTGGTCACACTCCCGGCTCGTGCTTGAGGAAAGTTCTAAAGAAAAAATACAAGTCTGGGTATCGAAGTCGTCTACCTATACTATGGGTGTAATAACTTGGGTAACTAGATCTTTACCCTCCTATTCTTTCTAAGTATGTTGGTAGGCGAACAATAAGGAGAATGTGTGGTATTTGGACTCTGGCTGCCCCAAGCACATGACTGGTGATGAAGACAAATTCCTTAGTCTGGAGAAGAAGAAAGGAGGAATGTTGACCTATGGAGACAACAACAAAGGACGTATTCTAGGTGTCGGCACCATAGGTAAGAAAGCATTTTCTATTTCAAATTTATTGTTTGTAGATTGTCTAAAACATAATTTGATATCTATTAGTCAATTATGTGATAAGGGCTTGAACGTTCTGCTTGAAATCACTACGAACACATGCAAAATTCTAGACGCTAAAATGAATACCGTGTTGCTCACCGCACCTAGAAACCATAATGTCTATACAATTAAGTTTGAGAACTTATCCTCTTCTAATTTTAGATGATTAGTAGCAAAAAATGAGGAGCTAGCACTTTGGCATCAGAGGCTCGGACATTCCGGGAGTAAATTAATAGTCAAACTATCAAAAGAAAAGCTAATATATGGTCTTCCACAACTAAATGGTAGTTTGACTTATTTATGTACTCCATGCCAAAAGGGCAAATTCTCTAAATCATCTTTCAAAAGAAAACATGACATTACCACTTCTAGAGCACTTCAATTAATTAAAATGGATCTTTTCGGTCCAATTAGTACATGTAGTCTAGGAGGTAAACGAAATACTTTTGTATTGGTAGAAGACTTTTCACGATTATCTTGGATTGTATTTTTAGCTTCCAAGTCTGATACATTCTTTGACTCTCTACCCTGTACACTAGATTACAAAATGAAATGGATTTAAAAATAAAACGCATAAGGTCAGATCATGGGGGGATATGAGAATGAAAATTTTACAAATTTTTGCTACAACTTAGGAATTCGGCACGATTTTTCTAACGTACTCCACAGCAAGATGGAGTAGTGGAAAGGAAAAACCAGACACAGCAAGAATTGGCTCGCATATTGCTAGCCGAGTACATCTTGCCTTGATATTTTTGGGCTGAAGTGGTCAACACTGCATGCTATGTGATGAACCGGACCATGCTTCGCCCTATCTTTAAACGTACTCTATATGATCTGTATTATGATAGAAAGTCGAATGTCTCATACTTTAGAGTCTTTGGTTGCCCATGTTTCATTCTAAACACCAAGGACCACTTAGGAAAATTCGATGAAAAATCTGATCAAGGAATCTTGTTAGGATTCTATACCATGAGTCGTGCCTATAGGGTCTACAATAAAATAACCTCAGCTGGTGAAGAATAGATTCATGTGCATTTTAATGAAAATACACCAAGTAATGAATATAAATCAAATGAAGATGATAATGACGATGGTGTACATTTGGAAGATGAGAGTGTAGAGATGGAGGAAGTAGAAGATGATCCAACTCATTTTGAAGGATATAAGCCTCCAAGCACTCTACACTTTTCAAAACAACATCCACGAGAACTAGTGATTGGAGAGACATCACATGGGGTTAGGACTCACTTATCTTTGCATGAATCTTTCTCGAATTTATTATTTATATCTAAAATAGAACCCCTAAACATTTTCGAAACTTAAAATGATGAATCATGGTTCTTGGCCATGGACGAGGAATTGAAATCAATTTGAGCAAAACAAAGTTTGGATGTTGGTGGAGTATCCTTGTAACCATCTGATAATAGGCTTAAAGTGTATCTATATAAATAAACTTGATGGTGAGTCTAGAATAACGAGAAACAAGGCAAGGTTGGTTGCTCAAGGTTACTCGCAAATCGAAGTCATTGACTTTGAAGAATCCTTTACACCGGTTGCACATCTTGATTCTATTAGGATGTTTCTAGCATTTGCAAGATTTAATGAAATAATATTATATCAAATGGACGTTAAGAGTGACTTCCTAAATGGATATTTTAAAGGGGAGTGTATGTTGAGCAACCACCTGGTTTTAAGAACGACGATCACCCAAATCATATCTACAAACTAGTGAAAAGATGAAAGTGGCATTTCGGTGGATCAAACAATCTTTAGAGGTATGATTTGATCACTCTTATATCTAAGTGCATCAAGATCCAACATTATGTTTGCTTTGTGCATTTGTGCTAGATATCAACCTAATCCTAATGAATCTCATCTAAAAGTTGTTAAAACATATCTTTAGGTATCTTATAGGCACACCAAATCTTCGCCTTTTGTATCCACACACCACCAACTTCACGCTCCATGGGTATTCTGATTCAGAATATGCTGGTTATTCCCTTGATCGTAAGATCACAAGTGGTACTTATCACTTCCTAGGTCCGACATTAAATTCATGGTCGAGTAGGAAACAAAATTATGTTGCCCTCTTCAGTGCCAAGGACGAGAATGTAGCCTTTAGAAGTTATTGTGCATAAGAACTTTGGATATCACAAATACTAGAATACTTTGGTCTAAACTTTAAGAACATTGAACATAGGTGCGATAACAAGAGTGTCATTGACTTAACGAACAATCTTGTTCACTAATCTCATTCTAAACATATTAATGAATGTCATCAATTTATTCGTGATCATATTACGAATGAGAACATGATAGTAACCTTTATTGGGACTAATGAACAGCTTGTAGATGTATTTACCAAACCCCTTCCGGATGCTCGATTTTCTCTGCTTCGCATAGAATTGGGGGTTTTGGATATCGCAACTTATTTTTCATGTACCTCATCTGGTGTGTCTTTTTTTCTAGTATTCATTGCTGCATTAGATGGGTCTTGCACTTCACAATCATACTAGGACGTCATTAGAAGCAAAAAACTGATGAAATCTAAACTATATTCCTGAGAAATCATGGCTCTGTTAGTTATCATCGGGCGTTAGACATACCTCCAGATGTAGATGTTTTTCATATGTTCCCCGATTTCTCTTCTGATTTTACCTTATTTATTTCTCCTATACTTCTATCTGCTATTTGTTTCTTTCTAGTTTTTTTTATTTAACCAAAATCACATACAAAATTGAAAACCTCAAAATAAAAAATAAACATGTTTTTCTTTTGTTTTCTGTTTATGTGTGTTGATTGTCTGCTCTATTGTTGAAAATTTTGAATAAAAAAATTGAAAATGTTAATGCTAAAAAGGGGCAAACATGATGTGAAATTGAAGCTCCAAAATTACATACATTATTTGATTTATGATTTATAATCCTTGTGTACATTGTATGTCGTCGTTATGATATGTCCTAATCTATAGTAGCTTCTACTGAGTGATAATAAATAAGAAATGTTTGTTTCATATGCATATAAGTATGTGTGAGGATTTAGGCTAGACAATGATAATACACATCCACACATCCTTAGAGAATGCACTCAAGTAGAAATCTAAATGCGTACTTGATATAACTCGTGATTGTTGGAACATGGTCTTCCGCATCTCCTAGGTTTGAGAATAACAAATCCTATGTGTATTTGATCTTGTGTGTTGAAGTTTGCAGGAAACAATGCCATATGACTCAAGGAAAACATAAGAAGGATGCCCCCAAGTTTGAAGCCAAAATTCCAGCATACCCACTAGCGCCGGCGGTAGCCACTAGCACAGGTGCAAGACATAGCGCTAACGCTAGCCACTAGCACAGGTGCAAGCCCTGATTAGGCAATTTCAAGAGGCAGTTATAGAATGCGCTAGTGCCGACGGTAGCGGCTAGCGCAGGCGGTAGCGCGAAACATAAGAAGAATTTTGGCTAGGTTTCCTTGGAATGAAAGATACGCACACGGAGGATATTTCCTAAACAGGGATAGCGATGGCGGTAGCGATAGCACATGCGCTAGCTCCAAGGCTATAAAAAGGACCCCTTGGCTCTGTCTTCTTCATCACCTCACACCCATAAATTCCAGAGCTTCATGCCACATCATATAGAGGAAGTTTTAGGGAGATACTCCCACAAGTCCATGAAGGCTTAAGGAGATCCATGGAGAAGATTTCTAGGGTGTAGATCTAGGGGGTGCTCAAGGCCGTATCCGGGGGAGAATTGTCTAAAGTGGCTTGAGTCCGTATCCGGTAGAGGATAGGCTAAAGCCACCGGTTCGTGGGGATACGAGTCGGGATAGAAAACAAAAAGGGATTTTACTTCTTCGCCTTCAATTTCTAGCATCGTAAGAAATCATGTTTTGTAATCTTACAATTCAAATTAATAAAATCATGTCTCTATTTTATTTCACTTGATTTGTTTTGTTTTTCTCTATTTTGATCTCTTAACTTTTCAAGTAATTAAAAATATAATAAAAATTTTAAAACCCTTATTCACCCCCCCCCCCCCCCCCTCTAAGGGCGCCTATAGATATAACAAGTGGTATCAAAGCGGGTTATTCCAAATTGGCTTAACAACCAGGAATAGTGGTGTCTCATGATCTCGCTTCTATTTGTGGGGGAAATTTTAATGAAGAAGGAAAATTCTTGCACCACCTTTATTTGAAGGAAGAAATTATAAAGGGTGGAAAATTTTAATGGAAAAGTTTATTAAAACTTTAGATATCGAAGTGTGGAATATAGCAATAGTAAGACCAGCGGATGAATCAAATAAAAAAGAATGTCAACTAATTGCAAAGGCTTTGAATAGTATTTTTTTGCTTTATCTAAAGATATTTTCAAACTGATATATTGTTTTTCTAGTGCATACAAAATATGGAAATTTCTTGAAGAAATGTATGATCTTCCTCTCACAGGTATGGAACAAATACAAGAAGTAGAGAACATACAATCTTGCACAAATGCTCAAGAAAGCTCCAAAGAAAGCTCCTCTCATGATGGATCATTGGAGTGCACATCAAGTGGAAGAGAAGAATAAATTTTATCTTTGGATGTGGAGTGCCAAAAAGATGAAGATAACAAAGGAACTCTATGCTCAAATCTCGCCGCATCCAAAAGCACTGTAAGGAAATAAAATTCCCTTGTTGTTTGCAATTCTATTTCAACTTTACAATTGCTACACATTACAAAATGCAAAATTCAGAAATTGAAAATTGCTAATTGCAAATTGCATTTAGTAAATAAAGGTTTAAAAGCAAAAGTTAATGTAGAATCAAATTCTGATTTTTCTAGTTCTACCCAAGTCTCATTAGTTGAAAATATTACACCTTGTATAGAATTTAATGAATTAAAACAAAAAATACAAGGAACTTGAAAATGAACTTATTTTTGTAAAAGAACATAATAGAAAATTATCTAGAGAAAATTCATCTTTGATAAGTGATTGTTCTACGTGCCAAAGTTATAAAATTGAAATCAAGGAGATGGATGAAACATTTCAGGAATTAAGAAATAACTATCAAACTCATATTGACTCTATTGTTTCCACTCTTAAAATAGCACAATAGCTTATAATAATGCAAGACATAATCTTATGATCAAGAATGATAAATTAAACTTGCTTATGAAAATTTTGAATAAATATTCACAACACACAAATTCACAATATCAAGCAATATCTAAAACCAAGTTGAATATGATTATGAATATCTTAACTAACCCTAATAATTAGAGTAAGAAACACAAAGTATTTGCAAATCAAAATCCAAATCACCATTATTTACAAAATCATGTTTCTCCCAACTTAAAATTAGAATTACACAAATTTCATTTGAACGATACTTTCAATAATCATTACAATCATATTCTTTAAGATAAAGATAATCACAATGGTAATTTGATGTATAAGAATAATATTAAACCAAGGTTTGAATGGAGGCCCAAAGTTAAAAATAAAACATTAACTTCACATGAAAGGACCCATTATCACTATCTCCCCAGAAGCCAACACGTTATATTTGGGTACCCAAAGGAACCGTTACCATTAGTTCCCTTCGGATACATAAATATCTTATTCATTAGGTATCATCAAATGCATGAAGTAGAATCTTTTCAAAATGAAATATACAAATTTCTACTTCATGATATGCTTCAATGCCTTTTTTATTTTTCTTTATGTTTTCTTATTTTTTAAAAGCTATCATGTCATGGTTATCTTATATATTATTGGAAATATGATTTTATCTCTTAAAGCTTAATAAATTTATAAATCAAATTGATCAAAATTTAAAGTCATATTTTATTTTGATGACCTATCTATCTTTCTTAAATTCATTGCCTATAAATATCTTATATTATCCATAAAAATCTAATTCTAAATTTGTTATGAGATATTTATCTAGATTAATGAAATCATGAACTTCAATTTTTCTCTTTCGGGATACTTTGAGTCTATAAATTTTAAATATAAAGTTTGGTAGCAACCAATAACACTTAAATATCATAAGAAAGGGAGATTTGGGATGTCACCCCATCACATCTCCTAGTATCGGTGCGAACCCTTTACAGGGTAGACCTCCGGAAGTCCTTGATTCACTTTAAAAATCTACGATCAACTAAAGTCTAGCAAAGATCAAATTAATTATAAACTCATGCGTACTCTTGCATTAATCAAAAAATGAAAACTATCCTTTTCTTGCCATTCAGAAAAGTATATATATTCATAATTCATGATTAAAAATAAAATCACAAAAGTCATATTGAACGAATGTATTATCATACTAACATTGTATCCTAATATTATTAGTTATCATTCTAATCTCAAGCACTGCTAGTTATCATTTGTTTGTCAAGATATAAAAATAGAAAATTTGGAAATAAGAATTCATGATAACTATGAGGTTTTATAATATCATTTTAAAAATTCAAATAAACTCATAGTCTATAAATCATTCATAAACTTAGAATGCTTTATATGCCCATGATCATATACCAATATTGTACGTCTCATAATAGCGGGGGCGTAGGATTGGATGCATTAGAGACCTAACCTCTAAGTTATGTCTTGTCCTTAACCGGGGAGGGTTCCAGTGGAGCCTTGCGAGACACTGGGGGGAAAGAGTGCTAGGTTGAGAGTTCTCTAGTGTATGCATATGGGAGTAGCACCGCAACCTACGACATGTGTGCAGCTCCTCATGCCCATCTGTCACATAGTACGAGGCTAGTGTATAGACATATAGTCGGGATATCTAGGGCATACCTATTTTTATGCATGAACATTATTTTTATTTAATCACTAAAATCATGCATATTTGATGTTTTCAATCATGTCATCTTTGTTTGCATATCCTATCAAATTAGGTTTAAAAGTTTGTGCAAAACTCAAGTTGTTTAAAAAAAATTTGAATTAAAGTGGTTTGTGTTGGAGCTTAGGGTCTAAAATCTTAACTTATGCAACTTTTTGCAATTTCTTCTCGTCTGTTCACTTCATTAGACGGGTCTTACTTTGCACCAACATAATTGAGCAAAATCCTAAGTGAAATCGAAGAAAATCTGGGCTATACGATTAAAATAAGCACTCTTTGTGAGCTAACGCAGGCGCTAGGACCTATTGCCGTCGCTAGCTCCATGATTCAAAACTCAGTGCTTCACATTTCTGAAATATTTATAAAAATATGATCTTATAAATTTTCTACTTATTTCTGTATTTTTGGCATTTCTTTGTTTTATGAAAAATCAAATTCAAAATTCCAAAATGCAAAAAATTATGCCTTTGCTTTCAGTTTATGCAAAAATTATGCAAATTTTTTTTTAAAAAGAAACTTACTTCAAAATTTATGAAATTCGTTTTGTTTGTTTTCCTCATCATATGAAAAATCAAAATATAAAATGCCAAAATATAAAAAAAATGTATGGAATTTCTTGATAATATCAAGCATGGTTTAATCTATCATTTAGACCTTCTACAATGTTTAAATTCATCTTTTCAAACTGCTTTGAACATTATTTTTTTATTATTCTTGATATATCTAATCATATGTGCATCAATTGTATTGAAAAAGTTGTGTAGAATCATGCTTAGCAAGCCTCTAAGTATGAGTGAATGTTTTATGATTGATAATGATATAATTTTGGCAAAGTCTACATGTGTTTTTAATCTAAGAATGCTTACTTGTGTCTTGTAATTGTACAATGAATTAAAATTGCACAAGTATCTTACCTACAGTACATTTATTTGTACTCTTAAAAATTAAGAAAAGTGGTTGTGCTTTAAAAATTATATTGGTTTGCAAAATAAGTGTATTCGGTGTACAAAACAAACAATCATGAAATAAATTGACAAAGATAACTCCACCAAGCACTACTTGAACCTCCTAATAAGTCTTAATGAGCATTGTGAGGTTGAGCACCTTGGAAAGAATAGTAAAATGTCTTGTGCAAACCTTAGTTCTTTTTTTTACACCTCAGATTCTTAAGTATAACGGATCACAAAAAATCAATATTGAATAATAAAGTTTGTAATCCCCCAAGCAGTAATTTGCACCATGATAAGTCTTAATGAGCATTGTGTTTGTAGAGTACCTTGGTAGTTGTACATTTTTTCTACGTGCATTGAAGTGTGTGGAGGTAAAATTATTTTTGTTTTATTGTGCACTTTAATCTACATATGTCTTGTTTTTTTGATTAAATCATTTGTTTACTCTCTTTTAAATACACTTATGTGCACATCATTTTCTTCTATAACACTTCTTCTCATGAGTATTGGATCCTAATGCAAAATTCTATACTACTCTTTATATATAAATGCACTAGATATCCTAGCATGCTATCTACAATGTTTGGTATGTCTTGAATTTGTGAATTAAAATAACATTGTAGTAATCTCTTTTTGATATCATTATTTCATGCTTGATTACTTTGTTGTAAACCTTACAGATTTTACAAGAACAATGACATACAAAAACATTTTATTTTGGAATTTAACTCTTATTTCTATTTATGAATCGTTATCATTACAAAAAGATATTTCTTGTATTTCTATAAGTCTTCCTCATCATTACCATATAATTTTTTACCTTGCGCTTTCATGCTTATTTAAAGTCTTTTCTTTTGTGTGTATCATCACTTGAATCTCAAAATTCCTTTCCTTCAACAAGTGGTAGACTTGCTTGGTAAAATTAATATTGGTTGTTCTAAACATGAATATTATTTTTATGCTAAAAACTCTGATTTATTTCTATGAAAATTTTTATGCTAAAAACTCATTATCATTTCATTTCCTCTAAAAAGCTCGATCATGCCTTATCTTTTTTTATCAAAAACCTCTTTTTATGTCTCTTGCTACCTTAGCCCACTTTTGTTAATAACAAAAGGGGGAGAACTAACATGATAAATAAAAATTGCTATCAAATGGGAAAGAACTAACATGATTAAGTCTTAAGTTGGTAGCCTACATATAAGGGGTGCATTCACATAGGGGGAACATGCATTTAGGGGGAGCAATTCTAAATACCAAATCGACAATTATTCCAAGTCATCACTCTCACACACACAAATAGGATTTGTCGTGCTTTATGTATTAATTCTCTGATTAATCATTAATGGATTTGTTATTATCAAAAGGGGGATTTTGTTGGAAAATGGTCTTCAGCATCTCGTAGGTTTGAGAATAACAAATCCTATGTGTATTTGATCTTGTGTGATTAAGTGTGCAGGAAACAGTGCCATATGACTTAAGGATAACATAAAAGGTTTGCCCCCAAGTTTGAAGCCAAAATTCCAGCATGCCCACTAGCGCCGGCGGTAGCCACTAGCGCAGGCGCTAGCCCTGATTAGGCAATTTCGGGAGGAAGTTATAGAAGGAGCTAGTGTCGGCGATAGCGGCTAGCGTAGGCGGTAGTGTGACGCATAAGAGGAATTTCGGCAAGGTTTCCTTGGAATGAAAGATACACACACTGAGGATATTTCCTAAACTGGGATAGCACCAGCAGTAGCGATAGCGCAGATGCTAGCTCTAAGTCTATAAAAAGGACCCCATGGCTCCGTCTTCTTCATCACCTCACACCCCTAAATTCCAGAGCTTTGTTCCACATCATATAGAGGAAGTTTTAGAGAGATACTCCCACAAATCCATGAAGGCTTAAGGATATCTGTGGAGAAGATTTCAATACGCTTCATCTTCATGATGAAAGACAACATCGACTACGATCATATTCTGCGGGACTTCGTCTAATTCTTCAAGAGATCCACATAGGGAGTTTTATTATTGTTGTTGTTTCATTTCTTTACTCTTTCGTACTTGTGCAGTAAATTTGCCTGTTGTTGATGACTAGGTCTGGTTAGGACTTATGGCACAAATTTGCCTTGTGTTTGTGACTAGCTCTAGGGTGTAGATCTAGTGGGTGCTCGAGGCCGTATCTGATGGAGGATTGGCTAGAGCGGATTGAGTCCGTATCCGGGGGAGGATAGTCTAAAGTCACCGGTTCATGGGGATACTAGTCGGGATAGAAAACAAAAAGGGATTTACTTCTTCACCTTCGATTTTTAGCGTCATAAGAAATCAAGTATTGTAATCTTACATTTCAGATTAATAAAATCATGTCTCTATTTTATTTCACTTGTTTTGTTTCTCTCTACTTTGATCTACTTAGTTTTCAAGTCTTTTAAAATATAACAAAAAGTTTTACAACCCTTATTCACTCTCTAAGGGCGCCTACATATCAAACAGTGATATTGTGACTAACACTGTAGGCATCACTTGATAAATCAATATCATGATACTCGTCTTTGCTATATAGAGAATAGAACATTGGGCAAAAGTTATATTGATAAATGGGTTGTGTATACAAGTTAAAGTGTATTTATCTATGTAGGTAGATTTTGTTTGATTCGGGCATCTTGTCTAAGAAAGAAAAATAAAATGTTAAACTTGATAGTGCTTCAATTAATGAACAAATATATACAATGAATCTTGTTGACAAGGATTTCCCCCAAGCACTACTCACTCCTCCTGATAAGCCTCCATGAGTAGTGTGAGGATGAGCACCTAGGTCAAAAGAATCATTACGATCTTGTGCAAACCCAGAAATTAAATTTTTATCGTAGTTCTATACTTGGTATTCATGTAAGACTAACAAACATGACATGGTTGATCACTTCATGGCTTTGTGTTAGCTTATAAATTTACTGAGATATAGCTTGTATTAATTTTGATTTAACTTGATGTTGCACGAACACTTGTCATTGTTTAATCTAACACTTTTATGCATAAGAATTGGACTTGAACTTCATTATCTATCTCTTGAACGTATGTACTAATACACGAATGCCATTCATGACATATTTGATGTTCCTTGAATTAGTTTTCTAAAATCTTTTGACATTGTGTGCAAACTCTTGTGTATTCAGTCTCGTGTTATGTGTCTGATTCATATAATTTATACCAAGTTTTTAAATTCAAAACTATTTAATCATAAAGTAGTATTTTTGATTTCCCCGTGCGTTTTGACCTATGTCATTTTTCAATTCTCTGATTATATTTCGGTCAGCCCTTATTCCTATCATGATTTACTCTCCATTTGTTCATTATTCTTCAAATCTGCTGCTTCTCTCATATCTTTATGTTAGTTTGACCTAGACCACCCCTTTTGCTAACATCAAAGGGGGAGAATAGAGAATGTTCATGAGCTAGTCTTGTGCAAGTAATCTAAGGAAGATCACTTAGAGGGAGAGATACTCTTATGGAGTGCAAATCAATGGGGGAGCACGTCTTTAGGGGGAGTCATACTACTTTAGTGCAAGTTCACATTGTTTTATCTTGATATATAAACTGTTCATGTTTCACGATTATTGTTGATTGCACTATACCATGCTCTTAATGATTTGTATATCATGAACTGGATTTTATATTATCAAAAGGGGGAGTTTGTTGGAACATGCATTTTGCATCTCTTTAGTTTGACAATATCAAATCCAATATTGTATTTGATTATACATGTCTTGGGTATAGTGTGCAGGTTTACAGGTGTGAGGACGTCGAGAATTTCATTCACAGATACTATCGCCAAGCGCTAGTCCTACTGCAGGTGATAGCCATATTGACAGGACTTGTTATCAACGCAAAGGCAAATATCAACATAATGACTTATGGCAACGAGACAATGTCGTCGAGAAGACTACCGTTGCGCGCTAAATTACTACGGGCACTAACTCTGCCGACGATACATCCTATGTTGACTTAAAGGAGGGGTCGACTTGAGACCATGTCATCGAGATGAAGGCGCAGAGACGATATCGACATGACTTATATCGCGAGCGCTAGCCTACCGTCGTGTACTTGTTCTGTCGATGAGAAGACTACGTCGACTTGATGCTCTGCTGTCATTGAGATGAAATCGATGTGACTGCTACCGCGACTCACTATCCTACTGCTCTGCGCTATCCAAAGATAGCAAGATAATGTTTTCCAGGACCATCCTGAATTGATGTTGGACAGTTGGCGAAAGTGTGTAAAGACGCTACCACCACACAATAACTCTATTGGGAGAAACCCTTGATTTAACTTAACAAATTAATTATAAGTGATTTTATTCACTAGGATTTAATTTACCCATTGTATAGTGAGGGTAAATTGGTCTCTAGATGTCTTAGGATGTCACACTCAACATAGAGTGTCAAGACCAGTTAAAGGGCTACAAATTTGGTCAAAGTTAATAATGCAGTCAAATAGAATTCGACGCAACATCGAGTTCATGTCGACGCTACTCCGACTAGAAGTCCAAGTTGCTCAACTCTACTGTCGAAGTAACACTAGTCGACATTACGTCGAATAGATATCGACGCAGAGACCAGAGACTTGTCGAAGGAACTTGAGAAGTCGACGCAGCTTCTACTTCAAACTCGACGCAGAAGGGAATACAAGTCAAAGCCATCTAACGTCGACGCAACGTCGAATTAATCTCGACGCAGTTAATGGAAGTCAGAGTGGATGCTATTCAACTCGACGGGTGCGTCGATAAGGAATCGACGCAACGACAACTAGACGAGTTCAGTCAGAGCACAGAAGAAATCGAAGCAGCTCTTAGATGAACTCGAAGCACAGTCAATAAGAGAGGAAGTTAATTTGATGTTACGTCGAATACAGTCTGTAAAAGTTCAATCTTTACAGCTGTCATTCTGAGGCTTTTATCATGGCCCACATCTCTCAGACCGCTCTCCAACGGTCTAATAATTGCCTGAAGAAGAAGGAAACATTAAAGAAGTAGAAAAAGGCTTTCTTGGAAGTATACACCTTCTAGTTGGACGGGTCGAGAAGTAATTAAGGAAGGAAAGAGAATGTCTATCAAATATACCTTTCCAGGTCTTACCTAACAAGGAAACAAATTCAAAATAGAGACAGGGTATATAAGGATAGAGAAGGAAGAGAAGAACAGATCATTAATCACAATCGGCCGTCTCTTCTTAAATTAGGGTTTCCTGTCTTCTTCTCCCTCTCTCTCTCTGGAACCCTAATACAGAGCTGTAAAAGAGAATAGAAGGCTCTGGTGTTCTTCATCTGATAGAACAAAGAATCTAAACAGCTACTCTTCATCACCATCTTTTGGCAGCCAGATCTCAATCAGCAGAGGAAGAAAGAATCTCACAATACAAAGTTCCTGCAATCTATTACCATCAAAAGCAGGGGCTAATCAAGAGCAGATTCTTTGGAATAACTAAGAGCCTGAATTTTATACAGCCTTCACAAGAATTCTGAGAATAGAATTCCTTTAACCTTCCTTCTTCTCCTTCTCTTTCTATTTCCTGTACAAGAGTTTTTTTAATCCCTCTTCAAAGGATTCAGTGGGTTCAAGATCTCCTTATCAAAAGATCTGGTGGTTCATGATCTACTTATCGAAAGATCATTGGTTCTAAGAGTCTCCTGATCAAAAGACTCAGGCATAGGTGTGCATTCCTACAAGGTGGTAGAAGAGAGGACTACCCACATTTTGGAGAACCTCTATAAAATTCATTGTGTCTGTGTTGTGATTTTCTGTGCTGTCCCAGTCTTTTATTCTGCACTTATTTTTTCATTCTTTATTCTGCCTGGATTGTTAAGCATAACTCCTTAGAATAAATTATTGTTAAACAAAGTTAGGGTAGAAATATTTTAAAACTCTATTCACCCCCACCCCCCCCCCCCCCCCCTCTAGAGGAATCTCAGAGGCACGCTGTGAACTTTCAATTGGTATTAGAGGGAGGTTGATCATTAAGAGGTTAACACCTTGATCAAAAAGACCTCAGACTCCTATTTCTTTTCTATAAATATATTGTATAAAGAAAATGGGTACTAAGGATTATGCATCCACAAGACCCCCAGTGTGTAACTTAAATAAGTTCATACTCTGGAAGGTCAGGATAAGGCTTTATATGAATTCAATTGATGAAGACATATATAATGTTCTTCTCACAGGTCCTCCTGCTCCATTCAGACAAAAGGAAGGAGAAACCTCAACAACTGAGGCTGTCCCAAGGAAGGAGTGGACAGAGGTTGAGAAAAAGGTCAAGGCATTTGATGCCAAGGCCATGAATATTTTAGTGTCAACAATTTCAGATGACATCATCCAGAAGATTGCTGAATGCTAATCAGCAAAGGTAATCTAGAATTCACTCACCACAATGGTTAAGGGTGTAACACCTTCCCTGTCACATAGCATATAACAGTATGTCCGGCCGGGACCCCACGCCATATGAAATGAACAGAAGAGCGCGTTACTAAAATTAGCATTAAACAGTTAAAAACTATAACTATCTCAGCATCAGAGTCACAACGGAAGCATATTTATCATTTACTTGAAACCAGTTAAATACATGTCCACATCACTACTCGGAATGAAATACATAAATAGTTATTACATAAGTTTGTTTACATCATCTAAGTGGCTTCCAAACATCGGCACGCAGGCCGGCCATACATGAACAAAAGTAAACAAAAGCTTTGGCCTTCAAGGGCCAGCACAGCACAGCAGCAGGGGCTTCAGCCCGCTAGCTCCCGCTAGTCTCGCCGGGACCTGTATAAGCAAATCCACCAATTGGTGGGAAAACAAGCAACCGGTCAGCTTTAGCTGACCAAGATCTATAACGACCCCGCCCCACACTCGGGGCGGCGGTGCTCCTTCCCTGCAAGTAAGAGTCAGCAGCATATATATATATCCGCAAACAACACCAACGGAGGAAAACCAAGCCATCTGTTTCGTGCTCTCAAGGCACACTTTGGCATACTCCCTGAGCTACGCCTTTCACGCTAAGTCATATTTCAATTTAGACAAGCAATTTGAGCTAGTCCGTACACACGAAGTTCCGTCACTCTTCCATAGCCCGGTGTAATGAGGGGCTACCTCTACACCAACACTACAGGGGGTTCGGCTCAGCTAGACCCGCGCTCAATTATCGTTGTATATACGATACGGGTAAGCTTCACCTAATACCCATTTCTTAAAGTTGGGGTTTGCAAGTTCCACAGCTTTGACTGCTACCATCCAACTTCTAGGACTTTAGGTAGCACGGAAGCACACACATTGTGCTGGGCGCTATCGCCGGCGCTAGCACTAGCGCCCGGCGTTAGCGACAGAACTCAGTTCTGCCCGGCACTGGTAACAAAACTGCTACCTCTGGGAAAACACCTCCAGATAACAACACGGGTAGTTCACCTGGAGCTACCGCCGGCGCTAACGCTAGCGCCCGGCGCTAGCAGCAGAACCTAGTTCTGCTACGATTTTTTGAGTACAGCCTGGACAATACCTCCAGGTCCTATTTTCTGCACAATAACATTCACATGACCCGAATCACAGTCTGTACATGGATTTTTCTCCGGCACGTTACACGCATTAAAACATCACCAATCCGGCTCAACTTGTCCAGATGGGCTTCACACAACATGCCTATGCCTGTACTACCGTTCCGGGTTCTATATGCAATTTGTGGGGGAAATCACTTCATCCCACCGGAAGATCCGATCTACTTTTTCATAGAAGTCTTCCTAAATACATGCAAATCAAAGGACGTTCATGTCCAAGGATTAGGGAGGAGAATCGTTACCCTTGTAGGCCGTTTCGGTGCCATAGTAATAAGAGGGAGATGGCTGGAATCCGCGGTGGCACACGCACGAAGACGATGCTTCACAAATCCCTCCTGGCACGACGAAAGCTCAACTCCAAAGGCTCTCCTTCCTTTCTCCCAAACCTCTGCCCTCAACTCTCCTCTCAGCTCTCAGACCAGGAATGGCAGAGAAAATGGGGAAAGAATCGGATTTGAGGTATTTAAGATTTAGCGCTACCGCCGGAGATAGTGTCTAGCGCCTGGCGCTAGCCCTAAGTCGGCACCGCTAAGAGCCGCTACCGCCGGCGCTATTGCTAGCGCCTGGCGCTATCGACAGTTCGACGTCTCGACGCCTCGACGCCCCGATGTCTCAACGGGTGCGCTACCGATGGCGCTAGCACTAGCGCCTGGCGCTAGCTCCCTTAATTCAGCTCATGCTCATTTTTGGTATTTTGGGTGCACATGCTATTTGGGGTCTTACAATTCTTCCCCCCTTAAAGAATTTCGTCCCGAAATTCTAGCAGTGCAAATAATCACAAAAATACGAATTATGATTTGTACCTCAACTGAAAAGCTCGGGAAACTCCTCACGCATGGTTTGCTCGCGCTCCCATGTAAGCTCCTCACGACCGCAGTTGTTCCAGCGGACTTTGACCATCTTGATCAATTTATTCCGCAGCTGTTTGATCTCAGTGTCTTCGATGCTAATAGGTATGACCTTTGTCTTCAACCCATCATCGACCGGCACCTGATTAGCCATAAGCACATGGCTAGGCTCTGGTACAGCTTTCTCAATACTGATATGTGGAACACATTGTACAGACTACTCAACTCTGTCGAAAGAGCGAGTCGATAGGAAGCTTCGCCAACACGTTCTAGTATCTCAAACGGTCCAAGGTATCTTGGACTCAGCTTTTTAAAGCGCCGAATCTGGGACACACCCTTGAAAGGTTTGATTTTGAGATAAAACCAGTCGCCCACAGCGAACTCGACGTTTCTGTACTTGGCATTGTCGTATTTCGCCTGCCTATCTTGCGCAATTAACATTCTCTCACGAATTGTTTGAATAGCCGAATTTTCCTCTTCGATTTCCTTTCGCTTAAACAGCTTCGTTTCACCTGTCTCCGCCCAAGATAAGGGATTGCGGCAAGCTCTACCATAGAGGGCTTTGAAGGGTGCCATCTTTATACTTGCCTGATAGCTGTTATTATAAGCGAATTCGATCATGAAAAGATGATCTTCCCACTTCTTACCGAAGTCTAGGACGCACATTCGGAGCATATCCTCCAGAGTTATGTTCGTACGCTCAGTCTGTCCATTCATCTGAGGGTGGAAGGCAGTGCTACACTTCAGCTTTGTACATAACAACTGGTGGATTAGCTTCCAATCTTTCGAAGTGAAACGCCCATCTCGGTCACTGACGATGCTACGGGGCACACCGTGCAATCGTACAATGCTATCAACATAAAGCTTTGCTAACTTTTCAACTGAATCATCCTTCCAGTTTGGAATAAAGTGGGCTACCTTTGTCAAGCGATCCACGATCACCCATACGGCATCATTCCCACTCTGCGATCTCGGCAAACCATGCACGAAATCCATAGAAATGTCATCAAATTTCCATTCCGGTATAGGCAACGACTTCAAGAAACCTCCAGGTTTCTGACATTCCGCCTTCACAAGTGCACAAGTTTTGCATTTTGCCATGTATAAGGCGATGTCTTTCTTCAATCCTGGCCACCAAAACAGCTTTTTCATGTCTTGGTACATCTTTGTGCTCCCTGGGTGAATTGAGTATTTGGTAAAATGTGCTTTATACATCAAGTCCTCTCGCAGCTTACCCACATTTGGGACGCACAAACGACCGTCTTTCCACATCAGACCGTTGTTTAACACAAACTCTGTAGCAGACCCATCCCCAGACTCTGCTAAATAGCATTGCATGCTCGAATCAAGCTCCAAGGCCTGTCGTATTCTGTCGGCGTGGTCATACTGCACCTCCATCCAGTTTAAACACGCATTCGTACTAGAACTCCTCTCTACACAGGAGATCTCCAAGGCTTCCAAGTCCCTGATCAGACGTGGATCATACATCTGAATCCAGTTGGCCTATGCATAAGCCCTTCGGCTCAAAGCATCTGCGACTACATTTTCCTAGCAGATAATTAAGGCTCTTAAGGTCTATAACGATGTCAATCCTCACACCATATAAGTTGTGCTGCCACAGCTTTAGAGCGAAAATCACGGCCGCCAACTCCAGGTCATGGACCGGATAATGCCGCTCATGCACTTTCAACTGACGAGAGCCATAAATTATTACTTGACCATGCTGAAGAAGTACGCAACCTAAGCCGCTCCCTGACGCATCACTGTAAATTTCATAACCCTCTGCACCAGATGGCAAACACAGAGTTGGTGCCGTGGTCAAACGCCTCTTTATTTCCTAAAAAGCCCGTGCACACTCCGGTGACCTAACGAACTTCTGATCCTTCCTCGTCAAGGTGGTGAGAGGTAGAGTGATCCGCGAAAAGTCTTCCACGAAGCGCCGATAGTAGCCGGCAAGTCCAAGGAAAACTCCTGACTTCCGCTACTGTCGCCAAAACGGGCCACTTTTGGATTGCATCGATCTTTGCCGGATCCACCGCGATACCCTCGCCATTAATAACATGACCAAGGAACGCTACTGAGGCTAGCCAGAACTCGCACTTAGAGAACTTGGCATAAAGTTGACTACGTCGCAGAATTTCCAAAACATCACGCAAATGAATCGCGTGTTCTTCTTCAGACTGAGAGTACACCAAGATATCGTCAATGAAGACAATAACAAACCGATCAAGGAACTCACGAAAGGTCCTATTCATCAGATCCATAAATACTGACGGTGCATTCATCAATCCAAACGGCATCACTGTAAACTCGTAATGTCCGTAGCGAGTACTGAATGCTGTCTTAGGGCTATCCCAATCCCGAATTCGTAACTGGTAATAGCCGGACTTGAGATCCAACTTTGAATACACAGTTGACCCAACTAGCTGATCGAATAAGTCATCGATTCGAGGAATTGGATACTTGTTCTTCTCGGTCAGCTTGTTCAATTCTCGGTAGTCAATGCATAGACGCAGGCTTCCGTCCTTCTTCTTCACAAAAAGGACTGGAGCACCCCCAAGGGGAGGTACTTGGACGTATATAACCCTGCTCTAGCAACTCCTGTAATTGAACTTTCAATTCCGCCAGCTCCTTTGGCGCAATTCGGTACGGAGAGCGTGAAACAGGTTTGGCACCTGACACCAGCTCTATAGTGTAGTCAATCTCTCTCTCTGAGGTGGCGCCCCAGGGAGATCTTTCGGAAACACATCTGAATACTCTGAAATCACAGGAACATCACTCAAACAGGGTTGAGGCTTTGCAGCCCCCACTAGCACAACACATAACTCTGCGCCTTGCCGAACCGCCTTGACCACTTGGACAGCAGACATCAGTTTCTTGCTCAATCCACGCAAACCAGCAAATGTAGTCGCACGTTCGGTATTCCGCTCCAGTGTGACCTTCTTAGATGTGCAATCAATGTAGGCCTGCTGCTCTGACAGCCAGTCCATACCAAAGATTACATCGAACTCCGAAAGCGGGAGTATCAGTGCTTCCAAGTCAAATTCTTGACTCCCTATTCGTACCTTTACCACACAACTTGATCCACGCGCATCAAAACACCCATTGGGTAGCAACACATCTAATCGTTCCTGTCTAAACGACGAAGGTACTGCAAGTTGTTGTATGAAGGCCTCCGATAGAAAGGAATGTGAATCACCCGTATCAAACAGTGCTCTCGCCGGATAATTAAAGATTAGGTCAAAGCCTGTCACCATATCGCTCTGTTTGATGGCCTCCTGTTGGCCAAGGGTGTATTCTCTAGGCTGGCCTGGAGCAGCGTGGGATGCGGTTGACTGCGCCGCCTTCCCTTTCTCTACCGCATAGGCCGCAACTATCTTCTTCCCACTATGACAGTCACGAGCAAAGTGCCCCGGTCTGCCGCAGTGGTAACAGATGAGTGGGCCTCGCCCAGTCAGTCCCGATACTGAAGATTGAGCTGACCTAGAAGGTCTCGCTCTTTTGCTCCATCTGCGTTTCCCAGACGTTGTAGCGTTCGGTATGTTTACCATCGCATTTGCTACACCTTTACCTTTATAAGTTGGACCCATCACACCTATAGAGTCCATGCCTCGGAAAACTGACTTTGGGGGCCCACTTCGGCAATCGCGAGCAATATGTCCCTTCTTGTCACAAGTGTAGCACGTTAGGGGAACCCGGGTAGTGGCAACTTCTGCCACGCTAGAGGAAGGTAGATTCAACCGCCTACCCTTCCTCTTCTTCTTTGACTGCTTACGTATGGGGTCTTTCATGATTTGCTCACATGTTAAAGTCATTTCCAGGGATCTAGCCGCTTGCACTACTGCATGGAAGCTAAGTAACTTTTTCCCGCGAGTGCTTGACGTAAGTCACCCCGCAGACCGTTGTAAAACTTGTAAACTCTGGTCTCCTCATCGCCCCCTGTTGACCCCGTAAAACAGTCCAGACGGAGGAATTCATTCAAGTAATCATCTACAGAGTGCTCTCCCTGCTCGAGATGTAAACACTGGTTCGGCAGTGGTATTTCGGGTTGCGTAAGTAATGTTGCCACAACCGCATTTGTGACCACACAAACTGTTTCAGCACTCTCCACGATTGTATGAGGTTGGATCCATCCTGTAGGACACCAAATCACCTATAATCGTGTAATAAAACACAATTAAACTACCGAATTGTAGCATTAAACAGCAAAGGAATACCCAGATTCCACTATGTTGCTACAATCACACATGTATTTTATTCCTAAAGTGGACAATTACTGGTTATTTATATGAGTTAAAGGCGATGCACCTAGGATCGAAACCTAGCTCTGATACCAATTTGTAACACCCTCCCTGTCACATAGCATATAACAGTAGGTCCGGCCGGGACCCCACGCCATATGAAATGAACAGAAGAGCGCGTTACTAAAATTAGCATTAAACAGTTAAAAACTATAACTATCTCAGCATCAGAGTCACAACGGAAGCATATTTATCATTTACTTGAAACTAGTTAAATACATGTCCACATCACTACTCGGAATGAAATACATAAATAGTTATTACATAAGTTTGTTTACATCATCTAAGTGGCTTCCAAACATCGGCACGCAGGCCGACCATACATGAACAAAAGTAAGCAAAAGCTTTGGCCTTCAAGGGCCAGCACAGCACAGCAGCAGGGGCTTCAGCCCGCTAGCTCCCGCTAGTCTCACCGGGACCTGTATAAGCAAATCCACCAATTGGTGGGAAAACAAGCAACCGGTCAGCTTTAGCTGACCAAGATTTATAACGACCCCGCCCCACACTCGGGGCGGCGGTGCTCCTTCCCTGCAAGTAAGAGTCAGCAGCATATATATATATATATATCCGCAAACAACACCAACGGAGGCAAACCAAGCCATCCGTTTCGTGCTCTCAAGGCACACTTTGGCATACTCCCTGAGCTACGCCTTTCACGCTAAGTCATATTTCAACTTAGACAAGCAATTTGAGCTAGTCCGTAAACACGAAGTTCCGGCACTCTTCCATAGCCCGGTGTAATGAGGGGCGACCTCTACACCAACACTACAGGGGGTTCGGCTCAGCTAGACCCGCGCTCAATTATCGCTGTATATACGATACGGGTAAGCTTCACCCAATACCCATTTCTTAAAGCTGGGGTTTGCAAGTTCCACAGCTTTGACTGCTACCATCCAACTTCCAGGACTTTAGGTAGCAAGGAAGCACACACATTATGCTGGGCGCTATCGCCGGCGCTAGCACTAGCGCCCGGCGTTAGCGACAGAACTCAGTTCTGCCCGGCACTGGTAACAAAACTGCTACCTCTGGGAAAACACCTCCAGATAACAACACGGGTAGTTCACCTGGAGCTACCGCCGGCGCTAACGCTAGCGCTCGACGCTAGCAGCAGAACCTAGTTCTGCTACGATTTTTCGAGTACAGCCTGGACAATACCTCCAGGTCCTATTTTCTGCACAATAACATTCACATGACCCGAATCACAGTCTGTACACGGATTTTTCTCCGGCACGTTACACGCATTAAAACATCACCAATCTGGCTCGACATGTCCAGATGGGCTTCACACAGCATGCCTATGTCCGTACTACCGTTCCGGGCTCTATATGCAATTTGTGGTGGAAATCACTTCATCCCACCGGAAGATCCGATCTACTTTTTCGTAGAAGTCTTCCTAAATACATGCAAATCAAAGGACGTTCATGTCCAAGGATTAGGGAGGAGAATCGTTACCCTTGTAGGCCGTTTCGGTGCCATAGTAATAAGAGGGAGATGGCTGGAATCCGTGGTGGCACACGCACGAAGACGATGCTTCACAAATCCCTCCTGGAACGACGAAAGCTCAACTTTAAAGGCTCTCCTTCCTTGCTCCCAAACCTCTGCCCTCAGCTCTCCTCTCAGCTCTCAGACCAGGAATGGCAGAGAAAATGGGGAAAGAATCGGATTTGAGGGTATTTAAGATTTAGCGCTACCGCCGGCGCTAGTGGCTAGCGCCTGACGCTAGCCCTAAGTCGGTACCGCTAAGAGCCGCTACCGCTGACGCTATTGCTAGCGCCTGGCGCTATCGACAGTTCGACGTCTCGACGCCTCGACGCCCCGATGTCTCAACGGGTGCGCTACCGCTGGCGCTAGCACTAGCACCTGGCGCTAGCTCCCTTAATTCAGCTCATGCTCATTTTTGGTATTTTGGGTGCACATGCTATTTGGGGTCTTACAAAGGGAAGTGTTGATGAAAGGATGGACAAAAAGTCCCTTCTCATATCCCAGTATGAGAACTTTCAAAAGAATGCTGAAGAATCAGTTGCCAACATGTATGACAAATTCAGTCTGATCATTAATGAGCTCAGAGGCTTAGACAAGGAGATATCCTTGACTGAAATTAATGATAAGATCCTCATGTGCTTCCCTAGCTCATGGGATTCTAGAATCTGGGCAATCAGGGAGTCCAGATGCCATAGAGAAATCTCCACTGAAGCTTTACTGGGAAAGCTTAAGTCATATGAGATGTTGTTAAAGAATAGGGCTGAGTCAGAAGAGATGGAAACCACTCCAGCCCCTATCCAAAGGAACAAAGCTCTAAAAGCTACTGAAGGAGAACACTCTACTCCTGAAGATGAGATGTTCAATCTCCTAGCAAGGATATTCAATAAGTTGGTCAAGACTGAGGACTCAAGGAGAAGAGAAAGAGATTTAAGGCCCATATATGATAAAACTCCAAGGAAGGAGATCATCTGCTTCACATGCAACAAGCCAGGGAACATTGCTCCTGAGTGCCCACAAGAGAAAAGTGAAAGAAGTAGCACCAAAGAAGAGAAGAAGAAAAAGAAGTCCTTCAGAGGAAAGGACATGAAGAAAGGCAAAGGTTTCATTGCTGAAACCTTGAGTGATTCAGAAGCAGAGGAGAGCTCATCCTCATCTGAAGGTGATGATGAAGCAGAAGCTGAAGCAACCTGCATGATGGCACTGGGAATGTCATCAAATGATGAAGAAGAGCAGGTATCATTTTTTGATGAATTTGATTTTGAATCCGAAGATTTTAAAACTTGTTTTAAAGAATTATGCATTGATCATCTTAGGGTAGAAAAGGAATTAGACATTATTAGGTTAGAACTAGAAAACTTAAAGAAAGATGATGTATATGTAAGAAATCAAGGCCTAATGTGAGAAATTAATAATAAAGAATTAGAACTAATATAAATCAGGAATGAAAATATAAGACTAAAAGAAGAGCTAGCAGAGGCAAAGGCCTTTGAGGACTCACTCAATGGGAGGAGACAAAAACTCAAAGACATCACTGAAAATCACTCTATCAGGTTTAATCATATATGATTATGGGCAGAACCCTCCACTAGCACATAACCTCCTAGGAAGCCTGCCTGAAAAAATCCAGTGTCTTTTGTTAGACCTAGAAGTTATCAGCATAGGGAGAAGAGTGCCTCATATAAGGTTGAGAGTCCCAATCAGTCAGATAGGATAGGTAAAACTAATATGGTGAAACCCTTAGGTAAGAACAACATAGGAAAACAAAATAACAAAGAACAATAGGGTAAAGTAAAACATAGGATAATAAGACACTCTGCTGGCTTGTTATATTTTGATGCATTTTATAGTCATTTCAAACATCAAAGTAATAGGTTTGGGAGATCCATTCTTTATCATCCCAAAGGGTATCATGAAATACCCTTCTATTCTTTCATTGAACCCTATAATGGCAAATGTAAAGGACCCAAGGTAACCTAGGTTCCTTCTAATGTTTGAATTACTTGTGCAGGTATAGGTAGGGTCTCACTCAGGAGAAAATGGAGTGAGGAAAATTATGTAGGTCATGAATACGGAACACAAATCACTCAAGGGAGTAATCTCTATCTTAAATCCTCCTTAACATTTATCACATCATATTATCATCTACTTTCAACAAGTAAAATTGCTAGGAAAAACAACAAGGATTTTTTAAAAGCAATAGATATGTTTATTAAGAGGTGCGTCGAATAGAAGTCGACGTACCATTGACTTCTACTCGGCGCCAGCATCGCGAAGCACATAGAGCAGACAATTCGAGTATAATTCAACGCATTGTCATGTTCTTATCGATGCATACGTCGACTTAATAAATGCTAATTAAAATTGAAGTCAGGTCGAATGGAACTCAACGTAACGTCGATAGGACTATGTCTACTTAGGGTATCTAAATAATCTCGAAGCTACGTCAAGTACTAGTCGATGCAACGTCGATATATCAACGCGCGCAGAATTGCATATAGAAGCAATCTCAACCCAAATTTGTGCGCCAAATAATAAGTTATATCGACGGTGCGTCGACATAAACCCTAAGTAGCAGCGATTCATCTATTTTTCAGCAACTACTGCATCGAAACGTTTATGCTTTCGAATTTTCTTCCTCTTGCTCTCTTGCTCTCCTCCTCTCCAGCTCTCCTGCGCTCGTGTCCCTCGTGCTCACTGTCTCTTGTTTTCTTCTTACTTGCAGGTACATTAACTCAAATTGCTCCACCAAAGGTGAATACAGGATTCGATGTCGACATTGACTCCTTCAATGCAGCCGCAAAAAGTTTTAAGGCCATCCTTGGCCTATTTGATTCTGCTGGATTAACAAAGGTCATCTCCACACGATGTAAGATTCTAGACATAGAACTTACAGAATTCAAGTATACCATTTCAGTGACAGATGATGGTGCTCTCCATGGGACAATATCTGGCCAAGACATCAGTGTGTCTGGAGAAATTCTCTCCCAAACAATTGATCTACCCACAGGGAATGACTCAGATGAACTAGTAGCAGAAGAAGTAAATAATGTACTAGAAATAATGCAGTTCAGGAAGGAGAAGCCAATTAACCTCAAAAAGGTTGACCTGGCAGAGGAATACAGATTCCTAGCTGACATTGTAGGAAAAGTGTTGCTCTGCAAGGTCTCTGCTCATGATGCAATACCAAAGCAGCAGCTGCAAGTAATGGGAATTCTGGTACTTAACAAGAAGGTGAACTGGAGAAGACTACTCCTAAAGATGATTGGGCACAAGTATGCCCATAAAGAAAATGCATATATGAGAATAATGAGCCAAGTGCTCCTCAAACATTATCCAAACATCTGCAAGTCCAAAGGAGTGCCCATTCCTCCTGGTAAAAGAATAAATATAGGGATATTCTCAAAATGGACCAGGCAGATCTTAAAGCCTGGTCAAGCTACATCTTCTCCTCCTCAATCTCATCCCCCTCTAGATTCAAATAGGGGAATTCCAGATCCCTTAAGGGATGATTCTTCCCAAATGGAAATAGTTCTAGAGCCCCATCATGAAGACGCACAACTACAACAAGAGCATATCATTTCCACTTCTCCACCTGAACCATCTTATTTACAAACCCATCTACTTCCATCCATACCTCATCCACCTTCAATCCATTACTCACCTGATGTCTACCATCCTGTCACTCACATTCAAGAAGACTTCCCTTCATCACCCCCACCTCCAGCTCAGCCTCTCATTGACATTGAGCAAATCATCTCTAAGGATGTAGCTCTTGCCTCCTCCGCCTTTGCTGATCTGGTTGCCAACCAGGCTAGGAAGTTTGACAGGAAACATTCACAAATAGAGGCTGGGATGCTGGATACCAAGAGATCCCTCTAGGAATTAAAGGAATTTGTCTCTTCCTCTATGGTTACAAGAGAATTCCTAACCTCCCTGGACAGCAAGGTCAAGAAGGGGGAGAATATCTTATAATAAGAGGGTACTAACTTAGGGGGAGAAGTTCAGGGTGATGCTGATAAAGAGCATGCCCCTGACAAGGTAACTACCTTTCAGGGAGCACAGATCCAGGGGGAGCTAGCAGATCAAGGGGAGCTCCTAGGTATTCAAAGGCAGACTCAAGATGAGGAGATGATAGTTGAAATAGCAAAGATTACACAGGAAGTTGTAAAGGAGCTTACATAGGAAACTGTAAAGGAGCTTGATCAAACTGCACAGAACCAGGGGGAGCCAGCCCCAAACATTCAAAGGAATTTGGATGAGGAAATGGAAGCTGTAAGTAGAGCAGCTGTTCAAGAAGCTCCCCAAGAAGCTGACAAGAATGCTGATGATCAGGGTGAGCTGACAAAAGAGAAAGTGGATGTTGGAGCAGCTGATGATGATGAGCCTTTTAAAGTAGCTCAAATAAAAATTCCAAAGGTGTTCTCAAGGAAGAGAAGGACACCTGAGAACGACTCTTAATTAATAGGTATTATGCGATTAATTCTTATTAAGACAAGTATATATACTGGGAAGAACAGTGTGATACAATTCTTATTGCCTGACATCTAAATGGAAATATTCATAATTCTTAGTCTGCATTATTTTATATGAAATGTATTGTTGGTTATAAAAATTGTATAAAATAACTTATAACAAAATGTAAAATTTGTTAAGATAAATATGGGGAGATTGTTGGAAAAAACTCTTGATTTAACTTAACAAATTAATTAAAAGTGATTTTATTCACTTGGATTTAATTTACCCATTGTATAGTGAGGGTAAATTGGTCTCTAGATGTCTTAGGCTGTCACACTCAACTTAGACTGTCAAGACCAGTTAAAGGGCTACAAATTTGGGTAAAGTTAATAATGGCGTCGAATGGAATTCGACGCAACATCGAGTTCTTGTCGACGCTACTCTGACTAGAAGTCCAAGTGGCTCAACTCTACTGTCGAAGTAACACTAGTTGATGTTACGTCGAATAGATATCGACGCAGAGACCAGAGACTTGTCGAAGGAACTTAAGAAGTCGTCGCAGCTTCTACTTCAAACTCGACGCAGAAGGGAATACATGTCAAAGCCATCTAATGTCGATGCAACGTCGACTTCATCTCGACGCAGTTAATGGAAGTCAGAGTGGATGCTATTCAACTCGACGGGTGCATCGATATGGAATCGACGCAATGAAAACTAGCCATGTTCAGTCAGAGCACAGAAGAAATTGAAGCAGCTCTTAGATGAACTCGAAGCAGCGTCGATAAGAGAGGAAGTTAATTCGATGTTACGTCGAATATAGTCTGTGAAAGTTCAATCTTTACAGCTGTCATTTTGAGGCTTCTATCATGGCCCACATCTGTCAGACCGCTCTCCAATGGTCTATCATTACCTGAATAAGAAGGAAACATTAAAGAAGAAGAAGAAAAAGGCTTTCTTGGAAGTATACACCTTCTGGTTGGATGGGTCAAGAAGTAATTAAGGAAAGAAAGAGAATGTCTTTAAAATATACCTTTTCAGGTCTTACCTAACAAGGAAACAAATTCAAAATAGATACATGGTATATAAGGATAGAGAAGGAAGAGAAGAACAGAGCATTAATCACAATCGACCATCTCTTCTCAAATTAGGGTCTTCTGTCTTCTTCTTCCTCTCTCTCAGGAACCCTAATACAGAGCTGTGAAAGAGAATAGAAGGCTCTGGTGTTCTTCATTTGATAAAACAATAAATCTGAACAGCTGCTCTTCATCACCATCTTTTGGCAGCCAGATCTCAATCAGCAGAGGAAGAAAGAATCTGACAATACAAAGTTCCTGCAATCTATTACCATCAAAAGCAGGGGCTAATCAAGAGCAGATTCTTTGGAATAACTAAGAGGCTGAATTTCATACAGCCTTCACAAGAATTCTGAGAACAGAATTCCTTTAACCTTTCTTCTTCTCCTTCTCTTTCTATTTCCTATGATCGAGTTTTATTAATCCCTCTTCAAAGGATTCAATGGGTTCAATATCTCCTTATCAAAAGATCTGGTGGTTCATGATCTCCTTATCAAAAGATCATTGGTTCTAAGAGTCTCCTGATCAAAAGACTTAGGCACAGGTGTGCATTCCTACCAGGTGGTAGAAGAGAGGACTATCCATATTTTGGGGAACCTCTAAAAAATTCATTGTGTCTATGCTGTGATTTTCTGTGCTGTCCCAGTCTTTTATTCTGCACTTATTTTCTGTATTCTTTATTCTGCATGGATTGTTAAGCATAACTCCTTAGAATAAATTATTATTAAACACAGTTAGGGTAGAAATATTTTTAAACTGTAATCACCCCCCCCCCCCTCTAGAGGAATCTTAGAGGCACATTGTGCACTTTCAAGCTCTATCATCGGTGGTAACTTAAAAGAATCAGCTATAAGAGGTTTTGATTCTTTTCCTAAAAAGGAGAGACACACACTTACGAGAATAGGATTCCTCAGCTGCCTCTGGTGCAGAGAACCACTGTCTCCATGCAAGTAAAATAAAACTATCTCCTTCCCGCTCAAGTTTGAAGATCTTCAAAGAGCAAAGTCTATAATGACCATCTATAGCTGATTGAGTGCAAGAAGAATCATTTTAGAAGCACTGATCGCTCACCGCTCTATGATGGACATTGTTTCTGAGGGAGCAATAGTTTATTTCTCATTCTTCACCATTATTTTTCATTTTCTCATTATTTTGTGTGAAGTAAAATCGATCGGGGAGGTCGTCAGAATCTGGGAAGTTTTCTGTAAGAAATCATCTTAGGAGGACGTCAAGATCAGGGAGATCTAGCGGGGAACTAAGACCCTTCCTGGGAGGAAGGTGAGGATCCACTCGAAGACTTTTCCGGGGAACAAAGGGAGAGAGCTAGTTGATCCTTGGATTAGGTTCTGTATAGAAAACCCAAGGTTTTTATATTCATCATCTCCGATCTCCGACGTCATTGAGATCTAAGAATATTTGTGCAAATACTGTTTTTATCATTAAATAATATCATGTTTCTAAATTTTATAACATAAACTACTGTAATTTTTCTGGTGGAGCATTAGTTGGAGCAGTGCGATTCTCGAAATGATATTGTACATTTACTATCTTATTTCCTTAGCTAACACTACGCAATAGTGTTACCGCCCAACACTAGCTCCAAAATGCGCATTCCTGCAGTTATTTATTTAAATCTCCAATAGTTGATTGAAAACCTTATTCACCCCCCCCCCCCTAAGGTTGGCCACCTAATCCAACAGATATTGCCTTGGAGATTAAGGTCTTCAAGACTATATCGAGACCTTTACTCAACAACATTTAGGCCCTCCAAGACGATATTTTACTTAGCGAATTTCTAATTGATTAGTCCTGTTTATATAGGGTTTTTCGGGCACATCTGGGCCTCTTTTCTCACTCGTGCACTACCCTTTTAGCGTTAAAATGCTCATATTTACTTTAATTATCATTTCTCACATAGTGCACTCTTTTGCCTATCGAGGTGTGCAATTGTGCATTCTGTGCTGGGGGTATGCCTTTGGGGGCTCCCCATTCCTTTCTTGTTGTTATAATGGATGTTAGTCTTATTTCCTGTGTGGTTGGAGCTTTGGTATTGGATGTGTACATGTGGATTGTGCCCTTAAGCTGAGCATTGCAGTCTGGGTAAATTGCACGACCGTGCGATTATTGTTGACGCATGATTGGGGCGACCGTGTGATTTACTCAGATATGTTTGTGATGATGTTCATTGTGCGTTTTCCTTAACGCACAATTGAACTTAATCGTGCGTGAAGGAAAACGCACGACCCACCTGGAAGCAGGAAAAATCTGCAGCCTGTCCTACCCCGTGCATTTTGGTCGCGCACGAGTATTCCGCTCGTGCATGAACAAAAACACGCGACCTTCCTTTAGCTCCAGGCTTTGTTTATATCTGTAAATCGCACAGTCCAAAATGCGCGGTCATGCATTTTGATCGTGAGTTACTTAAAATTAATGCCTCTGTTTAAGCGCGCAGGATTGTTCAACCTAGGGGATCTTTTTTTCAGCGTTTTCATTGGGAAACCATCGGGAGGAGCAGGAAAGCTCCATTTTCGCCCTCAACTGAGCTCCACCTCGGTAGAGAAGCTCCGACCACCATTTCATTGTGGAACTCTCATGAGAACTTCATCTCCGGCCATCACCATTGTTGTCAGCTCTCAAGCTCCATTTTCGGCCATTTCGTACTGCATTTTGGGATGTTTCCGGCAAGATTACTACAAGCAAAGACCAGCAAAGAAGACAGGCTCAATATAAGGAATTGACAACTCCTCTCCGTACCCCGGACGTCAACTGTGGACTGAGCTCGGACAAGGACTAACAACCCTTGAGTCCGGCCGCGAATCTCGGCAAGCCTTCGTATGCTCGATTGTATTTCTTCCCCCTTCTCTTTTTTGTAGTATTGACAATGTGTTTTAAGATGTTGTCATGATGTATAAAAACCATAACTTTGCTCTAGATGGTAATCATGTTTGTGTGATTATGTTGGTGGTTTTTATATAAGTGTTGTGCCTTGTTCTTCGATCTTGTGTTGTAGCGGGCTGTGATAGTGCCATCCTAGCTATTGCTAGGAGTATGCATGGCGAACAGGTGATTGCGACCCTCATTATTCTTCCATCCATTCTGAAAGTGCACAGTTAACCTCACTAGAATTCTCTAGAGGGGGGGTGAATAGAGATTTAAAATATTTTGTGCAAAGTTAATATATATATATATATGTGTATGATCACAGATTAGAGCTTCCCACACACCAACAAGAATTAGACAAGTAATTAAAGTAAATGCAAGAGAGAAAATCACAGCACAACACAAGAAAATATAATGGTTCCCCAAACTTTGGGTAGTCCACTCTTCTACCCCCTTGGTAGGAATTCACTATCTTGCACTGAGTCTTTTGATAAGGAGACTCTTAGAACCACCCTGAGTCTTTTGACAAGGAGACTCTTAGAACCAACTGAGTCTTTTGACAATGAGACTCTTAGAACCAGTACACTGAATTTTTTGAAGAGAGATTCTAAAAACTCTTTTACAATATTTAAGTAAGAAAGAAAGAAAGAACGAAACAATAATGAATCTTCTTCCTAGCAAGAAGATTGGAAGCACAAGAAGTGAATTAAATCTTTCTTCTATAGAGAGAAGAAGATTTGTATCCTTTCTCTCTTTTAGTGAGAGCAATCAGATTTTGCAGCAGTGAGATTTCAGAAGCAGAAGAAGAAATGGTTGAATATTGCTGCAGAGCTTTTTCTCAATTTCTCTCTTTTCTCTTGGGAGTTTTTCCTCTATTTCAAAATGTATGTGGTAGATCACTCAACTCCTTTATTTTCTGCCGACCTCCTCTTTATTTATAGCTCTGTGTATTCAAAATAATGCTAGAGGAGGATAATTATTTAGCAGTCAGAGAATTTGAAAAATAGAAATGTTTCTATAATTAGCATACTAATAGAAGGAAAGAATTCATTCCAAATTCAAATAATATCCATAATGAGCTTTATCAGATTAGCCAAGAATCAAATAGAAGGAAAGAATGATTCAGAACGGCTATAAAATATTAACATTATTCCATATAAATTAGATCTACTGAAAGAAGGAAAGAGATCTGGCGCATTTTTAAATCTGTCATATAAATCGACGTGCGTCGATTACTATTCGACGTAAGCGTCGAATTCATCTTAGCTGGACGTCGAGAGAAGAATAAGAAAGGTGCGTAGACTAAGGTGCGTCGACTTCTTTATATGCGTCGACTAGAAATAAGAGTAGCGTCGACAACACATACGTCGAAATCTTCCTAAAATTACTTCGACATATCCTGAAGAAAACGTCGACTATATTTCGACGTTGCGTCGAATACTATTCGACGTATATTTACTTAGTCTTGTTTTTCATTCATAAAACTCTTTCTTTAACTCATTTTTAGGGGTTAAGAGAAATCATTTCCCCAACAATCTCCCCCTATTTGTCTTAACCTTATTTAGAGAGAAATTGTACTAGCATATGATTAACCCAGCACAGTATTTGTAAGGATAAGAGATATATTGAGTAACCAAAAAGAGATTAGGAAAAGAAAGCATATGTCAAGTATTTGTCTTTCACAAGAATTAAACTAGAAACTTCTTTTTGTACATGAAGTTGACAAAAGCAGAATAAAGTTTCCTAGATAAGTCATGAATGGCATCAAAAATGTATCCCCTGGCTCTATCAGGTCTTTCCTGAACATTCCTGATGATTATATGCAGGTTTTCCAAGAGTTTATCACCATCAGGGATAGTGTCATTTATGGAGTAGCCTTTGCTGATGATGATTGCTACCTTTTCATCAATCATCTCAATGGTGATGTTGTGAGATTCTTTTTGTGCAGGCTTGGGCTCAGGAGGTCCTTTGTTATCAACCTTTGTTTTCTTCTCTGATTCCTGTTTCATAGGACTCTCAGTCATTTTTCCTTTCCCTTTCCAGGAATCTAACTTTGCAGGTCTTGATGGATTTTTATAGGGAATGTATGTATCTTCTGTACATCCTATACCCTTCTTGTCCTTTTGACCCTTATCCAAGATAATCCCTGCCTGAGGATTTTTCTTTTGATAAGCTTCAATATCAAACAACTTATTTGGAATTTTGATAGAAGATTCAGCAAGGATTTGTTCCTTAGTCATTCCCTTGTTAATCTTTTCCATCCAAGCTTTCCTTTTATCTTCCACTTCTTTTCTAGCTGCTTCATATTCATACAGTTCTCTTTCTCTTATCTCTTCATGCCTCTTTTCCATGTCAGGATCATGGTACTCCTTGACAGGACTGTTAGGACAGATACTAGGCATCTTTTCAAATCTTTTTATTTGCTCACATGCTTTTCTATACTTCTTTTCTTTTCCAAACTCCTTCCTTTCTTCTTTAGAAAATTTTTGCCAGTGGGGAGTGACTTCCCTTTTTCTATTTATCTGTCCCCCTGGACTTTGCCTAGGTATGATCTGTTTATGGAGTCTTGCTGCTTGTGGGGGTAGAGGTAGCAGAGGAGGTAGAGAAGAAGGTAGAGGAGGAAGTTGAGGAGGAGTTTTCTCTTTGGGTGGAGAGGGAGTTATTTCAAGAAGAGTTCTTAGATGGTCTGCAGTAGAGGGCAGAGTGATTTCTGGTAGAGTGATCTCTGCTGAGGGATGATTGTCTTCTCCAAGCTCTGTTGCAGGGATGTCCTCAAGCAGAGGTGTCTTTAGCTTAAAGTAACTAGCAGAGAAGCCAGGAGAATGATGCTGCTGTTCCTCATCACAGGGGGTGCATTAATCCATACCTGGCCATTCCAATCATCTGAGGTGGCTGCTTCTTCCTCCCCCTGGATTACTGGGTCCTCTACTACAGGAATCTCCCCTTGGGTATAAGGATCATCAGTCCTGAATGCTGAATCCACAGCATGCTCCCCTTCAGTGTTGTAAGAGGATTCACCAAAATGTTTGATGAAAGTGTAGTCAGAGTGATTTGAGAGGAGTGGAACCTATAATGAAAGAAGTTGGTGTAATCTATAATGTGTAGAATTAAAAAAGGAATTTAATCCTGATCTTTTTAAGATAGATAGATGACCTGATAAGAGGGGTTTCTGGAGCAACTCTCCCCCTGGTTTACATCCTTCATGAAGGATTTAAACCTTTCTGGCGACAGAGGTCGTTCTTGAATGAGAGCATGTAGCTCAGGAAGAGAAGAAGAGAGGGTTTCGAGTTTGACTGCACAGGTGTTGATCATGGCAGCGCATTCATTGGCGAAGGTATTCAGGCGAGTCTGGAATTCACTAACTAATTTTTTAAGAGCATCATTCATCTGTTTGACGAGGGCCGAGTGATCAGAAGTTTGTGCCATTGTTGCAGAGAAAGAGAGACAGAGGTAGAAGACGAAGTTTTGGCGGGTTTTAGGAGAGTATATGTTATGAAATAAGTAGCATTATTTAAAAGGAGATGAAACATCGAGAAAGGAAACAGAAATCAAGGTATATTAGGTAATCCGATCGTCAAAAAGAGGAAGGGAGGATTCAATTCCAATTGTAGGCAGAAGTCGACGGTAAGTCGAATGAATGTCGACCTATGTGTCGATATAAAGTCGACGCTACGTGGAGATTTGTCCACGAAGCGATCTGTCGATGTGTTCATAGCCCTGCGTCGATATCAATTCGACGGAGCGTCGATAGGTTATCAATGTATCTTTGCCGAGAAGAAATCGACGCCAGCGTCGAGTTCTTCTCAAGGGTGCGTCGATAAGCATTCGACGCATATTCAATTACTTTCTTAGATTTCCTCATTTCTTTTAGGCTTCCCCACAATGGTAGTTACAGACTACCATCAAGCATTCCTAAGGTGTTGATGAAATAGTTATGCTTGGTTTCATCTAAGGGTTTTGTAAGAATGTCTGCTCTTTGATTGTCTGTGGGAATATATTCTAGGGTTATTTTACCCTTCTCAACATTGTCTCTAAGGAAGTGATGTCTGATCTCTATATGTTTGGTCCTACTATGAAGGACTGGGTTGGATGCTATGGAAATAGCACTAGATCTATCACAATAGATCTTAGAGTTATGTATTTCCAATTTGTAATCAAGTAGTTGATTTTGCATCCATAGGATTTGTGAACAACAGCTCCCAGCAGCTATGTATTCAGCTTCAGCTGTTGAGGTTAAGACTAAGGTTTGTTTCTTACTAAACCATGAGATTAATCTGTCACCTAGGAATTGGCAGGTACCAGATGTGCTTTTTCTATCAACCCTACATCCAGCATAATCTGCATCTGAGAAACCTATTAGTTCAAAGTTTGTTTCTGCTGAGTACCATAGTCCTAGTTCAGGTGTTCCTTTTAGATATCTAAGAATCTTTTTTGCATATGTGAGATGGGATTCCTTTGGATCAACTTGGAATCTAGCACATATGCAAGTGGCAAACATGATATCAGGTCTACTGGCTGTTAGATATAGAAGGGATCCTATGATTGCCCTATAGGTCTTTTGATCTACTGATTTCCCTTTATCATCTTTTTCTATAATGGCATTGGTTGCCATGGGTGTTTTCATGGTAGATGCTGACTCCATACCAAATTTTTTGATTAGTTCTTTAGTATATTTTGATTGTGAGATAAAAATTCCTTCACTACTTTGTTTTACTTAGAGTCCTAGGAAATAGGAGAGTTCACCCATACTACTCATCTCAAATTTGGATTGCATAAGATTAGCAAATTTTTTACATAGTTTAGGATGGGTTGAGCTAAAGATAATGTCATTTACATATATTTGAACAAGGAGGAGTTGGTTTTTATGAGTTCTTGTAAATAGTGTCTTGTCTACTTTGCCTCTTTCAAAGGAGTTTTCTAAAAGAAAATTTGATAGAGTTTCATACCAAGCTCTAGGAGCCTGCTTAAGACCATATAATGCTTTGTTAAGTCTATAAACAAAGTTAGGAGAGGAAGGATTAACAAAACCTGGTGGTTGCTCCACATATACCTCTTCTTGCAGATCTCCATTTAGAAAAGCACTCTTGACATCCATTTGGTAGACTTTCATCTTCATGAAGGCTGCATAGGCAAGAAAGAGCCTGATTGCCTCTAATCTGGCTACTGGAGCAAAGGTCTGGTTATAGTCTATCCCTTCTTCTTGTTTATATCCTTGTGCTACAAGTCTTGCCTTGTTTCTCACAATTACTCCAGTGGAATCTAGTTTATTCCTGTATACCCATTTTGTACCAATTACAGGGTAGTTTCTTGGTCTTTCAACTAGGTTCCATACTTTGTTTCTCTCAAATTGGCCTAATTCTTCTTGCATGGCCATAATCCAGTGAGGATCACAATTTGCTTCTTCAAACTTCTTTGGTTCAACTTGTGATAGGAAGCATTGGAGCATCATCCCATTTGAGACCTGATGTCTTGTTCTTACTCCTGTGTTGAGATCTCCAATTACTTGAGCTTCTGGATGATCTTTCAAATTGATTCCTGTTCTGCTTGAATTTGTCAGTTGTTCTTCTTCTTCATTCTCAATGGGATCATTGTTTAATTGTTCTTCCTGAATCATGTCCTCTTGTGGAAGTGGGTCTTGAATGCTCTTTTCTGAGGTTTCTTGTTCAGACTCTTCACTTGGTTCCTCTAACTGATTTTCCTTTTCTTTATCTAGAGCTAGTTGCTCAAGCTGGGTTTCTATACTGTTATTTTCCTGTGGAAAAGAACTGGTGGAAGTCTCCTCCCCCTTAAGAAGCATGTTAGTTTCATCAAATACAATGTGCATAGATTCTTCAGTTTTAAGAGTTCTTTTGTTATAGCACCTATAGGCTTTACTAGATGCTGAATATCCTAGAAATATTCCATCATCAAATTTCTTGTCAAACTTGGCAAGATGATCTTTTCCATTATTTAGGATAAAACAAGCACATCCAAAGATCTTAAAATATTTAACTATGAGTGTTTTTCCTTTCAAGAGCTCATATGGAGTTTTTGATTTAGTTTTGTGTATTAGGCTTCTATTTAGTACATAGTTGGCAGTGTTGACTGCTTCAGCCCAGAAAGTTTTTGGCAAACCTGATTCTATAAGTAATGTCCTTCCTGATTCTATTAATGTTCTATTCTTTCTTTCAGCCACTCCATTTTGCTGAGGAGTTCTAGGAGCTGAAAAACTTTATTTGATACCTAATTCTTCACAGAAACTACTCATAAACTGATTTTCAAATTCAGTCCCATGATCACTTCTGATTATGGATACCTGACTATTGAGTTCAGATTGAATTTATTTTATGAATTTTGAGAGAGTCTGATGGGTTTCAGACTTAGCCCTTAGAAAGAATACCCAGCTGAATCTAGAGTAGTCATCTACAATGACTAGGGTATAGGATTTTCCACCTAAGCTCTGAGTGGATATGGGACCAAAAAGATCCATGTGTAACAATTGAAGGATCCTTGGAGAGTCATCCTTACCAATTGGTTTGAAGGATGATTTGGTTTGTTTTCCTAGTTGACAAGGTCTGCATGGAGAATCCTTAGAGTATCTACCCTTTGGTAAGCCTCTAACTAGGTTATTTTTTGCGAGTTTACTAATTGTTTTGTAGTTTAAATGACCTAGTCTCCTATGCCATAATTCACTTTTATCAATAATATTATTGAATAAACAGACTTCTGTGGGTGAAGAACTAAAGTCCACTACATATACTTTTCCTTTTCTAATTCCTTTAAGTACTGTGGCACCAGTCTTGATATCAATAATATGGCAGAATAGTGTGGTGAATTTTACCTCATACTTACCATTATCACATATCTGACTTATACTTATCAGATTATGCTTTAGTCCTTTGACTACTGCCACATTCTTGAAGGTGACTTTCCCTTCATTGAAATCTCCAAAGCCCTTGGTTTGGCCACAGCTAGAGTCTCCAAAAGTTACTGATGGTCCAAGTCTGTCCTCAAAGTTGATTAACAGGTTTTTGCATCCTGTCATGTGCATGGAGCATCCACTGTCCAAGTACCACACAAGCCTGGAGATGTGATACATCTGCACATAAAATTTCAAACATTAGTTTGAACCCTGCTCAGCTGGGGTCCCTTCCTATAATCAGTGAAAGAACTAATGAAGGAATAAGTAGGTTTTACAGGATATCCTTCCTCCTTTTGGGGCATTGGTCTATCATACCAATCTGTTTTGGTAATGTCACAAAAATGGTGTTCATAATAAAAGGAAAGGGAAGGAGACTTTTTGAACAGAGAGACATTTCTGTCAGATTGGTTGCGTCGATATGAATTCGACGTATGTTTAAGGTTGCGTCGATATGGAGTCGACGCTTTCTTTATTCTTTGTTTACTTTCAGTCGAAGTATGAGAAGGGTTGCGTTGAGTAGAAGTCGACGCATTTTGGTGTAAGCGTCGATTAGAAATCGACGCACGTTGATAAGAGTTCGACGCATGTTCAAAATTTTTGTGAGGATTCTTTCCTAAGATTCCTTTATTTGTAATGGGATTAGGTTGATTGAAAATAGTGGTTATTTCTTGACTTACTTGTGATCTTGCTTCTGCTAGGTGATTCTCCCTAGTGAAGTGAATGGGATGTTTCCAGACAGGTTTGCTAGATGATTGAGATTTAGATGCTTCATCAGTTTTCAGTTTTAGTTGACTAAATCTATTAGTGAGATTCTCAGAAATATTTTTGATCTTCTGACCTCTTCCATTTAGAGAGTCCTCAAAGGCTTTAGCCTTTGCTAGCTCTTTTCTTAGTGTTAGATTTTCTAAATAGATTGAGTTTATAATTTTTATGGTGTATATTTACTTGTTTTAGATTTTTTAATTCCATCCCTAATTCTTTTACTTCTTTTTCAGATTTGATTAAATCTAAACAGAATTCTTTGAAATCTTATTTGAAATCAGTAGAGGAGAAATCTATATTATCAAGTATATTTACCATAGATGTGTCATCAAGCTTCTCAGTGGCCATCAGACATGTTTCTTCTTGCTTGACCTCTTCTTGATCAATATCTGATGAGGTACTTTCTTCAGATTCTGAATCACTCCAGGATTGAGCAATGAATCCTCTTTCTTTCTTTTTCTTCTTTGGATCTGTTCTTTTCAGATCTTTCTTGCTGTTGTTCTCCTTGGGACATTCAGGAGCAATGTGTCCAGGTTTCCTGCAAGTGTAACAGATAATCTCTTTAGTGGGTGTTTTGTTATACCTGGTTTTTGAATCTCTTCTTCTGGATCCTTCTGTTTTGATCCACTTTTTGAACTTTCTGGCCAGCAAGCTGATTAGCTCCTCATCATTAGTAGATGATTCACCTTCAATAACCTTCAATGCAATACTCTTTTCTTTTGAGAGTGGAGATGCCTTTTCTTTTTCAGCTTTGGTTTTCAACAGTTGTTCATAGGATTTTAATTTACCCAATAGAACATCTGTTGATATTTCTTTTTGACTTCTGGAGTCTTAAATTGGCCAGATTCTTGAATCCCAAGAGCTGGGAAAGCAAGTCAGCAATTTATCATTTATCTCAGTGAGAGATATGTCCTTCTCAAGTGTTCTCAATTCATTGACTATGAGGCTGAATCTTGAATACATGTCAGCAACACTTTCACTTTCTTTCTTTTGGAAGTTTTCATATTGGGAAATCAGTAGTTCCTTTCTATCCTTTTTCTCATCAGCACTTCCCTCTACCATTTTGGTGAGAGCTTCCCATACTTCCTTAGCTGACTCACAATCAGCAATCTTTTGGAAAATTTCATCTGAGAGGGTTGAGACTAAGATATTCATAGCTTTGGCATCATGTCCTTGGGCTTTCTTCTCATCCTCTGTCCATTCAGCTCTTGGAGCAAGTGTTTCAGTCACTTTTCCACTTGAGTCCTTCCTGAGTGGCTTGGGGGGACGTGTCAAGATAATATTAAACAATTCATCATCAATAGAGTTTAAATAAATTCTAACTCTTGTCTTCCAAAGTGCAAACTTTTCAAGGTTGCAAATTGGTGGTCTGGTGGAAGCATAATCTTTGATTTGTGCCATGTGAAAAATAGTTTTGAAGATATATATATATATAAGAGGTAGAATCTTTTGATCAAGGAGTTATCCTTTTTAGATCAACCTCGCTTTGATACCAATTGAAAGTACACAGTTAACCTCACTAGAATTCTCTAGAGGGGGGGTGAATAGAGATTTAAAATATTTTGTGCAAAGTTAATATATATGTGTATGATCACAGATTAGAGCTTCCCACACACCAACAAGAATTAGACAAGTAATTAAAGTAAATGCAAGAGAGAAAATCACAGCACAACACAAGAAAATATAGTGGTTCCCCAAACTTTGGGTAGTCCACTCTTCTACCCCCTTGGTAGGAATTCACTATCTTGCACTGAGTCTTTTGATAAGGAGACTCTTAGAACCACCCTGAGTCTTTTGACAAGGAGACTCTTAGAACCACCTGAGTCTTTTGACAAGGAGACTCTTAGAACCAGTACACTGAATTTTTTGAAGAGATATTCTAAAAACTCTTTTACAATATTTAAGTAAGAAAGAAAGAAAGAAAGAAACAATAATGAATCTTCTTCCTAGCAAGAAGATTGGAAGCACAAGAAGTGAATTAAATCTTTCTTCTATAGAGAGAAGAAGATTTGTAGCCTATCTCTCTTTTAGTGAGAGCAATCAGATTTTGCAGCAGTGAGATTTCAGAAGCAGAAGAAGAAATGGTTGAATATTGCTGCAGAGCTTTTTCTCAATTTCTCTCTTTTCTCTTGGGAGCTTTTCCTCTATTTCAAAATGTATGTGGTAGATCACTCAACTCCTTTATTTTCTGCCGACCTCCTCTTTATTTATAGCTCTGTGTATTCAAAATAATGCTATAGGAGGATAATTAATTAGCAGTCAGAGAATTTGAAAAATAGAAATGTTTCTATAATTAGTATACCAATAGAAGGAAAGAATTCATTCCAAATTCAAATAATATCCATAATGAGCTTTATCAGATTAGCCAAGAATCAAATAGAAGGAAAGAATGATTCAGAACGGCTATAAAATATTAACATTATTCCATATAAATTAGATCTACTGAAAGAAGGAAAGAGATCTGGCGCATTTTTAAATCTGTCATATAAATCGACGTGCGTCGATTACTATTCGACGTAAGTGTCGAATTCATCTTAGCTGGACGTCGAGAGAAGAATAAGGAAGGTGCGTCGACTAAGGTGCGTCGACTTCTTTATATGCGTCGACTAGAAATAAGAGTAGCGTCGACAACACATACGTCGAAATCTTCCTAAAGTTACTTCGACATATCCTGAAGAAAACGTCGACTATATTTCGACGTTGCGTCGAATACTATTCGACGTATATTTACTTAGTCTTGTTTTTCATTCATAAAACTCTTTCTTTAACTCATTTCTAGGGGTTAAGAGAAATCATTTCCCCAACACATTCCATTACCCAATTGGGTAATTCGTCCAAGCGACGCGGTGATGGTGACCCACATTTTATTTCCTGTTTGTAGCGTAAAAACACAATCACAAAACCCCCCGTTTGGTTCGTTTCACCCTTACAATTTTTCTTTCGAATAGAAAACTCACACTTGCTACCTGCACTCATCGAGAGATCGATACTTGGGGACATGCTTCCATTTTTATTACTTAAGCGACCGGTGTAGTTGTCGTCTGCGCATCAAGTTTTTGGTGTCGTCGCCGGGGAGTGCAACTATCGTGTGTTTTCTCTATCAGGAGAATAGTTGTGAGCATGTTGTTTTCTTTTGCATGTTTTGTGTCTTTTGTGTTATGGGAGGACACAATCCAGATGAAATTCAAGATGCTAATCTTGAGACTGAACGGGCGAGGAGAGCTCGTTTACGTGAAAAGGCTGCAAGAGAAAGTGAAAGAATTGATGTTATGGGCCAAGTTGCTAATTGTCAAGGTGGTCGAATTCTTGATGAACAGGAAGAGATCCGTCCTCATGTGTGGATGATGCGTGAATTCACTACTCCTACGGTGGGGAGTGTTTATCCAGGGTTTGGCCCGGCTATTTTTACCAACCAATTCGAGATTAAGCCGGCTATCGTGAATATTATTCGAAATAACACCCAGTTTTTAGGGCTGCCAAGTGAAGACCCCCATTTACATCTTGCTAAGTTCTCAGAAATTTGTGGCACATTCCTCTCTGCCGAGATTACCGGCGATGTGGTTAAGCTCAGGCTGTTCCCGTTTTCTCTTCGGAATAAAGCCAAAGTATGGCTGCACACTATCCCTCCTGGGACCGCTGCTACATGGGATTCTCTTTCATCAAAGTTGATCAAGAATCATTGTCTGAAGCATGGGAGATATTTGCTGAGTTGCTGCGTAGATGCCCGCAACATGGTTGTGAGTCCTGGAATGTAGTAGAAATTTTCTATTTTGCCATTAAACCAAACTATAGGGCAATGATCGATGCTGCTGCGGTAGGAACAATAATGAATCTGACTCCTGACAAAGCTTTGAGGATTATCCGTGATACTGCTTCATATAGCACTTACTGGACTGCTAGAAGGAATGCACCAAGGGGTGCCAGGAATTTATTCGAGGTAAATACAGTCATGCCAACAAGGGAGACTACACAGCAGGTCTCAGATAATATGGTGATGCTATCAAGATCAACTCCCCCCCCCCCCCCCCCCCCCGCTCAAGTTATGGCGATCACATGTCAAGGTTATGGAAACCCCGCGCATCATGACTACGAGTGCCCCACGGGTGAGCAAACCACTGATTTTTTGAATATTTCTTTTGATGAGAGTGTAAATTTCTTAAATAGTCAAAACAGGTCAGTGTCGTTTAATAATATGTATAACCCGGGTGTGAGAAATCATCTAAACTTTTCATGGAAGCAAAACGCTCCTGGCCAACGATGGCAAGGGGGCCAGCATCAATATAATGCTCAAGCCTCCAGTAGTCAGCCGTGGCCACCACACCCGAGTTATACGCAACCTGAACCGCCCCAAAGGAAGAGTGCTTTGGAAGAAATGATGGAGAAGTTCGTTGAGCTGGCCCAAACTGCTTCCACGAGAAATTTGGAGACACAAGTAGGCCAACTGACCCAAGTACTCTCCGAGCGCACCCATGGCGGTCTCCCTAGTAATACAGAAAAAAAAATCCCCGAGAGAAAGGAAAGAGCATCTGGGATGCGAATGGTTGCCATAAGGACATGTGTGTAGTTGATTGCAAAATCAATGATGTTGATACTTCAGCACTATGCGATTCTAGATCGTCTCGCAACATTCTTGCTCTGCAAGATGTTGCGAAGTTGAACTTGAATATGAAAACGGACGATCAGACTTCGCTAGTGCTGGCTAACGTTACTGTGGTTGAGACTGAAGGTGATGTGAAGGATGTTTATGTTAGTGTGAATGGGATGGTTGTCATCACTGATTTCCAGGTTTTGGGACCAATAGAAATTGAATCTATCCCTATTTTGGGTGTTTCATTCTTGAAAGAGAGTAGGGAAACCCTGCATTTTACTGATGGGCATGCAGCCTTATCTACTAAGGTTGAGCAACATTTACCCCCTCCCGGTGCCACTAAGGCTAACAATGAGTCTGAATTAGTTCCTGATATATGCTTATTGGTAGTTGATGATAGTTCTAGTGCTGTTGAGAATAGGGAGCTATGTGTCAAGAAGTGCATAGGCATTGAAGAAATCATGGAAGAAACTGAGGTGGATAATGCAGTGAAGAGATGGGGAAGTCCGCGGGGGTGGAAGAATGGTGCTGCTACTGCTGCAGCTTATATGGAAAATGTTGAATCATCAGAAACTTCTTTATTTATGAAGAATAAATGTAAAACTGTAAAACATGTGCGATGGGCAGATCATTCACCCACTTGGGAGGAGTAAATGAAGCCCCAATTTGAGAATGATGGCACTGAAACTTTTTCTGATCGAGCGTCTGGTGCTCGTTGGCGATCGCCTTCTGTGGAGAAATTAAAGCAGGAATAATTGGAGCACAGGGCTTTCAGGTTCGCCCTCCAGCGTGCGAAGGAAGAGGCGTGGGGCAGGGAAGACAACTCTCCGTTGGGCCCAAAATCTTTCACCTCTTCTCTTTCTCATGTAGTGGGGGGAGGATCATCACAAATCAGCATATAGCTAAGGTTTGGTGGACCCTTGGCCACCCTTCTGTTTCTCTGCTGTTAGTTTTGTTGCTTTGTGCTGTTTTTCTTTTTGTGATGTCTTGTTTTGGTTAAAAACACCTTCTACTACTGCTTAATACAGGTATTGAGTCTAACTTAAGGACGGTAAACAAAAGCGATACTGGGAGACAACCCAAATCTTTTTGTTTTAGTGTGAAATTATGTTATTAGTTGAGTATTTTATATGTTTTGCTTGGAGTCTCTCATTCCTGCAGGTGTGCGGCAATTATCTTGTTTGGCTGATGATGCGACTTGTTTTGGTTTACACGCCAATCGTCTGGTATGCTCACTTCTAAGCATTGGGTAACTTCTCTTCCCCGAGCTGTTATTTTAGTCTTTATTATATATCCTGTATTAGAATATTTAGATTAAGTCTGGGGGAGAGTCGTTGTATTTGTTACCTACTGCACGCACTCAATGTCAATGCATGTTAGAAGTATTTTTAGTTCATTTATTTAGGATTGTTCATCCTCTCCGCACACCACAACACCCACTTGAGCGCGCACTTAGTCGTAGGCGCGTTATAGGTTCAACTCATTTCTTTTGTGTGATTGGGAAAATCTCTGTGCTGGCTTAGGACTGTGAGTTGGAATAAAATGTCAACTCTTGTAGTGCTCCAAGTCGAGTGCTCATGATTTTCATAGAAATCCGTGTAGAGTAGATTTCTCTTTATACTTTTAGTTTTATATTTTTCTATTAGCATAAATGTTGTTTACTCTACTCAAATTGGTGAATCCGGTGTGAATCAAATGGTAGCATAGAGATGAGTGTAAATGATTGCTAGATTTGTATTGCTCGAGTCGGGAGGAAGGATGGACTTTCTCGGTGGCTAAGAACTTGCCCCAAGCGACTCTTAAAGTATTAGCATAGGATGATTCTAATGCTCGAGCGTGATGTAGGCCATCAATTTTGGCTCGGTTTAGCTTGTGTACCCTGCCGTTAATCCTATCCTCGCTAGCCCCTTTGTGTCCACCCCTTCCTAATGATTCTGCTCCACCTTCATCTCACCAAAGCCTAAAAGCCAATCCTAGTCGCACACCCAAATTTGAGCTTTTGCCTTGTTTTATTTTCTTTATTGGGGTGTTGATGTGGTGAATTTTATTTATGGAGATTTTGGTTGTGTTTATTAGAAAATTGCTGAAAAATAAAAGAAAAAAATAAAATAGTAGGATGAATGAAAAAGAAAGAAAAAGAAAGTATTCGTGTGAGAAAGTTAAATTGAAAATTTCTAAAAATATTTGTTTTGGGAGTAGGAGGTGCATTTAGCCTTGTTGCAAACTCCAAGTATGGGGGTGTGGTGCACTCGCAAGTCTTGTAGTGCGTGAGTAGCTTTATTTGTGTGCTCATTTGGGTTAGGTGTTAGCCCCCTCATTTATCATTTTATACCTCACCGTAACCCAAACCCCATTTAAAACCTAAAGTCCTACTGACTCGTGCAATGAACCAATCTAGTGTCATGGAGAGTGTGCGAATGGGTGAGCTTATGGTCACCGACACTGATGGATTTTGGTGGAGGCTGTTCCGAACCCTGATGCTTGGCAATGCGCATCTTAGTAATCAGTCTATTTTCTTCCTATGCATGACCGAATGATTCTCCATGATACACATTTTAAGTAGTAGTAATAGACATTCACTATAGTAGAAATTTATAAACTAGCTTGTATAATTAGAAATCTATTCTTCTGTATTTCTGTGCGCATAAGCGTGTGACTTCGCATGGTATTCTGTTTCACAATTTCTGTGATAGCTAGCTGTTTTCCCCATCTGCATAGAATGGTTTGCTCGGGATGCGCAAACAGTTAAGTCTGGGGGTGTGATGAGTCCAGTTTATATAGTGTTTTTTGCACTCATCTGGGCCTGTTTTCTCACTCGTGCACTACCCTATTATCATTAAAACACTCATATTTACTTTAGTTATCATTTCTCACAAAGTGTACTCTTTTCGCATACCGGGGTGTGCAATTGTGCATTCTGTGATGGGGGTATGCCTTTGGGGGCTCCCCATGCCTTTCTTGCTATTATTATTGATGTTAGTCTTATTTCCTGTGTGGTTGGAGCTTTGGTTTTGAATGTGTACAGGTGGATTGTGCCCTTGAGCTGAGCATTGCAGTCTGGGTAAATCCCACGACCATGCGACTATTGTTGATGCACGATCAAGGCGATCATGCGATTTACTCAGATATGTTTGTGATGATGTCCATCGTGCATTTTCCTTAACGCACGATTGAATCCAATCGTGCGTGAAGGAAAATGCACGACCCACCTGGAAACAGGAAAAATCTGCATTCTGTCCTACCCCGTGCAAATTTGGTCGCGCACGAGCATTCCGCTCGTGCGTGAACAAAAATGCACGACCTTCCTGTATCTCCAGGTGTTGTTTATCTCTGTAAATCGCACGGTCCAAAATGCACGGTCGTGCATTTTGATCGTGCGTTACTTAAAATTAATGCCTCTATTTAAGCGCGGAGGATCGTTCGACCTAGGGATCTTTTTTTCATCCTTTTCATTGGGAAGCCATCGGGAGGAGCAGGAGAGCTCCATTTTCGCACTCAACTGAGCTTCACCTCCGGAGAGAAGCTCCGACCACCATTTCTTTGTTGAACTCTCACGAGAACTTCGTCTCCGGCCACCGCCATTGTTGCCAGCTCTCAAGCTCCGTTTCCGACCATTTCGTGTTGCATTTTGGGAAGTTTCCAGGAAGATTACTACCAACAAAGACCATCGAAGAAGACGGGCTCAATAGAAGGAATTGAGAACTCCTCACCTTACCCCGGAACCGTGAACTGAGCTCGAACAAGGACTGACAACCCTTGAGTCAGGTCGCGAATCCAGGCAAGCCTTCGTATGCTCGGTTGTATTTCTTCCCCCTACTCTTTATTGTAGTATTGACAATGTGTTTTGGGATGTTGTCATGATGTATAAAAACCCTAACTTTGTTGTAGATGGTAATCATGTTTGTGTGATTATGTTGGTTGTTTTTATATATGTGGTGTGCCTTGTTCTTCGATCTTGTGTTGCAGCGAGCTGTGATAGTGTCGTCCTAACTATTGCTAGGTGCATGCTTGGCGAAGTGGTGATTGCGACCCTTATTGTTCTTCCATCCATTCTATTAACCAATTGGGTAATCCATCCAAGCGACGCGGTGACGGCGACCCACATTTTATTTCATGTTTGTAGCATAAAAACACAATCACAAAACCCCCCCGTTTGGTTTGTTTCACCCTTACAATTATTCTTTCAAATAGAGAACTCACACTCCCTACCTGCACTCCTCGAGAGATCGATACATGGGGACTTGCTCCCATTTTTATTACTTGAGTGACCGGTGCACTTGCCGTCTGCGCATCACTAATCTTCTCAACTAAAATCCAGTGTTTTATCTTACTTTTTAAACCTTTATTCTTGATAATAATGAGTTAGTGACAAGTCTAATATATCCTAGATCATAGGTCAACATAGTGTTTTGCACAATGAAGGATTATATTGGTGAAATATTCTTGATGACACTAAGTGTAGCCCTATGTTAGGCTTGCTCTGTCTAGTGATGAGTCCAATATTTACACTATTTTATGGACTCATCCGGGCTAGTTTTCACTCTTGTGCACGTCATGTTCAAGCTATAATCGCTTGTATTTCACTTGTATTCACTTTCACGCTATGTGCAATGTTTAGGCCCATTTTGGTGCGCAATTTTGCTCCATGTCGTTGGCGGTAAGCACATGGTGCTCACCACACCTTTTTCTATTTCTGGATTGAGCTGGAGGGGTATTCGCAGCTGTGTGTTTCATGTGTTGATTGTTGTGCAGGCGGACGGTTCATCCAATTTTGCCCAGATTTTATGTTTGCATGAATCGCACGGTCGTGTGTTTCCTTGACGCACGATTGCTCTGATCGTGCGCGGTCATCTGTGGTTCAAAATGGTTATCTGGATTTGCTCGTGCGTTTTGTTCACACACGGTTGATTTGCCCGTGAGTGAGTAAAATCGCACGAACTCCTCTGGTAAGCTGAAATTCTGGCTTTCGGAATTTTCCCATGAGTTTTATGCACAGTCTTCTTCGACCGTGCATGAGAAAAATGCATAGGCACTCTACTTTGTCTTCCTGAGCTTTCTGCTTCATTAATAACGCATGGTCCACGTACGGTTGTGCGTTTGACCGTACGTGACCAATTTTTTGACTGTTTACTATAAAAGCTGTAGGATTCTCCCTTCCTCGAGAAGAAACACTGAGCCCGCCACTTCCATTCTAGCTCTGCCATTTCCATCGCTCCATCTATCTCCTCCACTTGGGAAGTGTTCTCCGGTGATTCAAAGCCACATCCAAGGATCCGGAAGCCTTCCCGACTATCTACATCCAGCATCATGGTTTGGGGTATTCCATTTGGCAAAGAGGAAGGAACCTACACTAGAGAAGAATACGGAGAAGGCCAGAGGTAGTGACAACCTCTAGATGGTGGAAGCAACCACGGACTAATCTCGGAGGCGGCTTGACAACCCACCATTCTGGCCATGACCCACGGTGAGACATTTCTTCTTGTGGTTCACTCTACCCTTTGTCTATTTGAGAGATGTACCTCTAAATACTTATAATGAACCTAGAATGCTCTTTGTTTGTCTATGAATGAACGCATGCCTAGATATTTTCTCTACTTTGATGTTATGTTGTGATGTGTCTCGCCTCCATTCCACATCCACCCCACACACGCACTAACTGAGCCACTCTAGCAAAAGCCAGATGTGAGACTTTGAAGAGGTGTTTGCGACCCTCACTACCGCACTAGAGATCACTCCCTCCATCTGCCTTCCATCCATCCTCCTACCGAAGCAAGACATTGCGGCCTGCAGTTCATCTCGCCAAGCGAAGCGGTGCTCTCGAACCGTATTTTACTTTTATTGTTGTTAAATTAGGAAACCCAAAACAACCCCCCCCCCCCCTTTTCAAACCATAGAAATCTTTATAACTGATTTCCCTAATGAGAAAATCATACACCCCAACTTGCAGTCCTTTGAGAACGATATTCAGGGAGTCTCTCCCAACTATTATTTCTTGTATGACTGGTACACTTGCCGTAAGTGTATCAAGTTTTTGGCTCCGTTGCCTGGGACTGCAAGCGTTGTTTGAGTTTTTCTTCCAGGAAGCTTTTATAAAGGTTCTTTGTTGTTTTTTATTTCTTTTTTTTTTTTTGTAAGTTTATGTAGGGGCAAGGCCCTGGTGATCTAGTAGAATATGACCCTGAGATAGAGAGGATGGTGCGCACACACCGTCGTGCTGCTGTCATCATGGATCTTAACAGAAATAATGGAGTTAACCCCGGGGGAGAGAATGCGCCAGTTGTTGGTAACGCGGCTGATGAAAATGAGGTGGCACGGCCAAGGCCCAGAACAATGCGAGACTACACCACTCCCACTGTTTGGAGTGTGTATCCCGGTTTTGACCCAGCCATCACGAATAACCAGTTTGAGATCAAGCTGGAAATCCTAAACATCATCTGCAAAAGTGCCCAGTTCTCTGGGTTGGCAAGTGAAGATCCCCATCTTCACATGGCAGAGTTCTCATAAATCTGCGGAACATTCCAGTATGCCAGCATAGCTGACGACACGGTGAAATTATGATTATTCTCATTCTCCCTCCGTGATAAAGCAAAAGTGTGGCTTCATACAATCCCTCCGGGCACATCGACCACATGGGAGCTGCTCTCCTCCAAATTCTTAGCAAAGTTCCACCCAGTGAATAAAACCATGAACATGAGTCGAGAGATCACAACCTTCTGACAACATGATCAGGAGACCCTTGTGGAATCTTGGGAAAGATTTATGGAACTCCTCCGGAAGTGTCCTCATCAAGAGTTGCAACCATGGAACCTTGTGGAATATTTCTACTTTGCAATAGAGCCTAACTAGAGGTCCATGATTGATGTCGCTGCCGGCGGAACTCTGCTAAATCACACCCATGATGAAGCATTGCAGATCTTGAAGGACACCGCTACTCATAGCTCATTTTGGACCGCAGGGCGGAACACCCCATGGAATGCACGAGTTCTATTTGAAGTTAACACTTCTGCTTTCTGCCCCCTCTCCGACTCCGGTGATGGCCATTTTGTGTCAAGGGTGCGGGTACCCCGGACATCATACCTATGAATGCCCCACAGGTGAAATCTCCTATGATTTTTCTAATCTAAATGTGGAAGAAAATGTCAACTTTATTAGAAATCAAACCCGCGCAGCACCATTTTCAAACACATATAATCTAGGTGTGAGAAATCACCCAAATTTCTCATGGAACCAAAACACTGTAGGCCAACGATGGCAACCAGGCCAGCATCAATTTGATGCTCAAGCGTCTGGAAGCCAACCGAGGGCGCCTCATCCGGGTTATAACCAAGGTGCTGCGATGCAAATAAAAAGCACGTTGGAAGAAATGATGGAAAAGTTTGTTGGCATGGCCCAATCTAATATGGCTAACCAAACTGCCTCGATGAGCAACTTGGAGATGAAATTTGGTCAATTGGCTCAAGTGCTCTCTGAGCGAACTCAGGGTGCTCTCCCTAGCACGACGAAAAAGAATCCTGGTGAGCAGGGAAAGAGCCTAATTGAGTCAGATGGCTGCCATGAGGGCGACTTGATACTGAAATGTGAGATCAATGATGTTGAAACCACTGCTCTTTGCGACACTAGATCATCGTGCAACGTTCTTACACTACAAGACGTTGAAAAGCTGAACCTAAAAATCTATGTCGATGATCATACATTACTTGTCCTTGCAAATGGAATAGTGGTGGAAACAGAGGGTGAGATTAAGGACATCAAGGTCGTTGTAGATGGAGCTTCGGTTTTCACAAAATTGCAGGTTCTGGGACCCATGGAAAACACTTCCTTGCCTATTTTGGGTGTCCCATTCTTAAAGGAGAGTGGCGCCACCCTTCACATTGCTAAGGGGTGTGTCACCTTGTCATCCAAAGTGTCACACCATACTCATCCATCTACAATAATCAAGGATCTAAATTCTTTAACTGTCATTTCTGATAAATTTGCTAATAAGTTGAGTACAGTTGTGGATAAGCAAGGAAAAAAAACAAATGCTGAGTCAGAGCAGGAAGAAAAGGAGATAGTGAAGAAATACGTGATGGATGAAGAGAAAGCTGAGAACAATGGCGGCGAGGCCACGAAGTTAGAAGTTACCTTGGCCGGCATGGCCGAAAACTCTTTGAATGATTTTGTTAAAACTAAAGTAAATTGTAAACAGTTAAAACAGATTCGTCGGGAGTATCTGTCACCCATACTGGGTGAAGAAATGAAGCCCCTGGCTGCTCCGAAATGGCTAGACATCGTTTACGATAGAGAGCATGTTGCTTGTTGGTGCTCTCCTACTATGGAGAAATTGAAACAGAAAAAGTTATTGCGCGCTACCCGCTCTGCCACCCTCTGGCATGAGAAGGAAGAGGTTAGGGGCAAGGGAGAGACATCTCCTTTGAGCCCTAAAGCATTCACCTCCTTCCCATCTCGTGTGGCTGGGGAGAACCATCACAAATCAGCATATAGCTGAGTCATGGCGGAGTCTCCGGGTTTTTGTTGCTGCTATTTTTGTCTGCTTTTGTTTTATCTCTTTAATGTGCTTGTGTGTCTCTTTTGGTGATCTATTGGACAATTGTTAGAACTCTATTTATATAATGCTAATACAGGTATTTGGTCCACCTTAAGGACGATAAACAAAAGGGCTTATGAGAGACGACCCAATTTTGCTCTTCTGTTTTTGTTTCTGCATATGCCAGAGCAATTCTTGCAGGTATGGCGACTTTAGTGGCGAGGTTGGAGCTAATTTGCAGTTTAATGCCAATCTTCTGGTATGCTTATTTCTTAGCATGGGTTAACCTCTCCTCCTACCTCCTTTTATAATTGTTGTATTACATTCTGTGTTGCTTAGATTTAAGTCTGGGGGAGAATAGCTTGTCGTTACCCACATGCACGTGCACATGGCACAACATACTAGAAGTTATACTTTATCTCAATCATTTATTTAATTGTTGATTTTCATCGCACACCACAACACCCACTAGAGAGTGCACTTAATCGTAGGCACGTAACGAGTCTAACTCATTTCTTTTGTGTGATTGGGAAAATATTTTGTGCTGGTCTAGGATTGTGAGACGGAGTATAATGTTGAATCACGTAGTGCTCTAGTCGAGTACTCATGTCTCTCATAGAAATTCATGTAGAATAAATTTTTCTTTATGCTTATTGTTTTGTAATTTTTCTCTGTGCATAAAATTGTTTATTCTACTAAAAAGTGGTGAATCCGGTGTGAATCTGACAGTAGTATAGGAATGTGTGTAGACGTTTGCTAGGCTTGTATTGTTCGAGTCAGGAGGAAGATTATCTTTATCAGTGGCTAAGAACTTGCCCAGAGCGACTATTGAAGCGTTGGCAGAGGTTAGTTCAATGCGTGAGCGTGATATAGGCCATCATTTTGTCTAGGTTGAGCTTTTGTACCGTTCCTAACATCTGATCCTCGCTAGCCCTTTTGTGCCTACCCCATCTCTTGATTCAGCTCCACTGCTTCTCCACCAAAGCTAAAAAGCTGATCCCAGTCGCATACCCAAAGTTGAGCTTTAGTTGTTTTCATATTTTTATTTTGGGAATGTTGATGTTTTGATTTAATTGTGAATATGTGGATGTGCTCCAAAGAATAAATGTGCTGGAAATAGTTGAAAAAAATGAAATGAGAAATTATAAAGAGTTGAAAAAAATGATGAGAAAAGAGCTTAATTGAAAATCATTTGCAAAAGTTTGTATTGGGAGTAGGCGGTGCACACACCCATGTTTTCAAGTTCAATTCTGGGGGTGTGGTGCACTCGCGCGTGTAGCAACTACTTGGTTAGCTTTGATGCATTAGCTTATTTGGGTTAGGTGCGTAAGCCTTCGAGTTTATCATTGTTTATCCTTCCGCAACTTAAGCCCAATCTCTATCCTAAAGTCCTACTGACTCACGCTGTAACACCCTACTTGTTATATATAATATAGCAGTAGGTTCGGTCGGGACCCCACGCCATATTAAACGAACAGAATATCGCGTTACTTAATTAGTTTCAAATAGTTTATAAGAAAATCATTCAGCACACAGAGTCACACAATGAAAGCATTTATTAATTTAAGGTAAAACCAGTTCACAACTTGTCCACTTTAATAACTAGGAATAAAAATACAACAATGTTTGTTTATAACATGTTTACATCAGAAGTGGCTTCCAGACATCAACACGCAGGCCGACCACACATGAAAATGGTAAACATAACAACAAGGCCTTCATGGGTCTGCATAGTACAACACAGAAGTAGGGGTTCCAACCAGCTATTTCCCGCTCGTCTCGTCAGGTCATGTGCAAACAAATCCACCATATAGTGGGAAAACAAGCAACCGGTCAGCTTTAGCTCACCAAGATTATAACGACCCCAACCCATGCCGTGGGCGGTGGTGCTCCTTCCTTGCAAGCAAGCAATAACAACATATATTTCACAGGTGCGTCTAAGCACCGCATAGAAACATTAACAACATACGTCGACTCTAAGCCACACGTATTGTTCTCTCAAGGAACGACATCCACAAGTCCTTTTTCAACTTGGACGTTCAATTTGAGCTATGTCGTACACACGAAGTTTCGACACTCTTCCATAGCCCGGTGCACCGAGGGGCGACCTCTTCACCACCACTATGGGCGGGTTCGGATTAGCTAGGCCCCGGCTCAAACATCGCGATCAAACAAACTGCACGATGCGGGTAAGATTTCACCTCTACCCGACAATAAAACAACCTCATTGGGTCCTCAGAACAGCCTCAGGGGCTATTGTCCAACACACTACATGATATCCAATATCATTGGCGCTAGTGCTAGCCAACAGAACATAGATCTGCCAGCTCTTTTGGGAATTTCCTGGAGGTAGCCTCTAGGACTCCCTATAACACATCACAACACCCAGAAACCTGAAAACAAGCATACATACTCGTAGTCTTCTCCGGAGTGCAATATAGCATATCAACATCACCAATCTAGACCAACCTTTCCAGATGGGCTTCACACAGCAGGCCTACATCCGTACCTCGATTCTGGACTCTATATGCAATTTCTACGGGGATAATCCAAATCGACACGTCGGAAGAAACCTATCCACTAATTAGTGAAAATCTTCCTTCTACTATGCAAATCAAAGGACTAGCATGTCCAGAGAGTAAGGAGGAGAAGCGTTACACTCAGTGCTCATTTCGGTGCCATTGAACTGAGAGAGAACCGACTGGATTTTGTCAAGTCAGCTTTCTCTCCACGAAGTCGACGATGGCACAGGCAAGCAAGAATCTCCTTCGCAGATTTGCCCTCGGCTCAACGAATGGCTATCCGCAACAAGCTCCTTCGTCCAGCCCTCAACTCACTTCTCTGGGAAAGGCAGAGGTTTTTCAGAAAAAATGAGAAGGAAAGACGAATTCCAGCCCATAAGTACTTTTCCCGCTACCACCGACGCTAGTGCTAGCGCCTTGCGCTAGCTCAAAGGCGGTATGATCAACCTTACCCACAACCGCTTAAGGAATCGACAGGAGAGCTACCGTCGGGGCTAACATCGGCGCTATCTCCCGTCAATCGGGTTGTGGTCCCGTCGACTTGTCGATCAACAACAATAGACCTACCTCCAGCGCTATCCCTAGCACCTGATGCTATCTCCCGTCGATCGGGCCTTGATGCTGTCGATCGACTCCTGATCCCATCGACTCATCGACAACAAACATAAGTCCTCTCGAGTTACCGGCGACACTAGCCCCAGCGCCTGGCGCTAGCTCTAAGACTTCATAACTTTTTGAATTCAGTGCACTTGAAAACTGGGGTCTTACACACGCAATGAATCGAATTAGTGTCGTGGAGAGATTGTGATCGGGTGAGCTTATGGTCACCGACATTGATGGATTTCAATGGAGGTTGTTCTGAGTACCGATCTTGAGCAATACTCGCATGAGCAATCAGTTTACTTTCTTCCTACGCATATCCAAACGATTCACTGAGATTCAACTTTTGAGTAGAAATAATATATAATTACTCTCATAGATTATGACAAACTATTTTATATAATTAAAAATTTCTTCTATTACATTTCTGTGCGCGTGAGTATGCGACTTCACATGGTACTCCGCATTTGAAATTACTAAGCGAACTAACATTTTTCTCGTCCCCTGAAGGATAGTTTACTTGGGACGAGCAAATGGTCAAGTCTGGGGGTGTGATGAGTCCAATATTTACACTAATTTATGGACTCATTCGGGATAGTTTTCACTCTTGTGCACATCATGTTCAAGCTATAATCGTTTGTATTTCACTTGTATTCACTTTCACATTATGTGCACTATTTATGACCATTTTGTTGTGCAATTGCGCTCCATGTCGGTTGGGGTAAGCACATGGTGCTCCCCACCCCTTTTTCTATTTCTGGATTGAGCTGGAGGGGTATTCCCAGCTGTGTGCTTTCTGTGTTGATTGTTGTGCAGGCGGACGGTTCATCCAATTTTGCGCAGATTTCATGTCTGCATGAATCGCACGGTTGTGCGTTTCCTTGACGCACGATTTCTCTGATCATGCGTGGTCATCTGTGGTTCAAAATGGTGATCGGGATTTGCTCGTGTGTTTTGTTCATGCATGGTTGATTTGCCTGTGCATGAGTAAAATCGCACGAGCTCCTCTGGTAAGCTGAAATTCTTGATTTCGGAATTCGCCCGTGCATTTTTACGCATGGTCAGCTTCGACCGTGCGTGAGTAAAATGCATGGCCGCTCTGTTTCATCTTCCTGAGCTTTCTGATTCATTAATAACGCACGGTCGTGCGTTCGACCGTGCGTGACCAATTTTTTGACTGTTTACTATAAAAGCTACTGGATTCGCCCTTTCTCGAGAAGACACACTGAGCCCGCCACTTCCATTCCAACTCGTCCATTTCCGTCGCTCCATCCATCTCCTCCACTTGGGAAGTGTTCTCCGGTGATTCTAAGCCAAATCCATGGATCTGGAAGCCTTCCCTGTCATCTACAACCAGCATCAAGGTTTGGGGTATTCCATTTGACGAAGAGGAAGGAAACTACACTAGACAAGAAGACGTAGAAGGTTAGAGTTAGTGATAACCTCTACATCCTGGAAGCAACCACAGACTGAGCTCGGAGGTGGCTTGACAAACCACCATTCCGACGACGACGCACGATGATAATTTTCTTTTAGTGGTTCACTCAACCCTTTGTCTATTTGAGAGATGTACCACTAAATACTTGTAATGAACCTAGAATGCTCTTTGTTTGTCTATGAATGAAAGCATGCCTAGCTATTTTCTCTACTTTGATGTTATATTGTGATGCGCCTCGCCTCCATTCCACATCCACCCCATACACACACTAACTGAGCCACTCTAGCAAAAGCTAGAGGTGAGACTTTGAAGAGGTGTTTGCGACCCTCCCTATCGTACTAGAGACCACACTCTCCGTCTGCCTTCTGTCTATCCGCTTACTGAAGGATGACATTGCGGCCTGCACTTCATTTCGCCAAGCAAAGTGGTGCTCTCGACCCGCATTTACTTTTATTGTTGTTAAATTAGGAAACCCAATTCACACCCCCCTTTTCAAACCATAGAAATCATTATAACTAATTTCCCTAACGAGAAAATCATACACCACAACTTGCAGTCCTTTGAGAACGATATTCGGGGAGTCTCTCCCAACTTTATTACTTGTACGATCGGTAAACATGCCGTAAGCGTGTCATCTAGTACCTGAAAGTAATATTCTAAAGCAAATGTATGAAATACGAAGTGTATTTATCTTTGACTTGAGGACTTCTTCGAATCAAGAACATTGTAGGTAAGGTTCCTAACAATCTCCCCCTATTTGTAGAAGTCAAAACCTCACTCAATGATAAACTACACGTACAAATATTAAAGTCATTACTCAGAGAATAAGGACAAAAGTCAAAATATATCATATATAAAAGTTATAAATGTTTGCAAATAGAATAGTAAAATTTACATTAGCCCACAGGGGGGTGTAGCCTACACTTACTTCTCCCTCACTTGCACTCTTGAATGTTGATGAATAAAAATGAATAGAACCAAAGCTGTAGCAAGGAAGTCCCGCCACACACCCGGAAGATCTCAGAGAGCTTCCCCTCCCGAACCAATGCTCAGTCGGGCACCTTGGATGGCAACACGAGCCAACAAAAACTAGTTAGGAGGAGAGAGCTAAAAAGATTTGATCTCCTCCAAGGTGCCCTTAAGGGTCTATTTATAGAATTTCATATCTGGTCTACAAATAGCATAAATCCGCCTTTTAGTTTTACTAATTACACCCCCAAATTGGTCTGCTAACAGCCTAACTCCACTGTTCTGAAGGGCTATTGGCAGCCCACAAATGGTATTTAGGTCATTTCCTCACTAAAGCCTTATGGGCGAGTGGTCCGTGAAGGTACCACTCGCCAGACCTCTCGTACGCTAGATTCCACTGGGCGGGTGGTCCATAGGGGCACCATTCGCCTGATACCTAGCTCGCTTCGCGAGTGGGGTTTCGTCCTCACTCGAGTGGCCTCTCGCACATTCGCACTCCTAAGCGAGCGAGTGACCTGTGGATGAGGCTCGCACTCACCCTGAGGCTCCCATGCCTCTCTTGACCTAGGCGAGTGCTCTCCTTGACCTGCCTTGCATGCCTTTTGACCCTTTGGGACCCGGGGGGCCTACTCGATGAATATGGGGGGTTGTACACAATCCCCGCTCTTTGCGAGCGAGCTCTACGCTTGGAAAGAAAAGTCCAACCCCTAGTTTTCGGTGAGTGCTTGCTTACCAGGAGGGAATATTTTTCGCAGGCTCCACCCCTCATCTATATATATCTCAGGTCTTTGCAATGAGAGTGCCTGACTTCCAATTACTGTTTCTCTTCTTCACCTCTGAGCTCTCGCCATAGTAATGGCGTCCATGAGGACTTCCGTGAGACCCCTCTTGCAAAGTCTGCTGGAGCGTCTTGCCGCGGAGGAGAAGGAGAACACCTCCAAGTCCGCTCACTATGCCCCCTGGCTCTCGACGAAGCGGGACTCGACCTTACCCTACCAGTCAAAGAAGGCCAAGGCGGTTCGGCGTGACACCCTGGTGACCGATTCCACGTCGGTGACTATGCCCCCTCCCCGCAAACCATCTGACAACATCGTCGAGGTAATGTGATCTAGCCTGCCTTGTGATTAGTGTTGGTTGATGCGCTGACTCAATACTCAATACCACTCGCAGGATGCACCGGAGACTGGTGGAGACCCCAAGATCATCCTGGCGGGTGATGACACTCTCCCTCCTGTTGTTAAAAACATTCCACAGGCCACAGAGTCCTGCCCTTCTGACACTCTCGGCGGGACCCTGTCAGAGATCAGTAAGACGCTTGTCACTTTCTCACCTACCGCGCTTCCTCTCCTTTTTCTTATCTTGCCTTTTGCAGACCCCACCATCAGGACCATGGAGCTATCCTTTGTCCCGCCCGACACTCCAGCCCACGAGACTATCATCACTCTGCCGGCATAGGAGCCAGAACATTCGGCCAGGAGGGACCTCAACCGCGATTCCCCCGTCGCCGACGTAGCCACCAACTCCGCCGCCAACCAGGTCCCTTCTGGGCCTGGAAAGGGGAAATCGCTTTACCCCCCAGCAAGCCGTTCGCATGGCAACCCAGCTCCTCTCGCCAACCCCCTGTTAAAGCATATGTACTGGTTTAGCTGCTTTATTCGCCTCGAATTAATTCGCCAGTAGTTGGAAGAGACTAACTTATTCTCCCACAGGCTGCCGGCAGACCTCACCAATGACCCTCGGTTAGAAGACGAGGTGATCTCGCTTCCCCTTCCCCCATCGACCTCTCGGATTTTCTCAGAGACCCTGCTGATCCCAGGACGATGAAGGAAAGGATGACTGAGGTCCTTGGCAAGCTTATCTGGATGAAGCGAGACCTAGCCAGCCAGACGGAAGGGCACCAGATGGCCTTCGAGTGCAGGCTGAGCACTCTCGAATGGGATTACTCACATCTTGTGGGCGAGATGGAGCGACAGGGAGGAGGGTGTGAGGGGATGTCCCCTGGGAGGCATATTGTGCAGTCTACGGATCAGATGTGCCTGGTCAATCAAGAGCTCACGGTCGTAAGCGCGTACTACTACCCGCGAGTACCACTGAGGACGGGGAGGTGAGACCGGGGTCGAAGGAAATGGATTCAGTTTTGAGCCTACCGGCACTCGCCCCCTGTATTCCCTTACCTCCCGTTATAGACTGATCTATAATGTATGCCGAGATCGGCTTTGTAATGTAGCAATCGTGTACTTTTGGTGTGGATCACGATTATATTTTGCATAATTTAATTTCCATTTTGCCGAGTGGTGAACTTATTTCTTTGATCTCGCTTTGCTTTATGTCATTTTCGCCCTTTGGTAGGACTCTGCGCATGACCCTTGCCACTCGACAGTGAGTGAGAAAGAGGTGGGGTTGGCTCGAATCCCAAGGCATCGGAGGTAACGCGATTGCTGTCCACACCCCCACGCTTCGAGAAGTTCTTGATTTCCTTATTTTTCTATAAATAGTCACCCCTACCGACCGCATTTATAACTTTCATTTCTTCTTCCTTCCTTGATTTCGCACTCGCACCTCTCTCCAGATTTTTCCGCAAACATCCTTTCGCACGATGGTGGTAGAGTCCAATGGGAGGATCAGGTGTGCCCAAGCATTCGCCAACCACGACTTTGCCATATGCGACCTGTCTGAGGAGTACTTCACCCTAGCGATCGAAGACTATGTCCCGCTGGGGTTCATTGTGCGCCGCCCTGGAGATCGCGACCATATTAACTAGTTCATGCCAAACACCCTTGCCATCCCCCTGGAGCACTTCAAAGTGGGACTCCGCCTTCCTCAACCGCTTTCTTTTTTGATCTTACCTGATTCACCTGATGCAAGGATTGAGACCTCACCCTCCACCCGCTGAATACGGGCGCGGATACCTCCCCCGATGCTGCACTTACTCTCGCGTGGTCCGCTACCAACTCCTGCCGCAAAGATATGGCTTCCTCAAAGCCCAGCGGATAGAAGCAGAAGCCGGACGTGGCTACTGGCTCACCTTCTATGCGGCCCAAGACTTCTTCAACGGCAAAGGAAAGGTGGTCACTAGTGAGACCTTGGGGCCGAGTGCCCCTGTTCTGGAGGACATGACGGTTTGGACCTCAAGTGTGCCTGCAGGATCCTCCCCAGAACAAGTGCCGAGAGGGCATCAGAACTTCTCCCTAGGTGAGAGGTACTTGGAAAAAAAATGTGAGCCCCTGCTTCAATGGGACCGGAAGGCCAACCGGGTCTCTATCTCCTCCCTCTTTCTGACTTGGACAGTGCAGGAGACCACCATCGACGAGGCCTTTGGACTCTCCTTCGTGCTTTACAGTCGTAGGGATGTCACAGTCTATGATGCTGAGTCCACGTGGAAGCTCATGCATGAGACCATGCTGGCTCAGCAGCGCACTCTCGAGCATGCGCATATGTCCTCCCGCCCCAACATCACCCTCGCGCGGAACCTCTCCGAGGTCAAGAGGACATGCAGACTCTCTTTCGCTAAGGTCGTGGCCCTGAAGTAGTCGATTGCGACTGCTGAGGCACTTCTCGCCATCCGCCCAGCCTGAGTGGTAAGTACGACCTTGTAGAGACCAAAGCTTTCGCGCTTCCCTGCTATTTTTTGCACTAGTGCTAACATTTTCTTTCCTTTCAGGACACGACCAACTCCGACATCTTGCAGGTGCGAGTGGACACCCTTGAGGACTGGGTCAAGGAGGTGCAAGCTAAGAACTAGTAGCTGCGAAATGTCGCTCCCCCGCCGCCTCCCGTAGAGGACATTCGACATTTCTACTCTCACTCCGAGCTTGAAGCGCTGATGCAGGAGACTGACCAGGGAGCAGCAAAACATGCGCCGCCAGTGCTTCTGAGTGCTGGGCTCTTAATGGAAGAGGGCAAGAGGATCACGACTCGCCACGTGCTGCCCGAGCTCTTCAGACAGCTGAATGCCCCATATGACGAAGCCAACTTTTGGCTAGAGCTTGGCGGTCTCCGCCCTGTAGACGTGAGCAGCAGATTTTCCAGCGGGATGTCCGGCGATGCCCACTGAAGACCTACCTTTTACTATTCTTTGTTGTAATGCGAGACCTCCCCTCTTCTTTGTAAACCTTTTTAAAGATGAATGAAATGAAAGATTTATGCTTCTCTGCTTGTGATTATTATTATTATTATTATTTCTGCATTACATGCTATTATTTGCTGATAGTTCGCATGTTCGCATGACGTTCCCCATGTTCTTGCGCTTTCGCGCATGTGCTCGCATATTACAACTCGTTCACGTACCATTGAACCTTAGCCCTAGGTCATGACCCAGACGCTCTTGCCCCATAGGTCCGTGATATAGTTGCGACTCATTCGTGCATCTCGCCCACGTATTAGCACGTCCCTCACTCATTCGCGTACAATCGACCCTTAATCTTAGGTCGTGACTGAGACATTCTCTCCGCACAGGCATGCCATATGGTTGCAGCCCTTTCGCACACGTTCATGCCCTTTTGGGGACTTAGGTGGTTGCGTTGATTCCTACCGGGAGCGTAACTAATGCGAGAGCCCACTTTATCCCACACAAATTTTGTTACCATAAGGGTTGGTTGGTAACCCTTGTTATATTCGTCGGGCTAGTGCCCTTTCCGATTGACCCCTCACGCCGGCGAATGTCTTTCTCAACGGACACCATTCGCCGACGAGTACCCTTCTTAATGGACATCATTCGCATACTGAGAGACTTACCTTATGTCAATCTTTCCTCTCAGGGATTTTCCATTATTACCTTGCCTTCCTCGTGAGTTGCCACCGAGTGAGCCCATGGCTTGCCAACTCAGTGGGAGCCTGGTCAGCGGGTCTGCTCGGGGCTAACTTTTTAAAACTTTCCATCTTGCCACCGAGTGATCCTACGACCCTGCCAGCTAGGCGAGAGCCTGTTCAGCGGGTCTGCTCGGCGCTATGCCTTAGAAAAGGCCTCCGAGCACCGTCTGCCCTGTCAGCTAGAGAGAGCCTGACAGTGGGATCGCCTCGGCCTATGTTTCACTTGATCATACTTTCTCATTCTGCTAACGAGTGAGCTTACGGCCCTATCGTCTAGGTGGGAGCTTGGTTAGCGGGTGTGCTCAGCGATATGCCTTAGAAAAAGCCTCCGAGCACCGTCTGCCTTATCAGCTTGAGAGAGCCTGACAGCGGGATCACATCAGGTTGTGTTTCACTTAATCATACTTTCTTATCCTGCCACCGAGTGAGCCTACGATCCTGCCAGCTAGGTGGGAGCCAGGTCAACAGGTCTATTCGGGGCTATGCCTTAGAAAAGGCATCCAAGCACTGTCTGCCCTGTCAGCTAGAGAGTGCCTAACAGCGGGATCACCTCGAGTTGTGTTTCACTTAATCATACTTTCTCATCCTGCCACTGAGTGAGCCTACGACCCTACAAGCTATGTGGGAGCCTGATCAGCGGGTCTGCTTGGGGCTATGCCTTTGAAAAGGTATCCGAGGGTCGTATGCCCTGTCAGCTAGAGAGTGCCTGACAGCGGGATCACCTCGGGTTGTGTTTCACTTGATCAAACTTTCTCATCCTGCAACAGAGTGATCCTACGGCCCTGCCAGCTAGGTGGGAGCTTGGTCAATGGGTTTACTCTGGGCTATGCCTTATAAAAGGCCTCCGAGCACCGTCTGCCCTGTTAGCTAGAGAGAGCCTGACAACGGGATCACCTCGGGTTGTGTTTAACTTAATCATACTTTCTTATACTGCCACCGAGTGAGCCTACGACCCTGCCAACTAGGTGGGAGCCTGGTTAGCGGGTCTTCTCAGGGCTATGGCTTAGAAAAGGCCTCTAAGCACCGCCTGCCTTGTTAGCTAGAGAGAGCCTGACAAAGAGATCACATCAGGCTATGTTTCACTTAATCATACTTTTTCATCATGCCACCAAGTGAGCCTACGACCCTGCCAGCTAGCGCGCGGCGCTAGCGCTAGCGCTGACACTAGTGCTAGTGAGCCATTTGTGATGGGTGTGAAGCCTAAGTCCTAGGGACTTGTTGCGTTGCACCAGAAAGCTATGGACTCACCATTGCTGAGCATAGCAGAGGGAAAATTTGAATTTTGTCATGAACACTAGGTGGTAGTATTATCGCTGGTAGTAGCTCCAGTGAGCAATAATATGGAGACTTTGAAATCTAAGTAAAAAAGGACTGGGTGTGTAACAACATGGAAGGAAGGAAGGGGCATAGAGCTCACCTTCGTTGGCCATGCGAGCCAATTGTGGGCCGAGGTGAAGCCGTACCTGCGTCAGACAGAGGTGATCCTGATGATATGAGCACGGGATCAAAGCTGAACTGAACCTGTACCTTAGTGGTTAAGTGATGAGGTCGCCCCTCCGTTTCACTGGTGAAATTTTGGGACTAGACCGTAAGGCAGGACGGCCTTGTCGGTAAAAGCTCATAGGATGCTATGTTAAAAAAGTACTTAGCATTGTCTATGTTTGAAAAAGGACTTAGATTATTGGTGTAACTCATGGAGTACGCAGAAGTGTGCCTTGAGAGCACGATACGTGTGGCCTTGAGTCGACGTATATAGTGATTGTTTCTATGTGGTGCTTAGACGCACCTTTGAAATATATGCTGCTATTGCTTGCTTGTAGGGAAGGAGTACCACCACCCCGGGAATGGGGTGGGGTCGTTATAAATGTTGGTCAGCTAAAGCTAATCGGTTACCTATTTTCCCACTGCTTAGTGGATTGTGCTCTACAGGTTTTGGCGATATGAGAAGGAAATAGCGAGTTGGAACCCCAGCTGATGCGCTCTGCTGGCCGTCGAAGGCCCAATTGTTTTGAGTGTTTTTGGTTCATGTATTGTCTGTCTGCGTGCCGATGTTTGGAACCCATGTAAACAGATAAAGACTTTATGATCTATGGTCGTTGTGCCAAACAACAACACATATATATATATCTTTATTATATAAGTTAATATGCATACTTGGAAGCACACCAAGCAATGAATTTGAACCGTTGGATGGGGATGTTTCAAAGAATAGCCGTCGGTATCCACATTAGGCAATGAAGCACACGGATCGTGGTAGTTTAGGCAACATTTTGAGCGCCAAACACTAGCGCGACGCGGTAACGCCAACGCCCCGCGATAGCGAGATATCCTTCCTTCAGCCACTATCTCCTTCCAAATTTTCTCCTCAATCAACTGTAGACGGGAAGTTTCCAAAAGCGACCGCCGGGCATTAGACTTAACGCGTCGCGATAGTACATGCCAAAATAGCGTCCCATCGACATTCCTTTTTCTCCACTGTTTCCTTCTCGTCAAATGTTTCAATTTATGTTAGCACCAGCGGTAGTGCTAACACGCCGCGGTAGCAACGCCTGGCAACAATTTTCGTCGACCGGCATTTATTTTGGTCGAACGCCTTTCATCGAATGCCATCTTCGTCGAACACATTTCGTCGAACGCCATCTTTGTTGAACGCCGCTTTCATTTCGTCGACCTCCATTTCGTCGATCACTGCTTTCATTTCGTCGACCTTCATTTCGTCAATCGCTAACGCCAGCAGTAAAGCATGCATTTCGTTGAGCGCCGTGGTAGAGCATGCAGTTCGTCGAATGCAGGTTTCATTTCGTCGAACGCCAGTTCGTCGAACGCAGCTTCCATTTCGTTGAACGGACACTAGCTCTAGCGGTAGTTCTGACGCTACACGGTTGCATCAACAAAAACACATTTCCATGGAAATTTGAAAGCACAGAATCTTGCATACTATAAACACAAAACAAGTATGATCAAATACAATTTTATTTGTTATTGTCAAACCAAGAGATGCGGAAAGCATGTTCCAACAAACTCCCCCTTTTGATAATAACAAATCCCCTTAGAAAGAAATAATTCAATTGATAGGAATTTGTGTTTATAATAGAGATAAGCATGAAATTTAAGACATGTGCATATGCTCCCCCTAAATGAATGCTCCCCCTAAGTGAATGCTCCCCTTACACCAAAACTTCCTATGAACTTGACTTCCCTAAAAACATGTTAATTTCTTTCAAATTTATTCTCCCCCTTTTGGTATTATCAAAAGAGGGTGGAGAGGTAGTCCAACAAAAAGTGTGCAATAACTGTGTAGAGAGGGAATGATCATGATAAAGAATGAAACGCTTAGGAAAAATACAATAGATAGGAGAGAAAAGAAAGGAATGTGAAGAATTTTTCATAAAGAAACCACTTGTTGGGACAACGTATTCATGATCGAGCGTACAAGTAGTAAAAAGGTGGAAAGCATGACGAAATACTTTTTTTTGAAGTGAACATATATATATGAATTGTGAAGCACAGTAGATGATTAAGAATTTTAGACATAACAAATTAGATGTTGTAGCATTTTAAGTACACAAAAAAATTTCAGTTGTAACACAGCCATATACTAGTTTTGAAAGGTATGCAATACAGAGTTCTCATGGCGTAGCGGAAAAAAATATGTAAGCATGATACAAGATATCAAGTCAAGATGGAAGAATACAATGTTTAAATTGAGAAAACAAGTACACTTATACATTGTATTGATCAAGCAAGGCTATCTAGTGCATTTACTTAAGAATTTAGAGAATACATGTAGATATGCAATATACTTTGTTGGAACCATAACTTTTGATTTGAGTTAGGATCCATCCTTTTGTTAAATCTAATAATTTAGATCAATCTAAATTAACACAAATTAAATATGATGCGATCGAATCGGAGAATATACTTAAGCAAATAATATAAGTTCTCTACGTTCGACAAATGTCGAACGGCGCTCGACAAATATTCATCAGAACAGCGCTCGACAAATATTCATCAGAACAGCGTTCGACAAATAGCGAACGGCGCTCGACGAATCCAGTCAGAACAATTGGAGCGGGCAGGCATTCTCTGAACGGCACTCGACGAACTGGATCATCCAGACTTAGCAGGTCGACGAGATAAATCAAGATCGACAAAATATCTTATTTGCAGAGAATTGATCAGCACATCAAAAGGCGCTCGGCAAATGTCGTTCAGTGCTCGACAAAAGTCTAGCCAGAGCTCGACTAATATTTTATTTTGCTATCTCTCTTTATAATATTTAAATCTAGCCGTTGCAGCATTAAAAGCATATTGCCGTTTCTGTATTGTCAAATCGGCAACTCCTCTTTCCAAGGAACAAAATTAAAGAGATTTTATCTCTTTCCATTTTCCCGAGAGAAGAATTCAAATTAAGAGCAAAGGCTCTCAGATTATAAAGAAGCAGAGCAGTACACACAAAAAAGGAGAAAATTTATCTTGTTGTTCTTCAGTACTAACATCTTCATGCAGATCACATATATCCTGAGACACCAATCACAACCATTTGCTCAGGATCATCTCTGCTTAGGAAGAAAGAAGTGTTTGTACAATCAAGAGAAGAGGACTCCAGAACTGTCATCAACTCTCATCAGACAGGGGGAGCTCTTCAACATCTTCATCAAGATCCATTCAACTTCAAACCAGGATCTTCAAGAGTCTTCTTATACAGAGAAGAACAATTTAATTTCTGCTTTTATTTTTCCTCTCTTTACCCCATCCTGTACAGGGTTATAACTCCCTTCAAAAGTTAACTCTCGGTGACAGGGCACCTTAGCAAAAACCTGCAGTTTGGTTAGAGCACCTTATCAACAGCTCACCTGGTGTGAGGGCACCTTATCAACAACCTCATAGTGGATTCCTACCAGTGGGTAGAAGAGTAGACGTACCCAGTTGAGGGGAACTACTATATATTTTGTGTCATTTGGATGTTTGTTTTGTTTTTATTTTTATGCACTTTTGTTAACTACTCTTTCAGTAAACACATATAAATATACATATCATTATTTTGAAACCAAAACTTAATCAAGATCTTTAATAAAGTAAATAAGAACTAATACACTCCACTTTCAATTGGTATCAGAGGTAGGTTGATTTTACCACTTCAATTTCTAGCATCTAATACTTTCAAAATTAAAAACTCCTGTTTCAATTAGTATTAGAGAAGTTGATTTGTCACACAGGTTAACACCTGAAATCACAAAGATCACTTAGTTCTTAAATTTGCTCTAAAAAGTTCTTTTTTAATGATACAAGTAAAATTTCTGTTTTCAGATCCACCTATACTTAACTTGGATAATTTTTCTTTATGGCAAGTCAGAATTAAGTTATATATGAATGCCATAGATGAAGAAATCTACAAATCTATCTTGACAGGGCATGTTTATGTTGGCGCTAATATATCTTCTTCAAAGAAAACTACCGAAATAAAACGTGGAAACAGAGAGACTGATGTCACTGCCCGTGTTTGCAAAATGAAGCCAGATAAATTCAAAGCTGGTACTGATGATGGGCGGACTGATAAACATAAAGAACCTTCCCCATCTACAGAACCTTCTCCATCCTCAGAAGCAGATGCCAAAGCCATGCAGATCTTGGCTCAGTCAGTGTCAAAAGACATTCTTCAAAAGCTTGAAGACTGCACCTCTGCAAGAGGAATCTGGACCTCCCTCTCCAGGATGGTAAATAAACCTTCTTTCATCTCTTCAACTAATTGTATTTTTGATGCAGAACCATCAACAAACCTAAGTGAAGAAGAAGAAGAAGAAGAACTTAGAGCTAGAGCTTTCTGCATGTTGGCCATATATGGTGGTTCGCATCAAATCCCCGATGCAGAAGCTAAATCAGAAAAGGTAAATGAGGTAAAATTAACTCCCAACTCTACCTCTATTACTTTCAAATCTAACTTTAAAATAACCATTTCTGAAAAAGAAATCTTAAAAGAAATAACATAAATAAAAATTTAAAACAAATCTTTCAGGGCAAGCACAACTAATGGGAGAAATCTCAAAATGCAAGCCAAAAGGTTTGAACAAATTCTTAAAAAATCAAATTTATATTTTAATGAAATAAAAAGGCTAATATATGCTAAACCTTTCAACTCTAATAAAATCCAAAGAAGTTTTCTAATTAATAAGTTTCTCACCATTAAACTCCATCCCAATTCAAACAGCAAATCTAAAATTTACATGGATTGTTTCCATCATAAAAACTATGTTAAGACAACTTTGTATTCTTACAGACTTCTCCAAGTCAGTTTGAGCATTCTACTGTAGCTGCATTGATCAGTATTGATCATAGCACTGAGTGTGAGTCTCTTCTGATAAGGGGATTCTATGAGAAAGAAAATGTCTGCAATGTTTTTATAATCTAAAGCATTCCTTAAAATCCATTAACAGCTGTAGCAATTCAAGATATTAAAAACATATTAAACTCAAATCTAGATCAAATGAGTTGCTTAATTAAATAATTTAAAGAGTCTATAGAAGAAAATTGAAAACTAAAACCAAGTGAGAAAGAAAAGGAGAACATCAGAAAAGCCAAGTGAGAGAGAAAATGAGAAACACAAATCTCAAACAAGACTTAAATCTGTATAAAGGTTGCTGCAATTAAAATTTTAAATAGGCTGAAATTAAAAAATTTAACTTCAAGAAATGAGCTGCTGCAACTGAAAATTCAAAAAGCCATTTTAAGATTACCAGGTCACTAGTTTTGATTTGATCCCAACTCAAATAGGGGGAGATTGTTGGAACCATAGCTTTTGATTTGAGTTAGGATCCATCCTTTTGTTAAATCTAATAATTTAGATCAATCTAAATTAACACAAATTAAATATGATGCGATCGAATCGGAGAATATACTTAAGCAAATAATATAAGTTCTCTACGTTTAACAAATGACGAACGACGCTCGACAAATATTCATCAGAACAGCGCTCGACAAATATTCATCAGAACAGCGTTCGACAAATAGCGAACGGCGCTCGACGAATCCAGTCAGAACAATTGGAGCGGGCAGGCATTCTCTGAACGGCACTCGACGAACTGGATCATCCAGACTTAGCAGGTCGACGAGATAAATCAAGATCGACAAAATATCTTATTTGCAGAGAATTGATCAGCACATCAAAAGGCGCTCGGCAAATGTCGTTCAGTGCTCGACAAAAGTCTAGCCAGAGCTCGACTAATATTTTATTTTGCTATCTCTCTTTATAATATTTAAATCTAGCCGTTGCAGCATTAAAAGCATATTGCCGTTTCTGTATTGTCAAATCGGCAACTCCTCTTTCCAAGGAACAAAATTAAAGAGATTTTATCTCTTTCCATTTTCCCGAGAGAAGAATTCAAATTAAGAGCAAAGGCTCTCAGATTATAAAGAAGCAGAGCAGTACACACAAAAAAAGGAGAAAATTTATCTTGTTGTTCTTCAGTACTACCATCTTCCTGCAGATCACATATATCCTGAGACACCAATCACAACCATTTGCTCAGGATCATCTCTGCTTAGGAAGAAAGAAGTGTTTGTACAATCAAGAGAAGAGGACTCCAGAACTGTCATCAACTCTCATCAGACAGGGGGAGCTCTTCAACATCTTCATCAAGATCCATTCAACTTCAAACCAGGATCTTCAAGAGTCTTCTTATACAGAGAAGAACAATTTAATTTCTGCTTTTATTTTTCCTCTCTTTACCCCATCCTGTACAGGGTTATAACTCCCTTCAAAAGTTAACTCTCGGTGACAGGGCACCTTAGCAAAAACCTGCAGTTTGGTTAGAGCACCTTATCAACAGCTCACCTGGTGTGAGGGCACCTTATCAACAACCTCATAGTGGATTCCTACCAGTGGGTAGAAGAGTAGACGTACCCAGTTGAGGGGAACTACTATATATTTTGTGTCATTTGGATGTTTGTTTTGTTTTTATTTTTATGCACTTTTGTTAACTACTCTTTCAGTAAACACATATAAATATACATATCATTATTTTGAAACCAAAACTTAATCAAGATCTTTTAATAAAGTAAATAAGAACTAATACACTCCACTTTCAATTGGTATCAGAGGTAGGTTGATTTTACCACTTCAATTTCTAGCATCTAATACTTTCAAAATTAAAAACTCCTGTTTCAATTAGTATTAGAGAAGTTGATTTGTCACACAGGTTAACACCTGAAATCACAAAGATCACTTAGTTCTTAAATTTGCTCTAAAAAGTTCTTTTTTAATGATACAAGTAAAATTTCTATTTTCAGATCCACCTATACTTAACTTGGATAATTTTTCTTTATGGCAAGTCAGAATTAAGTTATATATGAATGCCATAGATGAAGAAATCTACAAATCTATCTTGACAGGGCCTGTTTATGTTGGCGCTAATATATCTTCTTCAAAGAAAACTACCGAAATAAAACGTGGAAACAGAGAGACTGATGTCACTGCCCGTGTTTGCAAAATGAAGCCAGATAAATTCAAAGCTGGTACTGATGATGGGCGGACTGATAAACATAAAGAACCTTCCCCATCTACAGAACCTTCTCCATCCTCAGAAGCAGATGCCAAAGCCATGCAGATCTTGGCTCAGTCAGTGTCAAAAGACATTCTTCAAAAGCTTGAAGACTGCACCTCTGCAAGAGGAATCTGGACCTCCCTCTCCAGGATGGTAAATAAACCTTCTTTCATCTCTTCAACTAATTGTATTTTTGATGCAGAACCATCAACAAACCTAAGTGAAGAAGAAGAAGAAGAACTTAGAGCTAGAGCTTTCTGCATGTTGGCCATATATGGTGGTTCGCATCAAATCCCCGATGCAGAAGCTAAATCAGAAAAGGTAAATGAGGTAAAATTAACTCCCAACTCTACCTCTATTACTTTCAAATCTAACTTTAAAATAACCATTTCTGAAAAAGAAATCTTAAAAGAAATAACAGAAATAAAAATTTAAAACAAATCTTTCAGGGCAAGCACAACTAATGGGAGAAATCTCAAAATGCAAGCCAAAAGGTTTGAACAAATTCTTAAAAAATCAAATTTATATTTTAATGAAATAAAAAGGCTAATATATGCTAAACCTTTCAACTCTAATAAAATCCAAAGAAGTTTTTTAATTAATAAGTTTCTCACCATTAAACTCCATCCCAATTCAAACAGCAAATCTAAAATTTACATGGATTGTTTCCATCATAAAAACTATGTTAAGACAACTTTGTATTCTTACAGACTTCTCCAAGTCAGTTTGAGCATTCTACTGTAGCTGCATTGATCAGTATTGATCATAGCACTGAGTGTGAGTCTCTTCTGATAAGGGGATTCTATGAGAAAGAAAATGTCTGTAATGTTTTTATAATCTAAAGCATTCATTAAAATCCATTAACAGTTGTAGCAATTCAAGATATTAAAAACATATTAAACTCAAATCTAGATCAAATGAGTTGCTTAAATAAAATAATTTAAAGAGTCTATAGAAGAAAATTGAAAACTAAAACCAAGTGAGAAAGAAAAGGAGAACATCAGAAAAGCCAAGTGAGAGAGAAAATGAGAAACACAAATCTCAAACAAGACTTAAATCTGTATAAAGGTTGCTGCAATTAAAATTTTAAATAGGCTGAAATTAAAAATTTTAACTTCAAGAAATGAGCTGCTGCAACTGAAAATTCAAAAAGCCATTTTAAGATTACCAGGTCACTAGTTTTGATTTGATCCCAACTCAAATAGGGGGAGATTGTTGGAACCATAGCTTTTGATTTGAGTTAGGATCCATCCTTTTGTTAAATCTAATAATTTAGATCAATCTAAATTAACACAAATTAAATATGATGCGATCGAATCGGAGAATATACTTAAGCAAATAATATAAGTTCTCTATGTTCAACAAATGACGAACGACGCTCGACAAATATTCATCAGAACAGCGCTCGACAAATATTCATCAGAACAGCATTCGACAAATAGCGAACGGCGCTCGACGAATCCAGTCAGAACAATTGGAGCGGGCAGGCATTCTCTGAACGGCACTCGACGAACTGGATCATCCAGACTTAGCAGGTCGACGAGATAAATCAAGATCGACAAAATATCTTATTTGTAGAGAATTGCTCAGCACATCAAAAGGCGCTCGACAAATGCTGTTTAGTGCTCGACAAAATTCTAGCCAGAGCTCGACTAATATTTTATTTTGCTATCTCTCTTTATAATATTTAAATCTAGCCGTTGCAGCATTAAAAGCATATTGTCGTTTCTGTATTGTCAAATCGGCAACTCCTCTTTCCAAGGAACAAAATTAAAGAGATTTTATCTCTTTCCATTTTCCCGAGAGAAGATTTCAAATTAAGAGCAAAGGCTCTCAGATTATAAAGAAGCAGAGCAGTACACACAAAAAAAGGAGAAAATTTATCTTGTTGTTCTTCAGTACTAATATCTTCCTGCAGATCACATATATCCTGAGACACCAATCACAACCATTTGCTCAGGATCATCTCTGCTTAGGAAGAAAGAAGTGTTTGTACAATCAAGAGAAGAGGACTCCAGAACTGTCATCAACTCTCATCAGACAGGGGGAGCTCTTCAACATCTTCATCAAGATCCATTCAACTTCAAACCAGGATCTTCAAGAGTCTTCTTATACAGAGAAGAACAATTTAATTTCTGCTTTTATTTTTCCTCTCTTTACCCCATCCTGTACAGGGTTATAACTCCCTTCAAAAGTTAACTCTCGGTGACAAGGCACCTTAGCAAAAACCTGCAGTTTGGTTAGAGCACCTTATCAACAGCTCACTTGGTGTGAGGGCACCTTATCAACAACCTCATAGTGGATTCCTACCAGTGGGTAGAAGAGTAGACGTACCCAGTTGAGGGGAACTACTATATATTTTGTGTCATCTGGATGTTTGTTTTGTTTTTATTTTTATGAACTTGTGTTAACTACTCTTTCAGCAAACACATATAAATATACATATCATTATTTTGAAACTAAAATTTAATCAAAATCTTTTAATAAAGTAAATAAGAACTAATACACTCCACTTTCATACTCCAATTCTCACTACACCATATCATGCATATGGTAGCGCTCAAAAACCGCTACTGTATATGAAAAAATCGCTACTGTAGGGCTACGGTAGCGGTTGCGCGTGTGTTGCATCTGCCGCCGTGGTCGTAGGTTATGGTAGCAGTTATACAATGTATTATGGCATCCTTGAAACCGCTACCATAGGTACATCTATTGCATCATTTATGGTTTTCAATGATAGCGGTTATTGAGCGCTATCATTCTGCAACAACGACTACGATACTCCATCGCAAGACGTTTATTCTTGTATTTGGCAACATTTATGAAAAAACATACGATACTCCATCATATAAATTTTTTTTATTAATAGTAAAAAGAAAGTGGGAGATAGCCCAAACCCTTCAATACAATCAATATATAGATCACTTAATTATCTTTATTAAACTCAATATATGAAAAAACATATATAATTAATAAATAATCTGCTCATGAAAATTATTCTCTTTCTTATTCACGTGCTCATCCTTCTTGCCTTCTTCCTTCTTTGAAGCCTCCTTTGGTACCTCATTCTCTCATACCTAAAACAAAATAAAGGACGTATAAATTAGAAGCAAGAAACTTAAAACCAAATAAAAATAGTTTTTATTATTGATCCCACTGAACACATCAACATGAAACATAATTTACAACATTTCTATGAGACAAATTCATACACATGCTAGCACGTTCATACATAATCACATATTACTTTTTCTACAAATAGCAAAGAAGAAATTTTGAAATAAATAGCATTTGCATCCCCTCCAATTCCGTCAAAACATAAATAACATTTAAAATATTACTATGAAATCTCTCATCCAAACAATACTGAACCACCGCCTTATCAAGTTCTCAACTCGATCAATGTATCATCCATGCACTGAATGAGAGTATCCACTCCCGGAAAGTTTACTGAAATCAACAAATTAATAAGAACCATAATGTTTTGGAAACACCAGGTAATAAGAAAATGACATGAGTCATAAAAATACATACATACTTTTCTCATGTGGAAGCACAAGTGAACTTGAAAACAGGTTGGTATCACTCGATCCCTTGTACATATTAAATCCCAATGGAACCTTCCATGAATTACTTCTAAACTTGAGACCAGAATTCAAAGGTGGACTGCTTCTGACCTGTTTTTATCCAAACAAGTTGAGCAATTTTAGTATGGAAACTACTTAAATCCAAAGGAAAACAATGATAGTAGACCTGAAATGTCTGAAATATTTGAAGACTTCTCCATCGCATTAGTTCTACAGTCAGGGAAGAAGGCACAATTACTAACTAAACTATAAAGATGGTAATCAAATATCACATCCTCAATGCAAAAATTGAGTTCATTAAGAGCAAAATTAGTTATAAATTTAAAAAAAAATGCAGGCTAAATGATACTTTGCACTGATTACAAAAGAGGCTATGCTAAGAAAAAACTAAACAAGATCATATAGCGATGGAAAAGTCCTAATTTAAAATAATTAGGACTTCTCCATCACTGGAGAATTACTCATGCAAGTCCATCCAGATCTCACAGAAATAGACACAATTTAAAATAATTTCGACTTCCATGACATCAAAGAGTCTAACAAATAGAAAAACTAAACATGAAGCTACTTCTTAAGACTTCTACTTAAGAAAACATTTAAAAAGAACGTGAAGCTGCCTATAAATTTTATAAGCATTCAGTAAAGTACAAATACCAGGTAAGAACCTCAAAATCCTTGTGCCATGATCAGATACATACCACATTTTTCGTCATTAATCTATCTTTAAGGGCTTTAAGTGTAAGCTGCAGATCCGATTTATCCAACACCGAATTCCCAGAAAAGCTTAAAAATTATAAGGATAGATAATATATATCACTACAAACATCAAACTAGAAGAAATAGATCAAAAGTATTAGCATTTGCAAGCTAAAATTGGAAGTAATAGATCAAAAATATTACCAAGCAGAAGTTCATTAGATGCAAGCAGAAGTTCATGACAACCAAAAGATGAGAGCATCAGCTAGAGCGGGAAAAAACAATGCTCAAGTTTAATAAAACAATTAAGTAATTCCACTTTGCCATAGGCATGCACGATTTGAACCCAGATTCAAAACTCAGGCGAAGGTTTATTACAGGTGAAACCAAAGTATGTGAAGTTTTATTTTCCATGATATGCCATTTCTATACTCTATTTTAAGAGAATAGAACGACCATCTTGGTATATGATGCATTGAGAAATTTCTGGACCAAAACAATCAAATAAGACCCATGAAGAACTTCATATTTCCTTTATTTCAAAAACGACCATCAAGTATATGATGCAAGCAGAAGTTCATAGAATGAAACCCATTTGGTGTATATTCTAATTACTTAGGATTCATTTGGCGTGGCTTATTTGCTCCGGTAAGTTTGGTCAAAAACGTCATTATCATAGAATGTTTGTTTGGCAAGACAAAGGTTAAGACCGCTACTAAGAAAATGAATTAGTTTTGAGCATAAAATGCATGAATTTTTTTAGGTTCATAAATCGCGTTCACAAATGCCACCACCCCGCCAAACGAAGCCTTAATCCTTCAAACAACTTTTTATTACATTAATTTCGCCTAACACTTCTCCATATTTGTCAAATTAAACTCGCCACACAACCAAATTTATAGATCTACTTTGAGGCAACAGTATAATATAGCTTTGCATTAATTTGTGGCATATTAATAAAGTTCTAAATGTGAGCAAAATACATTACCATTTCATTTCTATGACAACTAAACTTACGAAAGATAATGTTTCGTTGATTCAAGCACATGACTGAAGTTACGGTTCAGTACAGAGCACCATGTGCTCTCAAACGCATACGTTCCGAGAGCAGATATTGCAGGTCGGGGAGTTCATTTTCAGCAAGTGCTAACTCCATCATTCTGCTTAGCTTGCTTGGAAAGCCATATAGACCAAAGAAGCTGAATGCATGCTGAGCATATAATCTAATACCAGGGCTAATGTTGTTTTTTTAAATACGTACTGCTAAGACTCTCAAACAAAGATCCACCCAACCCTCCATAAGTATTGGAGGTAACTAAATCTCTTGAGTCTATCTTGGGATAATCGCAAATGAAGTTATAGAAAGGCATCAACTGAGAAAGCATCTGAAGACTATAAAATAAAATCAGGTTCCCACCTTCCCAATTTTCCATACTACTCCAGCAGCATACTTTTCCATTCTTCTGCTTGCTTTTAGGGTGTATGAGAACTCACATCAAAGGTTAATGTGAAGGTGTAGCCAATTAATGAAGGATGTCATGGTGCCAATAGATAGCTTACCCGACAAAAGTCTCAACAAATAGGAACGATCGAGAAATGTACTGCAAAACATGTTAACGTCACTTATTTAACGGACAACAAATGTTCCTTAAGATCAAGGAAGTTCCAATTAGGATCACGCTTGAGTCAATCAAGAAAGGCATTTGACAAAAGTAGCGTGGATTCATAAATACCTCCAGGCAAGCTCTCAATCCAGGATAAACACCTTCCTTAGTGACCTCATCTCTGTCCTTCTCATCCACAAATCGATTGGCCACCTCGGTCATTGCCCCAGTCTTCATCTTCATCCTGAGAAATAACAATTTTAGGAATAATGGAGGAAATAAGGAAGCATCTGAGGGTAGAAAGTCGGGCGAATACATCCGGAGAAAATTAGGAGAGGTTGCCGCTATGAATGGCGATCTCTTGCTTGTCCAAGAGTCCCTCGCATTTGAAGGAAGATCTGACCTTGAGATCGAGTGGGGGAGTTCCCTTCTTTCGGCGACAACATGGAGAGATCGAGGGGCTTTCCTTTTCGTTCGGCGACAGAAAATCGCGAGTGCAGAAAACCTGGAGAGATCGAGCCCTAGGCGACGGCGTTTTTTAAGTTTTAGATTTAGGTTTTGATATTTAGGTCAAATATATATTTTATTGAACTAAACCTAAATTAAAACATTAAAATAAAACTAAAATTAAAAATCATGAAACTAATTTTAATGTAAACATTAAATTAAACAAAGCGGCCGCACATGGGCGTGAGCGGGGTTCGTGGCAGCAGATATCTTCAATAACTTGAATGTTGGGGCGACGCGGCCGCGAGCAGAGATTGTAGCGGGGAATATCATCATGCGCGGGCGGGTCGGCGCCATCAGAGGGTTTCTTGGGGAGTATTTGCTAGGGTTTTGAAAGTAGCGGGTTTTTTATTTGTTTTGGCGATGCACGGGGTGATAACTTGATGCATGAAATTGGTAGCATTTTTGTAACCGTGACAAAATAACTGATATTATAGGTATGATATGTTATAGTAGCGTTTATTTATCTACAGTTGTGGTTATAAACGCTACCATAAATATCTTTTGGTAGCGTTTATTAACCGCTACAAATTAATCGTTACCATATGCATGATATGGTGTAGTGTCTCATGAGTAGAAGGCTTACAAGTGATAATGATGTGTACAAAATAGTGTGTTTAATAAAATTATACATATGAGTTAATCAAAACACATGACATGTATAATGGAATAAACACAATAATATTGAACAAGCGTTTTTAGAGTTACCTCTTCCCACAAAGCTAAATAAATTTTTCAATGCACATAATAAAAAATAGTACAACTACCAAGGTGCTCTGCACACATAATGCTTATTAATACATATCAGGGTGCAAAGTAGTGCTTGGGGAATCACAATTATTATTTTGAATTTTAGTTATTTGTGATTCGGTGTACAAGAAGAAGTAGTGTAAAAAGGAAAATGTTTGCAACAAGACACTTTACAATTCTATCCAAGGTGCTCAACCTCACAATGCTCATTAAGACTTATCAGGAGGGTGAGTAGTGCTTGGTGGAGTTATCTTTGTCAATTATTCAGTTGAATTTTTTGCTTAACGGCAAAGGTCTCCGAATTCACTTATATGTGCAAACAAATTTTTTTGGAAAGACATAATTCTTTAAAAAAATAGGTGCATGAAAAAGATTTTTACATGTGGTGTAGGTAAAACTAAGCATGCCTAACAATAATATTAAGTTGTTACACTACACAATCATGAAGGAGTAGATTAAATTCATATGTAGTATATCAAAAAAAAAGGTGTGAGTGAAAAAATCATTTGCAAATATATGTCATTTACTCATACATAGAGGCATTCTATGCAATACTACACATGATTTCTATAATCAATTTCAAAGCACACAAGATAATGATCAAGGCATGATACAAAAATAATGTTATTAAGATACTTGAAATAGAGAATGAAACATTGTATACAAAACTTGGCAAGATAAACCATATCATCCTTGAAACATAGAAAATTACATCAGTTTTTATAATTTTTAAGTTTTTCAAAAACAAAAATAAAAAGAAATAAAAAATCATTTTTTTGTTGTTTTAATTGGTTTTTCAATTTTGTAGTTGTTTTGATATATAAAAAAAATGTTTATGGTTGGATTTTGATTTGTTTTATAGTTTTTTTTTGTTTTTAGAATTTTAAAAGAAAATAATAGGAACTGAAAAATAAGAAATGAAAAAGAAAACTGGAAATTCAGAAATAACCCACTACTGCCAGCGGTACCCAGCTATCGCCGGGCGGTAGTGACAGAACTCGAATTTTTGGAAAAGCATAAAATTTTTCAAAAAATTTCTTTTGAAAATAGATGTGCAGAGTAATGACAATGCAGTTCAGTAAAGAAATCAGACATATGCATACACAAAAAATGCGGATTTCGCAAGTTCAAGTTAATATGTCCAAAACCCCTAGTTCTAGTCTAAGCAGATGAAATCGTGAATCGGGTAGAGGCTTGGTAAAGATGTCCGCAAGTTGCGATTCAGTTCCAATGAAGTTTATATGAACATGTTCCTTTTTGATGTGATCCGTAATGAAGTGGTGTCTTACGTCAATGTCTTTAGATCGTGAGTGACGAACAGGGTTGTTTGTTAAGTCAATAGCACTCTTGTTGTCACACTTAAGTTCAATATTAGTTAAATGGACACCAAAATCTTCTAAGGTTTGAGTCAACCATAATGCTTGGGCACAATAACTTCCTAGTGCAATATATTCTGCCTCGGTGGTGGAGAGGGCAACAGAGTTTTGTTTTCTACTTGACCATGCAACTAGAGAAGGACCTAAGAAATGATAGGTACCACTAGTGCTTTTCCTATCTAATGAACAACCCGCATAATCAGAATCAGAATACCCATGCAAGAGAAAAGAATCATTATTTGGATACCAAAGTCCTAATTTTGATGTGCCTATTAGATATCGAAAAATTTGTATCACCGCTTTTAAATGAGATTCTTTTGGATTTTGCTTGAAATCTAGCGCATAAGCATACGACAAACATAATATTTGGTCTAGATGCACTAACGTATAATAGGGATCCAATCATTCCTCTATATAAAGTTTGGTCAATTGAAATTCTGGCTTCATCTTTTCCAAATTTTAGTGATGCGCTCATTGGAGTACTAGCTTGTTTTAAGTTTTCAAAGCCAAAACGTTGTAGCATATCATGGACATATTTGGATTGACATATAAAAATTCCATCATTTCGTTGGGTTATTTGAAATCCTAAAAAATATGTTAGTTCACCCACTAGACTCATCTCAAATTCATTTTGCATCACTTAAATAACTCCCTTACACAACTCTTCATTAGTGGCTCCAAAAATAATATCGTCAACATATATTTGTAAAATAATCAAATCATTATCACAGTGCTTAATGAAGAGCGTGTTATTGGCACTACCCATATTATAACAGTGTTTTAATAAAAAGATGTTAAGCGTTCATACCAAGCACGGGGCGCTTGTTTTATACCATAAAACGCTTTTTCTAATCTATATACATGATTTGGAAATTTTTCATCAATAAAGCCAGGGGGTTGTTCGACATAGACTTCTTCTTTAATTATCCCATTTAAGAAAGCACTTTTAACATCCATTTGAAATAATTTAAACTTCTTATAACTCGCAAAAGCTAAAAAAATTCTAATCGATTCAAGGCGAGCAATGGGTGCAAATGTTTCATCAAAATCTAACACCTCGATTTGAGAATAACCCTGTGCCACTAATCTAGCTTTGTTCCTAGTTATTCTAGATTCTCCATCTAATTTATTTTTAAATATCCATTTGACACCGATAACTGGGTGATTAGATAGTCTTTCAACTAGTTTCCAAACCCTATTGCGTTCAAATTGATTAAATTCGTCATTCATAGCAATAAACCAAAATTCATCATTCAAAGCGGTGGAAAAAAATTTTCGTTTTATTTCGGAAACAAAGCATAAGTTTGAAAAAGATTCATTAAAAGAAGAACGTGTAGTTACCCCTCATGAAGGTTGTCCAATTATAAGCTCCCTTGGATGACCTCTTGTAAATCGAAGCACACTTGGAGGCACGAGCTCCTCTTGCACCGTCTCTACACCTTTTTCTTCTCCAAGTGGATCATCATCATCATGCTCCAAAGGTGAAAGAGGTACATCTTCATTTCCTGCACAAGTAGAATCTACACAAGACACAAGTTCATCAAACTTCACATGAATAGATTCTTCAACCTTTTTAGTTTTTTTATTATATACTCTATATGCTTTGCTAGTGGAAGATTAACCAAGAAAATTTCCTTCATCACATTTTTCATCAAATTTAGCTAATGCATCCTTGGTGTTTAGGATAAAACATTTACAACCAAAGACATGAAAATACGATACGTTAGGTTTCTTTTGAAAGTACAATTCATATGGAGTTAATTTCAAAATAGGGAGAAGCATAACACGATTTATGACATAACATAATGTATTTACGGCTTCGGCCCAAAAATATCTAGGCAACCCATACTCAGATAGCATGGTGCATGCAAGTTCTTGAAGAGTTCTATTTTTCCTCTCCACCACACCGTTTTGTTGGGGGGCGCGTGGAGCGGAAAATTTGTGTTTAATACCTAGATTATTACAGAAGGTGGTGAAGCTATCGTTTTCAAATTCTCCTCCAAGATCCGATCGTATACACTTGATCTTTAGATCTAATTCATTTTGAATACGATTGCAAAGTTTTGAAAATTCAGAAAATGCATCGGATTTGGAGGTAAGAAATAAGGTCCAAGTAAATCTAGAAAAATCATCAATTAAAATAAAAGTGTACTTTTTACCACCAAGACTACACGTGTTACTAGGTCCAAAAAGATCCATGTGAATTAGTTGTAAGGGTCTTGAGGTGGATATTTCTTTTTTACTCTTAAACGATGTTTTTGAAAATTTTCCTTTTTGGCATGGCGAGCATAAGGAAGATAGATTTCCATTTAGCATAGGCAAACCTTTAATGAGTTTATTCTTTGACAATTTTAAGATTAACTTGGTGCTAGAGTGACCGAGACGCCTATGCCATAATTCAAGTTCTTCATTTTTTATATAAGACATTTGAGAGACGCACGCGATAGATCATGAAAGGCAATTAGATACACATTGTGAATTCGTGGTGCAGTGAGTACAATACTATTGGTTGCAGGATCTATAATTTTGCATAAATCAGTAGAAGACTCAAATAAAACATTTAGACCTTTATCGCAAAGCTAACTAATAGAAATCAAGTTGTGTTTCAAACCTTCTACATACAAGACATTAGTTAGAGAGAAAGAATTGTTACCCACAGTACCGGTGCCTAAAACCTTCCTTTTCCATTGTCCCTAAATGTCACCATTCCTCCTTTCTTGTAACGCCCCTGATTTTCCGGCAATTATTTTAATCCAGTGATGACGTGTTTATGACGTCGGGGCGTTACTTTTAACGTCGAGTTAGCGACGCGTCGTCGTTTGCGCGTTTTCGCATCCGTTTGGGTCAAGTCGACCAAATTTTGCGACGACCCGGAATTGGAAAATTTTACGTTAGGAAATTAGATTATTTAATTTTAGACTTGCCTATCAAGTTTCGTCGCGATCGGAGCCATTTTGGAGCCTCGGCGCATTTTAGAAGTTTTGTGTGTATTTAAAGTTCGCCGTAACTTCCATCATTGATAGTCGGATTTTGAATCCAACTTCTCCGTTGGATTCGTAGCGCCGCCGTTCACCTTAGGCGAAATTTTCGTTGGATTCAGAGTCCGTTTAAATTTTGGTGACAAAATAATATTAATATTATTATTATTATTATTATTATTATTACGTACATAGATATATATACTTTCATGCCAAGATGCCGTTCGTCGACCTCCTCAATGCTTTCGTCGACCCAGCATATATATATAATTAAACATATTATATATATATATACACACGTTTTCAGCATATCGTTCGTCGACCCCCCTCCCCTCCATTCTGTTCAGCAAATCAGCGTGCAATTCGTCGACCCCCCTCTATGAGCTCGACAATATGTATACATATATATATATATATATATATATATATATATATATATATATCTTGAGCTCGACGTTTTAATTAGCCCATTTCATACGTCGACCTCCCTTCAACAAACCAGCTTTCCCCCGTTCGACGAATTTTGGCCGCTCGTCAAATTAAGCTCCGTTCGACAAATCTACCGCTCGGCAAATTTTTAACCGTTCGACTTTAGCCCCTTCTATTAATAATAATAATAATGATATTATTATTATTAATCCTTCTATTAATAATAATAATAATGATATTATTATTATTATTATTATTAAAATTTTGTTATGTCATATAAAAGAAAGTAAACCCAGTCCCTTCTTCTTCTTCATTCTGTCTGAACCAGAGAGAAAAAAGAGCGACGGGGGTAGCGATTTCTTGAATCTTCCGGACGCCGCCGACGGAGCTCCGGTGGTCGAAATCGCGAACCGAGCATAGATCCGGAAAGCTCTCGACGAGAGCTTCGTCCTCGTGGTAATTTCCTTCCATTTCATGAAACTTTTTCGTTAGGTCTTTTGTACCCTAACCTTTTATAGCCCGATCTCTTGTAGATCTTGACTCCTCTCGCCTTCTCGTAACCCGATCTACAATGGGGAGCGATTCAGAGAGTTTTTCCAGCAAAACCTAAGGCAAGTGGTGTTCTTGCCCTTGCTCTTTCTCTTCGCCATATAACCGCTCCAAGCCGGTGCTCTTGATCTAACTGCGCCTTATTTCCATTTTTATTCTCTATTATTGCTGCTAATAATTTGACATTATGCCAGTTAATAAAAGATCAAAAAAAGATTTTTGTTAGCTCCATATCTCCTTGATTTTTCTCATTTGCTACTTGCCTTATGGTATGACATGTTCTGTTGGGCCTTGCCCTTTGTTCCTTGAAATTGCATGAAAATATGAATTCTGTTGGAGGTCGTACACGATGTTGGCAGTGCCACCGGTGCGATGCTCTTTAATTTAATAAATTCTATTGGAGGTCGTACGTGGTGTGGTTTTTGCCCCCGGTGCGGTGCTCTTTTAAGCTTTTGATTGGGAGGCCGTACGCGGTGTGGTTTTTGCCCCCGGTGCGGTGCTCTTCTTTTGGATGAGCTGATCAGTCTTTATAATTCTGAACAAGAGTAACATGATTAATAAATTGAAAACAGATGACTTTTCTTTTGCTTATAGCGAGTTTTGTCATCGCCTGTGTTCTCACCTTTGTTTGGTGAGCATATTCTGTTGATTTTTAGTTGCTCTGCTGCTTCCTTTTCTGCTGATGATTAGATACTTCTACTGTTTCTTTTCCTGCCGATTACTTGATGTTAGCTTTGTCATGACTAACTCTTGCAGTTTCTGTTTCTCTCCGGTCTCGCAGAGGTTTGCTTACTTTCTTATTTTCTGCACCACTTGTACTTGTTTATGAGGTGTTCTTTCTTTGAATGCCTCAGGTTCTGGACTTTAGCAGGTGTTAGTGCGGAGCTTCTTTAGTTGCCGTCTTCTGACTCTCTTGAGGTAGAGTATTCTGTGGACTTGTCGGCCCATGGGTTCGTGTCAGGTGTTGACGCCCGTGGTGCCGTTTAGCTAGATTTTTGTTTCACTGCTGCTGTTGCTTATGGTTCACTTTTGAACACTTGTTTTGGAATGGTTAAATATTGGTTGGCTTCATGGCCCTTGTTAGATATGTTTAGGTAATTGTTGCATTGCATATCATGATTTGAAATGTTAATCTCACTACTTTCTGCGCGTGATAAATCTACTTTTATATATAGTAAATCCACACATTCGATCTTGCATGGTGCACCTCACTAGGTCTTCATGTTCACTTAGGCCACTAAGTAATTAAATCAAGTATTTTTCCGCTGCGTAAAACTATACTTTAAAAGTGTGGACTAGTTGATCCACCTAGCCGAGGGACGCGGCTTGTTAATTTTCTGCATAAATAATTTTTGAATCGCTTTGATTCGATAATAATAATTGCTTAGACTGTGATAAAGGATAAGTTGCCTTAACATCAGTAGGCGTCCCCTACGTGACGTGGCATCACAACGCGTAGCTTTCCCTACTCTGATAGCATTTTAAATGTTGGGAAAATGCGGGTTGGACAGTTGGTATCAGAGGGAGGTTCTGTGAAAAAGGTAGTTGGGTGGGTTGGCGTGTGAGCCAAACAACCGCTATCCTAAGCAGAACCTCATAAGATCATTTCATTGTATACACACACCGATATGTCATCAATATGTCTTGACCGAAGCATAGTCACTACACTCATAGCATGATAAGAAGTATACGGGGCATATTATGTAGTATGGGATGCATAATATGTGTTTGTATATGGATCCACCATAGGTGGCAACATGTGACGGTTATGTAGTATGAGATGCATAACCACCATTACATGGATGCCCATTAGCACGTTTTCTTTTTCGTTACATGTAATGTTATGTAGTATGGGATGCATAACATTACATGGGTACACCGCTCATAACATGCATTAAGGCCTCTTTCTAGAATGCATAGCACTGCATACATTCATATCATCGCATAAGCACGCGTGCCAAGTTAAAGACATACCAGATGACATATGTACACACATGATTTGAAAAGAAATTTAAATATTCATGCACTCATGTCATAGCACAAGAGTCAATAGGATGATGGTGCATCATCCTAAGTTAATCATGGCATCATTTCATGAAATTCCAGAACAAGGTAACAGCAATAGCAGGTTGTTTTCTTTCCTGTTCCGAATCGATCCGTGAATTTTTCGAGTCTGTTTGGCTTAAGCTTTATAAGCCTGTTTCTGATTGAACGTCCATCCTTCTTGTAGACATGTCTCGTAGGAGAGTGACACGATCGACTCCCCTGCCTGAGGGAGAGTCTTCTGGTGGTCAGAGTGAGTCCGTGATCGAAAGCCTGCGACAGAGCAATGAGGCTTTGTCGAGACAGTTGGTTGCGATGCAGACTCAGATTCAGTCCTTGGTGTCTGCTGCCTCGGCGCAGCAGCCTGCTGTGCAAGAACCGGTGGTAAGCCCAGCCGTTCCTGCTCCCCTGGTGCCTCCAGTGGCATTGCCACCGGAGATGAACTTCATTTCACACTTTCAGCGGTTAGGACCTCCCACCTATGATGGTAGGGCAGACTTCATGGCCCTGGATGATTGGGTGATCAGCATGGAGGAGATGTTCTCCTATTCAGGTATCTCGGAGGCTTCAAAGGTGATGGTGGCTGCTTATCAACTGAAGGGTTTGGCGAAAGGTTGGTGGATTAGGGAGAAGGAAGGTCTCGCTGAGGGATGCTCTTGGGAGACGTTTAAGAAGTTGTTGCTTAAAAAGTTCCTCCCATCGGTTGAGCGTGACCGATTGATGAACAACTTTCTGCATCTGAAGCAGAGACAGCTCACCGTCAGTGAATATGAGATCGAGTTCAGCAAGTTGAGCAGATTTGCCCCTGAGTTGGTGGCCTCGGAGGAAGGAAGGGTGAAGAGGTTTTTAGGTGGTCTCACTGGCGATGTCCAGCAGTGGGCTAGCGCCTATGGGTCAAAGATATATGCTGAAGCGGTGGAGGCCGCATTGAAGGCCGAATCGATTGAGAAGATGAAGATTCGTGGGCAGCAGACAAAGAGTGATAAGAGGAAATCTGATGATTGGGAGAGTTCCAAGGCATCTCACTCTGACTCAAAGAAGAGGGGTGTGGGGCACTGTAGCTTTTGTGGCAAGCGGGGCCACCCATTCGAGAGGTGTTTCAAGAGGATCGAGGCGCTGGAGCCGTTAAAGGTTAGTGCAATTCAGAACGCACCTAAGGCGATCCAGTGTGCTCTTTCTGCTCTAAGCCCGGGCATGAGGCGGCCCGATGTTACAAGAAGGCCGGTTGTTGTTTCCTGTGTGGGCCAAAAGGACATCGTAGGGCCGACTGCCCGAATTCGCAGACCGTGACTTCAGCGGTTCCTCTGCATACCTTGCCGCCGCCCCCGCAGTTCGTGGGCAAGACTAAAGGCAAGCTTAATGTGCTGACTAGAGAGGAAGCTCAAACCTCAGCGCACGTGATATCCGGTTAGTTTCTTTCCTCCTAACTTGTTCTCTTTTTTCTGAATTTAGTTAGCTTACTAGTTGTCTAGTGATGCACGCTTATTTAGGTGAATTCAAGGTGAAGAATAAGTGGGCGCGTGTCCTGTTTGATTCGGGAGCGTCTCACTCTTTTGTTGCTAGAAGTTTTGTTGATAGGCACCGATGGTCTGTTGATCGGTTGGATTGTGCCTTATCCGTTAAGTTTCCGTCTGGAGATCAGGTTACGTAAGATCGGGGTATCCGGGAGTGCCCCATTTCTTTGGGTGGTGTCCAGGTTCTGGCAGACTTGAAGATGCTAGATTTGGCAGATTTTGATGTGATTCTTGGGATGGACTGGTTGTCCAAGTACGATGCCGTGATCAAGTGCAAGGAGAAGCGGCTAGATTTCAAGTTGGGCGACGGACGTCCATTGAGCGTTTATGGTTTACCTCGGGAGAGTTCTCCGATTATTTCTGCGGTACGTGCCCGCCGAGCTTTAGCTTCTGGTTGTTTGGGTTTTCTGGTTTCTATCTGCGTTGTGGATGCTTTTCGTGTGGAGCCAACCGTGGAGGGTATCCCGGTGGTGCGAGAGTTTCCCGATGTTTTTCCGGACAATCTTTCCGCTCTTCCTCCCGAAAGAGAGGTGGAGTTTTCCATAGACCTCGAACCAGGCACCCGGCCCATTGTCAAGGCCCCGTACCGTATGGCGCCTCGTGAATTAGAAGAATTGCGATTTCAGTTGGATGAACTTCTGGAGTGTGGTTTCATCAGACCGAGTACTTCTCCATGGGCTGCTCCTATTCTCTTTGTGAAGAAGAAGGACGGTTCCATGAGGCTGTGTATCGATTATCGGGAGTTGAACAAGGTGACGATCAAGAATAGATATCCGTTGCCGCGGATTGATGATTTATTCGATCAGCTGCGTGGGTGCACCAAATTCTCGAAGATTGATCTTTGTTCAGGCTACCACCAGTTGAGGGTTCGTGAGTCAGACATTCCTCTGACGGCTTTTAGATCCCGGTACGGGCATTTCGAGTTCCTCGTGTTGTCCTTTGGTTTGACCAATGCGCCTTCTACGTTCATGGATCTGATGAACCGGGTATTCAAGGACTTTCTTGACCGTTTTGTGGTCGTCTTCGTCGACGACGTTCTCATCTATTCTCGCAGTGATGAGGAGCATGCCAATCATTTGCGTCAGGTTCTGTCTGTCTTGAGAGAGCATAAGCTGTATGCTAAGCTGAGCAAGTGCGAGTTTTGGCTGCCTCAGGTGTCTTTCTTAGGACATGTAGTGAGCAAGGATGGAATCTCTGTTGATCCCGCCAAGATTTCAGCGGTGATGGATTGGAAGAGACCTTCTACTCCAAAGGAGATCAGGAGTTTCTTGGGTTTGGCCGGATATTATAGGAGATTTGTGGAGGGTTTCTCCATATTATCCGCTCCGATGACCCAGCTTACACAGAAGAATGCCGCCTTCATTTGGAGTGATAAGTGTGAGGAGGCTTTCCAAGAGATGAAGAGAAGGTTGTGTTCTGCCCCAATTCTCATTCTGCCTATTGAGGGAGTGGAGTTTGCGGTGTATGTTGATGCTTCCCACATCGGACTTGGATGCGTTCTGATGCAAGAGGTGAAGGTGATCGCCTATGGATCTAGGCAATTGAAGGTTCACGAGAAGAATTACCCCACCCATGATTTGGAGTTTGCGGCGGTGATCTATGCCCTGAAGCTGTGGAGACACTTACTATATGGCGCTGTGTGCAAGATTTATACCGACCATAAAAGCTTGAAGTATGTATTTACACAAAAGGAGCTGAATTTGTGCCAACGCCGGTGGTTGGAGTATGTTGCTGATTATGAAGTGGACATCCTTTATCATCCTGGTAAGGCCAATGTGGTGGCCGATGCTTTGAGTAGGAAGACATCTCAGATCTTCAATTTATCTGTTCAAGCCTTAGTTGAGGAGTTTCTTTTGATGGATATTTCGGCGGTGAGCCGTGGCGAGCGCTCTCGTTTGGAGGCAGAAGAGCCTTCGTGGATCACCCTCACAAGGTTACGTCAGAAAGAAGACCCAGATCTTCAGCATCTCCGAGGAAGGGCCGAGAAAGGGGAATTATCTGATTTCTCCATTGATGAGCTTGGTACCCTCTTGTATAGAGGTATATTCTGTATCCTGGCGGTGGAAGATATTCGAGTTATGATTTGCAGGGAGGCTCACGGATCTAGTGTGTCCTACCACCCGGGTTCCACCAAGATGTATAGAGATCTGAAGCAAATCGTGTGGTGGTGGGGCATGAAGAACGACATTGCCAAATTTGTATCGGAGTGCTTCACGTGCAAGCGGGTGAAGGCCGATCATGGCAGGCCTGGGGGAAAACTGACCCCTTTGGAGATCCCCATGTGGAAATGGGAAAGTATATCGATGGACCTTATTACGGGTTTGTCGAGTTCCCCTCGTGGACATGATTCAGTCTGGGTTATAGTTGATCGATTGACGAAGTGTGCGCATTTCGTCCCCTTCAAAGTCGGCTATTCTATGAAGAAGATAGCAGAGTTATATTTGGATGAGGTCATCCATTTGCATGGAGTGCCAGTGAGTATCGTGTCAGATCGAGACTCCAGGTTTACGTCGCGATTCTGGCAAAGCTTACAAGGAGCTTTGGGCACCGACCTCAGGTTTTCGACCGCATACCATCCGCAGACTAATGGTCAAACGGAGCGAGTTAATCAGATCGTGGAAGACATGATCATGTGCTACATTTTGGAGCATGGTGGAGCTTGGGACGAGCGCCTCAGACTCATGGAGTTTGCTTACAATAATAGCTTTCAAGAAAGTATGCAGATGGCCCCTTTTGAAGCGTTGTATGGGAGGCGCTGCAGGACTCCCTTGTTTTGGGCCGAAGTCGGTGAGAGGTCGTTGCTAGGTCCGGAAGCTTTGATGGAAATGGAAGAGGCGGTGACCAATATTCGGGAGAAGCTCCGCGTTGATCAGGAGCGGTATGAAAAGTATGCCAATCAAAGAAGGGAATATCTGGAGTTCGCGGTTGGGGACAGTGTTTTCCTGAAGGTCTCTCCGATGCCGGGCGTTAAAAGATTTGGGAAGAACCACAAGTTGGATCCCAGATATGTTGGGCCATTTCAGGTTGTTGAGCGCATCGGAGTGTCTGCTTATAGATTGGAGTTACCGGCTACCTTCCCTGGCGTCCATGATGTGTTTCATGTGAGTCAGTTAAGGAAGTGTGTCCGCAGCAATCGTCAAGTCCTCGATTCGGTACCTCCGATTCAGCCCAATTTGTCTTATGTTGAGGAGCCTGTCCGCATTTTGGAGACCCAAGAACGGGTGTTGCGGAGGAAATCCATCCCCATGGTAAAATTTCTTTGGCGGAATCATGACGTCGAGAGCGCAACATGGGAGCTGGAATCAGCTATGCGGGAGTCTCATCCGCACCTCTTCTTTTAATTGGCTCAGGTAAAAAAAAATCTCCTTGTTTTCCTGCTCCATTTAACTGTCCAAATGTTCTTTCCTGAACCTTTTATTTTTTTTCAACTGATTAACTCAGGTGAATCTTCTTCCCTGTACCTTTTACCTTTCATTTAATTAGCTCTGGTGAATTTCCTTTCCTGCAACATTTGATTATCTATCCTAGATTTTCTTTCATGCACCATGTATCTATTTTAATGTGGTGGTAAATCTCCTTGTCTGCTCTATGTCAAGTTTCGGGACGAAACTTTCTTTTAGGGGGAGTGGCTGTAACGCCCCTGATTTTCTGGCAATTATTTTAATCCAGTGATGACGTGTTTATGACGTAGGGGCGTTACTTTTAACGTCGAGTTAGCGGCGCGTCGTCGTTTGCGCATTTTCGCATCCGTTTGGGTCAAGTCGACCAAATTTTGCGACGACCCGGAATTGGAAAATTTTACGTTAGGAAATTAGATTATTTAATTTTAGACTTGCCTATCAAGTTTCGTCGCGATCGGAGCCATTTTGGAGCCTCGGCGCATTTTAGAAGTTTTGTGTGTATTTAAAGTTCGCCGTAACTTCCATCATTGATATCTCGGAAACGGCACGTCGGATTTTGATTCCAACTTCTCCGTTGGATTCGTAGCGCCGCCGTTCACCTTAGGCGAAATTTTCGTTGGATTCGGAGTCCGTTTAAATTTTGGTGACAAAATAATAATAATAATATTATTATTATTATTATGATTACGTACATAGATATATATACTTTCATGCCAAGATGCCGTTCGCCGACCTCCTCAATGCTTTCGTCGACCCTGCATATATGTATATTATTAAACATATTATATATATATATATATATACACACGTTTTCAGCATGTCGTTCGTCGACCCCCCTCCCCTCCATTCTGTTCAGCAAATCAGCGTGCAATTCGTCGACCCCCCTCTATGAGCTCGACAATATGTATATACATATATATATATATATTTATATATATATATATATATCTTGAGCTCGACGTTTTAATTAGCCCATTTCATACGTCGACCTCCCTTCAACAAACCAGCTTTCCCCGTTCGACGAATTTTGGCCGCTCGTCAAATTAAGCTCTGTTCGACAAATCTACCGCTCGGCAAATTTAACCGTTCGACTTTAGCCCCTTCTATTAATAATAATAATAATGATATTAATAATAATAATAATAATGATATTATTATTATTATTAATCCTTCTATTATTAATAATAATAATAATGATATTATTATTATTATTATTAAAATTTTGTTATGTCATATAAAAGAAAGTAAACCCAGCCCCTTCTTCTTCTTCATTCTGTCTGAACCAGAGAGAAAAATGAGCGACGGGGGTGGCGATTTCTTGAATCTTTCGGACGCCGCCGACGGAGCTCCGGTGGTCGAAATCGCGAACCGAGTATAGATCCGGAAAGCTCTCGACGAGAGCTTCGTCCTCGTGGTAATTTCCTTCCATTTCGTGAAACTTTTTCGTTAGGTCTTTTGTACCCTAACCTTTTCTAGCCCGATCTCTTGTAGATCTTGACTCCTCTCGCCTTCTCGTAACCCGATCTACAACGGGGAGCGATTCAGAGAGTTTTTCCAGCTAAACCTAAGGCAAGTGGTGTTCTTGCCCTTGCTCTTTCTCTTTGTCATATAACCGCTCCAAGCCGGTGCTCTTGATCTAACTGCGCCTTATTTCCATTTTTATTCTCTATTATTGCTGCTAATAATTTGACATTATGCCAGTTAATAAAAGATCAAAAAAAGATTTTTGTTAGCTCCATATTTCTTTGATTTTTCTCATTTGCTACTTGCCTTATGGTATGACGTGTTCTGTTGGGCCTTGCCTTTTGTTCCTTGAAATTGCATGAAAATATGAATTCTATTGGAGGTCGTACACGATGTTGGCAGTGCCACCGGTGCGATGCTTTTTAATTTAATAAATTCTGTTGGAGGTCGTACGCGGTGTGTTTTTTGCCCCCGGTGCGGTGCTCTTTTAAGCTTTTGATTGAGAGGCCGTACGCGGTGTGGTTTTTGCCCCCGGTGCGGTGCTCTTCTTTTGGATGAGCTGATCAGTCTCTATAATTCTGAACAAGAGTAACATGATTAATAAATTGAAAACGGATGACTTTTCTTTTGCTTATGGCGAGTTTTGTCATCGCCTGTGTTCTCACCTTTGTTTGGTGAGCATATTCTGTTGATTTTTAGTTGCTCTGCTGCTTCCTTTTCTGCTGATGATTAGATACTTCTGCTGTTTCTTTTCCTGTCGATTACTTGCTGCTAGCTTTGTCATGACTGACCCTTGCAGCTTCTGTTTCCCTCCGGTCTCGCGGAGGTTTGCTTACTTTCTTATTTTCTGCACCACTTGTACTTGTTTCTGAGGTGTTCTTTCTTTGAATGCCTCAGGTTCTGGACAGTAGCAGGTATTAGTGCGGAGCTTCTTTAGTTGCCGTCTTCTGACTCTCTTGAGGTAGAGTATTCTGTGGACTTGTCGGCCCATGGGTTCGTGTCAGGTGTTGACGCCCGTGGTGCCGTTTAGCTAGATTTTTGTTTCACTGCTGCTGTTGCTTATGGTTCACTTTTGAACACTTGTTTTGGAATGGTTAGATATTGGTTGGCTTCATGGCCCTTGTTAGATATGTTTAGGTAATTATTGCATTGCATATCATGATTTGAAATGTTAATCTCACTACTTTCTGCGCGTGATAAATCTACTTTTATATATAGTAAATCCACACATTCGATCTTGCATGGTGCACCTCACTAGGTCTTCATGTTCACTTAGGCCACTAAGTAATTAAATCAAGTATTTTTCCGCTGCGTAAAAATATACTTAAAAGTGTGGACTAGTTGATCCACCTAGCCGAGGGACGCGGCTTGTTAATTTTCTGCATAAATAATTTTTGAATCGCTTTGATTCGATAATAATAATTGCTTAGACTGTGATAAAGGATAAGTTGCCTTAACGTCAGTAGGCGTCCCCTACGTGATGTGGCATCACAATGCGTAGCTTTCCCTACTCTGATAGTATTTTAAATGTTGGGAAAATGCGGGTTGTGACAGTTGGTATCAGAGGGAGGTTCTGTGAAAAAGGTAGTTGGGTGGGTTGGCGTGTGAGCCAAACAACCGCTATCCTAAGCAGAACCTCATAAGATCATTTCATTGTATACACACACCGATATGTCATCAATATGTCTTGACTGAAGCATAGTCACTACACTCATAGCATGATAAGAAGTATACGGGGCATATTATGTAGTATGGGATGCATAATATGTGTTTGTATATGGATCCACCATAGGTGGCAACATGTGACGGTTATGTAGTATGGGATGCATAACCACCATTACATGGATGCCCATTAGCACGTTTTCTTTTTCGTTACTTGTAATATTATGTAGTATGGGATGCATAACATTACATGTGTATGCCGCTCATAACATGCATTAAGGCCTCTTTCTAGAATGCATAGCACTGCATACATTCATATCATCGCATAAGCACTCGTGCCAAGTTAAAGACATACCAGATGACATATGTACACACATGATTTGAAAAGAAATTTAAATATTCATGCACTCATGTCATAGCACAAGAGTCAATAGGATGATGGTGCATCATCCTAAGTTAATCATGGCATCATTTCATGAAATTCCAGACAAAGGTAACAGCAATAGCAGGTTGTTTTCTTTCCTGTTCCGAATCGATCCGTGAATTTTTCAAGTCTGTTTGGCTTAAGCTTTGTAAGCCTGTTTCTGATTGAACGTCCATCCTTCTTGTAGACATGTCTCGTATGAGAGTGACACGATCGACTCCCCTGCCTGAGGGAGAGTCTTCTGGTGGTCAGAGTGAGTCCGTGATCGAAAGCCTGCGACAGAGCAATGAGGCTTTGTCGAGACAGTTGGTTGTGATGCAGACTCAGATTCAGTCCTTGGTGTCTGCTGCCTCGGCGCAGCAGCCTGCTGTGCAAGAACCGGTGGTAAGCCCAGCCGTTCCTGCTCCCCTGGTGCCTCCAGTAGCATTGCCACCGGAGATGAACTTCATTTCACACTTTCAGCGGTTAGGACCTCCCACCTATGATGGTAGGGCAGACTTCATGGCCCTGGATGATTGGGTGATCAGCATGGAGGAGATGTTCTCCTATTCAGGTATCTCGGAGGCTTCAAAGGTGATGGTGGCTGCTTATCAACTGAAGGGTTTGGCGAAAGGTTGGTGGATTAGGGAGAAGGAAGGTCTCGCTGAGGGATGCTCTTGGGAGACGTTTAAGAAGTTGTTGCTTAAGAAGTTCCTCCCATCGGTTGAGCGCGACCGATTGATGAACAACTTTCTGCATCTGAAGCAGAGACAGCTCACCGTCAGTGAATATGAGATCGAGTTCAGCAAGTTGAGCAGATTCGCCCCTGAGTTGGTGGCCTCGGAGGAAGGAAGGGTGAAGAGGTTTTTAGGTGGTCTCACTAGCGATGTCCAGCAGTGGGCTAGCGCCTATGGGTCAAAGACATATGCTGAAGCGGTGGAGGCCGCATTGAAGGCCGAATCGATTGAGAAGACGAAGATTCGTGGGCAGCAGACAAAGAGTGATAAGAGGAAATCTGATGATCGGGAGAGTTCCAAGGTATCTCACTCTGACTCAAAGAAGAGGGGTGTGGGGCACTGTAGCTTTTGTGGCAAGCGGGGCCACCCGTTCGAGAGGTGTTTCAAGAGACTCGAGGCGCTGGAGCCGTTAAAGGTTAGTGCAATTCAGGACGCACCTAAGGCGATCCCAGTGTGCTCTTTCTGCTCTAAGCCCGGGCATGAGGCAGCCCGATGTTACAAGAAGGTCGGTTGTTGTTTCCTGTGTGGGCAAAAAGGACATCGTAGGGCCGACTGCCCGAATTCACAGACCGTGACTTCAGCGGTTCCTCTGCAGACCTTGCCGCCGCCCCCGCAGTTCGTGGGCAAGACTAAAGGCAAGCTTAATGTGCTGACTAGAGAGGAAGATCAAACCTCAGCGCACGTGATATCCGGTTAGTTTCTTTCCTCCTAATTTGTTCTCTTTTTTCTGAATTTAGTTAGCTTACTAGTTGTCTAGTGACGCGCGCTTATTTAGGTGAATTCAAGGTGAAGAATAAGTGGGCGCGTGTCCTGTTTGATTCGAGAGCGTCTCACTCTTTTGTTGCTAGAAGTTTTGTTGATAGGCACCGATGGTCTGTTGATCGGTTGGATTGTGCCTTGTCCGTTAAGTTTCCGTCTGGAGATTAGGTTACGTCAGATCGGGGTATCCGGGAGTGCCCCATTTCTTTGGGTGGTGTCCAGGTTTTGGCAGACTTGAAGATGCTAGATTTGGCAGATTTTGATGTGATTCTTGGGATGGACTGGTTGTCCAAGTACGATGTCGTGATCAAGTGCAAGGAGAAGCGGCTAGATTTCAAGTTGGGCGACGGACGTCCATTGAGCGTTTATGGTTTACCTCGGGAGAGTTCTCCGATTATTTCTGCGGTACGTGCCCGCCGAGCTTTAGCTTCTGGTTGTTTGGGTTTTCTGGTTTCTATCTGCGCTGTGGATACTTTTCGTGTGGAGCCAACCGTGGAGGGTATCCCGGTGGTGCGAGAGTTTCCCGATGTTTTTCCGGACAATCTTTCCGCTCTTCCTCCCGAAAGAGAGGTGGAGTTTTCCATAGACCTCGAACCAGGCACCCGGCCCATTGCCAAGGCCCCGTACCGCATTGCGCCTCGTGAATTAGAAGAATTGCGTGTTCAGTTGGATGAACTTCTGGAGTGTGGTTTCATCAGACCGAGTACTTCTCCATGGGCTGCTCCTGTTCTCTTTGTGAAGAAGAAGGACGGTTCCATGAGGCTGTGTATCGATTATCGGGAGTTGAACAAGGTGACGATCAAGAATAGATATCCGTTGCCGCGGATTGATGATTTATTCGATCAGCTGCGTGGGTGCACCAAATTCTCGAAGATTGATCTTCGTTCAGGCTACCACCAGTTGAGGGTTCGTGAGTCAGACATTCCTCTGACGGCTTTTAGATCCCGGTACGGGCATTTCGAGTTCCTCGTGTTGTCCTTTGGTTTGACCAACGCGCCTTCTACGTTCATGGATCTGATGAACTGGGTATTCAAGGACTTTCTTGACCGTTTTGTGGTCGTCTTCGTCGACGACGTTCTCATCTATTCTCGCAGTGATGAGGAGCATGCCTATCATTTGCATCAGGTTCTGTCTGTCTTGAGAGAGCATAAGCTATATGCTAAGCTGAGCAAGTGCGAGTTTTGGCTGCCTCAGGTGTCTTTCTTAGGACATGTAGTGAGCAAGGATGGAATCTCTGTTGATCCCGCCAAGATTTCAGCGGTGATGGATTGGAAGAGACCTTCTACTCCAAAGGAGATCAGGAGTTTCTTGGGTTTGGCCGGATATTATAGGAGATTTGTGGAGGGTTTCTCCACATTATCCGCTCCGATGACCCGGCTTACACAGAAGAATGCCGCCTTCATTTGGAGTGATAAGTGTGGGGAGGCTTTCCAAGAGCTGAAGAGAAAGTTGTGTTCTGCCCCAATTCTCATTCTGCCTATTGAGGGAGTGGAGTTTGCGGTGTATGTTGATGCTTCCCACATCGGACTTGGATGCGTTCTGATGCAAGAGGGGAAGGTGATCGCCTATGGATCTAGGCAATTGAAGGTTCACAAGAAGAATTACCACACCCATGATTTGGAGTTTGCGGCGGTGATCTATGCCCTGAAGCTGTGGAGACACTTACTATATGGCGCTGTGTGCAAGATTTATACCGACCATAAAAGCTTAAAGTATGTATTTACACAAAAGGAGCTGAATTTGCGCCAACGCCGGTGGTTGGAGTATGTTGCTTATTATGAAGTGGACATCCTTTATCATCCTGGTAAGGCCAATGTGGTGGCCGATGCTTTGAGTAGGAAGACAACTCAGATCTTCAATTTATCTGTTCAAGCCTTAGTTGAGGAGTTTCTTTTGATGGATATTTTGGCGGTGAGCCGTGGCGAGCGCTCTCGTTTGGAGGCAGAAGAGCCTTCGTGGATCACCCTCACAAGGTTACGTCAGAAAGAAGACCCAGATCTTCAATATCTTCGAGGAAGGGCCGAGAAAGGGGAATTATCTGATTTCTCCATTGATGAGCTTGGTACCCTCTTGTATAGAGGTAGATTCTGTATCCCGGCGGTGGAAGATATTCGAGTTATGATTTGCAGGGAGGCTCACGGATCTAGTGTGTCCTACCACCCGGGTTCCACCAAGATGTATAGAGATCTGAAGCAAATCGTGTGGTGGTGGGGCATGAAGAACGACATTGCCAAATTTGTATCGGAGTGCTTCACATGCAAGCGGGTGAAGGCCGATCATGGCAGGCCTGGGGGAAAACTGACCCCTTTGGAGATCCCCATGTGGAAATGGGAAAGTATATCGATGGACCTTATTACGGGTTTGTCGAGGTCCCCTCGTGGACATGATTCAGTCTGGGTTATAGTTGATCGATTGACGAAGTGTGCGCATTTCGTCCCCTTCAAAGTCGGCTATTCTATGAAGAAGATAGCAGAGTTATATTTGGATGAGGTCATCCGTTTGCATGGAGTGCCAGTGAGTATCGTGTCAGATCGAGACTCCAGGTTTACGTCGCGATTCTGGCAGAGCTTACAAGGAGCTTTGGGCACCGACCTCAGGTTTTCGACCGCATACCATCCGCAGACTAATGGTCAAACGGAGCGAGTTAATCAGATCGTGGAAGACATGATCAGGTGCTACATTTTGGAGCATGGTGGAGCTTGGGACGAGCGTCTCAGACTCATGGAGTTTGCTTACAATAATAGCTTTCAAGAAAGTATGCAGATGGCCCCTTTTGAAGCGTTGTATGGGAGGCGCTGCAGGACTCCCTTGTTTTGGGCCGAAGTCGGTGAGAGGTCGTTGCTAGGTCCGGAAGCTTTGATGGAAATGGAAGAGGCGGTGACCAATATTCGGGAGAAGCTCCGCGTTGCTCAGGAGCGGTATGAAAAGTATGCCAATCAAAGAAGGGCAGATCTGGAGTTCGCGGTTGGGGACAGTGTTTTCCTGAAGGTCTCTCCGATGTCGGGCGTTAAAAGATTTGGGAAGAACCACAAGTTGGATCCCAGATATGTTGGGCCATTTCAGGTTGTTGAGCGCATCGGAGTGTCTGCTTATAGATTGGAGTTACCGGCTACCTTCCCTGGCGTCCATGATGTGTTTCATGTGAGTCAGTTAAGGAAGTGTGTCCGCAGCAATCGTCAAGTCCTCGATTCGGTACCTCCGATTCAGCCCAATTTGTCTTATGTTGAGGAGCCTGTCCGCATTTTGGAGACCCAAGAACGGGTGTTGCGGAGGAAATCCATCCCCATGGTAAAAGTTCTTTGGCGGAATCATGACGTCGAGAGCGCAACATGGGAGCTGGAATCAGCTATGCAGGAGTCTCATCCGCACCTCTTCTTTTAATTGGCTCAGGTAAAAAAAAAATCTCCTTGTTTTCCTGCTCCATTTAACTGTCCAAATGTTCTTTCCTGAACTTTTTATTTTTTTTCAACTGATTAGCTCAGGTGAATCCTCTTCCCTGTACCTTTTACCTTTCATTTAATTAGCTCTGGTGAATTTCCTTTCCTGCAACATTTGATTATCTATCCTAGATTTTCTTTCTTGCACCATGTATCTATTTTAATGTGGTGGTAAATCTCCTTGTCTGCTCTATCCCGAAACTTTCTTTTAGGGGGAGTGGCTGTAACGCCCCTGATTTCCGGCAATTATTTTAATCCAGTGATGACGTGTTTATGACGTAGGGGCGTTACTTTTAACGTCGAGTTAGCGGCGCGTCGTCGTTTGCGCGTTTTCGCATCCGTTTGGGTCAAGTCGACCATATTTTGCGACGACCCGGAATTGGAAAATTTTACGTTAGGAAATTAGATTATTTAATTTTAGACTTGCCTATCAAGTTTCGTCGCGATCGGAGCCATTTTGGAGCCTCGGCGCATTTTAGAAGTTTTGTGTGTATTTAAAGTTCGCCGTAACTTCCATCATTGATATCTCGGAAACGGCACGTCGGATTTTGATTCCAACTTCTCCGTTGGATTCGTAGCGCCGCCGTTCACCTTAGGCGAAATTTCCGTTGGATTCGAAGTCCGTTTAAATTTTGGTGACAAAATAATAATAATATTATTATTATTATTATTATGATTACGTACATAGATATATATACTTTCATGCCAAGATGCCGTTCGTCGACCTCCTCAATGCTTTCGTCGACCCTGCATATATATATATTATTAAACATATTATATATATATATATATATATATACACATGTTTTCAGCATGTCTGTTCGTCGACCCCCCTCCCCTCCATTCTGTTCAGCAAATCAGCGTGCAATTCGTTGACCCCCCTCTATGAGCTCGACAATATGTATATACATATATATATATATCTTGAGCTCGACGTTTTAATTAGCCCATTTCATACGTCGACCTCCCTTCAACAAACCAGCTTTCCCCCGTTCGACGAATTTTGGCCGCTCGTCAAATTAAGCTCCGTTCGACAAATCTACCGCTCGGCAAATTTAACCGTTCGACTTTAGCCCCTTCTATTAATAATAATAATGATTTTATTAATAGAAGGATTAATAATAATAATAATGATATTATTATTATTATTAAAATTTTGTTATGTCATATAAAAGAAAGTAAAACCAGCCCCTTCTTCTTCTTCATTCTGTCTGAACTAGAGAGAAAAATGAGCGACGGGGGTGGCGATTTCTTGAATCTTCCGGACGCCGCCGACGGAGCTCCGGTGGTCGAAATCCCGAACCGAGCATAGATCCGGAAAGCTCTCGACGAGAGCTTCGTCCTCGTGGTAATTTCCTTCCATTTCGTGAAACTTTTTCGTTAGGTCTTTTGTACCCTAACCTTTTCTAGCCCGATCTCTTGTAGATCTTGACTCCTCTCGCCTTCTCGTAACCCGATCTACAACGGGGAGCGATTCAGAGAGTTTTTCCAGCAAAACCTAAGGCAAGTGGTGTTCTTGCCCTTGCTCTTTCTCTTTGCCATATAACCGCTCCAAGCCGGTGCTCTTGATCTAACTGCGCCTTATTTCCATTTTATTCTCTATTATTGCTGCTAATAATTTGACATTATGCCAGTTAATAAAAGATCAAAAAAAGATTTTTGTTAGCTCCATATCTCCTTGATTTTTCTCATTTGCTACTTGCCTTATGGTATGACATGTTCTGTTGGGCCTTGCCCTTTGTTCCTTGAAATTGCATGAAAATATGAATTATGTTGGAGGTCGTACACGATGTTGGCAGTGCCACCGGTGCGATGCTCTTTAATTTAATAAATTCTGTTGGAGGTCGTACGCGGTGTGGTTTTTGCCCCCGGTGCGGTGCTCTTTTAAGCTTTTGATTGGGAGGCCGTACGCGGTGTGGTTTTTGCCCCCGGTGCGGTGCTCTTCTTTTGGATGACCTGATAAGTCTCTATAATTCTGAACAAGAGTAACATGATTAATAAATTGAAAACGGATGACTTTTCTTTTGCTTATGGCGAGTTTTGTCATCGTCTGTGTTCTCACCTTTGTTTGGTGAGCATATTCTCTTGATTTTTAGTTGCTCTGCTGCTTCCTTTTCTGCTGATGATTAGATACTTCTGCTGTTTTGTTTCCTGTCGATTACTTGCTGCTAGCTTTGTCATGACTGACCCTTGCAGCTTCTGTTTCCCTCCGGTCTCGCGGAGGTTTGCTTACTTTCTTATTTTCTGCACCACTTGTACTTGTTTCTGAGGTGTTCTTTCTTTGAATGCCTCAGGTTCTGGACAGTAGCAGGTGTTAGTGCGGAGCTTCTTTAGTTGCCGTCTTCTGACTCTCTTGAGGTAGAGTATTCTGTAGACTTGTCGGCCCATGGGTTCGTGTCAGGTGTTGACGCCCGTGGTGCCATTTAGCTAGATTTTTGTTTCACTGTTGCTGTTGCTTATGGTTCACTTTTGAACACTTGTTTTGGAATGGTTAGATATTGGTTGGCTTCATGGCCCTTGTTAGATATGTTTAGGTAATTGTTGCATTGCATATCATGATTTGAAATGTTAATCTCACTACTTTCTGCGCGTGATAAATCTACTTTTATATATAGTAAATCCACACATTCGATCTTGCATGGTGCACCTCACTAGGTCTTCATGTTCACTTAGGCCACTAAGGAATTAAATCAAGTATTTTTCCGCTGCGTAAAACTATACTTTAAAAGTGTGGACTAGTTGATCCACCTAGCCGAGGGACGCGGCTTGTTAATTTTCTGCATAAATAATTTTTGAATCGCTTTGATTCGATAATAATAATTGCTTAGACTGTGATAAAGGATTAGTTGCCTTAACGTCAGTAGGCGTCCCCTACGTGACGTGACATCACAACGCGTAGCTTTCCCTACTCTGATAACATTTTAAATGTTGGGAAAATGCGGGTTGTGACATTTCTTCTTAGTGAGGCTAAGGAATTTTGCTTTATCGCCCATCATGTGCTTGGAGCACCCTGAGTCCAAGTAACACATGTCTTCCTTTTCCTTAGCCTGCCAACATACCTAACAAGAAGTTGAGAGTAAAGATCCAGATACATAGGTGGTTCCTCCCACAGAATCGGTGGAAACCTTAGGCACCCAGATTTGCTTGACAGTACATCGACCCTTCATCCTGCAGGAGTCGAAGGTATGCCCGAAGTGATGGCACTTGGCACATAACACGAAAGGGGTTGAGACCTTTTCCAGTTTTTATTGTGGACTCTTGCTGGAGGATGGGGAATCAGCAGAATAGATTCTATTGTGAACTCTTGCAAGTTCTTAAGTATTCGGAATAAAGATCATCATAGTTAGAGGGGATTACCTCAGTGTCGCATTGGACACTGCACTCGTCGTCGGTTGATTCATTGCTTTTCCCCATAAGGCACAAGTTTGCCTCATCATCATCGCTTGAGCTTGAAATACATGAGCAACCGGAGGAAGAGTCATCCCATGTTGCAGCTTTTAAGACCTTCTTCTTCTCCGTTCCTTTAACCTGTTTTTCTTTTTGCTCCTTCAGGAATTTTGGGCATTGACTTCTAATATGCCCGGTATTCCTACAGTGGAAGAACTCGGGAGGTGGCCTCTCTTCGTCGTCGTCGCTAGACTTCTCCTTCTTCTCTCTTTTGGATGAAGAGCCCTTTCGGAAAAATTTCCGGAAGGTGTTCCTCCTTTCCGGATTCTTCATGAACTTAGTGAAGTTCTTCACAAAGAGACTCTCCTCGCCATCTTCCTCGTCGTCATCTTCTTTTCTTGACTTCAATGCCAAAGCTTTCATCTTTGGTTCCTTGTTGTACTCTTCTTCTTGAATCTTGAGTTCTACCTCATGGGTTTTAAGGTTCCCAATGTGGCTCTCAATTTAGAGCCGCCTAAGATCATGCGATTTGGAGATCGCCGTCACTTTTGGATTGAACTTTGGTGGGAGTGATCGAAGAAGCTTTCTCACCAAGTCGTCATTTGAAAATGTTTTTCCAAGAATTTTTGAGGCATTGACGATCTTGGTAAATCGAGTGTACATGGTGTAACACCCTGCCAGTACGAATAGTATAACAGTAGGTCCGGCCGGGACCCCACGCCATACAAACTACACTAGCTAGGAGTTAAAAGGTGATAAACAGAAAGAAACTACAACAGAGTATACTAAACACTAGCGGAAGCATAAAGATTTAACATTTCCATTAGAATTGTCCACTATCATAGGAATGAAACCATGAAATAGAGTTATGGCCTTAAGGCCTTACATTTAACAAATGTACTAAAACTCCAAAACATACATCGGCACGCAGGCCGGCAATACATGAGAAAGCTAAAAAGGGAGGTTGGCCTTCAAGGGCCAACTCAGCAAAGGGGCCACCGCCCGCTATTTCCCACTAGGCTCACCTGCACCTGCATAAGAACATTCCACCAAGCGGTGGCAAACAAAGTAACGGTCAGCACAGCTGACCAAATTATAACGACCCCACCCCTTTAGCGGGGTGGCAGAGATTCTACCCTGCAAGCAAGCCATACTAGCACAAGTACTAATATAAAGAAGGTGCAACTACACAAGGTGAGGTTTCAAGCACATTCAATCTTCTAGGTTGAGCATCAAAAAGGAGGTAACCTAGGTATGCACATGATGTTGGTTGGGTTCACCCGAAGGTTCCCCACAATCGCCTAAACAACCGCATGAGGCTAACAACATCAATTCCACAAAACACTCCACCGTAAGGGCCATCGCCTTAGGTGGGAAAAAGAGCTTTTGGTCGGTCTAGGTAAATCACCTTCCACGACCTCTCCCATGATCACACGGCTTACGAGAGGTAGGGGCCTCTTACCGATCTGCATGGAAACGGGTTCGGTTTAGCTTTGCCCGTGCTCTAATCATCGTGATCTATCGCACGACGCGGGTACGGCTTCACCTCGGCCCGTAAGAGTTTAGCACTTTCACGTGCTACACAAAATATAAGCTACGCACCTAACCCCTTCGCAGGGATCAAGGCTTCACAAATATTCAACAAAGGAGGTACAATACACTCCGCATCAATTTCGTGGTGAAGGTTTGCCTTCACCCAATCTCAAAGCATGGGGCTTTCGTTAGGATCTTCACAAGATGCCTACAATTTAAATCCCGCAATACTAAAGAAGATTTCACGGAGTCATTCTCCGGCACGCATTCTAGGCTTAACCTAAATGCAATGTCGCAAACCAAGCATCACCGATTCGGGCTCACGACCACGAATAGGCTTCACACAAAATGCCTAAATCCGCACGACTACCGGATTTTCTACATGCAATATGCCGGGGACGGACACAATCGACCCGGAGTTCCGAAGAACTTGAGGAAAATCCTACACTTCACCCATTTGGTGAAAGGGATTCCTCATGCAAGCATAGAGAAATGAAGGAGAGGACAAATGACAGGTCCAAGGAATCGAGAGGAAGAATCATTACCCTAGGAGCGTTCTTCTTCGCCATGGATCCGAGATTGTATACGGAGGGAAACGACCGCACCGTGCTGCACTCTCCAGATCTGGAAATGGCTCGCGAAACGGAGCTCCGGAGCTCCGTCAATGGCGGAATCTCTCCTTCTTCTTCCTTACCTCCTTCTTCTTCTTCCTCTAGCCTAGGAGAGAGAAACACCTCAAAAGAATGAGGATTAATCTCCTCTCACAAGCCCTAAGACCCTCCAGCATTTAATCCTAGCCATTGGATCGGATTCCAAAAGATTTGGACGGCCGGATCGTCTTCTCCGCTCAAAATCGCGGAGCAGAAAAAACAGGGCCCACGATCACAGGCGCACGATCACTGGTCGTGCGCGAAGAGGAGAATGGTCGTGCGATAAGCCGAGACAGAACTCCGATTCCTTGCGAGTGAACGCACGATCATTGGCGCACGATCACTAGTCGTGCGCGAAGAGGACAATGGTCGTGCGCGAAGAACTGTTGTGGATTTTTTAGCCTATCCCGAGCGCAACACTACCACTCCGCATACCTCGCTGAACTAAGAATTTTGGGGTGTTACACATGGCGTCGACGTCCTCATTTGGATCCATCCTGAACCTCTCAAATTTAGATTCCAGTTGGAATAGTTTTGAATCTTTGACCTGTGAGGTATCTTCATGCATTATTTCTAATAAGTTCCAAATATCATAAGCAGATTCGCATGCACTGACTCTATTAAATTTAGTCATATCAAGAGCACAGAACATTGGTTTTCTATACCGACCCTTCTCCTAAGGACCTGTTGGCTTTAGCCTATCTCTCACTAGTCAAGGCCTCAAGCCGCTCTAGCCCTTCCCTCACCGGAAAGGCCTCAAGCACTCTCTAGATCTACAGCCTAGACCTAGTCGCCAACACAAGGCGAATTTCCCCTAGTTCCCGCAAGGCCCTAGTAGCCGTGTGGCGAGTTTCTCTACTTAACAAAAGTTATAAAGATTACAATTTGAAAAGTAAATCAAGACAAGAACTAAGACTCCCTCAAATGAAGAACTTGATGTCGATGTAGATGTGATCGGATCGGTCTTCAAGTTCTTTTGCGTTCACGATCGTTGACAGAGTTCTTTGGGCTGATTGGGAAGGCTCTCACGAGTGCTCTGAAAATATAGCTTCAAATCATTCTGGAACAGCAAGCCACAATGAAGGAGTCGCGTGTATTTTTTTAGAATCAGCAACTACCACCCCTCGGTATCCACATTAGGTAATGAAGCACACTGATCGTGGTAGTTTTGGCAACATTTTGAGCGCCAAACACTAGTGCGTCGCGGTAACGCTAACGCCCCGCGATAGCGAGATATCCTTCCTTCAGCCACTCTCTCCGTCCAAATCTGCTCCTCAATCAACTACAGACGGGAAGTTTCCAAAAGCTACCGCCAGGCGTTAGACTTAACGCGCCGCGATAGTACTTACCAAAATAGCATCCCGTCGATGTTCCTTTTTCTCCACTGTTCCCTTCTCGTCAAATGTTTCCATTTATGTTAGCGCCAGCGGTAGTGCTAACACACCGCATTAGCAATGCCTGGCACCAATTTTCGTCAACCGGCATTTATTTTGGTCGAACACCTTTCGTCGAACACATTTCGTCGAACGCCATCTTCGTCGAACGCCGCTCTCATTTCGTCGACCTCCATTTCGTCGATCGCTGCTTTCATTTCGTCAACCTTCATTTCATCGATCGCTAACGCCATCGGTAGTTCTAACGCGCCGCGGTAAAGCATGCATTTCGTCGAGCGTCGTGGTAGAGCATGCAGTTCATCGAACGTAGGTTTCATTTTGTCGAACGAACACTAGCGCCATCGGTAGTACTGACGCTGCGCGGTAGCAACAACAAAATCACATTTCCATGGAAATTTGAAAGCACAGAATCCTGCATACCATAAACACAAAACAAGTATGATCAAATACAATTGGATTTGTTATTGTCAAACCAAGAGATGCGGAAAGCATGTTCCAACATGATGGAGACCATGTACTCAAACCATTGCAGGTGTTGGACTGGGTCATCCTTGCTAGTATAGTAGGACATCTCTGGACCTCTGAACCCCTCCAGAACCGGGGCAAAGAGGATCAACTCACAAAATTGGCTCCCTTCCCTCGTCCGGCGAGTGTTGTGGTCTCGCGGAGTTAGCTCACATACCTTAGCACTCGCTGGACTGGCAAAAATCTGCCCTGGGAGATCACGCCCACTTCCTTCCGCTGTCACCTCCTTCCCAGGTCACTGACCGGGAGCGTTCTCGCCTATCTGCTGGGGTGCGACCACCTGGACTGCGGGTGTCTCGAACTCGCTCATCGTGGAGAATGCAAGATGCAAGGTCTGCATGATCTCTCGCTTGAAGACCTCAAACATCCCCAATGTTACCACACTCGCGAGTGGCTGCGAGTGGCCTAGGTCAGATCTTTCTTCTTCACCTCCAGCCATGGATCTCAGCTAGAGATTTTCCTGTATAGGCTATGGTCCACGCTCACTGCACCAAAAATATTGAAACCATCAACTGGTCTCTTGAGTTCGGACCCACATGGGGGGGGGGGGGGGGGGGGGGGGTGTAGCCTACACTTACTTCTCCCTCACTTGCACTCTTGACTGTTGATGAAGAAAACGAATAGACCCAAAGATGTAGCGAGGAGGTCCCGCCACACACCTGGAAGATCTTATAGAGCTTCCCCTCCTGAACCAATGCTCAGCCGAGCACCTTGGAGGGCAATACGAGCCAACCAAAACTATCTAGGAGGAGAGAGCCAAAAAGATTTGATCTCCTCCATGGTGCCTTTAAAGGTCTATTTATAGAATTTCTCATCTAGTCTACAAATAACATAAATATGCCTTTTAGTTTTACTAATTACACCCAAATTGGTCTTCTATCAGCCTAACTCCATTATTCTGAAGGGCTATTGGCAGCCCACAAAGGGTATTTAGGTCATTTCCTCACTAAGGCCTTCTAGGCGAGTGGTCCGTGAAGGCAACACTTGCCATACCTCTCGTACGCTAGATTCCACTTGGCGGGTGGTCCGTAGGGGCACCATTTGCCTGATACCTGGCTCGCTTGGCACCTCTCGCACATTCACACTCCAAAGCGAGCAAGTGCCCTGCGGATGAGGCTCGTACTCGCCTTGAGGATCCCCTTCCTCTCCTGACCTGGGCGAGTGCTCTCTTTAACCTGCCTTGCATGCTTTTTGACCCTTTGGGACCCGGGGACCTACTCGACGAATACTAGGTTGTACACTTAGCATATCTAAACTTAAATGCCCTTCTTATTTCCTTCAGCTTTCCCCTTTTGTCTTTCTCTGCCAATGAAACTGAAAGGTTTAGGAATGTAAGTGTTGGGTATAAGAGGTGCATTCTTTGGCAATGTTCCCTCCTTCTGATGTTTCATATAGTGTCTTCTCTGGGCTTCAATTTTCATGTGCTTGGTCCATTCATAATTGGGATAATATTTGTCAATATCTTTTCCAATGCTTCCAAGGTCAATCCATGTTTGTAGAATTATTTGTTTTGACTTTGGGCTCTATATTGAGAGATTTTGGTCAGTTGCTTTAGCTTCTTCCCTTGTTCTAATGACAACTAATTCTTTTGTTGGGTATTGTGCCTTCAATGTCTCTAGATTTGAAGAAGAAACACAACTATAGATAAGCTAAGTTATGTTTGATGTTGTGTTTAAGTTCATGTGATGACAGATGCATCAAAGCTATATCATTAGTATATAGATGATAAAAGTAATGAGAATTATCTAAGTAAAATATCATCTCAAGACTCAGCAGATGAATCGAGGAGAAAAGTATTATATCATCGAAATAGTTTTGACGATATGTAACAACCACCCTGTTACATAGCATATAACAGTAGGTCCGGCCGGGACCCCACGCCATATGAAATGAACAGAAGAGCGCGTTACTAAAATTAGTGTCTAAACAGTTACAAATATAACTATCTCAACATCAGAGTCACAACGGAAGCATAATTAGAATTTCATTTTAAACCAGTTTATAACAAGTCCACAGTACTACTAGGAATGAATTACAACAAGAGTTATTTACATGAGTTTGTTTACATCATCTAAGTGGCTTCCAAACATCGGCACGCAGGCCGGCCACACATGAACAAAAGTAAACAAATGCTTTGGCCTTCAAGGGCCAGCACAGCACAGCAGCAGGGGCTTCAGCCCGCTATCTCCCGCTAGTCTCACCGGGACCTGTATAAGCAAATCCACCAATTGGTGGGAAAACAAGCAACCGGTCAGCTTTAGCTGACCAAGATTTATAACGACCCCGCCCCACACTCGGGACGGCGGTGCTCCTTCCCTGCAAGTAAGAGTCAGCATCATATATATATATATATCCGCAAACAACACCAACGGAGGCAAACCAAGCCACCCGCTTCGTGCTCTCAAGGCACACTTTGGCATACTCCCTGAGTTACGCCCTTCACGCTAAGTCCTAGTTCAACTTAGACAAGCAAATTGAGCTAGCCCGTAAACAACGTTACGGCACTCTTCCATAGCCCGGTGCAATGAGGGGCGACCTCTACACCACCACTACAGGGGGTTTGGTTCAGCTAGGCCCGTGCTCAATCCTCGCGATATATGCGATACGAGTAAGCTTCACCCAATACCCATATCCTAAAGCTGGGGTTTGCAAGTTCCACAGCTTTACCTGCTACATATCCAATATTTAGGACTTTAGGTAGCACGGAAGCACGCACATTGTGCTGGGCGCTAATGCTAGCGCCCGGCGCTAGCAACAGAACTTAGTTCTGCCCGGCACTGGTAACAACAATCTATACTGCCACCTCTGGGAAAACACCTCCAGATACCAACACTGATAGCTCACCTGGAGCTACCGCCGGCGCTACCACTAGCGCCCGGCGCTAGCAACAGAACGTAGTTCTGCTGCGATTTTTTGGGCACAGCCTGGAGAACATCTCCAGGTCCTAATTTCTGCATAATATAATTCACATGACCCGAATCACAGTACGTACACGGATTTTTCTCCGGCACGTTACACGCACTAAAACATCACCAATCCGGCTTGATCTGTCCAGATGGGCTTCACATAGCATGCCTATGCCCGTACTACCATTCCGGACTCTATATGTAATTTGTGGGGGAAATCACTTCATCCCACCGGGAGATCCAATCTACTATTTCGTAGAAGTCTCCCTAAATAGATGCTAATTAAAGGACGTTCATGTCCAAGGCTTAGGGAGGAGAATTGTTACCCTCGTAGGCCGTTTCGGTGCCATAATATTGAGAGGGAGATGACTGGAATCCGCGGTGACACACGCACGAAGACGATGCTTCACAAATACCTCCTGGCACGACGGAAGCTCAATTCCAACGGATCTCCCTCCTTGCTCCCAAACCTCTGCCCTCAGCTCTCCTCTCAGCTCTCAGATCAGGAAAAGGCAGAGAAATGGGAAAAGAGTCGGATTTTGGAGAATATATGAGTTTCCCGCTACCGCCGGCGCTAGTGGCTAGTGCCTGGCGCTAGCCTGAGTCGGTACCGCTAAGAGACGCTACCGCCGGCGCTAGCGCTAGCGCCTGGCGTTAGCTCATAAGTTTCAGCCTGTTCCATTTCTCGGGAGTTCTCGGAACCATTTCTCGGGATTTCTCGGGAGTTCTCGGGACGCTACCACCGGCGGTATCGCTAGCGCCTGGCGCTAGCTCCCTGATTTCAGCTCATGCTCATTTTTTTGGTATTGTGGCATGCACATGAAATATGGGGTCTTACAATTCCTCCCCTCTTAAAAGAATTTCGTCCTGAAATTCTAACAGTGCAAATAATTCAAAAGATACAAAATACGACTTGTACCTCAACGGAACAGCTCCGGGAACTCCTCACGCATAGTTTGTTTGTGCTCCCATGAAAGCTCCTCACGACCGCAGTTGTTCCAGCGGACTTTGACCACCTTGATCAATTTATTCCGCAGCTGTTTGATCTCAGTGTCTTCGATGCTAATAGGTATGACTTTTGTCTTCAACCCATCATCGACCGGCACATGACTAGCCACAAGCACTTGGCTAGGCTCTGGTACAGCTTTCCGCAATACTGATATGTGGAATACATCGTGCAGACCACTCAACTCTGTCGAAAGAGCGAGTCGATAGGCAGCTTCGCCAACACGTTCCAGTATCTCAAACGGTCCAAGGTATCTTGGACTCAGCTTTTTCAAGCGCCGAATCTGGGACACACCCTTGAAAGGTTTGATCTTGAGATAAACCCAGTCGCCCACGGCGAACTCGACGTTTCTGTGCTTGGCATTGTAGTATTTCGCCTGCCTATCTTGCGCAATTAACAATCTCTCATGGATTGTTTGAATAGCCGCCTTTGCCTCTTCGACTTCCTTTCGCTTAAACAGCTTCGTTTCACCTGTCTCCGCCCAAGATAAGGGAGTGCGACAAGCTCTACCATAGAGGGCCTCGAAGGGTGCCATCTTTATACTTGCCTGATAGCTGTTATTATAAGCGAATTCGATCATGAAAAGATGATCTTCCCACTTTTTACCGAAGTCCAGGACGCACATTCGGAGCATATCCTCCATAGTTCTGTTCGTACGTTCAGTCTGTCCATCCGTCTGAGGGTGGAAGGCAGTACTAAACTTCAGTTTTGTACCTAACAACTGGTGGATTAGCTTCCAATCTTTCGAAGTGAAGCGCCCATCTCGGTCACTAACGATGCTACGGGGCACACCGTGCAATCGTACAATGCTATCAACATAAAGTTTTGCTAACTTTTCAACTGAATCATCCTTCCGGTTTGGAATAAAGTGGGCTACCTTTGTCAAGCGATCCACGATCACCCATACGGCATCATTCCCACTCTGTGATCTCAGCAAACCGTGCACGAAATCCATCGAAATGTCATCAAATTTCCATTCCGGTATAGGCAACGACTTCAGGAAACCTCCAGGTTTCAGACATTCCGCCTTCACCAGTGCGCAAGTTTTGCACTTTGCCACGTATAAGGCGATGTCTTTCTTTAATCCTGGCCACCAAAACAGCTTTTTCATGTCCTGGTACAATTTTGTGCTCCCTGGGTGAATTGAGTATTTGGTAAAATGTGCTTCGTACATCAATTCCTCCCGCAACTTACCCACATTTGGGACGCACAACCGACCATCTTTCCACATCAGACCGTCCTCCATCACAAACTCTGCAGCAGTCCCATCCCCAGACTCTGCCAAATAGCGTTGCATGCTCGAATCAAGCTCCAGGGCCTGTCGTATTCTGTCCGCGAGGTCATACTGCACCTCCGTCCAGTTTAAGCACGCATTCGCACTAGAAGTCCTCTCTACACAGGAGATCTCAAAGGCTTCCAAGTCCCTGATCAGACGTGGATCATACATCTGAATCCAGTTGGCCTGGGAGAAAGCCCTCCTGCTCAATGCATATGCGACGACATTCCCCTTTCCGGGAGTATAATGTATATCAAACGTGTAGTCCCCCAGGAACTCCATCCACCTTCGTTGTCGCATATTGAGCTCTTTCTGCGTTAACAAATACTTAAGGCTCTTATGGTCTGTAAAGATGTCAACCTTCACACCATATAAGTAGTGCCGCCACAGCTTTAGAGCGAATATCACGACCGCCAACTCCAAATTGTGGACCGGATAGTTCCGCTCATGCACTTTCAACTATCGAGAGCCATAAGCTATCACCTGACCGTGCTGAAGAAGTACGCAGCCTAAGCCACTCCCTGACGCATCACTATAAATTTCATAACCCTCTGCACCTGATGGCAAACACAAAATTGGTGCTGTGGTCAGACGCCTCTTTAATTCCTCAAAAGCCCGTGCACACTCCGGTGACCAAACAAACTTCTGATCCTTCCTCGTCAAGGTGGTGAGAGGTAGAGCGATCCACGAAAAGTTTTCCACGAAGCGCCGATAGTAGCCGGCAAGTCCAAGAAAACTCCTGACTTCTGCTACTGTTGCCAAAACGGGCCACTTCTGGATTGCATCAATCTTTGCCGGATCCACTGCGATACCCTCGCCACTAACAACATGACCAAGGAACGCCACTGAGGCTAGCCAGAACTCGCACTTAGAGAACTTGGCATATAATTGACTACGTCGCAGGATTTCCAAAACTTCACGCAAATGAATCGAGTGTTCTTCTTCAGACTGAGAGTACACCAAGATATCGTCAATGAAGACAATAACAAACCGATCAAGTAGAATCGTGAAGAAGGAAGAATGTCAGCGATATCGCCATAAAGAATATTCATCGTGTACACTGATTAAGATGATATCGTCTTGAAGGAGAAACATCATCTTGACAGGTTGTAGAGCAGCATTTAATGCGCAAACATTCTTGGAAATGAATATTTAGCGAATGTACATGCCGCCTATCTTGTGCACAAACCAAGGAGCTATAAATGATATATTCTCTGCAGAATATGGCTGTTACACAATAGTTAAGAAAGAAATTTATTATTTCTATATTCTACAAGTTCCAAGAAAGGCTAGTAATTATGAAAAAGAACTGCAAATTCTGCATTATGTTTTCAAACGGGAAATTGATTATGGAATAATCAATAATGGCTTTTATGCAAAATTGGAGAGCATATAAAAGATGATAATTTTATCTACATGAATGTACTTGCTCAGTATTCTCTCAAGTTTCATTCTCACACATATTTACTGATGAGAGAAAAAAAAGAATCAACAAAGTGAAGAAGTCTTCATTGCTACTGTGCTGTGAAGATCTACAGAAGATTCTAAAGAAAGGTTCATTGATCCACAATATCTTTAGGCTTATTGTTACAAGAAGAAGAAGATGATCTGTGATTTAAGTTTTCATTTATGAAGTCTTCTCTTCTACAACAACATCTCTGTATTACTTTGTATGGCTCTTTGTGAGTCTGAGCTGGTAGGATCTAGTGATAGATCTGAGTTGGTAGGGTTCTTAGTGAATTTGAGTTTGGTAGGATGAAAGTGAGGTTAGATCTTAAATTAACTCTAGAGGGGGTGGGGGGGGGGGGGTGAATAGATTTGTAAAACTTTTTATTAGTTTTATTGCGAAATTGAAAATACTGATATATATATGTGTATATTGAGTGTGTAATAAAAATAAACACAACGAAGGCACACATCACAATCACAGAAAAGTAATGCAATCACAGAGGACACAAGGAGCTATAGTAGTTCCCCAATAAACCTAGGTACGCCTACTCTTCTACCACCCTTGGTAGGAATCCACTAGGATTTTTGATCAGGTGCCCTAACACCAATGAGCTTTTGATAAGGTGCCCAAAAACCAAGCAAGATTTTTTGATCAGGTGTCTTGCCAGCAAGAGGTAAACTTTTGAAGGGAGTTGTAACCCTGTACAAGAGTGGATAGAAATGTTAGAATGTTCTTCTCTGTCAACTATCTGAGAGAAGACTCTAGTGGATGTTGATGTAGAAAAAGGCTCCCTCTATCTGATATGAAGTTGTTTGATAGTATGAGGATGGAAGCTTCTTCTTGAATGAGTGATCTTCCTGTGTAGCTGATTAAACTGAAAGAACAAGTTCTTCAGTTTGTTGTTGCTCTTTTGAAGATCTAAACATGTAGCAAATGACTGAGAGAAGTGTTGATGATGTTCTCAGTAAAATAAACTTACTGCCTGAGGAAGAAGATGAAGATCTGTAAAGCTTTTGTTCTTCTTCTTCCTGTATATTTCCTTTCCTTTTCTCTGTACAAAAAATCTGTAAAATGTGTTATGTCTATTGCTGTCGTGAAAAACTATATGAGTAATACTGTATATCTTCTTCCTTTTTCTCTTGAAATCTCTGACAGATATTAAATGCAAATCCCTTATATTAAGGAATATAATATATCTGGGAACTATAAATTTGCTGCGCCGTATATCTCTTTCCTTTTCCATGAAATGTCCTTTTTCGAGGAATGTCAATGACTATAATCTTGGAATAATGAAAGGAAATATATTATCCTTACTTATGTGGAAGAATAAATCCGTTGTTGTAGTCGATCTGAGTTCAGAGAATGGAATACTATAATCTGTCTGAAATAAATCTGCTGACATGTAAATTCGTCGATCTCAACAAATTTCGTTGATCTCAATATTTAGTTCGTCGATTTGAAGATATTCGTCGAACGCAGATTCGTCGATCGCTGAACTGAGTAAAATCATCGACCGCTGAGACGGGATCGTCGACCGCTGAGACGGCTAGATATTGTCGACCTCTGAGATGGGGTCGTCGACCGCTGAGACGAGCTTGAAGCAAGCCATTCGTCAAACACATATTGTAAGTCGTTCGTCGGACGCAGAGAGCAGTTCGTCGAACGTAGTGTGGAGTTCGTCGAACGCAGAATCTGAATGATTTCTTTAGTTCTAACAGCCTAAAACCTTGACCCATAAACTATACATTGGGGTCAACTTGATCCTAGTCAGCAGATAGTGATCCTAGCCCAAATCAGTAATTGGGTTGTTCCAACAATCTCCCCCTATTAGGGTTATGACACTATTTGACAAAAGCTTAAAACAAACAAAACAACATAGCATATATATATCTGATATATTTTAAATATTTTATCAGATATAAAATAAATAATACTCTGAGTTCTGAAATTACATTTCAATGAAAATAAAACTGATAAAAACACACAATTAGAACCTTTTCTTTCTCTGAATTCTGCTTTCTGAATTCTGAACTGTCTGAACTAATTTTTCTGAATTCTGATTAGCTGAGCTTGTATCTGCTATATTTCAGCTTTCTGAATGTTGATCTGAACTGAAACTTTATATTCTGAATTTTATATCCGTCATAACTGAAATCTGAATCTGTATTGAATCTGTTGCTTCTTCATTCATCATGTATCTCTTTCATAAGATATGTTAGCCTAAGAGCATCTCCCCCTGAGAGTATCTCCCCCTGAGACTGGAGGTTCTTCAGCTATCTCTCCTTGCCTAGTTCATAGAGCATCTAACTGAAAACATGCTTCTTCATTAACATTTACTCTTGAAGCTTAAAATAACTCCCCCTGTCAAAAAGAAAAGTATCTCCCCCTGACACACAGGAGCTTCTTCAATAAATCTCCCCCTGCCTAGTTTCAGGAAGACCTGGAGCTAGGCCCCTAGAAGAAGGAACTTTTGAGGAGGTAGGGAAGGATGCCATCTTTATATTGCTATTGTTCCTGCAAAATGAAATAGAGATCAAGTGCAAAGGGAACTAGAAAGAGAAGCAATTCTGTAGGGATTTAGCTAAAATGAAAAAGATTTTGATTATGATAACAGGTCAGAAATAAAAGCTTCATCAAAACTGGGTTCGACGAAAAAGGAGTTTTCGTCGATCTCGGTTGGACGAGCTTGATGACTTCGTCGATCTCCGTTCGACGAAATACTTAATTTCGTCGATCTCAGTTAGATGAAGAGATGGGATAAGTAGAAAACTTAATTTTTATCGAATTGAATCTCCATCTATCATTCCTAGCTGATTTATAAAGAAAATATTTTTCTTTTCATCCAAGGGCTTGGTGAAAATATCAGCTCTTTGCAAATCAGTAGAGATGAATTGTAGGCAAATTTTATTTTTATCCACATTATCCCTAAGGAAGTGGTGCCTAATTTCTATGTGTTTAGTCATACTATGGAGAACTGGATTTTGTGCTATAGATATTGCACTAATATTGTCACAAAATATAATTGAATTATTTAAGTTGACACCATAGTCTAGGAGCTGATTTTGTATCCATAATATCTGTGAGCAGAACTGCCTGCAGCTATGTATTCAGCTTCAGCTGTTGATGTAGACACAGATGCTTGTTTCTTACAAAACCAAGAAATAAGCCTATCACCAAGAAACTGACAAGTTCCTGATGTGCTTTTCCTGTCTACTCTGCATCCAGCAAAATCTGAATCTGAGAATCCAGTTAATTCAAATTCAGATGTTGTTGGATACCAAAGTCCTAGATTTGGACAACCCTTTATATATCTCAAAATTCTTTTTAATAAAATTTGATGAGATTCTTTGGGGTTAACTTGGAATCTAGCACAAATACAAGTAGCAAACATTATATCAAGCCTACTTGCTGTTAAATAAAGTAATGATCCAACAATTGCTCTATATACCTTTTGATCAACAGGTTTCCCTGATTCATCATTATCAACAACATCATTAGAGGGCATGGGTGTTTTCATGGTGGAAGAATCAGACATACCAAATCTTTTCACTAATTCCTTAGCATACTTAAATTGGGATATGAAGATTCCATTTGGAGTTTGCTTCACTTGAAGACCAAGGAAGTATGATAGTTCACTCATACTACTCATTTCAAATTTAGATTGCATTAGATTGGAAAATCTTTTGCATAAATTTGAATCAGTAGAGCCAAAGATAATATCATCTACATATATTTGAACTAGTGAAGTTTGATTTTTATGTATTATGAAAAATAGGGTTTTATCTACTATGCCTCTACAGGATTTATTCTCTAAAAGAAAACTAGCTAAGGTCTCATACCATGCTCTGGGAGCTAATTTAAGACCATAGAGATCTTTATTAAGCTAAAATACAAAAGAGGAGTGAGTTGGAGAGATGAAACCTGGTGGTTGTTCCACATAAACTTCTTCTTTGATTTCTCCATTCAAAAATGCACTCTTCACATCCATTTGATAAACTTTGAATTTCTTGTATGCTGCAAATGCAAGGAAGATTCTGATTGCTTCTAACCTTGCAACTGGTGCAAATGTTTGATCATAATCTATTCCTTCTTCCTGTGACTATCCTAGAGCTACTAGTCTAGCTTTGTTTCTCACAATATTGCCATCTGCATCTAGCTTATTTCTGTAGACCCATTTAGTTCCAATGACTGGATGATTCTTTGGTCTAGGAACCAATTCTCAAACTTTGTTTGTCTCAAACTGATTGAGCTCCTCTTGCATAGCAATGATCCAGTTGTGATCTTGTTCTGCATCTTGTAGGGATTGAGGTTCAATCTGAGAGAGAAAACAAGTGTGCATCAGATTCTGATTAGCTTGATGCCTTGTTTGGACACCAGTTGATATGTCTCTAATTATTTGAGATCTGGGGTGATCTTTAATATTGACATAATCAACAGGCATAGTGGGATCATCATTATTTGTAATTAATTCCTCTTATGGAATGTTATTTAATGCTTCCTTTTTAGGTGCAGTTTCACTGATTTCTTCATCCCCTTCTTCACCATCCTGCTGCACAGGATTTAGAGATCCTTCCTTCTGTAGAGCTAATTGATCTAGCTGCTCACAGAGTGTAGGTACCTGCAGGTTTTCTTTGGTAGAAGAATTCTTCTCCTTGTAAAACATGTTAGTTTCATCAAAGGAAACATGCATAGATTCTTCAATTTTAAGAGAGGATTTGTTAAATATCCTATATGCTTTGCTGATTGATAAATAGCCTAAGAAAATCCCTTCTTCAGATTTTGGTACAAATTTCCTAAGATATTTCTTGTCATTATTGTGAACAAAACATTTACAACCAAATGTTCTAAAATAGTTAACTTTAGGTTTCTTCCCTTTAAGTAACTCATAGGGAGTCTTACCCTTATGTTTATGTATCAAGCTCCTATTCAACACATAATTTTCTGTGCTAATAGCCTCTTCCCAAAAAGATAGGGGCAAATTACCATCTGTATGTAATGTTGTTGCTGATTCAATTAGGGTTCTATTTTTCCTTTCAACTACCCCATTTTGTTGAGGAGTTTTAGGAGCTGAGAAGCAAGGCCTGATCCCTTCCTTCTCACAGAATTCTTGCATGAGAAGAGACTCAAAGTCAGTTCCATGATCACTTCTGATCAATGCTACTACAGTAGAGTACTCAATCTGAATGCTCTTAAGAAAGTCTGTAAGAACTTTAATGTTATCTGACTTTTCTCTCAAAAAGAACACGCAAGTGAATCTAGAGAAGTCATTTACAATAACTAGAGTGTATGAATTCCCCCCTAAACTCGTTGTTGCTATAGGTCCAAAAAGGTCCATATGTAGCAAATATAAGATTCGAGGTGAATCACTTTTAGATAATGATTTAAAACTACTTTTAGTTTGCTTGCCTAGTTGACATGCCCTACAAAGACCTTCTTTCTTGAATGAACCTGAGGGTAATCCTCTAACAAGGTTGTACTTAGATAATTTAGCAGTGGTACTATGATTTACATGTCCTAATCTCTTATGCCAAAGTTCACTAGGTTTGCTTAATTGATTAAATAAACAGATTTCTGATTTTGATGAGTTGAAATTTACTAAATAGATATTTCCTTGTGTAATACCTGATAAAACAGTAATATTATCAGAAGAATTAATTAGGCATTTTGATTTATTAAAAGTTACCTGATACCCTTCATCACATAATTGGCATATGCTGATGAGGTTGTGCTTCAGTCCTTTGACATAAGCTACCTCTTTGAAGGTGGCTTCTTCAACCTTGACTTTTCCATATCCTTTTGTTTGTCCTCAGTTGGAGTTTCCAAATACTAGTTTTGGTCCAAGTTTTGCCTTGTAGTTGTTCAGATTGGCCTTGTTTCATGTCATATGCTTTGAGCATCCATTATCCAAGTACCATTATTCTTTTATTCTTGGATAGCTGTATACCTGCAAAAACAGAAAAAAACAATCTATTTGTTCTTGACCCAGACTACCTTGGGTCTTTTTGAATTTCCACAAAAATCAGAAATAAAAGACATTTCGGGTTGGTCCTTATAACCTTGTGGATTATATCTCCTTGGAGGTATTATCCATTCAGTGAAAGGATTGATAGTTTGTGAAGAATAAGAATTGTTCAGATTTGCTGTATATTTTCTGTTCGACGAACTGGGCTGGGTTCGTCGATCGCCGTTCGACGAACGATTGAGATTTCATCGAGCGCCGTTCATATAATGACTATACTGAAAATCTGTCTTCAGAGTTCGTCGATCTCCGTTCAATGAAGTGAATTCATTTCGTCGAGCTCCATTCGATGAATTCTGCTGAATTCTTTTATTCTTGACAGCCTTACTTGAATTGTTTTTATTTACATCTACAACCTCTTTGCTCTTAGCAGAAATGAATTTTATAGGTGTAGATAATATGTTCTTCTTAATCAGATGTGGATCACTTGATGAAGCACCCAAGCACAGTTTGCTATTAAGTCTAGCATTAACAGTGCTTGTAATGTCCATCAGTTTGAAGCTTCTCCCATTTAGGGATTCTTCAAATTTCTTGGCCTCAGAAAGTTTATTCTCAATGAGAATAATTTGTTCTCTAGAGGCAGCCAAATCTTTCTTAAGATTGGAATTTTCTTCACTTATTTGATTCATTTCAGCAAGCTTATTTCTGAGAGAGATTATTTCCTTCTCAGATTTGAGTAAGTTTAAGCAAAGAACCTTGAATTCATCTTTGAATTAACCTGAAGTAAAATCAAAATTAGATATTACCTGGTCTGCATCATTGTCAGCTTCAGCTTCTGATTCTTCTTCTTCTGAGTTGTTTGCTGAGGCATTGATAGCCATCATGCAAAAGCTTCTTTATCCTTCATTATCTTCATCATCAGAAGAGCTGGATGACGATGCAAGATCTGATTCAATGCTTGAGTCATAAATGGCCATCAAGCATTGGTCATTTTCTTTTGATTCTTCTTCATCTTCAGAAGAACTTGATGAAGATTCTGATTCAGTGTCACTCCAAGTTTCTGCTACAAATCCTTTACCTTGTGTTTGTGCTTGTGGGAGGAAGACTTGCTGGAGTGCTTCTTGTCTTCTTTCTTTTTTCCTTCTTGTCCTTCTTGTTTTGATTCTCTAGACAGAACATATAACTTCTTTAGATGGAGCTTTATCATATCTTGATTTTTCATGGCTCCTGGATGACTTTCTCCTGAAGTCTTTTCTTGCCATCTTGTAGAATCTGTTGGCAAGTAGACTCATCAACTTCTCATTGTCAAGAGTCTCTCCTTCTTATTTTGTAGCTTTGAAGGCAATGTTCCTTTCCTTCTTTGTTGCTGGAGATGAAATGGACTGTTCAGCTTCTCTAGACTTGTCAAACTACTCATAGGATTTGAGCTTGCCTAACAATGTCTCAGTAGTAATCTCATTGAGGCTTCTGGCTTCCTTGATAGGACAGATTCTAGAGTGCCATGTGCTGGGGAAGCACATAAGGATCTTGTCATTGATCTCAGTGATATAGATCACTTTGTCCAAAGACTTCAGCTCATTGATGATGAGACAGAGCCTATTGTACATATCATCAACTGTCTCAGATTCTCCTTTCTTGAAATTCTCGTATTGAGAAATGAGATGTGATCTTCTGTCCTTTCTTTCATCAGCAGATCCTTCGACCATATTGTTGAGTGAGATCCATATCTCTCTTGCAGAGGTGCATTCCACCACTCTTTGAAAAATGTCATCAGACATTGTTTGAGCCAGAATGTTCATGGCTTGTGCATCAGCACTCCTTTGCTTTTTCAAGGCTTCACTCCACTCAGGAGGTGGAACAGCATTGTTGGTAGTGGTGGTTTCAGCACTAGTTGTTGCTGTGGGAGCTGGAGGTCCTGTCAAAATCACATTGAATATTTCTTCATCAATAGAGTTCATGTATAAACTAATCCTTGCTTTCCATAGTGAAACTTATTGAGATTGCACATAGGAGGTCTTGTGCTTGAATACTCTTTGTTTTGTGCCATGAGTTTTTTTTAAAGAAAATAAATGAAATAAAAACTCTGAAAGAATTTAAGATCTAATTGATCTTTGTGATTGTAACACCCTGCCAGTACGAAATGTATAACAGCGGGTCTGGCTGGGACCCCACGCCATACAAACCACACTAGCTAGGAGTTAAAAGGTGATAAACAGAAAAGAATACAACTACACGAGAGTACAAAACGTAAACGGAAGCATTTGATTAAAAACATTACATTTAGAACTGTCCACTATCATAGGAATGAAACCATAAAGTAGAGTTACGACCTTAAGGCCTTACATTCACCCAATGCACAAAACTCCAAAAGCATACATCGGCATGCAGGCCGGCCATACATGAAAAACAGGAAAAGGGCTGGCCTTCGAGGGCCAACACTGCAAAGGGCCATCGCCCGCTATTTCCCGCTAGGCTCACCTGCACCTGCATAAGAACATTCCACCAAGCGGTGGCAAACAAGGTAACGGTCAGCACAGCTGACCAAATTATAACGACCCCACCCCTTTCCCGGGGTGGCGGAGATTCTATCCTGCAAGCAAGCCATACTAGCACAAGTACTAAAGTAAAGAAAGTGCAACTACACAAGGTGAGGTTTCAAGCACATTCAATCTTCTAGGTTGAGCATCAAAAAGGAGGGAACCTAGGTATGCACATGATGTTGGTTGCTTTCACCCGAAGGTTCCCCGCAACCGCCTAAACAACCGCATGAGGCTAACAACATCAATTCCACAAACACTCCACCGTAAGGGCCATCGCCTTATGTGGGAAAAAGAGCTTTTGGTCGGTCTAGGTATGACACCTTGCACGACCTCTCCCATGATCACACGGCTTTCCTGAGGAAGGGACCTCTTACCGATCTGCATGGAAACGGGTTCGGTTTAGCTTTGCCCGTGCTCTAATCGTCGCGATCTATCGCACGACGCGGGTACGGCTTCGCCTCGGCCCGTAAGGGTTTAGCACTTTCAAGTGCTACACTAATTATACGCTACGCACCAAACCCCTTCACAAGGATCTAGGTTTCACGAATACTCATCAAGGGAGGTGCAATACACTCCGCATCAATTTCGTGGTGAAGGTTTGCCTTCATCCAAAACTCAAAGCATGGGGCTTTTGTTAGGATCTTCACAAGATGCCTACACTTAGTTCCCGCAATACTATAGGTGAGTTCACGGAGTCATTCTCCAGCACGCATTCTAGGCCTAACCTAAATGCAACGTCGCAAATCAAGCATCACCGATTCGGGCTCACGACCACGAATAGGCTTCACACAAAATGCCTAAATCCGCACGACTACCAGATTTTCTACTTGCAATAATGCCGGGGACGGACACAATCTACCCGGAGTTCCGAAGAACTTGAGGAAATCCTACACTTCACCCATTTGGTGAAAGAGATACCTCATGCAAACATAGGAAGAGGAATGAAAGGACAAACACAAGTCCAAAGTTCGGGAGGAAGAATCGTTACCCTAGACGCGTTCTTTTTCGCCATAGATCCGAGATTCTACACGGAGAGAAACGACCGCACCGGGCTGCACTCTCCAAATCTGGAAACGGCTCGTGAAACGGAGCTCCGGAGCTCCGTCAATGGCGGGATCTACCTTCTTCTTCCTTGGCTCCTCCTTCTTTCTCTAGGGTTTGGAGAGAGAATGGCTTAGAGAATATGAGGGTTTAACCCCCTCTCATCAGCCCTAAAGGTCTCTCGCAACTAAACCTAGCCGTTGGATCAATTTCCAAAAGATTTGGATGGTCCGATCTTCTTCTCCGCTCAAAATCGCGGAACAGAATAAACAGGGCGCACGATCGCTGGCGCACGATCACTGGTCGTGCGCGAAGAGGGAAATGGTCGTGCGCACTGTCCGAGACAGAACTCGATTCTCTTCTGAATTAACGCACGATCGCTGGCGCACGATCACTGGTCGTGCGCGAAGAGGGAAATGGTCGTGCGCACTGTCCGAGACAGAACTCGATTCTCTTCTGAATTAACGCACGATCGCTGGCGCACGATCACTGGTCGTGCGCGAAGAGGCCACTGATCGTGCGCTAAGAGCAGAAAGGGAAGATTTAGCCTGCTTCAAGTGCAGCACTACCACTCCGCCTACTTCGCTGAACCACGATTTTTGGGGTGTTACAGTGATTCAGGTGTTAGCCTGTAAAGAATCAACTACCCTCTGATACCAATTGAAATTGAGGTTAGATCTTAAATTAACTCTAGAGGTGGGGGGGGGGGGGGGGGGGTGAATAGAGTTTTAAAACTTTTTATTAGTTTTATTGAGGAATTGAAAATACTGATATATATGTGTATATTGAGTGAGTAATAAAAACAAACACAAAGAAGGCACACAACACAATCACAGAAAAGTAATGCAATCACAGAGGACACAAGGAACTATAGTAGTTCCCCAATAATCCTGGGTACGTCTACTCTTCTACCACCCTTTGTAGGAATCCACTAGGATTTTTGATCAGGTGCCCTAACACCAATGAGCTTTGATAAGGTGCCTAAAAACCAAGTAGGATTTTTTGATCAGGTGTCTTGCCACCAAGAGATAAACTTTTGAAGGGAGTTTTAACCCTGTACAAGAGGGGATAGAAAGGTTAGAATGTTCTTCTCTGTCAACTGTCTGAGAGAAGACTCTAGTGGATGTTGATGTAGAAAAAGGCTCCCTATATCTGATATGAAGTTGTTTGACAGTATGCGGATGGAAGCTTCTTCTTGAATGATTGATCTTCCCGTGTAGCTGATTAAACTGAAAGAACAAGTTCTTCAGTTTGTTGTTGCTCTTTTGAAGATCTAAACTTGTAGCAAATGACTGAGAGAAGTGTTGATGATGTTCTCAGTAAAATGAACTTGCTGCATGAGGAAGAAGATGAAGATATGTAAAGCTTTTGTTCTTCTTCTTCCTCTATATTTCCTTTCCTTTTCTCTTTACAGAAAATCTGTAAAATGTGTTCTGTCTATTGTTGTTGTGAAAAACTATATGAGTAATATTGTATATCTTCTTCCTTTTTCTCTTGAAATCTCTGACATATATTAAATGCAAATCCCTTATATTAAGGAATATAATATATCTGGGAACTGTAAATTTGCTGCGCCGTATATCTCTTTCCTTTTCCATGAAATGTCCTTTTCCGAGGAATGTCAACAACTATAATCTTGGAATAATGAAAGGAAATATATAATCCTTACTTATCTGGAAGAATTGATCCGTTGCTGTAGTCGATCTAAGTTCAGAGAATGGAATACTATAATCTGTCTGAAATAACTCTGCTGTCATGTAAATTCGTCGATCTCAACAAATTTCGTCGATCTCAATATTTAGTTCGTCGATCTGAAGATATTCGTCGACCACTGAACTGAGCAAAATCGTCGACCGCTGAGACGGGATCGTCGACAGCTGAGACGGGATCGTCGACCGCCGAGCCGAGCTTGATGCAAGCCGTTCATCGAATGCAGATTGTAAGTCGTTCGTCGAACGCAGAGAGCAGTTTGTCGAATGTAGTGTGGAGTTCGTCGAACGCAGAATCTGAATGATTTCTTTAGTTCTAACAGCCTAAAACCTTGACCCATAAACTATACATTGGGGTCAACTTGATCCTAGTCAGCATATAGTGATCATAGCCCAAATCAGTAATAAGGTTGTTCCAATATAGGATCTTGTTGAAGGTCTGAGTTTGTAGGACTTGTAAAGTCTGAGCTTTGTAGGGTTCTGGGTGAACCTGAGTTGTAAGATCTGATTATAGTGAAAAGATCTAAGTTGGAGAAGTTTCCTAATCTAGCACATTTCTAGATAGGTGGGAGGGACATTGGACTACCTCTAGACAAATTGTCTAGTTGGGAACCACTATAAATCATTATGTGTTTTCTGTGATGGTTGTGTGCTGTGATAGATAAATTCTTAAATAGCAAAGAAATAGGAAAAGACATAATCACCCCCCCCTCTAGGTGTAGTTTATAGACAACCCATAATCTTTCAATTGGTATCAGAGGTAGGTTGAGTTCAAAGGCTTAACGGCTTAGAACAAGATCTACAAATCTAGTGGGTTGTGATAAACAAATGGCTGGTGAACTTCATAAGAAGATGAGCTCAATGAAGCTGCCTATCTGCACCAAGTAGAACTTCCCCATATGGAAGCAAAGAATTAGGTTGTACTTGGAAGCCTCAGACCCTAGAGTCTATCTGGCGGTAGAAGAAGGACCCTATATTCCCATGAACATTCCTATGGATCCAACAGTTGTTCCCACACCTAAGAAATTATCTAATTTCACCAAGGATGAAGTTGCCTTGGTCACTATGGACAAAAGGGCTAAGAACATCATTGTGAATGCAATTGATGATTCAACATTTCAAAATCTAATTTATTGCAAAATAGCTAAGGAGATGTGGGACTCCTTAGTTGTCTACATGGAAGGAACTGAAGAAGTCAGAGATGATAGGAAATCCCTCCTGAATCAGGCGTACGAATCCTTCAGGCAAGATAAGAAGGATGAGATAGCTGCCTGCTATGAGATGTTCTTTAGGATTGTCAATAGACTCAGAACTTATGGAAGAGAGTTCACCAACTATGAACTAAATGATAAGTTCCTAAGATCCCTGAACAAAGAAAGGGACATAAAGCTATGTGCAATAAGAGAAGTTGGCAATCTGGGAGCAATGGAGCCTAGACAGCTGTATGGCAAGCTATAATCATATGAGCTGCAGCAAAATACCAGAAAGGCTGTGGAAGAAAACTCCAAGGCTTACACCAGAGAAAAGGCAGTGGCCTTTAAAGCTGAAGCCTCCAGAAAGCACAAGACAGTGGAGCCTTTCTATGCTTCAGAGGAAGAGACCTCAAGCAATCAACCTCAGAAGTCTCTGATGAAGATCTCTCACTGTTCACCAGGCGGTTTAAGAAACTGCTGAGATACAGAAAAAGAGGGAACAGAAGATATGAAGCTTCACCCTCTAGCTCCTGGAGAGAAGACAAGCCAAGAAGAAAACACAGATCAGATAGGTATGATTCCAAAACTAGTAAACACAATTTTTCTAACATTATTTGTTACAGCTGCAACAAGCCTGGACATGTCATTGTTGGATGTCCATCCAAAAGATAAGAGAAGAGTGAAGAAAGAAAGCACTCAAAGAACAGGAAGTCATAAAAGAGCTTTGTGGCAAAGAAAGTGAATACATTTAGTGATAATGACACTGATTGCTCCTCATCAGAATCAGACAGCCACATAGCATCCATGGCTCTCACAAATGAACAATGTTGTGATGAAACTCATCACAAACATGTAATTCCTAAAGCATCTCCTACCCTCTCTGACACAGATTCAAATGCCAGCTCCTCTTCAACAGAAGAAGAAGTTGACACTAACTATATAGTGAAATTTGGTACATTGCTTGATGCCCTTAAGAAATAAAAAGCTCTCTGTAAGGCACAAGTTGCAGAGTTCATCTCCTTGAGTGGGAAGAGAGATGAACTACTTGAGAAAGTAGCTGAGCTAACTCAAGAGAAAGCCAAAATATCTATCCCTCCACTAAGCACCAGCACTTTGACTGAAGTCATCAAGTGCAAAATTTTTTGAAATATAGAGCTGGAGGATATGGTTTTAAAAGAAATGAAAATTATGACTAGTTATTCCAAGCCACAAACAGTTCTTCCCTTGATTGATAGCTTTTCACAAACAAATAAGCAAGGTTTGGGCTACACTCCAGGTGAAAAGCATGGGAAATCTACCCAAGGAAAGACTGTCTTTAGAAAAGTATCATACCCACAAATTCATATGATCACAGTAACATCTATGGATGCAAAGAAAGCCAGAAGTTAGACAGATGTAGTAAGCTGCCTTCTACCTGGCTAAGCAAGAGACAAACTCTCCTTGGGAAGTGTGCACTATCTGCACCCCAAAAGAATCCTCCTGTAAAATCCTGCAGAAGTTGCCATATTGGAGAAAGCCCTTCTGCCTCCAAGAAGGGAAGGTTAGTAGGGCATTTTGCTTTAGACTGCTAGTTCAACCCAACTGTCAAGAATCATTCTCACATGATAACAAAAAAGCAGGCTGCAAATTCATCATCTAACAAGCACCTAGGACCCAAGACAAACTGGGTTGCTAAGGAAGTATCGTTGTATTGTAAGTATGTCCAAAAACCACCAAGACTTCTGTATGGTACTTGGACAGTGGATGTTCCAGACATATGACTGGAGCAAGAAGCCTATAGAAGGAGTTTGCACCTGTAGAAGATGGACCCAAAGTTAAATTTGGAGGATCTAACAAAGGTGTAGTCAAGGGCTATGGTAAGAACACAAATGGCAATATCACTATAACAAAAGTAGCTTATGTGGATGGGTTACAACATAACCTTATAAGCATAAGTCAACTGTGTGACTTGGGATATGCTGTTTCTTTCCACAACGATAAGTGCCTGATTAAGGATCTTGAGAATGAATCCATTCTAACAAGCACTAGGAGTGGAAATATTTATTGTCTAAATTTTATTCTCATTAGGAGAAATGAGCCTGTACGTCCTGTAGCAAATGATGGAGTGTCTGCCTGTGTAAAGTGGCATTAAGAGATTAGCCCACATTAACTACAAGTCTCTCAAGAAATTAATGACAGAGAACTTGGTAAGAGATGATCCTAAGCTAGATTGCTTAGAGATGAGTCCTTGTCATGCATGTCAAATGGGCAAGCAAACAAGAACTTCATTTAGAAGCATACAGGACAAAGAATCCACTAGGTGCTTATACCTACTGTACATGGACTTATTTGGTCTTATGACAGTGCACAACCTAGGAGGAATGGCTTATACACTGGTTATTGTTGATGATCATTCTAGATTTTCCTGGGTGTTCTTTTTGAAACACAAGTCTAATACAATAAGTACATTCAAGAATTTTGTCAAACAAATACAGAATGAAGTAAACAGCTCTGTGGTCAAAATCAGAAGTGATCATGGAAATGAATTTCAGTCTGGGTCAATAACCAAATTCTGTGAAGAATAAGGTATCCTACAAGAGTTTTCTTCTCCCAAAACTCCCCAACAGAATGGGGTGGCTGAGAGGAAAAATAGAACACTTATTGAAGCTGGTAGGACCATGCTAAGTGACTCCTCACTCCCAGAATACCTTTGGGCTGAGGCAGTTAACACTACATGTCATGTGAAAAATAGAGCACTCATCAATAAGAACCATAAGAAGACTCTTTATGACCTAATAAGGGTAAGAATCCAACACTAGTTTACTTCAAAATCTTTGGAAGTAAATGTTATGTGCTGAAAACAATAAGCACTACATTACCAAATTCTCTGAAAATAGAATTTGGAAGGTGAATTTGTAGGTTATAAAGTGTTGAAACCAGAGAACCGGCTTCGACGTTCGAAACGGGTATGCAGTTGACCCTTACCTGACTTGATCTAGAACACTTGACTAGTTGCTGAGAACCAAAGGACCTTGCATCGAAGAAGACTTGGAACTTAAAACGACCCCCTTATGCTGCAGCGAGGTGGTCCCACCACACACCCGGAAGTTTAAAGAGAGCTCCCCCTCCCAAGCCAATGCTGAGTTTGTGCACCTTGGAGGGCACTAAGGGTCACCTCACCATCAACCGTAATCGACAGGGGGATGGAGTGCTTGCTCACAAGAAACACGCAAGGGAGAGGGGAGACCAACCTTCCCCAAGGTGCCCATGGGGGCATATTTATAGACTTCCCAAAATTGGCTGCGTATAGCCAAGATTCTGCTATCCGCAGCTCAACTACGAACCTGAACGACCAAAACAGAAGGGGGGGGGGGTGGGTGGGGCGAGTGGGAGATGAGATGTCCACTCCCCCCTCACTGGGGGTCAGGAGAGTGGACCAAGGTCCACCACCCAAACTGAGTGAATATACCTCATGGTCCACTCAGCTAACCAGGCGAGTGGACCATAGGTCCATTCAACCAGTTGCCCAGGGCGAGTGGACCTATGGTCCACTTACCCACATGCCTGGGGCGAGTGGAGCATATGTCCACTCGCCCCCCCACTTCAGGCGAGTGGACCTATGGTCCACTCTCCCCCCCCCCCCAACACACTCAGGCGAGTGGACCATTGGTTCACTCGCCCGGGGCCTTGGGCGAGTGGACCCAAGGTCCACTCGTCTAAATGAGGAAGTCTGCCCCCCCCCCCCCCCCCCCCCCCGGGCCTTCTCTTTTTGGTCTTGGTGACCTCCAACTGGTCGATCTACTGCGCCATGAATATTTTCTCTATGGCGATCTTACCTGCGTCGGGTCACACTAGCTAGACAAATATAACAGTTGTACATAATTCCCGCTCTTTTCGAGCTTGTCTCAATCTCAGAAAGAAAGTCCAACCCACCTATTTGATGAGTAGGTGGGGCTTTAGAGGAATCCACGGAGGGCCCCGACAATCAGTTACTCTAGTCGAACTCTCCAGCTGGACAAGACCTGAGGCGGAAGGCGAACCTTTCTCCACTTAATGACCCTTGTGTGAGCCGAGCTTAATTGGAGGTGGAGAAAGCTCAACACTTCTAGTCGAGTTAAACTCGACCTAAGGTGTAGGAAACTCAACACCTCTAGTCGAGCTGAACTCGACCTAAGGTGGAAGGCGATCCTTTCTCCACTTTACAACCCTCCTATGACCCGAGCTCAACTTGATGTAGAGAAAGCTCAACACCTCTGGTCGAGCTAAACTTGACCTGAGGTAGAGGAAAACTCAACACCTCTAGTCGAGCTGAACTTGACCTGAGGTGGAAGGCGAACCTTTCTCCACTTAACAACCCTCCTATGACCCAAGCTCAACTGGAGGTGGAGAAAGCTCAACACTTCTGGTTGAGCTAAACTCATCCTGAGGTGGAAGAAAACTCAACACCTCTAGTCGAGCTGAACTCGACCTGAGGTGGAAGGCGAACCATTCTCAACTTAACAACCCTCCTGTGAGCCGTGCTCAACTAGAGGTGGAGAAAGCTCAACATCTCTGTTCAAGCTAAACTCGACCTGAGGTGGAAGAAAAATCAACACCTCTAGTCGAGCTAAACTCGACCTGAGGTGGAAAGTGATCCTTTCTCCACTCAACAACCCTCCTGTGAGCCGATCTCATCTGGAGTTAGAGAAAGCTCAACACCTCTGGTCGAGCTAAATTTGACCTGAGGTGGAGGAAAACTTAACACCTCTAGTCGAGCTGAACTCGACCTAATGTGGAAGGCAAACATGTCTCCACTTAACAACCCTCCTGTGAGTCGAGATCAACTGGAGGTGGAGAAAGCTCAACACCTCTGGCAGAGCTAAACTTGACCTGAGGTGGAGGAAAACTCAACAACTCTAGTTGAGCTGAACTCGACCTGAGGTGGAGGGAACTCAATATCTCTGGCTGAGCCGAACTCAACCTGAGATGGGGGGAACTCAACATCTTTGGTCGAGCCAAACTCAACCTGAGATGGAGGGAACTCAACATCTCTGGTCGAGCTGAACTCAACCTGAGATGGAGGGAACTCAACATCTCTCGTCGAGTTGAACTCAACCTGAGACGGAGGTGACTCAACATCTCTCAGCGAGTCGAACTCAACCTGAGATGGAGGGTACTCAACATCTCTAGTCGAGCCGAACTCAAGCTGAGATGGAGGGGACTTAACATCTCTCGGCGAGTCGAACTCAACCTGAGATGGAGGGAACTCAACATCTCTCATTGAGTCGAACTTAACCTGAGACGGAGGGGACTCAACATCTCTCGGCGAGTCAAACTCAACCTGAGATGGAGGCAACTGAGCACTACCCCAGAACAACTGAGGGTGGAGAACTTCAACACTTCTTAGGGGCTTAGCCCACCTGGAGGCGGAGGAACTCAACATCTTCCTAAACCAACTAGGGGTGGAGAACTTCAACACGTCCAAGTAGCTCAGCTCACCTGGAGGCGGAGGAACACAAAACCTTCCCAAACCAACTAAGGGCGGAGAACTGGTCCACGTCCTAGGAGCTTAGCTCACCTGGAGGTAAAAGAACTCAACACCTTCCCAAACCAACTGGGGGCGGAGAACTTCAACACGTCTTAGGAGCTCAGCTCACCTAGAGGCAGAAGAACTCAACACCTTCCCAAACCAACTGGTGGTGGACAACTTTAACACATCCTAGGAGCTTAGCTCAACTGGAGGCGGAGGAACTCAACACCTTCCCAAACTAACTAGGGACGGAGAACTTCAACACATCCTAGGAGCTTAGCTCAACTGGAGGCGGAGGAACTCAACACATTCCCAAACCAACTTGGGTTGGAGAACTTCAACACGTCCTAGGAGCTCAGCTCACCAGGAGGCAGAGGAACTCAACACCTTCCCAAACCAACTGGGGGTGGAGAACTTTAACACGTCCTAGGAGCTCAGCTCACTTGGAGGCGGAGGAACTCAACACCATCCCCTAGCCGGTTTCTCTTCCTGAAGCCTTAATTGTAACGAGTTGACTAGATGAGCCTCCCAACTGCCGGCATTACTGAGACTGGTCAGTGGTCTCTATTCGGGGTCTTACCTTAGGTGCTGACTCTAAACCCTTTTCATGCATCATAGGTAGGTTACATATTTATTACAACGCGCCTTCTCGTGCCTACTCAGCCACATGCATCTCGACCATCTCTTACATAACCTTCTCTACTTTCTTTGTCCTTATTCCTTCTCTATCTCCTGGTCCCTCCTGCTTCTCTGGTCAACCTGGAGGTGGAGGACTTGTTCCTAAAACTGATCTGCATAGCTTCCCAGCATCTCCCCCTGCTTCTGTTGAATCAAGAATATGGACTCTGCCCCGTACTCCCCTTCTTTGAGTTGGAGAACCTCAACAAGAAACTATGACATAGGTCCATAAAACTGTAGATGGTACCTGATGGGAGTTGGTGGAACCAGTCTTTTGCCTCTCCCTTGAAAGTGTCGGTGAAGTGCCTGCACTTGGAGGCGTCCATCATCTGTTTGATCCAGACCCTCCTTTCAAACCACTGGAGATGCTGGAGAGGGTCATCCTAGCCGGTGTAGTAAGACATGGCAGGTTCGCTGAACCTATCTGGAATGGGATCTGAGGTAATCAGCTCGCAGAAGGGACTCCCCCATCTTTCCTGGTGAGATGGAGGCATCCTCCCTACCCCCCTCACCGGGGCGGCTGGTCCCAGGCGAGCAGTTGAAGAGCACTCGTGCTTGGATGCTCAAGCCTTCCTCCGAGTCTGGCCCCTTCCCTTACTGACGTGCTTGCTCTATCCCCATCAAATACGGCGAGGCGAGCACATGTGTTGGTGGTGTCGAGCACTCGCCCTAAGGGGGGAGTGTGACCCACAAGAGTTCCAGGATCGACTTCCTGAACTCTTCGAAGTCACCCTTTTTCACGTACTTGCTGGTAGGTGGCGAGTCCCCCAACTCATTGCTTCCAGCCATGAGACTTGCTCAGAGCTTTCCAAACTAGCTGCTTCCATGGTCACCGCACCAGAATGTTGAAAATAGAGAACTGACTTCGACGTTCACAATGGGTATGAAGCTGACCCTTACTTGACCTGAGCTAAAACACTTGACTAGTTGCTGAGAGACAAAGGACCTTGCTTCGAAGAAGACTTGGAACTTACAACGACCCCCTTAAGCTACAGCAAGGAGATCCCACCACACACCCGGAAGTTCAAAGAGAGCTTCCCCTCACAAGCCAATGCTGAGCATGTGCACCTTGGAGGGCACTAAGGGTCACCTCGCCATCAACCTTAACCGACAGGGGGGGGGGGGGGGGGGGGGGGTGGAGTGCTAGCTCATAAGACACACGCAAGGGAGAGGGGAGACCAACCTTTCCCATGGTGCCCATGGGAGTCTATTTATAGACTTCCCAAAATTGGGCTGCGTATAGCCAACATTATGCTATTCGCAGCTCAACTATGTACCTGAACGACCTGAACAGAAGGGGAAGGGGTGAGTGGAAGATGAGACATCCACTCCCCCCCTTGTCGGGGGTCGGTTGAGTGGACCAAGGTCCACCACCCGAACTGGGCAAGTGGACCTCATGGTCCACTCAGCTAACTGGGCGAGTGGACCATATGTCCATTCGCCCAGTTGCCCAGGGCGAGTGCACATGCCTGGGGCGAGTGGACCATTGGTCCACTCGCCTACCTCTTCGAGCGAATGGACCTATGGTTCATTCACCCCCCCCCAAGTCGGGTAACTGGACCATTGGTCCACTCCCCCGGGGCCTTAGGCGAGTGGACCCAAGGTCCACTCGTCCAAATGAGGTAGTCTGCCCCCAGGCCTTCTCTTTTCGGTCTTGGTGACCTCCAACTGGTCGATTGATGAGTACTTTTTGTACTCATCCTTTAATATAATTTTAATGATATTTTAATATGAATTTGTATAAATTGCATGAATTATCTCATTAAATTCATTTCTTGTTATTTTTATAAACTTAAGTTTTTTTTGAGGTTTTCAGGTTTCTGGGCACTTTGAGCAAAAATGTCAAGTACACGCCCAAGGTCACGGGCGTGACCAAGGACGTGACAGCCAAAGATGTGTTCTAGAACTGATTCCACCACCCCGTGCTCATTCCGTGAAGATTCACCAAGTACACACCCCAGATCACAGGTGTGACCAAGGGCGTGACCCAAGTCACGGCCATGACCCGCCTCCTTTATCCAGAACAAGCTGCAACATCAATTAAAATTACACGCCTTCGGTCACGGGCGTGACCGAGGGCGTTACATCCAGTCACGGGCGTGACTCATTCCGCGCCACTTCCCGCCGAAAGCATCCCGTCAGGCGCCATTTTAAAGATTACACGCACTAGGTCACAGGCGTGACCTAGGGCATGGCATGCACGTAATGCCCGCATTAAAGCCAGAAGACGCCCTCTCCGCTCCAACACCGATCATGCCCCTTACACTCCCTTGTTCATGGGCATGACCAAGGGCGTGTAACCTCAAATTTCTGGCTATTTAAAACCAGCTCCTCTACAACTCAAAGAACGAATTTTTTATGAGTTAGATTCTTCATTTCATGTATTATTTTCATGTTTTTACTAGTTCTTGTATCTTTCTTTCTTTCTTGCAATTGTACTTTAAATTCAATAGTTATAATTTTCATTTCAATAGATTGTATTTCTCATCTTTGAAAAAACAAAAAAAATAGTTTGTTCTTATTCTCTTATTCGATTCTTATTTCACCATGAACTCATTTATTTTTATTAATTTCTCTATCTCAATGAGTAGCTAAATTTCTATTAGTGCTCGATCAAGATGATCCAAGGAATGATATAAGTCATGAAATAATTTATAGTTGCTCTTTCTCTTTTCTAAAATACATAGGATTTATCCTTGATTTTAAGATAACGAGACTATATTTTCGGTATATAATTCTTGTTCTTATTTTCGTACTTTAGTTAGCCGAGAGGCTCGTAAAGCGAATCGATCACTCAAGGATAAAAAAAGTACAATGCAATCCTTGAGAGAGGATGGCGTTACCCTTCCAGATTAGAGTAAAAGCCAATAGCGGGATTCACCTCGTAATGCAAGTATTAGGTTATTGATTATAGAATGAGAATTCTGTTGATATTCCTAATCTTAGTTGGGTGTATCCTCGACCCAAGGTGCGTTCATAATTCGGGAATCCCCACGGTCAAAGATATTTTATTAAGAGAATGCGATTTTATTCTTTCGTCTTATATTTATCTCCGAGGTGATTTAAAGATCGAGTGCTAATCGTTCTTGTTATTGTTTTAATCTTCATTTAAATTCTTCTCTCTTTAGTGCAAAAATCAATCCAAATTTCTATTGATAGAATAATAAAGATTTTCTTAAAGTAAGAGTATTCAACCGCACCGAGTCTAATACGACCTTGGTTTTATAAACTTATACTACTTTCGACGCGGTACACTTGCCGTTGTCGTTTGCGGATATAGTTTCAGCTTCATCAAGTTTTTTGGCATCGTTGCCGGGGAGATTAGGTTGATATTTCGAAAAAAGAAATATCTATTAATTTTATCATTCTCTTTTTTCTCCCCCTTCTCCTAAATTTTTTAAATATCTTAAAAGGCGCAATTTAAATTCTCAGAAAGGGAGATTTGGGATATCATCCCATCACATCTCCTAGTACCGGGCGAAACCTTCACCAGTAGACCTCGAGAAGTCCGGGACTAATTTAACCCGCTTTTTGAAGAAAAAATATATTATATATATATATTATTTTTCTTCTTTTTCCCCCTCTAAAATTCCATTTATTTAAGTAAAGGTTGTTTTCTTTTTATTAAATGAGGTTATCTTAATTGGCCGTAAAAGTTGACAAGCTTCAAAACCAAGTTAATCTTTTGGAAGCAGCACGAAAGCGTGAAATTAGTTATAATTATTGTGGTGCGCCTTATCAAAGTGATTTTCATTATTATTCTCAAAATTTATATTATGAAAATGATTTTTCTCAATCTTTTGCAAATAATTTTGATAATAATTACGATCATAATTTTTTCTCTTTTCAAGAAAATAATTTTTCCAACTTTGATGAAATTGTTTTTACTAATTTTCACGTGAATAATTTTTCGGTTTTTAATAATTTTTCTTCTAGCTCTGAAGTAGATTATTCTTGGTGGCAAGCTCACCCGCATAGTTTTCGGAGCAATAAAGATGAATCTTTAGATCCGAATTTTTGTTCTTCCTCTTTTGCGCAGCAAGTTTCATACCCTGATTTTGGGGAATTTCCACCAATTCAATTCGATACTCTCCCCCAAAATTTAGATGAGAACATTATTTCATCTAGTGCTTTTTCTCCATCTTTGGATAATTTATTTATGAGGAACATGTGATTTCATGTAATCCCATAATTTCTTTTACCGAAAATGAAGAAAAAATTTTGTGCCAAGAATTTCTTAATGTTATGGGCACCCCGGATGAAATAGAAGAAGAACAAGTTTCTTCCCCTACTCCATCCGGATCTTCTTTTGTTTGTCATGAATTGTCACAAAAATCTTCAATTTTAGTTCAACCGAAAATTCATGAAAACTTTGTGTCTGAAAATTTTATTTCGCTTGATAATGCACTAGATTTTCCTAAAGAAAAAATTATTTTAGTAAATGAACATCCGGAGCTTGATCATATATTTTTGCAAGCGCCTCCTCGCGAAAAATTTTCTGACTCGTTTATTTGTGATTCTCTATACACTAATAATTTTTAGGTTGAAGATGAGTCGTTGCCACCCCAAATAATAAATGATCCATATGTCGCTCATCTTTATATTTCCAAATCACCTCAGGTATGTATAGGTGATTTGGATTTGCATATTCAAGTCCAAAGACAAAAGGAGAATCACATGATAAACAGAGGAGTAGCAGGACAACCGATGTCAATACATTCACCTAAATGTGAATTAAGGGAGTTGCTCGTGCACTTCTCTTTTTAATTTCCGTTTAGCTAACACTAACCGTTTTGCTTAAAGACGGGAAAAAGAAAGCGCTCTTTGGAGGCACCCCTTGCTTATCTTTAGTTTTCATACATTTCTTTTCACTCATTTTCCTTTCACGTGTTCTTCAGACATAGTTTTAAACATTGGGGACAATGTTTAGTTATAAGTATGGGGGTGTAGCGTAGCTTTCTCTTCAATTTATAACAAGAAAAAAAATATTTTTAAAAATCATAAAAAAAATCTAATTTCTTGGAAAGGGAGGTTTGGGCTTGTCATCCCATCACACCTCCTAGTACCTTGCGAGCCCTTTACCGGGTAGACCTTGGGAAGACCAGGAATTTTTCAAATATATATATTAATCCTTACTTGTCAATTTTAATTTTTCTAGAAATCTAGTTTGAGGTTTGATTATAAGTATTCTTACATTTTTAATTTAGCTTATATTTTGTTTTATCAGAATTTGTTAAATTTAAATTTAAAGTAATTTAGTTTTAAGAAACACTTTATGTTTATAATTTGATTAGAGAATTTATTTAGCACTACTTCTCCGTTTAATTTTAAATAGCTTCATTTTGTGGTAAATTAGCTAAGCATCTCTAAATTTTAATTATATACTCTACTAACTTTAAGATCTTAGAAAATTTCATTCCACCAAAAAAGTTGTTCTCAAAATAGTTTAATTTATAAACTAAAAGTATTTCTTTACCCTCACCCTTTGTTGGCAAATAAAAAAAATGTAGAAAAAGATCATATGTCATGGGAGTAAGAGGCTAAAATTCATTATACCCTAAACATATGCACCTAAAATAATTTACAAGACTCTATATCATGATGTAAGAGGATAAAATTCATTTCATCTAAACAAATACATTTTGGGTTTTTGATTGAAGAGAAACTTTTAAAAGATTATATGGCACGGAAAATATGAGGATAAAATTCATTATTTTCCTAACATATACAATTCGTATTCAAATAAGGTGAGAAGATAAAATTCATCACCTCTATTTTAGTATCTCTTCATTTTGCCATTTTTTTTGAAAATTTCTATAATTTCGGTTGCTAAATAGTTATCTTGAAAAGTAGTTAGCTAAACAAATTTCTCTTTTTTAAATTATCACCATAACTTATGACTTAATTCTTGAATTCCTAGAATTTGCATTTAACTTACTCTTGATTTAATGAAATTTTAGTTAATTAGAAATAATATCAATTTCTTGTAACTCTCTCCTCATTCTTTTGCTCTAGAATAACAAAAGCTCAAGTATAGGGGTGTTTGATTAGTACTTTTTGTACTCATCTTTTAATATAATTTTAATGATATTTTAAGATGAATTTGTATAAATTGTATGAATTATCCCATTAAATTCATTTCTTTTTATTTTTATAAACTAACTTAAGTTTTTTATGTGCTTTTCAGGTTTCTGGGCACCTTGAGCAAAAATGTCAAGTACACGCCCAAGGTCACGGGCGTGACCAAGGGCGTGACAGCCAAAGATGTGTTCTAGACCCGATTCTGCCACCTCGGGCTCATTCCGTGAAGATTCTGATAGTTTATATAGGTGTAGTCAATAATACCTAGAGGGGGGGGGGGGGTGAATAGGTTTTACTTAATTTCTTTCTATAAACCTAATGTTTCTAGCTGCAGAAAACACACAAAGATGTATAGAGGTTCCTTAAGACAGGGTGTCTTGAGTAGTCCTCTTTCCCCCTTCACCTTTCTAACAATGAGTTAGACAAGGCAAACTCCTCCAAACTTCAATCTCAGCTCCTTTAGCTTACACCACAAGTTCCTCAGAACTTCTCAGATCAAGAGTGATCCTACACTCAGGCTCAGCAGCCCTACACCTCAGGCACAACAGCCCTACACTCAAGCTCAACAGCCCTACACTCAGGCATGGTAGCCCTACACCTCAGGCTCAACAGCAGCCCTACACTCAGGCCCAACAACCCTACACCTCAGGCACGGCAGCCCTACACCTCAGGCTCAACAGCAGCCCTACAACTCAGAGTTATGAACTCCTACCACTCAGAAATCCCACAGATTTCCTACTTCAGACCTATCAAGAGGTCCTACCACTCAAGCTGTCAACACAGCTTTACACACACAGGCTTAACAGCCTTTCACTCAGGCAACAATGCCCTACAAAGATATAATAGAGTTTATTTTGATTATAGAAGATAAAAGAGTCACTCTCAGGTCTTCTATTTTCCTTCTTCAGATCTGAAAGGCAGCAGCTTCAGATTTGAATCACCTTGATCTTATCCTTCAGCAAAGCAGAAGATCAACTTGCCCTTCTTGAGTAAGTGCAGGAAGAGCTATCTAATCTCCCTTAGAAGATTAACTTCAGCAGCAGTGAATGACTTCAACTGGCTGAATCGCGAATGCTTGATTGCGGCGTGTAGCAAAAGCTTCTCAATAGAACAGTACTCATTGTTGTGCCCTAGCATCTCCTTTTATACCTCCAGAAGGCTTCAACGGCTATATCGATCCTCCTGACGCGGTATGGGGCTGATTGGACTTGCTTTTTCTTCTCAAATGTCATTTGCGCCAAAAGCAGATCCCGTCAAGACATTTGGATCTGTCTCAGCGGTTGGGCTGAGACAGCATCCAGTCTCAGCGGCAGCTCTAGTCCCCTTCTCAGCGGTTGCTCCAGTCTTCTTCTTAGTGGACCCGCTGAGACGGCTCCTCGTCTCAGCGGTTCTGACCCATCATCTCAGCGGTTATGCTAAGACAGATCTTCATCTCCTTGTGGATGATTCCTTGTTGTCTAAGGCCATGTTTGGCCCTTTCTTTTGAATCACCTGTGCTTGTATATTCTACACAAGTATAGCTTTGTCAAATACAATGTCCTTAGTATTGAGAGTGATGCCTCTTCAAATCAAAGTAATATTGAGGGCAATTTACCAAATAATCTCCCCCTATTTGAAGAAGGCAGAATATCCCCAATGCTAAGGTCCATTAACAATATTAATCTTTTCGTAGAAAGAGTGATCTACATAGAAAAAGCATCTGTGAAGATATTTGTACTGGTCCTATCTCCCTTTCACACAATCTCCCCCTTTCACTCTTTTCTTCAGCATTGGTTCTGGCCCTATCTCCCCCTTTCTGGTTTCTTCAACCCTTCTATGGATAGAGGGACAATATATATTGATCCCTTTTGATCAACCTATAGGCTAGCCTATCCACGTTTTAGCAGTTGCCAACTTCCCTTCAACCTGAGTAGGGACTGTACTCCCCCTCAATTAGAGAGCTATTTTCTGTAATAGCTGATTCATTTCAAATTGAATTTCTCTTGTAAGATACTGAATACTAAGAATAATAAATACATAGTACATATATCAATAGTAACACACACAATATTATGAGCAGAATAGGAAATTTCATTCCACTTTAGATTGTCAGTACAGATATATAAAGAGAATTCAACTTATAGTTGTTCATGCAAGAATAACAAAATAAATTGCAAGGCTGATTCTTCTAAGATGGACCCTGTGAAGAGCTTTCTCCAACAGTAGACTTTCTTTTCCTAGTTTCTTCAGCAGCCTTCATCTGCTCCTTTACTTTGAAATACAGAAGTGGCTTGGGAAGATATCTTGGGGGAATCCTTAGAGGAGTTTCCCTTCTTACCAGGTTTTCTTTGAGAATCCTTTCCCTTAAGGATTCCCTTTCAAGGTGTTTGATCCACTCAACAGCTGAGTAGACATGGTCAATGTCCTTCATTGGATTGCCATGGCTCACCCAGGTATTCACAACAATTGTGTCCAACTCCAGATTGTCATCATCATGGAGTGGGTCCTCTAGTTTTTCCATTCTTTTCTGTGCCATGTATTCTTCAGCAGTTTGAATACCTTCTACCCTTCTCCTTTTTGCTGCTCTCTCATCAGCAATCAGATTTGATTGACTTTGGAAGTCAAAATCTTCATCTCTGCTAGGGTTCAGGATTGGTAGATTCAAAGCAACTCTTGTTCCTTGCAGCACTTTTAGACTTGTGTCCCATTGAGTGTCAGTGACCTTTCTGACCATTGCAAGGATATTTTCTTGAATAGTGCTGGAAGCATTGTTGACAACTTCCACCACTTGCTTGCTTGCTGCTTCTTGGTTGGACAGTATCAGTTTGTGTGAGGAGTCCATGTTGTTATATAGCTGGATGTGTGCTCCTTTCATCTTAGCATGTAGATTTGTAATTTTCTCCTCCCCTTCTTTGCCGTTTTCCACTATTTTCTTCTCTATTTCAGAGTGTTGATGAATTATGGATTGGGAGAGAGTCTGAAAGGTGATGTCCACATCATCCAAAATGAAGTCCTTTGCTTTGTCAATGTGGGATTTAACTTGGCTGCATGATGTGTAGACCACTTGTGCCATGCTGGCAACAGCTTTTCCCAGACATTTTGGTTTTTGTAAAGGTGATTCTTTACATATGTGATGTCCTTTGTGGAATACCCTTGGTGGTCAGCAATGTCCTTCAAGATTGTGTGCTGGGCACCTACAGTATTTTTGGCCATTTCAAACCATCTTGTCATCTGCAGAAGGATATGATCTGATGCAGTTTTGACATCATTGACCTGATCATTCAGTTCAGTTGTTACTCCAGCCACTCTTAACTCCATTCTCTGCTCACTGGCCTGGATCTCCTGAGTCAATGCGGCTCTTGTAGCATTTAGCTCATCCCTAACTTGAGCAGTAGCATCTTGTATTCTTTCAGCAACCAGTTCTTTTACTGATAGCATCTGACCCTCAATCATGGTTTGTATTGAGTTTAGTAAGTCAGATATGTCCAGAGCAGCAGCTGGTCTTTCCTGGGCCAAGTCTTTTGCAACCAGCTTTGCAGCTCCACTCTGAGCTATAGCCCTTCCAGCATCAGGGATCTGCTCCCTCTCAGATGGGGCATTTAGAGTATTTTGTAGATTGGGATTGGTTGGTTCCTGTTGATGTTCTTCCTCACTAGCAGACCCACCTTCTCCTGCATAGGCTGGGCTATGCTCCCCCTCACTTAGGGCATCCATTGGAGGAGAGTTTTGTCTAGGGTCACCATGGGTAGGTGAATTGGGAAATTCATCTTCAGCTTGAGTAACAGCTGGATCATCATCCATTTGAGTTGGCTCAGGATTGGGCATATCTCTTCCTTGGGACTCCTCATCCATTCCTGTCCTGGGGATATCTTCATTATCTATATTCACTGGGCCACTTGCAGATCTATGGTCAGACCCATGAATGTCCTTATTGTCAGACCCATCTAATTTTGAGGATGAATTTGATTTCTGCTGGGATACTTCTTTCTTCTTTTCCTTTGCCACAGATGGCTGGCTCATAGGGAGCACACTGGAGAATCTATCCAGAGTCTTAATGTCCATTCTTTTAAGATAATGGAGATTTGACCCCTTGGAGTTTGCAAAGAGCTCTGAATAACTATTCTGTAGGTACAGAGATAGTATTCTTCCCATATTGGGGGCTTGTAGGGATTCCTTTATCCTTTGAAAGATGACTTCTCCCCATAAGGTTCTCTTGGACAGAATTATCCTTGTCATTAATTCAAACATGAACTGTGAGATAGTGTCATGTGAACTAGGCTTGCATAGGATAGCTTTGCCTACAATATCAGACAACAGCTTCCCTTGTTGATTGAATAACTTTCTCCTTAGACAACTGGTTTTAGTATCACTGTATCCTGTCCACTTTAGGGCAGTCCTCTTATCCTTTTCAGATATTTCCTCCTCTTCCGATTTACTACAGGGAGTTAATTTCAACCCCTTCTCCAACCTTTTAACTGTAATCTTTATCTTCTCACCACCTATCTTGGACATCAGGATGGTTTTGGATGGAGACAGTTTGACATGGTTGAACCATTCCAGAACTTCAGTTTTGAGAATGCAGCACGGTTCAGACAGCATGTGCTCCAGACCTTGAGCTTCCATTTGATGAATCACGTGTCAAATTTCTTCTAAGGCTTGGGAGAATCCATTCCTTACGATTTCGTAGCCCTCCAGGAGATCTTTCGAGCTTTTTGGCGCCATGGAAGCAGAGAATCTATGCGCTGAGACGGAAGAGAAGATGAATTGTCTCGACGGCTAAGGGTTTGGCTTTGTGGTTTGTTTTAGGTTACATTGTGTCTATTTATAGGTTTTTAGTTTCGATTTTATTAACCCTAGGTTTTTAGACTTGATTACCTTATTGTTTCAAGGATTTCGGGGTTAATTAACAGATGTCATGTTGAACATATCCCGTCTCAGCGGTTCAGCTGAGACGGAGACCTAGGCCGCTGGGATATTAAAGTGTCAACCGCTGGGACAGTTTCCTCATCTCAGCGGTTCAGCTGGGATTTTCTCAACTGATTCAGCTGAACATACTACTGCACTTTAGTTGATCTAAAGGTTTGGACCTAGTCTAGATATTCTGGTTGAATTGTTGTCCTAGACATGTCACTGAGTTGTAGTGTAGAGTAAAGTAAAGTTTCATAATGTACTATTTAGAATGGATTATAGTGACAGCTACTATATTTAGGTCTATTCCATACTAAGCATGCCAAGTTCAATTTTGAAGGCATTAAACTTAGATTCATCCAGTGGCTTTGTAAAGATATCAGCTACTTGCTTGTCAGTGGGGACAAATTCAAGACAGATATCTTTGCATTCTACATGCTCTCTAATAAAATGATATCTAATCTCTATGTGCTTAGTCCTACTATAAGAGACAGGATTCTTAGCAATAGATATTGCACTGGATGAATCACAATACAAAGGAGATTCCCTTACCTTGAGGTTGTAGTCCTCCAACTGATGTTGTGTCCAAAGGAGTTGTGCACAACAGCTTCCTGTAGCAATGTATTCAGATTCAGCTATGGATATTGCCACACTGGTTTGTTTCTTGCTGCTCCAAGATATCAATCTTCTCCCTAGGAATTGACAGGTACCACTTGTACTCTTCCTGTCTTCTTTGCAACCTGCAAAAGCTGCATCTGAAAAGCCTGTTAGTTCAAAGTCATTGTTCTTAGGGTACCAAAGGCCAAGATGCAAGCTGCCCTTAAGGTATCTCAAAATCCTCTTCACAGAGGTGTAGTGAGATTCTTTAGGACAGGCTTGATACCTAGCACAAACACATGTAGAATACATAATGTCTGACCTACTAGCAGTTAAGTACAATAGAGATCCAATGATACATCTGTACATGGACTCATCAAAGGCCTTCCCCTTTTCATCCTTATCTAATGATACATTGGACCCCATGGGTGTTCTCATGGTGGAGGCTGATTCCATCCCAAATTTCTTGATGAGCTCCTTAGTGTACTTGGTCTGGGAGATGAAAATTCCATCATCAGACTATTTCACTTGGAGCCCAAGGAAATATTTGAGCTCACCCATACTGCTCATTTCAAACTCCCCCTGCATTAGATTGGCAAATCTCCTGCATAGGTTGTCATCAGTAGACCCAAAGATTATGTCATCAACATAAATTTGGACTAAGAGACACTTGCCCCTTGTTTCCCTAAGAAACAATGTGCTATCAATCTTTCCCCTCATGAACTTGTTCTTGAGGAGAAAGTTGGACAAAGTCTCATACCAAGCTCTTGGAGCTTGCTTGAGACCATATAATGCTTTCCTAAGAAGGTAAACATGTGAAGATAGGGTTGGATGCACAAAACCTGAAGGCTGTTCAACATATACCTCTTCCTTCACGTCTCCATTGAGGAAGGCTGATTTGACATCCATCTGGTAGACTTTGAACCCCTTGTGGGCAGCATAGGCAAGGAATAGACTAATTGCTTCCAACCTTGCAACTGGAGCAAAGGTTTGATCAAAGTCTATACCTTCCTGTTGCCTGTATCCTTTGGCAACTAATCTGGCCTTGTTCTTGATGATTGTACCATTCTCATCAAGCTTGTTTCTGTATACCCATTTGGTGCCAATCACATTGTGTCCCTGAGGTCTTGGCACCAGCTTCCAAACTTTGCATCTTTTGAATTGTAGGAGCTCTTCTTGCATGGCTTCAATCCAGAATGTGTCTTGATTGGCCTCTTCAAACTTCTTGGGCTCCATTTGAGAAAGGAAGCTCAAGAATAGTGCTTCATTATGAGCTCTACTTCTTGTCAATATGCCTTGGGTATGATCTCCAATTATTAAATCTCTTGGATGATCTCTTAGGTGCCTTGTAGCAGTTGGAAGAGGGTCCTCTTGTGGCTGTGGCTGTTCAATTAGTTCAGTTGTGACTTCACCATCTTGTACCTCTTCTTCTTCAGGAATTGCAGCAGCTATTTGTGTTTTGCTGCTGCTGGGCTTGTCGTGGACAGTCAGCTCATCCATCCCTTCTTCATTTCCATATCCTTTGGTGACCCCCTTTTCTGATCCACCAAAAATAACCTTAGGTCCATTCTTCACTAGATGGCAATCCTTTAGAAGATTCTTAGTTCCTGTCATGTGCCTTGAGCACCCACTATCCAAGTACCATATTTGGTTGAGACTGGTACTTGAACTAACCTGCAACACAAAATTTTAATGTACCTTAGGACCCCAACTGACTTTGGGTCCTAGGTTCTTGTTAACACCATAGGGAATATTCCTAGAGAGGGCTGGTTTGGCTTGAGGTTCAGTCCTTGCCTTTGGCACATTGGGGTTGTGCCAACAATCAATTGCAAAGTGTCCAACCTTGCCACAGCACCAACAATCATGAATATTGTATCTCCTTTTCTGAACAGTTTTCTGAATTGATACAACATTTTGTACATGTTCAGCAGAAGAGATATCAGCAATCTTCCTATTTCTTTCACCTATAATCTGACTGAAGGATAATCTGTGGACAGTCTTGCTGCTCTTTGTCCTGATAGCCTTAGCTTGCATTGACTTGACAGTCATACAAGATCTGATGGAATCAGACACTGGGCAGCAGGCCTTGTCGACAGATTTGACAGCAGTCTTGATTTTTGCTGAAGCAGATTTGGAAGAGCTTGCTTCCATGTTCTTGATTGAAGGTACTGAGATACCAAACACAAATGGTACAGGTTGGGCCATTTGTATATCCTCATGTGCAGCTTTCATTGCATTCAATCCCATGCCCTTTCTATTTCCATAGCTGTGAGCATTCCTGCTCAAGTTATAGGAACTTCCATTTAATAAGTGACCATGAATACTTTCTTGGTCATACTTGTTTGAGGGAATCAAGACTTTCACAAAGGAGGTCTTAGATTCTTTTGAGTCCTTGACCTTTCCCTTAGTGTTTCTAGTAGATGCCTCATTGTTCATTTGAGCTAGCTGGTTAGCATGCTCAATGCACTCCGATTTTGGTTGCTTCAGGGAAGCAATTTCTTGAGCTTGCCTCTTGGCTATCTTTTTGCTCTTTTTCAGAGCTTCCAGGAGTGCACCATATTCATCAATCAATTGATTGACATCCTCCTCAGAGTATGATTCACCTCCAACTTTAGATGGAGGATATTCAGATTCTGGATTTTTTTCATAATCAGAAGAGGAAGAGATGCAGTGTATCAATACCTGCTCATGTTCTGAATTGCTGTGGCTGTCCTCATTTTCAGTTATAGCCATCAACCCATGGTCATCTAGAGTGACCTCATCCTCCTCTTCATCACTATCTGAATGTGATAGAGGGGCCCTGATTCGTTTCCTGGTATTAGGATAGTCTTCTTTTTCCTGATCAGCAAACAGCCCCAGGTAGGCTTTCTCCTCACTATCTGAATCTGAGGATGAAGACTCAGATTCACTCCAGCTCTTGCCTTTCTTGGCTAGGAAGGATTTTCTCCCTTCCTTTCCTTCTGGTGATGAGGCTTCTTGTCACTTCTTTCTTTTCTCTTGATTGGACAGTCAGCAATGACATGTCCAGGCTTACTACAGCAATAGCAAATTATGTTAGTTGAAACATGTTTACTAGATTTAGAGTCATACCTGTCCCCTTTGGGATGTTGCCTCTCAGATCTGTAATGATCCTTCTTGGGATGAGAAGAGGAGGAAGGTTTGCTCTTCCATTGTTTCCTCTTGATCATCTTCTTGAACTGCCTTGTGAAGGAAGCAAACTCCTCATCAGAAGAGGAGCTGTATGAATTGCTGCTCTCAGATTTTTCAGATTCAACAGTCTTTCTTGGAGGTGACAGTACTCTAACCTTGTTCTTCTTAGAGCTTTCAGCTTTGAGAGCAACATATCTCTCCCTTGTGTGAGCCCTGGAAGAAGTGTCCTCCTCCTTTCTTGCAGAAAGCTGCATCTCATATGAGAGCAGTTTCCCAAACAGAGTATGGGTAGGGGTTTCTCCAAGACTTGCCCCTTCCCTGATTGCACAAATTTTAGTGTCCCAATCTCTGGTTAGAGATCTAAGGAACTTGTCATTAAGTTCATAATCTGTGAATACCCTTCCATAGGTTCTTAGTTCATTTACAATCCTAAAGAACCTTTCATAGCACATAGAGATATTCTCCTGGCTCAGCTGTCTGAAGGCTTCATACTCCTGATTGAGGAGTGACTTTCTATCATCCCTCACTTCAGCTGTTCCCTCCATATAAACCACCAATGTGTCCCACATTTCCTTGGCAGTTGTGCAGTGTACCAAGTTCTGAAATGTAGTGTCATCAATGGAATTTACTATTATGTTTTGGGCTCTCATGTCCATAGTGTACAGTGCTATCTCATCATTGGTCAGCTCAGAGAATACCTTAACTGTTTTTCTAGTAGGGTCAATGGTGGAGACTTTCTCAAAGGTATAAGGACCATTTTTGACAGTTAAAAAGATCCTTGGGTCTGAGGCTTCCATGAATAGCCTTACCCTTTGCTTCCATATCCCAAAGTTTTCTTTGGAGCATATGGGCAACTTCATTGACCCCAACTCCTTCTTCATTCCACTGCTTGCCATTGGATTTCAGATTTGACTACTCCTGTATAGGATCTGATCAGACTGTTAAGTCCTTTTGATCAACCTGGCTTTGATACCACTTGATAGTTTATATAGGTGTAGTCAATAATACCTAGAGGGGGGGGGGGTGAATAGGTTTTACTTAATTTCTTTCTATAAACCTAATGTTTCTAGCTGCAGAAAATGCAATCACAGAAAACACACAAGGATGTATAGAGGTTCCTCAAGACAGGGTGTCTTGAGTAGTCCTCTTTCCCCCTTCACCTTTCTAACAATGAGTTAGACAAGGCAAACTCCTCCAAACTTCAATCTCAGCTCATTGAGCTTACACCACAAGTTCCTCAGAACTTCTCAGATCAAGAGTGATCCTACACTCAGGCTCAACAGCTTTACACCTCAGGCACAGCAGCCCTACACTCAGGCTCAACAGCCCTACACTCAGGCACGGCAGCCCTACACCTCAGGCTCAACAGCAGCCCTACACTCAGGCCCAACAGCCCTACACCTCAGGCACGGTAGCCCTACACCTCAGGCTCAACAGCAGCCCTACAACTCAGAGTTATGAACTCCTACCACTCAGAAATCCCACAGATTTCCTACTTCAGACCTATCAAGAGGTCCTACCACTCAAGCTGTCAACACAACTTTACACACACAGGCTTAACCGCCTTTCACTCAGGCAACAATTCCCTACAAAGATATAATAGAGTTTGTTTTGATTACAGAAGATAAAAGAGTTACTCTCAGGTCTTCTGTTTTCCTTCTTCAGATCTGAAAGGCAGCAGCTTCAGATTTGAGTCACCTTGATCTTATCCTTCAGCAAAGCAGAAGATCAACTTGCCCTTCTTGAGTAAGTGTAGGAAGAGCTATCTAATCTCCCTTAGAAGATTAACTTCAGCAGCAGTGAATGACTTCAACTGGCTGAATCGCGAATGCTTGATTGCGGCATGTAGCAAAAGCTTCTCAATAGAACAGTACTCGTTGTTGTGCCCTAGCATCTCCTTTTATACCTCCAGAAGGCTTCACCGTCTATATCGATCCTCCTGACGCGGTATGGGGCTGATTGGACTTGCTTTTTCTTCTCAAATGTCATTTGCGCCAAAAGCAGATCCCGTCAAGACATTTGGATCTGTCTCAGCTGTTGGGCTGAGACAGCATCCAGTCTCAGCGGCAGCTCCAGTCCCCTTCTCAGCGGTTGCTCCAGTCTTCTTCTCAGTGGACCCGCTGAGACGGCTCCTCGTCTCAGCGGTTCTGACCCATCGTCTCAGCGGTTATGCTGAGACAGATCTTCATCTCCTTGTGGATGATTCCTTGTTGTCTAAGTCCATGTTTGGCCCTTTCTTTTGAATCACCTGTGCCTGTATATTCTACACAAATATAGCTTTGTCAAATAAAATATGTTCTTAGTATTGAGAGTGATGCCTCTTCAAATCAAGGTAATATTGAGGGCAATTTACCCAACAGATTCACCAAGTACACTCCACAGGTTATAGTTGTGACCAAGGGCGTGACCTAAGTCACGGCCATGACCTGCCTCCTTCATCCAGAACAAGCCGCCACGTCAAATAAAATTATGCGCCCTCAGTCACGGGCGTGACGGAGGGCGCGACATCTAGTCACGAGCGTGACACATTCCGCGCCACTTCCCGCCGAAAGCATTCCGTCAGGCGCCATTTTATAGATTACACACCCTAGGTCACGTGCATGACCTAGGGCATGACACACACATAATGCCCATATTAAAGCCAGAAGGCGCCCTCTCCACTCCAGCACCGATCACGCCCTTACACGCCCTTGGTCACGAGCATGACCAAGGGCGTGTAACCTCAAATTTCAGGCTATTTAAAGCCAGTCCTCTACAACTCAGAACGAATTTTTTAGGAGTTAGATTCTTCATTTCATGTATTATTTTCATGTTTTTTAGTAGTTCTTGTATCTTTCTTTCTTTCTTGCAATTGTACTTTAATTTCAATAGTTATAATTTTCATTTCATAGCTTGTATTTCTCTTCTTTGCAAAATCAATAAAATAGTTTGTTCTTATTTTCTTATTCGATTCTTATTTCACCATGAACTCTTTTATTTTTATTAATTCCTCTATCTCAATGAGTAGCTAAATTTCTATTAGTACTTGATCGAGATGATTCAAGGAATGATATAAGTCATGAAAAAATTTATAGTTGCTCTTTCTCTTTTCTAAAATGCTTAAGATTTATCCTTGATTTTAAGATAACGAGATTATATTTTCGATATATAATTCTTGTTCTTGTTTTCGTTCTTTAGTTAGCTAAGAGGATCGTAATGCAAATCGATCACTCAAGGATAATAAAGAGTAGAATGCAATCCTCGAGAGAGTACGATGTTACCCTTCCTGATTGGAGTAAAAGCCAATAGCGGGATTCACCTCGTAAAGCAAGTATTAGGTTATTGATTATAGATTGAGAATTTAGTTAATATTCACTACAACAAAATCGTTATACAGTGACATTTTTTTGTCTTTAGTAACGATTTTTAAGCGTCGCGGTAGTTTTCATGATGTTTATAAAAACGTCACAAAATCGTCGTGATTGCAGACATCGACGTATTTCTTTGCGACGCTTTCACAAAAAAAGCATCACAATTGATAATTGCTCTATCGTGATATTTTTTGAAAAAATGTCATAATAGATAATTGATCTATCGTGACACTTTATAAAAACACGTCGAGAAAATATTAACTCTGCCGCTATGTTTTTTTAAAATGTCACCGTAGTTAAAACTCTACAATAACGTTTTCCCAAAAAAAACGTCACAACTTTTTGCATTTAAAAAAAAACAAAATAAAACAAATAAAACTTTATGATAATCTAAACTCTACAAAATAATTGTGCATCTAAAATCATAATTAAAAATATGAATATTATTTTTTTATAAAGTTAATTTTGATAAATGTTTCAAATATTTTTTGAGAGTAATATTAAGATATGTTAAGAGATTTTTTGCAACTTGTTGTTCCAAGTATTATATCTCTAATTATAAAAAAAAATGAAAAATTAATTATAATGCCAACATAATACATTATCACTGGAATTAAAATGTATAAACTTGCAAAAAATCACATTAATAATAAACAAAACATGTTTCAAATAATATAAACTTGCAAATATATATATATATATATATATATAATCATTCACTACATTCCCTCTCACAATGCTCTCACAATGCCTCCATCTATTCTTCCCTCATTCCCTCTCTTCTAATGTCCTCTTCAATTCTCCGAGTACTTCTCAACTGATTGATCAACATCCTAGAAAAGTTTTAAAAAACATTAGCATTTGCGCAATCAATATAGGATATCCATTACCATTATTATCAAATTCAAATCCGGGCAATCAATATAGGGCAATCAAAGTGCAATCAATATAGGACATCCATTACTAGTTACCATATGTGAGGGATGCAAGTTGATTATATGTACACTTGATTAAGCTCAATGGAATTTACAAGGAAAGAACAGAAGCATAATAATGAAATGAATAAGAAAATTATTTCTCTAACCTTAAAAGAATTGGAGTTCTTCAAGCGGTCTAAAAGTGATTTCCTGTATTGAAAATCAAAGACAATAATATACAGTAAGTGAGAGTTTAGACAACACCGTGAAGAGGAAGAATGAGTAGTAAGATGTTTTGCGAATAAGAAAATAAAAATCCAAGAATGCCCTTCGAAATGTATAATTAATTAATACACACTCGCTTGCAAAATCTCTGAGTCTATGAGATTGTTCATACAAACATACTTACGAATGCTAATGGCGATCAAGAAATTTAGGAATCCCATTTCAATTTAACTGTCATGACAAATTAACTTGAACTGAATGGATTTTTACCTTATATACACAATCATGAGGATATAAATCCATCAAACTTGGATCAATGTACCCTTTCAAGCTTGACATGCTCGTTGAATCTATGGAGAAGGTAAGAATACAATCAATAGAGGAACTCATATAATGCAAACAGATTTATGAAAAAAAAATAGTTTTTTTTTCTTTAGAGAAACCCATTCAGGCATTTCAACAAACAATAATAATGCAGATTTGTTTTCTTAAAAAATAATACATCTATCCCAATCATTTGTTAATTCACAGCAATAATTTATCTTGAGTAGGCTTTGCTGGATTACCCACCAAGCATCAGAGTCGCTTAATTATTTAATAATTACCTAAAAGTTTTCATTCATATGATGATTACTAATGTCTGAAGAGGGAAGATGATTACCCAACCTCACCTACAATTGATTTCTAGGTTAGGTGAAGCTCTCTAGATGATGAATTCCCAACCAGATTTATATAGGATGGTTTGCTTGCTAGAAGCCTATAAAAATTAATCCGTATGAACCATATGATTTCTCATCAGTAAAAGAAGTTTTTATATAATTATAAATTGGGAAGGTTTTATATAATGATATTGTGTGTCCAAGGTACATTTTCCACTAACAAATAACAAATAACAAATTATATACGTCTTACATCAAAGCATAATAACTACTATCAGGAAGGCAACTTACCCTAAAAGAAAGATATATTGCCCGATCAAGTTATTAGTATTTTCTGTTCTTTGCAACAATACTAGCTGAGGAAATATGGAAACAGCCTCCAAATACAAGGAGAATGTCCACATTAACTGTCAAACCAAAGAAAAATAGAATTTTAAGTTTAAATAGCAGAAATGTGTAAACAAACAAACAAACAATAAAAGCTTACAATTTACCTCTTTAAAAGTGAACCACTCATTAATGAGCACCGCAAGGATTAGACACAGAATCACAAGAAAATAATGGCGGAAGGTATCATGTTATTTATCTTATGATTTGTGGACAATCTTGTGATACCTCATGTACCGCACAATTGAGAATGAAGTCCCCAAGAAGATCAATTTCATCACGGTGTTATATAGTGAGATAAAATTTGAAAAGATATATAGATAACGGCTGGCAAATATGAGGGCATAAAGCTCTTGGGTCGTCAAAGAAATGCCTGCAGGAGGAAATGTAATTACAAGAATTATGATTGCATCTACAAGTAGTACAAACAAAAGTGTACATGAGAATACTAAACATGGAAGAACTAATTTCATAAGAATAGGAGTTCAATCAGATTATATTCAACACAATCATCACTTTTTTTAACCTTCAACTCTAGCTATTAGTTGAAGCACAGGAGGGGCTGCCAACAACACCAGAACTCTTATTAAAAAATTATAAAATATCAGACCCAATTAGTTATAGATGTGAGTCAAGCTCTCCCGAGATCTATGCTGAGCTTGATTTAGTGATGTACGTGCAAGTACAACATATCAATTTAGCTAGAAATTTTAGGCTCAAACCATAAAAGAGCTCTAGATCTAATCTCATCCCCTTAAGCACCAAAGGGTTTGGTTTGGGTTGGTTTGAAACAAAACTGAAACCAACCTGAAAAGGGTCGGTAATTTTTTTCCCAACCGAACCAAACCTAAGACGATCAGTTTGGTTCAATAATTGGGGCGGTTTTCAGTTTTATAATTAAAAGTTAAAGCGAACATTTTTTTAGAAGTCATAAAATTAGAAACAAAATAATACCGACCCTTTTCTAATTTTATGACCTCTCAAAAAACGTTTGCTTTAAATTCGGAACTTTCACTTAATCCTGCTTTTGAAAAACCTCTTCATTGCACAAAAAATCACAATGCAGAAGCCAGAAAGTGCCACCAATTATCAAATATGGACAAACAATATTCAAAGCAGATGATTCTAAAAAAATGAGCTCTTGATGTCTGGCATTTTAATAATGAAAAACCTTTTATCAGTGTATACAAAGGCCCCTTTCAATTATATGCTTTATGTTATCAAACCTCTTCATACTAGGATGTTAGAGTATAGTGGACTCACTGGATATTAGGCTCACCATGGTTGATATATTGGGCAGGGCAGCTCAACTCGACCAAGAATATGATTTGGTTAAGCATTCACCATTGAAGGACAAGACCAGTGCTAGAGTAAAATGTTTAAGGAACCCTGGTTTTAGCCTAATAAAATATATGAATATATTGTGGAGCATCACTAGA